>JAUCBN010000001.1:5005000-7505000 GCA_035048815.1 Abelmoschus esculentus
TGGGATTGAGGGGACAAAACATAAATGTTTAAAAGTAGTGGAGACAAATTCATGAAAATATAATTTTTAAAAAATTTAAATAGGAGGAAAAAAGTGAAAAAATTTCTTCGGGGAGGGACGATTGCTCCACCCCACCCCGATATAGCTTCGTCCATGTTTGTATTGGATAGAGATTAGGTCAGGGATAAAACTAGAATCAAACGTTAAAAAAGAAAAAAGACTCTATAAGTTTTTATATTTGAAAATTGAAAGAATATTTGACTTATATTTAAACTTAGAAAGACTTTGACTTATATTTAAACTTAGAAAGACCTCAAATGATATTATATCAAAATATTTTGAGAGGAGCTATACATAGAGATGGGCACGAGTCGGGTTGGGTTGGATTTTCGGTCCACCCGTATTCGACCCGAAGAATCATACCCTCTATTCGCCACCCAATCCGGGTTTAGGGTGGAAAAAATCCGACCCGACCCAATCTGATTTTTAAGCTTTAAAATTCGACCCGACCCGAAGAATCATACCCTTCATTCGCCACCCAACCCGGGTTTAGGGTGAAAAAAATTCGACACGATCCAATCTGATTTTTAAGCTTTAAAATTCGACCCGACTCGAATCATTAAAAATTTTAATTTTAGGGACTTAATTGTAAAAAATGAAATTTAGGGATCTAATTGTAAATAAAATAAAATTTTAGTGACCTAATTGTAAAAAAATAATTTTAATGACCTAATTGTATAAAATATATAAAAAGATGGATCATTACTATAAATATCTTTAAAATATATATGGGAAAATTATACTATTAGTCCTGGGTCGGGCCGGGTCGAATTTTTTTCACCCTAAACCCGAACCCGAGATCACCTTAAAAAAACTCGACTCGATCCAAACTCGAATTTTTTACTAAAAAATTCGACTTAATCAGATCGGATCAAGTCAAAACTAGTCAGATTCAAATTCTGTACCCATCCCTAACTATACATAGTTTCGTCCCTGATTTACACCCTTATAGAGTCCCAACATGAACCAAATTTGGGCAATAAGAGTACCTAGCTAATTGATGACAATGTTTCGAGTAACTCATAATAATTATCTAACTTTTTGAATTATTTTGATTTATTCAGAAAATCTTTTAAAATATCAGCAGTGACGGAATTTAGAGTAAAAGTTTCAAAAAGTCAACTTAAAATTTTAAAATATTAAAAGTTTAAACAAAAATTTAAAAACAAATTAAGGCATTAATTCATTTTTTTAAAAAATTAACATAAAATTCATTTTTTAAAAAATTTTTAAAGACTATAATCTCCGATAACCTTTTAACAAATTCGTCCCGGAATGTTAGGTTTTGATATTTATATCCGAATATATATTAAATATATATATGAATACTTCAATAAAAATGAAAATTCAAAATGAGTACAGAAAATAAAATTAATCCAATACGACATTTCTACTTCAAAACACATGGTGTTCATCACTGACTACGTAATCCTAGAGCATGGTTGATAGAAAATGGCTAAACATCTCCGTTGGTCACAGAATTATTATCATTTATTTTAGTAAAAAAATTATTTTTAATAAAATAATCATTAATGTTATGTTATTTTATATTTTGATTATCTGTCATTAAAAAACTCATAAAATACATAAAATTAAAAATAATTTAATAATAAAAATAACAAAGAAACAATAGATTGATGATAAAAAAATAATATTAATAATTAAAATAAAAAATATAACCTTAGTGATGATTTTACACAAAATAATAGTTTGATAACTAAAAATAAAAAAAATAATCTAGTGATGTTTTAAAGAATAATTTAATCTGGCGGACAATTGACAGAAATATAGATAAAAAATATTTTTTTAATATATTACTTTCTCAAAATTTTTTTCTATTTTAATGATGTTTTATAATAAAATAAAATAGATTTCAAAAGAATCTGACTATGAACAGTAATTTAAAAAATAAGAAAAAATAATGAGCAGTAAACAAAGAGCACAGTGCAGACAAAGTACAGAGGAAAGTAAATAGTATTTTTACTGTGTAAAGTCAGATTCTTATGAAATTCTTCTTTGTTAAACATCGAATTTTTTTAAATTCGATTTTTATTTTACTGTAAAAATATCACTAGAATAAAAAATAATTTTTAAAAAATAATATATTGAAAATTTTTTTTTTATCTATATTTCTGTCAATTTGCCTAGCGTGACCGATAGTGATATTTTATTAATATAAACGTGGGTATATAAAAGTATACATAAAGGAAAAGACGAATTCTATTTCTCTTAATGTACTTGTTTTCGAGAAACAAAAATATCTTATCTCTTTTTATTCTCTGATATAAAAAATTTAAATTATAAGTTTTTATTATGAATTTTAGATTATAAATTTTATATTCTGAAAAAATATATTTTATTATTAATTTTTAAAATTTTAACATTAATCGTTAATTTTAAATCTTAATCTTAAAAAAATTAAGGTTAATATAAAAAAACACACCAAAAAAATTTTATTTGTTATCGTAATAGTCCTACCGTTAAAATGAAAATTTGTCTTGTGATCAGTAAACGAGTCGAATTGAGCTCGAGTAATGTCGAACTCAACTCAATTCGTTAAGATTTCGAGCGAGTTTGAACTTGAGTAATTTTTAACGAGCCTAAGAAATTTAAGCTCGACTCAGCTCGTTAAGAATTCGAATTGAGTTTGAGCTTGATTCGAGCTCAATCGAGTTAAGTATTGCATTGTTAGGAAAAAAATGTTAATATACAAATTGTATAAACTCAAGTTTGTTAGAAAAAAAAAATATTAATATACAAGTGTATAAATTCAAGCTTGTTAATTATAAGGTATTAATTTAGGAATTTAGAGGTTTAGGTCATTAGATTAAAGTCTAAGATTTAAAAGGTTTTAGTTTAAAATTTTAAATTTTAAATTATAAAAATTAAAAAATAATATATTATATTTTCGAGTAGCTAATAAGCTTTTGGAGTCAAATATCAAATAGTTCGGATCGACTCGTTAAGAACTAAACTGAGTTCAAACTCGAATTAAACTCAATCGAATCAAACTTTAATCAAATTTTGACCAAATCAAACTCAATTAACTTGCGATACTTTAATATTAAAAAAAATTAAATTATTGGTTAACATATAATAAAAATAAATAAAAAGAAAAGACGAATTCTATTCCTCTTGATGTACTTGTTCTTAGGAAGTAAAAAGCCCCTGCCAATACCATTTTCTATACTTTAATATTAAAAAAAATTAAATTATAAGTTTTAACTTTAGATTCTAAATTATAAACCTTAAAATATACTAGTAAAATTTTTCTACCTCTTTTTTATGCATTCTTTTGTATCTTCTATTAATTTTTTTAAAAATTATTTTTAAACACCAACCCTAACTTTCTATATCCTAAACCCTAAACCTACCCTTTAAAAAATATACCCTACCCCTAATTCCCTAAACCCTAACCACAACCCCTAACCTTAAACCCTAAACCTTACACCCTAAACCTTCTAATTTAAAACGGAGACACAAATGTATGCATAATAAAGAGATAAACGATTTACACCCAAAATATATTCTATCACTAATTTTATAAACTTTAGTCTTAAATTTTTAATTTTAAATTTTAATTAAAATTAAATATTTTTTAGTGTTAAAACATATAAAAAATAAAAAATATATTTTTAATTTTGATAAAATTAAAAAAATCATACTTTCAAGTATCTCATTAAAAAATACTTTTAAACCTAAATGGGAGAAAAAAATACACTTAATAGTATTATAAAACGATAAAAAAAACGCTTAAGTAAACATTAAAAACTTATACCTACCAAGTCAAATCAAAACTAAAACTGCATCCGATAAAAACATAAAAATAATGCATGAAAACATGAAAATACAGATTAAGAAATCCAGTTCTCCAGAAAAAAATCACGAATTGAACCATTTTGATTAATTCATTAGCAACCTTATTCGTTGTCTGATAAATTTAACAAATTTTAATCTCGCAAGATTGATCTCATAATATACAAACCTCCTTAACCAATGATACCAAACCACCTGCTATTGGATCTTGCCTCCCCCAATGCAAATTAGTTGCTTAAAAATGATCATCAAGGCTCAATTTTTTTAAATTTTTATTTAAACCCTTAATTTTTAAGATAAATTAAATTAAATTTTTAAAATTTTAATCTAAACATCTAAAAAATTTAAATAGGTCTCCTCAACCTGTATTATCAAGCTCCCCCCCCCTGCCTGTGAACCTTTAAAAACTTGTACAATTATAAATGATTCCAATGAAAACAAAATATACTTCCCCGGACAGTGCTATGCATATAGGTTGTTTGAGGCTGAAATAGAAATGTGTCTCTGCAGGTACATACTGAAAACAGAACAAGAGCTATGTTACCTGGACTCGATAAATATATCCGATGTTTTTCGAGGCTTTTCGTGTGCTTAAAAGATCTTTCGAGGTCATATTCTCGTACTCATATACGATGAGAACAATCGAATGTCAAAAACAGACCCAAAGAATGAAAATGTATCCACAAGAAATGCAAATCAAGTTTCAGATGAAGAGTCTAAACAACATAGACCGAAACTAGTCGGAGAATCCAAGAGATTAGACTCTGCACTCATGTCCGAAACATAGTCGAATATGAAAGTGTCGGTATGATGTTTTAAACATACATAGAAACTTAGATATAGAGTAAATCATATTCGATATTCGACACTTATCTTGAATGCAGATAATAGGCTTCTAGCAAACTATATAACTTTTCAATGAAAAACTTGAAAAAAGTTGCAGATTTTACCACTGTGCTGCAACTACACCTCTTTGTCTTCTCCTTTATGTCTAACTTTAAATCTACTGGTGTTGTAATCCAGGGAGATCCGAAACTAGACCACACGAAAAGACTCGGCTATCCTCTTTAAATCGTCGTAATGTCTCTTCCATTGAAGACCTACAAGAAACAGCAAACGTTATGAATGTTTTGTCTTGAACTTCGATTGAGAAACAACGATGGCTCGGAGCAACATAGGTGTGAAATGCATGCTGAATAGAAGCATTGAGTAGGATAGAAGTACATACCACTTCCGGTTACATTGAATAGGTAAAGGCGATTACCGGCTGCAGTTGCGGTGATCAATGCATGGGGCGGCTCCAATTCATACAGGTAATACATTCTGCCATCATGCTCCGCCGTCTTCATGCTTAGAACCTTGCCTTCTACGTTTTCACCAATCACTTCCGGTCCGAATGCATTGATCACTTTTTCTGGAGGACCAATCTTTTGAATCGTGGCATCATCACCGAGATCTATACAATATCACAAGACAAACAAGTTCAGCTACTTAAATCCATTCTAACATCTATGCACATCATCCTATATTCCTAATGCAATAATCGGAAGGGCTGAATCAATTTGAATCGAGCAACTTGGAAAATTTTCATTGCAGATTACTTCAATGGACTAACACAGTAAAACAAAAAACTTGGATTGGAACATCTTACTGTCAGCAAATCTCAGAACAGGAGCAACAATGACGAACAATCGTCCTTGTTTCGAGTTAGCAAACCTCAAATCGATCTCGGTACCGCCTAAATCCGCTATTGATACAGGAACCTGTTGCAGGGACAGATACATACATACATATTATATATGATGAAGCCTTAGTACATAGATTGAAATTGGTAAATGTGTAATGGAATGAAAGACTACCTCTTCCCAACCTTGAGGCACTTTAAAGGAATAAGGGATGATCGGACTCCATCCAACACCGTGCCCTCCGGACTTGTCGTCTGGTCTCCGATATGTACTCCAACCTGTCTGAGCACATTGTTCACTAGTGAAGATGATAATGATTTCACTATAACAACAAATTCAGCAATTTTATGCTACAAACATTGTTTTTTCCTATAATTTGTTTTACCAACCTTGTTCGTCGGGTTCAGACAAGCCAGGTATCCTGCCTGCTAAAAGACCTTGCTTGACGACCGCCAAGCCCTCGCCTGGGAATCCAAATACAGACGACGATGACGATAGAGAAATCCCAGAAATCAAAAGGGATCGTCTGCTCAGAATCCCCCATGAATCTTGTTTCTCCTTATCAATTAACTCGTTTCCTGTTGAAGGTGTGACAGATTTGGGTCTTGACACTCCATTTTCTGGTGAATAATGAGGGAAACTGCAGGAAGGAGAGAGTTGTTGCTGGTAAGATTTCCATGAAAAGCTACTGCAACCGGAGAACAATGTGGTGCCCATTTCTTTTTTGTACCAGAGGAGTATATTGCTGAAGTTTAAGAAATAGAAACTGGGCGATCCCTGTTTCTGGTTTTCTTGAGAAATTCTGTTTTCAAGTCTAGAAGAAGAGTTATCGAAGTTGTCAACTTCGTCGATACGTGCATTTTTTGTGGACGTGGTGTCATCTCACAGCAGTTTTATGATTCTTCCAGATAAAATAAGATTATTTTTAGCCGTAAACACCCCAAGACAAACTTATCCTGACCATATGATACATTTTCTGGTCCAAAATATTAAATAAATCGTTTTTATAATTAAATATAAATAAAATAATAAATTATATAAATCATTATTGATCTTTATTTTTAAATTTATTTTAATTATTAAAATTCAAAATTTAATTTATATTTTAAATTTTAAATATTAATAGTTATTATTTTTCGTTATTTTTTTATAATATCTATTTATCGTAAATAAAAAATATTTTAGTCTTGAATGATAAAAAAAATCTCATTCACACAAGAAAATAATATATTAAAAAATAAACTCCATCTAATGATAAAAGATGAAGGTAGACAAAAGAAACCAAAAAGTTTAATTGATTTATTAACTTTTAAGTATTTTTTAACAAAATAAAGATCAAGTTCCGACTTAGGAGACTGAGTCAAACTGACTAATAAAATTCAAGACGAAGTAAAATTATTTAAAGTTTAAGAGTGACAAGTAGCGTTTAATATCTAAATTTTAATGACAAATATTCAATACTAAACTTTAATAAATAAATCGAACGTTTTAAACTTCAATGACCAAAAAAAAAATTTGAAAATAAAATATCAGTGATGATTCAATCTAAATTAAAACAGTTTTCATCATATAATATATAATATACAAAATCAATTTCGTGTCATTTTTACAACATTGAAAATTGTAATACTTGTTGTAAAGGAGACAGCCAAGCACAAGGTGAGGGAAAAAATGCTCATGGACCTAGAAAATTGAAGAAAAGGGGATCTATGCCAAACAAATAGCCTTCCTTTTCTTCAAGGCAGAGGCATAGGAGGTGTCCAGTTTGCAAATTCAACAAGATCCCTATTCACAACCGAACCATTATGCAGCCAAAATGTTTCAGCTGATTGCTGAAAATGCCTCACTTTCCTCTGAAGCTCCCACATTAGTGCTCGCATTGTAGAACATGGCTCCGAGTCCGGAGCATAAACCCACAAGCATCTTACTTGCCTGCCGCGGGCTATGATCTGCTCTATGACCTCATCTGAAACATAAATGCAAAGTTCGGTTGTTGGATGCTGCTAAACAGTTCAACGAGTAGAGCAACAAGCAGAAGATAGAATGTCTGACCTGGTATTGAAGCTAGGTAGTCCAGAAGTTCAGGTCCGATTGATGTGGATGGCCATTTGATTGATATCTGGGTGTAGTCGATTACATTTTGAAACAGGAGTTCTGCTTGATCTGATAAGATGACAGGAACACATTCCTGTTCGAGGGAAAACAACAACGATAATTTATGATGGTTCAGTTGGCCTCAAAATGCTCGAGTGCATGTGTTTGTGAATGACACAGAGAGGGGGAAAGATAGAGAGACCACAAAGAATGCTTCGTAAAAGCGGAGGGTCCACGATGATTCTCCACGGGGTGCAAGGCAAAATTTGGCATTGCCAAGGTGCTGAAAGTATTCCAGTCTTCCCAATTTGTTAGGACCACTGAACTGTAGCTCTGGACATTCCAACTGTCACACATTTTCCCCAGAATATAAATGAGAAAATACTAGTAATAATCAACCAATTTAGCATGCTAACTAAGTTAGGAGATACTTCACATCAATCAACCAGAAATGAATCAAAACACACGGTAAGATTTAGGCAAACAATATTTCTACCTAAATAGTAGATATGGCCTTATGGGTAAAGAAGTAACATTATGAGAAATATTAGAAACATATAATTCTTTCTAGAACGACATTCTTAATAAACCAGAAAAAGGGGAGAGAACAAGATTCTTAATCAATTAAAAGTGAGAGTACTCGAGAATTGTAAATTTAATGTTAAGGTTTTATATTATTGTTTTGAGATTCCATATGAAGCTGCTACTAAATCATCAGTACACAATTCAGTTTCATATATAAAGCAGTTAAGAAATTAATCTGACAAACAAGAACTTACCTTATCCGGATATTCCTTTGCAAGCTCAATTAACTTGAGACGGCCAACCTTTTTTTGTGCCCGACCTAAATAGTTTGCCAAATACCTTCTCTTTGATAGAGGCCAAGGCTGGAAAATAGTAGGCCCTGTTTTCGTCATCCCATCATCAACATTTCCAGGAATGATGATATCTTTCCATGTATTAAAGGCACTTATGTCTCTCTTATCAGTACGGTCTCCCTGCACAATACACAAATCAGTATTCTTTTTGTTAAGAAAGTCAATATAAATCACAGGGAAACCTCAATTCTGAAGGCTTCAATTGGCAAGAAAAAAATGAAATGTGAAGCTTAGAAATAGCTTAAATGGAGACAAAATGGCATTAAACATTCATTTGTAAGATATTAAAACGCAATTACAGGGGGCAACAGAATTACAGATATATAATCCTTTACTCAAAACCTCTTTCTAATCCTTCTGCACTGCTTCCAATATGGAAGGAAAAGTATAAACTTCATTGTGCATAACAATATCTAATTAATAATGGCTCTACAATACATCTATTAATTCCACATCTCCAGCAAGAGTTAAGAACAATTAAACTAGTTTTTTCCCATCACATATATCAAATATGCAGCAGCCTTTCATAATTTCTGATTTACAAATGGAGCTGGAAATTTCAACAAAAAAGAAGTGGATATATAATACAGTTAAGGCTGGACCAAAATAATTCTTCCAACAAGATAAGTGATAGATTTCTCCCATGCACATAATTTTAACACCCATTTTCAAAATAAAAGTCTTCAGTCCTAGGACTTTAAAGGATTTTCCATTGAACTCGCTGAATCCAAGAATTCAGCCTTTAGTACTTTCCCCTGTTGGGTAAAAGAGTTTAGCTGAAATCATCTATCCAATTACCATGGTTAGATTTGAGAAAGCCAAAACTGGAGTGTGCATGTAAACATTATGTTGTGGTCTTTATAGAAAATCTAATTTCTAATCCAACAGGGGGTTCAAACTTCAAACCACAACAAGATTGAATTTTGATAGTTTTCCATAAGTTGGTTATACAACCCTAGAGGTTAGAATCACTCGTATCTTTGCATTTTGCTCAGCTTCATTAATTGGAGTCAATTAATGATTATGACAATTTATGTCCCATGAAAGTAAGATACACATATACTCAACAGACACAGAATTCAGGAACAAGGGGGAAGAAACGAAGTCAAACGCCTAGTAATGGGTGCCAAATTGAACCATTGCCCTATATCACAGGTCATGACTCATGACCTAGCAAAATCGAATGCATATGCTGAACAAAAACCATAAGATTTATTGGACAGAAAAGGCTAATACCTCAGGAGTGAGAATTATAGATCGGTTTATATAGGTTGCCCAAGATCTAAACAAGTGAGCTCCAGCACCACTGTAACATACATGTAAAAATCAAACCACCCTGGAAACAAAGTTAATCAAATTCAAATCAAAATGAACAATTACTAATTATTATACCTTGGGAAAACAAATATATGGTCACGTCCGCCGGACCGCCTGAAATACGGCATTTGGCTCAAAACCTGAACAAAGCAACAGTTCATTCATTACTAAAAGATGAACAAAAATAAAACATATAATCTATACATTCAACAATTAAAAAGCAAGCTTTTACCTTTACATAAGTTTGGTTAATTTCTTTGTCATTAAGACCACCCAACATCCGAACACATTTAACATAAGCTGGTACAAAGAACAAATCAGCTTCCTCTTTCTTTCTTGTTCGAAATCGAGATTCAAGCAACAGCCTGTGGATTTTAACCTACAATTTTTTTTGTTACCAACAAATTAAGATTCAATTCGAACTAGATTATTCCTAATCATTAAAGTAAATAAAATCTTAAAGAATGAAACATTACCTGAGAAGCCCACTGTCCTTTGAGACAAGCATTGGTCGAAATGGATCCGTCCCTTCCGTACAAAAGGTGTTTTAAGCCATCGATCTCGTTCTCGTCGTAGACGTAGATCTTGAGAGAGAGGTGAGACCCGTACCCTCGCTCTGGCCACAGGATACGTCCGGAGCCGTCGGTTTTGGCGACGTGGAGGTTGACGTTCGTGGACGGCCGGCCGTGATCGAGGTAGCAGCTGGAGGGAGGGAAGGATTGGTCGAAGAGACGAGTGATGAAGAAGGTGGCGGTTACTAGGAAGAGAGCGAAGATCTGGTGAGTTCGAGTGCAGAATGGTGAGGCGTGGGCATGCGCTTGGAAGACTCGAGGCTGAGTCATTGCTTTGTTTTTCCAGACTCAACTGTGTGAACTCGAGCAGAGCATCAAATGGGATTTTCGAGAGCGAAAGCTTAAAACCTCTTCAGCCTTCGAGACTGAAGATGGTAGCTTCAGTGATCCAAACGACGTCGTTTCCTTTAACTGCTCAGTTTGGCAAAAATTAATTTGAAAAACATAAATTATTTAAACAATTAAAATGACTAAAAATAATTTAAATATTTATTTTAATAAAAAATTAAAAATTAAAAAATATAACTTAAAGATTGATTTTTTATTTAAATTAATTTTGAGTATACAAATACTTAGTTTAATCAAAAGTTTGTGCTTGTTTTTTTTTTATTATTATTAAATTAAGGGATAAATATTAAAATTATACATCAATTTTTTAGACATTTAATGTTATATGAATTTCTGATTTGATATAAATGATAAAATATTATATACATTGATAATAAAAAATTTAAGATTTAAAGATTTAATTTATAATATATGGTTAGAATTTGTCTTAAAAATTAGAATTATAATTAAAAATTTAATTTTAAATTTTAAAGTAAAATTAAATATAATTGTAAAATACTTTTATTTTGGTGCATGAAATGATAATTATTAATTATATATAATTTTGATTATTTTTAATTAATTAACTGATAATTTAGATACGTCGGCAAAAATTTATATTATAAATGAAGAAATAATATTATAAACTTTTTATCACATCAAGGATGTTAAAACTTTAATTTTAATTAAATAAATCGATCAAATTAAAATTTTTAATTGATTAATTAATTTTAAGTTCTATTAATTATCAATTAATGATTTTTTAAACTCTAATTATTAATTAATTCAGTTTAAAATTAATTAATTAATCGAATTAATATTTTTTATAAATTATATATATTATTATTAAACTTTTAAAAATTATAAAATAATCATTAAATTTATTAAATTATTAAAAAATAATTATTAAACTTTTTAATATTTATCAATAATTTATAACGTTAAATAAATCAATGATCATCTTTTAACAATTCGATAAGCTTAATAGTTTTTTTTTTACTTTTAAAAGTTTAATAGTTAAAATATTATTTTAACATAATTTAATGATTATTATATAATTTATCTAAAATTTTATAATAAATTTCGATTAACTCAAAAACTAAGCATATAACTGAACTTTTTTCTATTTAGCTAAAAAAATTATTCAGTCAAATATTTATAAAAAAATAAATTAATAAAATTTTAATAATTCAATTTAATTAATTTATCGAACAAACCGATTAAATACCCTTACATTAACTAATAAAAATCTTTTACTTTAAAAAATACAATAAATTCTTTTCGTTATAACTTATATGGTCCGATTAATAAAATTATGGTATAAAGATAATTTTAACTATTAACATTTATATTTTTTATCATTTGGACCCTCATTATTTTTTGAAATAAATTTAACCCTTGACCTATGCCTTTTTGACAAATAACTTATTTTTAACTAACATTAGACCGTTAAAAATTTAATGATATTGTCATATCATATATGTGATAATATATTTTAAATAACATGGCATCTAGCCTCGTTCTATATATATAATGCCATTATTGTTAAATTTTTACGATAATGATAAATATATATGTAAAATATAATTTTATTCTAACATAAAATATAAAACAATTAAAATTTAAATAAAATATTAAAAACAATTAAATCTAAAATAAAAGGCTACTAAATATTCTTAAATCTTAAATATCATTCTACATATATATGATATATCATTATCGTTAATTTTTTAACTATCTAATCATTGTGCTAGTTAAAAAATAAGATATTTGTCAAAAAAAAATATAGGTCAAGAGTTAAATTTATCGCTAAAATGATAAAAATTATAAATGTTGAGTGTTAAAAGTTATTTATTTTAAATTAATTAATTAAAACATATAATATTTTAATAATAAATTTTTATAAATTTTATTTTCAATTAAATACAAATGATTAATAAAAAGGAATCTACTTCACCCATCTTCAAAGGCGTCGGGAGAAAAAAAAACTCTCTTCGCCATTTCTCTGTAAAAAAACGAAAAAGAAAGTTATAACTGTTGTTACCTTTTCTGATTAATTAAAAATAAAAAATAATAATAATATATATATAATCTAACTATGATGAATATATGTGTGTATATATATAAGCTTACCCCCTCCGTTTCTAGGGTTCCATTTTTTCCATTCCTTCAACGTTTCAGAACTTGATATCATCAACAAGGGAAACCTCAGAGCTCAGATTGAGTTACTGCGATGGCGAGGCGAAGGGACGAGGAAGATGATGATGTTGATGACGAAGAGTACGGAGATGAGGAGGACCAGTTGATGGACGATGAGGATTACGACGAGGATGAAGACGTAGGGAGAGGTCGAGGTGGTTCAAGTAAGAAGAGAAGCAGATCTGACTTCATCGATGACTTGGCGGAGGAGGACGATGATGAAGATGATGATGACGTTTATGGTGGTGGCGGCGGCAAAAAACATAGCAAGGCTCCACGATATGGATCTCAGTTTTTTGATCTTGAAGCTCAGGTGGATAGTGATGAGGACGAGGAAGAAGAGGAGGGCGAAGACGGTAAGTTCCTTTTCTTTTTTTATTTGAATTTATTCATATTGAGATCGAAATTGCAATTGAAGTGAAAAATAATTAGTTTGCTCGAAGAGTTTATATTGAGAGGAATGAAATTTAATTCTTTTTTAGAATTTAGTTTCAACTTTTGATGCTTAAGCTAGTTCACTATGATATTTTTGGAGGTCGCAATTTGCAATTATGTGTTCTTTTAATAAAAGTATCTTTATCTCGATTCTGGTTTTAGGTCTTATATTTTTAAAGTTTATGATGGAATATGGTTTCTTTTTCCGTCTTAATTTTTGCTGAACATTGCTGAAATTTGCAATTATGTCATTTGAAAATTGTCATTGTTGGCATATAATGTTGCAGCATTAGTCTGTTTAGAAGATCCAAAAGTCACAAAAAGCGTATATTTTAGATTGATGTATTTGAACCTTAATTCTCTATGGATGTTCTAACGGATCCTTTTTGTGCATCCTTCTTCACATCTCTTGAAAGACCTTTGTAGCTACTGAATTTGTTTAAATAAGGGGAATCTATTAAGTTGATTGTATGTCATTCTGTTGTCTATGCAATCATGGTTGGGTGGGATACTTGCACCTCATCAGCAAATTCTATGCATTTTTATTTGTTTTGAATTTAAATTATTCAGTTGAAATTTCTTGATTTACTTTCTCTCCCCCCTTATTCCATTCATCTGTATCATGATTGATATCATTTGTTTGCCTTTTAAATGAATCCAGCTTGAACGAACAAGATTATGTTTATGTTCATTTGTTTATTTTTAAAAGTGTTCATGTTCGGTTTTTGTTCGTTTAAATTTTTAATATTGTGTTTTTGCTCGTTTATTAATTTTTGAAGGTGTTCGTATTCATTTGTTTAGTGTTCATAAACGTGTTCATTTAGTCATTCACGAACGTGTTTGTTTATTCGTTCATAAATATTAATTAAATTAACAATAAATATATAAAACTAAAGTAACAAAATAGAACTTACATTTCAACGTGAACTTATTTAATATCCTAAGCAACAACAAAAAGTAGTATTTAGATACATCCACAAGCATTGTTATCATATAAACGAGTTTATAAATGAACCGATAAAAAATTATTCGTGTTCGTTCGTTTATTAAATGAACATAAAAAAATTTATTCATACTTGTTTATTTAGTTTAATAAACGAACGTTATATGAATGGTTCGTCAAGCGCTCTTCATTCACAGCCCTATTTCTAAATCAATGTTGCTTTCAATCATACCACATTCTGTCCTGAATCCTGACCCAAAAAGACAAATGCCACCGGAAATGCAGACTTCATAGTTGACAATGGAGCTGATCTACCCGACGAAGATGTCGGTAGAAGGATGCACCGTCGCCCGTTACTGCGGGAGGATGAACAAGAAGACGTTGAAGCTCTTGAGAGAAGCATTCAGGCCAGGTATGCAAGATCAAGTCACACAGAATATGACGAGGAGACAACTGATGTGGAACAGCAAGCACTTTTGCCATCAGTAAGAGATCCAAAGCTATGGATGGTGAAATGTGCGGTATGCTAATGATTTTCTGTGCAATTTAAGTTTTGGATTTCTGCTGTTGGACGGAAATGGTTAATGATTATTGTGATATTTTCATGGAATTTAACCAAGATGACCTTTGTGTGTGCTAGATTGGTCGTGAACGAGAGACTGCTGTTTGCCTCATGCAGAAATTCATTGATAAAGGACCTGAATTGCAAATCAGGTCTGTTGTAGCTCTTGATCACCTAAAAAATTATATTTATGTTGAAGCAGACAAGGAAGCCCATGTGAGAGAGGTATGTGATTACTGCCGCTTTGGCTTTATTTTTCACTAGTTGCTTAGCTTTAAATGCCTAAACATATTTTTACCAACTAACTTTTATCTTCTTCAGGCTGTCAAAGGTCTACGTAATATATTTGCAACAACGATTATGCTTGTTCCAATAAGAGAAATGACTGATGTTTTATCAGTTGAAAGCAAAGCGATTGATCTTTCAAGAGATACCTGGGTCAGAATGAAGATTGGGACATATAAGGGTGATCTTGCTCAAGTATGAGTTTTGCCCTCCCGCTTCTACGAGTTCTCTTTCAACCTTGATAGTCTGACCTGCTAAGTTCAATTTTGCAGGTAGTTGATGTGGATAATGTGCGGCAGAGAGTCACTGTGAAGTTGATCCCTAGGATTGATTTACAGGCTCTAGCAAATAAATTGGTATGAAATGGGTTACTTTTTATTTTAGATGTTTATCTCGTAGGCTATGCATGTTAAAACCCTCCAATAAGGTTTCATTTTAATCTTGTTATGCAGCCATAGAAGTTTTGCTGTCTATCTATGATTTGCACAGTTTGGAAAAAATGAAATTGATATGGTATTAACTATTTAGTTTTCTTTCCTTGTTCTATTGTCCTTGAGCTACTCTTCTACTATTTCATTCAGGAAGGAAGAGAAGTTGCAAAGAAGAAAGCTTTTGTCCCTCCTCCTCGTTTTATGAATGTTGACGAAGTTAGGTAGTATCAAATGATTCCAACCTCTAATGAAAATTTGATACGCATGTATTTGTTTCTTGTTAACATATATTCCTTAATTTTTTTCATAGGGAACTTCATATTCGTGTAGAGCGCAGACGAGATCCGGTGACTGGTGATTACTTTGAGAATATTGGTGGCATGCTATTTAAAGATGGGTTCTTGTACAAAACAGTGTCTATGAAGTCAATTAGTGCTCAAAACATAAAACCAACTTTCGATGAACTTGAAAAGTTTCGGACACCTAGCACAAGTGGAGGTGAAATGGTTGGCTTGTCAACTTTGTTCTCAAACAGGAAGAAAGGGCACTTTATGAAGGGTGACGCCGTTATTGTTGTCAAGGGGGATTTAAAAAATTTGAAGGGATGGGTTGAAAAGGTTGAGGAAGAGAATGTCCATATCAGACCAGAAATGAAAGGCCTTCCCGTAAGAATCCAGTCTTTATTTGTATTCTTTGAACTAAGATTTTGATTACCGGTGCTTGCAAGTTCAGTATTGCCAAATGCCAGGACATTCTTAGCCTTTGATGATCTTTTGCAGAAAACTCTTGCTGTTAATGGAAAAGAGCTTTGTAAGTACTTTGAGCCTGGGAATCACGTGAAGGTTGTGTCTGGGACAAAGGAAGGCGCCACTGGCATGGTTGTCAAGGTTGAACAGCATGTGCTCATCATTTTATCTGATACAACCAAAGAACATGTGAGTGAAGACTGAAGTATCCTTTTGATTCTCGTTTTCATCTCAGGATTATCTTAGTAGAAAAGTAATCATCATTTGTTTTATTAGATTCGTGTTTTTGCTGATAATGTTGTTGAGAGCTCTGAAGTAACTACTGGTATTACAAAAATCGGAGAATATGAACTTCATGACCTTGTACTACTAGAGTAAGTTGCTTCTTGATGAAGATTTTATTCAGTCTGTAAATAAATTTGGGAGTCTAACACATTCAATCTTTTGTTGCAGTAACAATAGCTTTGGTGTAATTATACGTGTAGAAAGCGAAGCATTTCAGGTATAGTAACCTCTCTTGAATGCCATGGTTTTGACTTTGAGTGTTCCTTTTTAGAATATGCCCTTATTGTCCTACTTTTTTCTTTTAGGTTCTTAAGGGTGTCCCTGAAAGACCAGAGGTTTCTCTTGTAAAATTGAGGGAAATCAAGTGCAAGCTTGAGAAGAAATTTAATGTGCAAGACAGATACAGGAATACTGTTTCTGTGAAAGATGTGGTTAGGATCCTTGAAGGTCCTTGCAAAGTAAGTTTTTTTTTTTTTTAAATTTTATTTGTCATATTAGTTATTTTACATGTTTATAGTTTACAAACTGTCCTCCTGTATCATATTAGGGGAAACAAGGCCCTGTAGAGCACATATATAAAGGAGTATTATTCGTGTATGATCGACATCACCTTGAGCATGCTGGCTTTATATGTGCTAAAGCCGACTCTTGTTGTGTAGTGGGAGGATCACGTTCAAATAGTGATCGGAATGTAAGCCTTTTCTGCTGTTCTTTTCATTGTTATTTCATGTATAACTTGAATCATTCTCATTCTAGCATATTTGATTCAATCTTTTAGGGTGGTTCTTTGTCAAGATTTGGTGGCTTCAAGGCTCCACCCCGTGTACCACCTTCGCCGAGGAGATTTTCTAGGGGAGGTCCTCCATTTAATTGTATGTTGCTGATGGTCTTAGTATCCTTGTTTATGCAAAGTTTTATGTTTATTGAATTTCTTTGAATTTTTATTTTCTCGGGGTCTACGTGATTAAATTTCATCAGAAGGCTGATGCTATTAACTTCTGCCTCTTTCAAACAGCTGGAGGGAGGCACGGAGGTGGAAGAGGAGGGCATGATGCTTTGGTTGGTACTACTGTTAAAATTCGCCAGGGTCCTTATAAGGGTTACCGAGGACGTGTGGTTGATATTAAAGGTCAATCAGTTCGAGTTGAGTTAGAGTCTCAAATGAAAGTTGTTACAGGTAAGTCCAGGTTAATATTTTAAATGTTCTCTTCATTTTACTATTTCTTTGGCTTATAAAACTTGTTTCACATCTGCAGTTGATCGCAATTTTATATCTGATAATGTGGTTATTTCAACACCCCACCGGTAAATTTGGTTTCTTCAAAATTCCTTAGTTGTTATCGGACTATGTAAACCATGTTGCTATGTCTCTCTGATGTTATAGATTTATTTTTGTTTCATCAGCGACACATCCCGGTATGGTATGGGAAGCGAAACACCTATGCACCCGTCACGAACTCCTTTACACCCATACATGACACCTATGAGAGATCCTGGAGGTATTATTGCATGCATTCAGCGTTTTCCTATGCTTTTATTGTGGATACTTACATTTTGACTGATGCTGTTGTTTAGTAAGTTAATAATAATTACTATAATTTAGTTACTTTTATGTCATCTGCAGCAACACCTATCCATGATGGCATGAGAACACCTATGCGTGACAGGGCCTGGAATCCTTATGCACCAATGAGTCCACCCAGGTTTCTTAGTAGATTCCACTCATCCGGAAAATCCTACATTAATCATTTACTTTCATGCTGTTATTTGACTCATTCTTTTGTAACGATGACTGCAAAATAGGGATAATTGGGAAGAAGGAAATCCTGCTTCTTGGGGAACCAGTCCTCAGTATCAGGTTAGGATTCTTGCAGAATTAGATGCTATCAACGAAATAGCTATTTTTCTTCTTATTATATTGATTCAGAGTATGGTTTTGTCGTGTAAAACAACTGTATTGATGTTCCTTTCAGCCAGGAAGTCCTCCTTCAAGGGCATATGAAGCACCTACTCCTGGTTCAGGTTGGGCTAGTACTCCTGGCGGTAGTTACAGTGAGGCTGGAACACCAAGAGATGGCAGTTCAGCTTATGGTAGTATTTTCTCTTTTTTTTTTCCCCTTGCTATTTGAATGTTTTTAGTGTTCTGGTGTCTCATTTTCTATGTTCGGTACAGCTAATGCTCCAAGTCCTTATATGCCATCAACTCCAAGTGGGCAGCCTATGACACCAAGCTCAGGATCCTATATTCCGGGTACACCCGGAGGGCAGCCAATGACACCAGGAACCGGTCTTGATATGATGTCTCCAGTAATAGGTGGTATTTCTATTTCATGACACATTTTCAGAGAATGGTCCATTTATTGATTTTATGTTAAAGACGTTTTGGTTCCAATTGCTGATGAGCTTATCTTGGCTATTCTTTCTGGATCTCTGTCTGTAAGAAAATAAAAGAAAAAAACAAGACTGTAATTATCCTCTATCCAATTTAACATCCACCTGTCTGCAGGTGCTGACAGTGAAGGACCATGGTTCATGCCGGATATTTTGGTCAACGTGCGCAAATCTGGAGACGAGACTCTTGGTGTCATCCAAGAGGTGCTACCGGTATGTCTTCCCTCAATTCGTTTCTCTTTTTTTCTTTGGATCGGACCAAGTTCTTACTGTAACCCGAAGCATGGATGAAACCTATAATATATAAGCAATGTTATCTGAATCTCTCATCATTCGTCGTAAAGTATCATATACTCATATCCCGTATTCATTATTCGTGTTTGGATACCATAGATTATAATCCTGGATATCCTAATAAGAGTGTTCTATTTCGGATTGATGGTTCACATATTCTTCGTTATACAGGATGGGTCATGTAAGGTCTCTCTGGGGTCAAATGGCAGCGGTGATACGGTCATCGCGCTGCCTAGCGAGATGGAGATAGTTCCACCCAGGAAATCGGACAAGATCAAAATCATGGGTGGCTCGCTTCGCGGTGTTACCGGTAAGCTTATCGGCGTGGATGGTACGGATGGTATTGTTAGGATAGATGACAGTCTTGATGTGAAGATCTTAGACTTGGTTATACTAGCAAAATTACACTAAACAACCTGTTAAACTGTATCAAAATTAACAATGTATATTATGATTGTTGTTTTGGTTTGTATTTTACTTGGGGGGTAAATGGTCATTTAGGTCGTTGTTTTTAATAAGATTGTACTATGTAAAAATTTTCTTAAAAAAAATTCTAAACCATATATGGATCTCATTTCGATGTTTTTCTTGAATATTTAAATATTTTTTTGAATTTTTGAAAATTTTTAATGATTTATAGAATTTTAAACCAATTTTATTTTTTTAATAATTTCTTAAATTTTCATTTTTTTTAATTAAGATTTAAGTCTTTTAGTAAGCTCTTGAATTTTCTAAAGCAACCATAATTTATTTTGCGAAACTTTCTGAGAGTTTTTGTAATTTTTTTTAAAAAATTTATTCTGTATTTTATTCGTGAAAAATTATAAAATTTGAAAAAAAAAACGAAAATAATTCAGAATTTTCTCAAATTTTAAAAACTATAAATTCGGAACTTTTTAGGCGTTATTTTTTAAAAAAAATAATCTTTTTAGTTTTATGTGTTTTTAAAATGAATTATTATTATTTATTTATTTAATGAAAAACTTGGTTTTTTAAAAAATATTTTTTTAATATTTGTTTATATTTTTTTGAAATATATACTATTTGTCGTATTACACTTTCGTAGAAGATCACATGAACTTTTTATAATACAAAAACAGGAGTGTAACGTGTTTGACGTTATTTTAAGTTATTTATAGGATATTATTATATCAACATAAATATTTTATTATATCAATATATACCGTAAGTTTATCATATAATTTTAAAATATATATCAATAATTAATTAACGGTTTTTATTTAAAAATAATATAAATTTAATTACTCTAAAATATAAAAATTAAATGCGTTAAATTTATTTTTATCCCAATTTTAAACTATAAAGTCAACCTTCGTTTGTATTTGATTGGGATTTTGGTTAGGGGTGAGCGTTCGATCGAGTCAAGTTAAAAATTTTGAGTTATTCAAATTGACGAGTTTAATTTTATCATTTAAACTTTCAATCAAAAAATATCGAGTGGAGTTGAAAATTTTGAGTCGAGTTTCGAGTTCTTATAAAAATTTAATTGTAATTATTTATTATGTTATAATACAATTTGATTGAAATTTAAACAACTTTCACTAATCGTGTAAGCTATGTATATATATAGAAATTTCTTCATGTGTAATAATATTTCTTCATATTTTTATATATCAGTATATATTATAAAAATTTGAGGGACTTGTCTCGAACTTAAAAATAAATATTCTAATTATTAAAATTTTTGAATTATTTGATTATTTGAATTTTTGTTTTACAATTTAAATTTTATTTAATATTTTAAATCGAATTAAATATTTTTATCTCGAATCAAGTTATTTAATATTTTTAAATCGAGTCGAATTTACTCATCACTGTTGGTTTTGCTTTCTTAGACTGACTTTTCTTGGACCCCACATTACTCTTCTTGTCCAATAAGGCAAATGTCAAATTCCTAATCCTTGAGGCGCCCAAGGTTAACTTAGCCCCACTCATTTCCAGTTTGTTTATAAATTATTTGAAAATTTTTTATTACTGCCGAACACTGTTAAATACCATTAATGATAAATATCGTTAAAATTTATTAAATTTATTAATGAAAGTTAAAAATCTCAAGGACTAAATATATAATTAATAAAAATAATATACTCAACATAAAATTATTAATTTATACATCATATTAATTATTAAATTATCAATTTTATCCTATTAGTTAAAGGGGGACATGTCTCATCTGGTTGAAAGAAAAAGTAATAAATTATTTTTAATTAGAGATAGAATAAACTTGGTAGAATGTAAAAAATAAAGATAAATTTATATGTTTTAATTTAATTAAAAAATAATTAAATATATAAATACAAAAAAATATTATAAAAAACTTAACGATCACAACACACTTTATTGTATATAATGAATCAACCAATTTATAACAAAAATAAAAATTTAATAATTTTTTATAATATTTAAAAGTTAAAAAATAAAAATAACATATTCATATAATTTAGTGATCATTTGTAAGCTTTATCTAAAATTCTAAGGTTTTATCACAAAACCAGACACTAATTCGACCGAAAAACCAAACAATTAGCAGACAAAGAGTAAAACACGGGTAAAAATCATTTGCCTCTTTATGGTGTCTCTTTTCATGCGTTTTTTTGAAATTCTTTTAAAAAATTGAGTTTTCAACCATAACCCTATTTTTATATATATATTAAACCTTAAACTCTATACCTTAAAAAATACACCTTACCCCTAATTCTCTAAACCTTAACCACAATCCCTAACCTTAAACCCTAAACCCTAAATTCTCTAATTTAAAATAAAGACATGGAAGGAGGCATAAAAAAGAGGTAGATGATTTTCACCTGTAAAACACTTGTTTGATTAGCTTTTTTAAATAAAAAATAAAACTTTAAATAATTGTTTAAAATATATTTTTTAGATAATTATTTAAAATATTTAACGTTTTTAATGTTATTCATTTACATATATGTCAATAACGTCGATTAATTTTATTTTTTAACTAGGTGTCCGAAATACATGACCGGACTAGAACATAGAAAATATATAAATATATTCTAATATCTAAAAAATAATATACTACTACTACTTATTAACATAATATATATGATACTGCTTGCAAGTTGCACATGTACTGTTAATTCCATCAAACCTAGAACAGAGGTGAATACTGCTACGACAAAACCAGACACAGATTCGCCTGGAAAACAAGCACCATTGACGTGCTTGATTTGCGTCATCTAAGGCGGTGACATGGATGCAGGTTCCGATATAAATAGTACAATCCTCTTTCTTCATAAACAACAACAAAGAAAGACAGACAGACAGACAGAGACAGAAGAACCAAGTCTTTAGTTTTGTCCTGGGTGATTGTCTAAGAAAATTAAACAGACACCATGAGTACTGCTGGTCAAGTCATCCGTTGCAAAGGTGATCCTTGTTGCCTTCTTTCTGGGATCTGGTTTGCCTGTTTCCTGTTGGTTTTGAATTTGATGCTAATTCAGTGGTTGTTTTTACTTTTCTTACAGCTGCGGTGGCATGGGAGTCGGGGAAACCACTGTCGATTGAAGAAGTGGAAGTGGCGCCGCCGCAGAAGGATGAAGTCCGTATTAAGATTCTCTTCACTTCTTTATGTCACACCGATGTCTACTTCTGGGATGCTAAGGTTCAACTTATTTCCTTCATCCATGAATATTATACAGTTGCTTCACAAGAATTTTTTGACTATAGTATAAAATTGTGGTTTCTGAGGCGTGATTTTTCTCCAAAAATAACTACGATTTTAAAATCGGGTTGCTGTTCGTATGCTATAGCGACCTTCAAAACCGTTACGACGCGGCCGGCTGCAATTTAATCCATCACATTGTGTTTGACAACAATTTTCTTTGTTGTAGGGACAAAACCCCTTGTTTCCTCGGATACTTGGTCATGAGGCCGGAGGGTATGTATATGTTTACAGCTACTACTTTCTATGTATATGTGCATGTGTATTGACCATGTTCTTTGAACTTGCTGGTATTTAGGATTGTGGAGAGTGTAGGTGAAGGCGTGACTGATCTCGAACCAGGCGATCACGTTCTCCCCATCTTCACCGGAGAATGCAAGGAATGCGCCCATTGCTTGTCGGAGGAAAGCAACATGTGTGATCTCCTGAGGATCAACACGGATAGGGGTGAAATGATTCATGATGGCAAGTCCAGGTTTTCCATCAATGGGAAGCCTATCTACCACTTCCTTGGCACCTCTACTTTCAGCGAATACACCGTGGTCCATGTCGGTCAGGTCGCCAAGATCAATCCGGAGGCTCCACTTGATAAAGTTTGTGTTCTAAGCTGTGGAATGTCCACAGGTTCGGTACTCGGGTTTCGGATTTGCCTTACTTTCCTTGATATGTAAACAATGCTAATGACGATGGGGAAGTTGTTTGAAATTTGTTTTGATTCTCTTCTTGTAGGTTTTGGTGCCACTGTGAATGTTGCTAAACCGAAAAAGGGCCAATCTATTGCGATTTTCGGACTAGGCGCCGTCGGTCTTGCTGTGAGTTATTCTTGTATCTCTTATGTTAGTTCTTTTCCCCTCTCCTGGTGTCTAGTTTTAAGTTTATTCTCTGTTCTTATATGTAGGCTGCTGAAGGAGCAAGAGTTTCCGGGGCCTCGAGGATCATTGGTGTCGATTTGAACCCGAGCAGATTCGAGCAAGGTACGATTTGTGATTCATAGCCATGATTTACACAAAACATTCTTGGACTGGTTATGTTCCTGGTTAAGCAAAGCTACAAAACTGATCATGTTTGGTCTTATTACATGCTGCAGCCAAGAAATTTGGTGTTACAGAGTTTGTGAATCCGAAAGACCATGACAAACCTGTTCAAGAGGTTGGTTCCCACTTCTTTAGGCATGTCGGATTCTGATTTGTACGATAAACTTGTTTAAGATCCTTATTCTCGAATCGATTCGAATGAACAGGTGATTATTGAGATGACTGGTGGCGGAGTCGATCGCAGTGTCGAATGTACCGGGAGCATCCAGGCCATGATTTCTGCATTCGAATGTGTCCATGATGTAACTATCTTCACAACATTTTTCTCTTCATAGATGATATCTTTTTTTACATGGTCATCTTCAGCTGAAACCACCAAATTTTCAGGGTTGGGGTGTTGCGGTGCTCGTCGGCGTCCCGAACAAAGACGACGCATTCAAAACTCATCCGGTTAACCTACTGAATGAGAAGACACTCAAGGGTACTTTCTTCGGCAACTACAAACCTCGTACCGATATTCCGGCTGTCGTCGAGAAATACATGAACCAGGAACTTGAACTGGATAAATTCATCACTCACTCTGTTCCTTTCTCGGATATAAACAAGGCATTCGAGTTAATGCTCGCCGGCGAGGGCCTGAGATGTGTGATTCGCATGGATGCCTGAGGAATGGATTAATCAATGGATGAAGGGCTTTTCTTCTTATATTTTATATGTGCAACAGAGTGTGATTTAAGGAAATAAATAATGTATGCTACATGTTTATTTTTCTGTCATGGATATGAAATATAGTGTTTCATAAATATCGAGTATATTCGTGTCAGATACATTTATATATCCGAAAAATTTAAAAACAGAGAGCAATCGAATGGTATATTCGACTCGAGCTTATGATAGAAGAATTATTGTTCTCATATGGTAAGGGGATGACCATTTAACCCGAATCGAACAGTTTTCAAGGCTATGAAACGCCTTCTCAGCAGAATCCATATCTCTGCACTTCGCATAAAGATCAAGAATTGTATTTCCTAACAACCCTTTTGAATAAAACCCAAGTTCCAAACCTTGTGCGTGTATCATTTTGCCGGCTTTCGAAACCTGCTCTCTTGTCTGAGACATTTCGTCGAACATATAATGTGTTTTAACTTCTCTGCATTGTTGCTAACATTACAGAGAAAACCCAACTCTTCCAAAACCCTGAATCGAAAGTCTTGCGGCTTGAGCCCACAAAACCGTCCCAAAAACCAGAGCCCAAACGTAAAAACCCTAGAGTAAAAATGGGAAATAGAAAGGGCAGTGGAGGGTAAAATTGTAATCACAATAAAAAGGGGAATGCAATTAGGGTTTTCTCGGAGCTTCTCCCCTTTATAAATTGTCGAACTCAGTTGAGTAGTTCATCAGTCATCACATCGTTCTAACTTAAAGTTCGTAGCTTTGATTTTCCCCATTTGATTTTCTTTATAATCTGAGCAATGATGAGAAAATTTTGAGAAAGTCATGCACCACGCTGATCCTAATCTGTGCTGATAATTCTCTCTACCCATATTTTCTTCTGAGCTTTATTTCCCATGAGAATTAAAAGGGATGCAACCAGATGATGTGATCTTCTGTAAGTAGAAGATTGAACCATGATGCGGACCGTAAAGCTTTATTGCTTCTGGGGATAATATTTGGTTTCTGATGGTTCTTCCCTTTTCATATAATTTAAGGGAATTATTGATTTCCAGTTGAAGTTTTAGATTCAATCTTTTGATTTTGAAGTTAGAATATAATCATGTCTGAAATTATACAAGCTTAGATTCGAACTAATAGGAATGACTGTTCGTTCTTCCAAAAACAGAGCATGAATATGCAAGCACATACAAGTATGTCTCAATGCTTATTGGATGTTGATTGGTTATGTCTCACAGTTGAGGCTGAATATAGAAACTTTGCTGCTTGATGCATGAAGACACCAACGTACGGGTTGCTGTGTATATGTTCATCTTCTTTCTCTATTGATTTGGTTATTGAAATTTTATTACAAGAATATATATATATATATATATCATGTTGGTCAAAGTGTGTTTTGCTATGGTTAATTTTGCAGTGTCCATGGGAGTGAACCTTGATATGGAGCAGCCCCACAGTATCTGAACAGACCTTCAATTTCCGGGCATCCGTTGGGGTATGGGATCGACCGATGGAAAGGATCACGGCCTACCTTTTTCTTCTTAAGCGATCCGATACATCCATAAGGATCTTGTTGGAATTGGGACCTCACCAATGCCTCGCCTTTCAAAGCTGCTTCTTTTGAAGTTGATGAAGCTGGTGTGCCTGTGTAAAAGAATCGTGATTCCGGAAAGCCGATTGCAGAGCGATGCAAGTTTGCAAATCTCTCTTCCTTGTAATCATAACTTACAACCTGATCCAAAATGCAATAGGATAATGATGAATTTTCAACCAGCAAGCAGTATATCGGAATTTAGAGGATCAAGTAGGATATGCTTACAGTTATGTTTTCCGGGTATGTCCCGGTGAGCTCTCGAAATCGACAAACACTAAAGAGAAGATTTTCAAAGCTATCTCTTGCATGCTCCTCTGTTAATGCCCTCCACTTCACACTTTCTTCTTTCCCTGAAAAACAGCTGAATATAAGAACGACACCCGATGATTCAAAACCATACTGTTATGGAAACGATTTCATTGATAGAGACGAGCAAGAAACGAACTCATAGAACTAGACCAGAGAGATAAAATGGTAGCAAATATGGATTTAAAGGGTCATGAACTTACATGAACTAATGGGAACATTCACATATATATGATGTTCAAATACTGCATAAACAATCTCATGAAATCGATAAACATGTGGGAACATTCATTTATGTCTAAGGTAAGCAAGAACATGGAAGCGAACATACCAAACCATCCTTTCGATTCAGCGACCGACCAATAACTCTGTGCCTCACTTCTAGGACCAGCATCCTTCCTAGTCTCTCCGCCGCTAAACAGAAGCAAAGCCGCATCATCTCGTGCAGTGCTTTCGATCCCTTCCTTTATGTGACTCAAAAAGGTAGCTGCCTGTCCTGGATTCTTCTGGTATGACTCCAAAAACCAAGAATCCTCCTTATCAACTTTCCCACAAGTACTACTCGTATAAACCGAATGACCAGCAACCATTACCAGATTCTTAAGCTTGGCATACGGATAGGAACTACCAAACCCATCATCAGGTTTCCCATAATTTCTCAGCATTCTATAGTGATGCTCATACAGAGATAGAACTATGAGGATTGAGACCCCAAATCCCAAGCAAACAAAGAAAACAAGGAACGGATGTAACTTGTAACAGTAATGAAGCCTGTTAGCCAAGGACTTAACCATTCTAACAGGGTCAAAGGGTGAATTTCTAGACCTTTTGGTTCTTTTGACAGTACCCGATTCAATATCAAAGTCTCCCCTTGGATATGCATTGAAGGACTTTGGACTATTCGACCCAAATGGATAATTATTCATGATAACACAAATACAGAGGAAAAGCTTTGAGATTTATGTAAATAAAACATACCCAGAGAAGCAATTCAACAGATTACGAGTAAAGAGCATAAATTTTACTTCGATTCGACAAAACCAACGCATAAACGACGTGAAAGGAAAGATCTTGATCGTCAAAGCTGCAGCTTAGGAAACTAAAAAGAGGAAACTCACCAAAAGCCTGGTAGAATGGAAGAGATTCAGATCCAGAATCTCAAAAATGTCAGATGGTGAATAGAAGATGATTAACAACAGGGACTGAATTCTTGGGTTTTGCCCATTTGAAGCCCAAAAGGTGATCCATTAGTTTATAGAAACTTACCTTATTTATCATCGGACAAGCCCAAAACTAAGTTTCTATGACTAAATTGATGAATTGTACAAGTTTTTGGACTAAAACTGTTGTTATCAACCGAAGCCATGTTATCATGGTCGTTAATTTTAAACGTTAGAAGTACCAAAACATGACTAAAACTGTATATTTGTGATGTTCTTGAAGGCTGAAGTTACTGCTTCTCATTTGCATTTGGATTTTGAATGACTAATTTGTTGTTGATGTAGTTTTCAGACATTGTAATGTTGCATATGGAAGTGTGTTCTGGCCACCACATATATTAACCACTGTTAACCTGTCACATGAGACATGTTTCAGATTGATTATGTCTTGTTCATTAGAGTACATCTTGAGTGTCTTGTAAATGTTTGTTGAATGATTGATGAGGGGTAATTAAGTTGATTCCTTCTAGTTCATAGGTCAATTTCCATGATTTACTTTGTTGTTTACATCATGTTTTTTTCCCTACTGGTATGAACTGGAACACATTAAATTCCAAGATAATGAAAAGATTTAGACTTCAGATTCTCTGGAAACTGCTGAATCTCTCCCACTTGGATTTTACTTCAGAAAAACACACAGGAAATCTGTCTACTTTGTGATATGTAATTTGATCTAGTTTTATATGAACAGATAAGGAATGCATAGCTAAAACCAGATGGTTGCTTCAATTGTTAGCCACTTGGGATTGGCATGGTTAGATTAAGTTATTAGTGGGCCAAATATAGCTTTTCACTTCACATGACTAGGAACAATGCACCATTTTTAAAACATGGGAGCTTTAAGATCTTAATACGTCTTTACTGAAAACAGATGTTGGGGGGTTATTATGGGAGAAAGTGGTCCTGTATTCCCTCATAATTCTCATGTTCCATCTTGTTCATGCCAACCAAGGTTCATGTCAAAGCCCTTGTCGTTTTCATCGGCTTGGCTCGTTCGATGTCCACCGGAATGAGGTTCAAAAGCTACCCTTTTCTCTATTGGTCCCCGACTTGAAAACTGCAGCTGATGAATTGATTGATTTTTCTAACACTGTGCTGGTTTTAAATTATTGTGTTGCTTTCCGTGATCGATGCCATTGATGAAAGCTTGCTTTATTGGATGGTTGAAGTGACTCTTGATGACAATTTTGGTGTTGGAAATTGTACAGTAAATGAGAAATGTAACTTTGATCTTGTCATATGGAATATAGGCTACCAGCTTGATGGCATTTGGATATCTTCCTTTATTCTGCTGGGTCACCTGCATATCTTAGCAGTTGTAAATGTTCCTACTTTGGGGAAAAAAGATGATGGAAACAGTTACTTGGTCTGATTCTAAAGTTCCATTTTTCATATTCTGTTCCTACAGGACAACCACCACACTTAATCGAAAATAATGAATTCGATATGAGTTCATGAAGATCGAAAATGGCCTCGAGATGTCCTACTATTCAGATGCCTCACAGAAGTAAGTTTGAGGCCTGTTTTTACTGCATATTATCAGAAGCCAGAGACCTATATAAAAAATGAAGGATTCGATACGAGTTTACGAAGCTCGACACTGGCCTTGAGATGTCCAACTATTTCATATGCCTCACAGAAATACATATAACAATATTAAGGAGTGCATTTTGGATTAATGAAGCAGTTTGAGGCTTATTTTTACTACATATTATCAGAATTCAGACCTATACAAATGACTGTTAAAGACAAATACCAATGAGACTAAAGCACATCAACTAAGGTGAACTGATGAGAGGTTCGGATGATCTCGAAAAACTAGAACAATGAACTGCAGCTTTAGGATTGTTTGCTATGACTTTACAGAGAAGATTTGGTTTCTCGGAGTCATCGTTCTCATGCCTGATCTCTTTCAACATTGCGGTTACTTCTTTCATGGAGGGTCGATCTTCGGGACATGGATTGACACATAGGAGAGCCACTCCGAGCACTTGAAGCATTTCTTGGATTTGTGTGCCTGATCTTATGAGCAACATCTGGTCTATAATTGTTGTGAAGTCTTTCCTCTTTTCACGAAGTTCAGTGTTGATCCAAGTTATAATGTGGACGCCGTCTGGAATACTGTTATCGGTCGGTTCCATGCCTGTTAATACTTCTAGGAGGACCACACCAAAGCTGTACACATCACTCTTCTCTGTGATCCTCATGCTGTATCCATACTCTGCAATGGTTTAATAATGTCAGGATGGAACATATCCCGACACTCAAACCCGAGTCTGAGTAACATATGCAGGACTGAAGTAGGAACATGTCCTTAAACATCTTGATGTTTGTTGAAGAAAAAACATGTTCAGAATAGAAGGCAAATGTCAGAAAGATAATTTACTATATTAACTCACCTGGAGCAATATATCCGTAAGAACCTGCAACAATGTTGGATGCTCTAGGACTCTCCGAAACATCGACAAGCTTTGCCAGACCAAAGTCTGCCAAGAAAGCTTCAAACTGTGGTCCTACCAAGATGTTGTTGGCTTTGATATCGCGATGAACTATCAACGGGATACAATCATGGTGAAGATAAGATAAACCTTGAGCAGCTCCAAGTATGATCTTATATCTTGCATCCCAGTCCAAGAACAAGTTCTTCTCATGCAGCAATCCGGCCAAGCTCCCGTTGCTAATGTAATCAAACAAGAGTAATCTGGTTCTTCCATTGTCACAGCATCCTAGTAGCCTCACTATATTTTTATGCCTTATGGATCCAAGTGTCTGAACTTCTGCAGTAAACAAATCCCTCTCTGGATACTCACCATTTTTTACTGGCCATAGTTTCTTCACTGCAACAACCTGCTTTGTCGGTGTCTCAACACGATAAACCACGCCAGAACAACCCTTTCCGATGATATTTGAATCGGACAGACTCATCAATATGTCGTTCACAGAGAAGTCAAGCTTTTGGAAGGGGATGAAATGCCAGTCCAAGAAATCATCTTCATGTTTGGCTCCATGAACTCTGATAAATAAAAATACAGCAACAGTGACTACTACAATGGTTATGGTTACACTGAAAAGCGTTCGGGCAATAAGATTTCTGGTTGATCTTTTGGCATGGGGATTTCCACTCGAGCACTCGGTTCGATTAACACAGAGATCATGATTGCCGAAAAAAGCAGCAGTGGGGAGATTATGGAATAACTTTGTATCAGGAAGGATACCTGAAAAGTTATTGAATGAGACATCCAAAGAAACAAGATTGTCAAGACCGCCAAGGACCATGAGGCTCCCAGTTAGCTTGTTATGAGAGAGGTCTAAGTTGGCCAGTTTTGATAGATATGAAAAACTTTCCGGAATAGGTCCAGTTAAAGCATTCCAACTGAAATTCAAGAGTATATCAAGTCCTTGCAGACGACCGATCTCTTCTGGGATCGAACCAGAAATCTTATTTCTGCTTATATCCAACAACTGCAAATCCTTACAGTTCCCCAGTGACTTAGGGATCACACCTGTTATCGAGTTTCCACTGATTACCATTTTGTTCAACGATGTTAGCTTGCCTAAGTTCTGAGGAATGGTGCCTGCTATGTTGTTCATCGAAAGGTCCAGGATGTTAAGGTCAGCAAGGAATTCAAAAGATTCCGGAATCGTACCTCGGAGCTTATTTGCACGTAAATCCACCATTTCTAAACGAGTGCAGTCGCCAATATCCGGAGGAATTTCTCCACTAAACTGGTTTTCTGATAATTCAAGAAAGCTCAGACTATGCAACATCCCAATCCCTGATGGAATGTGACCACTCAAGTTGTTTGATCCCATCCTTAAACGGGTCAAGCTAGTGCAATTCCCCAGAGTCTGTGGGATTTCACCAGAAAGTCTGTTTGATAACAACAACAACTGGGTCAAGTTCTTCAAATTGAACAGAGAACTTGGAACTGAACCAGTAAGTGAATTGTGTGATAAATCCAAATGTTGCAGTTTCTCACAGTTGGCTAGCTCGGTCGGTATGCTGCCACGAAGCTGATTTTGCCATGCAAAGAACTGAGTAAGTTCCTTTAACTCTCCAATGGTTGCTGGAATCTCACCAGAGAATCTATTGTTATCCAACTCCAGTTGCTTGAGGCTTAAGAAATTGCCTATGAATGGCGGTATGTTACCAGAAAGGTTGTTCCCAGACAAAAGAAGTTCCTCCAATGAAACCAAATTGGCAAGAGATGAAGGAACCTCCCCAGTTAGATAATTCAATGAGATATCAATAATAATCAAACCAGAACAGTTCCCTAATGACTCTGGAATTCTCCCACTCAGCTGGTTCTGCCATAGTAGCACTGTCTTGAGATTCTTCAATGAACCAAGTTCTTCAGGAATCTCACCAGAAAGTTGGTTTCCATAAAGAAACAACTCCTCCAAAGCTGAAGAATTGCCAATTTCTGGTGGGATATGACCATTGAGCTTGCTTGTATAGATTGAAAGAGTCTTGAGATTCTTCAATTCCCCTAAACTTCTCGGAATCTGCCCCGAAATACCGGTATCCGCGAGTCCGAGTAAAGTTAGTTGTCTGCAATTGGATATCTGCATTGGGATTTCACCCTCAACACCTGAGTTCCCCCCAGCCCTGAAAATCATCAGTTCCACCAATTTTCCAACCTCTGCAGGAATCTTTCCAGAAAGATTGTTATCAAACAGTTCAAGCAACCGAAGTTTCGAGCAGTTTCCAATCTCCCTCGGGATTCCACCGTGTAATAGATTTGTGTTCAAAGACAACGACCGCAACCGAGACAACTTCCCTATCTCAGCTGGAATATTTCCAGAGAAAGCATTGAAACTAAGGTTCAAGGTGACCAACGATGACAAATTCCCTATTGAAGGTGGAATTTCCCCTGTGAGGTTCCCATGTGAAAGGACAAGAGCAGTAAGATGCTGGAAAGAGACAACCTGGGAGGGAAAACTAGTCTGAAGATCGATGTTCGATATGCTGATTTCACTAACAAAGCCTCCACCGTTACATTTGATGAAATCCCATTTGCATGGATTCTGGTGGGATGGATTCCATGACGAAAAGAAAGCAGCAGCAGAAGCAGAAGCAGAAGAATTAAAAGTTGCAAGCCATGAAAGTAAAGAGAGACCTTCATGGTTCAAGCAAGAAATAGGAGGAAGAAAGATTAGGAACAAGAGAATACTAGCCATTACATTGCTTGACATGATGAGCATAGTGTTCCAACACTATTCTGTCTCTGCTCTAGTTATAAGATTAGCCATTACATTCCCCCACTTTCTATTTCTATCCATAATTACCCTTATTTCCTACACTGTAATTATTACATGTGTATGCATGTATGTGAGAGATGGTGGATGGTTACATGCAATTTTCCAAACACTTTCAAACAAGGATTGCTCATCTTTTCTTTCCTTGAGTTGAGTTGCATGACAACCCTTGAGGGTGTCTGAAAATGACAAAACAACACCAAAGAACAAAAGAGAGAAAAAAACATGGTGGACACCACATTATTTATTTATTTCATTTCTTTTAGAACTGGCAAGGTTTCAAGATCAGTTTGATATGGAAAAAAGGGCTGATGTTAGTGAAAGGATTAGACATGGGGGTAGATGCCCCAGTACCCTTCTCTCATGCATGAACCTCCACTCCCCACCACATGCAATATTGGCCAATACCCACTCCAATATGATGCCAATTTGTCCATTTTCCTAATTGTTGTTTTTCCCCCACATATATATGGGGTAGAATTTTTTTTTTTCTACGAGAGTGAGTTTAAAGTTTAGAATTTGTTATTTTAAAATTTAGGGTTTTAGTTTAATACAATTAGGAATTTAGGTTTTAACCTATAAATCATACCTTAACCTAAATTTTATTCACAATCCCTAAATTTCAAACTCTAAAAATTTAACTAAATCACTAAACCCTAAAATTAAAAAAAGTCATCGATCGTTTCAGTATCTAAAAAGGTTAATATTTGAACCTGATAAATATTTCAATTGAAAAAAGGACGAATTTTATTTTAAAAGATACATATTTAAAACGCTTTGTCTATAAAGTGTCAATAGTTGGACTCAAGAAATTGAGTGGGCTATCAAGTCTTTCAAGGATAAGTCGCTCCTTGTTGTGATTCTTTAATTGGAGAAATTATTACATGAACCCGTTCCACCACTTAGGATATGGTCCCCAACCAATTAAATTAAGACACATAATATATTTTTTTCCATATCATATTTACACATAAGCATTCTCCAAATCATCCAATTTAATGTTTTTTATTAAAAAGAAAAAAAATATATTACCAAAGATTTATTGTGTCATCTTTCTCTTTGTTCTTTAAAATTTTTCTAATTAGTTTTTTATATAGATTTGGGGTTTAGGGTTTAGAGTTTATGGGTTTAGTGTTAGGGTTTAGGGTTTATGATTAGAGTTAGGATTTAGGGTTAGGGGTTATCGTTTAGGTTTAGTGTTTAGGGTTAGGGTTAGGGGTTATTGTTTAAGTTTAGTGTTTAGGGTTAGGGTTTAGAGTTTAAAGTTTAAGGTTAGGATCAGGGGTTAGAAAAAATTAATTAAAAAAATAACAATAAAGAGGAAGAAAACATAAAAAAATCTTTAGTAATATTTTTCCCTTTTTAGATCAAAGACATTAAAGTGAATGATCCAGATGATGTATATGTGTGAATATGATAAGGAAAAAATATATTATGTGTCTTAATTTAATTGGTTGGGACCATATCCTAGATGGTGGAATGGGTCTGTGTAATAATTTCTTCTTCAATTGGCTTGATGTGCCTTCATCTATTTTATTTGAAAGGAAAGAAATCAAAAATAATTCTACTATTCATGTACCGATAGACGAACTATTTTACAATCTATTAAAGGCATTGTACAGATCATAGGTTAGCGGGGAAAAATATAATCGACAATGATTTTATAACATTAAGTTATGTAACAATCAATGTATGCATATATAAAAATACATAAAGTGATAATTATTATTGTACTCTGTTTATTATAGCAATTTTCTACTTTTGATAATAAATTCAATTATCCAAAAATATCATCTTATAATTATTTTAGACTATTAAAAAGTTAATATTTATTTTATTTTTAAATTAATCGCTTAAACAAATGAAAAATGCATCTATTTAATCTTCTATCTTTTTCTATTATTTTTATTCATTGGATGATATCATAATCTTCTTCATTTATATCATTTTTTTTTTCTAGTTCATCAATTTCTTTTAAAAACTTAATTTTACCTAAAAAAATATGGCAAATGGTTGTCAAAAAGAGTTAAGGTTGATGTTTTTGTTAGGTTGTGTAATAATTATTACAATATTGCACACTATTGAATACGAAAAAAATTCTCGATTTTTAATTGTATCTTATTTCATATCTCGTACTAAAAATATTGAAAGGATATAATTTTATGTAAAAATATTTTAATTTAATAAAATTTAATTGGTGTTAAATATAATAATTTTAAATTAAAAATATAGTCTTTTATTCTATTATTGGGGAATAATTGCATATTAAAAGGGTACAGTCTGAATCATTTCTTCAAAAAAATATATAACTTTGGGCAAAAGGGTATGTGATGCAATAGCTTATCTTTATTCTTTATGCTTAAATTCGGACATTAATTATTCTTTGTTCTAGAATCAATCCAAATCAAGTAATGGGTTAATTTAGGTGATTTGAGTTTTTTTTTAATTAGTGAAATTAATTATTATTATTATTATTATTATTATTATTATTATTATTATTATTATTATTATTATTATTATTATTATTATTAGTTGTTTGAAATTTGAGCTATTAAAAATTGGGAGGGGAATTATTCAATAATTTTTTTATCAAAATAAAGTTATCGATACACTTGTTATTATGGATGAATGTTCGATCGAGTTGAGTCAAGTCAAGTTAGGAAATTTTGAGTTATTTGAGTTGATGAGTCTAATTTTATCATTTAATTTTTTTTTGAGTCAAGCCGAGTTGAAAGAATTTGATTCGAGTTTTTATAAAAGTTTAATGGCATAAAGATAGTTTTCACCCTTAACGTTTATAATTTTTGTCATTTTGGCTCCTATTCTTTTTTTGGATAAATTTAGCCCTTGATCTATGTTTTTTTAACAAATAACTCATTTTTTAACTACTATGATAACTGAACGTTAAAAATTTAATAATGGTCATATATCATATATATATATATATATATGTGTGATAATATATTTTAAATGACTTAACATCTAGTATATCAAATACATAAACGCGGGATATAATTTTATTCCAATCTAAAAATATAAAACAATTAAAATTTAAATAAAATATTAAAAATTATTATTTTTATTTATTAAAAATTAATTAAATCTAAAACAAAAGGCTACTAAATATTTTCAACCTTAACTATAGTAAAATCAAAATTTTATCTAAAAAGGTATGAACATAATTTGAGAAGAAAGTGTTTTGTATAGTTTGTTACCGGTGAATCAAAGATAAATTTTTTTGATAATAATCAATTGAATTTTTATTATTTTAATTTTGAATTTAAGTATTTTAGTTTTAATCTAAATCGGAGTTTTAGGATTTTATAAAGATATTTTAGTTTAGTTAGGGTTGAGAATATTTAGTAAATTTTTGTTTTGTATTTAATTAATTTTTAATATTTTATTTAAATTTTAATTTTTTTATATTTTATACTAAAATAAAATTATATTCTATATATATGTATATATTTAATAGTTTAGATTATATGTCATTTAAAATATATTATCACATATATATATATATGATATGTTACCATTATTAAATTTTTAACGGTTCAATTATCATAGTAGTTAAAAAATAAGTTATTTGTTAAAAAAAACATAGATCAAGGGCTAAATTTATCCAAAAAAAAGAATAGGGGCCAAAATGACAAAAATTGTAAACGTTAAGGGTGAAAATTATCTTTATGCCAAGTTTAATTATAATTATTTGTTATGTTATAGTACAATTTGATTATAATTTAAACGACTTTCAGTAATCATATAATATATATTTCTTTATATGTGATAATATTTTTTTCATATTTTTATATATTAGTATATATATCATAAAAATTTGACGAATTCGTCTCAAACTTAAAAAAGATCTTCTAATTACTAAAAATTTCAAGTTATTCAAATTTCTATTTTACAACTCAAACTTTATTTGAAAATTTTTCGAGTCGATTTGAGTTTAGATATTTCGAGTCGAGTCAAGAAGAGTCAAGTATTTTCGCCTCGAGTTGAGTCGAGTTATTCGATTTTTTTGAGTCAGTTCGAGTTTTGCTCACTCCTACTTACTATGATAGTCGTGGACAATCGGATGGTGAGATTATTTTTGACAAACCTCTATTTGTATAATACAAAAAATATGAAAGTGACGTAGAGACAAAATCAAGATTTAGAATTGAACGTAAAATATAAATATTTAAAAATATGAGGTAAAATTCATAAATAAACTTGTAAAACCATTTTTTATAACCAATTCATATAAATTTGACAAATAATATAATTTTTGAACAAATATAATTGCTTGAAATTAGCTAATATTTTTTAGGGTATGATTTCTATATAAGCAATTAAGATAAATGGATCAAAAATAGGTACAAGTTAGATGTAATAATGTGTTCATATTTAGATGTGTCGGCTAACTTATAAATTATTTTATTTTTTTAGAAAATTATGTGAACCATACCTGGGAATGCCCCATTAATTAAATGTGCAAAGTCCCTATCTATGTCCAACAACATTCTAAAACATTATGATATTGAAAATGACCTACGGATATTTATGAGTTGAGGTTATTTATTTGGGGATATTTTAATTAGGGATGGACACGAAACCCGAATTCGATGAGTTTTGATTGGATCCAGTTTAATTGGGTCGGAGTTTTTGATAAAAAAATTGGGTTTGAGTTCAGGTCAGATTGGGTTTTTTTAAGGATGATCTCGGATCGGGTCGGTTCGGATTTAAGGTGGAAAAAATCTGACCCGACCCAGGATTAATAGTGTAATTTTTCATATATTTTAGGGATATTTAAAATAATGATCCCTCTTTATATATTTTTATACAATTAGGTCACTATTTTTTTAATTAGATCCTAAACTTTATTTTTTTACAATTAAGTCTCTAAAATTTTAAATTTTTTAATGGTTTGGATTGGGTTGGGTCAGGTTTTAAGCTTAAAAATTAGGTTAGATCAAAAAAATTTCACCCTAAACACGGGTCGAGTGCAGGTAGGCTAAAAATCTGACCCGTACCTATCTCTAATTTTAATTTAAAGTTAGATTTGATTCAAAATATTATTTTTTAAAATAAAATGTTATTATTTTGATTTTTATATTAAAATATTAATCCGAAATTATTTTGAAGTGTATGCTTAAATAATTGGTGTGGGTTGGACTCTATAGGAGAATAGTTTAAGAGTGAGATGTAAAGTACTTTTATGTGTTTTTGAATTTTTTTATAATCATTAATTTTTAATTTATTGATTGATTAATTTTAATTGAACACTATAAAAATTCATTATAAAGATAATCTTTTTAACTTAATCTATTCATTCATAACTTTAAGATTCAAATCCATGATCGTATTTTAAAAATATGATATATCGTCCTATGTGTAACTCTGATTTTCTAACCTAAAAGAATAATCCTTCAAAGCAAAGGTTGAGAACTTGTGTGAATAGATATAGGGATGGAATTCGGATTTAGGGTTGAGGATAAAATATAAATGCTTAAAAATAAAGAGAGATAAATTCATAAATAAACCAATTCTAGGGATGTCAACAGGTGCCTGGGGCGGGTTTTTGTCACTTCGACCTCAACTCGAAAATTAAAATATTTGTTTTAGTTTTAATCTGATCATAATGTATTTTATTTTTAGTGTTTATTTTTATTTTAGCGAACGAATACAAACGAACAATTTTATCTATTTAATTTTTTATATTTATTTGATTAAAATTAAATAAATGAATATAAACAAATCATCTTTCATGTTTATTCTTTCCATTCATTTACAGGCCTACAAATGAGTTCCAGAGAATTCCATCCACTAAAATTATATATACATATATATTTCCATTGATTTTATCACAGTTAAACTATTTAATTATGAAATTTTATTTTAATTATGGAGTATTTAATAAAGTAATTAAATTTTAGGCTTGAAATTTAATTTAATATTAGTATTAAATTTCTTGATAATCTAAACGATTATCATAGAGATATATAAAGAGAGATTCTTTTAATATTTTATTCTATTTGATAATAAAAATTTAAATTTTTTAAAAGATTATGATCTCTTCTCGTTAAATTAACTGATTATTTTAACGTATATGTAACCGTATTGATCGTATATAAATTTAGGACAATTATTTATTAGCTGTCTTACATTATATTAATTAATCAATTTATGTAATATTTTAAGTGTGAAAAATTTGAGACCAAACTCTTTCTCTGGTCCCCTGAGGCAGACAAGGTGAGGAATATTTCTGGAAAGGCACTAGAAAACAAACAAATAGAGATGAACAAAAATAAATTAAATTTCAAATGAATAAAAATAATTTGAGTTGAATCAAAATGGATTTGGATCGATTTTTAATCGAATAAAAAGCAAACTGAAATAAAAAATATTGAAAGAAATAAAGATAGATGAGAAATGAACTATTGTAAAACTCACCAAAAAAGTCATATATATGAGAAAAATTTTATAACAGTTGTCGAACACCGCTGAACACCGTTAATGATGAACACTGTTGAACACTATTAAACTAATTAATAAAGATTAAAAACTTTAAGGACTCAACATATAAATATAAATTATTTAGAATAAATTTTTTATTAAATTACTTTTTATATATAGTTTATTTTTTAAAATAATTGAATAAAATATTAATTTAAATTAATTTTAAAAAATAAAAAATTAAACTCAAACCCTAAAACCAAAATCCAAAACCTAAATCATTAAACATTAAACTTCAAACCCTAAAATATAAAATCTCAAAACCCTAAATCCAAAACAAAAAACCCTAAAAATACTAAACCCTAACCCCTCAAATCCTAAACCCTAAAATAAACAAAACTCTTAAACCTAAAACTCTAGAATCATAAATCTTAAACTAATTTTGGGCTTCAAGTTTAAGGTTTATACTTTTTAGAGTTTTAATTTTTTATTTTAGGGTTTAGGTTATGATTATATTTTTAGATTTTAGCGGTTTATTGTTTTAGGGTTTAGAGTTTAGAGTTTATGATTTAGTGTTTTGGATTTTAGGATTTAATGTTTAGTATTTTTAGCCTTTGAGTTCAAGGTTTTAGGTTTTTGATTTAATATTTTTTATTTTTAAATTAAAAATAATTTAAATAAATTATTTTAAAAATTTAAAATATAATATATATAATTTGTTTAAAATTTTATTTTAAATAATTTGAAATTATATGTTTAGTATTTGAAAATTTTAATTTTTATTAATTAGTTTAATAGTGTTCAGCGGTGCTCATCGTTAATGGTGTTTAACAATGTTCGACGCACATGGTAGACTCATCTTATATATGAATGACAAAAATTGATCTGACGTGAAAACTCAATTAGAAACCGACCGATAAAAAAATTAACTTGATATTGATCCTACTCGAAATCAACTGAATCATAAATCAATTTATCTAATATAACTCGAATTATCGTAAACTAAACTAAAATTGAATCGCACCTAAACCGAAACCAAATATAATCAAACACACCTTTAGATTTAATCAAGAAAAATATCATTTTGTATTCTCCTGATATGATACAATTTCTCTTGTAAGATAAAGTATATAGGTAATCACCGAGGTCTTAGGGTGTTTGTACTTTAGTCTTTGAAATTAAAAATTTTCAGTACAATCAATGAACTCTTAATTTGTTTTTATTACGCTTATTAATCTTTTAATTTATTTTTATTACGATTATCGTGGTTAAAAATTGTATTCACTAAATTGGTTGTAATTTAGGTAAAATTGAAGAAATTATTACATGGTCCTGATTTATTACATTAGTCATGATTTTATACAATGAGATTTATTCATTTAATAACACGTAAAAAGAGATAAAGATTTAGTTTTAAAAAAATAATAAAAATTATTATTAAATAAGATCATGAATAACGTGATAAATCTAAAGTATCTAATAATTTTTTAAAAAATTAGGAAGAAAAAAAAAATCAAATTACTCGCTTCTTCTGCAACATTTCATGCATAGTTTTCAACGTAAAACAAAACAATAAATCAGTAATGTCGGTTTTTTAACCACGAAATAGAGAAACATAAAGCAAATAACAAAAATAACTTTATTATAGCTTATAGGGTGAGTAAAACTCGATTCGACTCGAAAAAAATCGAATGATTTGATTCGAGATAAAAATATTCGATTCCTGTTGACTCAACTTGAAATTTCATAAGCTCGAATAACTCGAAAAATTTCAAATAAAGTTTAAGTTGTAAAACAAAATTTTGAATAACTCGAAATTTTTTAGTAATTAGAAGATTTATTTTTAAGTTCGAGACGAGTTCCTCAATTTTTTATAATATATATTGATATATAAAAAATATGAAGAAATATTGCTACATATGAAGAAATATATATATATTGATTAATGAAAGTTGTTTAAATTACAATTAAATTATACTATAACATAATAAATAATTATAATTAAATCTTTAAAAGAACTCGAAGCTCGACTCGACTTGAATTTTTTCAACTCGACTCGAAACTTTTTTGAATGAAAGTTCGAATGATAAAATTAAACTAATCAACTCGAATAACTCGAATTTTTTTTATTCGACTCGATCGAACGCTCACCCTAATAGCTCATCAGTATCCTTAATAGCACACATTTGTTTTTAACTTTTATTAAAAATTAGGTACATTTTATAGATAAAATTGTTCGAATTAAGATTTCCCAAGGAAAATAACATGAATACATAAATCAACTGGATTATACCATGAATTAAGCCTCTTTCTGCAGTGGCTCCAGTATTACTTGGATTCCATGTTGTGGTCGAAGGGTGATGATGAGTACTGGTTTGTGCACATAGGCAGGGGAGAGTGTCATGGCGTAGCGTTGCAGAATCATGGACAGAGCAACCTTGGTTTCTGTGATTGCAAAGGTCATACCAACACAGAATCGAGGTCCCAATCCGAACGGAACGAACGCAGCCGCGTTGTATTTGGTAGCTTCGCCGATTCCATCTGCGAATCTCTCCGGTTTAAAATGATGCACATCATCTCCCCACAGTTGAGGGTCATGGTGAAGTGCAATGTTCAGAACCAGTATGTTTAGATTAGCAGGCAAGACTAGTTTCCCCAGGTGAACTTCTCTTGCAACTTCTCTCGGCATAGCATTCGCCGGACCGTACAATCGAAGAGTTTCGTTAATGATCATGGACATCTGTTGGCATAATTGAAACATGTTCAGATTACAATCTTAGTATGTTTGGTCATGAATTGTCACAGGTAATATACTTACAGTTTTGAGCTTGGAAATTCCCTCAGGATGAGGATTTTGGTCACCAAATATTTCCATAACTTCTCTTGTAGCTTTCTCCTGCCAATCTCTATGGATTGATAAGAGAAAGACTGCCCAAGCAAGCAAGGAATTAACAGTTTCTTGTCCAGCCAAAGTAGAATGTTCGGCACTCCTCTACCAAATCCTCGAACGAAAGCCTTTTCCTCTCGTCCGAATCATGATAGGCATTCACAAGCAATCCGAGAAAATCGTCGCCGAAGCTGTCTGATTCGCCGTTCACGACCTTGTCTTCTCTTTTCTTAATGATCTCCATGACACAATCTTTTACCACTTTGACAAGCTTTTCTGCCTCTACCAAATCAGCAGTTTTCCAAAACTTGCTGTGCAAGTAAAGCAAACCGAGGTCAGCTATGCATAAGAAGATCAATTAAGCTTAGAGTAACGTAGGGACGAACGCAGAATTTCCTGTCATAACACCCCTCCGTTCATCCCGAACATACCTGATGAAAGGAATCCTTGTCTTGTGGAGATTTCGCATCACAATTACAGACAACCTGTGCAACCTGTTAAATATCTCCTCCTCTTCCTTGTAACTTCCACCGAAAGCTGTCCTGGATATCACTTCTGAAGTCAATAAACTGAATTCATGGAACACTTCGATCTCCTTACCTTCTTGTCCTTTCCACCTTTGTAGCATTGTTTCAACGCTGGAAATTACTGCTGGAGTCATCTTCTGCTCAAACAATCCTCCAATATGTAAGAAACAACTTAAGATTTAGTTCATGACAATCTCAACCTATGTTCCTACACATGGATATGGGAATCTTGAGTCCCCTAAAAAACACGAGATGTTATTAGATGAATCACGCTCACTATGTGTGATTCAATTAATGAGGTTCGTTCATCTTAAAATAATTACCTTGTAACTATCCACTCTCCAATTTAGGGGTGATAACGAGCGAGTCTGAGCCAGACCAGGCTCGGCTTGAGGCTCGTCGAGCTCGGAATTTTAGGCTCGAACTCGGCTCGAAAATAATATTATTGGGCTCGACTCGGGCTCAAAGCTCGTTAGGATCAGCTCGGGATCGGCTTGGACTCAGCTCGACTCGGTTTAGCTCAAAATTTACAATTTTCTATATTATTATGTTTTATTATTTATTTTTTATTTATAGTTTTTTTACTTATTATTTGTAGTTTTGTAAATTTGTTTTAGTTGATAATTTTTAATTTAATTTATTTTTAGTGGATTTACTCTTAATTATTTTATTATTTTTCTTTGTTAAATAAATTATTTTTAATATATATAAATATATATATATGTATGTTTATATATAAATATTCCGAGCCTGTTCATGAGCTTTTCAAGCCAAGCTTGGGTAAGCTCGGCTCGGCTCATTTAAATCCCGAGCTCGAGTCGAGTTCACTCGAACCGAGCTTTGACCGAGCCAAACCCGAGTAGCTCACGAGCCGGTCAGACTCATTATTACCCCTAATCCAATTACACGTAGGAAAGAGATGATAATCCACCTTAAAAAAAGATAAGATAGTCGAATTTGATTAGTTTGAACCAAAATCACACAATAACATAAGATTTATGTTTAAATTTGAGTCAATCTTTAACATATTTACCTTTAAGCTTTCTCCATGAAAGACATGGTTCGCCAACCTCCTTAGCTTCACCCATTTCTCCCCTTCAGCCATCACAAGCCCTTCCCCCAGTATCTTGCTATCATAAGCTGTAAGCTTCCTTTTTGGAAAAGCTTCACTATTTTTCAGGATCTCTTTGGCTAGGTCAGATTCTGTGATCACAAGTTCAGCTTGAGCACCGTTCCAAGAAAGATAATTCTTACCTGAACACATACTAAATCATGAGTTAAGTAGTGTTCGACTTAAAATTTATTCGATCTATGTTCAATTTGACTTAATATATGAAAAATTTGATAAAATTTTGTCTGACATAACAATCCATAAATATATCAAACTAACGTATTAAACAAAATTAGTAAGTTGCTCGTGAGCTTATCGAATCAAACTGGGTCTTGTTCGACTTGAATCGTTCAGATCTTAAGTCGAACTCAAATTCGATAATCTATTCAAGTGTTGAGAGTGTTTTGACCGCATTGAGTTCCAGCTGCATGCATGTATGCATGTATCCATGATGATGATGATCTTACCATACATGTTGAGCCATGAGTAAATATGAGGCTGCAATATTGGAAATATGTCATGATTCAAACCCATAGGTTTCCCTGATGCTTCCTCTTGCATTTGAGCAACCTGTTTGTTGTTTCCATGGAAGAATCTGTAGGGAGGTCCTCTGATTCCCTGTGAATTCATCATATGCTGTAGACGAAGAGGAACCCACAAGTAATCATAAAGGAACTTCATCAAAGCTATGAGGAAGAAACAACATGGGACAAGTCCCACCTTCATCAAATCACTCATTTTTGTCTAAATTCTGAATTTAGATGCTCCTTTACTATTTTAAGCTTATGAGTTAGGCTTCTTCTTTATATAATAGGTATGGAGTTAATTAGGGTAAACTACAAAGATGACCATCGAATTATTTGAGAATGTTTATTTTGGCCATCAAACTATAAAACTCGTCAATCAAGTCACTGAATTTATTAAATTGACCTATTTTGACCACTATTGTTTAAATCTTAACGGAGAGATAATGTGATATCGCTCGATTGGATTATTAATTTTACTTAATTAGATTAAAACCAAATTGGTATAATAGGTAAATAACAAAGACTAAATATATAATTTTATAATTTTCTATTAATCGTCTCCATTAGAATTTTAATGAAGGTAACTAAAATAGATTAATTTAATAAATTCAGTGGTATGATTAATGAGTTTCATTGTTTGATGGTCAAAATAAATATCCCTAAATAGTTTGATTCACATTTATGTAGTTTTCCATTTAATTTATTTTAAAGCTATTGTCATTTTACTTGTAGGTAACTCCCCATTATTCAATCATTTACACCAAGCTAGCCTAACTTACCCAACATTTTAGTATTTTTAATGATTGTGTTTAGTTTGATTGATATGTGGTTAGTACAATATATTAAAAGTGTGAAATCAAATATGTTTAAATACTTAATAATTTTTGTTATTTTTTTGATTTTTAGGTTTTACCCTAATTAATTTGGACCAATCCGTGTATATACCTGATTTCGATAGATGGGACTCTTAATAAAGATTTTTTGCGTACATAACGCCTCAAATTCAAGACATGCATAAACGGATCCAAACTACTTACCATTTAGATATTATATCAATATAGTATATTCGAGAAAATATTAACTTGACAAAAAATTAGATCAAATTTGATATTTTTAAAATAAATTATATTGCCATATACAATATATGGGCAAAATCTCTTAAATATTGAAGAAAAAAAAATATTTTCAAATATATTGATTGGTCTTAAATATTTCCAGATATATGGAAGAAACAACAATGAAAGGGGAGTCGGGCTCAGGAGAGCCCGACTTTGAACAGTTTTTATCCGAAATTCAAAAAAACAAAACAAAATCAAAGCCGAACTCAGGAGAGCCCGACTTTGAACAATGAATGTTACTGTTTGAAGTCGGGCTCAACTGAACTCGTCTCCCTTGGTGCAGGCGTTGCATATCAGATGGCAGGGAGTGATGTAGGCGGGGTGGGTGGGGGTGGCAGGCTGGTCATAGGGTGGTAGAGAGGTGTAAGCTTTTTTTTGAAAATTTTATAGGGTAGTGGGAAAAATTAATTTAGGGTATTTTTGGGATAAAAAAATTGGTGGGAAGAAGAAAATTTTGGTTATAAATAGATGAGAATGTTAGATAGTTTTGAGATTTATAGAGTTGAAAGTGTTAGAAGAAGTTTGAAATTTGTAAGTATTTAATTTATTTTTATTATTGAATGTTATTGTTTTTATTTTAAGTTGATAGAAAAATTTAGTTTAGTTTAATTTTTTTATATTCTGTAATTTTATAATTTTTGTTTATATTTTTTTGAATTATTTTATTTTATGATGGTTAAAATATTGAATTATTTAGTGATAATGTAAGTTGATAATTTTTTAATTTATTTTATGATAGTTTAGTTTAGTTTGGTTTTAGTTGAATTATTTTATTATTTTATAACTTGATATATTTTTATTTTGTTTTGATAGTTAAATTTGTTAGATTATATAGTGATATTTTAGTTTATTCCTCAAATTTTTTAAGTATTTTTTTTATTCTGTAAATTTATATATTTTTTAATTATTTTATGATATATTTTAGTTTAGTTGAATTATTTTATGATAGTGTAAGTTGGTAATTTTTTAATTATTTTATGATAATTTATTTTAGTTTATTAGTTTAGTTTATTTTAGTTTGGTTTGATTTTAGTTGAATTATTTTATGATAGTGTAAGTTGGTAATTTTTTAATTATTTTATGATAATTTATTTTAGTTTATTAGTTTAGTTTATTTTAGTTTGGTTTGATTTTAGTTGAATTATTTTATTATATTGTAAGTTGATTTTTTTTTTATTTTGGCCGTTTAGTTTAGTTTGATAAATTTTAAGTATATTTTTTATATTTTATTTTAGTTTGGTTTAGTTTAGTTTAGTTTACTTTGGATTATTTTATGATATTGTAAGTTGATATTTTTTAGTTTATTTTGATAGTTTAGTTTAGTTGAATTATTTTATGATATTGTAAGTTCATAGTTTTTAATTATTTTTATGATAGTTTTTATTTATTTTTATTTTTATGATAATTTTTTATTACTTTATAAAATAAAATAATATTTTTTGTTTAAAATTTTTACAGGATGGCTGAGCAAACTCCTCTATTGTATTTAGATGATCGATACATTTCTAGCCTTACGGTTTCTGAACCGATATATTTTTTTTATATAATTTATGTTTTAAATTTGTAATTTGTAATTTATGTTTTAATCATGTTATATTTAGATGATCGACACATTTCTAGCCCATACTTGATACACTTGGCTAAGAATGTCTTCTGACTGGACTCTACTACAATGTAGTCAACGTGATTCTTGATGCTATACTCTTTCACTACCAATGTAGCTTGATCCTTATCCTCAAATTAAATGCCATTCGATAATTCATCCGAGCCAGTATAAGTTAATCGGGAAACATCCGGGAATTCAGTAGCTCTCATAGCATCAAAATCCAATGACACCATGTGAGTAGGAGGCTCATAACATGTAATATCTCCTGCGGGTGGCACAAATTCTCCCACACCATAATTAGGGCCATTACCAACATTATCCGGAAATAAATCATCATCATCAATATCTTCATCCTCGCTAGAATCGTCAAGAGCTTCTCCCCATCGACCGCGTAGGTTGTTCACATTATCTGTTGAAGTGTCAACTGGATTAAATTCATTAGCTGTACCACTAGACAACATTGCGAGGAAACTGCCTCCAGGTAGTTCAGTCTCAGTAACGTAATTCATTTGAGAAGATTCTCCAATAAAAGTTCTAGAAGGATTCGGAACATCAGAAATCTCCGCAAATAACTCGATATATCGAGTACTTACAGATTCATGTTCAACAATCACCATTGCAATATCATCATCATCTTCAAGCTTGATTGCACAATATGTTATCGGATTTTCACATGTAAGCCACCGGTAACGCAAACCATGAATATCTCTTCCAATCTTTTGAGATATTTTCCCCTTCAACTGTCGAAGCGTGATTTCCTTTTCAAATCGCATTTTTGTTGTGTTTTCAGCTTCAAATACAATCCCGGCATCCGTTCTCACAATTTTTTCATTATAATGGATAATTGTCAGAAATTTATTCTGATTTATTTTCTGTTTCAAATCAAATTAATAAAATAAATTAATATAAAAAATAAAACATATCACATATCAAAGATAAAACAAAATAACATAAAATAAAATAATATACTTAATAAATAAATATAAATAAATATCAAGTTTCGTATATAAATAACTTCAATTTCACTAGCTTCATAAAATATATAAACCTAAAATTATTCATAAAATTTTAACATAATGAACTCTATGAACTATAAATTAAAAAATATATCTAGAAAAAAAAAACTAACAGTAAAAAATTAACAATTACCTGAAACAAAGCTTCAAATTTCTTCTGCTTACTCCCTCTCAATTTTTTTCCCTACACACTCTCGACTTCCAACAACAATCTTTTACACCCTTTGAGATTTTACACTGACCATTGGTATTATATATACCAAATAAATTCATATTTTTTAATCCTATTTACACCTAAATAATCTGTGACTACCCCTCTGAAATACTGCACCCCTATAACCAGCCTGCCACCCCCACCCACCCCGCCTGCATCACTCCCTGCCATCTGATATGCAGCGCCTGCACCAAGGGAAACGGGTTCAGCTGAGCCCGACTTCAAACAGTAACATTCACTGTTCAAAGTCGGGCTCTCTTGAGTTCGACTTTGATTTTGTTTATTTTTTTTTTTTTTGAATTTCGGATAAAAACTGTTCAAAGTCGGGCTCTCCTGAGCCCGACTTCCCTTTCACTGTTGTTTCTTCCATATATCTGGAAATATTTAAGATCAATCAATATATTTGAAAATAACTTTTTTTCTTCAATATTTAAGAGATTTGGCCATATATATGTCCTAAAAAGTACATAATTTTTTATTTAGAATTTAATTTTTATAATTTAAAAATTAGATTTTAAGGTCACTAAAGAGGTATACAATCTAGGGTGTGCATTATTCGATTTTAACCGAATTAACAGATCGAATCAAAATTATTTCAGTTAACTTTAGGTAAGTTCGATTAATGGGTTTGGGGGGGGAGAATTCGGTTATCAATTAATTCGGTTCAAAATCGGTTAATTAACCGAATTAACCGGAATTATTATATATTAAATACTATATATATTATATATTTATTTTAGTCATTTAACTTTTAAAAATTATAAAATATTCATTAAATTTTTTTATATATTATAAAATAGTCACTAATTTTTTAATCAAATTAACATAAAATAAAAGATTAGTAACTAAAAAAATTATTTTAACATAATTAGTGACCTATTATATAATTTACCTAAAATTTATAACAAATTTCCGTTAATTCAAAAATCGACCGAATTAACCGAATTCGGTTAATTCGATTAAAAATAATTCAGTTCTGTTAACAGTTAAGATTTTTTAAAAAAAATTAATTTATTCAATTTGAATAATTCAATTTGACTACCAACCGAATTAACCGAATGCTCATCCTACGTAAAATAACTTTAGAAACTCGCTTAGAATGCATCAAATAGTTAGCCATTGTAAGTTAACTCAAGTTAAATTTACGATTTATATCCAATTAACTAAAAAAATCAATTATTATCTTTTGAAAATGACTACTTGTGTATTTTAAAATGTTCTTAAATATTACTGAATTTCTCGTAAAAAATCTAACTATTTTTTATTTTCTTTGAAACCTACGCATTTAAATATCATTATTTCTTTTACTATAAATTATATTTTTTTATTGAAATTTGTATTTTTGTATTTGTTTGGTATCTTAATAGAGTTTAAAAGTGCCAAATTGCGCGATAGGTACCTCAATTTTTAATATTTCACGTAGGGTAGCCTTTCATTTTCTGGTCCAACGAATCCTAACCAATGTGAAAAGCATAGAATCAAGGTTCACTTTTAAGGTATTAACACAAATCCTTTTCATCATAAAATATTTTGTATCCCAACGTAATTTTGATGGTGCAAACCGTCTATCTCTTTTCTATGCCTTTATTGTGTCTCTGCTTTAAATTAGAGGGTTTAGGGTTAGGGGTTAAGGTTTAGAGAATTAAGGGTAAGGTGTATCTTTTAGGGTGTAAGGTTTAGGGTTTATGATATAGAAAATAAGGGTTAGGGTTAAAATTTATTTTTTAGAAATTTTCAATACGAGGTATGGATGGAGGCATGATAAAGAGGTAGGAGATTTTTACCCAATTTTGAGAGAGTTGAAAAAAATAAGGTTGGATATTTATTCAAAGATTATTTACTTATTTAAAAAGTAAATTGATTTAAATTCGGAGAGAATAAAGCGTTATAAAATTTTTGAATAGGTCTGTAAATGAATCGAACACAGATGAGAGTATGGTTTTGTTTAATTTTAAACAAATAAATGAACGAACATTAACAACTAACAAACATAAATTTTTGTTCGTGTTCGTTCGTTAAAAAATGTACCATGTTCGTATTTTTTGTTAGTTAAAATGATAAACGAAGCAAACGAATATAGAGTATTTGTAGCGAGTAATTTAAAAATATTGATGTTCCCTTTCTTTTTTATAAAAATGTTTAGTTGGAAATTTCTTTTAAAAATAGTATTTTAAAAATAAAAAATTAAAGTCATCACCGGTCACTTAGATAAAGTAGACCAGATATCATAAACCAAAGATTTGTATAAAAATGGGTCCAAAAATTGGTTATGTATGGAGAAATATTAACACCCACAATACTTAAAATCGGTACCAAATCACATTTATGCATGATACAAACAGATAAGTACGGTATTATGACTTACCAAATTTTATTTTTTTTTTAAATTCATCTTTAGACAATATAAATTAATTTAAATATTTTGTTAATATCTTTTAATTAATTACAAGGTAAATATAAAATTAAATGAATGAAAATTAATATGCACGTAGGAGAAATTATATCATGAACCATTTTCATTATGTCATCTACGGTCCCAACCAATCAGATTCATCTATCTTATATTTTTTTAAAGTGAATCACCAACTCTTTCCTACTTGTAATAGATAAGTAGGTAATTATCAAGTAGTTACTTAAAGATGAACGAACTTGATTAAAACCCAAAAAATCCAAATTATGAAAGTTGTAATTAGTATCTATTATTAACTAAATTCTTCTAATAATGATCTTAATCGATTAAAACCTAGAAATCTAAAAAATCTAACATTTTATGAATTTATCTTAAATTAAAATAATTAATTTAATTATTTTTAAATTATTTCTCATTAAGCCAAGGATACTATTAGAAAGAAATCAAATTAATAATTACTATAATTTTTATCTATAAACTAAATTAAATGTTAATTTTATCTTTAAAAAATTAAGAGAAGTAAAATAACTTTAATTAACTTAAAACATACCCGGGGTAAACGAGCCGAGTCGAGCTCAAGTAGTGCTAAGCTCGGCTCGTTAAGATTTCGAGTTGAGTTTGAGCTTGAGTAATTTTAAACGAGCCTGAAAAATCTGAGCTCGACTCGACTCGTTAAGAACTCGAGTCGAGTTCAAGTTTTTTCGAGTCTAATCAAGCTAAGTATTGACAGATCTTTGATCGTGTTAGACTCGAGTAACTCTTATCTCTCAAGTCTCATTTAAAGTCTAATGGAGAAAAAACTTTGATACACATGTTGTGTAAACTCAAGCTTGTTAATTTTAGGTTTTAGTATGTTATTTTAAGGTTTAAGACTTATGCTTAGGGTTTTAAGTTTAAAAATATAGATTTTAAATTATAAATTAGTACATTTATATTTTCGAGTAACTCGTGAGCTTTTCGAGTCATGTATCATATAGCTTGGCTCGTCAAAATCCGAATCGAATCCAATCGAATCGAGTTTTGACCGAGCTTTGACCGATTCGAGCTCGAGTAGCTCGCGATTTGTCTCGTCTCATTTACATTCATACGGCCCATTAAGCCAAGGATATATTTTAATTTAATTAAATTAATTCAAGCTAATTCTCATTAAGCCAATGAAATGCTTTAAATTAACTAAAATAAAATTTTGACTAAACTAAAAAACGTAAATCTAGTTTAACTAATTTAAACTTTAAATTAATTAAATTAAATTAGAACCTAAACTAAAGTTTATAACCTAAATCTAACATAAAAAAAATAGCAAAAATATATACACGTAAATATAAATGAGTACAATAAAAGACTGAAATTAAATAAATAAAGACTAAAATTAAACATCCATGAAATAATGATAAAGAAACAACAAAATAAAACAAAAAAGGAAATTGAAAACATTAAATTTAAAAAAATAAAATTTTGGGGACCAGAAAAGACATTAAATCATTAAAAATAAAATTTAATCTGATAAAAAAATAAAAATATTTTTAAAAATTTTAGGACCACAAGCTAAAAGGTAAAAGGTAAAAGGACATCAAAGATAATTTATAAAAGGTGAAAAGTTTTAAGAGGTTAATATCCAATTTTTAAAGCAAATATGATATAAAAGATTTTCTTTAAAAAAAAAACTTTATTTTTCATAATTTTATAAAAAAAAAATTTAAAAAATTATCATCTTTCGATATAATGTGCAGCGACGAAAATAAGAAAGAATTAAAGGTACACAGTGGCTGTCAATTATTATTTTTATATATTAAATAAAAATTAAAAATTAAAAAAATATATCTTAATCTATTCTATAATAAATTTTTTATTTCGACCTTAAAAAATAAATAATTTCATTATATTTATAAAATTAAAAACTTTAAATTTTGATAATAATAAATAAATAAATTCGCCCTCAAAACTTAAATCACTGACATCATTCCCTTGCTCATCTACCACATGCATTAAATCTGAAAATTTATGAAACATATAGGGACTAAAATAACAATTTGACGAAAAATTATTTTCGTTAGGTTTGGTCCAGTGGAAGTTGACATTTCAGTAATCTCATCGGCTTCCCAAGCTCACTTTCTTCTGTAAAAATGGCAACTTGTCTTGTTGTTGCCAACTCCCTGTTTTCCTCTCCTCCTCCGCTCAAACCCATCACCAAAAAACATCATCTTCAACCCTTCACCAGTCTCTCACTTGTCCACACCCCCAAACCCAGAAAACCCATCAATTCAACATTCCTCAAAACCCAATTTTCCCGTTCAGATTCATGTAGAATTCGATTTCTTTCCAAAGCTTCACTTGGGGAAACTGATTCTTCATCAGAAAAGCCTCTCCCTTTGGTGGGTGAGGACTCAGCAGCCTTCGATTTAGGGACCCAAAACATTGTTTCCTGGGTTTATTTCACTCTTGTTCTGGGGGTTGTTCTTTTCATTCTTGATGTTGTCTGGATTGATAACTCTACTGGTTTTGGAAAAGCTTTTGTTGATGCTGTTTCAACCCTCTCCGATAGCCATGAGGTTAGCTTCTTCTTCTTCTTCTTCTTCTTAGGCTTAGGCTTGTTTTGGTTTGGATAATTGCTTGACAAGTTTATGTATGCCCTTGCTCTTGTTCCATCAAAATCTATAATTTGATCTTATTGTTTATGTTGATATTTTCTTGTACAACATGCCTATAAGCAAATCTAGATACTTGCCATAACTTCATCTATCCAAATATTTTTATTGAATCTTTCTTATGTATATTCATGCTTCATGGACACATGAAAAATATAGGTATGTCCATCAAAGCATTGGATGGTTTTGATTTCTGTTGGTATAGAAATTGGAGTTCTAGAACAATTGGTGCTGAAGTAGAGATACAAAATTTAAGATTCTTAAGGGTTTGAACTTTGAAGAGATAGGCATGCAATTTAATCCGTTCCAACTCATTCGATGAATGTTTATGTACCGGTCGAGATGGTCTCGACATTCAATCATTAACCTGGTCCGGTTGGTTTGTAGGGTACATTCAACATGCTAAGTTCTACTCATGATTGATCGGTTGTGTGTTCTTTTGAAATTATTGAAGCTTTCTTCTGTTTTACAAATGCTGATAACTGGTGCCTTGCACCGGTTTTGTTATTCGCTTTTGTTGTCGTGTTTACATTATACAATACAACAATTGGTGTTGAAGTAGAGATACAAAAAATTAAGATTCATCAAGGGTTTGAACTTTGAAGGGATAGGCATGCAATTTAATCCGCTCCAACTCGTTTGAGGAATGTTTATGTACCATTTGAGATGGTCACGACATTCAAGCATTAACCTGGTCCAGTTGGTTTGTAGGGTACATTCAACAATCTAAGTTCTACTTACGATTGATCGAATTATTGAGAACCTATCTTCTGTTCTACAAATGCTGATAACCGATGCCTTGCACCGGTTTTGATATTCGGTTTTGCTGTCATGTTTAACTTATTAATAGATTTACACATTTTGCTGTGGGATTAACTTTTTTATATCGTACTCGGAATGATGAGATCGTAAATGACAGACGTTTTATGTCATTAACTATTAACGACTTCTTGCTTTTCCGTTGTTATTTGTGTTATATTCTGTAATAGAGCTTTGATGATAAGAATTTTGATTCTTAAAACCTTCATTGGCAGATCGTAATGTTGGCTCTTGTGCTCGTATTTGCCGCCATCCATAGTGGCTTGGCTAGCTTTCGGGACACGGGTGAGAAGCTCTTGGGAAAACGTGCCTACCGTGTTCTATTTGCTGGTGTATCCCTTCCATTGGCTGTTAGCACAGTTGTGAGTTCCAAATTTTGTACACCAACCAAATGCACTGTCATTTTTAAGTTGATTTTCATTGTCTTGCAGCTTAAGTTTGTAATTCTTGGCCTCTCGAGAGTATGGTATCGTTAGTTCCGACTGTTGTTTTTTTTCTTATTTGTCATTGCATTGCAGGTATACTTCATCAACCACAGGTATGATGGGATGCAGTTATGGCAGCTTCAAAATGTTCCCGGGGTCCATCAACTTGTATGGCTCTCGAATTTTATTTCCTTCTTTCTCCTATATCCTTCCACCTTCAATCTATTAGAGGTAGCAGCCATCGACAAGCCAGAAATGCATCTGTGGGAAACTGGCATCATGAGAATCACCCGGCATCCACAGGTTCACCATTATTATCTTGGCATTATATTGTCCGTCTACTGTTTACCGTCATTGAGTACAACATGCTCTGTTCCTTCTCCGATGTTTTCAAATTATCCACTTCTTTATCTTTTCAGATGGTAGGGCAGGTAATCTGGTGCCTTGGCTCACACGATTTGGATTGGAAATTCTGTTGCTGTTGCAGCCTCCATCGGTTTGATCGGACATCATCTATTTGGCGTCTGGAATGGTGATAGGAGACTAGCTGTGCGACATGGGGAGGCTTTTGAAGTTGTAAAGAAGCGGACCAGCATCATCCCATTTGCAGCTATCCTCGATGGACGCCAAAAATTGCCTACAGATTACTACAAAGAATTCATTCGATTGCCCTACTTGTCCGTCACGGCATTGACCCTAGGTGCGTATTTTCTGCATCCAGTAATGCAGGCAGCTAGTTTCCGGCTCCATTGGTAGTTCGAACGATGAAAATTGTATATAAAGATGGACGATACTCGCACATCGAGGTCAAGACCATAGTTACACTTGAAGAAAGAATATGTATTTTTTGTTGAATTTTATAAATCTATAAATATTTTGCTATTTCATATTCACTTCCCCCGTCGCATCAAGAATGACGAGTCCCATATTCCATGCTCATACACACAGCTGGAAGGTAGGGTTTTTTAACATCAGTGACGTCCCTTCCAAGAAATAACAGATTGGGACCATGCTCTTAAAAACAGAAGAAAAGAAATGTTGAGAATTTGAATTCGACTAAAAAAGTCTCGGGACGGAAAACGGTGAACAAAACTTTTCTTGCCATGACTATCTCGAAATCGAGCGATTTTATATATACTACAATGCACCATATCTGTGGAAGAGAATGGTAAAATACCTAAGAGGAATTAAATGCAACAAAATAAATTATAGAGGGGGAGAGTCAATATGTAAAAAGAGATTGAGAAAAATAGAGGGGGATTCCATGCTCCTTGTAGCCTAATCAGTGACATAAAATGAGAGCTGAAGCTTTTCCTTACACTTGAGAAGTCGGTGAGAGAGCACCTTCAGATCTGCGGGCAGTTTGCCCAGATATCGATGCTTTGTCTGATACGTTAACGTTGTATCGCTCGTATACCTTCTCGCGGTTCTCCGACCACCAAGTTTCCGCTTGGTGCTCTCCGAATCTTCTCCGGCTGCATATATGAACATTTCTTAACATACCAGATACATTAAAATCAACCAAATGGATACATGAAGCAAGACCCTGATAGATGGGTGCTTTTAGTTCTTCATTTTTCTTTTCTTGCTTTTCCATTCAAGGATTTCCTTCCCTTTCAAATTCTTACCAGAGACTATAAAATGATCTAAAGATGACTGAGGTAAAACCAATTTTTCATTCTGATGTTAAATCAACAAATCATTAGTTTTCCCATTCATCTCTTTTAAAAAAATATTTTTATGTTGTTAATGTTGTATTTAGACAAAACAAGAGTTGACAAAAGAAAAAAAAAACTAGAAAATGTACCTGAAGCGCACTCGTTTGAGATCCCTAGTTCCATCCCGCAGTGCTACAAGAGTTATGTACACTCCAGGCTCATACTGTTCAATCCACTCAGCCTCTACTTGATTGCCATTAGCAACCAATGCAGAATTTCTAGATTTCATCCCATTTTCGCCATCTCCAAAAGACCCAGATTCCCTTTCATCAACAGCTGCTGCCACGCTACTGCTACTTCCTGGTAAACCCCCACTACCATTGAGCAGTTTTGCGACAGAATGGTCAACTCCACCATTGGCTTCAGTTGGTTCCCTATGTGATTGGCCAGGGCTCTTAGTGCCACCAATTGCGGTAGAATCGAGTGCAGTAGGGGAGGCAATGAAAGAGCCACCAATTGAATCAGATCTTAAATGCCTCTCTCCGTTTGCATCTGGATAGTGAACACCATTTTGCTCCAAGCCAATTGGCAAGTATGCTGGTTTGATATTCTCCGTGTCATAAACTCCAGGTGGCAACCTTTCAGCCATATCCTTAAGCTGAGAAGCAGTATAGAAACGAATTGTTACAAGAATTATGATAAGCAAATTGACAAGGCAAACAATAGGCTAGGATTACAAAGTGACACCGAATCTCAAAATGAGGATGCAAGGCATTTTATAATCACTGAAATAAATGGTGCGCTCAACACATGGATAACAAAAAGAATCAATGAATTGTTTCAAGAAGCTAATATTGTTGGAAAACCATTATGCATATCATGATGTTGTTAACATTGCTTTGTAAGCTAATAAGAACAGATTTCCAAATTAGAGAGTTCAAAGAAACAATTGCAAGAACGATAAAGCTAAAGATAACCTGTGATGTCAGTGACTTTATAACTTCTTTTGCAGCTCTAGATTTAGCAGACTCCTCGGCAGCCAGTGCCATAGCTTCCTGAGTTTTCTTTGTTGATTTTTGAAGTTCGAATTCCTGGAGGTCACATCTCTTTCTCAGGGTCTCAACCTGGAATAGATTCACAATCATCAGATTTACATTGATTAACTGCAAGGTCCATCCAAAGTATACAATATTAAAAGAACTGGCAACGGTATTCTTACCTGTGCACGCAACTTGAGTACTTCTTGGTTCAAAAGCTCATTTGTCTTTTTCAAGCTATCAGTGATGCTTTTGGAGAAAGAAAGTCCGGATGTTGTAGGAACTGGGGTAGCAGAACGAGGAGGGCTAGGTCTCCTTGAGAAAGGTGAAACAGATCTGGAACTTATTCCAGATCCTGTAAGAATCGGTCTAGGGAGTGTCCTTCGCGGATCTATGGCATTTGACAAAACAACATCTTTCAACTGTAACAAAGGAGCTTGAGTAGAGCGACCCAAGGAGAATGTTTCGGCTTTTTTTCCTTGTTTGGCTGCTTTGCTATCTAACTGCTTAATCAAGTCCAGGTTAGAAGGAGTTGCAGATTTGGATAATCTTATTTCAGCCTTATCCAATCGGTCCTTGTTCTCTCCTGAAAGGCGAGGTCCAGAATTCTTCCTGCTATTACTACCTTCTGAGACCTTGTTCAGCTTGGCAAAACAGGAATCACAAACACGATAAGGTTTCCCAGGGTTAGGAGCCAAAGCTGCTCCTACTGCTTTTTTTGAACTGCAGGAATGGCAATGCACAAGTCCACAGTTATAGCAATTATGCCTTTTTCTGGTGAACCCAAAAGCCTGTCTGCAAGCTGAGCACTGAGATTGCTCAGCACCAGATACCCATTTATGGAGACAGATTGCAGCACTGTAGTTTGAACCACAAGCAATAAATTTCACATGCCTATCCTTCAAGCCTTCAACCAGGGTAGGAGTTTTTCGATCTTCGACATCTCCATGGCCCAACCTACCGTTAGCTCCTTTCCCCCATGTATAGACTTCGTTCCTAGATGTTAAAACTGCTACATGATATGCACCACAGGCAATTTCTTCAGCACATTCCCCTGAAAGCTTGTCTTCTACCAAAGATGGAATTTTCCCATCAGCATAGGGATTCCCAAGCTGACCATACACGGTACTCCCCATTGTAAAAACATGTCCTGATGTGGTCAAACCAACTGTTAAGCTATGCCCGCAAGCAACTTTGTGAAAATTGTAATCAATTAGTGCAGGAACACATGTGGGCTTAAGCCGAGGTTCCTTGTCTCCATGTCCAAGACAATTTTTGTCCCCATCCCCCCAGGTGAATAATTTTCCTGAAGAACCACTAGCACTAGACTGAGAGACAATAACCTCAACAACGGCAGCAGTATGCCACACGCCACACGCCACAGCAATTGTTCTCAATCCTGACAAAGACTCTACTTCTCTTGGATATGAAACACTTTCTCTGTCACCATGACCCAAGACACCAAATGTACCATCCCCGAAAGTAAACAACTGTCCAGTTGACGTTATCAAAGCTGTATGCCATGGACCACAAGTTACTGAAGCAACTTGAAGTCCCTCAAGAGGACCTGAAATTCTTTTTGGTATCCAATGGCTGACATCGGTACCATGACCAAGAAGGCCAGCATTGTGAGTTCCATCTCCCCATGTATAAAGTTCTCCAGCCATGGTAACAGCACATGTATGAAATTCACCACATGCGACAAAATCAACACTATTGACAGCCAGTGATTCAACAAGACGAGGTTGAATAACATCCTTCCCAACACCATGGCCAAGTCGTCCTCCAGATTCTTCACCCCATGTAAAAACTTCACCTTGCCTCGTAACTAGGGCAGCATGCTTGACCCCACAGGCTACATGATGTACATCTAAAACTACATTATACTCTAAAGGCCTGGGAAGAAGTACATCAGCTCTCATGCTCAAATAATTGGCATTCTTATCGGCTACAATCTTCACAGAATTATCACAGATAACCTCACCCCATATATAAACATCCCCTAAAGCATCATAATCATCCGGTGCAGAACCATGACTAGAAGTACTTGGGGCACTAGACACACTAACACGAAAAGCGTAAGAACTAGATCCTTTTACATCCATATTTGTGCCTTCTGATGCTGCATGTGACCTTTCAGAATGAAAAGAATTCTCAGGCCGTAAACTCTTAGGTGAAGTGTTTGGGTTAAAACTGACAAAAACTTCAGGGGAGCTAATATCTCGAGTAGCACTAACAGAACTATCACTTGCACTATTTGATGTCAAATCTCTTCCATCCTGAAACCAGTTGGATAAACATTCATGTCAAAACATTTGATTTCACAATTGATTAACTGTAGCTATAACAGTAATACAATTTTAAAGAAAAACACATTAAGCATAAATTTTAACACCTATAAATGAAAGAATTTACATAACTAAAGGAATAAACCAATGAAATCTTAAATAAAAAGTTAACCGCCTATATTTGTCAAACAATCAAGTAATGGTGTCTACATAAACACTTTATTCCTGTCCATCAAGAGCTGGAAAGACAGTTTTGGTCTTGATTCATTAGTAATCAATAATTCGAGGGAACTTAGAGGCATTTTAAAAATGTACAAACAGGATTAATTATAATATACAGCACTTCATGAAACAGATAAACCAAAGAAAAACTAATGGAAAGAAGTCGAATGGAGATAAAATTACATCAAGGTAAAGGCCTCCATCATTCCAGCCATCAATTTTGGAGCGTCCACCCTGACCAGAGGATATTAATGCTTTGAGGCCTGCAATCCACACCTCAGCCTCAACTTTGTCCTTGCAAATCTAGGAGCCAACCAAACATTAAATTAAAAGCAGAAATACGTTAAGATAAAAATATCAATAGTTGATCGTCCATCTACAAACAGAATATCAAAGTTCCAGTACAAACCAGATCAAGTGACCTTTTCCCGTTGTTGTATATAAGAGAAAAGGATAAATAATCTTTCTCAGGCCGGAGATATCGCTGGAAAATAGCCTGACAGAGCATAGAAAACGAAAATTTATTATAAAATAGTGCATCTACATCTATACTAAGACTAAAGCCCCTAACTGAGTTGGTGTACGGATTTAACCAGACACCAATCCAATCAAGAACACTAATTAAAAACTTAATTAAAAGAATTGCATCAAGGTCATTTCAGCACTTTGATATTTCAAAGAAAAAACTACCCACTGCTCCTTCACAAACATTTTTCACATTTTTTTCTTCCACTCAGATAATGGGTGAGCACATTTCTAATAATATACTATAAACATAATGCAATAATAGAACCATAAAGATCTTACAGTTCTTTGTCCAGGAATAATTTTAGAGACTAAGGCTAACTTTAAACTTCTTTCACCACTGTTTGAGATCCAGATTAAAGATGTTTCATCCTGCAATTTAAACAGAATAAAATATTTATAAAGTGCAGAAATTTTTTAGTTAGAAAAAAATAAAAAAAGAATGTTAAAAAAAGGAAATGAGAAGAAGAAACAATAAGTAAAACAGCATTACTTGTTAATTCAAAACAGAGTCCTACAATTATTGTCAAGTTAGGAGCATGTAAGGCAAAACATAGCCAATCACTGCATGTGTGTTTCTGTTTTCACAGCGCCATGCATCTGGAATAAAAAAAAGACTAGTATCTAAAAAACTAATGTAAGACAGACCATGAAATCATATGTAACGTCAGTTCTCTGAGTCAATACACTAGTTATTTCCGCAAAATGAGAGCAAATGAACTTTAATGCACGGTTTTCTAATAAGTCCCTCCCCTAGTATTTGTGCTCATTTCAACTTAACACCATCTAATTAATCATAACAGAGTAATAATCAGACATGAAAAGAATGTAACAGAAAGCATGTTCGAATCAAACTTACATTAGAAAGTCTAAATGGACAAAACTTAGGCTTTCCCTTGCGTCCATATTTCAGAAGCTGAGCACCCTTCTTCAAAGCTATTAATGCCTACATAAGGTTAAAAGATTATTTGCAATGGGGTAAAAACTAAAAACTATAAACTGATAAATGAGCAACATCAGGCAGCCAAATTAAACATCACTCATCCCGTTCCTAGTTAATACATGTTTATATGTTCAGTGTTCATAAACATCACCCTATTTTTAGCCAGATTAATATATTAATCAATGCATAATTTGCACAAGGTAAGCACAATGGCCATCAGATTTGGAAAACAATTGGACTATATGTCTTCAAGTCTACTTTTAAATTTTCTGCGTAATAAACATGAACCTCCCGAATTCATCAACTAAAATTGTCAACCATTTTTTTCCCGGGAAGTTTCTAATAAGCAAGAAATGACATAAAAATTCAACATTAGGAAACACAGTTCTCCAGATTATCCTAAATTAGATACAAAAACAGCATTCTTCCAAGCTATGTGAAGTCTCCGAAAATCAAGAAAGAATAACCAAATACTACACTTGGCGGTTCCATAAAATAGCAGAAAAATCCAAGAATTCCCACTAAAGTACCCTTCGTTTCTTCTCATGGTCCTAAAATTTGAGGGGGAAATTGGAAGTGAAACAAAGTTAACAATGAAATTGAGGGGGGAAAATCAAGTATAAACAAAATCTTAAAGTTTAACTATAGAACAAAAAAAAAAGTAGAAAGGGAAAAAGGGAAGACCTGGTCGATGTCACGTTGGGCATTACCGTAGCTAACAAGATCCGCCATTCCATGTGAAGAAATTACCAAAACGCCACCGCCCTCTACGATCGCTCACCGGAGCTCCGTTCATCATCTGCAACTACCACCTCTCCTCCTTTCTCTTCACTTCTCTCCTCTTTCCCTCCGATGCTTACCATCCAAACAAAAAAACCACGTCTCAATTCTCCATCCCCAAACAGCTAACGAAACAAAAAACAATTCCTTTAGCAGATCTAACACGATCTCTACTCCTCAACACCGAAATCCCAGCACTCACCTCTTCAAAAAAAAATCAGCAACGACTGAGTCCGCCCCTTAACTTCGACTGACGGCGCCAACAACGACTCAAAGGTCAAAGACAAACAACGCTGCGGCGGCGACGGCGGTGAGTTCCGATAAAAAGAAGTTAACAATGAAGAAAAGAGAGAATCGGCAGGGGAAAATCTGGGTTTTTGTGCTGTTTTCGGTTTTCTTAAATCAAATAAAGAAACCAAAGGGATTACGGAGTCAAAGAAGGGAAAAGTAAGCAGGAAATCATATTAAATATTAAATTTAACATCTTTTAGTATAGATCGTCAATAAATTACTATCTATAAATTGGTATAATTCTTTTCTCTTAAATAATATATAATTATGTTTAAATTCTTCCTTTATTATGTATTTTTTCATATTTTTTAAGAGATAGATATTTTTTTAATATTTATCCATTTATTTAAATTTTAAAAATATTATATTTGTCTATTTGAAATATATTTTATTTTTTGTTAAAATATACTTTTGGTATCTTAACTAGAATCATTCTTTTAAATCGACACTTAATAATTTTTTGTTTTTAAATCGGTATTTAAAGAATTTTTACTCCCAAATTTATATTTAAATTAGAATATTCCTCTAAATTGGTACCAAAATGTATATCTACTAATTTTATTTAATTTAAAATAAATTAATAAATTTAACACTTTATATTTATAAAATTTATCGAATGTTCTATTAAATTAATTGTTTTCTCTCAAAAATATTACATTTGATAATATAATATTTTCTATTAATTAATATAATTTTAAAATATTAATGGTTGAATTTATTGAATTGAGATTAAATCGATAGAATATATAACTTTTAAAATTAAATTATTAATAAAAATATCAAAATCACGAAGAGATTATAATTTAATTCCAACTTAAAAAAAATCTTTAAATATTAATTAAAAAATATTTAATTTAAAAATAAATATATATTTAAACCTTTAATCTTTGTATTTTTAAAATGAGCCTAGAAATTTATGAGGTATAAAAAACGAGTACAACATTTTTAATATAATATATAAATTATATATACTTTATTCTATGCATAATATTATAATAATTATCATGTCAACTAAATTAAAATTTAATCAAAATATTTATCCTTTATTAAAAAATAAAATTGTATAAAAAATTGTTAATTTTACGAAATCAACACAATTAATTAATGTAACATTAATTTATAATATAACATGACATTTTTAAATATTATAATATATTCACCTCATTTATTATAGTTTTTTTTAATAAGGTTTACTATATTTTTATGATATTTCAGTTCAATAAAATCTCACGAAATTAATAAAAAATAAAACATAATTAATTAATGTAGCAGTAATTTATAATATAACATGACATTTTTAAATATTACAATATATTCACCTCGTTTATTATATATTTTTAATAAGGTATATTATATTTTTTTATAATATTTCAGTTCAATAAAATCTCACGAAATTAATTAAAAAAATAACATGTTTGCCAATTTTAAAAATATAATATAGAAAAGCTTATTTTGAACAGGTTCTATGCAGATGAATTAATAAAATAAAGAACGGGAGAAAATTATAGATATTAATTTAAAGATTATATTTTAATATATAAATTATGTAAAAATAAATTATATAATTTTTTAAAATTTAAATTCTAAATTATTGAATTTTAAATTATAACATTTAATCCTAAATCATAAAACTTTGATCGTAAATTTTAAATTTAAACTTTAAATCCTGAATTCAATAAATTTATATAAACTTTAAATCGTAACTTATAAATTTTAAATCTTAAATTTTATAATATTTTAAGCAATTTGTGTATCAAAATTTTAATTTTAAAAAATTAACAAAAATACTTAATTTGTTATAATATTTATAACATTTTGAGTAGCTATTTAGAATGTTATTTTTCGAGCAAGCGTATTTGGTTGATTGCTTAAGTTATTTATATCCGTTTTATTTTTTTATAGGTCATGGATTCTGGACTTATTAGGAGCACCTTTCCTCTTTCTTCAAGATTGGATTAGAATTAAAATTTATAAAAAATATATATTATTTTTCATATGTATTACAAATGTTGAAATAGTTTAATTTTTTAAATATTTTAATGTAACTATATGTAATATTTATTTATTAATAATAATCTTTTAATAATATATTTTTTAATATATTTTTTCAATTTATAAAAAAATAGGTTCAAGCACTAGTAATTAGGGATGTTCAAAATCGACCCAATATGTACTCAACGGCCCAATAAATCCAATACCAATATTATTATTATTATTATTATTATTATTATTATTATATTCTTTATTTTTTTTCATTTTTTTAACTTGTATTATGAGTTTATTGGGTCGTTGGGTACTCATTGGACCGGTTTTGAATACTCCTACCAGTAATGTCAGTATAATGATTGAATAATCGATGTTTAATGATTGAAAGTATACTTTAGAACAAATACTATTATAAATATCGTCGCTAATTAAAAGAAGATAGTTCCACTAAAAGAATCGAATTTTATAGTGGCCTAATTAATATAGGATGACCATTCAATTTTTTTACAATATTATAATTCGAATATATGACTTTACTTAATAAAAAAATCAATTAGTCTAATAAAATATTTATTATAAATTAATTATATCGATTAATTATTATAATAATTATTAAATTATAACCTAGTCGTTAAAAAATAACTATTCGTTTTAATTGCTAACAGTTAGCCGTTGTCGATGCTTAATTGCACCTTATTACTACTCTCTTCGTTCCATAAATATTGTCTTTTATTGACTTTTTTGGGGTCAAACTTTTTAACTTTGACTCCTGATTATTTAAAATTTATCAATGATAAAAATATAAAAAAAACATATTTTAAAAATTTTTAATCGAGTAGATTTTAGATATATAATTTATAAAATTTAATTATTTAAAATATTTAATATAATTATAATCAAAAGTTTAAAAAATTTGACTTTCAAAAAGTAAATAAAAGACATTATTTTGGAGAGGAAAGGAGTATATTTTTTTTACATATCCAATACTTTGTTTTCTTGAGAATAATAAAATATTTTTATAATAATATTTTATTAATATTTTATTAATATTTTATTATTTAACTATTAAATTAATTAGTATATAAATATATTATATTAATTAACAATTAGGATTAATTATTCAAATTACTAGTCAATATGACTCAATTGAATTCACATTTTTAACTTGAAAAAAAAAACAGAAAACGGAATGTTTGAAGGCACGTCGTAAGGTGATTCCGGTAATTTCCCGGTATCGACATGTCCAAATGACGTAAAAGCCCTTACATCCGTAACTACGTGGCGAGTAATGAATGGATGAGGTGTAAATGAAACTTTACGGCAGGGGAGCAGATTACGTGGGAGTTTGGTTTGGGCGCGTGAGTGGGTCCGGGATTTGGTGGCGCTTTGGGGGAAATGAGGAGAATGTAGGCGTAAGGTGAAACCAAATCACCTGCGGGAGGATCCTTAAAGGATTTTTTATTTTTATTTACTTTTTTATTTATAATATATATTTACGTGTATGGATAAAATCATGATCAAATATTAGAATAATTAAAAATATTAAATTCAAAAAATCAAGTGTTTATTAATTATTTAAATTTAAAATTTAAAGAATAATGTTTAATTTGTTTTATACTGAAATTTATAGAGATCTAAATTGTTATTGTACCAAAAATTTTGAGGAATACACACTAATATTTTTTGTTGCCCTTTTAGTTTACAGGATTTCTTTGATTAATTCGAACCGATCTACGTCACACACTTAATTTTGATGTATACGTCTCTCAGTGGAGAATTTTCATACACGGTACCTCAAACTTCTGACCTTATTTAAACGATACACAATTGCTTACTACTTGAATCAATCCCGTTGATACACTTAGGGGTATGTATTCGGTTAATTCGGTCGGTGACCAAATCGAATTAACCAAAATTTTTAAAATCTTAACCGTTAACCGAACCGAATTACCTTTAACCAAAATTTATTATAAATTTTGGTTAAATTATATAATAGGTCACTAAATTTTGCTAAAATATTTTTAGTCACTAAACTTTTGTTTTATATTAATTTAATACAAAATTTAGTGACCATTTTATAATATAAAAAATTAATGAATATTTTATAATTTATTAAAAGTTAAATGAATAAAAATAAGTAAATATAATATATTATATTTAATATATATTAACCGATTTCGAAACGAATTAACCGATAACCGAATTTAAAAAAAACCATTAATCAAATTTATCAAAAATTAAACGACTAAATTAACCGAAATAATTTTAATTCGGTCGGTTAATTCAATTAAAACCGAATAATTCAACCTCTAGGTACATTTGTAATTTTTTTAATTTAAGCTCTATTAATTAAATATTTAGTTAATTATTATATTTGTAATTCAAATACTTATTTTTATGAGTACAAATTACAATTGTACCAAAAGTAATGGATTATTTAAAATTTATAATAAGGGCCAAATCCCAGGACATTTCGATCGTAGAAGTACTCAAATCTTAGTCTCTTAAAATAAATATTATTTTTTAATAAAAAAATTACGTCAATTAAATTATTAAATGAGTCTAAATTTATGATTGATATTACCCGTTTTTTTTTTCTTTTTCCTAAAATTATCTTATATTTCAACTATTAATCGCAATGGTCATTTTATACTCATCGTATGTTCTAAAATCAGTACAAGATAATATATGTTCATAAATATTTTTAACCCTTTGATAATGTATATATATTTTACATCTATTCTCATTAAATCTGAATTTCTTAAAATGAACGTCATCTGTTTTTTACTGAGATCATTTATTGAATCTTATATAATTAAATTATTATTTTTATAAAAATCAAAATATATTAAATATCTTTAAAAAAATAAGATAAAAAACTATTACACCTAACAACTATATTAATAACAAAAAAGTGGTAGAATGTGTCTGATTTTAAATATTTCTAAAATACAAGTAAAAAATAGATATTATCTCGTAATTATATAAAAATATTAATATATATATTTAAGTATAACATAAAATATCTAAAATCTCAATTAACTCGATTAATATAATCGAAAACGTTGTCCTTTATAGAATTTAAAAACTAAAATTATTATTTTTTAAATTTGAGGATAAAAAGCGTCATTAATATATATATATATATAATTACATGAATCGGCTCATCACATTATATGTGATTCAATGTGACATCTTTTTAATGTCATTAGAATAAATTAAATCATTAAAATTAAATAAATTAGATTAGATTTTATTATTAAAATTAAAATTAAAATTAATCGAAATAAAATGAGTCACTTTCATAAAGAATTTCATCGTTTGTAATGATACTAAATACATAGTTTGTCATGAAAAGATAAGACAATATGAGTATCTTTTGTTATTCAGTCAATTAATGAAACACAATATAAAATAATTTTAAAACCCGTGATCAACGTTTATTCTTAATACGAGTCAATAAAATAAAAAAAAATAACTATTTGATTTACTCGGATACATACCTTGAAAATTAAGGGGAGAACTTATTCTAATTTTAAACTTTAAATTCTAATATTATAAATTAAACTAAGATACTTAACTCTGAAACAAGAAAAGTTATGTCGTGGACAGAGTTAGGATCAAGCATTGAGAGATGCAAAGGTCTATTAAGCTTTTAAATCTAAAATTTAGGAGCAAAAATCTTATTTGATTACTATTTAAACTAAGAGGGACTTTAAGTGCAATTATTTAAACTCAATACTAGGGTGTCTATTATGAATATTGGATCAGATTCAATTTTTTTGGATATACGGGTTTTCGGATCGGTAATATAGTGGTTTACATCTGATTTATTTTTTCTGGATACCCAACTTTTCGGATAATCGAATAATTGGATCAAATTTTCAAATATTCGATTAGCCGAAAATATATTTTCATTTAATTATTTTTTTAAATTTAAAGAATTTATTTATGAAAATTTTGAAATTTATAATATAAAAAACAACAAATTATTAAATACAACAAGATTCACATCTATAAAAATTTTAATTGATTTAATTTTTGGATATAGCAAGCGTCAAATTATTTAAACTAAAAGAAATCATTTTAAAAAAATTCTTGATTTTCAGATTTTCGTATAATTCGGAACTTGAAATATTATGATCCGTATCCGATCTAAAAAATTTAAAATAGGATAAAATATCTGATCTAAAAATAAAAATCAAATCAAATATCTAAAATTTCAAATCAGAACAATAAATTTTTAAACTGAATCAATCGAATAAAATATTTTTTAACACCCCTACTCAATACTAGAAATATATAGTAATTATTGTGTGTTATTTTTTTAAAGTGTTTTGAGGTTAGCTTTGCCAAAAGGAAGATGGTGAACTACAACCCTTCCACTTTCCTTCAATGAATATAAATATATGAGACTAGCAATGATTCTTACAATAATTCTACCAAAAATGATTATTATAGTAAAAATAATGATAGCACAAGAAGAACCTTGAAAGCCGACTTATATTTTATAAGTGGAATTTATTATATATTTTTAATGTATTTATTGATTGAGTCTAAAAATTATTTTATTGTGTGTTGATTCGAATAAAGAATAGATATTAGATTACTGGTCATAAATTTTAAAGTTTATTTAAAATTAGAATCGAATTTTCGATCATCAGTTGAATTATTGATGACGAATTTTAAAGGAGTTTTATGTTAAGATGAAAATCATTCTTTGATCATTACTTAAGATAAATGATATAATGTAATCAAGGGCGAAATGACGGGATGGGGAGGGTAATCGTCCTCCGAAGATTTTTATTTTTTATTTTTGTCTCTCTATTTTTTTATTTTTTTAAATAAATCCTCCCCTACTTCTAAACATTTATGTTTTGCCCCCTCAATCTCAAATCCTGACTCCGTCCCTGAATGTAAAAGTTTAAGGGTGCTTGAAGCCATTGAACTTAAAAAAATATTTATTAAAATTTTGATTTTTTTTGTACTTAATAAAGTCATTTAACCTATAAATTAAATCAATTAAACGCTTTGATCAATTTTAATCATAAATTTTTGATATTTTTTAAGATGTTACTATCGTATGAGATTAATATATTTTTAGAAAATTATTTTTATAGTTTTATAAGTTTTTAATAATTTTTAGAATTTTTAAAAAATTAAATAAAATTTTAAAAAATACTCCCTCCGTCCCAAAAATAATGTCATTGACTTTTTGAAAATCAAATTTTTTAAACTTTGATTATAATTATATTAAATATTTTAAATAATTAAATTTTATAAATTATATATTTAAAATCTACTCGATTAGAAGTTTTTAAAATATATTTTTTATATTTTTATCGATAATAAATTTTAAATAATCAAGAGTTAAAGTTGAAAAGTTTGACCAAAAAAAGTCAATAAGAGACAATATTTATGGGACAGAAGGAGTACATAAATACCAAATACAATATTATAACATGATATATTACGCTAATAAATTTAAAAAACTGTTAAATTTAACTATCAATATTGATCAAAATAATGTATTAATCAAATTCAGGAACATAATTGATTAAGAAAATCAAAGATTTTATAATATCTTTTAACCTAAGGTAAATATATATATATATATATATGAGAAATAATATAGTGGATGTTTGTTTCATCTTTTAATCGTATATTTATGATAATATACTGCCATTGATTTTTAAACCCATTACTAATAAATAGGTAAGAACAATATTATGTCCTTATCAGCATACTCAAAATTTGTGATATTTTGTTCATGATAAAAAATTTAAAAATCAATTTTGATAATCAATTGATAGTCGATAGCAGAATGTATTAGTTGGTTTGATTAAAAAATTATATTAATTGATTATAAAAATGGTTATTAAAATTAATCGACAGTTTATAGTTATTTGATTATTTAAATAAGAAAAATAACATATAAAAACATTATAATAATCCGTTCTAGTCCGATTTACTCAAATTCAGACCCAAATAAAAATCATTTATTATTATCCATCCGCTTACATTATCGACCCATGTCTAAATCCAACCCAAATAAACTTGACCCAGATCTAAAATCGACCCATAACCTGACCCAGATAAAAAAAAAAAGAAACTAATGACCTAACTTGTTCTAATATTTACCCTAAAAAAATGCAACTTAAGATAATCGTGCCAAAAGCTACCTTTTGTGTACAAGAAGCCACTATTTTAATGTGGGGGAGGACTTATAATTCTTTTAATTGGACATAATTACTTCACCTACTTAGCCTGGTCGGCCTCTTGCTTTGCATTTTGGGGATATTTAAGAATAATTGCACAGGATTAAACAAAGAAATTATACTCTTAATTAATATATTATAAGGGGAATTTCTAATATTTATTTATATATTCTAATTAAAAAAAACTTATATTTTAGTTGTACAATACCCTACCCAAATAATTATAATTAGTGACGTATCTAGAAAAATATTTGAAGGCGAACAAGTATAATATTTTAAAATTTCAGAGTAGGCACAAGTAATAAATATTAAAAAAATTTAAGGACTAATTCATAAAAATTTAAAAATTGATAGTAAATATGTAAACCTTAAAAAGTTTAGGGTAAACACAGACTCACCCTACATTACACATACGAGGACTCACCTTAAAATTTTAACGAATTTTATTCGAATATTCTCTTCGTGTGGAGTACATAGGGTTTATTGGCTGAGATAGTAAATATTTTCAAGTTGTTTAAGAATGTTACAATTTATCATATCTGAGAAGAGAGAAATAAAAGCGTCTCTATCAATGGTATATGTTCGATTGAGTTTATACGAGGTTTAGTTAGAGAGATTATTCGAATTAAACTTATAGATAAACATGTAAATAGATATATTTTTGTACATTTATCCCTTCGTACATCTTGAGAAATTTTTTAGAGCGCGTTTTGTTTTAGTACTCTCGTAATTTACAATAGTTTCTGTTTCTAAGGTAATAATTAACACACGTTATAGAAAATAGATAATTATTTGATGTGCTGATGATATAATTTTTTTATTATCATGTTCTATTAATTAATTATTAATTAAAGAGACATGATATATTAAAATTATTCGTAGACAGAAAAATTCGAATATCGATATATTTAGACCATGGGACATAAATAATGTTGTAAGAATCTTGTAGCATATGAATTCTTTTGCCATATGTTTGTAAAGCAAGAACCTAAATAATGTAAGAAGAGAAACACAGTGCCAACCTCAATTATGCATGTCACCATCCTCAGAGTTTTGGCTTTCATTTTTGGTAGGAAGTGGGATATAATACTTCCATGTTGACGTGGCACAAAATATTTTTGTATTTGGAATTTTGCCAAGGGAAAAGAAAACATTTTGCACTACTTTATATATATATATATATTACACATACGTGAGATAAGATCAAGTTATACATTGTAGAACTCTTTAAGTTTTATATTTTTTAAATTGTTAGATAACTGAAATAGACGACTTAAATTAACAGTCGGTTATGTGAAAATTATCAATTAGGACAAAGGTAAGAAGTTAATCCGAGTTATCTGTTTTAGTCATCACAATAACTCCTTACTTTTTTTCTAATCGATAATCTTCATATAACCGACTGTTTATCTGAATCATTCATTTTAATAATTAAACGATCCGAAATTTTATACCATATTGTTTGATCCCCTCTCTATCCATTTATATATATATATATATATATTCACAAAGAGGCAAAATATGCTTGTATTTGGCCTTTTGCATAAAAGTGGTGATGATATGCAATAGGGGTTGAAAAGTTTTTGGTTTTATTGACATTTTTGGTCCTTACTAGTTTAAACCATGTTCAATTTAAGCTTTGATTTTTTTCGGGTTTTAAATTTAAATATTTAATAGATCTTTGTCTTTTTAAGCTAAATAATCTGATTACTCTAATATTCGATTTCGGTTTTCGTATCTGATCTAAACTACTTAAATCCCTCCTAAATTCCAAAATCAAAACACATCATCAAAGTTTAAATGTAAAAAAATCATTTGTTACAGTCTTTTTACACGTCCGTCAAATTTAAATTTAAGTCTTTATAAGTTAAAATATTAGATAAATTAATTATTCTATATCCATAAAAAATATTTTGACTATTCTCAATGTTTTATCCTAATTTCATCCCGATAATTTTTTTTTTTAAATATGGAACATATAAAGGAAGGTAAACTGCTTGAAAGGTGAACACAAAATTCTCAGACAAAACCTGTTGCATGTGTTTCTTTTCCCCCTTTCACTTTGCTTTTCCTTTTCTCTTGACATGAAAGCAATGTGACATGTAATAACCTTACTACCTTACAAAATGTTAAGCTGCTCATATTCCATTCCTCATTTAGCTATAAACTTTATGGCTTAACCTAACAAATTTCAACATGATCCACAACATATATTTACTTTAATTTTATCTACCAACTTTTGAATTTCATAAAACTATTAATTAAAATTAAACCCCCAACAATTATTGTATCATTTGTATGATATTGTTGGGCTTATTTATGGTTCGAATTATTTCTCCGATCAGATTTTAATTTTGGTTGATTTTGAGGTGATATCTTTTATAATTCGAACCGATAAAAGGGTAATTATTCTATACAGAAACGGTAGAAGAAAAAAAAGTTTCTACAAGTGTATTAGTTTTATGATTTAGATTATGTTTAGGGTTTAATGTTTAGGGGTTTAAGCATACGAGTTTTGAATTTAGAGGGTTTAGTTAGAATACAGGGTTTATAGGTTAAAACCTAAATCCCTAACTATTTACCCTAAACTATAAATTCTAGCCATAAATCAGGTCTTAAATCCTAAATTAAAGACCTTTGTAAAAACGTTTCGTTTTTAAATTTCTTTTAATTTGGGGTTTAAAAGAGTTAAGTGAATTTAAACTTGAATGAGATAAAAAAATTACTCTTAATCGATACTGAATTCACAACTTAGAAGAGATAGAAGATGAAGAAGTGTTTAGGTAAGAGTTTTTAATCACGTACTTTAAAGAATATTAAGACATACTTTAACATTTCAGTATTGTAACAATAACAATAATCGAATCAAAATTTTAATCACCCACTTTTCAAATTATATATCCCCTAATCAAATGAATGGTTAATCGAACGATTGTTGTTCCTAAAGGTCACGGGTTCAAGCACTAGCGATCTTAGTAGAGTGGTTGAACGATCAATGTCAAATGGTGAAGATTATATTTTAGAAGAAATACTATTGTAATCACTATTAACTTTTTTTAAAAAAAAACTTTTGTTTATTTCAAAAATGCTTTATAATCTAAATTAATGGTATGTATTCGTGTACGTATATTTATATTTAATTTTTGTGTTATTAAAATCTTTAAACTAAATTTGATATTATAAATTAATAGATATGTGTTTTGAATGAAAAATTATATTATGGGTTAGTCTCATCGTATGTTCATGAGACTAACCACTAAAACTTTGAAGTTTCTCCCTTCATCATGGAATTGGGCCTATATTTTCATAATTGGACCAAAGCCCAAGGCTGTTAGATTTACTAGGTTACCACCAAGGCTATATTTTCAAAATAAGGCGTCGTTTGTAATTGTTTTGAAAATAAAAGTTAAAGTTTATAGTTATAAATAATCTTTTATTTAAGTGTTAAATTCAAGTTAAATCATTAATTATTTAATAAAAATTTATGACCGAAAGTAATTTTAAATTATTAAATATAACCAAAAATAATATCCCTTACTACGAATTCTCATGCGCTCATGATGCGTTACATCTATATTTAAGGTTTAAGATTAATTTTAATAGATAGTGTTTTAAATTCTATAATATAAAGTTTAAGATTTATAATTAAAATAAAATATTTTTTTAATAAATTAATTCACAAACCCATCAAAATACACAAATTATACACTAAAGAATAAATGAGATCATAAAGAAAATAATTAAAATTTAATCAAATAACTCGAATAAACAATATACATAATAAAAAAAATTAGGGTTGAATGTATAAGTTCAGAAGACAGTGATCCAATGGACTCAAGTTTGGGCTTATATAATTAATAGGACATTAACACACAATAATTAATTGTGTGGAAAGTAAATTAATTAGGAGAGATATGTTGATTGATCTAATGGTCAAAGATGTTCATATTATTCTATTTTCTATGAGTTCGAATTTCGATATAAAAAGAAAATGTAATCTCTATTTAATAAAATAAATAAATAAATTAGGATAATTACCTAACAAGTTGAACCCGACGAGTTCCTACCCGACCCGGTCTGATCGGGTCGGATTTTTTTTTTGTGAAAATTTGAGTTCGGGTCGGGTTGAGTTTTTTCAAGGGTGATCTCGGGTCGGGTTTAGGGTGGAAAAAATCCGACTTGACCCGACCTAGGACTAATAATGTAATTTTCTCATATATATTTTGGGGATATTTGCAATAATGACCCCTCTTTATATATATTTTATACAATTAGATCACTAAAATTAATTTTTTTATAATTAGGTCACTAAAATTAAATATTTTTACAATTAGATTTCTAAATTTTAATTTTTTTCCAGTTTAGTCCCTAAAATTTTAATTTTTTAATGATTCGGGTCGAGTCGGATCAAATTCTAAAGCTTAAAAACCGGGTCAAATCGAATCAAATTTTTTCATCCTAAAACCGAGTTGGATCGAATGACGGATAAAAGATATGATTTTTTTGATCGAGTGCAGATGAATCGAAAATCTAATCAGACCCGACCCGTGTCCATCCCTACTAACAAGTAGGACATCATATCTATAATAGGAATGTCAATAGGGTAGGTTTTACGGGAATTCACTCCACATCGTATTTAATTAGGTAAGGATGATTATAAATTTTATAGATCATGGAACCAGGATAAAGATAAAAATTAAATTTATCGTGAGTGATGGAAAAAACGTGAATATTTCTTTATATCCGCTGATATTTTCATATGTCACTATAAATTTTATAACATGTTATAATAAATAGGTATAAAGATAATTTTAATCCTTAATATTTACAGTTTTTGTCGTTTTGGACCTTATTCTTTTTTGGGATAAATTTAGCTCTTAACCTATATCTTTTTGACAAATAGCTTATTTTTTAACTAGATTAATGATTGGACCGTTAAAAATTTAACGGTGATACATATATATGAAATATAATTTTAAGTGACATGACATGAACCAATCAAATGCATATATATATAGAATATAATTTTATTCCAATATAAAATATAAAACAATTAAAATTCAAATAAAATTAAAAATTAATTAATTCTAAAATATAAGATTATTAAACATTTTTAACCCTAACTACGATAAAATCAAAATCTTATTCGAATTGTGTTTATATTTTTTAAGATGAGATTTTGATTCTATCTTAGTTAGGGTTAAGAATGTTTTATAATTTTTTATTTTAGAATTAATTAATTTTTAATATTTTGTTTGAATTTTAATTGTTTTATATTTTATATTAAAATAAAATTATATTCTCTCTCTCTATATTTGATAGGTTACATTTCATATCATTTAAAATTATATTCCATATATATCATCGTTAAATTTTTAACGGTCCAATCATCAAGCTAGTTAAAAAATAAGATATATGTCAAAAAGATATAGGTTAAGGGCTAAATTTATCCCAAAAAAAAATAAGGGCCAAAACGACAAAAACTATAAACGTTAAGGGATAAAATCATCTTTATGCCTAATAAATATTATTTAGAATATAATATCAGTTTGGATCATAGTCAATTTTTTTAAAAAAATCATATTTATTTATCTTGGATATTAATGAAATATTTAATATATAATTGAGATTAATTAGATTAAATATATAAATATTCTTAAATTATTAATTTTAATTAGAGTCAATTTTAAGATAATTTATATTTATTTATCTTAGAATATTTATAAAATATACATGTATAATAATTATGTTTATTGGTTTCTTCTTTACTATTTTATGTCATTATTTTTTAAATTTGTTCATTTACTTAGTTCTCGTTAGAGGTATGCTATTCTTTTATTTTTTTTAATTTTATTTTATTAATATTATATGTTATTTAGATTTTATATTTTTAATAAATTAACAGAAGAGAATAACAGAATTTTTTTAACGAAAATAAATATATAATATATTCTACGTATCTATTCAGATCTATTTATTTATTAAAATCAAAAATATTAATAGTTTATTATTTTTTAATTGATTTCCATTAAATGAATCAGACCAAGTTTTCAGTCCAGATTAATCTGTTTGTCCTATTCACTATCCTTAAGGTTACAACTTTTGAAGTTGGAAAAAAAAATATTTGGAGAATAGTTATGTTTAAAAAGTATTTGGAGAATAGTTATATTTAAAAAAATATTTAGGAGAATATATTAAAAAGAATAGTATTTTTTAGATTTTATTATTTGTCGGTAGTGAGGTGTTTAAATCTCGTTATCTATAGGTGATAAAGTTTGTGTACGTAGTTGGATTCAACTAAAAATATAATGATTTTTTATTATTTTAACGACTATCACGTATCTTGCTATTTGCAGGTGACGAGGTTTAAGAAATAATGAAATATCGTTATCTGTAGGTGACGAGGTCTATATATGCAGTTGAACTTAACTAAAAATATAGTGATTTCTCGTAATTTCAACGATTATCATGTATCTTACCGTTCACAGGTGACGAGGTTTAAGAAATAATAAAATATTGTTCCTTTAAGCATATTTCTCCAAATATTTTTCAAATGCACATATTTTCCCCCAAAAAATTTAATTCCAACATTCCCCTAAATTTACCAACATCTTCGTTGGCAGGAACAAAGCTAAAGAGGGGTGGGGAGAGACAATCGCTCGAAGAATTTTTTCACTTTTATTCTTTTATTTAAATTCACTTAAAAAATTGTTGTTTTTTTTTTATGAATTTGACATCATACTTTTAAAACATTTATATTTTGCTCCTTTAACCTCAAATCCTAACTCCGTCCCTGTTCATCGGTATATACCAAATAGAATTACCATCGCACATGTATGATAAAAATTGTTTTTATCCGTGCCTTAATTTTAGAGTTTAAATTTTTAGTTTAGGGTTTAGAATTTTAAAATTTTAATGTAAGAGTTTAGAATTTAAGGTTTAAAAGATTTCAGTTTTAATCGATAAACGTTAAATTTTAACCTTAATTTTAAAATTCTATCAATAACCCTTTAAATAAAAATTATTATACTTAAACACATAACTCTTAAACCCTAAATAAAATCTTTAACCCTAAAACTAAAATGCTAATAAAAATTTTATTTATACAAAACTAGTAAATAAAATAATTATCCTACCTAATATTACACTTATTTATTATTATGCCATGTGGTATTGTCCTTCTGAACTTTGTAAAAATTAATCTAATAAACAGAGTAAAAATGTATAAAAATTTGTTAATTTCGTGTTTGATTCAAAAATATTATTATTATTATTATTATTATTATTATTATTATTATTGTATTTTAAAGTCAAAATTCCAGGCTGTTGGAAACTACGGAGTCCAATATTTTTTCCAAGGCTACCTGTCAATTTCCTATTCGATATATGTATTTATATTTTCATTTTTTAGAAATTAAAAACATTAAATAAAACATGTTTGGTTGATTGGCTTTCAATTTCTTTAAAAATATGAAATTTTTAAAAAAATATATATTTTTTAAAAAATTAAAAATAATTTTAAAAATGAAAATTAGAGGACAATAAAAAAATTATTTTCACTAATTTTCAAAATTAAAATGAATTAACACAGACTTAAATCCATCTAAAAAACATTCTTTAAAAATATATAATATCATTATTTGTTCGTTTTTACGTATTTTTTAATTTTATAAATTATTTTAAATAAAATATTAATTAAATTATTTTTTATATATAATATTTTTAATTTAACTCTAAAATACTAAATCTAAATCTTAAATCTTAAATTTTAGCATTTAAAACTTAAACTTAAATCTTAATTATTTTCAATTTAAATTATTTTAATATTTAACTTAATTTTGACAAACAAATTTAATCGAACCGATATAAATATTTTATTTATATTTCAAAACAATTTCGATAAATAAATTTGAAAACTTTAAAATAAAACTATTTCGAAATTCTCATAAGCTCAAGTTTGAAATTTGAGAAATTAAGCATGGAAAACGTAATTAAAAATTGAAGATGTTAGCGTTTATGGTTAGAATTTAAAGTTTAAATTTTAGGGTGTCAAGATTTAGATTTAAAATATTTTATTTTAAATAATTTATAATTATATATTAAGTTTTTTAAACTTTTAATTTTTATAAATTAATTTAATGATATTATTTTTAACAGTGTTTAACAATATTTATCAAATATGATAAATTTTTTTAATCATAATATTATATATAAAAAAATGACAGTTTACTTGGTCAAAATTTACCCTCGTTCTCTTTTCGGTGATTAAAATATGTAGATTTGTTTAAGTTTTTACCTCAATTGGCATGATAAAAGTCTTTTAATTAAAAGCCATGGTTGACAGTTAAGGAACAAGAATAAAGAAAATCAATAGGAAGTTGGTTGTATCTTCTTTATTTACGAGTTATTCTGGTTCAATTTGGTCAAAATTTAGTCAAAACTCAGTTTAAGTGAATTTAATTCGGGTTCGGGTTTGACTCGAGGTTTTAACAAGCTGAGTTGAGTCTTTTTAAGTTCGACTCAAAAAACTCGTGAACAAGCTCGGAATAATTATATTATATATATATATATATATATATATATATATATGCTACATATATATTACAAATAATCTTTTTAGCAAAAGAAAAGCAGTAAAATAAAATAAGAGAAATCTACTAAAAATAAATTAACAAAAACAAATTAAATACTTTTTCCTTTTCTCAATATTGAATTTCTTTTCGTTGTTGGTTATGAAATGAGTTTTTAATGAAATCTTATCTTTTAACGAAAAATTCAATATTAAATTTCCTTTCGTTGTCGGTTATGAGAAGTAATCTTTTTAGCAAAAGAAAAGTAATAAAATAAAATAAGAGAAATTCACTAAAAATAAATTAACTAAAATAAATTAAGTATTTTTTTCTTTCTCAATATTAAATTTCGTTTCTGTCGCGACCTCTTAAAAATACGGGTTTACGTGAAAAGTAGCTTGACGATTAGTTTTGAAAAATCTGAACTTTATCGCTTTTAATCTTGAAAAACCCAAATTTTAGGAAAAATATATATAATTTAATTTTAAAACGATTTGGAGTCGCCACTGGCCACTTTGGTAGGCCAGACACCATAAAACAAACCAGAGATTCGTTTAGAAAACTTTTGGGTTCGGGAGTCGGTTACGTGTAAGGACGACCCTTACAAACGCCCAAAAAAAATTGGTACCTTATTAATTTCACGTGGCATTTTGATATTTTGAAGGTAGATATTAATTTAATTCTCCATTGTTAATCAAACATTATTTGAATTGAGGATATCCTTTTGATTTAGAAATTACATCACCTTTAAACTTGGATTGAACGAGGCGTCCTCTAGATAGGAAACCTCACCCAGATTCAAAGGAATATAACCTCCGCCTCAAAAGGTTAAAATAAAATGCATGGCCGTTTTTGTCTTGTTCATTTTAAGTTCTAATCCTACAAAGGCTCCATTAATTAAGTGTTAAAACCTAAGTTACTAATGTCGTTAGTTGTTTACCTATCAATTTTATTTAATACTAAGCCTAAGTTATTTTATCAAAATTCTAGGTTTTAATAGCATATGAATTCGATACCAAGGTACAACTCTTTAGGCCAACATTATGGTACGTCAAAACATCAGCCTCTCTAGTGTATCCGAGATATAAGATTCAGATAACATTATTTACTAATTATCTCCCTAATTAATTAATTAATTAAAGCGACTAGTCCTAGAGGGCTCTAAATTAATTAACTAAATGTTTATTAAGTGATCTTCCTAAAATGTGTCATGCAATACTTAAAATAAAACATAAATAAATAAAACGTAGTAAAGGAACTTGATATTTTTATTTAGAACATGGGAGTACAAATTATATCAAAATTGTCATCATAAGTACAAAGGGACTTGCATTGGTAAAGATAAAAGGAAGAGTAATCGAACCGAAGGATGAATTAGATTCAATTAAATATGTAATTAATTTTAAAGTCTAGAAATTTTTAATTAAATTAATTAATTAAATTTTCCTAACTTCAAATTTTAATTAATCCTAATTAAAATCTAATTTGGTGAATTTTAAGTTTAAAGGTTTAATTGGGGTTAATTAGATCTAATTAAGCTAGGCTAATTTTAAAACTTATCTTAGAAATTAATTAAAATTAATTAAAATAATTAATTAAAATTATTTCTAAATTTTAAGAATTAAATTAAACTTAATTAAAGTCTAATTTTAATTAATCTTATATTAGATCTAACTAGGTTAAATTAATTCTAAATTATCTTAAAAATTAAATTAAATTCTAATTAGGGAAATTTTTAAGTCTTAAAATTAATTTTTATCCTAATTAAAGTCTAAAATTAATTAATTTTAGGGTAAATAGGGACCTAATTGAGTGAAATCTAAGGCTTTAGGGACCTAATTGAAGGTTTAGAGACTAATTTGCATGACAGTTTAAACCTAGGAGGACTAAAGGGGCAAATTGCCCAAAACCATCCAAAGCGCGCGGATCCGTGTTGAACCCGGATCCGACCCGCGTACCCGACTACCCTAAAACGGCGTCGTTTCAATATGTATCAAAACCCAACCCACCGAGTTGGCTCGGTCAGATGAACCGAGCCTCTGACTCGGTGGACTCACTGAGCTTCAAAATTCTCTGAAACAAACATAAATCCCAGAAAATCAAGGCCAAAACGGATTGAATAGGGGCTTTTTCTAAGAACACCATGAGTGTTCTTCATGTTCATGAAGAACATGAAGAACACGACCACCTACCGCCGTACGTGCCGCCGCTGGATCCGAAGCACCACCGCCCAGCGCCGCTCCGACGTGTTCGCCGACCACCGCGAATCACGCCGGCCGTCGCCCAAAAGTCTCCGATGGCCATTTCCGACGCCAACGAAACCGTCGAAAACCCTAAAAAGGCTAAAAACATCTTTAAAACCTAAAAAACCGATCAAAAACTCTTAAATCCTCTCTAAACCATCCGGCCGAACCCAATCTACACCAAAACTAGATAGGAAACAAACGGAATGAGGAAAACAACAACAAACTCACCTTTGCTCCTTGCTCCGATCAAGCCCTTCCTTTTGATTGTTTTTCCGATTCAATCTGTCGCCGATTTCCCTCCTTCTGATCGTGTTTCGTTTCTTTCTTCACTGTCCGATTGAATCCCTTTTAAAGGGATTCAAATCAGAATCTTAATCCCAATCAAACACAATCTAATCCCCTATAAAGCTCAAACACTAAATCCCTATCCTAACAAACCCCAACAACCGAAACACTCCCCCTCAATCCCATGTTTTCTGTTTTTTCAGATTTTTTATTTTTTTTATTTTTTTAAATATTTTATTATTTATATTTTATTAATTATTATTTAAAATATATAAAATTCGTGTCGACAGTTTCGTTGTTGGTTATGAAAAGAGTTTTTAACGAAATCCTATCATTTATAGAAAAATATAACAAAATTATCTATTTTGAGCCCGAGCCGAATCTTATAATATTATTTTTGAGTCATACTCGAATTTAAAATTTTGAGCTCGCCGAGCCTGATCAGGCTCGGGCAACTCGTTATCACCCCTAGTAACAATAATAATCTAAATAGAATAGAATATTATAAGAAAAATAAATTTGAAATAAAATTTGAAATAAAAAATAGTTAAAATTAATTATTTTAGGTTTGTATTAACTATTTATTTAAGATAAAATTATTTTTCTCTTAATATTTGAGTAATATTAACGTTCAGGACGCTAACTTTCTGATTTAATTTCCTTAATGGGTCATAAAAAAATTATCCTCACTCGTTTGATTATTTTTTTATCAATATAATTAAAATTGTGTAACAGAGCAATCTATCTAATCTTTACCAAAATAATTTTTTATACATTTAATGGGTTATTTTTTAATATATTATATTAATTTTTTTTATTAAATTTAATAAAATCTAGATGCTATCATTAAAGAATATTCTAAGTAGGAATTGAAATTTGCTCCAAAGCATAGACTAAACTCATGCATAATAAATATATACATAAAGTAGAAATTGTTTGAATAGTCTAAGTAGAAATTGTTATCAATAGATTTCCTTCTCTCTTCTATAGAAATTGTTAAAAAAATTTATGTACTGATATAATCAGTTCTGGGTAGCGGAATGTTCTGCCTAATGATTTGGATCGCTCACCACTCCTTATTCATTCGTTATGTGTTTCGATTGGACAGAGACAAGGAAATTCAAGAAGCTTTTGGATTTTGATGGTATGCTTATCTTCATAGAAAATATTTTACTTTTCTTTATTTTTTTCTGAATTTATTGTAATTGTAATATTTTCTATGAATTTAATGAAAATTGAGTGACAACTATAAAAAAAAGTTTAGGTAGAATTAGATGAGATCATACAGGCTTAATCATTGAATTATGGTGGTTAGATACAATTTTTAGGGACAATTTAAAATAATCCCGTAATTAAGGGATCATTTATTTAATACAAATGTCATTAACTATTATTAGAAGTATAGAGATGACAATAGATTGAATTGTATAAAATTTAAACTCAATTTTTTTATAATAAGATTAGATTATTTTTATTGAATTTGGATTCATATTTTTAATCGGATTTGGATTAAATTTTTTTAATAGAGATTTTGTAATATGATTAGTACTACCTCCGTCCCATTTTATTTGTCCAGTATTAATTTTTTTTTTGTCAATGTTTTTAAACTTTAACTTATTATAACTTTAAATCTATTATTGATAAAAAATATTAAAAAATATAACTTTAAATCTATTATTGATAAAATATATATTCTTAAACTACTTGATTAGATTAAATTTTGACTTATTATAACTCTAATCAAGTAGTTTAAGAATATATATTTTATAAAATTTAATAAATTAAAATATTTAAAATAACTATGATCAAAGTTAAAAAATTTGACTTTAAAAATTCAATAAGGGACTTTTTATATGGGACGGAGGGAGTATTAATTTTTCGTTTTTAGTGTTGGCTTGAGTCCGAAGAGTAAATCCATAAATTTTACCGTCTTTAGGGTATATAATATTTTGGTGCTCTAATATTTTTATTTTAATGCAAATCAGTCCATAATTTTGTGTATTTAATTTTTACATTTTTAATTTGTGTCATTTAATTTTTTTCTGCTAAGAGTGATTACAATAGCGTCTGTTCTAGAATATAATCTCCACCATTTGACATTGATCACTCAATCACTCTGCACGAGCCCTCTAGCCCAAGCGGTTAACGGAACGGTTATTGATTACATTTAATTTTTGTGTTTATTTGTGTTATTAATTTGCTTTCTATTTTAATTCATGATTTTAGATTAACCTATCATAATTTTATCCTACAATTTTATATTATTTATGATTTTATTTAATAATGTTTTTTAATTTTTCTTAATTCATTGATATTTATGTTTATTTATTTATTATTATATTTATTTTCTTATTTGTTTGTCTATAATTTTATCTTACATTATTTATTTTATATTTATATATATAGTATAAATAAATATATTACATCATATTAAATTGAAGTAGGAATGACGTGATGAAAATAATTCTTCTAATAAATTCTCTTATTAAATAATATAGTTTGTCAATCCCACGTGAGAACTGAAAATTCAATTAACAATATATTATTGTAATTTGTAATAGATAAAAAACATTTTAGATTATTTAATTCTGTGCTCGGTTATAAATAAATATTTTTTAAAAAATTATAATCTAATTGTTTAATTAAAAATTAATTTAAATATAATATTAGACAGTTAAAATTAAAATATAATCCGGTATAATAACAATTTTAGTTCCAAAATTTATAACTTTATCAATTTGGTCTAAAAATATCTTAAATGTAAATACCAGTAAAATAAATTAGTGAAATTGATTCAAGTACACATATTTAATCTGTATTAAAAACACCACGACTTTTCTTCACGTGAATAAAAACACAAATTATATAGACTATTATTTATTTATTTATTTGTTTATTTATTTTAATTATTTAATTTTATATATTTGAGAACATTTTACCAAGCTTGTATATCATGTGGACGTCACCACTCACCAATGTTTGCTTAAGCAATTAGATTAATCATTAAAAAAATAAAATTTATTTATTTAAAATTAAATAGATTTTTAACGAGACTCGTAATATAGGTTTAGATTGTATGATTTCCTCTATATATCGTACTTTGTCGAGTAAAAAAATGATTTATTGTATATTATTGTGATTTGGTTCAGACTGTTTTTAGATTAATATAATTTGTTTTTGCTTAATTATTTTTATAATTAAGACGATAATTAATTGTATTCGATGAATTAATATCGGAAAATTCGAATATAATATATATAAAACTAAAGAGTTTTTAAATTTCAAATAAAATGCATGGGAAACGACAAAGAAGAAAATGGATCCTGGTAAACAAAGTCTAAGCCGCCTGGTCCCTTTGCCCTAAAATTCATGCAGAAGTTTGGTGACTATATTAATTGAAAATAATATATATATATGTATATATATTAGATTGGTAGATGACGGAAATGGGTGATTCAGATTAATAGTCAGTTATGTGAAAATTATCTGTTTTAATCATCCAACGGTCTAAAAAATATGTAAAAAACTTAAAGAATTTTATATTATGTAAGTTGATCTTATCTCTCTCTATGAGTTAAGATCCACTTACACAATATAAAACTTAGTTACTTTTATATTTTTTAGATCGTTGAATTAAGATAATAAATGTCTAAAGTTATTTTTTATTTCGGATAAATTGTGTTTTATTATCTAAAAAAACTGTGAAAAACGCAACAAACCCACATAGGTGTATTTTAACGTCAATCCAACCAGAAAATTTCTCGAGATGCACAAATATAACTATTTACATTATTTATTTGCATACTTCTATTCTGAGTTCTAATATAAATAACTTCTTTAATACATTTTAACAAGTTCTATACGCACCGACACATAGAAACTCCGGGCAAGCTTTAGGACAAACCCGATCAACGACTTCCCCTTCGAATTCGAACATACCAAACATTCTTTGAGTAAGTGCAGATGAAGAAGAGATGATCTCGAGTTTCCTACACACCATCACAGAGAATGCAACCACCCCTCCACAACTATTCTCATATGATTCGATCTGCTTTATATTTATTTTATTTAATATATTCGAGTTGTATGTCTCGCTAAAACCATCTAAATTTAAAAAGAAGAAAATAGTACATATAATCAAAGAAATTTACAAAAACAACCACCTAACAAAAAACATACTAATGTAATTATAATATAATATTTGTTTCTATCTTTTATTAATTCGAAACTTTTATATAAATATTATTATTTTTTTTACTGGTTGGATTTATAGGTTAACTTAAACTTTATATTAGTAATACTATTATTGTGTCTTTATTTCGTTATCATTGATGTAAGAAGTTTAACGGTGTAAAGTCAACTACTAGGCCAAACAAATGCTAACGAGATAACCTATTCTAGGATAAGAGAGATTATACGGTGAATCATGTTCACCATGTCATCCATGGTCCAAGTAATCAGGACCGTTGATCTTTAAATAACCACCTAATAACTATCATCCACTAAGTCTATGTAGGAAAGAGATAATGATTCACTTGGAAAAATTAAGATCAACGGTCTTGATTGCTTAGGACCATAAATGACGTGATGAACAGGTTCACCGTATAATTTTTCCTATTCTAGACACGACAACATGACTTTAGTCCCTGCTGAGCTACCAAACTCGACTCAACCAGACAACTTCAACCATCCTCTACATCTTTGTCCTTTTAATACAACAACATGAATATGAAACAAGTGAAAATTGCCCTTTTTTACTTTTTACCATTTTTAAACCAAGTTAACAAGGTAAAAATAGAATCTATATAAAGAGAGTGAAGAGGCTGGCTAAGAGCATACCAAGACATAGGGAAAATGGGGTCACCAATGGCCTCTCTTCCACTCACTCTTGTAGTGTTAGTTGTGTCTCTCAGTTTGCCTTTGGAAACCTTAGCTGATTATTCTTATTCATCTCCTCCACCGCCGTCTCCGCCGCCTCCACATAAGAAACCTTATAAGTACAAGTCTCCCCCACCTCCTCCGGTGCATTATCCTCCTCCACCTGTTTATAAGTATAAGTCTCCTCCTCCTCCTCTACCTGTTTATAAGTACAAGTCTCCTCCACCCCCACCTAAGCACCCATATAAATACAAGTCTCCGCCACCACCTCCAACACCATCTCCACCCAAGCATCCTTACAAGTATAAGTCTCCACCCCCACCATCACCACCAAAACATCCTTACAAGTACAAGTCTCCTCCTCCACCTCCTCCGGTTTACAAGTCACCTCCTCCTCCCAAGGAGCCATACAAGTACAAGTCACCACCTCCACCCCCACCGGTCTACAAATACAAGTCACCTCCTCCTCCTCCCAAGGAGCCATACAAATACAAGTCACCACCCCCACCCCCATCGGTCTACAAGTACAAGTCACCACCGCTACCCCCACCAGTCTACAAGTACAAGTCTCCTCCTCCTCCCAAAGAGCCATACAAGTACAAATCTCCATCGCCACCGCCCCATTACGTCTACTCTTCACCCCCTCCTCCCCACTACTAAGCTAAGTCTTTGATTGTCCTCCAAGGTAACATCAACCTACATTAAAATCTATTTTTTCAACTCATCAAGATGCATTACATCACATTGTTTCTTTTTTGTTGCAGAAGAAGAGTGATTCAAATAAAGCAGCAAAACATGGTCTGAAAACAAACATAGAGAGGCCATGAAGATGCAACTCATGAGCTTAGCCTAGTTTCCGCATTTGAAGTGAATAATACTGTAGACATATTTGTCTTTGGCAATGTGTTAGTCAGTGGGTCCACTTGTTTTTATTCCTTCCTGCTTTGTAATAAAAATGAATCCTTATGGAACAGTGGTTGTGTTTTTCTAAGTATTTATGCCGATGCATGTGTTCAACAGTGGACACAATTAATTATGTCTTTGTGTGTTTTGTTAGAATATTACATAAGTTTTTGATTTTTTGACAAAAAAATCGAATCTTTCGATTATTTTATTTACAACGATATATCATTAATCTTAATATTTAAACTAAGAAACTCTCTTTCATCCGATAAATTATATCATAAATCTTCCCATCACGTCATCCGTGGTCCCAACCAACCAGATTCGTTCGTCTCAATTTTTAAGATAAATCATCATCTCTTTCCTACATATAATTAGTTAGTGAGTAATTATCAGGTAATTACTCAAAAATGAACGGATTTGATTATATAGACCACCATTAATGTGATGAACAAGGTTCATGATATAATCTCTCGTTTCATCGACTGTTCGATTCTTGTTTAAATGGGCCACTAATGGTAGTCCTCCATCATCAAACTAGACCAAAACTCACAAGCTAAAAAGAAACTACTAACCCCGAACATAAATCGTAAAACATATGTAAATAACACATAAAAAAATCACGACAATAATACTAATCTAACCTCGTATTATTGGCTCTCTTGGTATCCTTAACGGTCATGTATTTACGGTGACGGATTCATACATACTTTAAAATAAGTAAATATTAAATAAGAATTTTTAAATTTTATATATTTAATTTTATATTTTATGATTTTTTTAAATTTTTATAGATTATATATTCTTTAAAATTCTAGATTTTATTTATATTACCATTTAAATATATTCTTTAAATATATATTTATATTATGTACCAACTTTGAATTTTATCCTCTATAATTAGTCATAGATTTAGTTAAAAAGAGATTATATCATGAACTCTTTTCATTATATCATTCGTAGTCTATATAATCAGGTTCGTTCATTTTTAAGTAATTACCTAATAATTACCCCTCATCTATCACAAATAAGAAAGAGGTAATGATTCACCTTAAAAATATAAGATAAATGAATCTGATTGGTTGAAACCATAAATAATACGGTGAAAAGGTTTCATGATATAATTTCTCTTTCGTTGAATAATAAAAAAAATATTATCTACCAACTTTAACTCTCTCTCTCTCTACTTTGACAATAAAAATTTCTTTTTGCCTAAAGGATTTTAATTTTAATTGACAGACGGAAGTATTTCATTATTTATTTAAAAAGTAATTATTTTATAAGAATGAATTAAAACTTTTTATTTTAGTTTTACGGTATAATAATTTAATCGGGATTTAAAATTTAGAGATTGTGATTAAAATTTATGATTTATTGTTAAATTTTAAGGTTTATAGCTTAAAACTTAAATCTTTCCTCATATTACTCTAAAACTTAAACTTTAGTCTTTGAACCCTAAATTATAATTATACATCTTAAAATTTAATAGTTATACTTATTCCGAACTGATAAACCCATAATATAATTTCTCATAAATTAAAACACATTAAACAAACAATTAAGGAATCCCGGTCCCTTTCGGTGTTTATTTTTATGTTTTTATATTTAAAAATATTAAAAAATAAATTTTAAGTCATAATCCTTAATTTTAAATTCTAAATCGTAAATCCTATACCATACACTTTTAAATTAATCGAGTTAATAAGTCTTGTTTTATATTTTTAAATTAATCGAGTTAATAAGTTTTTTTTTAATTTTAAATTAATTAATTTTTTTAATTGAGTCAAGTTGTTCGGATTTTTCTCATGTTGTGGTACTATATACAATACATATATGTATTTATTCATATTTTCATATATATATATATCAAATAAAATTTGAATTATTTAAAATTTTATTTTATAACTCTGATTTTATTTTTTTAAAAAAATTAAATCTAATATAATTTATGAAATTAAAATCCAAATTTTTTGACATCGAACCAAATCGTAGGTTTAATAGTTTTTTTTTACTATTTTTCCGGGTTATTTAGATTTGTACGTTTAGTAAGGTAATTAATTAGAATAAATTAATCCAAAGTTAATTTAAAACTTTGTTGACTGATTCTCTAACCCCTCCTTCAAGTCATTAATAATTAATTATAAGCTTGAAAATCCTAAGAGGAATTAGGTTTTCGTAACTGAAACATAAATATTTTTCTCAAATATCGAATAACCATAAAATTCATATAATTAAATAAATATTTAAATAAATTTATAAAATAAAAGTTTTGATTTAAAATATTATATATTAAAATAATATTTTAAAATAGAATTACAGATCTAACTGTAGTAAAGTTTTACGAATATAGTTAGTTCAAACTAAAATATCAAGTATTTTATTTTAAAGTCAACATGTTGCTAAAAAATCTTGATTGATGTGCTTCCCTAAGATGACATGTCAACCGACGGGTGCAAATCGTCTATCTTCTAATCGTACCTCTATTAGTGCTTTCACTTTCAGATAGGTGTGTTCAAAATTATCCGACCCGATTGACCCGACCCGATTACTCGACTATCCGAAACAAAAATGACGGGTAATTCCCAGAAAAAAATTATCCGACCGGGTCGGGTACCCCGACCTGAGAATAATTGGACCGGGCTTGGGCCGATTTTTTCTAATTACCGGGTACCCGACCCTGACCCGACTAATTTAAAATTATATATTTTTTAGTTTTAAATTATATTTTTATGGTAAGTTCCTTAATATTTGTACATAAAATTAAATTTAAATCTTTAAATTAATTTTATGTTTGTATTATATACTTTTGATTTTTAAAAATTTTAAATATATTTTATTAATTTGTTAATATCGAAAGAAAAAACGATATTAATATTTTTAATATCATTTTAACGATAAACTCTAATAAATATATGTGTGTATATATATATTAAAATATTTTAAAATTAATTTTAAATCATAAATATTTATGTTTGTTCATATATTATAAAATTTTAAATTTTATGTTTAATATGTGATTTTTTTAATTTTAAAATAAAAAAATTAAAAATATATATACGAACCGGGTACCCGTTACTCGATTAGCCAGGTACCCATTTTTTGCGGGTACCCGATAACGAGTACCTGATATAAACGGGTCGGGACACCGGCCGAAAAATCACTACCCGAAGCAACCGGGTACCCGGTTTTTTGGGTACCCGGTAATGAACACCCCTACTTTCAGAGACGGTGTTAAGATCAAATATTAAGGTTTTAAATATAAAAATTAAAATGGGTAAAATTCTTATTTTACTATTATTTAAACTAAGAGGGACCTCACCAAAAAAATTTGGGGGGAGCTCCTCCGAAGAGATATATAGCTTTGTCTCTATCCGCTTTAAATTAGTGGATGGGTTTAATTAAAGTTTAGGGAATCAGGATAGGGTTTAATTTTAAGGTGTAAGGTTTAGGGTTTAAGACATAAAAAATCAGGGTTAGAGTTTATAATTTAAATTTTTAAATTTTTTTAACAAAAGACAAGAAAGGAGGCGCGGTTAAGAGGCAAAAGATTTTTACTCGTCAACCTACATACGTAAAAAAAAACACATTTACACACTGAGTTAACAAAACTCAATAATACATTTTTACTCTACCATAAATCATGAGTATCATAAAAATAATATAGTACAAAATAACATAATCATGGGAGCATAAATAATGTTTTCTATCTAAAGATCAATACTTAACCTATCATAGACTACTTTAATAAGTAATCAAGCTCATTGTATCACGTAAAAATAATATCTTAAAAAAATCGTTAATAATTAGATTAAATATCTAACTCCTTTTAATTTTATCTCTAACTGTTCGAATTTTAAACCGAAATCTTAAATTTTTGTAATTTTTAGATTAATTTTAGTTAAGTGTTTCTTTCATTTTTGACAATCGGATTCTAATAAATCTCCTGTGTCTTATTTTTCCTTCACGTTACCCGGTTGGTATCCCTTACATGTCTTCTTGTCCTTGTCAAATTGTCACCTTCAGATCAAAAACAAACCCTAAATTCAAACATTTATTTATTGTTTCCTTAAAATTTGTCTTGATTGTTTCTAGGGAATCCACAGTGATCAGAACCAGTGCTGTAAATGATACAAGACAGATCGCAAGTTACTCGAGTTCGATTCAGTAAAAAATCGACTCGATTGGACTTGGCTCAAGTTCTTGATGAGCCGAGACGCCGAACCGAGCTACATGATACTCGACTCGAAAAGCTCACGAGTTATTCGAAAATATAAATATACTAAAACCCTAAAATCTAAACTCTAAACATAAGTCTTACGCTCTAAATTAACATACTAAAACCTAAAATTAACAAGCTTGAGTTTACACAACTTGTGTATCAAAGTTTTTTCCCCGTTAGGCTTTAAATGAGATGTAAGAGATAAGAGTTACTCAAGTCTAACATGATCAAAGATTGGTTAATACTTAGCTCGATTAGGCTCGAAAAAAGCTCGAACTCGACTCGAGTTCTAAACGAGTCGAGCCGAGCTCAGATTTTTTAAGATCGTTTAAAATTATTCAAGCTCGAACTCAACTCAAAATCTTAACGAATCGAGTTGAGCTTAGCACTACTCGAGCTCGACTCGGCTTGTTAACTCCCCTAGTCAGAATCAAGATCTGGGTTAATCTTGAACAACTTTAATTATTATTTTATTAATTTCGTTAAATTTAATTATCTAGAGGGAAGTTGATCCATAGTATGAAAACTACATTTCACTTAATCCCCATTATTAATGGGTGTGGCTAAAAAACCCCTTAAATGGAGTCTAAAAAAAATCTTCTAATAAGGGGAAAGAGTGAACCGGTTATTAATCGGTTTCAATATAAACTTTTTTTTTATATAAATAATGGTTACCCAATTTATTCTTATATATTCGAATAAAAAATATACAAATAAAAATGATTATATAATAAATATTCGAATAAAAATATTCGTATAATAAATATTTGAATAAAAATATTTGTATAATAAATATTTGAATAAAAATATTCATACAATAAATATTTGAATAAAAATATTCATATAATAAATATTCGAATAAAAATATTCATATAATAAATATTCAAATAAAAATATCCATATAATAAATATTCGAATAAAATATTCAAATAAAAAGATTTGAATAAAATATATATGAATAAAAATATTCGTATAAAAAGATATTTGAATAAAAATATTCATATAATAAATATTCGAATAAAATATTCAAATAAAAAGATTTGAATAAAATATATATGAATAAAAATATCCGTATAAAAAGATATTCGAATAAAAATATTCATATAATAAATATTTGAATAAAAATACTCGAATAAAAATATTCGAATAAAAAATATACGAATAAAATTATTCTTACAATAAATATTAGAATAAAAATATTCATATAATAAATATTAGAATAAAAATATTCATATAATAAATATTTGAATAAAAATATTCGATAAAAAATATTTAAATAAAAATATTCGAATAAAAAATATACGAATAAAAATATTCGTATTAAAAGATATTCGAATAAAAATATTCGTATAATAAATATTTGAATAAAAATATTCGAATAAAAAATATTTGAATAAAAATACTCGAATAAAAATATTCATATAATAAATATTGGAGTAAAAATATTCGAATAAAAAATAAATAAAAATATTCGTATAATAAATATTCAAATAAAAATTTTTGAATAAAAATATTCAAATAAAATATATTTGAATAAAAATATTCATATAATAAATATTCGAATAAAAATATTCATATAATAAATATTCGAATAAAAATATTCGAATAAAAAGTATACGAATAAAAATACTTGAATAAAAATTATACGAATAAAAATATTCGTATAATAAATATTCAACTAAAAATATTCAAATAAAAAATATACGAATAAATATTATACACAATGGTTTGCAAAAACCGTAAGGAAAAAGGTATGTACACAATTCCTTACAACTTCTCACCATGAGCTAAATGAGTCATCCAAAGGTAAGGATTTGTGTACATACATAATTTACTACGAGAATACATAAAATTGGTACAAGAGATGTAAGAATTTATGTATGTACACAAATCTCTACAAAATATACACAAATGCTTACGGAAACTATAAGGAAAAAGGTATGTACACAAATCCTTACCCTTAGATGGCCTCCTTTAGCTTATGATTTTGGAATCATAAGGATTTGTGTACGTACATTTTTTTTACGTTTTTCGTAAGTCATTGTGTATACTTTGTAAGGAATTGTGTACATACACAAATCCTTACCATTTTTGTGACAATTTATGTATATTCGTAGCCGTTTGTGTATGTACACAAACCCTTACCCTTAGATGGTCTCCTTTAGCTCATGGTTAGAAGCCATAAGGATTTGTGTATATACCTATATTCTTACATTTTTCGTAAGCCAATGTGTATACTTTGTAAGGAATTGTGTACATACACAAATCTTTACCATTTTGGTGTCATATTGTGTATTCTTGTTGGAAATTATGTATGTACACAAATCCTTACCCTTAGATGCCTCCTTTAGCTCATGGTTTTGAAGTCATAAAGATTTGTGTACATACCTTTTTTCTTACGATTTTCGTAAATCGTTATGTATACTTTGTAAGGAATTGTGTACAAACACAAATCTTTACCATTTTGGTGTCATATTGTGTATTCTTGTAGGAAATTTTGTATGTACACAAATCCTTACCCTTGGATGCCTCCTTTAGCTCATGGTTTTGAAGTCATAAGGATTTGTGTACATACTTTTTTTCCTACGGTTTTAGTAAGCCGTTGTGTATACTTTGTAAGGAATTGTGTACAAACACAAATCCTTACGATTTGGGTGCCATATTGTGTATTCTTGTAGGAAATTGTGTATGTACACAAATCCTTACCCTTGGATGCCTCCTTTAGCTCATGGTTTTGAAATCGTAAGGATTTGTGTACATACCTTTTTTTCTTACGGTTTTAGTAAGCCGTTGTGTATACTTTGTAAGGAATTGTGTACAAACACAAATTCTTACCATTTTTGTGTCATATTGTGTATTCTTGTAGAAAATTGTGTACGTACACAAATCCTTACCCTTGGATGCCTCATTTAGCTCATGGTTTTGAAGTCGTAAGGATTTGTGTACATACCTTTTTTCTTTTGGTTTTCGTAAGCCGTCGTGTATACTTTGTAAGGAATTGTGTACAAACACAAATCCTTACCATTTTTGTGTCAATTTATGTATTCTCGTAGAAAATTGTGTATGTACACAAATCCTTACGTTTGTAACAATTTATGTGTACCGTTTTTCTTACAGTTTTTGTAAGGAATTGTGTACATACACAAATCCTTACTATTTTTGTGTTAATTTATGTATGTACCGTTTTTCTTACAGTTTTTGTAAGAAATTATGTATATAGTTTTATGTACACAATATGACCGAATAAACCGGTTAAAGCTCTTTTTAAGGGTCTTTTCCTAGAACGACCCCATTATTAATATATTATGTCTTGGTTCAATTAAAAAAGAACATCCAAAATATGACATTGAAATGGTCCAACTGCTGACTGATACAAAGTGAAATACTAATTGAATTTCATTTTTAAAACAAATTAATTGAACATAAAAAGTACTTAAAATACTTCATGTATACCTTATCCAAATTAAAATCAATGTTGTGTTGCTTTTGTAGAGACATTCGAACAAGCAACTATTAGTGTCATTACAAGAAATAGTTTTGGTTTGATGGTGGATGGCTTGACATATAAACTTCAGGGAACTCACTCAGTTGAATCAGCAGAAGCTTTTGCTTTTGTTGCTGGTTTGTAGATGACGGTAAAAAATTGTTAGAGTCGAGTATTTATTGAAGGTGATTTAATCTCTATCGTCAACAAACTTAAAGCCTAATCGTTGGACACGTTGGTTGCATCGTACCTTAAGGATGTATTTTATTTGCTTCATTCAAATTCGAATTTTATCGTTTCTCATGTGAGTCGTATAGCGAATAGAGTAGCTCATGAACTAGCTCACTGGGCTTTTTCTTTAGTTAATCTTTTTTACTTTTCTTTTGATATTTTATCTTATATCGAACAGTTGTTGTTGAATGATGTCATATATAGCTAAATAATAATTTGATTTTACCTCAAAAAAATAATTATAATTTAATTCAGACAACATATGATATTTAAAATGATAATTTACACCAAACTTTATTTTCAGTATGCAAAATTTTCCTTTTTTCTTTTCTAGGTTTTATCATATTTTTTATTTCGTCATTTTTATTTTGGATGAAAATGTGGATAGTTTTATTTGCTTTTATAATATTTGTTTGTTTGTTACTGTAACTAAGGTCGTAAATGAGACAAGACAGATCGCGAGTTACTTAAGCTCGATTTGGTCAAAGCTCGATCAAAACTCAATTCGATAGATTCGACTCGAACTTGAATACTCGACTCGAAAAGCTCACAAGCTACTCTAAAACATAAATATATTACTTATTAAGATATTAAAACCTAAAATTAACAAGTTTGAGTTTACACAATTTGTGTATCAAAGTTTTTTCTCCGTTAGGTTCTAAATGAGACGTGAGAGATAAGAGTTACTCAAGTCTAATACAATCAAAGATCGATTAATATTTGACTCAATTAGGCTCGAACTTGACTTGAGTTCTTAACGAGCCGAACTCAGATATTTCACGCTTATTTAAAATAACTCAAACTCGAACTCAAAATCTTAACGAGTCGAACCGAATTAACACTACTTGAATTCGACTCGACTCGTTTACACCCATACTTGTAACATATCATTCTTAAGAGTTATATTTTGATAATGTTTTTTTGATTAATGTTTATTTAGTTATTTTATTATTTTACTCTTTCTTTGACTCGTATGTTTATTTTCTTATATGATTTTTTATATTTATGTGCAGGGATGATAATTATATATGTCCCCGTTTAGGTGATTTTTTATTTACTATTAAAATTGAATTTTGGGTGGAGTGAATGTTTAAAATTTTCAAGACCGAGACAAAGCTGAGTTTAAAATTTAAAATATCCAATCCAATCAGACTTGATATGTAGTATATTTTTATACATTATATTAAATATTTTTATATTTTTTAAATAAGATCAATTTCAAATTTTTTATAAAATTAATAGAGAAAGATCCTAGTTTTGTTCAATCAAATCGATTCGATTGAAATAAAATATACTAAAAATCGGGATAAGACGATTTTAAGTATACTAAAATATATTTTAAATTAAAGTCTAGACAATTAAAGTTTAAACAATCAAATAAAATGACTATAGAAATAACACCGTCAAAATATTTGATTTTCTTATTATTTAAACTTTTAAATTCAAACTCAAAATCCAAATCGTCAATCACTCACCTAACTCGAATAACTCAAAAAACTAAAAAAAAGTTTTTTAAAATCGAATCGAGTTTTGACCCCTAAATATAATAGTAAAAGAAAACTATTGTCTATCTTAAAATTTAAAAAAAAAATTACACCATGTTCAAATAAGGGGATTGTTATTACAAAAAACAAAACCAGAACCCAAAAAATATATATTGCAAATCAGCATGTTGTTTAGGTTTGTCTCTTTTCATGTAGTACTATTATAAAGTGTTAAAGCAGGTGACTACATAAACAAAAATCTTCACTTCCCATTGACTGATGCGGTTGGTTCCTGATATTTTAGTATTTCACACTCCTATCAGATGAAAAGAGTCCACTCCTAAAAAAAAAACTAAAAATTAGCGGTGAAGATTGAGTACCTGAACTTCTTCAAAAAGTGTCTCGAGCTCGGCTCTGATAGCGGAGAAGGATGGTCGCTTGTCGGGAGCCGCTTCCCAACATCTTTTCATCAAATCTAAGAGTTTCGGATGTGTATCCTCAGGTAGTTCAGGACGCAGTCCCTGAAAATTATCAGCAAACATAAGAAAAGGTTTAGGCCTCATATTAACAGACCCAATGCTACTAACAAAACAGAATGAGGATCTCTTAGGGTGCGTCTTCAGCGGGCTCCATTGCCGTTAGAGCCTGCTGAACGTGCACCGAAAGGGAAGTGTCTCACTCGGAGATAGAATGATTGGAATTCGAACTGCACATATTCACTACTAACTGACAGGGAAACCACCTCAATATCATGTTAGAAAGAAATTCAGCATACAAAATCTATAAACATTGCACAGACAATAGCTACCATCCATGCGTGATGCAGTAAAAATACAGAGTAAAATCGGAACCCAAATCGAACAAATGATCTCATACACTGAAAAAATTCTCAAGTTTGGTACAAAATAGTTAAGTTATTATTTAGTTCCCTAAATATAATTGCAAACCTGTCTTACTCCCAAGGCGGCTTGTAGCGGCGTCATGGTATCGTAAGGAACCTGCAGTCCCAAGAAAAAGTAATTCAACAATGTAACATCTAAATATTTTAACATCCAATTGCTCATCAACTTCATATAATTTCAGGAAAATACCTTGGCTGTCACTAGCTCCCACAATACAATAGCAAAACTGAATACATCGGCTTTTTGATCATAGGGCTGATGGTTTATAACCTAGTGGAAGGAAAATAAAGATGATTATAATGTAGTAGTTCTTTAATTTTTTGCGATAAAATATACAAAGTCGCGCATTTATAAAAAAGAAAAGCTTTGTATTTTGAAAAGTTTGAAGGAGAAAACACAAGTATACAACTACTGACTGAGTCTTCTGGGTGAGAGAAAAACAAAATAAATAAAGAGATTCATACCTCAGGTGCCATCCATCGATATGTCCCAGTCTCGGCAGTCATAACTCCTCCTTGGTTCTGGAACCGGGCAACACCAAAATCTGCCACCTTGACAACCTTGAGAGGGAAGTAAAGGTCTCAATTTTAGAAAATATGAAATGTTGCAAAAATCTCCTTGAACTGTTATAATAAGCGCAATTGTGCAGATGCCGGTACAGACTATAATAAGTAAAAATACTTTTAAAACATTAACCATCAAAATATACGATGAACAAAAAATCAAAATTACTTTCTTGATAGCTTTATATTTACTAACCCATAGCAAGCAAATTCATAAAACTAGTTTACTATCCTTCATGGATGTTTTACCTTGTTAGGAAGGTTTACAGGGGAAAATCCAACTCTTTCTGATGTCAGGGTTCTGATTTACATCTTTAACATTCAGTCATATTGCTCACAAGAAACCTTAATTACTATAAAATCGATAAGCTAATCCTTGAGTGCACTTACACCAATGATCTTAAAAAAATTCTTACGTTGTCTGCATCCATTAACAGATTTGCTGTCTTCAGGTCCCGATGAATTATGTGATTTTGATGCAAATACTCCATTCCTTTGCAGACATCAATCGCAAACTTCAGCAGCTGAGAGAGCTTCAAGACATTATGGTTCTTATGCAAATAGTCATACAGGCTTCCCCCAGGCATGTACTCTGCAAAAATGAGAGATTTTATAAATAAATTCGAACTTAAAATGTATTCCAATGTTCTGTCTAGTTTAACACCAATCTGAAAGGTAAATGAAAATGAAAGACCAAGGTCGGCTAATAAGATTGACTAATCAAAATAAACATAAAACTTTCCTAAACTGATGATCATATATGACATGATAATAGGTGAAAATGGAACTATAAAAGAAGCCTACTCTAGTTTAGAGAGATTTTTTTTAATTCCTCAGAAATTCCATACCTGTTACTATGCTCAAATGCGGAGACTTTGTACAGGCACCAATAAAACGAACAACATTTTTGTGCTGGACTTCGCTGCAGTCAAGAACCCAGAAAAGTAAGTCAAATATTCATATGATTATCGTCCTACGTAAATACAAGTGCACTGAAACACAACACCATGTCCTATATCAGAAATTAGCCAGTAGATTATGGGCCTAAGAAGAGGGGGGGAAATTCTGGGAGGAGAGAAATGCTTTTTGTTGAAATAGTTCCCAACAGGGGGAGAGATGTCATTAGACATACATCATTTGGTAAAGAAAAGCCAACGAAAAATATTTTTTTATTTAAATTTATTACACATTCAACAACTTGTTTGTACTCTTATAGCTTATTAAGGTTGAAGACCTGGCAGACATAAGAGGCAAAATTCTGGAGGAGCCTGGACCTAAACTGAGAGACCTTCTAACATTGAAAGATAAGTGTTTATCGATTCAACCATTTCTTTCCTTTCCATTACCATTTTCTTTGGGTAAGTGGATGGGTGTAGAAAGTGAGGAACGGAGGGGTTTTAAAACAGAATATACTGGGCTACAAAGACAATGTGAACCATCACTGAACTCTAGAGTAGTAGTTAAAAGCTTCTCACCGTAGGATTGCCACCTCTTTAGCAAACTCATCCTCAAGAGTATCAGTCAAATGCTCAGATCTCAGAATTTTGACTGCAACATCTTGCCCAAGATAGATACCACGATACCTTCAAAGGAAGATCAGAGTAAGCTAGATCAAAGGGGAAATAGAGAATAAAGTACATCAGAAGTAGCCAGTTCATAAGAGCACAACATACAGATCTCCACAAGACCCACATGCAATTCTTTCTCCCATCTTCAGAAGTCTTCTATCTATCTCCCAATCTCCAGATTTTTCTTGTGTTGCTGATGCTGTAGCTGGAGGAGAATGTGAAGATCCAGAATATGACCCCTACATTTTCAATGGATGTAACATAAATTATCCTTTTGGCATTCATAAGTTACTTTGGAAGGGGGGAGATACAAATCAGACGGTATTATCATATCGTTTGAGAACAAGATACAACAGAAAGATAATAGTAATAAGTTCAAGAAAATAGTGACTAAAAAGGCCAAAAGAAAATTAATGCATCAAAAACAAATTATAGGGGTTAAAAGCCATGGTTAAAATTTACCCAATTATATATGTACAAATTTACATACAGATCAATAATCAAATGCACAAATTTGTTGCTAGCTACATCATGAGCTTCATACAACCGAGAAGTGAAAAACTCTCCTCTTGTTCTTTTATGAGCCAGGTTAACAACTTCCAAATAGAAGCAAGGAACTAAACCTTTCAAAAATTCACTGTTGACTATAGTGACTACCACATTGTAAAATGTAAAACCAATAATCCAGTAATACCAACAATCATTTTGTCCGAGTATTTCATAAAAATTAGTCAGATAGTTGCACACTTGAAACAAATTGAAGCAGAAGGCCATAAATAGAATTCACATGGACATTGTTCACCTTGCTTCTAGCAACCGCTTTTTCCATAGCTTTATATAAACCATCTGTATCCTGACCACAACATTGCAAAGTCAGCAACATTCGGACTCAGCAGAGATCCCTGTCATAAAAGAAATATAATCACAATGCTCCTTAATACATTACAAGGCTACTACTGTCTGGGGATAAACTGTATATTACTTAATGTAACCGACTTGATAAATTTTAATACAAACCATGATGATTTTTTGAATTTATGTCAAATGTAAGTCATTATATGATGAGGCAAAAAAATGAAAAGGAAAGGGCTGACCTAGTCCAGGAACAAAAAAAACTGCATTAGTACAGAATCTAAAACGTGAAAAAAATCATTATCTTTCTCAGCAAACTGGGGGCATCTGGATTCTGGAATTCTTTTCCACAAATTAGATATGATTTTTACTGCTTAAAATAATTCATGAATAAAAGAACAGTATTTCAATTGAAGATATTGTGCCTTAAGACAATAGCAAAAGATACACTATCTTCTGCAAAGCAAGATCCATTGTCATTTATACAACTCATGGCTCATCCAATTATATGACGATACAAGGACAAAATAACAGCAAAGCATCCAATGAAGTGATGATTACCTCAATAGGCCACCCATCAACTACAAACACACTCAAAGAGTAGCCATCAGTTGTTGAGAACACATGTGCTTCACGAATGTTAAGTCCTATATCTGAAAGTAATGCAGAAAGCTAGAAAAAAAATGATACCTGTTCAGTTTTTCAGTTTGACAAGATTAACAAGATAAATGATGTTAAAAGCCCCACAAACTGCCCAAATATAACTCAACATTAGTTGTTTAACTCCTTACTAATTCCATGAATGCTTATCCTGATTCCTGATAATAACACACAAGAATTGACGAAGTTCACAAAATAGAAACTACTGCTCTCCTGTTTTGAAAGAAAGGTTAAACACCACAAACATATGAAAATCATAGTTCATGCAACTATAAACTTAATCTATCAGCAAATAGCAAGAAAGCAGATTAGGCAGGCCACTCTTAGTATAAGCCACCATATGATGACAACAGGGACAAGAATTTTCAAGTGTAATAACTTGTAACTAGGACAACAAACTGTAAAAGTTCTATTAATGAATTGAACCACAAAAATACAGAACTGGTAAACAATTGTGCATCATAAGCTGTTTTCATATCTCAAAGAAAGCAAAGGATAAATTTCAAGCTCTGCTTTGTGTTACACACACAAATACACATACATATTAATGGTTGTGATTTACATAACTGATACAGTGTTTGAAGACATGTTGAATACATAAATAGAGATTCTACCATGTTAAACTTTAAGCACGGTGATAACAGATATCAGTATGACCAAGCTGTGGAAAAGATAAAGGGTACATTAGACTTTAACCCTTTTGATTCTCATTTTCGCATATAACACCTTGCAGCATTTTCCTTGACACATTACACCCTGTAGTTTCATTAGTTTGTCATAGAGGTTATCATGTTAAGTAAGCAAATAAAAAAAAAAGCATCCTAAATATGAGGATACCTTTATAATTTTGTTGAAATAATTAACACATTAACCTTATGATAATAGAAACCACAGGCTATTCAGTACCGGAAAAAAAAAAAAATAAAACAAGATGTTAATAGAAAATTTGAAAATCACTATCAGTTTAATGTGCAAGTTCACTCTAAACAAATTAATGCTATGCTCAACAATAAAAGAACATTTTATCGTCAAACATACCTGACTAAGCAGCTTTGGCCTGTCAGTGGTACAAAATATCACTTCATGAATATGTACAATTTCTTGTCTGCATAACATGTACCAAAAGACAACTTACTTCTCATGCATACATATGAGAAATCCATGCCTAACGTGACAGATGCATATGATAGTTGCATACTAGTACGCATGCATTCTGCACAAGCATTTCTGTAGAGTAATAAATATATGAACATGTTCATATACATTGTAATGCACATTTTCTGCTTCGATTTTCAATGCAAGGGAGGGAAGAGAGAGAGAGAGAGGCTGAGCATCACATGAAAAAAAAAAAAAAGCTTCTGAATGATCCTCTTGAAAAGTAATTATGTATAGTAACTTATAATCATCTCTTTAGTTAGACAAACATTACCAAATTAATTACTCATGTATAATATAACCCTTAAGCTTCTCAGTAGAGTCAAGACTTGCAGCCGCATTATGTTATACCAATGAAAACAGTCGGTATGTTTTCATCTTTAGAATGAATAAAATCAATAAACCTAAAAGCAAGAAATAAGAATGGGAAGGAAGTATCGTTATAATATCACAAGAACATAAATCCATTCAACAAAATTAAAATAGGAAAAACAAAATTCATGCAGATAGGGCAGATTTATTAACTAACCCATGTGAAAAAAAATAGACCAATTTCAGTATCGCTAATGTCACAAGTACAGAGTTCAATGATAGAGCACACAGAATGCCTATTTACAGTGTTCAATTTAGCCATTTCATTTCAGTCTAAAGGGAAGACCCAAATGCACACTCAAGAACAAGTACGCACATCCTCACACCCCACACGTCCAAACAAAAATAAAGTGATTTTTCATTCCTAAAAGTAGGAACCCCCCCCCCCCCCCCATCCATAGCTAAGGTAACAAATATAATATGAAATTTTTTTGATACATAGGTTGTGTAAAACTAATTTTACACAAGCTTGCATATTTATGCTATAAAGATCAAATCTTAAATTCCTAACCCTAACTCTAAAAAACTAAACCCTAAACCTTAAACCTTATATCCTAAATTCTAAACGCTAACTTTAATTTCTATACCTTACAAACTAAACCCCTAAAGTTTAAACTCTAAATTAAAACCCTAACCCCCTACAACTGAAAGGCATGTGTAAACTAAAGTTTACACGACCTGTGTATCAAAGTTTTTTTTCCATATAATATATGGTCAAGCTTTCAGAAAAAGGAAAAGGAGTTCAGCAATCTTTGACAAAGTACCTTTCGGGAAAGTTCACATTGAGATGCATGTCCTCTACACACTTGGAGTTCTTTCTAATATCCAAATTTAGGTCCTCAAGCTTAGAGCAAGGTTCAAAGTCAACTGGATGATCTTTGCTTCTACTGAAGGTGGTAGATGAATGATAAAAATTTTATTAAGGAAACAAGCAATTCAAGTGACATTAAAATAGTAATAATGAAAAGAAAAATGGGGGAGAGGGGAGAAAACATTTAGGACCAAATACTGAAATGGGAAAGGGGAGTAGAACTAATAATCATATAATACAATACCTTTTATTGGATGGAACAACTTTTTCGCTATCTCCACCATCAAAGGACTGGTTAGCAAAAGAATTTATATATTGTTGATCATCGATAGCATCTGCTTTGGTGCAAAGGTTCTACACAGCATCATGAAAAAGGGATAAAACAAGCAGAATCAACACAAGAAGTTAAAAAATATACACCACATACCAACAAAAACAGAAAATATCAACATACAAGGCCATTATATTAACAATATGGTAAAGAGGTAATTTACTAATAAATTATAAATGTAATGACATAGACCATGTATCTACAAACTAAAAAATTAAAGAAAGGAACAAAGTCATAAACAATGAATATAAGATGTTTAAAAATATAGGCAAAGTTTTTTTAATGGTAGGGCCAGGCTATCTCTATATAATTTACTTTCCAAGTAAAAATCTTACGGTAAATTTCATTTTAAAACTCTTTTACCCTTTGTTGATGTATAAACATGTTTTACCCGTGTTAACTGGAAAAGAGTATTAGTAAAATTCTTTTCACCTAGTCCATTAGGTTTCTGCTAAAAGCAACAGATAATACTTGATCAAATAAAACCAAAAGTTTTAATATGAGTCATCACTAATAAAAATGCTCTTTGATAAGTACTTTCAGGTTATCTTGTAGATAAACATAAGGGGTCAACTGCAAGCCAAACAATTTGGAATGCCACAACAGCGCATATAGCACAATTCTCAAAAAAATTGGCTCCTAGCACACTTTTCTTTAACCATTATTGATCAGTAAGGTAGTAACACAATTTACTTATATTTCTTGCCACACCTACTTTTCTGAAAAATAATAAACCTTAGTACTTTTACTGCATTCAGCTTCTATCATGTTGCTAGAATTATACACACAAAACAAAAAGTCTCATTTTCAGCCTCTTTACATTAAATTAACAACAAAAATCACTACTTATGAACTAGTAATTGAAAAGAAAAACATGTATCTCCATTTTTTTGCTGCTTCAGTAACCATATCTTGAATGCAACAAAAAGGCACAAAACCGGAAGATGTTCTTCTGAAACCCTCAACATTTACAATTAAAACAAAAGGCAAAGTAGTAATACCTCCATGAAACGGATGTGATAAACTGGCCGCTTCTCCGGATCCTTGGCCAATCCAAGCAGCTTCTGATGTAACAAAACATCCTCCACTCTATCCATATTAACATCAAGTCCATAGCTAAATCAAGTAACAAAACAACTTCATCAGCTTCAACTAATCCGATTAAATAAACACATAAAACAGTTACTATATCTTATAAACGCACAAAATCATCCGTTTAAGAACTAAATTTCACCTAGCAGGCAAACGATTAAAATGAGAATCTAAGAGTTCGCGGAAATCTGGATCAGAAATAGCTTGTTCGTGACCGGATTCAACTAAACGATTGAACACGTCGTTTCGAACATCGTAGCCGTTGAAACTCCCGAAGCTTCTAGGCGGCGATGAGCTCTCTCCGACCCCTTCCGTCAAATCCATCAACAACCTTTCTTCTTCTTCGTTGTTGCTATTTCAGCATCGCATGAGGTTAGAAATTACTGTGTTGTTCGATTTCTAATCAAAGCGAAGAAGATCTTTGACTGGCGACGGAATTTGAGATGACCGAAAATGGTAGTTTCAAGGGAATTCTGAGGGTAAATTCGGAAATCAAGTAAATGTCTCAGAGAAGGAACAGTGAAGACGAATGTTCAGGTAAAGTGAAGACGAACGAAAGAACAGATAATTGAACTGGATAGAGTTAGCCCATTCTTTGGATAAAGATATATTAGTGAAAGTACAGAAATACCCTTGTGGAAAATAGAAAATTACGATGAGAGAGATTCATTGAAACTACGAAAATGCCATTTTCGTGAACATAGGCAGAATTACGACAAAGACAATGAGTCTAGATTCTTGCTTAGTGGGCGTGGTATTATTATATTTCTTGGTTGGATTCACGCGTTGTTTAAGGGATTTTTCCGACAAGACACACATCATTTGTGTGATTTTTGTCTGAAATGAAGAATCTTTGATATAATTAAATATATACTTATTTAATTAAACATAATTACTTAATTAATTACTACAGTGGCTTTATTTATTTAGGGCGGACTATTATTATTATGGAAGTCGGTGAAAATATTGACTTTTAAATTTTAGTAAATTAATATTTGAAATTTTAAAATTTTTAATTTGGTTCTTTTAAAATTTAGCTTAAATATACATTTGATATTTTATTAATGGCTTAATATTAAAATAAGTATTAAAATTATAATGTTTTTGTAAGTGTTTAAATTATTTTTTTCTTGTTTTAGGTTCCGTAATTATTTTAAGATTTTATTCTAACTCTCGTTTAAAAAAATGAAAAATTCAATAAAAATAAAACATATATTATATATTTTAAATGAAAAATAGGGGTTAAGGTTAACTATAATAATATTTATTTTTTATTTTTTATTTTATATATTTTTAAAAAATTAAAAATATTGATTTATTTTTTTTTTATTGGATATCTTATTTTATTTTAACGGAAGTTAGAATAAGACCTTAAAATGATTAAAAAATAAAATATTAAACACTTAAAAAGGAAAAAAAATAATTTAAGTACTTAAAAGAGAAAAATATGATAGTTTAAATATTTATTTTGGTGTTAAGCCTTTATTAATTTTCTTAGAATTTTTTATGTTGATATTAACAAAATTGTTCTAAAATTAGTATATAAATTATGAATACTTTTCTTATAAATATGTTATCTAAAGTTTTTTTTTATTAAAGTAAGTATTTTGAAAAAAAAATTGTTAAAATATGTACTTAAAAGTGTATATATATATATTAAATATATATTATTTATATTTATTTTAATAAAAAATATATTTTAAGTATCTAAATTGACGAAAAATACTTTAAATACTTATTTTAATAAAAAAATATAATTTAGATATTAATTTAATCAAAAAATATATTTAAGTTCTTATTTTAATAAAAAATAATACTTTAAATACTTAAATAAAAATGTAATATACTTTAGTTACTTATTCGTGACATAAATCAACAAATCTTGCTGTCATTTTAGTACCCCAAATTTTAATTTCATCTATTATTTTTACTTCTATTAATATATTTCATCCAATACTTATATATTTTATTAATATAATTATAATTCGAAATAATTCAATAAATTTAATCATTTGTATATGAAAACACCATCAATTTAATTATTTTGTGACATGCCGGCACAAACGTAATGCCGGCAGATACCGGCCAAATGAATTGTTCGTATCACGTTTTTAAAGATGATTGTATGAATCGGTCGAACTAAATTTGTTATGTCACAACTTTCTTCTCCATTAGTCTGCCATTATTCACTGCAAGATGGACTTCAAGTGTGTCTTAACTAAAACATCAGCAGCAGATGTTTGTTTATTTGCCCTGAGGCTTGTCTTAGCTAATAACTTTGTTACATCACTACCATATGTAAAGTACATGAAATAAATTGCAGGGCTTTCCTTCGTTCTCGATTTCGATTTAAACGTTTCACAGCGGCTCAACCATGACAGGATACTTGTTCTTCGGCATACGAACGAGCGTCGGCTGCACCGAATCATCTTTCTCCAGAGCTCTCCACCTATGATAAGAGATGGCATTGTTATGATTTAGTTACCAAACTATGTTACTAGAGTTTTGTCATTCAAGCATTGAATTATCTTACTTGTATTTGCAGACCAGGTGATGGATGAAGATGCAGATTTCTAGTTTAGCCAGGTTCATGCCGGGACACATTCGTGGTCCGTTGCCGAATCCGAGATAACTGAATGTCTTCAATGGTGCCTGAAATTGACATACATAGATATGTTTGAGTATATGCCTCTTAGAAGAAAAACAAAGGTCCACTGCTGATTTCTTACATCAAATCTCGACGGATCGAACTTTTCAGGATCAGGGAAAGTTTCGGAATCATGGTGGATTGAAACGACGTCCAGGTTAACGGACCAACCTTTCTTTATATTGTAGCCTGGAAAATCAAGTAAACGGAGTCATTTCCGATCTACATTTCCCGAGAAAATCGGAACAATCGTGCTAGTATACCATCAATCTCAAAGTCCTGGGCAGCTTTCCTTGAATACCAAGGTAAAATTGTGGCCCTTCTGAGAGTTTCACTAAGTACCTGAATTCAATGTGTCAAAAGTTCATATTAGTCCACAATGAGCCTGGAAATGATTTGATTTATAGTATATAAGCTTACCTTGTTGGTGTAAGGCATATTATTAACTTCGGACCACGTTAGATCGGTTCCATCCTTCCGGTTTGCTTTAATTTGCAGATGTTCCTCCTGCAAAATCACCCGGGATTCGAGTTTTTAAAGTGGAAGAAATAAGAATTCAGCTCAAACGATATCGAGTAAGCGTTTTACTCTAAGCTGTTCCAAGACTGCTGGATTTTCTCCTAGGAATTTGATGAGCCATGTAAGAGCTGCAGTCGTGGTGTCGTGACCGGCAACGAGCAGAGTCAAGACGTTGTCCTTCATTTGTTGATCAGTGAGTTTATTTTCATCCTCTACTGTATTTGTTCCCTTGCTATGTTTGATAATCAGGGATTCTAGGAAATCTTGTTGGATCACTTCCCCATTTCTCCTCTTTGCTATGATGGAGTCTAGCATGGCATACATACTATCCCGGGCCTGTAAACATCGAAAATGCATGATCAAGTTCATCTTTCGACACGCTATATCTGCATTCGACACATATACGTAACGATCACCTACCCTAAGTCTTGCTTGAGGCTGAAGTTACAAGTTAATAGACCTATAGACTCTTCATTCCCCTCCCACCACTAAAGTTTCCTACTACAGACCGACGAATAGCCGGACATTGATACCGTACATATCCGACACCCTGAGTCTAAATGACATAGACAGCATAACCATGGATGAACGAGACATTACCTTGATACCGCGATAAAAAGCCGTTCCCGGGATTTTGAAAGGCAAGGAAGAAAATGAAGAAGAAATGAGTTTGAAATTAGCTCTAAACTTCTCCTGCTCTTCACCAGTAGGTTCAAGGCTCATTATCATATTGCCAATCACTTTGAGAGTGAACTGCAAGCCAGAAAGTTATCAGTTCAAAACTTCCAGATAAATTTAACATCAAAACCATTATTTTTGGCAATACTCAACTGAAGAAGCCTCTTCAAGGACCAATATTTTTCGACCGGACCATCGGTCGAGTGTTTCGATTGCTTGACTGTTGATAAAATGGAAGTATTTTTTCAAACCATCAATGGAGAGTGGCTCTGCTATCAAACGTCTAAGCCTCTTGTGTGCTTCACCATTGGCTTGGAGCAAACTGTTGGGACCCAGAACTTGCTGGCCTGTGTAGAAAAGGTTTAAGCTCACCATCCCATCTTTGCCTGTCAACAAGATTTTGCTTGCTTCTCTGCCAGTCATGAACACTGTGAATCTCCCCAAAACAAAGCTCTTGAAAACTTTCCCATATCTGTTTGGGGAAAAAGAAAATGTAGGCAGTAAGTCCGGAACCCGTATCCAACACTCACACCTCCGAATTCGAGTAAGATGATCGAAACATAAAGAACTTTTCATTACCTCTGTTGTCTCTTGTGCATAAAACTGCATATACCAGAAGGGCTTGAAAAGTCTGACAGAAATGATAAGCTTTCACCTATTACAGGCCACCCTAAGCAGCCAGGGATATCCTCCATTGCTTTCGGCGATGTCGACATACGAAATAAGAAGAAAGCACTGGATACAAATATGACCAGGAGCACCATGATCAACAACATGCTGAGCTCCATTTTCAATCACCAGAGCCAATATTCCAGGGCCAAATGCTAAAAGTAGCTTAATTGGTATCTGATTTCATCACTATATACATATATATACACACTAAGTACAACTGATAAGGTGAGATTGACTCTGTCTGGTTTATAAAAAGGGACTTCAATGAGCTGATACCTTGGAATCTATGGCGACACTGGACAGCCTCGGATTCGTAGCCAATGAAGATGATTATTTCAATGTTTTGTCATAAGGTTTATCAAATCTTTGGTCTGCATCTTCTCAGAGGTTTTCTGCTTACTTTTGTTGTATGGTGCACTGGATCTTGATCAGCCATAAAAGGCCAAAGACAAAGGTCAGTATGAAATGAAGAAAACAAATGCCAAATCTGTATCCAGATGACAATTGTTTTCTCAGAAGATGTCAAATGTTTAGGGCTATTTGTTTATATGTGATGGCTAATGAACATGCAGCTGATGTCTGTTTTTCCATGGTGCTGAAGTGAACTGAAAGCAACCCACTGATGCATAGCTATGGTAGTGAATAGTGATGATTTGCATGCCGGCCTCAAGTTTGGCCTGGACCCAGACAAAGTCATGGTTGTTTCGATCGAGTCGAGTCGAGTCAAAAAATTTCGAGTTATTCGAGTTGACGAGTCACATTTTACAACTCAAACTTTATTTAAAATTTTTCGGTTCGAGACGAGTTTAAGAAATTCGAGTCGAGTCGAATCGAGTCGAGTTTCGAGTTCCTACTAATTATATATCTTGTTATAGTATGATTTGATTTCAATTTAGACGATTTTCTCTAATTATATAAGATATATATGTACATTTTTTTCATATGTAGCAATATTTCTTTATATTTTTATATATCAATGTATATATATCATATAAAATTGAGAGATTCGTCTTAAACTTAAAAATTATTCCTTTAATTACTAAAAAATTCGAGTTATTCGAGTTTTCATTTTACAACTTAAACTTTATTTAAAATTTTTTCGAGTCGAGTTTATGAAATTTCGAGTCGAGTCAAAACGAGTCGAGTATTTTTGCCTCGGGTCGAGTTATTCGGTTTTTTCAAGTCGAGTCGAGTTTTGTTCACCCCTAGATGATAAATGATAATAATTCGAAAGTCCGGGAGACGAATATGGTATCGACACATATTCTCGTGTATTCTAAATTATTATGTATTTTGAAAGATTATATTGTATTCGAATTTATTTTAGATATAAGGATTATAGAAAAAATGAAGAGTCCGTGTAACATAAAATTTACGGATTAATTTGTTTGAACCGGATGTTATCGTTGATGATTAATTTGTATGAGAATTAAAAGCCTAAACAACATTTTGTTTATTTTTGTTCTTGATTGATAAACCAAAAGGGAATATACTGTGTTAGCCGTTGTTTACAAGAAATTGTGAAAGTATTGTTAGTTGTAATATACAACAAGATAAAATATATATTAAATTTGAGATGATCCATTAATTTTAGATAGGATAAGATATATTAAATAATGTAAAAAAGTTTAAATACATCAAAGTCATATACCACAACAATCATCTGCCATCAATTATGCTATATAATTAGGACCTAATATCTCTAAACAACAACTCCAAGGAATAATTATTATTCTAATTATCATTCTCCCTACTCTAATGGTGATAAAGCTATATGCCACAAACAGATACAATGGGACTGATTCCAGCAAGACTCTTTCACAAACATAACCTGCAATGCCTACACAGATTTCTATGTACAAGATGCTTACATTGAATGAATGTTCTTATGCTTACCAAGCATTTCCTTCCAAACTGAAACTATGCCCTCTGGTTAAAACCAGTAAAGTGCGGCTGAGGCTGTCCATTCAAAGTTTGGTTGTTGGTGGATGACTGAGGCATCTGTTGCTGCTGCTGCTGCGGTTGTTGTTGTGGCGGTCTCTGCAGGACACCAAAGTGATGTGGAGCAGGTTGACGGGGTAAAACTTGAGGAACCGCTCCTCTACCGAAAGGATTTCCATTCATAGCTGACACTTGGCCAGCTTGTATCCTAAGTCGTTGCACTTCTTCCCTCAATTTTTCATGCAAAGCTGCAGACCGTGGAAAAGGAAATACTAAATAAGTACATTCAAAGGCTAACTTATTTACTATCTCGCCTAATTTATGACAGAATTGATTACATTGAAAAAGACAATAACTATAAGCCATAAGGTATCCGAAAACCATATATAAACAAAATGTGACAAACTTTTCCATGCCATAATACTATCTTTCCCATACATGATACAACTTTAAATGTTTATCTTTCCATGCTCCTTATCTTTGCACTTCTAATTTATGGTTTATCTAATAACACCAAGAAATCCACAGGACCCACATGATAGAAGATGAAATGACCCAATTTCGATGGTTTTACCAATCCCTCATAACTGATGAATGAATAAAAAAATGTTGTTTCAGTAAAATTCCAGCCAGTCACCGCCAGTATATCTACAGTGTTTGTAGTGGAAAAAGAGAGAAAAGGCATGAATACCATCTCTAAGATGTGCTTGTTGCTCCATAGCCTGTAGCCGTAGTTTCAGTTCCTTATTCTCAGTAGTCAGCCCGGTACTATCTCTCTGCATTATAGGAAAAATATATTAGAGTTGTTTTCCTTCTTTCAGTGCAAGTACAGTAAACAAATATTTGAGCATCAAGGACGCAAAACAGCTGTTTTCCAGGTTAGAAAAACACAATGTCGTTGGGTAGCCTGTTTTATCACAGGAATGATATTTTCTTGGCTCATGAGTCAAGAATGGCCAATGAATAGCAGAACCAAAAAAGAATTGCTATGGAATGGTTGAAAAGCTATGCCGAAATGGAGAATCATGCCTTCACCTCATTCCAAGGCATGATTAAATAAAGTGTTTAATGACGACTTTTTTCCAACATTCAAGGATTGATCGACGATTGTTGTTATATTAACGCAATTAAGTCTGTCAGAAATAACATTCGCAAAACGAAAAACACAATGGAACTTCCCAAAAAGGTGAGATGTGGCTAAATCTACAGCCAAAATTAATTGGCTTTAGACAAAAGTAGAAAAAGCCTTTGTTTCAGCTGACCCTTCTTCCAAAAAAAAAACTCTTCGCATCCATAAACCAAAGAACTGCTATGGATACTGAAAACAATCTCAAACTCAAAACGGTTTAAGAGTCTCCCATCACCACAAAGGAACAGAAACTACAAAATTTTGAAATAGTGGTAACCCGAATACAGTCCCAAATGAAATGGGAAACTCTCCAACAATTATTACAATGATCATATACGAGATAGGACCTATAAGCGAATAAGCAAGCATGTGTTTCATTCATATAGTTATATGTACATAAAATCCCAATCAGTAGCAAAACCCTACAATAATTATTATATAGAATACAATCACAAAGAGCAAACTTTGACTTCGGAAGTTGACAAAGAACATTTGAATGCATGAACCAGGAAAGTTGACATTCAAGAAATGTGCAAAGAATCACGTTATTGAAATGTAAAATGAAAGCAGTAAATCTAAACCGGAAAAAGGCATAAAGTGCATTTACCTGTAACATTGTGACCTGTGCAGAGAGATTGGTAGCTTCTGTTTGAAGAGTCTGGACCTTCTTCTCCAGTTCACCGGTGTATCGAATCTTCCTCTCCTTCGATCGTGCAGCTGATTGCCTGTTAGCCAGAATCCTACAAAAAACATCATTTAGTTAAGCAAAATGATTGCATCAGCTAATTTATTATACTCTTTCTATGATTAAAGGAAATTTAATTAGTACCTTAACGTTGGATTAGGTGAAGAACAGCCAAAGAAAATTTTCAACTGTAAAACATCTAATTAAGTTTATTTTAATTGAGGGAAATCTACCTTTTAGCTCTCTTGGGATCGATAAGGGCAAGCTCAGCGAGTCTATCAGGAGCCATAGCTTTCTTAACACCATCAACGGTCATCAAGGATTCAACATCAAACGAACTCGTAGTCGAACCATCCATCGAGTTACTATGTCTATGGCGAACCCTCTTCTCTCCCACACCTCTATTCCCGCCAAGTTTCTCATCTCCAGCTCCTCCGGAAACAGCGGGACCAGTCAGCTCATGTCCGTCGAAGAAATCAGAGTCAACCGAAAGGCTACGGCGGTGGGATGAGGTCTGCCTAGGGTTATTTTGGGCGGAGTGAGAAAGGCAGTTGGACGAGGAGTCGTCAGAGGATTCAGCGGGAACGGGTGCGACAGGTGGCAGAGCGGGATTGATGGAGGAATCGGGAAGGTCAAGGCATGAAAGATCGAGGTCCGAGGGATCGAAGAGGAGAAGATCGTCGAAACGGAAAGTTGTGTCGGAATGGGCTCGCCTATGGAAAGCTCCACGTGGAGGCATTTGGTCTATCTCCATTTTCATATTTTGCTCCATCTTCTTCTTGTCCTTCTAGAATAAGCGGCGGTTCCGGCGTCTCCGGCGGCGGCTGGCGGAGAAGATTGTAGCTATTACTGTTACAAGTTGTGAGAAATATAACTGGCGTTGAGACTTGAGAGAGCTTGTGGAGTAAGTACGGGGTTGAACTAATTTAATAAAAAAATCTTATTTTTAATTAATTTTGTTTTTTCCCTTGGACTTTGAATCAATTTTTTTGTAGTATCTATATTATGTCGAAATTTAGGGTTTAGTCATTTTATTTTATTTTTTACATAATTCAGTCACTATTTTTATAATATTATTAGTATGTTGGAATTGATAACTCTTAATTTTTAGAATGGATTTCTTTTAAACAATTTTAAGTATTTGACTGATATGTATTTTTATTATTAATTAGACATATTCGATTGAAATTTAATATAGAGATGATCGTTTAATTTAGACCTAACAAATTTTATTCGATCATAAGGGTTAAATCTTTTTAAAAAATTGAGTTTAGATTGTTTTGAGGCTGATTTTTTTTATAATAAAATCGAGTTTTGTGTTTAAGGTAAAAATATCTTGTCCGATCCAAAATAATCATTTGATTTTATTCTAAATATTTAAGTATAATTATTAAAATGCTCTCTCTTTGTGTATATATCTATAACTATCTTCCAATTTTGTCTAATAAAAATAAAATAATTATTATAATACTTCCTTTTGTATATGTATTTTTAATTAACTTTTTATTTTGTCGAATAATAAGAATTGTTAATTTTTTATTTATATCAGATCATATCGAATTGAATTCAATTCTTTACTCTAAAATTCAGGTTGAGTTCAAGTCGGATCGATAGTCATAAAATTTCAAAACAAATTGATTTTGGGTGAAGGTGTTAATTTATTTATTCAAATATGATCAACCAAAAATTCAACCCATGAACATCCCTACTCCAACTTAATAATGTGTTACCAAATAATGAGAAATTATATCATGAACCCTTTACATCACGTCTTTGTGGTCCCATCAACCAGATTTATTCATCTCATATATTTTTTAAGGTGGATCATCATCTTTTTTTTTTATATAATTAGTGAGTAGATAATTATTAGACAGTTATTTAAAAATAAATAAATCTAATTGCTTCTACCACGAATGACGTGGCGAAAAGGATTTATGATATATGTGGGGACCAAAATGTATCAAAATTAATATATAGGGATGAAATATCAAATTTTCAGTATAGTAGAGGACTAAAACCAGAACTAGACCCTCTACTTTGAAATCTATCCTTTTTCTTCTAGAAGTATTATTTTAAAAATACTTTTTTTCAGGAAAAGAATCTTGAAATCAAATCTCTTATTTATATATAAGGAAAATTTGAAGGATTTTTTATAAAACAAAACGGAAATTTATTATCCATGGACCTCTTTTGTACACCTGTTTTCATGCCACGTCATCGATATGGAAATATATATATAATAATAAACAGATAATGAAAGCAAATTCCTTACACAAGTTAACAAAATATAAAATAGGAAAACTACCTCTATGGTCCCTGAACTTTTAAATTAATTTCATACTAAACTTTTAAATTTTATAATGAAGTTATTGAATTTTTATTTCGCTTGCACTTAAAATATTATGGTTTGAAATGAATATTTTTAGTCACTCGATCAGTTGGGGCATGCACACGTTTAACAATAATTGAATTAACATGTAACGTGTCATTTTCTTGAGTAACTTATTTTTGTTCAATAAGACGGAGATACGTGTGTTATGTTTTTAATAAATTATTATCCTCCAATAAAATGAAAACACGTGTCTATTTCTCAAAGTCTGTTGTTTGAACCTTGTGGCTTGCATGCGAGCATGTAACATCTCTTGCTGTTAATAACAGTGACCAAGATGCAAATGAACAAAAAGTTTAATGATTTCGATGCACATTTAAAAAATCCAATGACCAAAGTGAAGCTTTCTGAAAATTCAGGGACCATAGTGTAGTTTAACCAATATAAAAAATGAGAGTCGAGATGAACCTGTTACCTGTGGTTGAAAATGGTGAATACCTCAATTTGCTCTGTACTCAAACAAAATGATTAATAAAAAGGAATTATAATAAAATATTGGCAGTTAAATGAAATTATAACAAAAAAAAAGAGTATTTGAGTTATTTATATCTTTTATAAAAAATAATAATTTAGAGAAACAAACCAGTTAATTCTACAACTATTTAAGGTCTGATGACAGTCCAACACAAGTACTTCAAGAAAACTAAAGAATCTGAGCAGCATGTTAATGATAGCAGAGGAACATCATGCAGGATTGGCTAGCTAAGAAGAATTCATCTTCACATCCCGAACTTCGACTATTTAAGATATTCAAATTCGAATATACGTAGGGAATGAGTACGGAACACAGGTACTTCAAGAAAATTGAATAATATGGGTAGCATTATAATGATTGCAGAGGGGTTTCAAGTTACCAGCTTTAGTAGGATGAACATATTAACTGCAGAAGACCTCCCCAGGCTTTGCTCATTGCTAGCTGGATCCGAAAAGCAAATGACTTTGTGGTTAAAAATGTATCGGGTTTATGGATCCGTTTCATCAAAAAGAACCTTATAAAACCGTTTCCGTTCTTCCGGGTCGAATAAACCTCCAAAATTATCACCACTATCGTCTTGGTCAGAATTTTCAGCACTTCCAACTTTCCTTCTCTCTGACTTCATCAAATTCATGTCTTTCTTCTTCTTTTCCAAATTTACTAAGCGGCGCCTTTGGTTATATTCGTGAAGGCCTTCTTGCATCAACTCACCGAATTTATTCTTCACAATGACTAGTGGATCTTTATCAACCAATTCAGATCCATTATAAGCTTCTCTAAGAAGCACGGTGTAAATCTGATACTTGTTCGACACGTAAAACACGCCGGGGTGCTTGAGCAACAAAACATTCAATTTCTCGGGTAAAGCAAACTCTTTCTTGAAATGACTTAGCTTTACAATTGATAGCTTCTTCCACAATGTCAAAGACAACAACTCATGCACAATACCCACGAATCTCTTCTCCATTTCCTTTGTTCCTTCTTCTAAACCTCTTGGATTTAAATAAGGTGAGAAATAGGGAATAGCATTAAATTCTTCGAATCTCTGTCGTGATTTGATCCAAGTTGAAGGTAATGAACACGAGAAACAAGGCTCTATTCCCTGTTCCCGTGCTGAGGCTTCAACAGCAGAAACTGCTAAATCAGGATTCCATGCCAGAAGTTCGATTTCCATTGAACTCTTCCTCCAACCTTTATTAACCAGTCGAAACATTTCTGGGTGCTTCGGTAAAATTCTAATGATGTAATCATCTGGAAATCCAAAGTTGTGCTTGAGCTCATTAAGTTTTGTAACATTAAGCCTTTGATTCATGCTCATCATTAACAACTTTGCCAATTTCTGTACAAATATTGGCTCTTGCATATCTTTCACTGATTCTTCCTCTTCTACCAAATGCATCATCTGCTTTGTTAATCTACAATGATACTCATCATTCTCGAGATAAACTTCGAAGAAACAGGGATACTTCTTGAGCCAATTGAGAGCTTTGCCTTGAAGATCAAGACTCTTAAACTTCTTCTGAAGATGCTTCAAAGGTGCCACCTGGTTTGGGCATCGAAGTATTATGTTTTTAATCTGATTATTGACTATCCAGCGGCGATTTCTCGAAAGAGCTGATTCAAGATCCGGGTCTTTCTTCATTGACCAAAGAGAGAAGTTTCGAAAATGATAAAGACGGGAAGGCTGAGAGTACAGCCTACAATAGCAACAAACCAACCTCTGCAAAAATCTATTACTAACTACCATAATCAACTTGGTATGTTACTTTTTCTCCAAGAATAAACCTGTTCAGAAAAAATAAAATAAAATAAGAAAGAGCAAACTTTCGTTCTTTCTCACCTATGAAATTAAAAGTACAATGGAATGCAAAAGCTTGCCAAGAGAACAGTTATCAGTTCCTTATAGCACTGCACTAGTAAGATCGTAAAACCACAGGCATGCGGTTGCCAACGAACCAATGCTCAGAACTTTAGTAAACCTAAGCCATAGAAGTGTAGTGCACAATAAATTTCAGTTGAGAAATCCGATAAATGGCTTACAGTATTCCCCATTCAAGCAAAATTTAACAATTTAAGAGCAAAAACGAGCAGGACAAGGTTTATTAGATTAACGAAAACTACAAGAATTGTCAATTAAGGTTTACACTCTGGAACCAAGAATCAAACCCAGAAAATGTGAAGCAAACCTTTGTCATCCATCTGATTACCTGTACACTGAAATCGAAAACAGTCGAATACAAGAAGATCAACCTTCTAGCTATAATCTACAGTGTAGCATCAGATTCACCTGCACTAAACAATGGAATACCGATCAGATAATATTATAAGAAATGGAAACAAAAATTCAAGCACAAGTTCCATATTGTGTGCACAATCAAACTTCTCACAGGCATTTTCACAAACACCTGATAGAGGAAACAATCAGCAACTATTTAGATACCCCAATGGACTAAACTGCGCTTGCAGAAAAGTCCCATGAAATTATTCATGTTGGCTACGTTTAGGTGAAGAATCCGATAAATACACAAACTTGCGAGTCGTATGGTGAACGCAGGAGTGAGGGAAATGAGTCAACTCGGCTGTATAGGCTGATACGGTACGATTCAAACTGGCTCTGTCATCTCACAGGCCTTTTAAATTGACTTTTGGTTAAATTCTTCCATCAGTCCTCGTACCATGTATATCAACATTATTCAGTTTTACTGGAATTAACCGATCGAACTAATTTTTTTTTATTAATTTAATTGTTTATTTTTAGGTAAATTCGGTTAATATTAGTTTTTAAAAAATAAATAAATTATAGATTAATTCGATTCAAAATCGATTAATTAATTGAATTAACTAAAATTATTATATATTAAATATTATTTATTTATTTTTGGTTATTTAATTTTTAAAAATTATTTACTAAATTTTTATCAAATTAATATAAAATAAAAGTTTAGTAATTAAAAAGATAATTTTAGTATAATTTGGTGATTTATTATGTAATTTATTAAAAATATATAATAATTTTTAGTTAATTCAAAAATCGACGTAATTAATCAAAATAATTTTTTATTGGTTATAGATAATTTAATTCGATTATCAGTTAAAATTTTAAAATTTTTAATTAATTTAATTATGATTAATTTGATTCGATAATCGACTGAATTAATCGAATATATACCCCTGTGTCAAAGCTGAACTAGTTTAGTTGACACCGAGGACCAAATTGCACATTAAAATGCTCAGCAGGGACTGGAATGCACAACGGTAAGTTTGCAACTTATTAGACTTTTCCAAATTCGAAGACAAAACGCTGTCGTTTCGAGAAATTGTGGAATAGTCTCATGGAACCCGAGTGACATGACGATAAATCCGTCAATTTCTGGCTCGCTGCAAGGGAACTCATTTTCATCCAATTTCTAAGAACTCAAAGAAAAATCCAATTCATCGTATAATCTATCAGATCTAAGCCGGAAAACAGCATAGAAGTTGCGCCAGAAATGTCGAGCGACAGCGACGACGAAGACGAGCTCCTTCAAAGAGCATTGAAGGAGCAATCCCAACGGGATCTGAATTACCAGAAACCGTCTTCCTCCAATTCGCGTAAACCGGTGGTGAACTTCGTTCAACCGCCGAAAACGGGTGGCTACAAGGATCAGAAGGGTTCGGCTTCACCGGCGCCGAAGAAGCCGACGGGGAGGAAGATGTCAATGGACGAAGACGAGGATTCGGAAGTGGAGATGCTGAGCATTTCGAGTGGGGATGAGGATGAGGGAAAAGATCTAAAGGGAGGAGTCGGAGGGAGACCTGGAGGGAGGCCAATGAAAGATGACGATGGAGTATGGGATGGAGAAGAGCCAGATACATGGAAACGTGTGAATGAAGCCGAGGTACTCTTTTTGCTTGGATGAAAATTTAAAACTCGAAGTAACTATTGGAAATGATGATTAGTGAAGCAAGAGTTCTTCTTTGACAGCTTGCTCGTATGGTTCGCGCGATGAGAGAGACCAGAACAGCTCCGGTGGCACAGAAGTTCGAGCACAAAGCAGCCGCACCAGTGGGGAGAGTGCTTACAACTCGGCAATCGTTCCCTCGTGGCATGGAATATGTTGATCCACTTGGACGGGGGTAAATCTTTTCAGCAACTTCTTATTGCCTGATATTCAATTTTTTGTTTGGTTTAGAGGAATTCACTCTATGTTATGTCTCAGTAAGCTAATACTGTAGGAAATGTTAGCTCTATTATTAATTATTGTACTAATGTGATTACATGATTTGTTACCTTGTCAATTTTTTTCCTGGCCTTACTGCAGTCGCTGATTCCTCAATTTTCATCTGCTATGCCTATGCCTATAAGTTTTTCTGCTTACCTGTGTGTTTTGTATGAGTGCCAGGATAATAGACAACAAGACCTTGAGGTTGATCACTGAATCATCTGAAAGCAGTCAAAGCACTCATTCTGAGAAAGATCTGATCGATAGCAACCTCCGTGGTATATTTTTTGTTTGTCTTTCAATATGTTTTCTGCGGATTATACTTTGTAACTTAATAACAGCACCTCTCTCTGGAACTGTATATCTACAATTGAAAATATATAGGTATTTTAGATTGGTATCACTCGTTGTTATTCCTCAACGAGATGCTTTTTCTCCCTTGAATTTTTTAATTTAATACCTAAAACTCCAATGCCAGTAATATTTTGGTAAATAAAATTCCAGTGAATTATGTAATTTTTTGGGGGTGAAACTTTGCAGAGAAGTTGATGTATTTCTCTGAAAATTTTGATGCAAAGTTGTTTCTTTCCCGAATACACCGAGATACACCTGCAACAGCCTTGGAGGATGGAGCTCTTGCTCTAAAAACGGATCTCCAAGGGAGGACTCAACAGAGGAAACAATTGGTTAAAGATAATTTTGACTGCTTTGTTTCATGCAAAACCACTATTGATGGTAAAACACCTCACTTCACTCGATCCTAGTACTATTTTACTGTGGCAGTGCAAACTTTTGATGGCTGAAAATCAATTTCTTCACTATCCTTTGCCATATAAGTTGGAATTTTAACTGTTTGCAAACAATGCTAATGTGGAGATGGTACTTGCATAGATATCGAGTCCAAACTGAAGCGAATTGAGGAAGATCCTGAAGGTTCTGGGACAGCTCACTTGTATAACTGTATGCAAGGAGTATGTTCACAGGCAGAACGTGCCTTCGAGCCTCTATTTGAGAGACAGGTTGGTTAACTGCACATGTTAATTTGCCTTCAAATTTATTTATGATTGTGCTATTCAAACAGCATGGGATATCTTTTATTTTTTGTTTTGTGATTTGATGTAGGCTCAAGCTGAGAAGATCAGGTCTGTCCAAGGAATGCTTCAGAGGTTCAGGACACTTTTTAATTTACCTAGTACAATTCGTGGGAGCATTGGTAAGGGTGAATATGATTTGGCTGTTAGGGAATACAAGAAGGCAAAATCAATCGTTCTCCCCTCGCATGTAAGCATAATGCTTGAAATTGCTATGTAGAAGATGGATTTTTTAAAATGCTTGAACAAGGTTTGTCTAGTTAGTATTTGGTCGTAGCTCAAGCAGTGAACAACTTGTTTGATGTTTGAGTATGGTTTTAGTTAAAAAAACTAGCCATAAAGCCTTTGCATCTGTAAACTAATTTGTTATACATTATTTATATGCATTGATTCCCTGATGGCTGACATTAGGTGTTGGACCCTTTCTTTTATTTTTTACGCATGTTTCACATAATTTTGGTGTTCTTATCCTCAGTTCAGTAGTGATTTATGCTCAAGTCTGTATAGTAGAGACCTCTGCAAGAGCTAAACTTGTGAAGGCATTATGTGTTGGTTGAAGAATACCATACCTATAATCTATAATTAATATAATCTCACATGGCACTGCTCTTTTCCTGCATAAGCAGACAAACTTAACATTATTCTTTATTGTCAGGTAAATATACTAAAAAAGGTTCTTGAAGAAGTTGAAAGAGTGATGCAAGAATTTAAAGGCACGCTTTATAAGTCCATGGAAGATCCACAAATAGACGTAACAAGCGTAAGCATTTGACATTCCTTTTTCAATATTTTAATAATTTTTACTCGTGATGAAATGTACAATTGATGTTGACCTAAGGCCTAGATTGTACATGGATATTTGTTGAATTTTAATGTTCATGATATTAAAATATTATTGCTCTATCTTAATCTGCGTTTGGGGTGAGTGTTATATTCGGATATGTATCTTACAAAGATATGTGGTGGATTATACTTCCATACCAATATCCAAATATGTGTCAGCCATAGGTGTTATGTTATTTTTCTTTGACATTGTCATAAATGTTTTTCTTTGACTACATGAAACAATGGATGTGTTATGTTATTTGCATATTTAATTTTTTGTCTTAGTTGGTTGATTGTAATTACATTATCTTTGTTACAGTAACATAGTAGAATGCTGATAGGGAAAGCAAATAAAAAAGATCATGGACTAAATTAGGCTAAGAGCTTCAGCTAGTTTTCGTTCATTTATGATGGAATAATATGGTGATGATTTGACCAGTTAAGATGGCATACATGCAGTTTGTAAGGACTGGTTAGTAGTAGGTACATATGTTAACGTTCTATTTTTTGCCTCCTATCCTATATCAGTTGTAATTGCACTCATGTAAAAGACAATTTTGACTATTTATGGTGTATTTGCATTAACCCTTGTTGTATTGTTGTTTTTTCAAATAGATCCATCAATGAGGATCTACTTGACATCCTATAATTTTTGTGTATTGTTTTGAGGAACATATAACTTAATGCATGGGAACTTCAAACAAGTTCTACCGGTCTGATAAGTATTTATGATATTTCTGTCTCATGTAGCTTGAAAATACAGTAAGGTTATTGTTGGAGCTTGAACCTGAATCAGATCCAGTGTGGCATTATTTAAATGTACAGGTTAGTGAACTTCAGTAGAGTGTCAAAATGCTCTATTATTTTTGTTTCTTTTCCGACTAATAAAAATGTTCTAGCACTGGGCAATTTTCTCACAAGCTTGTTGTTTTGTTGTCCAGTAAAGTCAAATAAAATGGCTATAATTCACATTTCCATCCCCGAACCCTAAACAAGTTCCCTTGCATTGAAGATGCTTGTGAATTGTGATAGGCCTTTATCCAAAATCTTGGGTAACACTATCTAAGTCAGATTTAGAACGAAAAGTTCTTTATTATTTGGATTGTATGAGCTTCTAATACAATAACCCTATTCTCTCAACCCTCATTAACCCTATTCTAATAAATTAACACTTATTCGAGTGCTTCTGAGGAAATCAGTTTTTGAATCAAATTTCTAGCTCTCAAGTATTTTTTGAAAAATAGTTTTTAGTTGAATTGCTATTCTAGTAACTTGAACTTGATAATGTGTTCTTTCCAAGATTCGTGCTCCCAATTTGACTTGCTTAAAATCACCTGCTCCAGAGTGAACCTGATGAGAGTAGACCCCAGGTAGCTCTTGATTGCTTCTGAACTAGTCAGTTTTTTAATCAAATTGCCAGCTCGTGTGCTTCTGAACAAATCAGTTTTTGAATCAGATTGCTAGCTCTTGAGTGGTTTTAAACAAATCTTTTTTTAAGTTGTATTGATATTCAAGTAACTTGAACTTGATAATATGTTCTATTCCAAGAAGCGTGCTACCTACTTTACTTGCTTAAAATCTCCTACTCTGGAGGTCAAGTCTCTGAAATGTTGAGGTTTTTTATTTGATAGAATCATAGAATTCGTGGGTTGCTTGAAAAGTGCACTTCAGATCATGAAGCACGGATGGAAACATTGCATAATGAGTTACGTGAAAAAGCCATATCAGATGCAAAGTGGTTTCAAATTCAACAGAACTCTGTAAGTGCTACTAGCTAGAATCATCTTATAATTGTATGAGGAAAAGTCTTGTCTCTCTGCCTAACTATGAGATTTATTTCATCTATTTCTTCTACTACTCAGTCAGATGCCAACTACTCTTTTGGAAGTGTCGAACTGCCTATAGAATTGCAACCGCTGGCCTTGACCAGTGAAGAAGTTGATGTTCTTCGAGGGAAATATATCAAAAGACTTACCACTGTACTTGTGCTGCACATACCAGCTCTCTGGAAAGTGGCACTTTCTGTTTTTAGTGGGAAATTTGCAAAGGTGCTCTTAACATTGTCTAGATTTTTGCAAGATTTGATAATATTATGCACCATATAACATTACATGATACATACACGTTTCTTATCATATAGTAGTTCTTATAGTTTGGGAGCACATCTTTTGTTTTTCTATACTTTCGGCATATTTTCTATGATCATATATTCATTTTTATAAGTGTCTTTCCTTAACCAGAAGTTTTCAATATAATAATGTGATTCCTTGAATGGAATTTTTGTTCCTGTTTTGTCTTTCAGTCTTCTCAGGTTTCTGATTCCTCGGGAAGTAAAAGCGAGGAAAAAGTTGGAGATGGAAGATACTCAAGTCATTCTCTTGATGAAGTTGCTGGAATGCTGCGTGGTACGATATCTGTATATGAAATCAAGGTGAATATGCATTTCTTGGAACTGTTTAATATCTTGCTTGGTTTATATCTTGATTAGATTCTTTAAATAGCAATATGTGGGGTCTTTCCTTCTGAGCAATATTTTTTTTCCTTCGCTCAGTCAAATTTGTTAATGGTTTTAAATCTTGGTAAGAAACCCTAAACCCTTTCTCACAATCTTACAAATCAAACTGCAATGTTTTCGGTCCAATCAACATGCATTTCTCTCAGGTAGCGGTTATTGTTTACTTTTATAACAACTCTTGCTGTTGATATAGGTCCTCAATGCATTCCGTGATCTTGAAGAATCTAATCTTCAGCCGTACATGAGTGATGCCATAAAGGAGATATCTAAAGCATGCCTTGCTTTTGAAGCAAAAGAAGCTGCTCCCCCTATAGTTGGTATTCCTACTGTCTCTGAAACTGCCTTTGCCTTCTAATATTTCTGATTGCTTCCTTTTTTTCATCTGACAGTCATGGTGCTCAGGACGCTTCAAGCAGAGCTTACAAAGATTTACATACTAAGACTTTGTTCTTGGATGCGAGCAACAACAGAAGGGATAACTAAAGAAGAAACTTGGGTCCCAGTATCTATACTTGAAAGGAACAAATCTCCGTACACCATCTCTTATTTACCGTTGGCTTTTCGTTCAGTTATGACATCGGCAGTAGATCAGATCAATATGTAAGTATCTAAAGCATATGATGTTGATTTTCCAAGAGGCATACTTAGTTACAATGTCGTGTGAGTAGAGTAAGGTGGGTTTAGCACTACTTTTGAAAAGCACTTTTCAACTCAAGCCAACTTTTCAAGCCATAAGCAATGCTAAACGAAGGCTTTTTTCAAGTCAAAAAGTGCTTTTCAAACTGTTTTCAAGTCAAACCATAAAACTATATTTGCAGCTTTTGGCTTTTGGAAAATAACATTAGAACTAAATCATCTATTTACAATCTCATGTCTAAAATGGACATTTTATCTTTCCAAAAGCACTTTTTGACAGCAACATAAGAATCGGTTGTTTACCATGAGCTAAGTTGTTGGTGATTGACATGGGTTTGGTTTAATGAGAAGCTTGCTCTAGATTGATTCAATCATGACCTGGATGTTTTGTTTGTGAACCCATTTGTTAGTTGGCTAGGCAGATATAGGCGAGCTGCTCTTGATGGTTCATGAGGACATTCATGATTGGGGCTTGTAAATACATTCATGTTTAAAATGTTCTAAAATTTTGTAGTTAATTTATTTTAGACTTCTTACCTTTAAATATAAAATTTTGAAGAATTGGCGATTGAAATAAGCTGAATAATCCTGAGATTCAAAAATTTAAATTAACTGAATGCCTTTTATCTAATAAGTTACTAGATAGATTCATTGATTATTTTTCAAGTTCAGAAGGAATTTGGAATAGCCTTAAAGCTCTTCTCTTGGCTTGTTCATGGTCATGTCAAATTTAGAAGGCATTTGTTACTGATGTGCATGTAGTGCAAATTTGAAGAGATTTTATACTATTATAGCATTTTTTAACTTGATAAATTTTTAAGTTAGTCGGGTTATTAAGAAAAAAACTGAACAAGGTGAATAGTCTTTAGGTGTTCTTTGTATGCTTGGTGCCATGCAAATGCAGAAGGCTTGGTTTGTGATCTGCCATGCTATACAGCCAGAACATTGGTAGGAGTTTCTGGTTAATGGCAGTATGCAAATTTGAGAACTTCTAAATTTTATACTTGTCAGTTATAAGAATGTTTTATGTTGTCCATATTTTTAATGTTGTCTGATCGGAAAAGTCTCTTTGTTGTTGAACGTCCTGACTCCTGATAGCTAGTTGTGGTATTCAGCTCAAGAATATTCTATACAAATGAAGTATATATTGTTGGTTTTTCTTGGTGAAATATTTTTGCCTCTTTTAAATCTCAGGAAATATGTCTTTGCTTTTTAGCATTATACGTGACAGGTGATTATGCCCCTTTTTTAAAGTTGTTTCATATGATTTCCCCTTCTTTATTCAAGGATGATCCAGTCTCTTAGGAGTGAGGCTACAAAGTTCGAAGATATGTTTGGACAACTTCAAGAAATTCAAGAATCGGTTAAGATTGCATTTTTGAATTGTTTCCTGGATTTTGCTGGTATGATCAATGAGTCTTATTTTGTCTAGTAGGATTTTGAACTGCTGCAAGTTTGTCATACATTATGGGAATGTTGATTAGGTCATCTAGAGCATATTGGAATTGATCTTGCCCAAAGTAAATCAAGCAAAGAAAGTCTGCATTTGCAAAATGGCTTTTCCCATGAATCGGAGGAGGAATTATCATCTGATCCCCCAGGAAGTATTACTGATCCACATCAACAGTTGTTAATAGTTTTAAGTAATATAGGATACTGCAAAGATGAGCTTTCTTCCGAGTTGTACAACAAATACAAATGCATTTGGCTGCACCCGAGGTACGCTGGGATTTTTTCGCAATTAATACCTTGAGCATCAATAACGCTAAATTTAATTATTAATGGATATTTGTAGTCATTCTTTCTTACGGTATCGGGATGAGACCTCATGCTTGCAGTGTATTTGGTTATCTATTCAGATTATACCCTCTCTCCTTAGTTGAAGGAATTGCCTGGCCCACCTAGCTAACCCAAGTTAACTCGAGCTTTTCAATTGCTCAATCCCAGATTTAAACGTTAACACATGTGTATTTTATGCATTCTTTGCCTGATACAATGGCTTGTAAATACTGTAGGGATAAAGATGAAGGGCAAACAGACATAAAAGAGTTAGTAGTGTCTTTTTTGGGACTTGAAGAGAAGGTCCTTGAACAGTATACTTTTGCAAAGGTATGACAAGCTTTTCGGACATTGTTGATATTTATTATTTTTTAGAAAGAGAACAAGCACACTCAATCACCAATGTAATGGAGAAATTTAGTAAGCTTCTGAACCTTTTGATGAACTTCAAGTATTATCAACTGATTCGAAAGCCTGTTATATGAACTTTTGTTGATGGAATACTTTCCCATCATTGACATTGTTTGTGGGTCATTATTTCTTTACTTTTTTAATGTTCTAATTTCCTACCTAAATCAGGCAAATTTGATTAGGACAGCTGCGACGAACTATTTGTTAGATTCTGGTCTTCAGTGGGGATCAGCACCTGCAGTAAAAGTAAGATTTTTTTATTATTTCATAATTGGTTATCTATTAATTTCTCTGGTCAGCTTAGCAAGCATTGAATTATCCTCGTGTGGTAACATGAATTGTCCCTACCTCAGGGTGTGAGAGATGCAGCTGTTGAATTATTACATACTCTAGTAGCTGTACATGCTGAGGTAATGACCTACCACCATATAATGTGTGGACATATGAACTTCATTTTTTATTTTTTTGGTTTATTTCTCCGTTTGTGGATTTTAGCTGCATTAGTGATTATTTTGATCCTTTTTACCTTCTTGACAATCTATCAGAGAATCCAGTACTTGAACTATGAAGCATCATCTCTACTATCGTTTTAACAACTATTTTTGGTTAATAAACTCAATAATTTGTCTGCTTGACTAATTCGTCATCCAGGTCTTTGCTGGTGCTAAGCCCCTCTTGGACAAGACACTTGGCATTCTTGTGGAAGGTCTGATTGATACTTTAATCAGCCTTTTCCATGAGAACGAAAGTACAGATCTCAGTTCACTTGATACAAATGGTTTCTGCCAGCTCATGCTTGAGGTATGCTGTTTTTCTTTCGTATTATAATGTTCTTGATTCTGACGATAACTGCTTCCCTTTTATGTGCTAAAATGATTTAATACTTACTAATGCTATGACTGCAAACACGATGGCAATTGAAACTCTTTCAAATTACTGATATCTGTGCTTTGTGATTTTAACATGCTTCAATAGAACTTGGAACCTGTTGTTAATGGTTTGTAAGCACTAGGTTCTTTTCTTTTCGTAGATCGGTATATAGTCCTTTTTGCCAAATGCACATAATCCACTCCGTATTTCTTTTTCCCTTTCCCTCACCCGATGTTGAAATGAATTGTTTGAGGAAGCGGTGTATCCATTTGTGCTTACCTGATTAATCTGAATCTACGGTTGGTTTTTGCGATCTGTGTCTTTTGCAGCTTGAATATTTCGAGACCATTTTAAATCCATTTTTCACAAGTGATGCTAGGGAGTCTATGAAGTCTTTACAAGGTGTGCTGTTGGAGAAAGCCACTGAAACACTTTCTGAGGTTGAAAATCCAGGACACAATCGGCGGTCAACTCGTGGAAGTGAAGATGCTGTTCCAGATGAGAGGCAGCAAGCGGCATCTGCATCTCCAGACGACCTGATTGTAAGATTCTTGTGCTTCTAGGATATATTCCCATCTTTTTTTTGGAAATAGTTTGAACATGTTGGCTGTTTCGGGCATATCGACTATTCCTTGGACGTTGTTGGTTCAGTAATGCACTAAAGTAAATCCATCTAGTTTTTCCGGTTTAGTTTCATGTCTGTAGCCATTATCATAGCTTCAACCGACTGTGTATGTTTTCGGGTTCCATTCAATGAACACCAGCTTAACATCATATTGGTTTTCTCCAGGCTCTTGCACAGCAATACAGCTCCGAATTGCTGCAAGCAGAGCTTGAGAGGACTCGTATCAATACGGCATGTTTCGTGGAGTCACTTCCAATGGAATCAGCTCCAGACTCGGTTAAAGCGGCGTACGCCTCTTTTAGAGGTCCAGTGGCCCCTCCTCCCAACAAAAATTTCCGGGGCACACAGGCAACCGGATCCCCGAACGTCAACCAACGTAGCCGTATTCTTCGTAAAATGTAAAAGTTTTCTTCGGTTTCATCTGCATTGTGTTTCACTTGATGATACATATAGTTTTGGAAGACCTGCAGTCTCTCCATGGGCATGAACTTCGGCGCCTTGATAGGTGAGTTAAATTGTTACCTTGTATTATTTTCAATGTGCATGCAGATTATTTTGGAACTTATTTTTTGGACGTGTGAATTAGGATAATGATTTAACTTTTTTTTTTTTGAAATATTCATAATTTTAATGTAATAATATTTTGTATTTATATGAATTCTGATTTGCTGGTAATATTTTGTTATATAAATTTTAACATGTTTTTTTTAATAAAATCCGCTAATCCTATTAAAAAGAGAATATAACTATCATTGTAAATTAAATATATAATTCGATTTTTTTTATAATATTAACACTAATTATTTTAGATCATATAAAAATTAGATATCAAAAAGGTTAAAAATTCAACTAAAAGACTTGAATGAGAATTGAGAAATATACATAAGCAAAGTTAAATCCATTGGAAAATATATCACAAAATGAGATTAAACTAAGAAAATTGTGAATTAATATCATCTTGATCTGTCGTAATATTGTCAATTCAATAAAATTATAAATAAATGTGAAAATTATTATTTTAATTAGTTTGAAAATTTATTTACGATCGCCAATAGTATATCCTTTAATTCAAAGATCCAAATAAAAAAATAAGATTATAAATAAATATCATCTTGATATATTGTAGTATCGATAAAAAAAAAAATATATAATAAAAATAAAAATAAATATGATATGAAAAATTATTTTGATAAAAATAAAATAAAAAAATAATGATCGACAAATAATATTAAAATTGATCATTTGCTATAATAAATTTTAACATGTTCGAATTGCTAGGCAATGAGAATCTAGCAATGAGAATCCAGATGTAAAGTTTGATACTCAAAGTTCAAACATGTGGGTGAATTTATAAAAGATACTAATTACATGGATAATATTCATTTATAAAAATATTTAGAAGATATTAAATTTTGGCACTCATATGTGGGTCGTGGAGTTTTTTATTTTATCAAAAGCCGCGCAGATTTTATTTACTACTCCATCCGTCTCGTATAAAAAGTTTAATATTAACATTTTAAAATCAAAATTTTTAAAATTTGATCATAATTATTTTAAATATTTTAATTTATTAAATTTTATAAAATATATATTCTTAAATTATTTGATTAGAGTTTTTTAAAATATATTCTTTTATATTTTTATCAATAATAGATTTAAAGTTATAATAAATCAAAGTAAAAAAATAACCAAAAAAATTAATACTGGACAAATAAAATGGGACGAAGATAATATTTAAAAAAAAAATGTATTAAAATGCATGTGTTCTTTTAACTATTGAAAAAATATAAAAAATATTAGGTTTTATATTCAAATAGGTGCCCAAACTATGTTTATGGATATTTTTTATGCTTAAACTATTTTTAGCTCTAAATAGGTGCCTAAAGTTTTAACTTGAGTCATTTTAGGTACCTAAATATTAATAAAAAATGTTTGTCAATAAAATTGTTACAAGCGGTGAGTTTTAATTTTTAATTATTTTTATATAAAATTATAATTTTATTTTTTAATTGATAATTTTAAATTTTTATAAAATAATCCCAAATCCCTAAACCAAAACCTAAAATTCTCAAATTATTATCGTTGTCACATTTATTACCTCATCAAAGACCATCATTACCGCTGTCAAACCATCATGATCGTTTTTCCCAATCAATCATTGCTTATACTCAGTGGTAGGTGTGCCGATGACTTTATTTTTACGATTTTGGTTTCTTTAGATATTAGGAAGTCGATCGACACACCTACCACCGATTATCAGTGATGGGTGGTTAGGGGAAACGATCGTGTTAGTCCGACGACGATAGTGACGACTTCGATGATACAATAAACAGTGATAACGATGATAATTTAGAGTTTTGGAGTTAGAGATTTGAGACTATTTTATAAATATTTAAAATTTTATTTTTTAAAAAATTATGTTAAAAATAAATTAAATTAAAAAAAACAAAAATAATAATAAAAACAATGGTAGTTGATGGTTAGGCACCTAAACTGACCACAATTGAAACTTTAGACACTTATTTAGAGTTAAAATTAATTTAAGCACCAAAAGTAACCCACAAACATACTTTGGACACCTACTTGAGTATTAAGCCAAAATATTATAATATATTTGTGGATAAATTATATAAATGAACATTTAATTATAAGATTAATATTAATATAATTATATTTTTAATTTAAATAAATATATTATATAATTATTTAAATAATTTTAATTAAGTCATCAAGCATTAAAAATATAATATAACTGTTAAAATATATTTTATAATTTTATATATTTAATTTTTAATATTTATTCATTCTATATTTTTACATTAATTTTAATTTAATAAAATAAATTTATTTTTATTATTAAAAATTCAAAATAGAAAAAATCGACACATTATTACATATATATATTTTATATTAATTAAAATTAATTTATTAATTACTAAAAGTTTTAAGCTATTCGTATTCTTATTTTATAATTTAAATTTTATTTTAAAAAATTTAAATTAAATATATATAATTTTAAATTAAGTTAAAATAAATTATTTATTATCTTAAAATTGGTTAAAAATGATTTTTTATTTTAAATTATTTTTTTACTCACCCTAATAACTGTATAAGCACCTAGGTCTTCACAAATTCAGAAACCCCACAAGGAGAAGAACCCAAAGCCAAAATCTCGTCAATCCCCAAGGTGGTGAGCAAACAACTTGGTTTTTTCTTTGATTTTAAGCCATGCGTGTTGTTTTGGGATAATCTAGAACTATTTTTAGGTATTAAATTTTCTAGAATCTTGAAGAGCCTTCAAGGATGATCGCCGGTATGTCGCCGGCGGTGTTATTGGGCAATGCCCTTGCCGTGAGAAGGCAGTGAACCGAGGATGTTGCTAGAGTAAGCGACGGTAAAAAGAAAGACAAGGATTAGTGTGCTTGTTTTTAGGGTTTAGGGATTTAAGAAGATGATGAATTCATGCTTGTTTAAAAAGAAATAGAAGGACTAGTGTGCTTGTTTTTAGGGTTTAGGGATTAAAAAATGATGAATCCATATCTGTTTAAAAAGAAATAGAAGGATTAGTGGGTATGCTGATAGGGTTTAGGAATTAACAAATGATGATTTCATGCTTGTTCAGTTTAGTCTCTGGTTTTGCTATTTGCTTACTATTTAATTAAGTTCGCTTCTAGCTTGCTGGATTTGAATTCGACACGATATTACATTCTTCACTGCAATAGCATTAAAGATCATTAATTGTGCAGATTCGAAAGATGTTATTCATTGGGTGATCTAATTCATAAGTAGTAATTAGTAAGTATATGTCTTCTATTTATGAGAATCATTGAACTGTTGCTTATCTCCTTTATTATATTTATCGTCGTTCAAAACAGGGACTGTTCGAGAAAGAATCATGGACGAGCGGGTAAGAGGCTTGCATAAATCTATTGACTGCTCGCTCCCGTCTGCTCATTTATTGTATTGTGTTTTTTGAGAAACAAATATGAACGATATGATTATTGTTTTGTATAAATTTATTTCTTGTAGGGTCGTGAGTTTGTTGTCCTAGATAAAGGCACATATACATATAATGGATATTTGGATTTTGGATCGGAGTTCAATCCGATTGCAGTTACTTTTCTTCCATTCAAAACCCAGAAGGAAGCATGTGGTATGTTTACGCCCTTACTTAGAAATCGTAACCCCAAGTTAGTGAGGATGATTTATAGTTCTATCACCCAATACGAAGATGAGTGGTTGATTGTTGTTGAGAATTTCGAAACCATTGAATCTTATTTTACGAAGAAGATGAATGACTGGAAATCTAATCATTCTCAAGGAAACATGGTTACTGATAAGGCTAATTGGTTCAAGTATATTGAAGAAGATTTTACTAAAGTCTTTCAGGATGTAATAAGATTGTGTTCTGATGGCGTTGATGATAGAAGCTGTAATTCCATCTATGCCAATCCGAAACAGTGTCTAGTGATTACTTCTAGAGGACCTATTAAATTTTTACCAATTGTGGACGGGAATGAGGACAATGATGCTGATTTTGAAAAGCTCACAAAGTTTATGTCGCGAATCATAGGCTTACCTTTTGATACGGAAGATGTCATGGGAGACCCAGATTTCAATATGCCACGTGAGTGAGCTTCATTTCTTTATCATCTGAGCAAGGATAATTTGTAAGTTGATTGAATCTCTTTCCTAAATGGTTTTCTTAATTTGTAAAGAACTTTTTGTCCTTAATATTAGAAATTACAATAATTTGTGGTTTCCTCGGGGGGTTTTCATCCAATGATAGGAATTACATGGGGCCAAATTTTTTACTTGGTGCTCCGTTTGGTTGGTCTTTGAACGATAAGTATAGATTTATAATGACTCTGGATTGCCTCATTAAGAGATCTGTGATTCTAGAGGAGAAGCTTAGAACTCATCTGGAATTTAATCAAGAACTGATGGATTGGAAGAGTTTCTTGGTTGGGTATCCAGTGCTTTTTAAGATATGTGATTTTCCCAGATCGTCAGGCGGAGAGATTGAATCATATAGATCGGTTGTTGATATTGTACGCTTTTGTTCTAAGGTGTATTGGGATTACAATGATGCTGCAACTAAAGTAAGTTACTTTTGATAGTGTATATACTTCTCAAATGTATTATTTTGTTACTAGATTCTAACTAGTTGTTTATTTTGTAGTGTTTAAGCAGGCGTGGCATTGAAAGGGAATTGTCATCTGCTATCCCAAACTTATATGTCAGTCTTTTTGAAAGCCTCATCTTGTATGCAAGATCCTTACTCGAGTAAGAAATATACATAACTTATAAATCACATAATAGTTTTTTCTCTGAATTCATATCAGATGATAAATCTTATCTTAACATTTTGATGTAGGCGAGAACCAATTTTTGATAAATCAATTATATCTGAAGGTTTGTTGTGAAATGTAAGTTAGTTTAAAAGTTTTTGCTCTTAATAATTTATTTGTGATCCAAGTGCGGTTGACATCTGTATTGCAAAGTAAATCTTTGAAAAAGTTCTGCACTTTGTAGTTTATATTTCATTGATATGGTGATTTTTAACATGAATTTGGAATATATAGGGATGAGAATGATGAATAATCTGACTTCTGATATAGAGAGAGATAATATCAAGTTACACAACGTAAAACTCTCTAAGTTTTACACTTTTTTGGATCGGTGGATAACTGAAACGGATGGTTCAGATTAATTCTTTATTTTTTTCTAAGTGATAATCTTCACAATCTAAGTTATCCGTTTGAATCATCTAACAATCCAAAAAAACGTGCAAAACTTAGACTGTCTAACTTGATCTTTATCTCATATATATATATATGAAATGCTCTTGACTTGCAGCCAAGTTGATTGATTTCAAAACCTACTCTATGCTGCAGTAATGCTATCATATTCGATAACTTGTTTTGTCATTTCTTTTGAACAGATGTTATCATGATGTCTTTAAAATTTAAACTATCTATCAAATATTAGATTATTGGGAAGTCTGTATTGACAATTTTTTGTTGTATATGCAGTACCGGGATGGTCCCAACAGTGTCCAGGTTGCTTTGGCTACGTGCGGTGTCCAGGTTGTTCTATTTTCGAAGAAAGAGTTCGTTGATTTAGCTGAGATTGTTCCAGGTCTCTGTAGGTTGTTGATATCGTAGAAAACAATTACTTGGAATCAAAGATGATAACTGGTTTCTAGTTTTTAAGCACTCAGTTTCCACTGAACAGGTACGGTGGCAACCCTTTTCCTTTGCATCAAGCGTTTACATTTGCCACCAGGTTGCCATATGCTTCTTAAATATCAAAAGAATTTCTTCAGTTGCATTTGCATTGTGTTTCACATGATGATGATATGTATGAATTTTGGAAGGCATTGCATGCATGCATGCATTTTTGTTGTTGTTAGCATCATGGCATGGATCATGAACTCATGAAAGAAAATAATAATTCGGTGACCAAAATAAGAAAGAAGTAATAGATTGATGACCAAAATAGAAAAATTGTATATTAGTAATGATTTTTGTAAAATGTAATAGTTTGGTAAACAAAATAAGAAGCGAGAATAATTATTTATTTTTACTTGCGATTAAACTATATCGAGAGTTATCCCTTTGCTTTATTGTTCTGTCTGTCTTCACGTGGAATCCGTTATAATTCTGTAATTCAACTCTTCTAACGTAGTTTATTAATAACTCAAACAAACGAGTTTGAACTAGGACGTTGCGTCGTGGTCTAAGATCATGGTAACTGTTTTAAAGGCAGTCAAATTTAATCATACCATATTTAAAATATTCCGATTTTACACGATCACAATTAAGGTATTTTGTATTTATATAAATTCTAATTTGTTGATATTGTGTTTTGTAAATGGCAAAATTTAGAAGATAATTTAAATAAGGAGAAATATTTGGAATATAAGGGATATTATATGTACATGCCATTTGGTTTTTTAAAAATATTATATTTTAGTTTGATGGTAAAATTTAATAAAATTTCAATTGAAATATAAGACAAGATATTATATGCACATAATTTTTTAAAATAACATATTTTAATTTAATAATTAAGTTTAATAAAATTTTGTTTAAAATATATTAACTAAGAAAAACTCGTTTTGGTACTGTAAAAAATATTATACAAATTTAAACGTTTTATATTTAAACATTCTTATATTCTAAATATTTTTCTTATTTGAATTATCTTCTAAAATTTCTCTTTGTAAATACATATTTTTTAAAAAAAGGCATAAAGATAATTTTAACCTTTAACGTTTATAATTTTTATCATTTTGATCTTTATTCTTTTTATTGGGATAAATTTAACCCTTAACTTATATCTTTTTAAAAAATAGTTTATTTTTTAACTATCACGATAACTGGACTGTTAAAAATCTAACAATGATGACATGTTATATGTATATGATAATATATTTTAAATAATATGACATCTAACCTATCAAATACATATATGAAATATAATTTTCTTCTAATATAAAATATAAAACAATTAAAATTCAAATAAAATATTCAAAATTAATTAATTCTAAAATAAAAGGCTACTAAACATTCTCAAACCTAACTACGATAAAATTAAAGTCTTATCTTAAAAAAATATAAACACAATTCAAAATTAATTAATTTTTTAAGATAAGATTTTAATTCTATCATAATTAGGGTTGAGAATGTTTAGTAACATTTTATTTTAGAATTAATTAATTTGTTAATATTTTATTTGAGTTTTAATTGTTTTATATTTTATATTAAAATAAAATTATATTTCATATATATATATATTTGATAGGTTAGATGTCATATTATTTAAAATATATTATCATATACATATAACATGTCATCATTGTTAGATTTTTAACGCTCCAGTTATCATGGTAGTTAAAAAATAAACTATGTATAAAAAAGATATAGGTTAAGAGCTAAATTTATCCCTAAAAAGAATAAGGGTCAAAACGATAAAAAATATAAACGTTAAGAGTTAAAATTATCTTTATACCTAAAAAAAATATTATATTTCTTTTTACAACATACAGATTGTAATTTGTAATTTTGTGTCTTATATTAGTTATATTTTTTTAATTTAAAATACACGAGTAATTGGATGTATTTTTAATTAATGTAAAAGGTGTGGACTTAATAAATAAATATCTATTATTTTGATAAAAGTTCTCGTACTTAGAGCCGTAAATGAGACGAGACAGATCGCGAGCTATTCGAACTCGATCTGATCAAAACTCGACTCGAGTTCTTGACGAGCCGAACCAAATTACATGATACTCGACTCGAAAAGCTCACGAGTTACTCGGAAATATAAATATATTATTTTTTTTATTTTTTTATAATTTAAAATCTAAAATAATAAACTTAAAATCCAAAAATCTAAATTCTAAACATAAGTCTTAAACCATAAATTAACATACTAAAACCTAAAATTAACAAGCTTGAGTTTGTATCAAAGTTTTTTTTTTTTCCTTTTTCCATTAACATTAAATAAGACGTAAGAGATAAGAGTTAACCGAGTCTAACAAATCAGTTAATACTTGGCTCGATTAGGCTTAAAAAAAAACTCAAACTCGAAATAAAATCTTAACGAACCAAACCAAACTTAAAACTACTCAAGCTCGACTCGGATAGTTAAGATTCACTTAATTAGCACATAAGATTCTCTTAATTTTACCATTAATTAATTTACTCACCGTAATAACATTTGCCGGACAATTCGACTCTTCCCCCCAAAGTTGACATAAAATAACAAAAAACCCTAACAATAACATACAAATTGCTTTGGCATCTAATCAGAAATTGTTTTCCCCATTTTATCGTGCCTGAAATGCAACTCCGGCTGAGCATGTAGTATTCATGATTCCAATTCCACGTTTCTCGCCTTAATCTCAGAAAGTTTATGTTTTTTCCCCCCGATTTCTGGGTATTCAAGCATTTGGAGACAATCTATTAGCTTCGTGTTTTTCATTTTGTGTGTCAGTTTGGTGAATATTGATGTTCGGTAGCTTCTTTTGGATGATTTTCAACGTGGGGTTTTGAAATTTTGTTATTTTTTTTGTGAGATTTGTTCTTACTGATAGAAATCTGGTTGATTGTTTAGTTTGATGAGCTGGGGATTCTGGGATTCTGGGATTGGTAGATGGAAATGTCTTGAAAGTGAATATATAGCAGTAATTGGGGGTTTTAATGTTATTTATTTAGGTTTATTTGAGTGTTTGAATTTGAATCCCAGATAGGAGCAAGTAATAATATTTATAATCTAGGGTTAAAAGGTGAATAATTTGATGGAATGGTGTTTAATTTTCTTGCTTGAAAGAAATAATGGAAGGAAATTTATCACATGGAGGAATGGTTCCTGGTGATGGTTCTTGTGGAGGGTTTGACTGGCAAGGATCCATGATAGTTCATTCTCATGCACAAAACCCTCATAGTCTACCTCAACATCACCACCCGAACCTTCGCCATGGTGCTTCGGTTCATTCTATTGATGAGGATTTTGCACTCAAAATGGGGAGGATGCAAAAATGTGACCAAATCATTTCGATGACGGATTACAAGGGGGAGAGAGGGAAAAGTTCGGTAAGTGATGAGGATGAACCGAGCTTTACAGATGAGGGTGTTGATGGTCAGAATGATGGAACTAAAGGCAAGGAGGGATCACGGTGGCAGCGTGTGAAGTGGACTGATAAAATGGTAAGGCTTCTAATCACTGCGGTTTCTTATATAGGAGAGGATGCAGCAGTGGGATGCAGTGGTGTGATGAGGAGGAAGTTTGCGGTTATGCAGAAGAAGGGTAAGTGGAAATCGGTGTCTAAAGTCATGGCAGAAAGGGGTTATCATGTTTCACCTCAACAGTGCGAGGATAAGTTCAATGACCTAAATAAGAGGTATAAGAAGCTAAATGATATGCTTGGGAGGGGAACTTCTTGGATATTATAGATTACTTAACAGAGAAAGAAAAGGATGAAGTGAGAAAAATTTTAAGCTCGAAGCATCTTTTCTATGAGGAGATGTGTTCTTATCATAATGGGAATAGATTGCATCTGCCTCATGATCCACAGTTGCAGCGTTGCTTGCAGTTGGCTTTTAAAAGTAGAGATGACCATGAGAACGATGACACAATGAAGCATCAACATGATAATGCTGATGAAGATGATGAAGACGTTGATGACGACGATGATATGGAAACTGATGGCCATGATGAATTTGAAGAGAATCGTGCTTCGCATGATGATAATAGGAGAATATATGGGGGTATTAAGGGGCTCTGCAAAGAGGTCGAGACAAGGTCATGTTCATGAAGATGCTTGTTTGCAGAATTCTTTGAACTCTCACGACTGCAACAGAAGTCCTTTTTCTTATCCTCCGATCACCCAAGCTGATATAAATCAAGTACCACCCGAAAACTCAGGAGCTACTTGGATACAGAAGCAGTGGATCGAGTCTCGCTCGATTCAATTAGAAGAACAGAAACTACAAATTCAAGTCGAGATGCTAGAATTGGAGAAACAACGTTTCAAGTGGCAGAGATTTAGTAGGAAGAGGGATCGTGAACTCGAAAAGATCAGAATGGAAAATGAGAGGATGAAGCTTGAGAATGAGCGAATGGCATTGGAATTGAAGCGAAAGGAACTGGATGCTGATTAAAGCCGCCCACGGGCTACTTTTATCCCAAACTTCTTATCTTCTTACAGTGTCAGGCCTGGATGCAAAATCAGTATGTTGCTGGTAAGCTTCTACTGTTCCTATTCTGAGGTATTGCTCATAGAATTGACAGACTAGGCTGAAAATGATGATACTGCCTGCTTTTATTGTGTAAATATATGTATCGACAATTACGTTTTGTACTTGATTTTTATGCACCTGGTGAAAATGGTAATTATTTATGCTACAAGAAATTTGTGCAAAAGGATCTCTTTTATTTATGAATCATTGTATAAAAAATTGTTAGTTGGGTTATTTCTTGGTGCACAAGGCTGTTGCTATAAACAAGGTCTGTGAACTCATTGTGCTGCAAAATTCTGTTCTTGGGGCCCCAATGATTGAGACAATGGCATCAACATTCTTCTTGTTGTTGTTGTTGCAGGATCACTTCACCATATTCATATCCGGATCTCCGTTACGCATGGAATTGTTAGCTGTCCGCTCGCGAGGCTTGTCGATATTCGAATCTGCTTTGTGAGTGATTTTTTTTCCCAGTCCTTAATGCTTCATGTTTCATTTCTGCTGATATTCAGTCCATAAATTTCAATTGTAGTGCACTATCTAATGTAATGCATGCAGAGTTAAACTTCACCGGTGGTCGATGATTCGAAGATCGGATTATAAAATTTGAGATTCATATTTCAGATACAAAGATCCGATTTTAGAAATCGGATCTTAAAAGACGAATCATTTTAAAAATCGGATCTTAAAAGACGAGACTCGAACTCGTGGCCTCTCGTTTGTTTACTCCACAAAGAAGAGTTCATAGTTTCAACATGTCAAGGATATGAGGTGAGGATCCAATGGCTTTGACTTTCTTTCTGGTCAAACTTTCAAAGTCAAGGGTCAACGGTCAAGGGATTCAAAATATGCCCAAGATTAATAATGAAGGATATTAAATTATAATAAAGAGGCTTGTAGACCAGATCGAATAAAACTCGATTCGAAAAAACCGAATAATTTAACTCGACTTGGGATAAAAATATTCGACTCGTTTTGACTCGACTCGAGTCGAAAAAATTTCAAATAAAATTCGAATTGTAAAATGAAAATTCGAATAACTCAAAATTTTTAGTAATTAAAGCGTGTAGATTGTACAAAAGAATAAAAATTTAGATTTTAAATAGACCATATTACCCTTTAAACTATGCAATTTTTCCAAGTTGGTCCTAAATTATTTTTTAGGACGTTATGTCCCTTGAAGTAAGAATTGTGACTTTCGTTGGTCCTTGTTTCTGACATCCGTTAGAAGAAAAACAGCCAATTATTTTGCGCCATGTGGCACTTCTAGGTAAAAATTAGTTTGCCTTCAATAAATAACATGTTGAGTCTCTCAAGTTTTATATTCATTTAATTTAGTCCCTATTTTTTTTACCCACGCTGCCCACATCTTAATATTAAATTGATTATTCAATTATAACCTTATTTAATTATCATTATTTATAATTACAACTTGGTATAATTAGTAGAACATTTACGTGTGTATAAATACATTTGAATATACAATTTTTTAATAGTTTGGTACGATTATATAATAATATATGTTCTTTAATCTTAATATTAACCTAAAAATACATATATATTCTGGAAACGAGTTATTTTAAAGATAATAATGATTCTTTTTCCATTAGAAATATTCAATGAATTCGAATATATCGTCTTTAAATAATAATAATATTTATTGAATTAATGTTTAATTAAGGAATTAATATGATCATGAAAACTAATGATGTATAAATTAAGTGAAGATAAGGAAAGCATTGAAGTTCACTAAATTATTGAAATTCTAAAGTTAGAAACAAAAGACAAGTGGAGACATTGGTATAGGAGAATTTGACGTGGGAAATTATATAATAAGATATTTTTGTTACGTTTTTTTATAAAATTAATTAATTAAATATATTTATTTTTTTATTTTTTTATTTTATTTTATTTATCAAGTGAATCTTTGTTAATATTTATTATAAATTAAATTTTAAAATAATTTTTATCATATGAATATATTTAATCTTATAAATAACGTAATAAAAATGACTTATGATATAATTTATCGGAGGAGACATTGGCCTCGGAGAATTTGGATTCCTTATCTAATCTTTCTTGAAGATAAAAATACATGTAGATTTTTTATTCGATTTTAATTTTTTTTATTTTTTTTGGATAAATAAAGGAGATTTTAAATCTATTTCTACATTATAAATTATTTTTATACTTTCAAAAAATTCCCATCGATTTGTGCACAATATTTTGGATTTTGAAGGAAAATATATAAGTAGTTTTATTGATCGTTTTTAAAATCTATAATCAATCTTATACGTGAGAATATATAAAAAAATCAAATTAGTTGTTGAAACTAGTAGAAAATTTATATATAAAAATAATAATATGAGTATAATTGAGTACTATATTTATTTCTAAATTTATAATAAAATAATTATTTTAAAATAATAAATAATATATTTAGTTTTAAATTTAAAATTAAATGATTGAATTGTTGTTTTTAAAAAACGGTGATATATTTATAGGTTGAGTCTACAACGAGCGTCGAACGACGCTGAACACTATTAATATTGAATATCATTAAATTAATTAATAAAGATTTAAAATTTTAATGACTGAACATTAATTATATATTGAGTTTATTACTCTTTTATTAATTACATATAAAGTCTTTAAAATTTTTAATTTTTATTAATTAATTTAATAGTGTTCAATAATATTTAACATTAATAATATTCGACCCCAATCTAGGTATAATTAAATTCCCCGTATAATTGACCCTATTTGTAAAGTTAGAATGTCTAAAATCTGACCAATCTAGAAAGGGGAAACCGAGTTGAGTTCTACTCACTACTCACTACTCACTACTCAGACTCGGACTCAGCTCAGTTCCCTGTCCCGGCATCCGCACTCCAACCAGGACCCAACATCTTCCCCTCCCACGTGTATAACTGACTCCGTCCATTTCCCACGTGCCTCAAACTTTCCCCGGTCAGCCCTCACCCTTTTATTTAAGAGTGAGTGTTTCATCGAGTCGAGTTAAATTTTTTTGAATTATTCGAGTTGATGAGTCTAATTTTATTATTTAAATTTTTATTTAAAAATTTTGAGTTGAGTTGAGTTTCAAGTTCTTTTTAAAGATTTAATTATAATTATTTATTAAGATTTGGTTGTAATTTAAACAACATTCACTAATCGTATAAGCTATGTATATATTTATATTTCTTTATGTGTAGCAATATTTCTTCATATATTTATATATCAATGTATATAATATGAAAATTTGAGAAACTCGTCTCGAACTTAAAAATAAATCTTCTAATTACAAAAAAGTTGAGTTATTCGAATTTTTATTTTACAACTCAAACTTTATTTGAGTTTTTTTGAGTTATTCGAGTTTATGAAATTTTGAATGGGGTTAAAATGAATCAAATATTTTCGCCTCGAATGAAATTGAGTTATTCGAGTTTTTCAAGTCGAGTCAAGTTTTGCTCGTGTTGAGATATTGATTTTGATATAATAATTGAAAAATATTTTGAACTAATTTGAAAAGATTTTAAAACTGGTTCTTATGTTCAAACAACTTGAAAATAAGTTTAAAAAGTTTTTGAAAGGTTTTAGAAGTGTTTGAAACATTTTTAAAATAGTCAAAGTTGTGTTTGTAAATAAAAGTTTTGAAACCTCTCAAATAGAATAACATTTTTCTTAAAACTTTAGTAGAGGTTTCGAAACCTTGATCCTGTAACGACTATATTTTAGCAAGGTTTCGAAACCTCTGGTAAAGGTTTTAAAGCCTCTGTGCAAGTGAAAATTTAATGTTCAACTTTATGACTTTCCAACGACTTCAAAACATCTCAAACGGTCATAAACGGCTAGAATATGATTTCACACTATAAAAGTAAGCTCGGGACACTTGAAGATGGTTAGAGATAACATCCAAGAAACATGGTCAAGAGAAATTGAGTTTAAATCTTCATTTTTTTCTCTTGTACATAGTCTTAAGAGAGTAATTTTATGTAAATCTTGTATTCTATTGTGAGCTTAATTGTGTAAACACCGACCTTTTTGAGGTACTTAGTTTACCAAACAAATCATTTATAAAATGAGAGGTTCTAGTTTAGCCTTAGACAAAAACTAGAGTTGGTTCTATCTTAGCCAAGTCCAAAAAATAGGATTGTGACAGTTATCCCTTGAACTGGTAAAAGGTGTCAATTTATAGTGAATTGGTTGAAATCTTTAGTGGTGTGTTAAGGTAGTGGATATAGGCGTGGCCGAACCACTCTAAAATCCTTTGTGTTTTTTATCTCAATCTTCTGATTTTAACAAATTTAACCAATCACCAAAAATAATCCTCTTAACAATTTTCGATGATCGATTCGAATTTACGCATCTAGTCTTTCAGCTCACTCCTACTTTCATTAACGAATACTTCAGCTTGTTTACTAATATTTGAATTATATATTTTACTGCCTTTTTAATTTAATAAAATTTAATTTTGATTAATCGAGATCATTTTATATCTTACATATGCTTTTAGTGAATGAATTTTTAATAATGTTTTTATCGACATAAGATTTAAATTTATGACATACTTAAATAATATTAAATTATTTATTTGTACCATTAATTAAATTTTTTATAATATATATTTTATTATTTTATTTTATCAATTAAACACTTTCATTTTATTAATTTTTTTATCTCATCTTTTTTTTATCAACTGAATCTTCACTTGATAAAAATCATTTTTAAATTATAAAATATTAAATTTTGATGCAAGCTTTATTAATTATTAAATTTTGATGTATATATTAACTTTTAATATTATATTAATTTTTATTTACAAAACCATTTTTAATCTATTTTTATTCATTATTAAATAAAATTAAATATCAATTTTCATTCATAAAATTATCTTCTTAATTTTATTAATTATTCAAATTTAGATAACTTAGAGAAACTCCTCATAATTATTGAGAATATTTTTACAACTTCTATATTCAATCCTATAAACCATAAAACACATAAAAAATTTTAATTTTAAAAAATTCACCTTAATTATCTCAAAATTATTTATCTAATAAAAAATACTCAAATATAAATATCTTATTATAAATATTATCTTATTTTTCACGAAGATCATTTAATTTATGATAATAATAATTTATTTTCACTAATAACATACTAACCAAATTACATAAATAAAATAAGGTAATTAAACCTCAAAATTCAGCTTTGTTTTTAACGTTTATGTAATTTTTTCGTATTTTTATCTGAATTTAAATTATATTTCATTAATTTTGATATAATTATCAAAATAAAATATTTACAATAAATAATAATAATTCTCCTCGGTTTAAGACCGGACCGTTTCTTTATTACCGAGTATCAACTACCATGGAAACACGGTCCAAAAACCCTAATAAAAATGTCATCTTTTAGGGTTTCTCCATCTGCATCTCCAAATCTCCCAATTGTTCTATCCTAAATAATTCCGGCCAATTGAAACTCGATTTTGATTTTTTTAATTTATTATTTCGATGTGATAATGCCCTCGACGGATTATCAAGGAAGTTCGACACCGTTGATAAATCTCGGCCGTTCAATTTTAAGGGGGGACCAAGTACACTCGATGGAATCTCCGATCTGTGGATCACCGTCGAACGAGGTGGAGCTCGAGTCGTTCCAACGGCAAGTAGCTGACCGATTCCACGATTTAGCCTCTGTTCCTTCCGATGAATTGCTTTCTCTGCCGTGGGTGCGGAAATTGCTCGACGTTTTCCTTTGTTGTCAAGAGGAATTCCGGGTCATACTGTTTAACTACAAAGCTCAGGTGAAGAAACCTCCCATGGACCGATTGATAGCCGATTATAACGAGCGTAGCGTGAAGGCGCTGGATGTTTGTAATGCGATTCGTGATGGGATTGAACAGATCAGGCAATGGCAGAAGCTTATAGAAATCGTGCTTTTCGCTTTGGGCGGTGAAAGTAATGGTTGTCAGAGAAGTCTAGGTGAAGGGCAGTTCCGTCGAGCGAGGAAGGCGTTGATAGATTTAGCGATTGCGATGCTCGACGAGAAGGATTCCGGTCAAGCCCTGGCTCATAGGAACCGTTCCTTTGGGAGACACAACAATAGCAGCAGCCACTCAAAGGATCATCTCCATCGATCTTTGGGTCATTTCAGGTCCTTGTCTTGGAGCGTTTCGAGGACTTGGTCTGCCGCTAGGCAGCTCCAAGCAATCGGGAACAACTTGGCCGTGCCGCGTGGGAATGAGGTTTTGGCTACCAATGGACTTGCAATACCCATTTACACAATGGGTAGTGTTTTGTTGTTTGTAATGTGGGCATTAGTGGCTGCAATTCCATGTCAAGATCGTGGCTTGCAAGTTCATTTCAATGTTCCTAGGCAGTTCCCATGGGCGGCTCCGATTCTTTCCTTGCACGACAGGATATTGGAGGAGTCTAAGAAGAGGGATAGGAAGAATGCTTGTGGACTATTGAGAGAAATTTATCAAATGGAGAAGTGTTCTAGGTTGTTGGGCGAATTGGCCGATTCCGTTCAGTTCCCTTTGACCGACGAAAAGGAAAAGGAAGTTAGGCAGAGAGTGAAGGAATTGAAGCTGGTTTCTGATGCCATGAAAGAAGATTTAGAACCCTTGGAAAAGCAGGTTAGGGAAGTGTTTCATAGGATTGTCCGTAACCGTACTGAAGGGCTTGATTCTTTATGAAGGGGAAACCATTAGTGACAATCATGCAACTTGGGACTCAAGGATCATGAACAAGATGAAGAAGGATTCGAGGATAAGAAGGAAAACCGAAAAAGGGTAGAGATTTGCTTGTATTTATCATTATATATCAGTGTAATCAGTGTAAAGAAAACAGGATATGCAGTTGGATCTCTTTGGTTCTGGTGTTGTGTTCATCTTTTCGTTATATCATAATCAAATTTCCGAGTAAATCTACGATCCTGGTTATGTACTTGATTCTATGTTGAGAATTTTGTTTACTTGTTAATGCTATATACTTTTCTTGTGCTTCTTTGTTCATATTTTTGCTTCTTAGATGCAATAATAAGATGGGAATGGAAGAGTTTTGTTTTGGCTAAGCTCTTTGGGCAAAGTTGCATGATGGTTTCCAGGTTTTGATTCATTTTATGATATGTTCACAGCATAGAAATATTCGAATCCGACGATGATTCGAATAAACATACACTTATCAATGATTGATTAAACATCAACTTCTCATTGTATTAATCAGCTTCTTTTTCTCAACTCTTACTTCATGCAGCTACTACATTTACTCCTGCAGTCTGCAGATTTATCACACTTGTATAAAAATCTCATTCCGGGCAAAGAAACTGAAGCTGTCGGAAATCCGATTGAACGAAAGCTTATGTAATAATACTCTGTTCATCATTTTTGACAACTCCTCATGTTTCTGCATTAAATGCAATTGCCATATTAGTTCTCCAGCTGATGAATGATCTGTAAATCTTTTGCCTACTTACAATCTACTCTTTGCTTTGACAGCTAAATAGCATGCATGTCCAAGCTGGATTCTTGGATAGGGTTCTGGAAAGATATAAATTATAACTTGTCCATGTCGGAATCGAGCTTTCGTGTTAACCAACGTATGTAGCCGGTTTATTTCCGACTTACAAAGTATCTATCTATGTCCGATACTCGTGTCGAATACATATCCATACCCTGCAACAAAACCATGGCTCTGGATGATTTCCTTTGGTTTAGGTAGCTTTCATACACAAAGCTGAAGTTGAACTTCTCAAAAAAAACTAGTAACTCATAAATTTCTGAAGCAAATATGTGCCTAACCAGCAGAAGTCATATTCCTTGTCTGCAAACTCTTGGTATCTTCTAAGCCTTTTTGATTCGATAAAAGGATTGTGACAAAAATGGTATGGATTATTACGGCAAAATCTGCATATGATTCATCATTTCTATGGTGTAAATTATGTCATTCAGTGGTACTATGCATTGAGTTTTCACTCTTCGTTATTGGCTAATAATTCAGTGTTGACAGGACACTGGTCTCAGCTTTGCCCCCACTTTAGTAGTCTCATTGAATGCATCAATGCTTGCTTCATATTCTTTCCTACAGATCTCTTAAAATTATTGCAGACCTCCGATAGGGGTGAGCAAAATTCGACTCGAAAAAATCGAATAACTCGACTTAATTTGAGGTAAAAATACTTGAGTCGTTTTGACTCGATTCGAAATTTCATAAACTCGACTTGATTCGAAAAAATTTCAAATAAAGTTCGAGTTGTAAAATGAAAATTCGAATAACTCAAAATTTTTAGTAATTAAATGATTAATTTTTAAATTTGAGACGAATCTCTCAAATTTTTATCCTATATATACATTGATATATAAAACTATAAAAAAATATTGTTACATATTAAAAAAAATTACATATATGCATCCTATAGGATTAGAGAAAGTTATTTAAATTGAAATCAAATCATATTATAACATGATAAATACAACTCGACTCGAGTTGTAAAATATGACTTGTCAACTCGAATAACTCGAAATCTTTTTATTCGATTTGACTCGACTCGATCAAATACTCACCTTTAGACATTGAGATTCGAATCTTGAAATTATTAGATATTATCGAACTAAGCCTTTGAATCGTTCATACCGTTAAGAAGTTTGATAGTAATATTATTATATATTAACTAATGTCTGATATGTTTGATAAAATGTGCAACACTATAACATCTCAAGATTATGCATCTAAGACTATGACTCTACGCAATTTTTATATAATTTTCTCAATCCTGGTTGTTCATTGGCAACTGTTTTTTTGCTTTTAATGTATGTTTATGATGTTGGCTGATTGAGAAGACATTGAAAATGTGCAGACTGCAGAGCACTGACTTGAACCAGGTTTGCTTTTGATTTTTCTTCTTGAATTCATTCTATAATATCTGGAACAGCTCTGAATCATGAAGTGTTTAGGTAGACAGATTTTCTTTGGAATGCCTTCAGCAGTACAGTTAATGCAACAATCTGGACCTTGTAGTTTCTTTGAACCCAACATTGTTTCATTCATGGAGCAGTCTGTACAGGATAGAATAAGACAACCACTAAAATAGTTTTTATACCGATAAAAATTATCGGTTAATTGACGATAAATGACTTGAAATAGCGTGATAAAATTATATTATAGTATACATTGATATAATTTTATTATATAGATAAATATAATGACTTGAAAAAAATGTTACATCAATTAAAAATAATTTATAAAATTATATAAAATATATATTTTTTTTATTAATTTATCATTTTGTTAAGTTGTTTCAAACTGTTTATTGTCAATTTTTTAATAATCTTCATTTGTATAGAGATAATTTTAACCCAAAATAAAACATTAATAGTTGAATTACCAAATAAGATTAAAATAACTATTCAATTAAACGTCAAAATATTTTAAAACATGTATTTTCAAATATGGCCTATAAATGACAAAGATAATTCTATTTTTTCAAATAATTATTTTATTTTATTTTTTGCTTTTTTATTGTTTTTTTCATAATCTCGTAGATATTTAATTTATTATATACTATTTTGAATTAAATCTTATATAAGTTCATATACCACATTCAAATTTACAATGCCACGATAATGTTCTTACTGCCAAAGTTCTTTTTAGGTGAAATCATAGTTAATACTCATTGTATTTAGTCAAATTCTAGTTTCTATACATTCCAAATTTTAAAATTTTATTATGGATGTAAATAATACACGAACAATATTATAGAGTTAAACAGACTTAAAATCGGTAAATCACGGATTAAGGGTGTACATTAAATTAATTTGATTAATCGATCAAATTAAATTATCTAAAATTCATTAATGGATGGATCAAATGAAAGAATAAAACCCACAACTGACAACTTAATCCTTCGGATTCAAACAATGTTTAAGAAAATCATAATAAAAAAATGGATCAGATTTTCAATATAATTAATTCATCAAAATTTTTATTTAATGAATTGAAAATGGAATGAAAGTAAATTAAATTAATTTTTAATTTTAACTGATTTCGTATTATTTTATTTATATATATATTTTTTGAATCAACTACAGTATTACAATAGTATCTATTCTATACTTTCAACTGAAAGTTGATCACTTAACCACTGTGCTGATATTACTAATGCTCAAACCCGTAACCTCTAAAAAAACAATCGTTTTTTTAACCACTGAAACTAGATGATTCGTGCTCTTTATTTATATTAAATTGTGAAAATAATGATCAACCATAGATTTCCCCTGGCACATTAAAGACTATCTATCCAACAAAAATGCTTTAGATGCTCAGGAACAAAATCTTCTAAATTTATTGTTTGTTCCCAAGGACTGAACTAGAGGTGGCAAAATGAGCTGAGACCTAAAAAACAATGACTAGAACATACTCGAACGCCGCCATGAGAAAGCGCATCCGGAAGAGGCATCGATAAACAGCCTTCTTTCGAACACTTTGAATCATTCATGCACATAATTTCAAAGAGGAAATCAGAATCATGATATAAACAGAGATCATTACTGACCTTTAGGATTGCCATAAGTTGTCGCCACATAAATACAGCAGTACACTAATCCATGATACTCTTGTTCCTTAGTGCACATGCGGCTGAGGAGGAACAGGCGATCGATCTTTAGCTATATGAACCAACTTAATGCCTCCTTCCCTACATTCCATTACCACAAAACCTTCTATTCAGTAATAAGGGATCTTTCCTTCACGGTTCCGGTTTAGCTTTTCATTTTGTTTACTTACGAAGAACAGCAACTGCTCCTAGACTACTACTATCAGCTTTGGAATAGGCTATACAAAAGAAGATAAATCTAATGGTGCCCCTTCTTATTACCCCAATCCTTTCCTCCTCTATGTCAGATTAGCTATTTTCCTCTCTATCTCAAGAAAATAATATCTACCACTGCAAAGATCGAACTCTACGGAGCGCACGTGGTGGTCTTCGCTGCTCCACAACTGGAACCACCTTCTCCATGAGCTGCAGTGAAAATCAACATGATGAGAAACTCCTTTAGGAACTTAATAGGCACAGCTTATTGCTGAATGCTCTGTTGTCCATGATTACATTTCTTACTTGGATATTGTTTGAGAACTAAAACAACTACTAAATCCAAGTTATCTATAAGTGTTTGAGATGAAAAAAAGAAAGAAAACACTTAATGCTCTGATAAAAGCAGAGATTTATTACCTGCTTCAATCTTTCCTTAGTTCTCTCAGCCTGCAAGTACAAAAAATGCGGTTAGAAATGAAAACATACATAATAAAAGTCTAGTGAAGTGAAAGAAGACGCAATATACTAAAATGAAAATTAGTATGGGAAAATAGAGAATCATAAAATAAAATAATTTTTTATCAACATTCATTAGCTTACTCTACAAGCAAAGGATAAAAAGGAAGCCCAAATCTATGCTGCTAGGAATTGAGACCAAGGACATGAAAACAGAAACATACATGAAATGAGATGGGGAAAGATAAAACTCAGTTCCTTCCAAGCATTTGATTTAACACGTCATACATGAGATGTATAACAAGGGCGAGAAATGTTTTTCTCTAGGGAAAATATGATTTATGTAATGTGCATAACTGCAAGATATATCAATCATTGCATAATTCTTTCATTTTTAAGTGCGGTATATGCATGCTTGTTTGTACCTGCTTGAATAAATCCATCTGGCCACATGCTCAGTAACTTAAAGCAAGGAGAAGCTAAAAGAAAAGAAAAATAAATGACCATGGTAGAGGAAGACAATACTTTATCCTTAAAATAGAGCAAAAATCAGTCATTAGCTAAAACAAGTATATGCAACAATGGCTAAACCAGGGAATTCAAATTCAAGATATCCCCAGCCCCAAGAATTGAAGCAGCCTATACACGGATAGGTGTATTTATGCTGAATCTAATCATGTCAAGTTCTTGAAAATGTAAGGCTTCTAAATTCGAGTGCATAAAACAGTGTAGGATGCACCCATATACCTAAAGGACCATAGACTATAAACACAACACAGAGCAAATAAAGAATATTTTCTATAAAACACATGAAGCTGAAAGAAGATGTGAGACTGCTAATTGAAGGAACACCACAAACTGAGATTATAACTTACAAGTTACGGGGAACTTATATAGTTAATAATCACTAACCAAATCCAACAGAGTCTATGGACATAATAGGCAAGGAAATTAGGGTAGAAATAGAATCCAGGGGATTATTGTGAAACTTATTGTTGGCAGAAGCATAAGTATGGTCATTATAAACTTTTGGAAGTTTCAGAACAAAAGTTGACCAAAACAGGACCTACTAGCTTTAAAACAAAATCCTTTCAGAGGCATATAATGCTAACGTATCTACTAGATGAAGTCAATTGCAACTACACTGAAAACTTAGTTTTAAAAGTAGCTAGAAGCACCGAGGCGTTAAGGGTCTTCTGGAGGCGTTCTTCTCCACACCTCTATTCACCCAGAGCCTATTTAAAATTAACATTGAGAACAAGCAACAAACTATATGTCTGAGATAAAATAAATTTCACACCCTTATGAAGTATTTAATGAGGAAATTAACCATTCCGATCATTATTTCAAATCATAAATTTATAAGCCGAGAGGTTATAGAGTTTAGAACAAAATTCAATACCTTTTCTTTCAACAGACACTCATTTTCCTCTTCCAGCTTTACAGCTAATGATTCCAATTCATCTTGGTATGCCTACAATCATGGTAGAAAAATAATAAAACACCATTTTTCTTCTTCTAAAGAACAATTCATAAACGTTGACACGATTCAATCAAAAGAATTCAACCAATTGTATACCTGTTTCCTTTCCCGAGACCTGGCAGCAGATTCCCTGTTCTTTATCATCCTTTTCTGCCGCTGCTGTGCCGCTTTATCCAGCGGCTCCATCAAAACCCCTCTTCCTCTCTTCCCTCTCCCTCCACCACCTCCACTTCCCATAACATCCATTCCGTTCCCCAAACCAACAATTGACCCCTCCATCTTATCCACCATTTGAAACGTACTCCCTCCCGCCGGATCAAACGAGTACAGTCCACCGCTCAACCTATCCGGATGCAACTTAACCTCCGCCGCTTCCTCCACAGCACCAGCCTTGGCCAAGAAATCCTCCAAAGTTATCATCTCGTCCGGTTCCTCCTCTTTCATCGTGACCTCTTTCCTCTCGCCGGATACAATTTCCCTCCAAACCTCCTCCACACTTCTCATCACATTGTTATTACAATCCGCTACAGCTTGAACCTGAGAAGCTTCGGAATTATCCGCGGCAGCATTCGGAATCGGACCATCGATTAGAGTGATCGAAGCATCAACCAGAGTCGTCTCCGTCGCGGGAGCGGCCGAGTAAACATTTCGTAGAATGCCATCATCAGTCATTGTCGAGCTCAATCTGTTGTTCTCTTCGTTTTTGTTTTGATCAGTGAAGAGTTTGGTTCTAGTAGAGGAAGAAGTAGTAGAGCGACGGGAGAGATCCGTCTTTCGCGAATTTGAAGTCAACGACGACATAATCGGCGATAATCTCTCTTTTTACCGACAGATTCTCTCGTGGAAAATTTCAGTTCTCTCCCACCGGAGAGAATATCTAGGGTTTCGGTTGAATTTTGGGGATTTTCGATTTTGAATTTGTACTTTTTGAGGTTTTGGATTTTGAATTTGTCGTACTTTTTGAGGTTTTGGATTTGTTATTCTGTTGGTATCGTAGAGACTACAGAGCGCGTGTAAGTGCGCGTGGATCCGTTTCCCGATTTGAGAGAGTGGTGTTTGACTTGGCTTCGTTTTGATTGAGGAAGAACGGTAAGTGTTAGAGTTACAGAGGTGGTGAGTTTAGGTGATGTCACCGTACCAGTTTCATTATTGTTTTCGCAGACCGCTGTGATGAACTGAGATTGCGTGTCGAAATTTGGTTCGTTCAGTTACTAAGTCATTAAAAATAGTATACACTCTTAAATATTTTATTTGCTTAATAATATATAACTTGTATGTTCAAATGATAAAAATATTATGAAAAAATTTATTTTTTAATATATGAATTTTTTAAATAAAATTTTAAATTATTGATGTTTTTACAAAAATATAAAGTCAGAACTATTAGAATCTAATTTTTAATAGTATTTATTTTTTTTAGATTTTTTTTATTTAGTTACAGTGATTACAATAGTATCTGTTCTAAAGTATATACTCTCAACCGTGCTGACAATACTAGTGCTCGAACTAGTGCTCGAACCCGTGACCTCTAATAACAACAATTGTTCATTCAATCGATGAGGCTAGAAAATTTCGAGTTTAAATAATAAAAAATTAAAAAAAAAACTAGAATCGATGACAAGAGACTCTGACTTCAAATAATATTTTTTATCTATATTTTATAGATAAAATAATTAAGGCATAAAGATAATTTTAACCTTTAATGTTTATTATTTTTATCATTTTAACCATGATAAATTTAGCTCTTAACCTATATTTTTTGACAAATATATTATTTTTGATAGTTAAAAAAATAACAATAATAATATGTTATATATATGTTTAATGATATTTAAGATTTAAGAATGTTTAGTACCCTTTTATTTTAGATTTAATTAATTTTTAATATTTTATTTAAATTTTAATTATTTTATATTCTATTTTAAAATAAAATTATCTTTTACGTGTATATATTTGTTATTATCGTAAAAAATTTAACAATGACATGTTATATATATGTAGAATGAGATTAGATACCGTGATATTTATAATATGTCATCGCGCATATATATATATATATATATATATGACATATCAATATCATTAAATTTTTAACAATTTAACTTAGTTACAAAAAGCGCGCTTCAGGCGCTAGGAGGCGGGAAGCGACCGAAAATTCGCCTCTTTCACCCAAGGCGAAGCGAAATCCAAGAGGCGAGCGCCTCCGAGCGACTCATCAGAGGCGACAGACGAGCGCCTCCCTCGCCTCGTGTGGGCGAGGGTAATGGTTATAAAACACGTGAGATATTTTAAAAAAGCATGTTAAATAAAATCCTAAAATCCCCGATCGACCCTATCCCCTTTTCTTATTCTGTCGTTCTTTCTTTTCCTATTAATTCTTCAAGAGAACCGGCCAATCACTATCGCCACTCGCCGGCCTGAAAGTTCTCGTCGCCGGCCAGCCTTAGTCTCATCGCTGCGACGCTGCGATATTCCTCCTTTTTTATATTCGAAGTTCTACAGAGACAGAGTATAGACTCGGTAATGATTTTTTTTAAGTTTATTATTTTTTGTATTTTATTTTATTTATAGACTATTTTTTTCGAAATATAAAGAAATTCTTTATTATATTGCTCCTTGATTTTTGTTTTATATTCGAAACTTTGAATCATATGCTCCCTAATTCATATTCGAAGTAATTGTGACACTGTCATGCCTCATGTTTTTTTTTGGTTACTATTATGCCTCATGTTGATTTGTATTTGAATCATATGCTCCCTAATTTATATTCGAAACTTTGAATCATATGCTCGATGATTTTTTTTTTCATTTTTTTTAGTTACTGTCATTTTTTTACTTACTGTCATGGCAATTTTAATGCTTCAAAACTTTAAAATATTATTTGCAGAGAGATTAGAGATATTACTATTTACTAAGACATTTTTAGCTATGGTATCTTTGTTTAGTTTAAAGAGTATTATATTCAAACTTCGTAATTTCTGAATCATAATCTCCAGTTACTTGAGTCCCTAATTCTTTGTTGACAGATTCAAAACTTTAAATAACCAGCAATATAAGTGTTTCTGTCAGATTCAATTATGATTTTATTCTTTATTGATTTTGTTCAATTATGATTTTCTATTCCCTATTCTCTTTTATTTTTTTATTTTTTATTTTTTTTATTATTGTAGCGGCCCTTTAAAAAATAAGATATGTAATTAAGTGTAATGAAAGAAGTGTGGTAAAGGTCACTAGTGAAAACTTCAAAAATTGAGAAAGTTGAAATGTCTCAAAAATTTAGAAAATTAGGTTTAAATTGAAAATTAGAGTTTAGAATTAGGAATTCAAAAAATCTAGGGTTTGAAATTAAAATTGGGAATTGAAATGAGTAAATTAGGGATTTAGGGTTTGAAAAATTAGGGATTGAAAAATTAGGGTTGAAATTGGGGATAAAATTGAGTAATTAGGTTTTGAAAACCTAAATTGAAAATTGAATTAAAAAGGAAATTTACAAATTAGGGTTAAAAAGAATTTGGGGAAGAGGATTTAAAAAAGGTTGGAGTCGCTAATGGCCACTTTGGTAGGCCGGACACCGTAAAACCAGATATTCGAAAAAGACGGGTCCGAGAGTCGGTTACTGTTTAAAAACGGGTTTAGGATTTAAAAACTGCCCAAAATTGGCACCTTTAAAATAACCGCTCAATTAATTTTGGAAATTTATTTTAAAGTGGTATTTAAATTAAAGTGGTATTTAAATTAAAGTTTGTTTAATGTTCGAATTTAGTTTTATTTTTTCCGTGTCTTTATTCGAAGACAACGCATACACCGCGACCACTACGTTAGAACACGGGCCCGTTACGACCGAATAAAGACGTAATTAAATTAAGTTAATTAATTAAGAAGTTTGATGTGAGTTGGAGAAAAATAAATATGTACAATATATACAATATTTAAAAAAAACGAATATAACAAATATATACACAACATTAAGATAAAATGCAATAAGTAAAAAACATAAACAAACATGCAAGACAAAATTAAATAAAGACATAACAAGATAAATGAATAAAATACATATACAGAATGTACAAAATATACGTATGAGATGTAAGAATGCACGAAATACATATACGTGCCCAAATAAAATAAATAAATAAATGGACGTATTATAAAATGCATAAATAATAAAAATGCATAAAATAATACAAGGCATAAATAAATATAAGTTTACACCATGAAATGAAATACATAAATGAAATGTATGGTATAAGAAAATGAACAAAATGACTAAAAACATATTAAATAAATATGTGCAAAAATAAATATGCACGTAAACAATAAAATAAAAAGACCAAAAACAAAGAAAATAAACACTGGAAAATGGACCAAAGTGTAAGGAAAATAAATTTTAGGTTAAAATCAAAAGAAATAAAAAGTTATTTTTCGAACAATGACTAAAATGGAATAATTAAAAAACAAAAAAGCCTCTGAAAGGTTATTTTGATGAGGGGAATGGCTTTAAAGTAAACACTTAAACACGGAATGACCTTAAAATAATTAAACCATTATAAAAATATGATTATAACACATTTGGTGATCAAAACGAAAGACGAGACAGAGCTTTGAGGACTCCGGGCGTTATTCACGCGACAAGGAGGTTTTTAAAAGTGAATTAAACCATTTTTAAAAGAAACAGAGAGTATAAATGACAAACATAAATTAAAAACATTTCCCCTTTCCATATTTTTGAACCGAAACACAAAATGAAAGAGAGAAAGCTCTCGTCTGTTCTTCAGGGAACCCAGAAAATCCCAAGAACACGATGAGTGTTCTTCACTCCCGTCGTGATTACCAGATTCCGGCCACCGTTAGCGGTGGCCGACGAAACCAAAGCTCTTCAAAATTTTCCTTTTTTGAAACCAAAACTCAAATTAAACTTCAGATCTGAACAAAACAAAACAAAAATCCTTATTTTCACCTAAACTAAACTCGAAAAGCCCTCATTTTCTTTGCAAAAACGAAATAAAAACGACTCATTTTGTTGCTAAAAGGAACACAGAACGACTCCTTTCCGTTTCTAACTTTCGGTTCACCAACGACACAAGTGTCAAGGCTTATCACCGGATAAGGAAGATCGGAGAGGGAAGACGCTACTGACTTCAAAAACTCGGTAAGAAAAAAAATGAAACCCCCTTTTATTCTATGCATCCGAAAAGAAAAGAGACTCAGCTGCCTCTAAATCTTTGCTCTTTGTATTGATTTTTCTCGTGAGGGGAGAACCATTTTACAAGTTGTTTAGATCGACTTAAATAACCGAGTTTTTACATGAGAAAAAAGAAAAAACTCTCTAATTGCTGGTGATGTTTTTGTTTGTACACGCCTCTGAATTTGTGGTGATTATGCGTGTTGGTGAAATCAGAATATGCTTCTAAAATCGTTGGCCGAGTGCCTCTGAAATTTCTCTGATTCTTATCGAAATGTCCCCTGAGAATTCTGATTTTTTGGCCATATTGCTCTGCAAAATTATTGTACAAATCCTGATGCATTTGTTTTTGTTTCTTTGTGCATGCGTGGCTCGGAGAGGGGCAAAGGGGACCACCGACGATGAGAGGACCATCGAAGAAGAGAATGGTTGACGGTCGGATCGGGAAGTCGAAAGGTCGAGATCATTATCTGAATAGTAGCGTGTGCGCCACACGCGCGCGTGAAGAAGCCAATGAGTCGCGCGTGTGGATCCAGAGGCTTCTATCTAGATCCAGATCTAACGACAACCAGGCGGCTGTGTAGAGGAAAAGAATGGGTTAGGGTTTCAACTGATAACCTAATTAAGGTTAACCGGGTTAGGGAAAAAAGACTTGGGCTCAGTATTTAATTTTTGTTGTGGGCTACTTGTTTATTAATTCTGGGCTTGTACACTTGGACTGTTAATATTTAATAAACTTTGGGCTATATATTTATTATAAAAAGGGTTTAAATTTATATATTTTATTTATTTAACAAATATATAATAATAATAATATATTATAATAATAATAAAATCGAATAATAATAATAATAAACTTAATAATAATAATAAAATAAAAAAAAGTAACGGAAACTAAAAAGTATAAAAAAGCATTTACAAAGTTTATTAAACAAAGTTTAATAATTTTTGAATTTCCTTCTATCAAAAGTAACTAAGTTTAAAAAGGATACAATATATATAAAAAAGGAGAAATTAAAGAAACCAAGAGCTAAGTACTAATAATATATTAAGCCCACTAAAAAAAACACCCGTATATAATTTTTTTGATTTTATGTTCATTATTCGAATGAAATAAAAAAGCATCGGGTTTAGACCCGAATAAAATTAGTGATTACAATTATTTCATTTCAGGTACCAAAACTCAAATTTAAATAATGGATTTGGGATCAAATCCAATTGGATCATCAATCCCTTTAGATCCAGCAAGAAAATATGGAAAACTGGATCCTTCCAATAGAAATAACTTTCTTTATGGTTTTTGTGGTAAAATTACAAAGGGATGGACATATCGGATGAAGCAACACTTAATTGGAGGATTCAGTAGTGTGGTCAAGTGCCCTCAATGTCCCGAACATGTTAGGAAAAAAGTGAAGGCCTTTATGTTGAAAAAGGAAGAAGCAAAGGCTACAAATTTAATGTCATCTCAAAATTTTTCATATGATGTTGATGATCATGATGAAGAAGAACTTGAAATTGCCTCAGGTGGGGATGCAGGCAACTCAAGTCAAAGGACCGGATCTAAAAACCAAGAGTTAAGGGTCCAATGGATTTTTTGTTGCTCCTAAAGTTAATCCACACAAAGAGGGGAGTGTGCAAGTAGCTTGTGTTAAGCAACTAAGGAATGATACTTGTAGAAAAATTGTTAGATTCTTTTATGATATCGGGATTGCTTTCAATGCTGCAAGTTACCCAAGCTTCAAAGAAATGTGTGAAGCTATTGAATAATACGGTGTTAGTTTTAAAGTGCCTAGCGTTCACGAGCTTAGAGTGCCACTTCTTAAGAAAGAAGTAGAGAATACTCAAAAAATAATAGAAGAGCACAAAAAAAGTGGGCACAAAAGGATTGTTCGATTTTGTCAGATAGGTGGCGTGATTCAATTGCGCAAAAAGATATTGTCAATTTTCTTGTAAACTCTCTGAAAGGATCTGTATTCATTAAATCTGTGGATGTTTCAGAAATTGTTAAGGATGCCGACTTGTTATGTCGGATGCTTGATGACATGGTGGAACTTGTTGGGGAGAAAAATGTGATCCAAGTAGTGACAGATAATGCTTCTAATTACGTCAAAGCCGGTACGAAATATTTTTTTTTAATTTTTTAGATTATTGAAATATTTTAACTTGATGTGTTGTTTTTTTATTTGTAGGAAAATTATTACAAGTTAAGAGGCCACACCTTTAATAGACTCCATGCGCGGCCCATTGTATTGATTTGATGTTAGAGGATATTGGAAAACTTCCCAGAGTTAAGAAAGTGCATATTCACGAATGGTTACATATATAGCCATGTCTCCCTTGTGAACATGATGAGGAGGTTCACAAATCAAAAGAATTTGTATAGGCTGACAATCACAAGATTTGCGACATCTTTTACCACTCTTGCACAATTCCATAAGCAGAAGAATAATTTGAAGAAGATGGTTGCTTCTCAAGAATGGAACGAATCGAAATGGCCAAAAGAAGCTGGAGGAAAGAAGATTGCAACTTATCTTTTGCAAGAAACTTTTTGAAGGAACGTTCTTTATGCTCTTAAGTTAACGGGACAGGACCTCTTGTTAAAGTTCTTAGAATGGTTGATGGTGAGAAAAAACCACTTATGGGATACATTTATGAAGCCATAAACAGAGTCAAAGAGGCCATTTCTAAGAGTTTTTCAATGAAGGAAGAGGAATACAAGAAAGCTTTTGAGTTTATTGATAAAAGGTGGGATTGTCAACTTCACCAACCTTTACAAGCTGCTGCTTATTTTTTAAACCCGGAACTCTATTATGATGACCCTGAGAGAGCAAGTGGAAAAAAAAGTTATGAATGATCTACTTGATTGCATTATAAAGTTGACTCCGGAGAGTAAAATTGAAGACAAGACCATCACAGAAATAGAGCTTTATCGAAATGCTAGTGGTCTTTTCGGGAAACAAGAATCCATTATGCAAAAAAAAAAACAAGATCTCCAGGTATTAAAAGTTACAATACAATTATGCAAGTTTTTAGTATAATTTATAGACTTTTAATGTTACTTAAAACTTATAATATTTTGCTTTTATTTTTTATATGATAGCGGAGTGGTGGTCTACATTTAGATCTTCAACTCTTAGCCTTCAAAAGTTTGTTATACGAGTCCTCAGTCTTACTTGTAGTGCTACTAGTTGTGAGAGAAATTAGAGCGTTTTTCAGTTGGTAAGGACTAAAGAACTTTTTCTCTATATTATTTCTTTCTTATCATAATAAATTATTAATTATTAATTTTTAATTACTTAATAGCTTATGTAATTTTTATTTTTTCAGCTTCATACCAAAAAGAGAAATAGATTAACACAAGATCTACTAAACGATTTAGTTTTTGTAAAATACAATCGTGTATTGAAACGTCGACTTCAGTTGAAAGACACTGATTCTATTCTTTTGGAGGATATTGATGAAAATAATAAATGATTGATTGGGAGAATGGAGAGTAATTCATCTGACAATGAAGATGAATTTGTGTTTGATGACGATGATCTAACATTGAGTCAAGTTGGTAGAGATGCCGGAGCCGATGATCTTATCTATTACACTAAAGCATCAAAGAATCCTTTATCTGCATCTGTTAAGGAAAAGATGTAGCTACTAGTTCTGTGACCTTTACTCCTAGATCAACTCATGAAGTCCCAATACATGATGAGATAAAAAAGGATATTGGTGAAGATAAAAATTATAGACTTGATGGAGATGAATATTTTAATGATGGTAATGATTTGGAGTGATGGAGTATTACATTTTAATGTTTAAGTGCAACTTTGAAATTTGAACTATATTGAATACTTTGGTTGTTTTTATTTCTTTAATTTGAACTATATTTTATTGCTCTTATATATCATTTTGTTTAATTTGAAACTTAAAGTACAAATTTAGGTAAAAATATTTTTATTTTTTACATATATAATTAATTATCATGTATTTATGTACAAAATATACTATATAAATAATTTATAATTTTTAGGTAAAAATGACGCCTCGCCTACGAAAAGCGAACGCCTTTGCCTCAACTCTATGAACTTTTGAGTCTTGGAACGCTTTGCGCCTTTTAATACAAAACAATTTAATAATTATTAAGATATTTGTCAAAAAAAACATAAATTAAAATATAAATTTATTCAAAAATAATTAAAAGTCAAAATAATAAAAATTATAAACGTTAAAATTATCTTTATACTAATAATTAAGTTTAAATACTTAAAAATAAATTTTATAATTCTCATGACTCAATCCTTTAGATATGCTTGATAACAATAAAAATATAATTTTAACTTGTCGAGTCTGACTTGATCCGATAAAAACAATTTCTTTAATCTATTTATAGTAAGAACCATTCCTATAATAAAAAATTATTTTAATAAATTAAACATAATCCCTTATAATTAAGTATAATTATACAGATAAATTCAATGATTGAGTTATTAAAATATTAATATTATAATTAAATTACTTTTATACAATTTTATAGTAACATTTTGCACTCCTACAATTTATATTTTAGCAACCAATGATTTTATTAACTTAGATCTAGTGTAATTAGAACTCGCCACGTATCAAAATATATTCTTTTCGTTATTATAATTAATTTTTATTTATAAAACGGGAAAATATAATTAAATATTGTTCTGTATAATTTTTTTTTGGGAAAAGAGGTTGATTCGGATTTCTTTAGGGATTGAAATCGTTTCTTCGGCAACCATCAAAATCGCCATGATTTTTTTAAATAAATAGTAAAGTCGTTTAGGTTCTGAACACTGAAAATGGATTTAGATGGGAAATCGAGATGGCTAATGAAACAAACAATATGTTTGGATTAAACGATTAAAAACTAAATCGGAAGAGCGAAGAAAAGAAGAATCATCCGACCTGAATACTGTTAGATTCAAAGCATATCATCAAGCTTGGAAGAGTCAGAAATCTCGTGTGGAAAGTGCCGCTCATAGCACCGAGGACGGTGCTGCGTTTGCACGAACAGACGATTTTCGTCACTCTCTATCTCAATACATCATTAGGAAGATCAAAAACGAAGAAGAAATCGAAGAATCAATGGGAAACCTGAAGAGGCTTTGGAAGTTCATCGCCTTCTCTCTGCTTTGCCGCTACAGAGCAGATTTGGGGAGAATTTTATAGCTGGTCGGGAGAAACCCTAATTAGAAGAACGGTGTCGTTTAACAACTGTTCACCCTTCCTAACACCGATGGTTAGAGTTAATAAACATTTTCAGCTATAAATAACCTTTAAATAAAAAAAAAGACATGATTGAGAAGAATTAAAACAAAAGAATACAATTAAAATTTTGAGTTAATTACATCATGTCTCTAAATTATTATTCTTATTTTAAATTAATTTTTAAATTTTTAAATGATTATAAAAATTATTTTTTGTCTATATACCTAATGATTTATATTTAGTGGAAAAAAAATAAACGTATATATTTTATTGTTTACGATTTATAATTTTAGAAGTTAGTTGTATTTGTTATAATTTAGGGTTTAGATATTAATCTAATACGATTATATATTTAATTTTAATATATAAATATTCTATTATAACCTCAAACCCTAAATTCTAATTACATCTCATAAATTTTATAGTACTAAACCTAAACCACTTAATCTTTGAATTTTAAAATTTATTACTAAACTCTAAAATTAGAACATTTATAGATTTTTTTAAATTTCACCAGTTTTGTATTTGTTTTCTCTTTTTAATATGTTTTATACTGTTTTATTTTATTTAGTCATTTTCTGTATAAAAATAAATATTTTTTGTATATTCTTGTGACACGGTCTTTCTTTATTATTGTATCATAATTTTTATTTTTTCAGATTTAAATTTGATATAACATTTTAAAATTTTGTTTAACTCAAAATACTTATAGATTTGAAATATTTAATTCAAAATCCTAATAATTATGATTTATTTCCGAACCTTAATTGAGAATTGAGAATTGAGATTTTAGATTAAAATTTAGTTATGCAATCAATGACCTAATTATGAAAATCAAAAGTTCTGTGTCCTTTATGTAATGTGGGTTGAGTTTAAGGGTCGTTGTAAAAACCCTCGATCATTTCGGTGATCTTTGTGTCATTTACCCATTTTGGCAAGGTATTTAAACATTCAGGCGTGATTCACTTGGTTGAGCCCATCAAGAGCCCATCAAGAGCCCAGATGTGTGAGGCCCAAAACCAGTTCAGTAACCTCACTCGTATTAGGGATGGCAAATGGGTGTAACGGGTGCGGATACCTCCTTTCCATATTCATACTTAAATTTTTATATCTATCACTTACCTATCACCCATGGTAGGTATAATTTTCAAATTCACACCCGCCCACGCGAGTACATTCATAAATCCATCCCCATACCCATCACTCAAAATGTATCCGCTTGTAAAAGTCTACAAGCAACTACTAATATTGAATTATGTAAATATAACATATTCATACCTATATAAATTTAACTACATCTAACTAACTAACGATCACTAATTTAACTAAAACGTATTTTTACTGAAATAAATTCTACTTAACTACAGCTAACTAATATATATATAGTTAACTTAGCTAAAAACATATTTAAATTTTTATCCACACATTATAAAATTTTAACTTGATTAATTCAAGCACGATCATAAATTTACAGTTTTTCAAACTAAATTAATTGAGTTCAAAGTCTACAAGCTTAAATTAACATAGATTTTAAAATAAATTAATATCTTAATATATAAAATATCATAATAAAAGGCATAATCAAAGTCTATAAATACAAATGGTTCAAATTTCATATGAAGGACGAATACGGAGCGGGTGGATATGGAGTGGGTGGATATGAGGCGGGCGGATACGGTGCGAGTAAGGTCTTAAATCTATCACCTACCCACTACCTATGATAGGTATGACTTTTTACATCCGCATATGTCCACTACCCACCAAACTCATACCTATCTCCACTCCAACTGGTACGGGTACAGTGCGAAATCCGCAAAACTGTATTTATCTATCATTTGTAATTCGTATGTTACGCCTAGTGTCATCCCTGAATATGGATAAGAAAAGCGTTTGTTTAAGACTCAATTTTTTAATATTCCATAATTATATTTTTTTAATAAATATTTTTAAAATTTACTCTTAAAATTTATTTTTAATTTTTTATTAAAAATCAATTATTTTCGATACTCGTCATTACTGACATTATTATAATATTTATTATTAAATATTTAATTTTCACTTAATATTTATTAAGAATATACTCATAAAATTTATCTTTTCTAATATTTATCAATAAAAGTCTATTATTTTCTGAATACGTACTATTAGAGAGCTAATTTTTCAGCACCTGTAATTAGGGCCTAATATTTTTTCAATATTTTTTATTAGGGACCTGTTATTAAAAATTCATATTTTTCAATACTTATTATTAGAGGTATTTTTTCTATTATTTGTTATTAGGGACATATTCTTAATTTTTTTATACTTGTTGTTAGAGATTCACTTTTATAATATTTATTATTAAAGACATAATTTTAAATTATTTATATATATTAATAAAAGTTTAATTTTTAGGTTCATATTGTGTCACTTAAATCTCATAAACAACTCTAATTATGACCAAAATCAATAAATGGTTCAGATCGATCTAGGCCAGTGAACCGGTTGTTAAACAAATCGAATGGATAAACTTAATCACTTGTATCATGATCGATTTAGAATTTATGATTTATGAATTTTTTATTTTTTATTTTTTAAAACGATTAATAATAGTATTAGATTAAACTATTTTAGAAAATAATATATATATTGATATAAATAATTTATAGTTATTTATTAAATCATTAAGATTTTTAGTATCCATTAATTAATGCAATAATATTTAATATTAATAATATTTAACAATATTTCTCGCTTGTTGTATTTTTTTAAAATTATTATTATTTTATGTCTTTAAAATTGAAATATGAATTACACTTATTTTTTATATAGCTTTTTAGCCGTTTAAATCCTTTCGAGCATTACATATTATTATTTTTTGTTTGAATAGGTGATCGGAAAAATTATTTCATAAAATAATATAATTGATTTTTTATTTAACAAAATGAGATTATTTGAATAATATACAAAATTAGTCGAAAAATCTCGATGAGGTATTTTTTTTTAAATTTGTATGAAGTCGTTAAAAAATAAAAGACGGTATCTTTTTTCATACATACATATAATTAATATCGTATATCGTTGAACATTACTAACGTTAAACACTGTAAAATGTTATTAAATTAATTAATAAAGATTAAAATATTCAAGGATTGAACATACAATTAATAATTATATGTTGGGTTTATCAATTTTTTATAAATTATATATTGAGTCATTGATATTTTTAATCTTTATTAATTAATTCAATGATATTTAAAATATTTAACGTGATGTTTAGCAGTGTACGACGCTTGTTATATAATTTTTTTTATAAAAAATAATTTTATGTAAATATTTATTCACATCATTAAAATTCGAATCATTGATAGTATTCGATACATTTATTATTATTTTAATAAAAAATAAATTAGGTTTTGAATTTAGGAGTGTGTAGTGATGAGTGAGAGTATAAGATTAGGGCACAAAGAGGAAATCGGATAGGGCAAAAATAAAACATGCGACGAACCAACACTTCTTCCTCTCCCCTCTGATTCAGTTCCCTCTCCTTACAAATCTCGTCTCGTCTCCATATCCTTTACTTTCCCTCAACTTTCTCGCCAGTTTCCCTCTCTTTCTAGTCTCATTCAGGCAAGTTTCTATCTCTTTCTGATCTCACTGTGGTTTTTCTTTCCTTTTTTAACTAAATATAACGCCCCCTTTTGTTCCTTAAACACAATAAAATCTTTTCTCTGTTTCCTCAGATTCAAGTTCAAAACTTTTCCCTTTTTATAGGTATTGTATTTAAAAATTGTATTTTTCGCCTTCTTTTGATTTCTTCGCAATCAAACAGATGTTTGTTTTGTTTGTGTTTTACTTTCAAATTATTTGCGGTTTCTTTTATGTTAGTTATAGAAGAAAAAGGGAAATACTTTGATTTCTTAGTTGCTTTTAGTTTGTATTTTGGATTGGATTTGTACAATTTGACTGTTAGATGCTGTGAATTAGGTGATATGGTTAAGGTGGAAGAGTAGTAGAGTATTTGATTTTTGGTAGGAATAAGAAATTTTGTGTTTTTCTTTTGGTTTCCCATTTTGTTAGAAATGCATCGTTTTGTTCATTTTGATGGGGAATATGGTGAAACTGAAAGGAAGATGATTCATGGTGTTTGAGTATGTTACAGGTCCTTGCAAATGGCGGAAGCTTCTAAAGTCATTCACGTTCGCAACGTTGGCCATGAAATTTCTGAAGTAAAGCTTATTTACCTTTTTTAGCTTAATCCTCTTTATTGCCAGCTTATATGGAGTCATCAATAAATGTTTTTGTTTTCTTTTTCGACCGGTTGCACGTGGCTGTGTTTAGAGTTTATGTTTCAATAGGGCAAGCCATTAAACCTTTTGTCTCACATAAATATTGGCTACAAAGAAAATACATAGGATTTTATCATGTATAGTTGCGCCCCGTGTGCTTCAACGATAAACATATATTACCTGCTGTGTTTCCTTTTGCTTGTTTCAGAATGATTTGCTTCAACTTTTCCAGCCGTTTGGAGTGATAACAAAGCTTGTAATGCTCCGTGCAAAGAATCAGGTTTTTACTTTTTCCTTTGTGATAGATGCATCTACTCGAATTTGAACATTTATGCGCACCTAGATTTCGTATGCTTATCTTGTTTAATTGTGTTTAGGCTCTTCTCCAAATGCAAGATGTTACTTCAGCTATAAACGCAATGCAGTACTACACTAACGTTCAACCAACTATTAGGTAATAAAATATTCTTTCCTTTCCTTTCCTTGCGTTCCTTATTTCTAAGACTTTTGTATAAGTTTGTAATGTTCCAGGGGGAGGAATGTGTATGTTCAATTCTCATCACATCAAGAACTAACAACAATGGATCAGAATGCTCAAGGTCGAGGTGATGAGGTTAGTAAATTAGCTTAGTATCACATAATGGATGCAAGATGGAACATAGTTGTCAGATATTATATGGAAAATATTCTGAATGAGTCCATTAGTGTGTGTGGAACTCTATTTTGTCGAAGCAAGATCTTTGAAGGATGATTCTTTTCATAATATCTAGGTAATGAATAACTTTAGGGTGACCCAAATTTGATCATAATCAATCCTTTGTCCTGTTATATTTATTATACTATCCAACTTTAGGGTGAATAATATCTAGGTAATGAATAACTTTGTTACACAAGTACCTCGTAGATATGATAAAACACTTTTGGCTTTCCTTTCCTCTTCTTTGAATTTCCTTGCTTTGTATATTCATTTCCGGTTTTAGTGTTTTAGAGAATTATTTACTGCATATCCTGGGTTTGTTTCTTTATTCATTTAATCTTCTCTCTTTCTATGCTTCTTTATTATTCTCTTCTCATCTCTTCTCTGTCTGTGCTTCTCCATTTATACTCCTATCTCTTCTGTCTCTATGCGGGTCTGCTATTGGGCACACTCTGGATGCGCAGCCGAATCGAATCCTCCTTGTTACAATCCATCATATGCTTTATCCTATTACTGTGGAGGTGCTACACCAGGTTTTCTCACCTCATGGATATGTGGAGAAGATCGTGACATTTCAGAAGTCGGCTGGTCAGCTTCAATTTTTCTTTCTCTCTCATCTCTCTATTAAGCTGCCTCCTGAATTCTTGCACTATATTTGATATTTTTCTCTTTGAAATGACATTTTGTACGTAATTTATGTCGATACCATCATTATAAGAAATAATTTCAACGCTCTGAAGTTTCTACACTTTCGTTTTCCATTGTGTTTGCAGTGATTTTTGTGAATATGTTTCCTTAGATTTTAGATACTCGGTCATGAAAGAATATCTTTCCATAAATCTTTCTGTGTTTTTTACTTGCCTTTCTCCCTTCTTCATCCTCTTCATTCAAATTTTATAGGTTTTCAAGCCCTGATCCAGTATCAAGGACGCCAGAATGCTATATCGGCTAGAACTTCTCTTCAGGTATTTTTTAATTGTATCATTCTTTAGTCATTTTGGATGGTAAACTCTTTTAGTTTTAATTGATGGTTTCCTTTTGTGTGGATATCTAATTTTCTCACCATTTTGCAGGGCCGTAATATTTATGATGGCTGCTGTCAGCTTGATATACAGTTTTCTAAGTAGGTTTTTTAACAAATACTGTCATGCTATTATTGTGTCTAGTGCATGCATGTTGAGGAAATTCTTTTGATTGTTTGATTATACATTTTTATTGGTCAGATTATGTTATACTTCTTAACAGACCATTGTTATTAAGTTATTGATTTTCTCATTTCAGCCTTGATGAATTACAAGTCCATTACAATAATGATCGTTCAAGGTATTGTTAGTAACCACGATTTCTTTAATTGTTGACATTTTTATTTTGTTGCTATTTACACTTTATATCTCTCTCTCTTGCTAAGGGATTTCACAAACCCAAATCTCCCAACGGAACAGAAGGGCAGATCATCACAGGCATGTTCAATTTGTGATATTTCCTTCTAATGAGTCTTCTACAGTGTATGTGCATGTCCACTGTTTTTCGCAGTTATTTCCTTCCTGAATTTAATTTGGATATATTTTTCAATGCAGCATCCTGGGTATGGTGATGCAGGAGGTATGTGTGTCTCGAGGCTCAAGGAGCACCTGTACATAATTTTGTTATTGTTACTCATTATGTGATTTTTCCTGTTAACTAACACTTGTTGGTATTCCTCTGTTTCAGTTGGATTCCCACAGGTGGGTATTGCTCGATTCATGGTCTAATTATAAGTGAGACGATACTTTCTGATCTTGTGGGGTATTATCATCCTTTATGTTATTCAGCCGGATCAGTCAGTATCTTCCTGCTAACCACTTTTTTTATTGAGGTTCTTTGTTTCTATAATAATGTGATAAATTGTTCCTTTTTTCCTGCATGCCCACCTTGTTTTTGTAGTTTGGTTTCATGACTAACTATTAAAACATGCATTATGACTTGATCATAGAAACGCATTTGATCAAACCTGGATTGTGGATATTATTTGAGCTCATACTATACGAATCTGTACGTCCATTTTCACGGGGTGCTCTAGATTATTTAACTGGGTCAAATTAGTAAAGTCTGTTTATTTATGTTATCTGTGAAATACTACCACATTTAATGATTGCATTTCCCTCTTCTCCGTGAAATATAGATGGCTAATGCAGCTGCAATTGCAGCTGCTTTTGGAGGAGGTTTGCCTCCAGGAATATCTGGGACAAATGATAGGTGTACAATTCTTGCTTCCGGTCTAAATCCTGATGTAAGTTAGCTGCCACCCTCTTCTCCTTTTTTCTTTTGTAAAATTTCCAAACATCGAGCTTGACATTCAGTATCTTATTTTCAGAGAATTGACGAGGATAAGCTATTCAACCTGTTCTCACTCTATGGAAATATTGTGAGAATTAAACTTCTACGCAATAAACCAGATCATGCCCTCGTTCAGATGGGCGATGGCTTCCAGGCTGAACTGGCAGTACATTTTCTCAAGGTTTGGCTTTTGAATCTCTTGAAATGTAGTTCTCTTTGGGAAATATTATCAAGTGGTGTTATACCACATCTATCTGCAGCTCCTTATTCGGCACTAACATGCTTGAAATTTGAGTTCCAGGGGGCCATGCTTTTTGGGAAAAAACTGGAGGTCAACTATTCGAAACATTCGACTATAACACAGGGAGCTGAAACCCATGAATATGTGAACTCGAATCTCAACCGCTTTAATCGCAATGCTGCGAAGAACTATCGCTACTGCTGTTCCCCAACAAAGATGATTCATCTTTCCACTTTACCTCAGGATGTAACTGAAGAAGAAATCATGAATCACTTAGAGGAGCATGGCACCATCGTCAATACCAAGCTCTTTGAAATGAATGGAAAGAAGCAAGCCCTTGTTATGTTTGAAAGCGAGGAGCAAGCTACTGAAGCCCTCGTGTGCAAGCATGCAACCTCACTCGGTGGGTCAATAATCCGAATTTCATTCTCTCAGTTGCAGACAATAAGAGAGAACTCACAGTAATAGCTTTAACGGTAAGGAGTGGCAATGGTACTGGCTTTAAGAATCCATTATTACCCAGGATATTTATATCGGGTTGTAGGTTAATCATTTCCCTCTTGTTTGGTTTTAACACACAGTCTTGTTGCTTTATTTTGTTGGATACTTTCCCTTGTTTCTTCATATTCATGTATTGTAATGCTGCTTTATCTCTTTAGGTTCGAATAATTTCAGGGTAGATTTTTATTATGCAGATAATGGTCCGTTTTGTGGAAATAGGGAGAGAGAACTATAGCTGATATTGCATTTGAAGGGTCCTTGTATCATTGTGTTGTATTTTACTTGTAGGCCACGCTATCTGGTCCATTCCTGTTTGTATCCGTATGCCGTATCCGTATGCGTTTGTCTAGTGATCAAGATGTGTTTTATTCTTCGATTTGCCACTCACCCTCGCCCTTTCTCCGAATCCCCTCCCTCCATTGATGAGTTATGCATTTGTGATGCTCAGCGGATCCCCAAGCTGGCACACGGTGATGTTCCGAGGCATATAGAATACCTCCTACCGAGGTTGAAAGCTTCTTAATGGAACTTGAGTTGGAGCCTTTTTCTTATGATGCTGCTCCTTTGATTCATTCGTTCCAGCTACTAACAAATCTTGTCTGTGGCTTGTTATAATAGCTGTCTACATCCCCCTTTGCTGTATCGTCTGTTTCGTTTCGATTCATTGAATGTAACGGTTTTATCTATGGAGGGTGTCTTCTTGACGGTCTTGTTGAACAATCGGGTCCTGGGATTCTCTTGTTTTCCTTGTCGTTACGAGACGACAATGGCTCGTTGAATCTTTTTTCTTTGTTTTTCTTTACCAAACCAAGAACTCAGACTCGAGGAAGAGCTTGAATTTCAATGTCGATGTCGTCTTCGAATTGAAGTGGCAACTACCCGGATGGACTTTGTGCTCAAATTTTGTAGGAATCACTTCAAGAAGGTTCCAATCGTTAATCACTAGTGTGATCAATGCATATGCGGTGCTTGGTCTTTGTTGATGTACGGTGGTACTCAACTTTTATGGCTTAAAGGTGTTTTTTGTGAAAGCAACGTGGTGTTTACTTTAGCACGGTCGTGGTGTTTACTTTAGCACGGTGGTGCTTGTGTTGGAAATTTGAACTCGTTCAAACCAGAATATTTTCCCTAAAACTTAAAGATTAATGACTTCCTTAGAGGAACTCCATGACATTATCAGGGTAATAGAGTTCAAGCTCTCAGCTACTCAACTTTCAATCAAATAAGATGTTCCAGTTTATGTTCTACCTTAGTTTTCTATCCCATAATTTTTTTTTAGATAAGTACAATTTTATTCATCCAAAAGACCTCCCAAATTATTATTATATAACTTTTTACTTTAAAGTATAAAAATAAAAATGATATTACGTTATCTTTCATTTAGTTGCAAGAGTAGAAGTAGAAAGAATTAATTTTCGACAACCAGAAATCTTTGTTTTGACATCCGTCTTGATAAGTAATATAATGTCTTCCGTATGTCAAAGCCTACCACCATGCATTCTATGGTTCTGTTCCTGTCAAATATAATATATAAAATTGTACCATAACAGACGAATGATAACAGGTAAGAGCAATCTTCCTTTTTTCATGAATAGTTCCTGTCAAATATAATATATAAAATTGTACCATAACAGACGAATGATAACAGGTAAGAGCAATCTTTCTTTTTTCATGAATAGTCACCCATTACATCATATCCAACCAACAATCCATTCACACATCTAATCCACACGTGATAAAAATTACTTGCCAAACATGATGAGAAAAATCACCTAAATCTCCTTTATTTTTTAAAATCATTTTTTTCTTCTTTTCTTTATTGTTGTAATGATTTGAATTAGTTGTATTGAATGTCCATAAATCAAAATTCTCATCTTAAATTAATCTCTAATTTTTAAATATTTTAATTTTATTCTCAAATTATAATTTTCTTTTTAATTGATCATAAACTTTTAAACATTTTAATTTTATCCTCAAATTATAATTTTCATTCTAAGTTGGTCCCAAAATTTTTAAATACTCTAATTTCATCTCTTAATTATCATTATATGTTTATTACAACTTATGTTAAAAAAATCAATATAAAAATTATTAATTATCATGTAAAACTGACGCATATTATATAATACTAGTATAACAAAATTAAAATATTAAAAAGTTTATGAACCAGTTTAAAATGAGAGCTTTAGTTTGAGATGAAATTGAAGCATTTAAAAACTTAGAAACCAATTTAGAATGAAAGTAGTGCAATGAACTAATTATTCCAATAATTACAGACTTGACCTATAAACAACTCATGTAAGGCCTAAAGGGACATAATCAAAGATTAGACGATGAAAGAGACAAAATTATCTAATCTTAAAGTTTAAGGCCATTCCATACAAATTAGTAAAGAAAAAAGGGCTTTTCAATAATTTTAAAATTTGGAGCACTAAAAATAATATTGTACAGACTGAAATTAAAAACAAAACAAAACTAGAGATTGCATATCACTCAACAATTACAAAGACACATCCATGGAGTCTGCAGATCAATTCATGCAATGGCAACTCTATACAAATTAACCCCATCATTGGCGAGCTTCCTTCGGTGTGATATCATCCGGTGCAGTTTCCCAACTACCAGTTCTCCTACCCCAACTTGAGTGTCTCGTTTCAGATCGAATCGTTGGAGCTCGGTGATCGGAATCTAGAATGGAATCAATATCCAAGGCAGCATGAGCAAGGCCATTGCTCCCTCTACTACAGATGTCCTCGTCGATTACTTCGATATTACGTCGCTGGGAGATCTTCAGTAGATCGTCACCGATATCTAGATCATCTTCGACCTTGGAACGAGGATCTCCACCAAGATCTTCAGCTTCAGCTCGTTGAGTACTCGGTAAAGTAAGCCTAGGTGCCTCCTCCCGAACAAAATCCCGGAGATTGTTCTTTGAGGGCTTTATCTTTGTGCAAAATACTTCAAGAAAATTACTAGGACAACCCACATTGTAAACATTGATTCTGTTGTCAGACCGAAATCGAAAATTTTCATAGGTAGTCTGGAAAACATGAAGATACATATTAGTTAACACTTAATTCCCGAAACACTATCGAATTAAACAAAAATGAATCTCTTCTCTTTACCACATGAAATGTATATCTTGCCCCCCTCTCCCCACCCACATACACTATATTTCCGAATTTTTTTTCGAGAAGCTAGATTCAAGGCCTAAAACTTACTAATTTATTCCTCGGACGACTTTCCCATATTTATTTATGGAAATCTGACAAGATAGGAGGGCAGAAAAACATAGGTCAATATTTTTTATCATATGTGCCTTTCAAACTCTGATTTGTACTAATTAAGATTAATCACAATTTAAATTATCCTAGAGAAAACACGAGAAATTAACAGACCTGGTTCGTTGCAATGAGGTACAAGTGAAACCCGGTAAGCCCGCCAACAAACCACAGTGCAATGAAACAGTATGCCATTAGTATGACAGATGGAGGAGATTCCTGCATTGCTTTCCAAACTGTTCCACGGTGATCGTCCATCAGAACCTTGATGTAGACTGCTGACATGGAGAATACATAGATGCAGAGAAGAGTTGCCGAAGAAATGAACATAAAGAAGTACCGGTAATTCCGCTGCTCATATGCAAAACAGTCAGTCTCCTAACAAAAAGACTGCTTGAGAAAATTAAGCAAGAAACACCCAGAGTAGTACCGATAAAAAGGCTTATCAGATGAAACAACATACCAGTCCAATACATTGGCCCACCCATGGACAATGGTGATCAAAACGCTCTACACAATTGTTGCAAATGGAACAGTGGGAGCAACGAGGAGGACGATAAAGCATGCATGTGTCACAGTACTTTACCCGTACTTGAAACCCATTAACCATAACTTCCTTGGTTCGAGGGAATTGGAGGCTGGGTGTTTGCCTACCTCCGGCCTCAGCTGAAACAGAGGATTCATAGCGGAACTCCTCCTCTGGTGGATGTGAATTGCGTGGAATGATTCCTGGGTCACGTGCTGATGTGAGGAAAAGAAGAATCAACACCTATCAAAATATTTACACCTTTAAAAATGCATTAACCATATAATTCAAGAAATTTGAAGGAACTGTCCTAATCTTAACTAGATCTGAGAAGGCCAACCTTCTATAAGAACTCGATTTTCGATCTACATCAAATGAAAGGGTTCTGCTGTACATCTTACCAAAAATATATTTTAAAATTTATAAGATCAATTATACTCAGAATTGGAACGGAAAAGTTTGCTTAGCTAAATCACGGCAATTTACCTTCAAGTTTCATTCAATGAAATTTATGAAAAAGAAAATTTCCGAGAATCCCATCCTTTAAAATTGGTACTCAGAGTTCATAAAGGTCTTAGGAAAATGTTTAACTGCTGGCACCGGCCAGAGTGATCAACTCAACAGTAGTTGTTCAAAATCCTCAACAAAGGACACATGCAAGAAGTAAAAGGTAAAAACTTACATAGATAGTAAAGACAATTGCAACCACCAGAACTGCATATCCTGCATTATATGGAGAAAATGCATGCCGAAGATGCCTTGCAACAAACACACAAAAGATGATAACAGGTACAGTGATCAGCAATATGGTAACAAGTAGAGACTTAGCATCTGGCCCAAATATCAGCCTCCCACCAAGGATAAACTTCTGCAAAATGCATATGGAAGAGGATATAAATGCACAATGATAATTGCATAATCTGTCTAGACAGGAGAAAACAAAGATAAAATGAAGAAACCAGATGCGTCATCAGCTACCACATTTCCATATTTCAACACTGTCATTCTAAATATTTTTCAAAAATTGCTCCCCTCATTTATTCAGTTTTGGTCCTCATTAACCTACGTCCATGCTTCCTAAAGCACTCTTCAAAGTTCTAACTTTCATTTACCTCCAACGTATGTTTACAAACATCTTGAAATATACTTGATAAGTCCATCCATGACCAGCACAAAGATCTTGAAATATGCTTTCATTTACATCCATTGTTTTAGTTTTGCTTCACTTTATAAGTTTAATATATGCTTTGAACTTTTTCAAGGTTATTTATTAATTACAAATTTCAGAAAGGGAATACCATCAAGAGCGGAGAGATTATTCATCCAGAAATTTTTCTTGACTAATATATGCTATTTAAATCAACAGTTGAACATTTAGATCAATACTTTGCTTTTACAAACCCACACAGGTAGCAATAGGGCTCCTAAAAGAAACAAAATGTACAAGGCTATAATGAAGAGAAACTCTTTTAACTTTTGACATGTACCCAGAGCAGTACCAATCATGAAACCTGTTCCTACTTCCTACACTATTCATATATAATAGTCTTAGCGTTATCTTATTCAATACAACTTCATCAGCTGCAATGAAAAGCAGAAAAGGTTTGTAGGGATACTGAAAGCCCCATGATAATGGTTTAAATCCTTATGCACAAACAACTTTCATCGCTTTTTCCAAAAATTCAAAGCATTTTCTTTCGGGAATAATCTTCTCCTATTAATTAATATGCTAACTATATGTGCATTTTTTATTTAATCATTCATCTTTCAGGTTTTGTAGATACCATAATGTGATCAGATAAAACTCTAGAAAAATGTAGCAAAGAAACTTAACACTCAAAGGAAGACATAGAAAGGAACTGAATAGGGCCTTCCAAACGACTAATGGTAAAACATATTCCTCAATCTTTAGGCTACTACATCAAGTTTATGAGAGTCAAGAGATACATACATCATTCAGTAACATTGAACACATCATTAATATACTCTCACCACAGCATGTAGATCATCACAACATAGCAAGGACAGAAAAATGGTGCAATAGATTACACTTCTCAAACATGAAAAAAAAAAGATTATCAATTACTTTGCAAATGCAGTCCGTAATAATATTAGAAAAGTGGACACTGCCTTGCTTATCCTCCAGACTTGTAAAATCCCCCGAATTTCTCAAATAATGTCAAGTTCTTCAACTTTATAATTATTAGTCATTGTAATACTCTCCATCCAAATAAGCATTGGATGTCACAAAATGCATATCAACCAATTTTTCATCATGTTCCTTGAAAATATTTTCTATTCTTCTTTTTGTTCAGAGGATATGGGTGTTAGAGATAGAAAATGTGACCAGTAAGTTCCAACAAATGTAGTCATTGCATTCATCTAAAAAATTCACTAACTAAGACGACATTTGCTCATCCTTCTATCTTCAAGTAATACTTTTGTATTGATTAATGCACAAAAAGCATCCCTTTTGATCCAGAGGTCACCACACTAATAAAGTAACACGTATATTCACATGCTCATCAAACTCGGAAAACTATTGCGGTTTAAAATTTGGAAAAGGTAAACTATAGCCAAAGAGAATCTGTCCCATCGGGTCTTACACACTTGCAAGAACTGTAACACTAAGTTTATACTTATTTCTCTCAAAACATTGGGAGAAGAGAAGTTTACAATTCTTAACAACACATAATACCCTTCAATGCAAAAATACACTAAAATCAGTCATGTATCGAGAACGAATTTAGTCTACTTTCCCCAAAGAAATCGACAATCGGCATAAACCATACCACTTAAACCTAATACTTGTAAGACCATATTCCATAACTCTACCAAACAATCCATAACTGAAAATATTCCAAAGCAAAGTCATAAAAATAGTAATCAAGTTCTTTGCCTAACTTCATAAATGCAGAAATAAATAAACAAACAGTCAAAACACCCAAAAGAAAGAGTTCACTATTTTTCTCCAGATTCTCCCCCATTTTGCCATTAGCATATAACTCATAGCACAAAAACTTCACCCAGCAGAGTAAAAACTAAAGAATTTCAACTGATTAGAAAAACCCAAGACCTAAAAACCCTACTAATAACTAAACCAATAAAAAATCCAAGTCATTGTTCTAAAATCTAAACAAGCTAACAAATACCCAGATACCAAAACAGTTCATTTCGACAGAAATTAACTACAAAAACAGTGAAATCCTTACATTACTTCCTTTCCAAACCTCGTACACGCGTTTTTCCATGGGAGAAATTCCAAGTCCTCTTCCCCTTCCTGTAGCTTTATTGAACTACGACGGGATTAGTTAGATGTTCAACTTGTGCCGGAGTTTTCACTTCATTAAAAATAAACAAATTTGAAGAAAGAAACTCGCAGCACCTCTGTTGGCGAAAACGTCCCTGAGCACACTGAAACTCGTACTCAAATCGGGTTATGATTGAGTCGTAAAACGCCCGAGTTGAACCATTTTCATATTATTTTAAGTTTTTAAATACGAAGAATAATATCTAAAATTATATATTTAAAATATTAATATCTTTGATTTATATTATTTTATTTTAAATAAAAATTATTATTTTTAAAACACACCTTATTATTATTATTATTTGGAAAATAAACTAAATTTATTACGCTAATAAATGTGTGTTTTGGGTGATTTCGCGTCATTTTATCATTAATTTTCATGCTTAAAAATGAATTTTCTTGGAGGGTTTGGTGTTATGAAATTACTAGTTTGCCACTATCGTTAACACTTTGGTGCTTAACGAGTTGAGTAGCTCGTGAGTTGCTCGAACTTGATTCGGTCAAAATTCGATAATATTCGACTCGAATTAATTCGACTCGAACTCGATACTTTAACTAGTTGAATCGAGCAAAGTCTAACTCGACTCGATAAGTTCGCGAGCAGCTCGTTAATTTTTTAATTTTTGTTTTTAATAATTACTTTAAAATGATCTCATTTAAAAAATAAATTTAAATAATAATTATTATTGTGTGAATTGTTACTTTAATTTTAATATGCTAGTTTGGTATATTTATGAAATATTACTTTTGAATTTAGACTTTAAAAATGTTTTATCCACTCTTTTTGATATTTTTTTGTTAAATTTGTTAATTTAAGTTAATATTAAGGCTCATATGGTATTATAAAATTTTATTTTTAGTTAAAAATAAGGTAAGTTTTTTAATGAGTTTAACGAGCAACAAGTTGAGTTTAACGAGCAACGAGTCGAGTTGAGCAACAAAATATTTTAACGAACACGAGTTGAGCACAATTTTAATAAGCTTAACGAATAACGAATCAGGTTAAGCAATAAAATTTTTTAACAAGTACGAGTCGAGTAATGTCAATTCACAATCGACTCGCTCGATAAGCACCCATACTTCAACCCTTGTTTTTTCCACATAAGCATCAATTTTGTGGGGCCCAAAGATGAGGTGGCGTGATAATATTGGTTTGTATACCTGGAATTTTCTTTTTATTTTTTTATTTAAAGATTGAGAAGCTGCGAGGTTCAACAACAAACATGTGGAGATGAAATCCTACGAACCCTAACCTATAATTTTTAAAATTAAAACTATAAATTACAAAAAAAAATAATTAAAATAAAATACAAGAAATAATATGAATATAATATAAATAGTACATGTTCTCAAACTTAAAGATCTCAATTTTTCATTCCATTATACAAGTGGTTGAGGTTTATTTGAAGGACGAATTTTAATTCGAACTAATTTTATAAAATCGAATTTCAATAAAAAATATTGAGTTCAAGTTTAATCGGATCAGATTTTGTTAAGGGATAGAATGATTTTTAGAAACTTACCAAGAACTCGAAACAATCAAAATGGTTTAAAATCATAATTAAAGATCGAATTTTTGCTCCGACAAAGCTTCTTGAGGTTCCCTGCGACGAACAACGTGAAGTTCTAGTAATCGGATTGTTATTCTTCATTGTGGGATGACGATGGATACGATAATAGCGACGATAAAATATACGGACGATAAATATCGATAAAATATACAAAACATACCAAATGATCAAACTTGCATGAGTTTCCATGAAAGACTATGCTCCACTTCCAATTTCATTAGGGTTTTCTTCTCAATTTCTTTTAACCTAATTTAAGAACTAAAAGATCAAAATCAAACATATTTACTTTCTCTCTTTCCGAACTCACATACCATAACGTGCATCACTAAACTTGTTCTTGATCCACTTGAAACTGTTTCGAACACTCGATTTCAACTTCCCCTCCATCGCAAACACATTGTACGACGCAATTCTCTTCTTCCTCTTAAGCTCGGGATCGTTCGATGCTGCAAACCCGTTACTCTTGCTGCACGGCCCGTTGAAGTTATATGAACTAGATCGATCTTCGAAGTCAAACTCGCCCGAGAAAGACGAAGAATATTGGGGGAATGACTTGCTCTTCTCCATATCCTACTTCAAGAAACTAGCTAGCTATAGTAAGTAGCAAAGCTCATTGTTGGTCCTTGCATAGCATTTATAGCAAGGGGAACACATGTTAGGTTAGTAGGTGCATGCAGATACAACTTGATTTGATTCGAATTTTATTTTATTTTATTTTCGAATTTCGATATAAGATATCGAGAAGGAGAGTGCATGATGATGAGGCAGACCATGTGTGATGTTGAGAGGATGCTTGGAAAATCATGGTGTTGGGGGAAGAATCATGAGAGCCATTGGTTTGAGGGGGCCCTAGTTGTATTCAAACATGGAATGGTACCTATGGGTTCACATGGTGTAGATGGTCCATTCAACCCACCATCTAGGGGGACCTTTATTTAATTTCTTAAAATTTCAGGGTTTAAAACGAGATTAATGAAACTTTAAAATTACTTTAATTGATTTATAGTGCATTGATGAGTCATATTTGTAATCCAATTATTTTTGGCTTAATATCTACTTTAGCCCTTATACTTTAGTGAAATTCTCATTTTTCGAGTTTTTTACTATTTTTTTAGTTATTTCGTCTCACGTCAATTCCATTTTCACTTTAGTCCTTATAGGTTTCAGTAGAAAAAAAAATGATGTGTTCGTCTCGTGTAAAAAATTAAAAAAAACATTAAAAATACTGCATGGAAAAATCCGATTAGTTTAGACAGAACGAGAGTTGAGATATTAAATTGACTGAAAAACAATAAAATGGTCATAGTGAATTTTTCTCTAAAATTTAAGGGGTATTTTAAGTATTAAACCATTAATATTTTTCTTATAATTTAAAAATTATATATACTGAAATTATAATTATTCTATATTTATGAATTAATTATTAATACTATAATTTGTCATTTTCATTATTATAGCTTGAATGGCGTGGAGACTTCTACTTATGGCATCCACTTTACCTTTATAAAAGATATGGGAAGCATCTCCCACTTGATACTAAGAGATGGATGGCTTAGTGATATGTGGGCCTTTAGTGTTTCCATCTATACTATCCGACTCAACCTGATATATTTTTATCAAAAATATTTTTATAAATAAATTATATAAATTTAGATTTATATAATTTTTAATGATTTTATATAAAAATAGATAAATTACTAGAATTATCTTAAAAAATACTCATTAAAAATTATGTAAAAAAATCTTTCACATAAAATAAATTCGCGTTTAGCCTAAAGCAAGTTCTGTGTTAAAAACTTATCAAATTAAATTTTTTATATTTTACTTACTTACTTAACATAAAACTCGTGTTTAGTCAAGCGTGAACTTGAAACTCGTTTTTGACTAAACACGAGTTTAATTCTATTTGGGCAAAAAGGGTATTTTTTATATAATCTTAATCGAGGGTTGTTTTTTAGATAATTCTTTAAAAAATATTCATTTAATTTTTTATTTTTTTTGTAAAAGGGAGTGTCAATATCTCTAAGAGACTCGTATTTGAGCAGTTTGTCTGCACGTTGAATATACGTTTTCAAGTGATTGAGATTAAAAAAAATACTATTAAAGTATGAACTTTAAAGTTCAGAGATTTAAAATTTAGTTTTAAAGTTCGAATATAAATTTTAAGAACTAAAATTAAAATAATGTAAACCAAGTTTTACACCACTGATATATAAAAAAATAACTTATTTATATTTAATAATGATTAATTTGACTTTCTAATTGTAATATTTGTTGTGATCTAAAACTGAATTATATATATATTTTAAAAATAAATACCTACGATAAACATTGATTAAATTAAATTTAGATTTTTATCCATTGTTATTTTTAATAGCATCTCGCTACTGGCTTTTCAGATATTTAATACGTTAAAAAAATCAAAAACTAAAATTATGATCAAATTAAAAAGTATATCATAAATTTTAAAAATTAAATTATACTTAAATCAGATTATTTTCAGTTTTAATATATAATACAATTTTAATTAAATAATTAAATATATAGTTTTAAAAAATAATATTATTTTCATCGCAAATATTATACTTTTGTGATAAATTTTTATAATGACACTGTTGATATTTATAACTAAAATCTCTTATTTTTTCGTATTAAATTATATTTTAATACATAAAAATTTTCTAAATTTTTAATTTAACTCAAAAAAAAAAGTATGGTTTATGTATTGAATTGGACATTGAGGCCAAATTCGAATACTTAATTTAACAAAAATATCAAATTGAATCTCAAGTGACAAATTTTTAAACTATTAGGGGCAGATTTAGACATTATACCCTTTTTAAAACAATATAGGTAGTGGCGGATCCAAAAAATATTTGAGGTGGGTATATATGATTTTTTTTATAATTACCACTGAATTTTTATTATATCCATAGAAAATATTACGATTATAATGAATTCAGAAAAAACAAAAAACAAAGACAAGTAAAATATTTTTTATGGAGATAAGCATACAATCAAAATCCAGAAGCTTCCTGACTCTTCTCGTCTCTGTCCAATCGAGACACATAACGGGTGAATAAGGAGTGGTGAGCGATCTAAACCATCAGACAGAATATTCCGCTACCCATGACTGATTATATCGATACACAACCATCAACCGAGTGAGGATCTAACCATCAATGACCACCGACAAAATCATAATCAGAAACTAACGTCGGTTCAAATCTCTACAACAATGGCTGCTAGGGTATGTTGAATCATGCCACAAGGGCAGATAAAATAAACCACAAAAATAAAAATAAAAAACGTGTCACAAGGACAGAGGAAACGCTTGCCATGGAGGCATAGATTCTTATTAACATATAAGAAAATAAAAGAAAAAGAATAATAAAAATCCGGTGGTCGACAACTAATATAAATTAGTTGCCAATCACCGATTAGAAAACAAAAGATATAAAGAACAACGACAACAAAGAACAACGGGTCGACAACTAATATAAATTAGTTGCCAATCACCGATTAGAAAACAAAAGATATAAAGAACAACGACAACAAAGAGAGAAAACGTAGAGAATCTTGCAAAAGAGGAAAAATCCTCGATCTTGGGTATATATGAAATTTTAAAATTTCAAGAAGGACATAACTCATAAATATTAAAAAAATTAAGGACTAACTCATAAAATTTTAAAAAAATTAAAAGCAAATGTATAAATTTTTAAAAGTTCAGGATGAGCCTGGATCCATCCTATACAATAGCTGCATCCGTCACTAAATATAAGTAAGTAGAATTTCATCAAATCTCTCGAGGGATTTATGTAATTTTCCAAATTTATTTGGGTTTGTTTTGTAATTCATCATAGTAAATGGATCTTTTATGCAATTTTACCTAAACATCATATATATGCATGTTTCTTAAGCAACAAGCTTTAGAGTTTATCCTTTGCCCAAATTTGTCTCAAAAAGCTTGTAAAGCATAAAGCCGGTGGCCAACAAAACCCTAATAAAGACATAATGAAATCCAATCCTTTCCAATATTAATTTTTATTTATTTTACTTTTAATAAAATCAAAATAAAAAAATAAAAAATTATATGCATAAAGTAACCCAAAATCAAATCTTTATATCATTTTGGATATGAAAAAGTTGAAAGGCACACCTTCACAACAATATCAAGTTGACAATATGGCTAGTGGCATGGCCTTGGTCCTAGACTCCTAGCTTGAATGATAAAAAGGAAAGAAAAAAAAGGTACCGAATAGGGTGTGCATTCGGTTAATTTGGTCGGTGTCCGAACTGAATTAATTAAAACCGAATTAACCGAAAATTTTAAAATCTTAATCGTTAATCAAGCTGAATTTCCGTTAACCGAATTAACCAAACCAAAATTATTTTGGATAATTAGCCGAATTAACTAAAAATTATTATAAATTTTGGTTAAAATAATAGGTCCTAAATTATATTAAAACAATTTTTTAGTCATTAAAATTCTATTTTATATTAATATAATAAAAATTTAGTGACCATTTTATAATATAAAAAATAATAAATATTTTATAATTTTTTTAAATTTAAATGACTAAAAATAAATATATAATATATATAATAATTCGGTTAATTCGGCTAATTAACCGATTTTGAACCGATTAATCGTTAACGAAATTTTTTAAAAAAATAACCGTTAACCGAATTTACCAAAAATTAACTGACCAAATTAACTAAAATAATTTCAGTTTGATCGATTAATTCGGTTAAAACGGAATAACGCACACCCCTAATGCAAAAGGGATGAAATTAAGATCAGACAGTTTCATATAATTATATTTGATTTTAAATGTAACAAAGACTTAATAAGTAAGGAAGAAAGCATAATTTTATGTGAAACGTAAAAATTAAAGTTTTAAGATGTGAAATTAGGTTAATAATAGAAAAATACTTAAATTAGGTTAATAAGTGATTTCAATAAAAAATAATGTTTATCTTAAAGATTTAAATTTAAATGATTTGTCTCCGAGATGTATATAATATATATATAAAAAAAATTGAAATTAAAAGATTTTAAGCCGAACTTGAGTTTAAGGGTAAACACGCGTTTGCAGAAATTAGATTTTTTTTTATTATTGTTTTGAAATGTCTGTTTGAACTAAAAATCGAATGATAAAAAACGTGAATTGTTTGGGTTGTTATTACTGGTGAATTAGTATTTTTCACCGCAATAATAATAAAAACGTAATTTAAAAATATATAAACAAATACTATCTTAAATTATTTTAAAATTATTAAAAAATAATATTTAATTTAAAAAATATTTAAACTAATAAAATTAAAATTGCAATTAGAATAAAAAAAAAAGATGTGGACCCTCTTATTATCATGATATCAATCATGACAAAAGTGATATATTTTTGCCATAGAATATGCTATTGATGAAAAATTATATTATAGGTCAGTCTGATCACGTTATTTATAGATCAATTATTAAAAATTATTCACCACGGCAAATTTTAATTTTTCAAGTGAAGATTCACTTGGAAAAAAAATATGACATGAAAAACTGATGATGTAGGTAATTTTTAGTGGTTGGTCCCATGGACACGTAATGGGACTGACCCATGATATAATTTTTCGCTATTGATGTCTTTTTTAATATATTGGTAGAACTCACAAATAAAACTAGATGATTAGCATTTGTTGTATTTAGTTTTAATTTTAAAATTTTAAAAGTTAACGCAAGAGTCATTTAGTCTCAGTATGGTTATTGTTTTTAAAAGTTACGGATTCGAACATCAATAATGTTAGTTTGGTGATTGAGCGATGAATATTCAATAATTGAGACTAAAAGTTTAAAAGCTACTGAGATAATCCCGCTTGACCTGATTGTACAATGGTTAATAAGTTGACACATTAGAACAAATATTATTATAATTATTGTATTAGTTGAAAAAATAATTAAAAGCTATGTGTCAACTTATTAATCATATTTATGGAGCTTTAAAATTATTTGTAAATATGAAATAATAATATATTTTTATAATATTATAATATTCCCCTTTCAAAATATATACTCATTCCGTCCCAATTTTTTAATCCATTATTGATTTTTTGTAGTTAAATTTTTTTAATTTTGAGTCATTATAATTTTAAATATATTATTGATAAAAATATAAAAAATATATTTTAAAAATCTTTAATCAAGTAATTTAAAAATATATATTTTATAAAATTTAATAAATTAAAATATTTAAAATAATTATGGTCAAAGTTTTAAAATTTTAATTTTTAAAAGTCAATACTTATCGAGTACAATCAGGTCTATAAATTATTAAGATTAATATATTTTTCTCGTAAATTGTTTTTTACCTGTTATATTCTTTAAATTTAGGTAAATTATAACATATGTCACTCAAGTATAAATATGATTAGATTTAAATCATTTAATTATTAAAAGTTATATTTAGATTATTTATTTATGGGTAAGATTATATTTTAGTCATTCAATTATTAAGGTTATATTTGGGTTTTCTAATTATTAAATGTTACATTCGAGTCTCTCATTTATGGATAAATTTACGATTAGGTCACCCTTCATATTTAAAAAAAATACATCAATTTGACTGTTTTTTTAAATCACTAGTATATCCTTGTTAATATTAGAGTATTTCATTTAAAATTATTAATTAATCTAATACACGAATTGATAAACTATTTTTAAAATATAAAAAGTGGTCTAAATATAATATTACCTATAATTAAGTGGTCTAAATATAATATTTATTAATTGAATAACATAAATATAATTATACCCATAATTAAATATAAGCATACTCATAATTAAGTTTATAATGCTTAATACACTTTTCTCCTAAACTTTATCCATTTTTGATTCAGGATTAGACGAGGAGTTTAAGAAAAATTATATCATGGGTCAATCCCACCACCTGTCTATGGGACCAACCAATAAAAACTACCCATTTCATCAATTTTTCCATGTCATAATTTTTTCCCAAGTGAATATTCACTTGAAAAATTAAAAAATAATAAAGTGAACAGTTTTTATTGGTTGGTCTCATAGATGACGTGGTAAGACTTACCCATGATATAAAATCTTGGAATTTAAGGGTTAGGGGAAGACAACGGATGATAAATTAACTTAATCTATTTAATGAAAGATGGACGGAAATGAAGCAGTCCTTAAAATAAATAAATATAATATATAATATTTAATATATAATAATTTCATTAATTCAATTAATTTGGTTAATTAACTGATTTCGAACTGAATTAACTGATAACTAAATTTTAAAAAACAACTGTTGACTAAATTTATCAAAAATTAACCAAAATAATTTTGATTCAGTTAGTTAATTTGGTTAAAATCGAATAATACACACCCCTAAACATATTCATAAAAAAATAATATCCCTAGATCATAAACAAAATCATACAAAAAGAAAGATAAAAACCCTAGTATAAAAACTTGGAACAAAATATATATGAATATCACCAAATCTCGACAATAAAAGGTAAAAATCAACGACAAACAACGTTAAAAATACATATTACGAAAGGGGAATAGTTTATTCTTACATATTATGTTGGTATTATACTTTTCAATAGTGATTTTAATTTTTTTTTCAATATAATTTATTATTTTATTATAAAAAATCCAATTGGCTGCATTCCATAAATGAACAAAATTGAAATCTCAAATTGAATATTATATAATATAGACACAAAAGATGAGTCCAACTAAGCTGGCCCACAAAGAAAGCTCCTCTCAATTGGCAGGCATTCCATTTTCAATGTAGAATCATCATCAACAAAAAAGAATGCTTCTTCTTTCCCCACAAAACCATCTAGGATTTCCAACATAAAGATTAAGGTCTGTTAGCAAGCAATTTTACCTGATGACATCATTTGAACTCGAACTAATGGCCGGGCTACATAATGGTACATGCACAAGTTTTTCCGACTCCATTGCCGAATTCATCGTCTGATTCGCTTGTTTCACTGACATTAGATGAAGGTAAGTATCAGCAACCAAGAAGAGAAGAAAAACTGAAGACGCAAGGAGAATATAACCATCCGAAAAGAAACGACCGGCTACGGAGTTAAGTTAAGGAAAATTAACCAACCAATCAGATAAACAAACAAGTTATATATGATTCATCGCAGAATTACTTTTATTAGCATCTATACCATATGTATCACCCTATTAGTTGGAGAAAACATGAGGATAAAAAAAATTATAGGCACAAGAAAGATGAATAGCCAGACACACTAAGGTGGGGTGAACCTAATACATTATCTACTTAACCCTATTAGTTGGAGAAAACATGCGGTAATTTCTTGTGAAGACAGCTACCATTCAAATTAGTATCAAAGAAAGTTCTCGAACACCTTACAAAATCCATAGATGTGTGCTAAATATGCCGACACATTACGCTACAACTTCTTATGTTTTGTCAAACCAAGCACAAATATAGATGTCTCATGCATGAGATCTTGAGAGCCAATGCTCAAAGATCAGATATATCCATGCTGTCTGGTGGCACCTACCTATTCACATCTTCTTAGGCTATAAAATCAAACACAAACAAATTTCAGCTATATCCCGAGTTTGTGCAAAAGGATACCATAGCAATGTCGTCAGCATAACTCAGCAGACAAATTTTAGTATTTTCAAAATATACTTACCTGTGGGGCATGATTCTCCATGGATTTAAAAAGGATGTTAAATAATACAAAAAGGAATGATGAACTTAGCGGTAAGTGAGGGATTACTTAAATTCACGGACCGTGTTAACTAGAATAGAAATAGCATAAAGAAAAACTTAAAATATGTTTGAAAATTGAACTGCATTGCTTATTCAAATGACTTCAATTTGGATAATATATTTCATGTACCTGGGCTCAAATTCCCTGATTTCAGCAAGCTCGCTACCATAAGCATCGGTCCACTGCACCTTTCTTTGTTTTGCATGACTAGGGATATCGCCATCCTTTTCCCTTGATGCCTCATGATCATTAACATCCTCAAGAGAAACCTGAGCACTACTTAATTGCTTCTTCAAATTACTTTTCAAAACAACCTTTCTTACAATGCTATTGCTATCGTTGAGCTCATCTGCTTGATTATTACTCTTATCTGCAACAAAAGAACCCGGCAAGGCATCCTGATGTTGAACAGGACCAACTTTCAAATGCGACGGTGAGTCAAGCCCTGCGGAAGTGCGACCAAAGCAGACAAAAGAGGCGCACCCCGGAAGCCGGTTCTTGACGGAAGCCAGTTGGAGGTCAGGATCAGGTTCTTGGTCTACCAACTGGTAATGGTTCCACGGCGAAACTCTCATGGACTTGTCCTCGTGCTTCTGACCCAGGAGAAGAAGGGCCAAGCCCTTGCTATACCCAGTCGCGGAAGAAGAGAAGAACCCTCCTCCTTCTACTGCCAATAACATTAGTTCTCATCTGGGACACCCAGACAACACTCTTTTCTTTTACTTTTTCACTTTTTGACACTCCGGTCAAAACAATCCGAACCAAACTACCCCCAACTCCTTCATCCACCAATATATCATAGTCAGCGAAATTATCAAGCTTTCCAAATAATGCAAAATTAACATCAATGGAAAATCTTAAATTCCATTTATGGTTTACTTATGAAGTGGATCCTAAGTAACCATAACTCATTGCAGACATAATAACTACTTTCTTCCCAAATACTGCAACCCCTCATTAAAGCACACACAATTAAGATCTATAATTTAATTAAATAATAAATAAAATTCAATAACTTTAATTTAGTCAAATTTAACACTAAAAACCCGAGAGAGCAGCATTATTGAATATATATAGACATATATAAAGAAATTATTAAGAACATAAATGCAAATAATACAAAATTTCGTTTAAGAATGATCTAAGATCTGTTTTCAGTTAAAGAAACAAGGATCGGCTTAAAACAATGCTCTCTATTTGATTGAAATTGAGAGCAATACACAAAATGGAACAGAAAAAAATGTTGGCAGTGAACAGTCCAAATTGAAACTTTTTTTGCTTTATCTGTTTTCCTTTTATTTTCTCGTGAAACAAACAGAAAATCAGAAATTTTCTATTAAAAAAAGAGGCGTTTGAAAGTTTACCTGATGGCGATTAAGCGGATCCGGCGAGTAGATAACGAGAACCCCCAAGGAGCGAAACTGGCGGCGCCGGCGTGTTCGCCCGCGGCTAGCGTATGATCTAATCGGCGATGAATTGGAAAATTGGAGAGCCAAAAATTCGAGAGAAATTATGAATAAAAAATGTTGAAAAAAATAGAAATATTTATAGGAGGGAATAATAAAAGGAATTGAGCTTTGTAGGATGGAATTATTTTAAGTGAAGTTGAAGGCTCAGGATAGTGACATCCATGGCGCATGATAGCGATTCATTTGTTTTTTTATTTTTTTAACTTTCTCATAAAAAGTTTTTTCTATTAAAAATACATTATATTTTTATTTATTTATTTATTTATTTTATTTCAGATTGCTTGAAGTTCAAGTTTGATAAAATCAATTTAGATCCATTTATTTTAATCGATAATCAATTCAGATCTATTTTGATTTAATTAAAATTCGTATCAATTTTAAATTAATTTTATTTTAATTTTTAATTAAATTAAGGTTATTTTTATATTAATATCGAATCTCTAATTAAACTAAAAAATAATTTATATAATTTTAATAATATATTAATTTAATTTTTTATTTTTATTTTTTTACGTGAGATTAATCTTCAAGACCAATGAATATGAGAGCAGGTGAAAAATTCTTGAGTTATATAATTTAATTAATCAAATATAGTAATCACTCAAATGAATAGAAGAATTAAAGGAGGGAAAAATATAAAATAAATAAATTAAATTAATATATTATTAAAATCATGTAAATTAAATTTTAAAATTAAAGTAAAATTAAAATAAATATAATATTTAAAAATTAATTATATAATTAAATTAATTTATATTAACCGTCACATTATTGATCTTTAAATTTTTGATAATATGATTAAAACTAAATTTATTTTTAATGATAAAAATATAAAAAATATATATTAAAAAACTATTTATGTAATCTATAAATAAATAATAATAAAAAACTAACTGTGTGGGGTCACAAGTTCACAAGGCATGCAATAAATTAGAGAAGGGGGTCTTAGGAATTATTTATTATGCCACATGTACATGAATATGGAAACAAATTTTATTAATTATTAATGAATTTAATAAAATAAGATATTAAAAATAAAGTAAAATAAAATAAATTAAAAAAACTGTTATTATAATAATTTTATTATAACTTATTTAAATTAATCAAATTTGTAAATACATATTCCGTCAACACTGATTCAATGAATATGGTGATAATAAGTGTAACACCCGATTCGGATGTCACAATGGGCCTCCGGCCCAAAACCCATATTTTAAAATTTTCTTTTAAAAGTCCAATAATAAAAATCACGTAAAGTCCAAAACCAATTTCATAGTCCACTTAAATTAAAACAAGCCCAAAATAATTCAAAGTAAATCGGAGCTCCAAAATAAATTACAGACTGTTTTAAAAACATTCGACCCAAATAAAATAACAGAGTTACAATACATATAGGGTTCAACATAGTACTAAGCCCTCTACATCTAATAACTGTACTCTGACAACAGGTCGATGCTGAAAGTCCAAACCTTGATGGTGCTCCACGAATCCCGCTCCACCTAACCTACGCACGAAAACAGATTTCGAACGCTGGGCCACACAAGCTCAGTGGATACGCCAAACTCGGCCAACATCATGCATATCAAAGCAGTAAAGCATGGCATATAAATCACATGTATGGTATGATGGTCTAGCATGCTTGCCTATCACATGGCATAAATGAGTGTATACTATCGCACACAGCATATACAGTCATATAAGTTAACACACAAGAGCGAGGCCCGCGTCCACACAGCATCGGGATCCTACACTCAGGATTGAGGCCGTCCTCAAATCCTATGCCCGGAATGTTACATCAGACATTTTCGAACGAGGCCGCCCAACGTTCGGAAAAGGTGAAGGCCTCCCAACCAACCCTATGCTCGGAATGTTACATCGAACATCTTCGAGTGAGGCTGCCCAATACTCGGAATAAAAGTCTTCAATCATCACTCGACATGTTACATCGGATGGTCTTCGACGTGTTGCAACACTTATGGATATCCGGATTCCAACATACAAGGACTCGACCACACAAACGATCCACCTAAGATCTCATCACAACAAGGTATATTAAAGTCTTATCTCAATTAGTCTTTCGGAGTTATAACATCAATCTTAGTTCGATAATTCATTTCATAGCCTTCAGATTAAAGTATTTATTTATTAAGATCACCGAAGCCTTAAATTCTACCCAACTTAGCCAAAACACACAGGGGTATCAATACCCTTAAGTAGGGTATCGGAACACCCTGTATCGATACCCACCCAAAGAAGGTATCGAAACACAGAGGTATCGATACCAGTATCGATACCCCTTGACCAAAGTCAAAGTCAATAAAAGAAGGAAGACTGTTTCGAAACACGTATCGATACCAAAAGTTTCTAGAAACCCTTGGTATCGAAGCAGGGTTCGATACCGTTGACCAACTTCAAAAGTCAACAGAAGGGAAGAACCTGTTTTGAAACACGTATCGAAACCAAAAGTTTCTGGAAACCCTCGGTATCGAAGCATGGTTCGATACCCCTGGGCAACAAGTCAAAATACACTCACTGGTATCGATACCGGTAGCCCGAGTATCGATACCCCCTGCACGAAATGCAGGTTTGCACTTAGAATTTCTAGATTTTCAACCCTAAACTTACTCTAATCGGTTCTAAAGTGTTCTTACTCAATATTAATGATGTTTAAAGTGTTTTAACACCAATTTCCAGCTCTTAATCACATTAATACGGATTTTACCATTAACACATACCAAGCTCAAACCAAGCACACACATACACCAAACCTATATGAATGCTTCTACCATGATATGTAAAAATAATTAGGAGAGTTGGGAGTACCAACCTCAAGCAAAACAACAGCAAAACGAGCTTCTCACTCTTCTTCAAGCTTTTCCCCCTCCAAAGCTAGTTGATGGCTCACAAGCCTCTTTCTCTACAAGAGAAAGATGAAGGACGGATTAGGGAGAACTTAGGATGATTCCTCAAGGGCTAAGAACCAAAAGAGACTAAGATTAAAGCTCCAAAACTCAAATCCCGGATTAAACCTTAAACCACCACCAAAATCTTACCTCCATCAAAACAATCAATTCTTACCTTGTTTTAAAGATCCTTGACAATCCTATAACTTACCCTTAAGCTTCACAACGTGATTCTTGACCAAAATCTGAAAGTTTACACCTTTCTCTGGTGATTTGGTGAAGAAGAGGAGGAAGAACAAAAAAGAAAACTTGGTGACTTCACTCTGATTTTCTTGCAGAGGAAATCCCCCTCTTCCACCTTCTCTTTGTCCTCAATTAGAGGATTACCAAAATACCCTCACTGACAAGCCCAAAACTCAACCCAAACAAGCTAAAGGCCCAACAAGGCCCAACTACACAAACCCGGGACCCAAAACTGAAGCCCAAACCCACGGGTTAACCCGACACTCGGATACGATAAATCCGGGTCGTTACAATAAGTCTGAAAAACTCGCGAGTTATTTGGATTTGGTCCGGTCAATGTTTGGTTTGAGTGAGTTCATGTTCGGGTTCGTCTCGAGACGTTAACAAGTCGAGTTCAGTCTACCTAAGTTCGGCTCAAAATGCTCATAAACAGGCTCGAAATAATTATATTATATATACTATGTATACATTAAAAGTAATCTTTTTAGTAAAAGCAAAACAATAAAATAAAATAAGAGAAATCTACTAAAAATAAATTGAGTATTTTTTCTCTTTCTCAATATTGAATTTCGTTTCATTGTTGGTTATGTAAAGAGTTTTTAACGAGATCTTATATTTTAAAGAAATATATAACAAAATTATCTATTTTGAGTCGAGCCGAACCTGACGAGCTCCGAACCTGAACCAAACCCAAACCTAAAATTATGAGTTTGCCGAGCTTCAAACCCGAACCAGACCTAATAACACTAACTCGGACTTGACTCGTTATCACCCCTATTCATCACAAATCTCTGTCTTCGGACTCTCGCAATTGATTATCTCATTATTTTATTGTGTTAATCGAAAGTCGAACGATAAACGCTAAATAAATTTTATAAACAACAATTACGATAAATAGATAAATAACGACAGAATTTTATAATTTTTATATTAAAAAAGAGATTTTATTATTGTAACGACGTTAACGATATAATGCTCAACTGTGATTACAAAATTAAAATTATTTTTAAAAAAAATTAAAGTTTTTTTTATAAATTAAATTTTTATTTTAAAATTTTTTAATAAATTACATGTCCAAGTTGCCTGGGATTCCCTATTTGAGATGTCCCCTACCATTGCATTTTTTGGACACCCCCATCTGCCATTGTCTCTACTGCCGACATCACCCTGTGAGCCTACACTTAACATCAATTTCCCCCCTCATTTTCTCAGAACTTTCTTCTCTTTATTAACCTTATTCGTTTAATATTGCTTTTGAAAATATAATAAAAATTTTAATAAATAAAATTTTTTTATTTAAGATAAAATTATTAGTATTATTATCAAAAAAAATATTTTTAAAAAATGAATGATCATTTTAGATATATAATATTATAAGTTGTAAATTATACTCTATATATTTAAAAGATATTCAAATTCTTTGATGTTATAAATATAAATTTAAAATATAATAAAAATATTTTTATTAGTAAATAAATAATATATATCTAAAATTTAATATATATTTATAATACTTAAATTAATAAATAATTTAATAACCATATACTTATGCCTTTAGTAAAAAAATTATGAATTTACAAATTATAATATAAATAAATAATGAAAATTAAAACTATAATTTAGCTTTTAAAAAATATCTTTTCAACCTCAAAAACTATTTAGGCTGAAAAGCACATTACAACATAACATAGTTCATATATATATGATTTAAGATTAACTTATATAGTAAAATTGTTAGAATATTGTCTTTGAATTTTTTATTTTAAAAATTATTACTGTCAGAAATTTATTTTCGAATCTTTAGTATTTTAAATAGTGATCTATTTTTAAGTTTGGGTAGAATTCAATCCGATCTCATGGTCGAAAAAAATAAAAAATCTTGAAGGCATGTAGAATGTAATTCGAACTCATGACTAAATAATTAAAAAAATGTTGAGTTTGGACTGTGTTCAAATCGAACTCAAAAAAAATAAAAAAAAATCCATGAAGGCCAATTGAATACAATCTGACCTCATGGGTAAAATATAATAAAAAAATTCTTTTAAGGTCGGACCGCAAGTAATTGACCCTCAACAATTTTTTTAATATTTTTTGAGTTCGATTGGAATACAACCCGAACTCAAGAATTTTTTTTGAAGACATGAGGTCGGATTGAAATTAAATTACTTTCATCATTTTTTTCAACATGAGGTCAAAATGAAAGCCACTTGTAATACTCGAATTTCGTCCGGGTACTCGAATATAAATAAGGCCACAAGTAAATATTATATATATAGATAAATAAATCTATAATAAATATAACATAAATAAATGAATAAATAATAATCAAAAAATAAAATAATGAAATAATAAAGTTTAATTAATAAATGGGGAGATGAGCATGCGGTTATGGGGGGAGTTTTCATAAGTGGGCATCGGTTTCCATTTTCTAAGGCAGGGGGAATTCATGATTCCAGGGGGCTCTAAAATCTCATGGTTTTCTTGGTTTCTCGGAGGATCTTAATGGGGGAGTTTGATGGTTGTGCAAATGCCTTTGGTGGAGCATCAACTAAGGGATCAATTTGCTATGATGATGAACTCATCAAACAAAACAGGATTGGAACTTCTAGTGTTCTACATGGGTTTTTGTCTTGAGAAAATTGAGAATGGAAGTAACTTGGGTATGGCTGCTCACCTTGACGAATCGAACTGAGCACTCCTCCATATCAACAACAACAACAACGTGATCACATAATGGAAGACTTGAAAAGCAATTAGAATCAAGATGAAGAGACATGGATCGGCTTTTATTTCCATTAAAAATGCCAAACCCTCTCCATGGATTTTGAATGTAAACGAGTAATCAATCGACTATTGATGATGAAATTTCATCGGATATAAAAGACCGGTGAGCCAAGGATGAACTGCTGTAGAATTGAACTACATGAATGCTGCAAAGAAACATGGAAATGCTTGGATTGACCACATTGAATTAATTGAAGGTGAATAATATTATTGCTTTTATTATTTATTTTTATTAATTTAATTTATTTGTATATTTTAATTAATGTTTATTTGCTTGCGTGTTTTTAAATTCATATAGTAAATTTATTTAGGATGACACCTAATTTTCACGTAGATTAATAAATTAGAGCCTTTTAAGGTTAGTTAATTTAATTAAATAAAATAATTTAATAGGAAGATAATTTAGTAACGATGGCGTTCTAATCTTATACCTTGGATACACTAAGTGGTCAGTATTTTGATATGGCATTATGTTGGCCAAGAGTGTACTTTGGTATCGTATTCGGCGCGTCATCGAAACATAGAAAATGATAAAAAAAAAATTTAGGGTTAGAATTTAATAAAATTAATTAGGTAAAGATTAGTAGCATCAATAGAATTATTAATTTTGTTTGGTGTCGAAATGGTAGTGTCCGTGCATTCGGATGTTATCATAATACACCCGGTAAAATTAATAATTTAATAAGATTTAAATATTTAAATTGATGGAGCCTTTTTTAAGTTAAAACTTAAAATCGACAAGATAATAATCGGTCATGCATTTAAAACTTTTTGGATCAAAATTTATATTTCTTTAAATACGAGTCAAGGTTTCCTATTTTAGGACGTCTTATTCAAAGCTCGTATTTAAAAGAAATGTATCTTTTTATCCAAAAAGATATTCTTATTCGAGCGATATTTATTTATCAATGACGAATTAAATTAATATTATTATTCGCAATACCAAAATGCCACGTGTAATTAAAAGGTACCGATTTTCGGGCGCTCGTAAGGGTCGTCCTTACGCGTAACTGACTCCCGAACCCAAATATTTTTTTATGAATCTCTGGTTTGTTTTATGGTGTCTGACCTACCAAAGTGGCCGGTGGAGACTCCAAATTAATTTTAAAATTCAAATATTTTCAATAAAATTTGTTTTTTTTTTATATTTAAAAGCAATTAAATTCAATTTTTTTCAAATTTACTCGTCAAGCTATTTTTTTACACTTTTCGGTTTTAAAATGGTCGCGACACCACTCGAACTCAAAAAATCAAACACTGTTCAAAATACAATAGATTCGAAAAAATTATCTGACAATCATACTTTTTAAAATAAAAAATTCAAATGTAATATTGCACCAATTTTGCCTAACTTATATAGTATAAAATTTATTTAATTTTACATTAATTGAACCGTTAAATGATGATGATAAATGACTAAGATTAATGCTTAAATTTTAAGTTATATAACTTTGAGATATATATATATATATATATATATATATAACATACATCAAAGGAGCTGTATTGACTGGACAAAATGCTTTACAATAAGAAATTTAAGACCTAAAGCAAATGGTGCTAAAGCATATAAAACTAGTAAATTCATACCAATCTGTGCTAAGAAGAAACACACAACACACGGGCAATTCTTCTTCTTCTTCTTCGATCATCAATGTTCTGGGTTTATTTTTCTATTTTGGCATGAACGTGGAGCTTTCGTTACTTCAGTATCAGAGCAACAAACAAAAATGGCGATGCAAACCACATTCCTTTTAGGATCTTTTACTTGTTGGGAGCTACCATTGTCATTCTCTCAGTAAGTAGATTCATGTGATGGACTATCCGAGTGCATGTCCATTGCGGTATCGTTGGAGCTAAGAGGGTTTGGATCCTGAGTCTGGTGCTGGAGAAAGTTGGATTCGTTGTTCCAGACTCCATTTCCGAAAGGCAGACTACCATTCGGACAGTAACCTTCTTGAGAAAGGTGATAATGCTGAGGACTCCGACGAACAGGGCTCGATAAAGCATTTGAGAAAACATAATTCTTCGGCTGCTGATCACAATGGTCAGGGCGAGTTCCCTGCTGCATAGCAGTTTGGCAGGATGAGCTTGAAGAGAGCATGAAACCGGGATTCATAAACGGCATTGTAGGGTGGGATTGGTGCTGTTGGCTTGGTGGTGCTATAGGTGACATTGATGGCTCCTCACCACAGTAGTCTAGCTCATTCTGCAACGCAATCATAAAAACATTCGGAATATAATAAAGAAAATCTGATATTATCGGAAACAGAAAGGATCAATACACAAAATTGTTAGGATTTCTAAAGGATGATCCTCGCCTCCTCGGCTCAGAAGGGAGAATCTATTCAAGCCATCTTTGTGCATGTTAGTGCTTGCACACATCTTTAGAGGCCAAAACTAGAAGAACATCATAAAACTAATTCCGAATTTTCCGATTCCAAACGCAAAATAACTCCGGTATAAGTCTTTCAGATGCAAAAATTGAGAACTAAACAGAACAAATTTGAAATAAGAGACATATTTCTCAAACAAATTGTAGGTTTCCAACATATGAATAGACCAATGATGTTCCAAGTTTATTTTCTTGGATTACTCATGTCCGACACCGGTTTACAATGCAAATCTAGAAGAGGCCCGGGTATATGACCGTCCAATACACAAGAAAAAAGTAAGAGAAATTGAATTTCAAGTTTAAAACGAAAGCCGAAAGGGATTCGGCCGACAAATTCGGAAAAACAATTAAAAAAAATTTGACATTCATTCAACCACAGTAGGAAGCATAGAGACAATATTTCAATGAGCTAAGTTTGGCTCATTGGGCGTTCAGGTTGCAGCAGACTCAGATTCTCAGGTTGGGTTTGGCTTTTTTTCAGGCAACGTTTCGCATTTCGATCATTTTCCCACTTATATGGAAGATTATAAAATAGTCAAAAAGAACAACAAACCTGAAGGTAATTGAGGATGTCCATTGTTGTTACTCTTGATCCTCCCTCTTGTTGTCTCGAAATCCATTGATAAAGCTTTTCCTGAAAGCAAGTTGAAAAGACCTATTAGCATAAACTTCAAAACCACAACTCGAAGCACTTCATAGATGACTAGATATGCAAGTTCACACCCGAAATTGCGAGAAAATATGCAGAATTTATGTATGACATCCAAAGTCCTCTTTCGAAGTTACACATCCAAATTGAATATAATCATTCCAAAGAATGTCTCAGCACACTGGAGTGAGCTAACTCTATCAATGATATATAAACTTCCATCAGACTGCCAATACGCCCCTCCCGTCTTTAATCGCATTTTATTAAAACTAAAAGGACTTAACGTCAAATCTCGGAAAGGGTTCTAAATTAACTGGTTGCAAGACTCAACAATTAACAAGTTTCAGGCTTTAAACGAAATACACTTGAACAAGTGATATCAATGGTTTCATAAACTTCAATACTTCAATTTCCATACTACTCAACTTTCACAAGGCAATGCAGTAGGAGAGTATTGAGACTAGGATGGGAAACGGGAAATTCTTTCGTTCGCTGACCAAAAGATTAGCTCAAGTCGAAACTCACCGTGAGTTTAAACATGGCGTAGCAACCAGTTCCACTCTTAGAAATAAGTACAGTACAACAAAAAACAACAGATTAGCCACAACTCTTTTTTTAATTACGATTATCATTTAGGCTTCTAAAAAATGCACCACATTGCCTTCAAGCTAAATCACATAGAGGTAGAAATGCAATATCAATCCACAACCAGTAAACCCCTACTCGTTCTCGCATCAAAAATGTGTTTTTATACCACAATTATTAAATTATAAATAAAATAAATAAATAAAACAGGATTGATTGATCAAAATCATATCTTTTTGAACTAGTCATACAACCCAAAATCAAGAATCGAAAAACCGATACAAAAATCCATCAAGTTAATATCGCATACAAATAACAACACAAAATTCAATGAATATATATGCAAAAAACAGATATAAAACCCCATCAAGCTAAATTACAGACAAATAAAAACCCAGAATTCAATTCAATTAAGTGAATATATATGCATATATATACGAAAAAACAGATATGAAAACCCATCAAATTAATATTGCAAACAAATAACAACCCGAAATTCCATATATATACACAGAGAAAGAGAGAGAGAATTACGAGGCTATGGCGTTTGCCCGCTTGGAAGGAGAGTTTCTGCTGGTTCATAGCCTGAGTATAAACCTGAGACAAAGAATTAGCGGCGCTGCGAAACGAAGCGTACATCGTCCGATCCACCTCATCAAGGCTCGTGGCTATCGACTTCCTCTTCTTCCCCATAGTAATTCCCGATTGGGTTTTCCCTCCCGTTAAGATTTTGAGATGGTTTTCCGACGAAAAAAAGAGAGAATTTTGATTTATCCCCCTTTGTTTTAAATTTTGTTTACTTGTTGGTTAGAGAGGGAAGCAAGGGTAGGCTTGCATCGGCTTGTGTAACTTTATACTATTCAAGACAAAGAGGTTGCAGCAGGTAGGACCGCCTAACCTTTGGATATATATATTGAATTCAACTAAAATTCAAATCAATTTTGATTTAATTAAATTTATTTTATTTTTTAATTAAATTTAAATTATTAATAAATTAAATTAATTTGGGTCTGGACTCAAATTTACAAAGTCCAAGATTAAGATCTAATAAATAATTAGTCATGTGTAAAGATTGAAACTTTATCAATAATATATCAACTAATAACATCATAATGTGGGATTTTTCAGATTAGTTTGAATTCTAGTTTTAAATCTTGAGTTCAGTGCTTGTAATGAAGATCAAGCGAGCAGAAATAACAAGACAATGGTTCCATTAATACCAACTCAGATCAGATTAAAAAGAAACACTACTTGTCTGAAGAAACTGGAAAAAAAAACATCCAAAACTTTGTCTCTGATGCAAACCATGCTTTTAAAAGCAAATAAATAACCATCTACCGAATTGTAATCGGCTATGCTATGAAGCATTCAGCGTTTCTTGGAGACACCAACAGTCTTTCCTCGGCGGCCAGTGGTCTTGGTGTGCTGACCACGGACACGAAGGCCCCAGTAGTGTCTCAGACCACGGTGGTTCCTGCATCATAGTATAATATCAACCATCAGCTAGTTGCCAACACATGACATGACATACCTAATAACCAAGTCTACATTCGTAAATGCAACTACAATCGATGTACAAGCATGTGATGCATTCAGATTTCTAAGCTGTTTTAATCACAATGACATACATTGTCAAGCCGGTTATACCAACATGGTGTTCCATATTAAGACTTGGATATAACATTGTTGAAGATGGTTGATAATAACCAAAAGGATTTAGTAGATTCTATCACATTGTTCCGGACATTGAATATACGGGCTAAACTAATTCTAGCACAGATCAAAGAACAGAGAATAAACCTGATCTTCTTCAAGCGCTCCAAGTCATCTCTCAACTTCATGTCAAGAGCATTAGACACAACTTGGGAATATTTCCCATCCTTGTAATCCTTCTGCCTATTCAAAAACCAGTCTGGGATTTTAAACTGCCTAGGGTTCGCCACAATCGTCATGAGGTTGTCCAACTCCTGCGCGGTCAATTCACCGGCCCTAACAACAACACAACAAAGTAAATCAAATTCAAAATTTTCACAACCACACACCAAGAAATGAAAGCCAATCATCAACTTAATCATACCAAAATACTATACTATACCTGTACAATACATAATTCCAACCTAGTAGACCACTTGATCTATGGTTTTAAAGTGAAATGCCAGAAAATATGTTATACATTATCATCTAAACTATGTAACAAGAAACATTCAAACCAAAACTAAGCATAATATGGACATAAGAATACAATTTTTCTTCCTAAAAGAGAAATCAAACCTCTTGTTCATGTCGACATCAGCTTTCTTGCAAACAATGTTAGCGAAACGCCTCCCAATACCCTTAATGGAAGTCATGGCAAACATAATCTTCTGTTTTCCATCAACGTTGGTGTTCAGCACACGCAAAATGTGCTGAAAATCTTCGTTGGCCACCAGAGACTAACACACACAAAATCAAAAAGAAAACATCAAAAATGGAGTTTAAAACAATATCTTTAGGGAGAAAACAAAAACCCAAATCTAGAAATCAAGGAAACCCAAATTCACGAACGCTCTTAACAACCTATTTCTCGTTTCCCCAGATTTAGATAAATCTGTGAGCTAGGTCGAGAAATGAAGCGTTTTTAAACTACCTAAGAGATGAAATGATGAATTAATGAGAACAGAGATGTAAATATAAGGGATTTGGATGAGAAAGATGGATCTCTGGTTACCATTTTTACGGGAATGAAGAGATTCGGCGGAGAGAAGAGGCTCTCGGAGGACTGATGAGCTTATGCAATCTGCAATGGAGGCCGAAGCTGAGAATTAGGGTTTTCTTCTAAGAAAATATATATTGATTAGTGTATGACTTTTAGGGTTGGGCTTGGGCTAAAAACCCAAAAAATTATGGACAATAACATAGATACCTTTATTTTAAAGATTTAGAGATTTAATTTTAGATTTAGTTTAAGGGTTATTGTTAATTTTATAATTTAGTATTAAAATTAGAATTTATATATTAATTTAAACCCTAACATATAATTACAACTCTTAAATTTTAAATCCCTAAATTTTAAATCATAAATCGAATCTTTGAAATATAAAAATAACTGTATTTATAAAAAAAAATTTAATCAATGATTATTAGTACTCGAACTTGTGACCTCTAAGAACGATAATCGTTCTTTTAACCATCGAGGCTAGATGAGTAAAGAACTTTTTTTTAATATTAGTGATATAATTTAAAATTTAGGGTTTAATAGTTTAATTTATATAATTTAAAATTTTAATTTTAAGATTAAAATTTAGAGTTTTAGTGTCATATAGTAAGGGATGGAGTCATATAAGTTTAATGGGGTAAAACATAAAATTTTAAAATTTTAGAAGATAAATTATAATTATTCCATACCTTTTAAATTTTTATTTTTATAAATTAAAGATAAAGTTTTAAAAAATCAAATATATATATATATAAAGAAGTTTAGGTACCTAAATTCATAAAAAAAAATTCAATGAAACTTTCAAAAATATGTTGGATGTTATATCATTCAGACATGTCTTCAAGCACCTTATAATCAAAATTCTTTTTTATGAATAATAATTTTATTATTTTTAATAATTCCATGCTTGTTATATTTAGAATTAAAAAGTTAATTTTTATAGATATAAATTTTATTATATTTAATAATTTTCATATTCAAAATTTTAATTTTTTTTATAAATACGACCTTTAAATTTTTAAAAAATTAAATTAGAATATAAATAATCAGATATTTAAATATCTGATCTAATTATCCGATCTTTAAATATCTAATTTTTTAATTCGAAATTAAATCACTATATTATCAATCTAAAAAATTAGATCGAATCTAATCCATTATCGATGATGAATACCCCTAATAATAAATGACATGTCATCGAAAAGAAAAATTATTAAATAAACATTTTTCTAAAGTCAAATTTAAAAATATAAATTTAACAAATACAATAATAAAATATATTATATTTTTAGAGATAAACTTGAGTACAAATCTTTAAGAAATTATTATTAAAGAAGAAAATCACTAATCTTAAATATAATAATAATAATAATAATAATAATAATAATAATAATAAATATGTACTTAAAAAAATGTTGTTCTCCCCTAAAAACAAAGCTTTTTTCCCCAGCAGGTTTCGCGCCAAATGGCGAAAGGTCAAAAATCTGAAATGTCTCCCGCTCTCTCCCTTAATTGAAAGTAACCAAGAACAGTATAACAAAGAGAAGAGAGTACAGGGGAAAACCCAGATCATGTCTACCGCCATTTTTGTAGCTCTGCAATGCTGCCAATGCTCCACAATGCAGGTGAAACCAAGTTAATTTCCCCTTTTTTCTTCCGTTTTAAACAAAGTTAATCGAATTCCACAAAAAATGGTGCATTAAATTGCAGGTGAAACAGAGGAAGAAGAGCAGCAACAAGTGGACGTGCGTGGTTTGCAATCAGAAGCAATCGGTTCTCAAGGTGTTTGCCCAGGGTTCAATGGCTAAAGACGTACGCAAGTTCGTCCAGTCTTTCAATATGTCCCGCAAATTCACCGATCAAAACAAACCCTTCGAACCCACGTCGGAGTACGATATTGATTTCGAAGATGACGACGGCGGCGGTGATCATCCGGAGAATCCGAAGAAGAGGCGCACCGATTGGACCGAGTATCTTGACTCGGAGGATCGTGTTGAACCCAAATCAGTTTTGCAAGGCGAGGATCAAGGTCATACTTAGAAAACAATTGTTCCTGCCATTGTATATATGTATGCATGTAATATTAGTTTGTGTATGGTTTAGGGTTTGATTTGGAACCAGAAATAGTGACAGAATTACCGGCAAAGGAGAAATTCAAGAGACCCAAATTGAGGAACTATGATAATGTTGAAGGCAGCGATCAGCATCAACTTTACAAGCCAGTTTTATCCAAGAGGAATGGCAGAAAGGATGCCATGCTCCTTGGGCAAGGTAAATACTTAACTTTATAAATAATTTTAATGTTTATATTCAAAGTTGATAATAACATTATGATCTTTAAAGTTTAAGTTTAAATTCTCAATTTTTCATCTTAGGTGCATGATACATCTTACCATTAAATTAAGTCGACTTGTATATGTTTATAGAAAAACTGGTTAAATTTTACGTCGTCATTCATGGATCAACCACTAAAAATCACCCATATCAATCACTTTTTTCATGTCATATATTTTTCCAAGCGATCATCATTCATGGGAAAATATATGACATAAAAAAGTGACAAGATGAATTATTTTTAGTGGTTTGTCCAATGGACACGTGGTGAGACTTACTCATAATCTGTTTATGATATTAATAGTAGTGTTGTCGTTAAATTCACGATTATTATTCGATCACGCAATTAAGTTAATGTGTGAATTCGAACAATTGGTTATATTGTTTTAAATATAATTTAGGGAAATATACACAAATTGTGATTAAGCTATTTTACAGTGGTTATTTTAGTTACTGAACTTTTACAAGTTATAATATTATTAAGTTTTTTATTCGATTATGAGTTTGTCATTAAATTTTTAAGATGTTATAAAATAGTCAACTAGATTTATCAAATTTATCACAAGTGGAGTCTATTTTGTAATCGAATCAAAAGTTTAGTGATATTTTTTTCTTTATTTATCAGCAACACTTGATAATAGCTAACATATTATCAATTTGAACAATGCTAGCGTAACGGAGTGACTAAAAACATAGTTAGACAGAGAATTTAAAGCTTTTCTCAACAATGTTAACAGCAGGCAAGATATACATGTACATATGTATGTATGTATACATTTTGTATTTTATAGTTGCAGATGAGAAGCCAGTGAGGCAGCAGCAAGCAGTGGGGGACATAGCCACAAGTGGTTCAATACGAAGCAGCTTTGCACTAAGAGATGTAGGGAATATTGTGGAATCAATGAGGAAATGCAAGCCAACAACAACAGCATCAGCCAAAGGGAATTCAAAGTGGAGACATTACATGACAGATGATGATGAGGAACACTGTTGTCCAACAAACTCTGCAACTTGTGTGAACGAATGGGGCGACGGTGACGACACCAACACCGAATCCATCGAATATCAGATTGTTGAAGACGATATCCACCCTGATTTCTTGTGAGTGTTTATGTTTGTTCATCATCTTCTCTGGTTTTCTTTTGCTTCTGGACCAAGTGGTTGATTAGCTTATTGGTTTAGTTGGAACTTGGGATATGGAGATCTGATTTCTAGTTTTTTAGTTTATGCTTGTAATTACAGAATTGATTAGCTACTGATCTCATGACATTGACATTGTCAAGTTAGACTTCTGCATTGTTTTATTAGAGGAGAATGAAGTTTCTAATTTTTTTTTGTCAAGGATCAAATTGATATTTTAGTTATAATTTAGAGATCAAACTAGATATTGATCATTATTGTTAACATATCATGTGTCATCAATTGAGTAGGGACGATAATGAGGCTGTTTTTTTTATTATCCTGAACTTAGACTTGAGAATTTAAAGTTTTGACCCGATCAAATATAATAAAAATACAAACTTCTCTCGACCTCGAAACTTTAGAGATCAAACTATATGAACTGAACTTGCAGTTGCAAAGTTGAGAATAAATGTTTCTGAATCATTGAAAATGAAATCTGCAGCTACATAATTTAAGTCCATTGAAAACATGAACAATCATCTCTTGAATGAAAACACATACAAATACTACAATTTGAACATGTAGCCCTAGTTAAAACTAAAAGCAAAATCACTCGGGATTCTACAAATTTTAGTTCTTTCACTTCATCTCTACCAAAAGCAAAATTAATGTCGAATTATTCTTCGACCAAGGGATTTTAGAATACAAAGGTATATATAATAAGAACTGGATAAGAATCATATGAACCAGGAAATATGGAAGCATTGGGCAACCAAGAATATAATGAGCTTGGCTTGTAATCAGCATGCACAGCCACCTTTTTGCTCAGTCTGAGTGACAACATCTGGGATGCCCTGGAAATATCTGCAAAATCATATACATATACATATAGGACATTAACTATATAATGTCCCAAAAAAACATGTGCTAAAGATCATAGCTACGCAGTAAAAAAATGCAGGACAAGATAATGATCATATCTGTATCTGCAGTGCTTGATGAAACCATGTTCATTTCTAGGTGTGGACCAATGCTAATGTATTCACCAAATTCGCTCAAAACACAGGGAATAGGCCTCAACAATGGAGATAAACTTACATGTCCTGCTCACGCTCATTCGCGAGAGCAGTTTTGGCTATGCAATGGAACGCTTCATCCACGTTGATATCTTCTTTAGCTGATGTTTCAAAGTAAGGTATGTTTTCTTTCGAAGCACACCAGTCTTTTACTTTCTTCTCGGAGACCTAAATATGGCTCAAGACATCACCAATCAAACTGGGGGTACTGTGAAGGTGAATTTGCAAGTATATAGAAACTGTACATACCACTCGACTATTTCCACCATCTAAATCTATCTTGTTTCCAAGCAATATAAACGGAAACGTCCTGGGGTCGGTAGGATTTGCCTGGCACGAAACGAAAATCGGAAACCATATCAGTATAATCACTTCCACAAATAATTGTCTAGGTTGTGCTCATGTAACCAGTTGGCTAGGTCAATCAACTAAAGACACCATCTTGCAAGAAGATTTGGCTCATGTAAGGTGTGTGGTTAAAATAAGTAACCACCGTATTTCCAGAAAAGAATTTATCAAAATTTGTTCCTTCAAATGTCATTGGGAAAGTTTACTAGAGCAGCCTCAATCTTTTAACATATTGGTGATCATAAGGATAAATGTCTAGGATTCTGCTTTCTTTTTTTCTCTGGAAAACATATAATGCACTGCTAGCCAAAGAAAACTATGCACAACACATTGTTTTTGTCATTCTTTGTCACCATGTTAATGAATGTTATAGAGGCTATGAAGTAAGGTTATTTCGGTCTAAAGTCGTACCACGTACCCGACACATCTCGTTTGGGTAACTACAAGTATTTCTTCTTTCTTTCTTTTTTTTTTGTTTTTTTATTCTTCCACCCTTTTTATGTCTTTTTCTCTCTTTTTTTCTTTTTGACTTTCTCTAGCTCATATAATTCAATTACAAGTATATAAGTATGGGTAATGCGATAGTCACATGGATTTTTTAATGATTTTTATATATTTTTTAAGATTTATATTTTCTTTTATATTTTTTGTATCTTGTCGTACTCATATATTATAATTTTAAAAATTATTGTTTTCCATATCTATATCTATATTCTTATCGATGCAACATAGTATAGAGACGTAGAAACATAAAGTGACGCATGCAATTTGATGAAAAACGGGCGAAAGGGGTAACCCGAACTTCGAATATAAACCATAAAACAAATATCCGAATGAAATGAAATAACATAGAAAGTGTGAAAGATAAACCTGTTTAAGAAACTCCTCATGCCAGTTATCAAGATCATCAAATGATTTCATCACATTAACATCATACACCAGAACACAACAATCTGCACCCCTATAGAAAGCAACTCCAAGGCTCTGAAACCTTTCCTGCCCTGCAGTATCCCATATCTATCCAATACAAAACAAAATTAAAATCAATAAAAAAACCTTCAAATCTAAGCTATAAAGAACATGGAAACAACAAAAATGAATACAAATAATATTAAGGGAAAAAGAAAACTACTTGCAGAGTGACATTTCGTTCATCAATCTGGAGTTCTTTAGTAACAAAATCAGCACCAATGGTTGCTTTATATTGTTGACTAAACTTCATATGAACATATCTAAATTCAAGCAGTTAATTCTCAAATTCCAGATAAAAACCAACCAAATCCAGATCTAAAAACAACAACCCAGAAACAATAAGAGTTTGAGATTTCAATGGCGTTTGAAACTTGAAAGGATACTGATTCATCAACGACGTCTTGCCCACCCTGACGAGATTGACGTAAAACCAATTGAATATATCATTTATTTCAAGAAATCCCAAATCAAAACTCATAAACTTCTGTTCGAATTCATATCGGAAATGATCGTACGTACCCGCTATCGCCGAGAACAATGACCTTCAGCAAGGTTCTGTTCTGCAATGCCATGGCGGCAAAATTATGGTTTGGTTTATTGGATTTTGTTTACGTTTTCAAAAGAAATAAGGAACCAACATCTTCATCATCGGCCCCAGAAATTCGTTTTGGAATCTTTTATATTACTGTAGGGATGGATTTGCTAAATATATCTGGGAAATTATTTCTGTAAAAATATTGTATTTTTTGCCTTTGTTTTTAGTGTAGATATGGATTTACTAAATATTTACTAAAATTATTTACTAAAAATAAGAAAATTCCATGTTATATTTGAAATATTTGTTTTAGAAGAAAATAATTCATTTTATTTATATAGTGTATGCGTAATTATTTTATGTATAAGCGTTTGATTTTAGAGTTAAAAATTTAAAAATTTGAATTTAAGATTTTTTGAATAATTTATACTTACGAGTATTGAACTCACAATCTCAAAGAGAAAACTGTTTTAACTCAAAGTTTTAACCACATATTATTACTAGGGGTGTGCATTATTCGGTTTTAACGGAATTAACCGAAATAATTTTGATTATTTTGGTTAATTCGGTCGGTTATTTTTTGGTAAATTCTGTTAACGGTTAATTTTTTTTAAAAATTTGGTTATCGGTTAATTCGGTTCAAAATTGGTTAATTAGTTGAATTAACCAAAATTATTATATATTAAATATTATATATATTTATTTTTAGTCCTTTAACTTTTAAAAATTTATAAAATATTCATTAAAAATTTTTATTTATAAAATGGTCACTAAATTTTCATTAAATTAGCATAAAATAAAAGTAGTGACTAAAAAATATTTTAGCATAATTTAGTGACCTATTATGTAATTTAACCAAAATTTATAATAAATTCTGGTTAATTCAGTTAATTCGGCTAATTAACCGAAATAATTTCGGTTTGGTTAGTTCGATTAAAGGTAATTCAGTTCGATTAATGGTTAAGATTTTAAAAATTTTGATTAATTCAATTTTGGTTAATTCGGTTCAACCACCGATCAAATTAACCAAATGTACACCCTTACGTATTACTAACAAATAAAAGTACTTATTAAATAAAATTAAAATAACATTAGATCATGAAAATGAATAACAAAATTAATAACATACTCTCATGAGAATCAGATAAATGGTAGATGTTGGACAACATAGAGGTTGCAAGAATTAACTTTTTTTTTAATGTTATTAAATTTTTATTAAATTTATAAAAAAAATTATAATTATATCGTAATTTATAAACAAAATAATTCAATTAAACAATCCATAAAAAAAATTATAATTAAACAATCCAAAAATTTTTACAACCCCAAAAAAAATTCTATGAAAATAAGCATACCAATAAAATTCAAAATCTTCCTGAATCTCCTTATCTCTTTCCAAACAAGATGTGTAACGAAGAAAGGAGTTATAGACGATCCAAACTGTCATGCAAAAGGTACCGTTACCCAAGATTGATTTCATTGACAAACGACCATCAACCGAGTAGGAATAAATCTTTTCAAGTGACCCCTGATAAAACATGCAAGAATTAATTTATCTCTCTCTTACGAGGGACAAATGTATTCAATATTTTATATTAAAAATGTATTTATAAAATTTTAAAAAGACGATAAATTCTTTCGATCTTTTTCGATTTATCCATGAGGATCATTATAACATACAACCGTAATTAACTAATGTTCCTCTTGTATATAAATCCTGTATTAGTATATACCTGTATTGTATATATGTTTTAGTTATACATTTGGGGTATGTTTCATGCATGGGTAGGAATGAGGAGGGCAAGGGATATGTAAGAGGAATGGGGAGGGAAAGGAAATTATATTATATATGGTTTTGAATTTTTAAAAGATGAACTTTATATTATAATCGGTTTAAAAGATGATTTAAAAATTTTAAAAATTACGTAATTTATTAGAATAAAACTTTAATTTTAAAAAGTAAATGTTTATTGACTTATTGTATGTGGTTAATCGATTTTGAAGGAAAATGAGCATAATAAAACTCAAAATAATGAAGTACAATATTTTTCTGATATATTTTACTATTAGTTTATAACTATTTTTTTTTAAAATTTTTTCTTTGTTAACCTTTAATTTAATTTAAGATACTGATTTTCTAAGAATCTTATACAATCACACATGTTGTTAATATTCATAACCGCCCATAATATAAACCAAAAACCATAATCCAAAATTACTTAGGTTAATGCACAAACTTATCTCAGTATTTAAATATTTCAGTAGTTAAAGGAATAATTATTGTTCTTAAAAAAATTTATTCCATAAAAATAAATAAATAAATAAATATATTAAGATTTGTCAAAAAATCAAGATAAAATATATTCGTATTAAAAATAAAAATAATTGACAACTAATATAAAATTGATATCATTATTGACGATACGTAAAAGGAAAAAAACTAAAAAGAACAATGCTGAAAAAAAAAGAGTGGGTAGGGTTTTATAACTACATAAGACAGTTTTCACAGTTATCTTAATTTTATGGTTTTCGATTTTAGTTTAGTGTTTAGTATTTAAGGTTTAGGATTTAAAGGTTGTGGTTAGAAATTAATATTTAAATTTTAGGGTAGTATGGTTAAAGATTTAAATTTTAACCTACAAATCATAAATTTTGAACTACTAAACCTAATTTTTAAACCCTAAAATAAAGGTGTTGTGAAAATATTTTTTTCACCGCTGATGTATGATATAATTACCCGTATATCGAATTAACCGAGTGAAATAGTAAAATTAAAGTCAGATATTGCAAAACAAATCAAATAATAGAAATTATAGTTTGCCTTACAAAATCAAAAGTAAGATCTTTACTAAACAGGTGAAGAAAGCAACATAAAAGTGCTTTCTACCTGAATAAATAAAGATTAAAAGCTTAAATGACAACAAAATCAAGAAGTTGGAGTGTTGCAGGTCCAAATTATTTATTGTTTCCTAAACGTTCTGCACTGAAAATGAACATATTCCTTGAAGCTCAGCTCTTCCAATACAATGTAATGCAATGCAATGCAACAAAAATGGAGTATGGAGAACAATGTGATGAAACAATCTCCAACATGTCACCTGGTCAGAATTTCGAGATGTTGGATCTTGGAGTGGTGCAGAAACTTACCAAAGAGCATAACTACAGAAGTTGTAACAGCAAAACACATGCCGGCTTCGACCAGAATGCGGCGGCGTGTCAGGTTACGTTTATGTTGATTTCTTAACTTATTGTCTGCAAAACCAGGGCACAGCTAGAAGGAACTCAACTCAACTTCCCTGGAAAACTATTAATGGTTAATTTCAAGAGTAAAACATTTGAACCATGTCTGCTCTGCTTAGTGCAGAATGATCTGGTTTAATAAACTAGTCGAATATGATTAAATCGAGTTGGTTCGTGCAGACACCATTAATATCTGGGATTCGAATCCCATTTTAGTATGTTGAATGTTTATAAAATGTGGTATAGCACAATAGAAAAGGATGAGGAAACTTACTCATCATCATATGCAGGCCCCATTCTCTTTACCATTCATGGAATTGCCATAATGAAATGATGAATCCAACCATCCTATAGTCTTTGCTTTCTCGACATATGCTAGGAACTGTTTCCGGGCATCAGGCACGTCGAGAGCCAAGTCGTCGAGACATTCTTCTACCCTGGAGAAACCCTTTGTCATCTGGTTCATGGTAATGAGCCCTGAGCTATAACAATGTGCAAGCAATCCCCAAAGACTGTCATTCTTTTTCTCCATAACTATCACCAGTGCTTTCTTTACAACCTCGTGATGGAAAAATGGCATGCCTAATTCCTTGATGCACCGATAAGCTTCTCTAATGTCTCCTCCGGATTCATATTCCTCTAACAGCTTTGCTATTTTGAGTTTCACATCCTCAACGGCCCATCCTGGCGTACTGCTACCACCACCACCCCAACACCTTAGAATGCGCTCTCCGGAAAGGCGAGCCTTTAGCAATGACTTTGCCATTTGAAGCACTTTGCCCCCAATGGAGTCTGTCCCTGAAAATTGACTCCCAACCTCTTCAAGGTGTTGTGGGGCTAAAGCTTCATCCACCACTGCTCTAGCCAAAAACATAGCAAGATCCTCAACAACAACTGGATTATCTAGAGCAGTATCATCTGCAGATTCTATCAACATCACAAACCCGTTTACTACATCATCTGTAGGAAAACATAAAGATGATAGCAAAACAGATGCCATTTCTTTCTCCCTGTTCTTCCTATCCATAGCTAGAGTTATCAACTTTTTAACAAAAATAGAATTCAGTTCGCCTGCTGAAGTTTTATTTTCAGCTTCTAGACAGCTAAAAACCTCTGAGATATCACCAGTCAAGAAATATTCTTGAATGATTGTTTGACACTTCAACTTGAAAGTTTTAGTAAAATTGTCTTCCAATAATTTGTTTCTAGGCTCTAATGATAATGACCTCAAAGATGAAGCACACAACCAACCATCAGATGTAGCATTAGAAATTAAAGACTTCAGTATCTTCTGTGCATTTGGTATGTCAAGGGACAAATCGTCGACTGTGTCGATCATCCTATTGAATCCCTTTGTAATTTGACTTGAATTTATCAGGCCTTCTTCAGCTGCTTCCTTGAGTAGATCCAGTAGCCTATCTTCAGTGTTCCGCTTTTCCATTGCCATAACAAGCGCTCGTTTAACTATTTCATGGTGGAAGAAGGGAACTTTCAAATCCTTGATGCATCTATAAGCCTCGTTCTTGTCACCACTCGTTACATACTCGATCAACAAGTTGTTTATCCTCGCTTTCACATCCTCGACTGTTTTCTTACTAACCCTCCAGCGACGCTCAATAGTTTCAGCATGCATAGGAGCTGCTAGGTACCCTTTCTCAGCTCTTTCCAAGACTTCCAGCCCCTTTGAATCATTAGGTAAGAGCGCCCTTTGTTTTGTAAGGAATGCAGGAGGGAGTATGTCATCGACCACGGCTCGAGCTATAAACAAAGCAAGAATATCAACCGTATCTGGTATATCCACAATCAAGTCATCTGCGGATTCCACCAGTATACTAAAGCCTCTGTAAACCTGTGGGGCATCAATCACATCAGCATAGACTGCAGATAATAGGACAGCAGCCATTTCTTTTTCTTGGTCATGCCTATCCATAGCCATAGAGACAAGCTTTTTAACAAAGTAATAGTTATAGCTGGGCATTGCAAGTTCTTTTAATTCATTGGTAGCTGAGGCAACATCATCAGTAGCAAAGTATTCCTCCACTATTACTGTCACTTTCTTTTTATAAGCATCAAAATTGAGTGCCGATTTACTTGCATCTGCATGTGCACATTCCTGCATCGAACACAAAATTTTAATCAAACCGAGCTTTGAATCCTTAAAAAGATGTTAGTCATCCTCTGGAAATTTCAAGTAACAAAAAGATAGAGGAAGTAGAAGGAACATATTGTGGACTAACTTCCTCATTGCTATCGTAGTTTGGGTCCATTGAGTCAAGATGAGAACTGGACTCAGTGTCCATTAACCCTCCCCAAGTTCCTTTACCACCACAACCACCTGCAATGAAATTGTTGGACAAGATCGATAACGAACTAAATGGTATCGTCATAGATTTTGGACCGATATTAGTATAATTAGTTACCTTTCTTAGGACGACCATCTACCAGAGAACGTGAACGCCTATCATGATTAACTGGACTGCCTTTGCCATGAACCTGTGTCGAACGAGGAGATTTTGAAGAAGAAGAAGAAGATAATGTACCTTCACTGCCTGATGCCAATTGGAGAATCTCCCGGCCTTCATCCGATATAAAATCACCGGTGCCGTTCATTTTATCCAATTCTACTCACCACTTTCCACTTATTCCTTCAAGTTACAGAACATACCCCACCATTAAACTGCATAAGACTAAAAGATGTTGAAAAACCTGGGTGCTAGGATCTCTCTCACTTCCTCTCGCAATCGACCCTTTAACACCTCGATCCAATTCATCAAGTTCGAAAGAGTTTAGTGAAGGGAATTATAGAAGCTAGCAATATTGATCAGAACAATTCCCAATAGTCCTTCAAGAAGAACAATTATTCCCTCAAGCTGCAAAAACAATATATTAGACTAATTATTTTACAGAACTTGAAAACTGTAAAATCCCAGTGGAAACCCAGTGGATATTCAATTCCAATATAAACATAGAATATATGTATACGTCTCGTACGGATATAATCAACATTTCACATATTTTCTCGTATATTTGAATGATCAAATCCGATATGCGTTTATTGCTGAACAAAGAAAATTCCCAAATAATCTTACGAAAACCATTAAATTGAATCTAAAAAGAATTAGCAAATTGAATCTCGAGGTATATAACAATTAACATCAACTTCAACAAGCAGGAAATTCGAAATCATTGGAACGAACAATCTAGCCTTAAAAATACACAAATTCTGGATTCAAACATTCATATAACCGATCTTCCATCACATAAATCAATAAAAAACCTGCCAAATGATGAAGCAATGAGAGAGATTTGAAAGTACCATTCGCCGGAGCGACGTATCACACCGGCGGTCCGATTCTCTTGTTTTTAAGATTTTTTTCTTCTTTTTTGGGTAAAGCAATTTTATTTCTTCGTGTGCTTCTGTTCGTGAGCTTCAGGTTTTAGTTCCAAAGGGAGAGAGTCGGTTGCAAAAAAACCGTTTGGGTTCTGTTACGGATGGACGGTGATCTGAAAAAGTGCAGATAAATCAACGGCTGGATTTCGCCTTTTGAAACGGGACAAATTATTGCGGGTAACTCGCTCAAATTCTCATGGTTCAATGCAATGAGAATGCCACGTCAAAGTAAGGGTCTTATTATTGGGTCAATCCTCAAACTTGAATAATAATTTGAGTTTAGTCCATCTTGAATTATTTATTAGATAAATTACAATAGAGGTCATTTATTTATAGATAAAATTATATTTGAGTCACTAATTATTAAAAATAATATTTGGATCATTCAATTATGGGAAATATTATATTTGAGTTACCCAATTATTAAAGGTTATACTTAGGTCACACAATTATGATTAATGTTATATTTGGGTCACCTTTCGTGCGTAAAAGATATATATAATTTATGTATGTGATTAATTGATGATTTCAAATGAAGTGTTTTTAATATTAACAATGGTATACAAGTAATTTTAAAAAATGCCTAATTTAATATATTTTTAAATATGATAGATGACCCAATTATAACCTTACCCATAATTGAGTGACCTACATTTAGGTACGGACCTAAATGTTATATTTGGGTCCGAGCATCGCACCATGGTTCAATGCCACCCAATTTTACCTTGAGGTATCGATACCAACACAGGGTGTTTTGATATCCCCTGTGCCCATAACAAAATTCGGACACTTTGAGTGGTTTGCACCCATCCAATTCATAATCAATGATCATTATCAGCAATGCAGAACCCCTAATCATAATGTGCTATTTAATTCGGGAAAATAAGGAAGGGTGAGCCCATATTTATACTTGGCCTTCATTACATCCAACGGTTACAATTACACTACATCAATAGTTTGGATTAATTCCCACCAACTACAATGACATCATTCTAAGAATATTTCCAATTAATTAAGCCCACCATTAGACTCGCGGACCGTGACAATTGAATAAAAAAAGCATTCACTCAAAAGCGCCGAGACCCATGCCCAAAACATGTTCCCATTGATCTGCATTTCAATTTCAATATTCAATTTCAATTTCCAGTTCTAGATGCGGAACGAATTCAATTGAAATGAAATGATACAAATAAAAAAAACTCAAGCCGCATGTACGATACTTGCGGAGGGCGTTGGATTATATCTGAGTGTCGAGTCCCAGCAGAGCTCCGATCACCGTTGCGCTCATTGTCATCTCTCGCCCTTCTTCCTTAACGTCCTTTTTTGATTTTTGTGATATTACCAAAGCAATTTTGTTAATTGTAATTAATTTACCAGAAGATTTTGAATTTCGATATATTGTTTTGTTTTTACGTATAGATTTTTAATTCGGGAAAATTGTACATATATTGTATTTAGGGCGCTTATTGAGCGAGTCGATGTAAGTTGTGCATTGCTCGACTCGTGCTCGTTAAAAAATTTTGTTGCTCGATTTGTTGCTCGTTAAGCTCGTTAAAATATTTTGTTGCTCAACTGGACTTGTTGCTCATTAAGCTCATTAAAAAACTTATCTTATTTTTAACTAAAACTAAAATTTAATAATATCATATGAGGCTTAATATTAATTTAAATTAACAAATTTAACCAAAAATATCAAAAAGAGTATATAAAACATTTTTAAAGTCTAAATTCATAAGTAATATTCCATAAATATACCAAACTAGCATATTAAAATTAAAGTAACAATTCACACATTAATAATTATTATTTAATTTTTTTTGAATGAATTATTTTAAAGTAATTATTAAGAAATATTTAAAAAATTAACGAGCTGCTCATAAACTTATCGAATCGAGTTAGACTTTGCTCAATTCAACTCGTTAAAGTTTCGAGTCAAGCTATCTGAATCGAGTATCTATCGAATTTTGATTGAGTCGAGTTTGATCAACTAGCAAGTTGCTCAACTCATTAAACACCCCTAATCGTAGTTAACTGTTTTCCTATAAATATAGTACTAATACAAATTATGTTATTTTTTAAATATTATATTTATTATAATAAAAGTGAAATAATAGAAATAATTATCGTCTATGAATTATATTTTGATATTTTAAAAATTAATAATTAATTATAATTTGATTTTAAATAATATTTTATGTAAAATATATATTCTCATCGTCTATTTAAGTCACTTTTTAATTAAAATAATTAATATAAATAGTGAAATCTTATTAAATATATTTTGGTTTTATTTTTATTGTTCATATTATAAGATTTATGTAAAATAATTTTGTTTGTACTGTATTTGATAGAGAAAAAGTCAATAACCCTAAAAATAAAATATTATATTTTAGGGTTATTGATTTTTTTTTTATAAATACGGGACAATTTAAATTATTTTTAATAATATAATATTTATTCTAATGAATGTGAAAACGATAGAAATACCCATTAGTTTTAAATAATATCGTTCATGTGTCTGTCATCTTTGGAAATTATTGTTGAAAGACGAAATTTGACGTATCAAAGAAAGATCAGGTACGTGAAAATAGGGTAAGTAAAACTCGATTCGAAGAAAATTTAAATAATTTAATTCAAAGTGAAAATATTTAATTTGTTTTGACTCGACTCAAAATTTTATAGACTCGACTCGACTTAAAAAATTTCAAATAAAATTTGAGTTGTAAAATGAAACTTCGAATAACTCAAATTTTTTAACATTAAAGGGTTTATTTTTAAGTTTAAGATGAATCTCTCAATTTTTTATGAAATATATATATTGATAATAAAAAATATAAAAAATATTATCACATATGAAAAAATATATATTATATGATCAGAGAAAATGATTTAAATTGAAATTAAATCATAATATAACATGATAAATAATTACAATTAACTATTTATAGGAACTCAAAAACTCGACTCGAACCGAACCGAGAAAATTCAATTAAAATTTGAGTTGTAGAATATAACTCATCAACTCGAATAACTCAAAAAAATTTAACTCGAATCGATCGAATACTCACCCCATGTGAAACTGTTTCGGCTTATAGTCTTCGACGCACTAGTCTAACCCTCTTATACAGATGCATGTATCAATAATATTATAAGTAATTATAATTAAAATTATACATAAACTCAAAAATTCAATTTGAATTGAATTTTATAAATTTAATTTAAATTAAAAAAATTAAATAAATTTTAAATTATAAAATAAAAAATTATAAACTCGATTAATTTATTTTTTTAATTTTATTCAACTTAATCAAATAATTTATTAAAATTTTGTTTGGTGATGTGACAAATTTTATTAAAAAAATATAAACATAATTTAATAAGGAAAAGCAAGTTCTTTGGTATCTTAGGAGATACCACAGGTAAACTGAATTAAAAAAAGCCATATCATGCAATTCTTTTAGATTTTAATGGTTTAGTGACTAAAAATGAATTCAAAAAGTTTCATGTCATAATTATATGTTGTTAAGTTCAGTACTCAAAATAGAAATAATATCAAAGTATAGTGACTGATTTTGTAATTTACCCAACAAAAACCCTGAAGTTCAATACGTCGTAGTTTACGGCTGCTGAAGTTCACTTCGAACAAATTTCCATTGTCCCGAGGGAGAGATAAACGGAGCAAACGGCGGCGATACTACCTGCTTTAGCAACGATTCGCCGGCGGAGGTATTTTGGAAATGTCAAACCTAACAAGCGAATCTGGAAGTGATGTCGTCGGTAGCTTGATATCCCAACTACAGACTCTCCAGAATAGAGTGAAGGTTCTTCTTGCCAGATCTCATATTATCATTAATTTTTAATTTCTTATATTTTTAATTTATTAATCAGGAATTAGAGGCTGAGAATGCGAAGCTATCATCTCAACTCGCCAAATGTTGTTGCCATAAGGTTCTTTACCGACTTTGAGTTTCTTTCCTTCTATTTTGTTGTTATTATAATCATTATTTGTAATTTGTGCTTGTTCTTCCATTCTGTATATCGAAAATTTGCAAAAGAAGTTCCGTTTTTTGCAACAATTTTGTTCAGTAGTTCGTTTTGCTACATATTTCTTTTAACATAGTTTATTTTATTAGTAAATGATCAATTTGGTGCTGTAGTAAAGGATGAAGCTGCAATTTATAATTAAGTAGTCTTTGTTAAAACTTCCTTCCCTTGGGAGTGTGGTGCGCATTATAGGCCATGTTTGGTTTATGATTTATGTACACCTTGTTGTATGTGTTTCATATTTTATATTCGATCGAAAGAGGGGGGGAGGTAGAGTTTTTTGTTATACTTTCAATTATGATGCCGAAAGAGGAGATGCATAGTGGTTTTGATGTCAAATGCTTTGAACAGGTTGTGGAAAGTCAGAGAAGAAACACTGGAGGCGATAAGACCTGGAAAAAGAAAGGAATAGAAAGAAATCCAGGTTTCTTTTCTAGTCTCTGTCTATTTTTTAGATGAATCTATGCGTTAGATGCCAACCGAGCAAAAATGCTACGAGATAATTACAAATGAATCATCCTATACTTCTATATATGTTTATTGATTTATCTAAAGTATCGTTTGAGTTTGTTTACAACGAGGAACATTCTCAGTGAATTACTCGTGATTCGAGTAAATGGATAATGTCTTAGTGTTGAGAGTTTCCACTTTTTCTCAAATGTTGGTTCTTTCTTGTAACAAACAAGTTGGCCAATTTGTATAAAACTTTGATGGGAAAATTGTGTCTTTCTAATGATAAATTTATATTTGGCCCAATAGACGTCCTCCACCATACATGCTTTTGTATTTATGTTAAATGTGAGAGTCAATGTTAGATTCGTGTTAAAACCATCCTGCGAGTTTATTAGAGAAGATACTCCATAAGTGGTGCTGTAGTAATAGTCAAGTTTAATATTCTGATAAATAAAATATGATATAGCAGAAAAGGCTGGAGTATATATACATTTGCATCTATGAGTTGATGTATTGTTAATAAAAGATATGAAAGAAATAAGGAGGTTTCCAAAGACCACAGAAAATAAATAATCCTTATGCCATCAGGATCTGGTCATTATTCATGTTTTCTCTTTGTGACAATGAATTTAAAGCAATTTGATTATTTTGAATGGATCTTGTTGTGTCTACTTCATCTCCATATTCTTTTGGTTTCTAGAATTGATCTGTCTTTCCTGTTTCAAGTTTCCTATGCACCTTCTGAAAATACAAGCGATTGCAGAATTTGTGTGCATTTGATGAAAGGAAGAAAAAAAAATACATATCTGAATGTTATTCACATATCTATATTTGATTATTTCAAATATATGTGTCGTAATTTCTTTCTTCTGTTTGCCAATGACCATCGATTGATTCCTGAGGTATGAAATTGGAGATGTGTTGAATTAGTAGTATTTCATAGAAATGCTGCATAGATATTCTGCTATAGAACAATAGTTACCCTGCTTCTGTTCAATTGAACCATTTTTACTATGAGAATTACAATGTTGTCCTAGTAAAACAGTTTCCTTGATCATGTAGTTGTATTTGCTTAATCTTGCATATTTTCTCAAGAAGTGTCACATTGTTATCAGGAATCTTCTTATGTATCAAATTCTATCCTTTCTAAACAGGTTATAATTTTACAATTATGAGTCACCATCCCAAGAGATATGTTGCTCTAAAAGTCATGTATTTTGGTCAAAGGTACGCAATTTAACCATAATCCCTTGTAATATCTATTTTTCTTAGTGTCAATAGCATATTTCCTCATCTGTTACAAGTTTCTCTACATAACCAATACCTTAAGATGTGAAAGGGTAGGGAAAGGATAATAAAAGATAGCAATTGGGTATTTATGGCAGAAGAACTAGTTTTAATAGTTGCACAGTTTATTTCATTTAGCTTGTTCAGCCTTCATTCCAATCCAGCCAGATAGGATTACCCAAAGTGTTGATTTTATGGTTTACCCTCTTGCTAGGGAAGTACTCCTTTGATAACAGTAACAACATCTAGACGTGTTTCCCCTATAGTATGTAAATACTGCCAACTGCATTTATCACTTGCCGGCATTTTTAAGAGATTGGGATATCGAAATCTTGACGTTGAACTAAGTTTCTTCTAGTATCAACATGGTTTTGATTGTGTAGTTGATCTGTAAGATTCCGATTAAATACCATTGAAAAGTTAATTTAAGATTATATTAATGTTAAGCCCTTCTGATACCCGCCTTGGTAGGGTAAGGGATATTTATTCTCTGCATCAGCAGAGACTCTTTCTTTGCCTTAGAAGCCTTCTTCATTTTATCATTTGATTCTGGAACCCATAAATTTTAAAAAGAAATTAAAATCTATAGATTGGTAAAGACTGTAGAAAGCAACAAAGCCTTATAATTCTAGGTGCTATATGACAGGTTTTATGGTTTTGCTTCAGAAGCACAAATGGATCCCACTGTTGAGGTATGGTTCTTAAATTCCTGATTACAGCTGATGAATGACAAGTACAAGATTTATTTGAACTTTTTAAAATAATTATTATTGAGAAAATGGAAATTAACTCTTAAATCATGAGATACTTGAAATCAGATGTGTATGATTCAGTTAGTTTCTTTCTTGGATATCTTCCTTTGTATAACTCTAGTGTTCATGCAGTCTGAAGTTTTCAAAGCTCTCGAAAAAACAAGGCTTTTAGTTGGTGACAGGAAGGAATCACAATACTCAAGATGTGGCAGAACAGATAAGGGGGTATCCTCTGTTGGCCAAGTAAGTTGATCACTAGATGAACCTCCTTTCATCTAACTGTAATTTTGAAACTTGGTTTACCGTTTACCTATTTGAATGCTAAGAGAATGCTTGATGCAGGTGATTGCATTGTTTTTAAGATCGAACCTCAAAGAAACTGATGCAAACAACAAAATTTCAGGAGAATTAATTCCGGAGATGCAAATTGGTCAGCCACTTATTCTATCCTGGAGACTCTTAGGTTTAAAAGCTGTATCTGTAACAATAATTTGATGTTGGTGATTCATAGTTTTCTTGTTCCAAGCCCTTGAATTCTATCTTTTTTCTAGGTCCCATTGCAAATTTGCAATTTAACATGAAAAGACTTATTTTTAACTAATAAGGCTAGAGACAGATAGAATTTTATTTAGGATGAACAATTTTGGTTTTAGGGCAGATCAAACTGCTTAAAAAGTTTTGAATGCTTTAATTTCCACCGTCTTAGCAGTCTCACTTCTTCATTGAACGACCTGGTTATACAAGGAGAAACTAGAATGAAAAAAATGTGGGACAAAATAGTGCTGACATGGAATAAAATCCTTCTATGTAAAATGTTTTAGGTGAATGAGAGGACTAAATTATGGAATAAAATTCTGTAAACATAACTATTCAGATATCTTGCATTCCTTTAATTTTCTCGCTTGTTCTGTCAAATAAAATCCTGAGCAATTCCAGTAGCGGAGGGTATAATACACATGCATAATAAGGGCAAACTAGTACAGAACTTGCAAGTTTCAGGAAAATAAAAATTTAGATCAAGATTAGAAACTAATTAAAGTCTGAATAATTCTTTAGTTTATATTTGCCTGACAGTCACAATAGCATTCTATGTTGGTGAATTTTGCCTGATCAGATGATTAATAACCTCTTTCCCCATCCTATTGGAAACTATTCCAAACTTCAAAGTTAGAAGGCATGTGAGTTGGTCTCTGCAAGAAAAACCGAGTACATATAAAGTAAAATGTGGCATTTTCTAAATGGCATTATCTATATATTAGCTTCAGCTTCTTTTTAAAAAATGTAAACATGTTGACAGTGAAGTGAAAAGGAGCAAAATGTATCTTTTATTGTAACTTATGTTGTTGTTACTTTTTGAACTTTTATCAGAAGGAGAAATTGATTATGTGAGAGTACTGAACCGAGTTCTTCCAAGCGATATTCGAATTTTAGGATGGAGTCCTGTTTCAATTGATTTCAGTGCAAGGTCTTTCTAAAATTTGAAAAAGCTTATTTTTTTTTTCCTTTTGAGGATGATTCAGTTTTCAAAGGATAGTTAAAACCTAATTCATCCTAGCCAGAACTATTGGCTCATTGTTATCATTAACAATTTTCTTTTTGAACTCATTATATTAGTTATCTTATTGGTTAGAATGATGGCATATCTGTCTGTGCAGGTTTAGTTGTTTGTCTAGAGAATATAAATACTTCTTTTGGAGAGGAAATTTGAATCTCCCAGTAAGCATTTTCTTTACACCGATAGCATTATATGTTCTCATCAGATTTATGAGACATAGTAATGCAATATATATGTATTTATTTATTTATTGCTAGGCTATGGAGAATGCTGGAAAGAAATTTATTGGAGAACACGACTTCAGAAACTTTTGTAAGATGGATGCAGCCAATGTACACAACTACAGGCGACGTATTACACAGTTTGAAATTTCTTCTTCTAATACTACGAGGTGACTATCTATTTGTTCTGGTTGATTCAAGTGACAATATATAATATGTACATACATGCTCACACATATTTTATATTTATATTATTAGGTAGAATTGTAGATTCCAAGTGTCAATTTTAAAGTTCCATGAGTATGTATGAAGAAATGGATAGTCTTCTGTTGTTACTTGCAGGTTTGAAGGTGATCAGCTTTGTGCTATTAAAGTTAAAGGTAGTGCCTTCCTATGGCATCAAGTGCGGTGCATGGTTGCTGTGCTATTTATGATTGGCCAAGGTCTCGAATCTGTTGACGTGCGTGACCGTTACTCTCTTTACCTCTTTGTCTTCAGTTTTTGATAAATTGCTTTTCTAGGTCAGATGGAATTATACAGACACTGGAACTAAGTATTGTTCCTTCTATCTGGTCCTTTTCCTTATATTGACCAGCATGTGCATGTTACCTGATGGCCAATCCAAATATATTTGCTTGTTTTTTACTTCTTTATAGAGTGTTATGCATGCATCTTCACCTTTCGGCTTGAGTTACATTCACATCAAGTGACCTATCAATCAATTTTGTGTAGTTGATAGATGTATTATTGGACATTGAGAAGACCCCAAGAAAACCTCAGTATGCCATGGCTCCAGAGATACCTTTGATCCTTCAATCCTGTGAATTCGAACATGTCAAGTTTATTTGCTCCTCAGGTACATAATACCAAAAAATACACACACACACCACCACCACCACCCTCATATCTTCGACTCATGCTGAATATCAAGTACCGATTTCTATGCCACAATTTGCTCTGATCCAGAAGAAAACACGAAAGTTTGCAATTTGCATCCATATATCACTTGCACATTTGCCAAGTTGGCAACCAATTATGTTTGAAATATTTGAATTATCCAGTGGTTTTATTTGTAGATTCTGGGAAAGCACTGCGTATACACTTGGAAAATCAGGGTCTGAGCATACCAGCTTCAATCAGCAATTTTTCAGGAAGCTGCTCTGAGTTGCTTGCCGTTAACCAATGGTGCTGAAACCAAGTTCTACCGTATTATTTCTATCAAGGTCTTACTGTTCTATTTGTCTATGTTGACACATCTTGGTGAAAGAGCTTTGACTTTTTTTTCCAGATCAGAGCTTACTGAATGATGGAACAATCAATAAGGTCGCTTCCCACATTCCTCTCTTGTCACGGCCAACTGAGCGTAAGTGCTCTTACACTTGAGCTTCCATTAAAAATGGCTTCAATGCTAGAAGATGATGCTACCCTTCATTATTCATATCCATGAGGATGTTTAAAAAGGTGTCGAAATATATTTATGGAAAATACTTTGGTACATAAGCTTGTGTAATGTTTGTTACTAAAAAACCGACAACCTTGAAAGTTAGAAACATTCAAGTCTGATCAGTTCGCACCCTTAGGCACGTTGTGACACTTTCCATTTTGAGAATGGTTTTATTAGGAAACCAATCATGCTAGAGCGTGTTAGTCATCAAGGAAATGTCTGTTTTGGAAGAAATGAATGGCTTCTAGTGTAGGGTTTGCTATAATCTTAAATACCATATTTCTTTTCGAAAAGTATGGGGGTGGCCTTCCTGCTCGTTTATCTGTCCTCAATCGTTCCTTACATTTGCACTAGATGATAGTGAGTTCCGCGACGAGGAATAGGATAGCTTAATAATCTGAGTTTTTTTTTACAATAGATGTGTCGACAAACACCAACTATTACCGGAGACAACTTTTGTTTTGGTCGACTAGTGAAATGTATCGGTACTCGTCTTCTTCATGCTTTGTAGAACGCAACTGGCATTCTGTATGTTTTCTTCAACTTGTTCGAGTTAACTCGTCTTAGGCCAACTCTTTTTTTTTTTCCGCAGCATCGTACGAAGAACGGCGTGCCAAACTGGATTCTAGAGACTGAAAATGAGAAAGCATATTGGCTATAAATCATGTGGAGTTGAAGCTTTACAGTGTCGACTCAGGTATGCTTCACAGTTCACCTCAAAAGTATTTATATTTGTAACATTGGAACGAGTAGAAAATTTCATTGTTTGTACATTTTTACTTATGCCATGGCCTTCGTTACTTTTTACAAACGGTTGAAATTTGATCATTATATTGTTTTTTCCTGAGTTATTTTCATGGGGTGTGTTGGTAGCAAAGTTAAAGCACTTTGGTGGGTGGGTGAGCTTTGTCGGATATATGGGATGTTTAGAGTTTTTATTTTTAAAAATAGAGTCTTTAAAATTTATTTTGAAATCTAGGTCAAATACAAGTAGAAAAACACAATCCACAAATGACAATTTAGAGGAAGACGTCACTTGTATGTTGCGTTTTATATTTTTTAAATAGTTTTTTAGAAATTTTAAACAGAACGCCATGTGCACATAGCGTTTTACCATGTATACTATAAAAATTAGTTTAGAATTCAAAATATAGTTAAAGGTTCTTTTTATTTCAAATTTTATTTTTGGATTAGATTATTCCCGAAAATTTTCTCCTGTGGGTGTGTGCATGCTTATATTTAATTATGTATCATGTATGCATGTAAGAGGTGAGCCTTCGACCGAGTTAAATAATTGAATTGAATAGTCTTATTTTATAACTATAATTTTATTTGAATTTTGTCAAGTTAAGTTGTGCATATATATATATGGTAAAATTAAGAAACTTGAACTTAAAATTTAATTTATTAATTATTAATTTTTTTGAGTTTATCAAATTTTTTATTTTATAATTTAAATTTTATTTAAAATATTTCTGAGCAAAGGTAAATATTTTTATCGAATCAAGATAATTTATTTTTTTAGTCGAGTTTTGATGATCTTATATGCATGCCCCGGACAATGAAAACTCGTGATAGTTGTCATCAATTTAAAATTAAAAATAGAAGTTTATCATTTAATTTGTCTAATTTTAAAATTTAAAAATCTAAAAAATATACAAAAATAGGGAGTTTGGATATAATTTACCGATTCTCAAAGCTAAGAGAACCTAAAGAGCAATTGAACCAAAGAGAAAATTAAGGGTCAAAGTTTAACTTGTCTAACTTTAAAAGTAGGAGGACTTAAAAGAAAATTAAACTCAAAATTTTGAGGGCTCTCGTATTACATGGCAGGAGACTAGGAGTGTTCAGAATTACTCAATTCGACTGCCCGAAATAAAAATAACGGGTAATTTCTAAAAAAATTATCCGGTCGAGTCAGGTACTCAACCCGTGAATAATTAGGTCAGTTTTGGGGCAATTTTTTTTAATTACGAGTACCCGGCTAATTTAAATTATATATTTTTTAGTTTTAAATTATATTTTTATTTTAGGTTCTTAATATTTATACATAAAATTAAATTTAAACCTTTAAATTAATTTTATGTTTGTATTATATACTTTTAACTTTTAAAAATTTTAAATATATTTTTATTAATTTATTAATATAAAAAAAGCGATATTAATATTTTCAAATATGTATATATATATTTAAATATTTTAAAATTAACTTTAGATCACTAATTTTTATGTTTGTTCATATATTATAAAATTTGTGTTTGATATGTGATTTTTTTAATTTTAAAATAAAAAATATATATATATATAAACTGGGTACCCGAATTTTACGAGTGCCTGATATAAATGGGCTGGGACATGGGTCATAAAATCATTACCAGAAGAAACTGGGTACCCGATAATGAACACTCCTATTATATGATCCTTTTGAAAAAAATTATTTACTACGTCATCTATTTAATAATATTTATTCACCCTTTAATTATGTATAAAAATAAAGATTTACATTAAAATAATAAAAAAAATATTATTAGATAAGACCATAACGATACAATGATAAAAAAAATGTTTCTTTTTTCTAAGACAATGGGTACATTCAAAGCATTGACCAATATTTCTCAAATGATAAAATTGACCAATACATTTCCCCATCTATATTATATATAATTCCCTTTTATTCTCGACATAATTTTACAGAAAAATAAAAATATTTAAAAAACAAATTTTATCATTACAAGAGTATTAACGTTCTTTTATTAATGGTATTCATGATTCGAATTTGCTCTATTTATAATTAAAATAGATGCGAATATATATTAAAAGTGTTTAAATTCGAGTATCTGATTTTTTTGGCAATAGTTTGATCGATATGTATTAATCAAGTACTCGTTAATCAGGCATTGGAATGTTACGAATATCCGTAAAACTGAATAATTAGGTATAAAAATGTTTTAATTTTAAATAAATTCGAGTACATGGGTATCCAAAAATTTAAAAATTTGCGATGGGATTCCTCGGAAAATGTCAGGCTCAGTACCCGACTCGGGAGGCATTTTTTAAACAAGATTATTTGGATTTTCTAATTGGGTCGACGAATAAAGAGTTGAGTCATTTGAGTTGATTATTTTTTTTGAATTAGCTAAATAGTTATTACAATAGTATCTGTTCTAGAATATAATCTCCATCATTTGACATTAATCGCTTAATCACTCTGCTGATATTACTAGTGCTCGAACCATATATCTCAAATTTTAGACTTTAATCTAAACGCTAAATCGCTAAACTAAAACCCTAACGCTTAAAATTAAAAAAGCACATATAAACTAAAAATTACTATATATATATATAATTTTTTTCATTTTTACTCTACTTTTTAAAATTCTTATTTAAAATTTAAAATATTTATTTTTAGCAGGTTTTATATCCTATAATTAAATTTAATTAGTTCAATTCATTTCGGATATCAATGCTTTAAGATCGGATATGAATATGATTACAACCATATTAATTGCAAATTAAAAAAACAATAAAATTGAATTATTATAAATAAAATTAATAATAAAAAATCAATATAACATGATTTCTTTAATAAATTACATATCTATTTTTATGATGGGTATATAAAAACTTGATAAAATATAAACAATACGATTTACTTTAAAATAAATTTAAATAAAATTTATGTATACTTTTCATTTGAATAAATGATTATTGAACTCATTTGAATAAATAATTTAGAAAAAAATATAATTATAGTTTAGAAAATGCGAACAAAATGCTAATATTAAGGATGAGTCTATAACAGGCGTCGAATACTATTAAACACTATTAACGTTGAATACCTCTGAACATTATTAAATTAATTAATAAAGATTAAAAATATTAAGAACTTAACGCTCAATTATTAATTATATGTTGAGTCTATCATTCTTTTATTAATTACATATTGAGTCCTTAAGATTTTTAATTTTTATTAATTAATGTAACAATGTTCAATAGTATTCTGCATTAGTAATGTTCAATAATGTTCGAAGCTCGTTGTCAAATTTTCTTAATATCTGTCACGACCATTTTAAAACCGAAATGTGTGAAAAATAGTCTGGCGAATTAATTATGAAAAATCAAATTTATTGTTTTTAATTATTAATTTTAAAAATCGGGGTATTATCAAAAACGTGTGTCATTTGAATTTTAAAAATGATTTGGAGTCGTCACCGGTCACTTTGGTAGGCCAGACACCATAAATAAATCAGAGATTCATTTTAAAAATATTTGGGTTCGAGAGTCGGTTACGCATAAGGACGACCCTTACGAGCGCCCGAGATCGGTACCTTTTAATTACACGTGGCATTTCGGTATTTCGAATAATAATATTAATTTAATCCACCATTGACAAATAAATATTGTTCGAATGAGAATATCCTTTTGGATAAGAAAATATATTTCTTTTAAATATGAGTTTGAATAAGACATCCTCTAAATAGGAAACCTTAACTCGTATTTAAAGAAATATAAGTTCTGCCCCAAAAGGTTTTAAATGCATGACTGATTATTATTTTGTTCATTTTATGTTCTAACATACAAGGCTCCATTAATTAAATATTTAAAACCTTATTAAATTATTAATTTCACAAAGTGTATTATGATAACATCCGAATGCTCGGACATTACCATTTCGATACCTAACAAAATTTATAATACTATTAATATTTTAATATTTACCTAATTAATTTTAATTCTAATCCTTAAATTATTTTATCCGTTTTTAAGTTTCGATAGCACATCAATACGATATCAAGGTACACTCTTTTGGTCAGTGTCATGGTACGTCAAAATATCGACCGTTTAATGTATCCGAGATATATGATTAACATATTATCGTTATTATAATTATCTTCCTAATAAAAATTAATTATTAAATTAAAGTGATTAATCTTAAAAAAAACTATAAACATGGGCAACTTTGAAATTCAAAGGTTTACTCCCTGTTTTCAACAAAAGATGCTGGGCCTTGTTAATTCGGTCGGCTCTTCCGAATTCCCTCCCTAAATCGAATAAATGGAACTGCCTCCCTTTCAAACCGATTAACCTCTCTTCATTAATAACCAAACGGAACCCTCATTTCAAGTAACCGCATGTTTTAACCTTATCCATTATTTTCTTTTTTATTTATTAGTTTTTTTTTTAATTTTATTTATTTATTTTTATAATAATATTTAATATTTATATTTATTTGCGATCTTATTTTATATTTAAACTCGAACGAAATTCGGGTATTATAATATTAAATATTTATAGTATGAGTCTATAACAGGCGTCAAACACAGGTGAACACCACTAATGCTGAACATTATTAAACTAACTAACAAAGATTAAAAATCTTAAGGACTCAATATATAATTAATAATAATATGCTAAATCTATCTCTCTTTTATTAATTATATTTTGAGTCCTTAAAATTTATAATTTTTATTAATTATTTTAATAGTGATTAAAATTTTTCCATATTTATATTAATAAAAAAGGCAAGTGCTTCATTTGACTAAAAAGGTGATTCGCACACTGTCTGTTTTTTCAACACAAGGAACCTTCCAGGTAAAAAACACCACGAGATCAGCAGAACCGGGATTTGGACAAACCGGTTCGGATCAACCCGGTTTTTAAAGGATCTGCTATAAAACACCCTCAGCCACACACTCTGCACTGCTTTACGTCTCCTCCAAAAAATTTCCCCTTTGACTGAAATTTTTTCCTTTATTAATTATCGATTTTAATGTGAAAAAAATATTTTTTTTTTGGTTTTGAAGTTTGGGTTTTGATCAGCTTCTAGCTATCTTGATCCGGATTTTTTTCTGTTTTTTTTGTCCATTTTCTGATTTTTTTAGTTATTGTTAAGATAGATGAAGGTGAAGGTGGCGGCGACGGCGACGGCGACGGCTGATTCAAGCTTTGGGGACGATCAAGATTGGCCACCGGGGTTCCGGTTCCACCCAACTGACGAAGAGCTGGTTCTTTATTATTTAAAAAGAAAGATCTGTAAAAAAAGGATCAAGCTTGACATCATAAGGGAAACAGATGTTTACAAATGGGATCCAGAGGAATTGCCTGGTAAATTTCCCCTTTCTTAACCCCCAAAAATTATGGGATTTGCTTTTTAGGGTTTAGTAATTGATTGTTGATATGCGATTTTCATCTTTCATTGTTTTTTTGGTGCTTTGACTTTGTTTATGTTTGATCAAATTGCAATCTTTTAGGGTATTGTTTTGATTCAATCTGTAATTGATTTGATTTGGGATGCGTTGACTTAGGTTTGATTTGAACACTAATTGGACTGTTCCTTTTGTTATAGTTTTTGATTGAAAATTGTAGAAATTGGTTGGATGAATCCATCATGTATGATTTGTATTTGTACTTATTTGAAATTGTTGTTGCTATCCATAGATAATGTGTTCCGGTTTCGACTTTATTTGTTCGAATGATTGGTTATCTAATAAACAGAAAATGTTATCAGGGCAATCCATATTGAAGAGTGGGGATCGACAGTGGTTCTTTTTCTGTCCGAGGGACAGGAAGTACCCGAATGGGGCAAGGTCAAATAGGGCAACCATACATGGGTATTGGAAGGCAACCGGGAAGGATCGGACTGTTACCTGCAATTCTCGAACAGTTGGAATCAAGAAAACTTTAGTTTTCTATAGGGGACGTGCACCTAGCGGTGAGCGAACTGATTGGGTCATGCATGAATATACACTCGACGAAGAGGAGCTTAAGAGGTGCCAGAATGTAAAGGTATGTGGCTGGAATTAAGTTTGTTTAGAATTTTTTTCGGTTTTTGTACGGTATATTTGAGCTGTTTCTTAATTATGTGTTTCTCATTTGTGTTTCAGGATTACTATGCTCTCTATAAATTGTATAAGAAAAGTGGACCTGGTCCTAAAAACGGTGAGCAGTATGGGGCACCCTTTAAAGAGGAAGTGTGGGCCGATGAGGAATATGATAGTAATCCTGTAGATACGATCACTCCCGTGAAGTCAGTTGATGAGGCTGTCCCTGGTGATAATGATCTGTCTATTGAGGAGTTCATGAGACAATTAGCTGAGGAGCTTCCACTTCCACAACCACAAGCTCATGTTAACCATGTATTGCCTCAAGTTGCCAGTGTGGACGAGACACAAAGTGCTTTGCTGGACCCATCTCCAAGAGATATTCTCTTTCCCGAGCCACTCGGAGTTATCCATGATCAAGGAAGTTTTGAATTCTCTCAGTCGCCTACTTCCCAATTGCAGTTGCAGGAGGCACCTGAGGTCACATCCGGTGTTGACCACTTCCCCCAGTTACGTGAGGTGGATTTCTTGGAAATCGATGACCTCCTTGGTCCTGAACCTTTAATCTCTGATGTCGAGAAACCTATGGAGAATGTGCAGTTCAATGAGGTGGATGGGCTGTGCGAATTTGACCTATACCATGATGCTGCCATGTTTCTACAGGACATTGGGCCTATTGATCAAGGAATGGTTCCACCCTCGTATAATAATTTGATATATCAGGCAGGTCACCAGCTGGAATTGCAATCTAGTACAAGCCTGATGGTTCAACAGTTTCTGCCTCAAATGAATGGATCTGGAGAAAATATGTTAAACCATGTGGACTATCAATCTAATTCCAGTCCTAATGTGAACTTGATGAATCAAAAATCTGTGTTCCATCCAAATGTTCACCAGGTGAATTACCATGATCAGAATCAACAACAGCAGTTGCAGATTCAAATGAATGGCTCTGGAGCTGATATGTTAAACCATCTTGGTTATCATGATCAGAATCAACAGCTGCAAACAGATCAGATTAATGGCTCACTTTGGGCACATGATCAAAGTGGCAATGTCTTCAGTCCATCAGGATCGAATCTTGGGAATGCCGCCCCAACATCAGGTAGAACAAATGTGGAAACCAATATGAAGTTTTTTGTGAACTTATCTTATATTCATCCGACCAAGTTGTTGTCCTAGCCCTCGGAACTTGTCCCTATTGCTTATGTATGGTTATCTTTTTCTATCGTTTTTAGGTTTTGTAAACAACATTACTAAGCAAGACCAAGGTGACAAAAACAATGGAGATGGAGGTTGGTTTTCCTCTTCCCTGTGGTCGTTTGTGGAGTCAATACCTACAACTCCTGCATCGGCTTCAGAGAGTCCTTTGGTAAATCGTGCTTTTGAGCGAATGTCTAGTTTTAGTAAATTGAAAATAAATGCTAGTGTTTCAGCAATAAATAGTTCTTCATCTGGACCTGCTAGGAGGAAAAACAGTAACAGGGGAATTTTGATTATATCCATCTTAGTTGCTTTGTGTGCTGTTTTATGTTTCTTTATAGGAAAAGTTTGTGTCCCGGAGAACCCTATCTCCTGAACAAGTCCTTATCATTATGCATATTACGCATTTGAACAATATCTAACATTAGTTTTGAATAGCTAAAGTAAAAGCCAATAGGCATTTGTTTATGCCTCTTATGTTACATTTTTGTGCTATATTTTGCAATTTCAGTTTCTATATGTTTTCTTAATTAGATGTGGAGGGCTTCTGCAAATCTGATTGAATAGCTAAGTTTTAATCCTTTTAAGTTATACATTATAGAGTGAAGTGAAGGAAAATAGTTCATTTGACTCAAGGGTATGACCATCTTTATGGCGAAAAGATGATCTTTTTAAGAGATGAGTTCGAGCAGTTTTATCCGTAAGATATACGACCTTTGCCGACGAGGCCGGCACAGAAGACGTGTGTGTGTGTGTGGCCATTTCAATGGCTCTTTTGCACACTCGTCCAACACCAAAACTTGTGTTTTCTCTTGCATGTTTATATCTTCTGCACTGCATGGAGTTATAATTAACTCAAAAAGAAATGCCAAACCCAAATCCATGGGAAAGAATATCAAAGTAGAAAACCCTAGGAAAGAGATTGATTCCCCCTACAAACTTGAGACAAAGAATCAAATTATTCTCAACATAGTACTTATATATAAACTCAAATCACCATTAAAACATGGATATCATCATTTCTTACATCAACAAATCCTGTAATAGAAATGGAAGATTCAATCACCCAAGACCTAACAGATGATTGTTATCACCAACTCAAAGAAGAAGAAGAATCAGATGAAACGAATTTCATTTACATCATCAACGTCATCCTCAGTGGAACGGCGAGGCTCAACGTTCTTTTACCGACGGCGACCATCTTGAGTTTCACCATATTCGCTCCACTCTTGAGCAATGACGGTCGGTGCACCGACCTCGACAGATGGATGCTGGGGTTTTTATTGGTCTTCCTAGCGGTGTCGTGTGTGTTCTTCACGTTCACCGACAGCTTCCGGACGGCTAGGGGGAGGTTGTACTATGGAGTGGCGACGTTGAGTGGGATTTGGACGTTCAATGCACGGAGGAAGAAGCCTTGTGTGCCGTCGGACTATAGGTTGAGATGGTCTGATTTGTTCCATGCAGGGCTGTCTCTGGTGGCGTTCTTGGCGTTTGCAGGATCGCACGGCGACGTCGTGGCATGTTATTATCCAGGTGTTCCGAGGAAAGTGACCAACACCGTTCCGCTGGTTGTGGGTTTTGTGGTAAGTGTGTTGTTTGTGGTGTTTCCTTCTAGGAGAAGGGGGATTGGGTATCCATTTTTGTTGCATAGTGAAGCTAGAAGCTCAAGATATTGAAATGAATAAAGATCCGCCCACACAACGTAAGAGTTTATAAATTTTACGTATTTTTAAAATCATCGGATATGTAAAATAAAACGTTAAAATTAACCATATTATGCGAAGATTATTACTTGATAAAACGTAAGAAATTAATCTCAACCATTTGTTTCAGAGTATATACTTTTTTGTTTGATGTTATTCTTAGTTGTGTTGTTTTTCCCTTTGCTTTGTTGTATATGTTTCTATTGCTGAATAAAACTGACCATTTGCTAAAAAAATTTCAACATGTTTTAGTAATTCTATTAAAGATTTGTCAAAGTCTAAAAAGATAAAAACAATCTTATAATAATATTTACTACACTTTATAAATAAAATTATTTTTATAATTTTAAATTAAGTTGGTATTTAAATTGATTCAAGACACCAAATTTAGTATTATGGATGATTATAAGTTATTATAAAAACATGAACAACGACCACCAGTGGTCTAGTGGTAGAATAGTACCCTGTCACGGTACAGACCCTGGTTCGATTCCCGGCTGGTTCATTTTTTTTATTTCTGTCCCCACGCAATTCGAAAGGTTCAAATTTCACAAGAAAATAAAATTTAGAGACTAAGTTTTAAATTTTGAAATAGTACAAAGACCTTTACCATATTTAGACCATTAATCTATTAAAGTAGAGGCGTTAATATTCAATTATAGTATAGTATAGGGACTAAAACATGATTTACACCTTTATTGTGTATATATATTTTCCGGGAAAATGTTCCTTCCAGCTAAGAAAATAAAACAAAACGCAGAAGTTAATAGAAGGAAAGTAGATCAAAGCAAAAAAGCCCACTAAAAATGGCAATCAAAAGTACAGCGGCAGCAAAATCAGCAAAATCCCTGTTTCTCACAGTCACTCTCATCCTTTCCCTTTCCTTCTTCATCGTCGTCTTCTTCTCGAGCTCCCCCGCTTCAAAACCCACAGATTCCTTCCCCAAAAGTCACTTCATTTCCTTCCAAAACTCCATTAAAGTCTACGTTCCCAACCTTCCCAGATCCCTCAACTATGGCTTACTGCAACAATACTGGGATTCGGATCACCCCGATTCCCGAATCCCTACCGACCCAGACCACCGGATCTCGACTACCCGTATTTCAAAACCCGCCAAATACCCGCCTTACCCCGAGAATCCATTGATCAAGCAGTACAGTGCGGAGTACTGGATCATGGGTGATTTGGAAACCCCTCAAGAAATGAGGACCGGTTCTTTTGCTAGAAGGGTTTTCGATGCCAACGAGGCTGATGTTGTTTTTGTTCCGTTTTTTGCCACCCTGAGTGCAGAGATGGAGCTGGGATCAGGAAACGGTGCGTTTAGGAAGAAAACTGGGAATGGGGATTACTTGAGGCAAAAGAAAGTGATGGAATTTGTGAGGAACTCTGATGCTTGGAAACGATCCGGTGGACGAGACCATGTTTTTGTTCTTACTGGTAATGTGAATTTGAGCGTTCATTTAAGTAATGCTTACCCTTTTGTATTTACACTGTTGCATTGTTGCTTAGAACTTGTTCGTTGTATTATTCTAGTTGCTGAAATTGTCTAGTAATTATCTTTTAGTGGAGAGAATTAAAGGGTAGATTTAAGTTTGTAAGTTGTATGGAAAATGGTTGCTTGCTGCTGTGCAATTTGCATAGAGAATCATCAGGATCGATGTCGGAAAAGAAGTTTTGTTCGATAGAAGTTCCGTTTTCGACATTGATGAAGGTTTGATAATAGGGTAATTAAATCTTGTGATGATACAGAAACTAGTCTTTAGGAAGGAATTAGAGTGTATGATGCGAAACCCTTCGTAAAATTGTTCGGGAAAAACAGAGGTACCGGTGAACTACATGTCCGGACGAGAGAAATAGTTTATCCATTCTGCTTCATCTAGCTAGCTTTAGGCATGTATTGGCTGAAATATGTACAATATTTCTTATGTACTTTTCTTTTTGATTCGGTTCATTCTTGCTGTATAGTATGGGAACATACACCGTTATCTTTGCCGTCGGTGTCAAAAGATGTTGGAAATTATTCTGCTTGTTTTACAGCTTATGATTTAGTTTCTGGTCTGTTAAACCTTGAAGTATTCTTTGACAGACCCTGTTGCAATGTGGCATTTCAGAGAGGAGATAGCCCCAGCGATTCTACTGGTTGTGGATTTTGGTGGGTGGTATAGGCTCGATACGAAATCATCAAATGGGACCTCATCAGACATGATCCGTCACACCCAAGTTTCATTGCTTAAAGATGTGATTGTCCCGTATACACATCTGCTTCCTCGCTTTCAGCTATCGGAAAACCAGAAACGACACACCCTCCTTTATTTTAAGGGAGCTAAACATAGGCACCGGGTTAGCATCTAACAACCTAACACTGTATCTTGCCACACTATGTTGTTTCCTGATGATATTATTACCTTCTTGAATGGATATGGTTCAACTTTGATTTTCTTTTGCTGAGTTAAATGTTATGAAAATTTGCAGGGCGGCCTGGTTCGAGAAAAGTTATGGGACTTGTTGGTTAACGAACCGGGAATTGTTATTGAAGAAGGGTTCCCTAATGCAACCGGTAGAGAGCAGTCAATTAAGGGGATGAGGTCATCCGAGTTCTGCCTGCACCCAGCTGGTGATACGCCCACTTCATGCCGACTCTTCGATGCCATTCAAAGCCTCTGTATACCAGTGATTGTCAGCGACAATATCGAGCTTCCCTTTGAAGGGATGGTGGATTACTCCACATTTTCAGTTTTTGTAGCAGGGAGTGATGCTTTGAAGCCAAACTGGCTCGTTTCTCATCTTAGAAGCATTTCCGAAAAACAGAGGAACGAACTCCGTCGAGCCATGGCTAAGGTTCAGCCTGTTTTTGTGTATGATAACGGCCATCCAGGCGGTATTGGGCCAATCCCTCCGGATGGTGCCGTAAATCATATCTGGAGAAAAGTTCAACAAAAACTGCCGGCGATAAAGGAAGCCATTGTTCGTGAGAAACGAAAACCTGCAAACACGACGATCCCTCTACGATGCCATTGCACCTGAATGTAAGATTAAAGATCCATTTCATATTTTAGGGTTATAGTTTCCTGGGATTGGATGTCAACCTGAGTCTTTAACCAACTGCTTTATATTGTCGGAACGTTCACATTATTTTGACAAAGACTACTTCTACCTAGAGGGGAAGGAGAGATTTTAGGGGAATAGATGCTCCTGAGTCTTAAATTTGGAACTTAAGAGAAGGGATTGAGCAGGTGAGAAACTATGACCAATCGGACATCAACGCTTGTTCGGATCTTTCATATTCTTAAAAATTAAATTTTATTGTATGTAATGTTGGTGAAATAAAATATTTTTACATATATAATATATTTTTTTAAAAAAATTATTTGATTATAGCAGGGATTCAAAAACCGGTTCGTTACTGTAATAACAATCGTTATTTATCGGTAGCGCTGCTATCTAAAATTATTATTCGTAAAAATAACGGTAAGATTTAAACTTACACTAATAACGGTCAATAACGATCGTTATTTAACGGATAACGGTTGATAACGATAAGTTCGTTATTACTGTTATTATGTCGTTATTTTTTTTAAAAAAAATCACAATAAATTGTGCGGATTTTAAAAAATTTCACGACTGCGACTCTTGCAATGATTGCAACAATTGTTTTGTCCGTAATCGTGATAGACGCGGTCGAAAACGTTTTTTAAATCCCTGAATTATAGATAATTTGTAGTCTTAGGTTTCAAATTAGTTTTAAAGATTATTTTAAATATAAAAAGACAAAATCAATCTAATAATAATATTATTAAATATCATTTAAATAAAAAATTATCTCAAAAATAAAATAAAAAATATTTTTATTATTTTTCAACCGAGTTAGTACTTGGTTAGCTAATGAGTTATTGACGTCAAATCAATTATAAGTTTAAATATAACAAATATGCATTTAAAATAATTATTCCACATATTAATTTAAAGATTAATATCAAATCCTAAATAATTTCAAAACAATTTTCATAATTAGCAAACAATTAAATAAATAATTATTATATAATTTAAATTAAATGTACACCTGACCCAAACAATTAAATAAATAATTACTCTAATATCAAATTCTAAATAATTAAAAAATAATTTTCATAATTAACGAACAATTCTAAATCCATCCACATTTGATCCAAAAATTAAACACATCCACCTTAACCTAATTTGACCCAATATTTTATAATGTTTTATCGATTCGTTAGAATAAAAAAATTCGAACCTGATCTGATCTAACCTAACTTGACATAAATAAGTTATTTTCATTTTTATTTAATAAAATAAATGATTAATTGAAAAAAATACAAATAGAGAGAACATTACAGTAGTTATTTATTTTTATTAGATAAAATAGAGAGATAGCAGGAAAAAATACATAAAGAGATTAATATTATAACAGTTATATATAAATAATTAAAATAAAATAAAGTTATTATTTTGACTCAAATCGAATTAAATTATTAATCTCATCTTAAAAAATTAAATCTTAAACGATTAAATCTGATTTTTTAAAAATATAATCCTAAAAGGTTAGATCAGAACTCGTCTAATCCGAGTCAAATGGTGAAATGATTTATGAGAAGTAGAAGATATTTGAACCCAGAGTTAGGGGTGAGCAAAACTTGACTCGACTCGAAAAAATCGAATAACTCAATTTGACTCGGGGCAAAAATACTCGACTCGTTTTGATTCGACTCGAAATTTCATTGACTCAACTCAACTCGAAAAAATTTTAAATAAAGTTTGAGTTGTACAATTAAAACTCGAATAACTTGAAATTTTTAGTAATTAAAGGAATGATTTTTAAGTTTAAGACGAATCTCATAATTTTTTATGATATATATACATTGATATATAAAAATATAAAGAAATATTGCTACATATAAAAAAATATACATGTATATCTTATATGATTAGAGAAAGTCCTCTAAATTGGAATCAAATCATACTATAACATGATAAATAATTATAATTAAATATTTATAGGAACTCGAAAACTCGGCTCGGCTCGATTCGACTCGACTCGAACCGAAAAATTTCAAATAAAATTTGAGTTATAAAATATGACGCGCTAACCCAAATAACTTAAAATTTTTTAACTCGACTCGACTCGATCGAATACTCAATCCTACTCAGAGTTCTTTCAAATTAAATCATGCCAATGTCATATGTACACACTTAGCATTCACATTTTATGTCAATTTTACATACATTAATTCAACCCTATGATGTGACATCAATTATATTATATCTCAAGACAAGTTATTATGAATTATCTTAACTATGATGTAAATTAATATTATATTTTTAACAATATTTATAATAACATATTATAACATATCCATTCGATTATATTTTTTAATCCTTTTATTTTAGTATTTTATTCTATGAAAGTTAAGTTATGAATAAAATAAATTAGAGTTAATATAGGTGGTTCTTACAATAAACTTTAACATTATTTGATTCAGAAAAATCAATAGATCTTTTAATTTATATTTATATAAAATCACTTTTATTTATAAGGTGTGCGTATTGTTAAAGGATTAAAATTTTATATAAATAATTATTATCTTGTAATAATCTTAATACTATTTAAAAAATTATATAATATTATCTCATATTATAAATAAGTGCGCAAACTATATTTTTTATTCCAGATAGGTATTCAAAGTATTTTTCGGATCAAATAATGTCTAATGTTTTTCAAAGTTTTTAATTAGGTGATTTGTCCTTAACAACCGTTAAAAAAATTCGTTAGCCAATAAAAACGTAACACGTGACATGTTTTATTTTCAAAAATATCATAATTAGGCCCAAATCTCGATTCTAGTTGTTGCCATCGTCAATCGTTGATGTGTACCCACCACTTTCGTTACTGGATCTCATGAACATTTTTTTCATTCTTCTTTCACTGATAGTTGACGGATGACATGCATATCATCGTAATAAAATCATATTCACGAAAAGAAAAGAAAACAATCAACTATGATTAAAAAGCGATCAGTCAACAAACGATATTTAAGTCTTGCGAGAAGAGGAGGTTTTATTTCATCACTGACAACGTGATGAACATAGACGATAATGACCAAATTTGGAGACTGCGGATTTAGGGTTATTTTAAAAATATAATTTTTTAAAAATAAGTTAACAGTGAAAAAACCTAAACGAATTACTTTAAAAACATTAGATATCTATTTATCTAAAAAATACTTTAATTTTTTAAAAAATAAAATATATATAATTTAAACATTTATTCGATAATTAAACTTTAGAAAAATTTCACTTAAGATCAACACAAATAAAAAATAATAAAAGAAAAAGAAATATGTAATTAGTAGATTACAATTTTTTATGTTTAATAAAAACCCAAATGCATTAAATATAAACAAATTTTAATTTAATAATTTAATATTATTTATAAAAATAAAGTTTGATTATTTGACTCACTTTTTTAGTATGAAGACAGAATAAAGAAGTCTTTGGTTTGATTTCCCAAGGCTCAACATTGACCAAGTCTTGTTGAAAACAAAAATGAAAGTAACACCTTAATATGAAAAAAAACATTATTATATATCGATTATCAGTTAATTTAACGAGATCAGATATTATATTTTTAAATAAAATTAAAAATTTAAATCTTAATATCATCAATAAAATAAATTAAAAAAATATTTTTATTATAAATTTTTATAATATTTAATTTAATTAATTAATAAATTAATATAAATGGTTATAAAAAATTATATAAATTATTTATACTTAAATTTTTTATTTTTTATTTTTATATATAGGCTTTGGGACCACAATTTTTAATCCTTGAAGCAAAATAATTTCATTTTTCTATTTTTGTTCCATGGAAGACCCAACACTCCAAGGCAAAGTATTTATTTCCTTTAGATGGGTATGAATTTGACCATTTGTGCCCAACTTTGGCTATAATTGAGTCACTCAAAGGTGTCAAGAAAAGACTAGACTGGGTGTTTTTCTCATGTCAAGTCAATATTTCACACTTTAGGTTTTTTTTAACATCATTAAAAAAATACAGTCGGTTTAAAAATTTTAGGGGTTTTATGTAATTTATTAAAATATAATCATTAGAAGTAATTGTTCGTAATCTTTATTAGTCCTAAAAATATGATCCTTAGAAGTAATTGTCCTTTTTAGAAGTCCCTGTATGATCACCCTTATTGCAGTTATTCAAAACCTCGCTAATTCTTCGGAAGCAATAATAATATGAATAATTAATAAGATTTTATAATCAATTATCATATTTAGTAAACAATTATAACGGTTTAACAATTATAACTCGTCTTTCTTAAGAGTATTTTTAAAATTTTTACAATAAATTTTGAGATTAACATCATCTAATGAATATACTTTATTAAAATTTTGAGACCTCTTTTTTAGGGACTTGTGTAGTCGTTCTTATTGTGTATGTCGAAAACCCTCACTGATTAAAAAGAAAATTCGATATAATTCTTATTGGTTTGAATTAAGGTATCTATCATCGATAACAATGATTAATCTCTCGTCGCCAGGGATGAAACTACACCCATGTAGGGAGGGGCAAACGCCCCCACCCCCGAATATACTTTATTAAAATTTTGAGATCCTCTTTTTTAGGGACTTGTGCAGTCGTTCTTATTGTGTATGTCGAAAACTCTCACTGATTAAAAAGAAAATTCGATATAATTTTCATTGGTTTGAATTAAGGTATCTATCATCGATAACAATGATTAATCTCTCGTCGCCAGGGATGAAACTACACCCATGTAGGGAGGGGCAACCGCCCCTACCCCCGAAGATTTTTTTTTCACTTTTGTCTTCTTATTTAAATTCTTTTAAAATTTTTTTTTAATGAATTTGTTCCCTACTTCTAAACATTTATGTTTTGCCTACTCAATCCTAAATCATGGCTTCATCTCTGCTCGTCGCAGGCACTCTCACTAAAAATAAATAATTAAAAGTTCGATTTAAATTAATTAATACGTAGAATAGATTAGATTCTTGAAAATGTGCCTTTTAGTTCTAAATAGCTTTCTCGAATTCAAAACATTTTAATTAAACTCTTAAAGTAAGATATGATATTAAATAGATTCTTATATCGTTTTATCAATTAGTTTAAATCTGACATAAAAACATATTTAAAATATATAAAATTAAATTTTAAATAATATATATATATATATATATATTGTATGAATAATTTGGATATGTAGTAAAAAAATTAGAAGACAAAAGTTTGGAATGGATTTTTAGATTTAATATTTATTTTTCTCTTTTAACACGTCATATTTAAATTGTTCATGAAGTATAAACATTCACCTTTAAAATTTAATATACCTATTTTTCAAAATATATTTTACATTATAATCTAATTATATAATATTAATATTTTAAAGGATCAATTGAAATGTATTATGTTTTTTGGGTAATGTCGCGACCTTTTTTAAAACCGAAAACCTTTAAAAAATAGCCTGACGAATTGGTTTTGAAAAATACGAATTTTATCATTTTTAATCTCGAAAAACGTAATTTTTTTTAAAAAAGTATATAATTTAATTTTTAAAATATTTGGAGTCGCCACCGGCCACTTTGGTAGGCTAGACACCATAAAACAAACCAGAGATTCGTTTAAAAAACATTTGGGTTCGAGAGTTGGTTACGTGTAAGGACGACCCTTACAAACGCCCAAAATTTGGTACCTTATTAATTTCACGTGGCATTTTGATATTTTGAACATAGATATTAATTTAATTCTTCATTGTTAAATAAACACTGCTTGAATTGAGGATATCCTTTTGATTAAGAAATTACATCACCTTTAAACTTGGGCTAAATGAGATGTCCTCTAGATAGGAAATCTCACCCAAATTTAAAGGAATATAAATTCCGCCTCAAAAGGGTTAAATACATGATCATTTTTATCTTGTTCATTTTAAGTTCTAACCTACGAGGGCTCCATTAATTAAATGTAAAAACCTATTTAAATTACTAATGTCACTAGTTATTTACCTATCAATTCTATTTAATTCTAGACCTAAGTTATTTTATCAAAATAAAAGGTTTTAATAGCACATGAATTCGATACCAAGGTACACTCTTTAGGCCAACATCATGGTACGTCAAAACACCGGCCTATCAGTGTATCCGAGGTATATGATTCAAATACTATTGTTACTAATTGTCTCCCTAATTAATTAATTAATTAAAGCGACTAATCCTAGAGGGCTCTAAATTAATTAACTAAATGATTATTAAGTGATCTCCTAAAATATGCCATGCGATTTTTAAAAAAAGGAAACATAATTAAATAAAATAAATAAACAAAATAAAGGAACTTGACTTTTCATTAGAAATATGAGAGTACAAATTACATCAAAGTTGATCAAAAAGAGTGCAAAGGGACTTACATTGGTAAAGAAGAAAAAGGCAAGAGTTCGATCTTCAAGGGATGAATTAGATTTAATTGAGTTTAATTAATTTTAAAGCTTAGAGTCTTCAATTAAATTAATAATTTAATTAAATTTCCTTAATCTCTAAAATTTTAATTAATCCTAATTAAAATCTAATTTGGTGAAACTAAGTTTTAAAGGTTCACTTAGGCTAAATTAGACCTAACTAAGTTGAATTAATTTTAAAACTTACCTTAGAAACTAAATTAAAATTAATTAAGAAAATTAATTAAAATTATTTCTAAGTTTTAAGAATTAAATTAAACCTAATTAAATGTCTAATTTTTAGGTTTTAGGGTCAAAGTAAGTGTAAATTAGATCTAACTAGGTCAAATTAATCTTAAATTATTTTAGAAATTAAATTAAATTCTATTAAGAACCTAATTAGGAAATTTCTAAGTCTTAAAATTAATTTTAATCCTAATTAATATCTAAAATTAATTAATTTTAATCATAGGAGTCAAATTAGGGACTAAATTGAGTGAAATCTAAAGCTTTAGGGCCTAATTGAGAGTTTAGTGACTAAGATGTAATACAACTAAAAGTTAGGAGGACCAAAGGGTAATTAGCCCCTTTCCCCCAACTCGGTCGGCTCAGTGATTCAAAGAATCCTCTAAAGCTAACACCAACAAACCCAGATAAGGAGGCTAAAATGGATCAAAACACCCTGAACCGCATGGTGTTCATACGTGTTCATCCAAAAAATGGATGAACACGAAGAACACGGCCACATGCCGTCGCACAAGTCACCCTTTGATCCAAGTCGTCACCGTCCGGCGCCACTCCGATGTATTTTCCGACCACCTCTCTGACCGTCCTTCCGATGTCAAAGACGGCCACCGATGCCAACAAGCTCGCCGGAGAAACACGAAAGCCCTAAAAATCACTAGAAACCCAGTTTTGATATCCAAAAACCTAAAAACCGATCAAAATCAACCCTAAACACCAAAATATTCGACTACTCACCCCAAACCAATTAAAAACCCAAACTTTCAAAATCTAAACAACCGAAACAAAAAACAAAACTGAAGAAACAGACCAAAAAGCTTACCGCCGGTGACTCACCGATCTTCAAGCTTCTGATTGCCTCCTTTGATTCGAAACAGAATTCTCGATTGCTCCCTTCGATCGATCTAAACCCAGATTCAAGATTTCTCTTTCACACTGATTCGATTGAATCCCTTTTAAAGGGATTCAAATCAGAGTCCAAAACCGAATTAAATCCCTAAGAAATCTCCTTAAATCTCTCCTCAACCAACCTAATCTAATCCCTCAACTCAATAATCCCTAAAATCTGAAACTCTCCCCCACGTTTCTTTTTTTTGGTTTTTTCTTTTTCTTTTTTTATATTTTTATATTTTATTAATTATTTATTATTTAAAATTCGTGATAACAACTGCCCCTCTTTGCTCAATGCTGCAGAGCAGGAGATGGACAAAGACTGAAAAGAACGAATTTTGTTAAGGCCTTTTGGTTGAAGCTTGAAGCTGTTCTTCTTACTAAGTGAAACTTCGTGACGTAATTCGAGGTTGCTCTTCTTGTTCTAAAATTCCTCGTCTCTGGAATATCTGGAGCTGTTCTTCTTATTACAAAATTCTTCAGGTTCTGAAGCTGTTCTTCTTATTACGAAATTCTTCAGATGAAATTCTTCAAACTTATCAAGTGACAGAGCTCGAGGCTATTCTTCTTATTACGAAATTCCTCGTCTCTGGGAGATCTAGAGCTGTTCTTCTATTACGAAATTCTCTAGATAAAAGTGGTGAAATCCGAAGTTGTTCTTCTTATTACGAAATTCCTCGTATCTCATGGAATTTGGAGCTGTTCTTCTTATTACGAAATTCTCCAAACTCATCAAGTGGTGGAAATCGAGGTTGTTCTTCTTATTATGAAATTCTCTAGATGTAAGCGGTAAAACTTGAGGTTGTTCTTCTTATTACGAAATTCCTCATGATAGACCACTTCTTTCGGGATTCACACCGAGAAGGCTGCCAATAATTTTTGAATCGAGACTCACGCCGAGAAGGCTGCCAAGAGTGTTTGAATCGGGACTCACACTGTGAAGGCTGTCAATAGTGTTTGAATCGAGACTCACACCGAGAAGGCTGCCAAGAGTGTTTGAATCGGGACTCACGCCATGAAGGCTGCCAATAATAGTGTTTAAATCGGGACTCACACCGAGAAGGCTGCCAATAATAGTGTTTTAATCGGGACTCACGCCAAGAAGGCTGCCAATAATAGTGTTTTAATCGGGACTTACGCCGAGAAGGCTGCCAATAATAGTGTTTTAATTAGGACTCACACCGAGAAGGTTGTCAATAATGTTCGCTGTTGTTGATTTCTTTGAATCCATAGTTCTTGAATCTTGTTTAACAGAAATATTATGCATTATTAGTATGCTTCTTAATGCAAATGTTCCTATTATGATGCATGAGTACTTCCTTGAGAGGCATGTATTATCAGTCAATTTGCCGTTTTGAAGGGTCTGATTGACTCTTCTCTCTCGTTTCCACATTCGTGGTCTTTATCTCACATAGCAAGGGCAACCTTTGATGATTGTCTTCTTTACAAAGCTGTTTTGAGGCGTTCTTTCAAGTCAGATTTCGTCTGTATATTAGAACATGTTCGTTTGTATTCCGTTATCTTGATCCAGAAAAATAAATCTTACCTGTAACTTAAAACATAGTGGTGACAAAAGATTTTCTGTATTCATTAATTCATATTAGTTCATTAGCATGATGTTTTGGATAGAATTGAAGGCTTAGAAGAAAGAAATGAATATCTTTATTAGAGCTTTTTGTAAATTTATGACAATACGTGCAAAAACAATCATGGCAAAACAATTAGGAGGAAAAAGGTAAGGAGCAAAATGCAAATTCCCAAGCGCTTATCACATGCGATCATCTGAGCCTTTTCCTGAGATATAGATTTGAAGATGATCTACTTGTCTAGCAATTCTTCAAATGAGGATCCAACTTTGCAGATGTGAAGATCCTTCCGAATTGTTTGATAACCGAGAGGTATGAATCACCGGATGCCTAATTTCGTTCATTTGAGCCGTTATTCCTGGTTTTCGACCCAAACCCTCCGTTGGTATCGAGATGCCCTTTACGGGTTTTCATCTCGACCCCTCTTTTTTCTTTTAATCATTTTTTATGAAGTGCCCTTTCGGGTTTGCGCTTCATTTTCTTTTTTCTCTTTTTCTTTTCTTTTTCTTTTCTTCTTTTTTTCCCTTTTTATTCTTTAGGCGTAATATTTCTTAACTGAATCGAAGTTCACTGGCTTGTTTAATTCTTGTCCGTCCATTTCAGTCAAGATTAGTGCGCCTCCGGAGAAGGCCTTTTTGACAACATAAGGCCCTTCCCAATTCGGCATCCATTTCCCTCGAAAATCTCAGTGTATAGGCAAGATCTTTTTAAGCACTAGATCTCCTTCTCGAAATTCTTGCGGTCGAACTTTCTTATCATAAGCTCAAATCATCCGTTTCTGATATATTTGGCTATGATAGATAGCTTTCAACCATTTTTCTTCGATTAGATTCAACTGATCCAAACGAATCTGTACCCACTCCGCATCATTTAGTTTCACTTCTGATAATACTCGAAGAGATGGGATTTCAGCTTCTAGTGGTAACACTGCTTCAGTACCGTATACCAGGGAATATGGCGTTGCCCCGATAGAAGTTCTTATCGAAGTTCGGTATGCAAACAAGGCGAAAGGAAGCCTTTCATGCCAGTCTTTGTATGTCTCAGTCATCTTTGATATGATCTTCTTAATGTTCTTATTTGCTGCCTCAACCGCTCTATTCATCTTTGGTCGGTACGCCACAGAGTTGTGATGAATTATTTTGAACTGCTCACAGGTTTCTACTATCAATCTGTTGTTGAAATTGGTAGTATTGTCTGTAATAATGTGTTCTGGTAGACCATACCGACAAATTATCTCTTTCTTTAAGAACTTACAAACTATTGTTCGCGTGATGTTAGCATAAGAGACAACTTCTATCCACTTGGTGAAATAATCGATAGCCACTAGAATAAAGCGATGCCCATTTGAAGCCTTGGGGTGAATCTACCCGATTACATCTAGCCCCCAAACAGCAAAAGGCCAGGGCAAATTCATTGTATGTAACGGTACTGGCAGAGAGTTGATTTTATCTGTATAGATCTGAAATTTGTGACACTTTTTGGTATATTCTATGCAATCCCCTTCCATAGTAGACCAGTAGTATCTGTATCTCATTATTTTCCGTGCCATCGAGAAACCATTGGCGTGCGTACCGCAGATTCTATCATGTACTTCTTCAAGAATACTTTTAGCCTCACGGGTATTGACGCATCTTAGCAGCACTTGATCTCTGCTTTTTCTGTATAAGATGTCACCATCTAACACATATGCAACAACCATTCTCCTGATTGTTCTCTTGTCAATGTCATTAGCTCCAAATGGATAAGCTTGGAACTTGATGTATTGTAAAATATCAAAATACCAAGGATTATCATCCTCTTCTTTCAAGTTGCAGAAATGAGCATATGTTTCATAGCTCTGCATTCGTATTAGCATCATTTCCTCCGGTCTAATTGCTTGAAATACCAAGGCCAGTGTAGCTAAGGCATCTGTCATTTGGTTGTCCTCTCTAGGAAGGTATGCAAATATTATCTCTTCAAATTCTTCAATTAGCTCTAATATCAACTTTTGATATTCTATCAACTTCGTATCTTTAGTTTCCTATTCTCCACGTAGCTGATAAATAACTAAGGTTGAATCTCCGTATACCTTCAAGGTCTTTATCTTTATTTCTATTGTAGCCTTCAATCCCATGACACATGCTTCGTATTCAACCATATTATTAGTGCACAAAAATTACAACTTGCTCGTGAGAGGGTAATGTATACCATCTGGAGATATCAATACAGCCCCAATTCCCCGTCCGAGGGCATTGACTGCCCCATCGAAATATAATTTCCATTTTTCCATTTCTTCATTTTCTTCAACGGAAATGGTCATTACATCCTCATCGGGAAAATCAAAGTTCAGAGGCTCATAATCATCCGAGGCTCTACTTGCAAGAAAGTCAACTATGACACTTCATTTGATTGTCTTTTGGCTGACGTACACTATATCAAATTCGGATAACAACATTTGCCAACGTGCTAGCCTCCCAGTCAATGCGGGTGCTTCCATCAGAAACTTTAATGGATCGAGCTTTGATATCAACCACGTGGTATGATATAACAGATATTGCCTGAGTCAACGGGTAACCCAAACAAGTACACAACACATCTTTTGGATAAACGGGTACCGTACCTCACACTCGATAAATTTCTTACTCAGGTGATAGATTGATCTTTCCTTCTTTCTAGTATCATCGTGTTGCCCCAGTACGCACCCCATGGAATTCTCGAACACCGCCAAATAGAGGATTAATGGTCTCTAGGAACTGGTACCACCAATATCGGTGCGTTGGACAAATATTGTTTCATCTTGTCCAATGTTTCCTGACATTCATCATTCCACTCACTTGGGTTGTTCTTCCTTAGTAGTTTAAAGATTGGATCATATCTATCGGTTAGTTGAGAAATAAACCGAGAAACGTAGTTCAACCTTCCAAGGAAGCCTCGAACCTCTTTCTGTGTCTTTAGAGGTGGCAAATTTTGAATCGCCTTGTCTTTATCGGGATCGATTTCAATGCCCCTTCGGCTGACCATGAAACCAAGTAGCTTGCCGGATGTAACCCCAAACATACATTTATTAGGGTTAAGCTTCAACTGATACTTTCGTAGCCTTTGGAACAACTTTTTCAAATCTTGCACATGTCCATCCTCTGTTTGGAACTTGGCTATCATATCGTCCACATAAACTTTGATTTCTTTGTGCATCATGTCATGAAACAGTGTCACCATAGCTCTCTGGTATGTGGCCCCGATATTCTTCAACCCAAAAGGCATGATTTTATAGCAGAACGTGCCCCACAGTATGGTAAAAGTTGTCTTCTCCACATCTTCTGGATTCATTTTAATCTGATTGTAACCCGAGAACCCATCCATGAAAGAGAACCATGAATGCCCCAAAGTATTGTCTACCAGAACATCTATATGGGGTAAAGGGAAATGGTCTTTCGGGCTTGCCTTGTTCAGATCCCTATAATCCACATACATCCGAACTTTCCCATCTTTCTTTGGCACGGGGACTATGTTTGCTACCCATTCTGGGTATGCTGCCACCTGTAGGAAACCTACATCGATCTGTTTCTGGACTTCTTCTTTGATTTTCAACAGCATTTCCGGTCTCAACCTTCTGAGCTTCTGTTGTATGGGCTTGTATTCTGGTTTAATGGGCAACTTATGGACCACAATGTCGGTATTCAAGCCTGGCATATCTTGATAAGACCATACAAAGACGTCATTGAATTCTCGTAATAAGTCTATCAAATTTTGCTTTGCCCCTGGCGGAAATGTTGCTCCGATCATGACTTCTTTTTTCTCTTCTTCGGTATCCAGATTCAGAATCTTTATCTCTTCTTTGTGGGGCATGATTTGCTAATCTTCTTGCTCTACCAACCTTAGCAATTCTTTAGGAACCTCATAGTCTGCATTATCTTCACACTCATTGATTTTCGTTAGACGAGAGATCCCTTTCAAATCTATTTCGGGTTTAGGCACAGAGTCACTCATGCAATCATCGATTGGGAACCTACGAAGAAAATTTGTATATTTAGATGGGAATAATAAATGAATAAAGAAGGAAATGGATGAAGCAAATGAGAAAAAAGAAAAATGTTTGCCATTGAAGAGAAAAAACATCTTTATTTGCTAGCGTAAAATATGAAAGGGCCCTTTACAGATAATCTCCTATACTTGCGGGAAAAAGTACAGGGTGGTTTATGACATTACTCTATTTTGAAAACTACAGGTAAATCCATTATGGTCCAATTATTCAGAGTCTCGCCAGGGAGGCACGGACAAATTCTCTCTAGTAAATTCATCCTTGGACCTTCAAAAATTCCTCCCACCATCAGACCTTCGAAAGCTTCCCCGAAAATTTCTTCCTCCTGCAGCCTAATAGCCTCTAAACGATTCCTCTCCTCTTGTTCGGTGACATTCACAAATTCGTGAGAGATGAAGTCGATTTTTGCACTTAATGAGGTTGGCTTCTTAACTGCAGTTCTTCCATACTTATTCCAATACGCCTCAACTGAAAAGCCTAACTCGGCTCGCCCTTTCTTCATAACCACAAGCTTCAGGCGTAAGCTCCCTTGTAACCTTCTTTCTAGTCCTCTTTCGGCTTTGGCTCCTTTACCAAGGGTCTGCTTAACAACCATCTCTATGTAGTTTGACAACCTTGGACATGGGAACTTTGTACCTTCAGCAACAAATGCAGCGTTGATGAACTTCAAAGCCCTAAAAGAACATTCCAACGCCTCCTCATTCGCTTGAACGTATGGTGTATCTATGGAGACGGATGCAATGATGTTCCCTTCTGCCCCGACACACACGAGCTTCCCATCAACTACAAACTTCAGCTTCTGGTGAAGTGATGACGGCACTGCCCTGGCGAAATGGATCTAAGGTCTTCCGAGTATTCAATTATAGGTGGGCTTAATATCCATTACAACAAAATCTATATTGTATACGGATGGCCCGATCAGCAACGGTACTTCAATTCTGCCCAACACATCCCTTGTGGTCCCATCGAATGCTCTGACCATATTTTGGTAGCTTTTCATGTGAGCAACATCTATGGGTAACCTTTGCAAAGTTATCATAGGCAACACGTTCAAAGCTGAATCATTATCAATTAGAACTACCGGCACAACATGACCCTTGTAGTGGGTCGTGATGTTTAAAGCTTTGATAGACCCCATTCCACCGTCCGGGATCTCATTAGTAGTGAATGTTATATAATTATCCGCGGTGATATGATTAACAATTCGGTCCAACTTGTTCACTGATATGTCTTTTGGGACGAAATTCTGGTTTAACACTTTCAATAGGGCATCACGGTGTCCTTCAGAACTCAACAGTAGATCGAGAATAGAGATTTTGGCTGGTTGCTTTTTCAATTGTTCAACAATTTTATATTCACTGTGCTTCAAGAATCGTAGAAATTCATGCGCTTGTTCCTTGGTGACAGGCTCATTCACCTTCGGAGTCAGATCTGTAAAAATTTTCTTTTTCTCGGTATGTTTGGCCTTGTCTTCTTCTTTTTCTTGAGCCGGTGAGTAACATCTCCCACTTATTGTAAAATATCTAACTTCATTCACTGGCTCCTCCGTTTCGACTTTCTCGATGGTTTCAGGTTTTCCTAGCTACACCTCCTCGACGGGCTTCGAACTACTTGGCCCAGCCACACTCACAACATAATTCCATGGAACCTTTTGTGTATCCTTGAACGAGAAGGGTGTTAGAGGAGTAATTACTATGCGAGGAGCATTTTCTGATCCAACTGAATTATTGCCCCTTGGTCGAGCTGAGATGACCAACGGCCTGTCTGTGCTATACTTCGGCCCGATTCTTTCGGACGTGCATACGTCCATCACTCTTTGGCCACCTTCCTTCGCAAAGAACTCTACTTCCTTATTGGCCATCATTTCTTGTAGCAAATTCCTGAACTCACTACAATGTTGAATTGTATGTCCCTGTTCCTGGTGGAACACGTAATACAAGCCTACCTCAGTAAATTCCTTCATCCTCATCCCTTGGCATATAAGCCCGTTATTGAATAGCTGTTGAAAGACCCACTTCAATGGTGATCGGATCTCCGATATACTCATCTTGAATTGCCTCATTTGATCCTCTTCAACTGCATTTACACCTCGACCGTCATGGTTCGACAGTGGGTTTGTAGATACACTGGGTTCATCGAATTTCAAAACCCCAGCGTTTATCATGTTTTGAATAATCCTTTTAAAGGCGGTGCAATTCTCGATGCTATGTTCATGAACTTTAGCATGGTATTCGCACTAGGCCTTCGGGTCATACCAGTATGGATATGGAGGTTTGAATGGTACGATGAAATAGGGACGTATCATATCCGCATCGTGTAGCTAAGTGTACAGCTCAGCATATGTGACTGGGATATGTGTGAAATTCGTCCTTTCCCATTTTGATTCCTTCTTATTCGAATCCTGCGAGCTGCCTGCTCCTATCCCCGATTTAGAAATCGTCATATTTCTCGGTGCTTCATACACGGCAGCGTTATTCACTTCATTTTCCTTCTTCTTGAAGCTCTTTTTGGAGTTGTCAGACCCCTTAATTCTCTCGCTTTTGATAGCCGCTTCCACCAACTCTCCGATAGCAACTATCTGAGAAAAACTTTGCATTGATGTACTAGTAAACAAACGGTCGTACATCGGGCCTTTCAACGTTTCCACGAACATGTGGGTCATTTCCCTCTCAATCAACGGAGGCTGCACTTGAGAGGCCAGATCCCTCCATCTGTGAGCATATTGTCGGAATGTTTTATTAGAACTTTGCCCTATCTGTTGCAACATAATCCTAGTGGGTCCCATCTCCGACACATGTTTATAATTTTCCATAAAAGTATGGTATAAGTCCTTCCACGACTTTATATTTTCCCGACTCAGTTGGGTGTACCATCGGATAGCAGAACCCATCAAGCTATCCTGAAAACAATGGATCAGCAGCTTCTCATCCTTGCTAAAAGCGACCATCTTCCGGCAATACATCGTCATATGGGCGCTAGGATATGATGTCCCGTCATACTTCTCAAAATCGGGCATCTTGAACTTCGGTGGTAGGACCAAATCAGAAACCAACTCGAGATCAAATGTATCAGTGCTCTTATCAGCTGACCCTTGTAGTTCTTGAATCTTCGCCTTGAGTGTCTTGAAATGGTCGGCATATTTCTTTTCCATGTCTTGGCGCATCTTATCTACTTCGCTCATAAAATTGAGATCTGAGACCTCGTCGACATTCGGAGTGAAGTCGTCAACATCCACGGGGTGACTTGTGGATGCTCCTACCAAATTGAGCTGCACTCTTCCTATTGCTGACTGTATTTCGGGTTGCCCCCTCATGTGAGTTATGGTGTCTGCTTGTCCTTCAGTCTCATTCGTCCCTCCCATTGGTGCCTTGTCTTTCTCACCTTGTCTTGGCCCCAACAAAGCAGTTATCTGACTGATAATATCTGTCTGAATCTTGGCAAAACCATCTTTTACGTCGTTTTCTATCGCATCTAATCGATTTTGAAATTTAACACGATCTTCCTCCAATTTCTTTAGCCTTTCTTCCATTGCTAGCTTTCTTGTGCACGAGCGTGTTGAGTATGTATATAGTATGTTTGCAATTTTTAGAGTTCACTGCCATAAAACCTTTATTATTAAATTTTATTTTAATTAATAATGCATATGATGTATGGATGCATGAATGCATGTATGTAAGAGGGTATTGAATCCGAAAAACAATATCTTAAAAATATCCATTTTTCCAAAAAGGATTCACTACAAATTAAAGATAATCTATAAAAAACTACTAGCCCTAATCCCCAAATTGGTCAACTCATGTAACAGGCGTACAATGGTCTCTCCGTGCTCTTGCTCGATGTTCGGCTGCCTCAGAAGAGTTGTAGCTTCTCTCGACAATATCTGTACATAAGATGTGATGCTTCTGACTTGTCCTTTGAAGTTGACCAACTCATTATTCTGACTCTGAATGGTACGTTGCGCTGCTTCATACTTTGTCTTCCACGCTCCTCCGGTATCTTGGCATAAAACCCCTTCGAAGTCGACTAACTTCTCTCGCAACCCTTGTACATGGTTCTCGAGCGAGACAATCTTCTGTTGAAGCCCCTCATTTTCTTCTTCCATCTTAGCTTTGTCCTCGTTGTGATACCTAGTAACCAATTCCTCTAACTGTGCTACCTGGGTCGTCAACTCAAGGTTTTTTGCTTGCTCTTTACTAACATCTTCCTAGCTTTGTAGTTCACTTCCCTTGCTTCACGGTATTTCCGCTCGTAGAGTTTCTTGTAATCTTTTTTTTCCCTCGTCATCCTGTCCAAGCGGTCAGAAAAATCCCCAATGATCTTGCTTTCACTTTCCCTTGGGTACTTCCTCTTATGCCCCACAGACATTTCTCTGTCCCTCTCAGATCCCGACTTAACTTTTCATTCTAAAGTGACATCTCTTTCTCTTTCCTCTCTTGTGTCATTACCTGATACTTCGTGAGGTTCAGCTCCTACGTAAGTTCGTAGATCTTCTTCTCCTGTCTTTGAAAATCCAAATCCTGATCTTCCTTGAGCTTTTCTAGTGCTGATGGTGCTTCTAAGGCTACTTTATTTGACGATGATCCATCATCCCTCGGTATTCTTTGGAAAGCTCCATCATTCACCCTTCGCGCCCTCCATTCGTCATATCGGGCCATAACTTCGGACTCTCGGTAAGGCTGAACTCTTCTGGGCGAATCCCAAGCTTTCACAATTTGGGTTATCCTAGATCTGTACCCTTCGCTTTGGTGTGTATAGCTGAAACTTGCCATCCCCACTGTAGCCGGTATGAACTGTCTTAACCCAAACTACCTCGAAACTAGCAATTGACATAAAGATAATTTTAACCCTTAACGTTTATAATTTTTTCATTTTAGTCCTTATTCTTGTTTTGGATAAATTTAACCTTTAACCTATGTCTTTGACAAATATCTTATTTTTAACTAACATAATGACAAAACCGTTAAAATTTTAACGATATTGACATGTCATATATATGTGATAATATATTTTAAATAACATGACATCTAGCATCATTCTACATATGTATAACTTGTCATTATCGTTAAATTTTTTACAATAATGATAAATATATAATGTAAAATATATCTTTATTCTCATGAAATATAAAATAATTAAAATTTAAATAAAATATTAAAAATAATTAAATCTAAAATAAAAGACTTCTAAGTATTTTCAAATCTTAAATATCATTCTGCATATATATGACATGTTATTATCGTTAATTTTTTGACTATCTAATCATCATGCTAGTTCAAGATATTTATCAAAAAATATAGGTTAAGGACTAAATTTATTCCAGAAAAAGAACGAGGGTTAAAATAATAAAAATTATAAACGTTAAAGGTTAAAATTATCTTTATGCCTTTTTAATTTAATAACTAAACTTTATAGATGAACTTTTTGGTCATTCTCAAATTTAGGTCAAATTATATAGAAGCTCCTTGTACTATAAAGTTTTATAGATTTAGTTTCTCTACTATAATTTTTATCATTTTAAACCTATTTTATTTCTCAAAATTGAAAATAAAGATTTCTAAAAAAATAGATACAAATGATTTAATTATAAGAAAGGGATTAAATCCAAAAAAGCCACAAAGTATAGGATCTTTAATAAAATTGTACCTAAAATTTATAAGAAGAAAGTAAATTCCGGGTAAAAAAGTCAAAAAAATTATTTTTTTTATGTAAAAGCTATTATTCTGTTTCTCATTGCATTTTTTTCATATTTTTAAGGATTTTTTTGATTTTTTATTTTTTAATCATTAAATGAGTAAAATAAATGATTTAAATTAACAAAAATTTATGTTAAAATTATTAATTAAAAAAATAAAAAATTAATTTGAGTTATCCGTTGCAATCATTCAATTATAAAAAATATGTAAAATTTAAAGAGTTTTACACTGTGTAACTTTATCTTATCTCATCTTCTAGTTTGTTTATTTAATAGTAATATTTTTTGTTTAATCATCGATATTTAACTGATTAATTAATTAATTTAGATTAGATACTTTTAATACGTATTTAAAGAGAATCTTCTCAACTTAATTGTTTTATTAAAATCGGGAAAAAATTTAAACCTCTAATCTTGCTTCAATGATTTAATGATTCATCCCACTAGACCAAGAAATTCTATCATGGATCATTTCTTCCATATTATCCATGAGATCAACCAATCAAATGCATATATTTAATTAATTTTTCTATCTCATCAATTTCACCCTTGGTAAAAAAGATTAGTGAAGATTCACTTAGTAAAAAAATAAGATAAAAAATTAATTAAATAAATGTATTTGATTAGTTGATCGCATGAATTACATAACGAAAATAATCTATGATATAATTTCTTCACCAAATCAACTTATTATTGGTTATTTGTGATTTTAGTCCTCACTCATTTAATTATTTATTAAATTAAATCATATTTTAAATTTTATATTAAATATTTATTAAGTTCTTATTAATCTTAAAAGGCATAAAGATAATCTTAACCTTTAACGTTTATAATTTTTATCGTTTGGGCCTTTATTCTTTTTTTGGATAAATTTAACTCTTAACCTATATATTTTTGACAAATAACTTATTTTTTAACCATCATGATAACTGAACCGTTAAAATTTAACAATAATGACATGTCAAAAAAATATAGGTTACGGAGTAAATTTATAAAAAAAACAAAAAAAACAAATAAGCCTTAAAATTATCTTTATGGGATCTTAAAATTAGTGAACTTTAACCCTGCTTATACTGATCTCTTCTTCTTAAGTTCACCATCATTTCCCTAAATTATATATATATATTCCTTTTATTTATATTCTCTGTGTAAAATTCGTGTCTTTGTTTAGTAAACGACAGAACCCAGCACCTCTTATAATCTTTTCTCTTCTCAGATCCAATCCCTTTCTCTGTCTCTCCACCTGGTAAGTTTTTCCTTTTTCTTGACACAGGATTTTATATTACTTTTTTTTAGTATTTTGATCTCAAAGTTTTGATTTTTACTATTGTTTTGCTAATTGGGTATTTGCCTCTTTTCTGGGTTTTCTTTATTCTAGTCAAGCACAGTCAAAATCCTTTAATTTTTTGTTTCTGATTTGTGCTTTTGCATGTTTCAAGAGATGTTGTATGCTGGGTTTAGCTTGTTCTTTGCTGCTTTGTCTGAAAAATTTGTGCTAATGGGTTTGCTTGTTTTCTTGCTGTTTTTTCAGTTTGGTGAGACTTGGTGTTAATGGATTGGAGCTTTAGCTTGAATAATAATTGGTACCTTGAATGCTTTGCTGGGACTTGGCTAGTTTATATCTCTAGGTTTAGATTGCTGTGAATTCAATAAGTAGCTAAGGGTTCCATCAGTTAAATTGATGCAGTTTTATTTGAAGTTAGGAGTTTTTGATTAGATTTTCTTCTATATAGTTGAGACTTTGTTGGTTGTGTTTTATGGAAAATTTTAATCAACATTGAAGTATAAAGTTTGTGCGGTGATTGGCGAAAATGGGTGGGCTTTGCTCGAGGAGATCCACTGTAGATAATGCTCCCAGTGGAGGATTTCCCCATGTGAATGGCCATTTTGGTCGAGGGTCTGGTTTGGTTTTTCAGACTAGGGAATTGCCTGCAAAGATGAACACCAATTCGGCTCCTCCTGCTGAGGACGGTGCAGATAATGCTGGCATGGAGATAAGAGAGCCCTTTTCGTTTCCGGAGATCAGTACGGTTCCTTACAGTACGAATCCTGATGATATCGATGATGGGATTCCTCGTTTGTCGAGGGTGTTATCTAATAAATCTAGATCAACCAAATCTAAGCAAGCTGCTGTTGCAAAGGTAAGTTCAAATTGTTGAATTATGTTGCATTGGAGTGAATTGTTTTCTTGGATTATATCTAACTTTAAAACATTCAAACTGATGGTTCATATGGCGTAACTCCGTGAAAAATTGTGTTTCGTACTTTCGTGATAGAAACAAGCTTTTTAACAAAATGTTTTGTGGGGCTTTTGAGATGTCTTTCTTGTATACATACTCTTCCCATAGGTTCGACTTTGAAAAGCTACTCACCGCAATTAGGATGAGCATTTTGCCAATCTTTTTCACGACGATTGTTGTTAATGTATTTGGACAACAAATTGAAATTAAATTATAGTTCTGAACTATTCAGTAAAATGATTCTAATTTTCCCATACAATCTTTTCTGTGACTTGTGTCCTCAGTATGAGCACAGTCACAAGATATTTTCCATTATTTCCCCCTTAAATATGTATAGAACAAGTCAGGGTGTTGATTGTTCTATCATTATATAATCACCGGTTGTTAGCTCCGCTTCGGGTTCTGCTATTATGAATTACAAACTTTATTTGATGAGTATAATCTACCGAACATGCTTCACAATTTTTCAGAAGATCAGTCAGTTGCCTTTTTTGGCAGGTTTCCGAGGTTAGCTCTCTTTTAGGTAGAGCTGGAACTGCTGGGATTGGAAAGGCGGTGGATGTTCTGGACACCCTTGGTAGTAGCATGACGAATTTGAATCTTAGCGGCGGCTTTACCTCGGGGGTAACGACTAAAGGGAATAAAATATCAATTCTATCTTTTGAAGTTGCAAATACTATTGTTAAAGGTGCCAATTTGATGCAATCACTTTCTAAGGAGAATATTAGACATTTAAAAGAGGTGGTCCTCCGGTCCGAAGGAGTACAAAACTTAATATCAAGAGATATGGATGAACTCCTGAGAATTGCAGCTGCTGATAAGAGGTAGATAATGGGGAGAATGCTGTATTGCTTTGAAAATGATTATGTTATATAATTTGTTAATATTCTAAACTGGTGTTCATGTTCTCGAAGAATATAAGAGCCTCTTTTTTCCCCATCTTCAACAGGGATGAGTTAAAAGTTTTTTCCGGAGAAGTGGTACGTTTTGGGAACCGTTGTAAAGACCCTCAATGGCACAATTTGGATCGCTATTTTGAAAAGTAATGTCATGGCTTGCACTCTTTAAGTGTTATCTTTGAATTATAAACGGTTCTAATATTTGTTGTTGCTCTATCTTTTATACTTTCAGGTTGGGTTCAGAACTTACACTTGAAAAGCAATTGAAGGAAGAAGCGGAACCCATAATGAAACAGTTGATGACTTATGTTCATTATACAGCTGTAAGTTCTAGGTCTTTCTGCTATAACAAGAAAGCCTCTCTCTAAGATTATATTGTTTAAACTTTATTCCATGATATTTGTATATCTTCCGACTTGTACTAAATTCTGAAATTATACTGCCCCCCCTGTTTTGAGACATCGAGTGATATATGTACCCTTAGCTACATTTCATAAATGTAAGGCTTGTTGCAATTAACACGGTACAGTTCAGAATTCCTTCTCTGAAATTATCTATTTGGAATTTGTTAAAGCTATGTTGATGCCATTTGTTTTTTCTGCAGGAATTATATCACGAGTTGCATGCCTTGGACAGATTTGAACAAGATTATCGACGCAAGCTTCAGGAAGAGGATAATTCAAATGCTGCTCAAAGGGGTAATTTGTCGTTCGTTTCTCTATTATAATTGTTAGTTTCTAGTGACATATGCTTCTTGGTTAACATGGAGTTGATAATTTGTGTTTCTAGACTAAAATGCACATAGGATTTTGAATAGTAATACAGGAAAAATAATTGTTTCTTCTACATATCAGCAGCATTTTTCTTTTTCATCAACTTTCTACACGTTTTACTTCTCGTTATAATGGCATTTCATTTGCAAATTTTCCGTCAAGTTCTATGTGGACCACTATGTTGTTTCCTTTGAATTTACTCCACCTTTCTTATTTTTTTATTGGTGGAAAGTTGTCATTCCATTGTTGACTCAGCAATGCATTTTTGCATTCGCTTTCAGAGGACTAGGTTGAGTCAAAATCGGTATTTGTAGGCATAAAACATTGCTCACCTGTAATTTTTACCATCTTGTTTCTTGGAAAGATGAAGGTGTTGTACATTAAGCTTTCTAAGCCCTTCCATTTTGAGTTTATTTCGGTTTTGGCATGTAGGAGACAGCCTTGCAATATTGAGAGCAGAGTTAAAGAGTCAAAAGAAGCATGTGAAAAATTTGAAGAAAAAATCCCTTTGGTCTAGGATTTTGGAAGAGGTACTAATAAAGCTCTATGCATTTCTTTTCTCAGTTTATTGTTTTTCGTATATTTATGATATCAACCCTAAAAATTGCACTGTTCTTCATCCTTTATTTTCTTTTTGCGGAGTCTGAACTTATGGAAGCCTTTGCACCTGATTTATCCGTGTCGTTTTCTGCTTTATTTTGGAAGTTAGCACATATATTAGTGGGAGTTTTATACCTTGTATTCTTAGGTCATGGAGAAGCTTGTAGATATTGTTCATTTCTTGCACTTGGAGATTCACGAGGCATTTGGTACTGCTGGTAAGAATTTAAATAATCGAACTCAGAACATTCGGAAACAGAATTATTTTATCAAGGAATTTGGAAGTACTTAACTTTATGGCTTGTGCGCATGCTTAAACCTGTTATATTTATCAAGTGGTGTTGTTTTTGCCTCTGATGTTGCAGATGGTGATAGACCGGTTAACGGTTCTGTCAATAGTCATAAAAAGTTGGGGACGGCCGGTCTGGCGTTGCATTATGCTAATATCATCACCCAAATTGATACTCTTGTAAGTTAGTCATGTTATGTTGAACTATATTTTTTTTACGTCTTTGCTTTGTCTCCTTTAATTCGTGATGTTATATTTTCGGAACACTTAAAAAGGATGACGAAATCGCTCCCTTGAAAATTTAGCTAGTGGACGTATATTGTCTTATAGATTAAGGATGGTGGATACTTTGTATTACAATCTCGATTATACACCACAAGAGTCTTGAACATGTGGATTTCGATACGATTTTAACTCCAATGTACTCAGGTGTCTCGATCGAATTCTGTGCCCCCTAATACAAGGGATTCATTATACCAAGGGCTGCCACCTACTATAAAGTCCGCTCTTCGGTTCAGACTGCAGTCCTTTCAGTTAAAGGAAGAGGTGTGATATCTATTTACTTAAACATTATACTTTCTTTACGGATTTTGAAGATGCTGCTATCCTTAAGCCTGTTGAAAATATTTACTGTAATATGTGCCGACCAATACATTTTCGAAATTTCCTTGCAGCTCACTGTCCCACAGATAAAAGCCGAAATGGAGAAAACATTGCAGTGGCTTGTTCCGATTGCCACTAACACGACCAAGTAAATAGCTATCTCCCACATTAGCTTATTTTTCATTGCCTGCTACTTGTTATTGTTGTTTCAAGTTTATTTCCAGCTTCTCATCCTTGTTTTCGTCGTCGCAAATCGTTCTAACTAGAGCTCATCATGGGTTTGGCTGGGTTGGAGAATGGGCGAACACCGGGTAACTTCCGAAATTAGATGCCTTTGTTTCCTCGATGTTAACGGTTTTTGTTACTCAGTTTTTGTTTTAAAATTATCAGGTCTGAGATGAACCGAAAACCTGCTGGCCAGACCGACTTGCTGAGAATCGAGACACTACACCACGCGGACAAGGACAAAACCGAAGCTTATATCCTTGATCTGGTAGTGTGGCTCCACCATCTTGTTACCCAAGTAAGGGCTAGCAATGGTGGAATCAGATCTCCTGTTAAGTCTCCAATTAGGTCTCCGAACCAGAAGACGATTCAACTATCGACTCAGAAGCAGTCCCCGTCATCTCTGTTGACAGTCGAAGATCAAGAGATGCTTCGAGACGTGAGTAAGAGGAACAAAACACCCGGAATCAGTAAGAGCCAGGAATTCGACACTGCAAAAACTAGGCTAATCAAGCACCATAGGTTGAGTAAAAGCAGTAGCCACTCTCCAACAAGTGAAGCAAAGAAAGACCCCTTCCCTATTCGGAGACTATCATCGGTTCCCTTCATCGACTTTGATATCAATCGAACCAAGGCATTGGACGTCATCGATCGAGTGGACACACTTGAAGCTTGTAACTATTTTTGTTGAATTTGTGATTCATAGGCAAAGAGGCCATTTACTTTTGCTTGTGCAGAAGTCCATCTGCTGTATTTTTCCGATCGGTTTTCGGTAGGCGATAATTTTTTCGAGTTTCCGAAGCAGATGCCGAGTGATAAAGGGGTGATGAATGTTTTTGTTTACAAGGGGCATTTAAACTGGTATCAAGCCAATAGTTCTCTGTAGTTCTATATGTACAGAATATCTCACCATTTCATAATAATTACAAGTATCTGCTCTTCTTTTTCTTGCTATGATTCCCTATTGATACACTATTCTTCCACCTTCCATCCAATGGGATTGACAGTAATTTTTTCTATCCTAAACTCGAAATCGCGTTTACTTTTGAATCCTAAATATTTAGAGATGATGATCGTTCGATCTTAAATTTATTTAGTTACTTTGTTTTGACTCTCTGAATTTAATTCAACCTCTATTTTGAAGGAAAATGCTTAAAAATTTATAAATTAATCAAAAAACTTTTGATTTTTCTCTTATTAATCTCACTTCTCCAATGTCGGATGAAATTCATTTCTTAGTACGTTGTTTCTTTGTACTGATAAAGTTTTTCATTGTTTAGATCTTAGAGAAGTTTTTTTGTTCGTCGGAAATAAACATCGTCAAAAAATTAACGAATAAGTAAACAAAACTATTCAATGTCTAAACTTTAGTGATTAAATTGAATGTTTTAAAACATCAATAACCAAAATAGATTTAAGAATAAAGTTTAATGATAATTGATTTACGTAATTCACCTTAGATTTTTCATATGAATATTATAATTCAACCTACTCGATTTATTAAGGTATAAATAGGGACAGAGTTAGGATCAAATATTAGGAGGAGCAAAGGTCTATTGAGCTTTTAAATTTAAAATTTGAGAGAGATAAAATTTTATTTTATTACTATTAAATTAAAAAAGGACTTTAAATATAATTATACCAAAAACATTTCAAAAGAGTTAGATGTTAACTAACATGGATTGTTGATTATCTTCTAGGCACAAGAATGAAATGGGATAAATATAAATGGCAATTAAAGGAGGAGTTTGGATTTAATCATTAAAGTATTAAATTAAAATTAAAAATTAAAAGTTAGGGTTTAATTTTGTGATAGATAAGAATGACTTTAAGTGTTAAATAATTGTTTAAATTTAAATAGGTATCCGATGTTAACGTTGGTTAATTCTTACTATTATTCAACATATGTTAGTTTTATAAAATTTTGAACCCTCAGTTAGTCCCTAAATTTAAAATCTTTAAAACTTGAATCCCAGTTTAAGATAATTTCTCTATAAATTGTCACACTGTTTATCATCATATCCGGCATCGAACCATCATGATTATTTAGCTCATCATCTGGTCACCGAAAATTAACTAACGTCATGTGAAAATACTAAAATTATTGAATAATTTATTCGAATAATTCATAACGAACGATGACATAAAAATAATGATAAATGTGTGAGTCGTTCGTGGAGAGAGGATGATCTATTCCGTTGTCGAAAGTCAACACCTATGAAAGTGGATAGATTTTGGTAGATTTAGGTTTTGGGTGTTAGAGATCTCAAATTTAAGAGATAATTTATGATTATTTTGTTTTATTAATTTTTTTATTTAGTCTTAAATATAATTTCAGAATTTTAAGAAGCTGACACGTGTCAAATAATAATAAAAATTAACGAACATTAACAATAGATACCTATTTAAATAACGTTAAAAATACTAAACACATATTTAACTCGAACAAACTTTAAAAATTTATTTAAAATATATAATTTAAACACTTATTTGACACTTAAGTTATAAAAATATAAAAGATAAATAAAAAATTATAATTTAATTTATCTAATTTTAAATTTGAAAAAATCTACTAAATAAATACTTAATTTTAAAACCAATGAGGAACTAAGAATAATTAGGGGCGGACATTATTCGATTTTAACCGAATTAACCGACCAAACTAAAATTATTTCGGTCAGTTAAGTTTTGGTAAATTCGATTTACGGTTAATTTTTTTTTGAAAATTGGGTTATCGGATAATTCAATTCAAAATCGGTTAATTAAATGAATTAACCGAAATATATTAAATATTGTATATTAATTTTTAGTCATTTAACTTTTTAAAAAATTATAAAATGTTCATTATTTTTTATATTATAAAATAATCACTAAATTTTTATCAAATTAGCATAAAATAAAAATTTAGTAACTAAAAAATTTAATTAATTCTATTTTGATTAATTCAATTCGATCATCGATCGAATTAACGGAATGTACACACAAAAATAATTATCGAAATAATATAATTTTTCAAATACGTGTTGGACTGATGTTCACAATTAGTGGAGTTCTTACAAGTCCATGGTTGACTTGAATGTTGCCGTGAAGTGGATTGTCGTGTCAGGCAGTTCAGTCACACGGAATCTTTTTTGTAGGATCAGAAAAGTGTTTTCGGTTTCCCACATCGTGTTGTCATAATCCAGAAAATTCTATAACAAATAGGGGTGTTTATTATCGGGTACTCGGTTTTCGGATACCCGGTTTCTTTGGGTATTGATTTTTCGGCCCGTGACACAGCCCATTTATATCGGGTACTTGTTATCGGGTATTCATAAAAACCGGATATCCGGTTCGTATATATATTTTTATTTTTTATTTTAAAATTAAAAAAATCACATATTAAAGATAAATTTTAAAATTTTATAATATATGAACAAACATAAATATTAGTAATTTGAAGTTAATTTTTAAAAATATTTTAATGTATATATACACATATATTTATTAGAGTTTATCATTAAAATGATATTAAAAATATTATCGTTTTTCTCTTTTGATTTTAACAAATTAATCAAATATATTTAAATTTTTTAAAAATTAAAAGTATATAATACAAACATAAAATTAATTTAAAGATTTAAATTTAATTTTATGTACAAAGATGGAACTTACCATAAAAATATAATTTAAAAACTAAAAAAAATATATAATTTTAAATTAGTCGGGTCGGGTACCCGGTAATTGGAAAAAATCGCCCCAAGCCCGACCCAATAATTCTCGGGTCGGGTAAATTTTTTTCGGGAATTACCCGTCATTTTTATTTCGGGTAGTCGGTTGGGTCAATCGGGTCGGGTAATTTTGAACATCCCTAGTAACAAGTATCGTCATTAAATATTATTAAATTAATTAATAAAAATTAAAAATTTTAAAAAATTTGACATATAATTAATAAAAGAGTTATAGACACAACATATAATTATTAATTGTATGTAAAATTTTTAAATTTTTTATTAATTAATTTAATAATATTTAACGATATTTAACATTAGTAGTATTTAACAATATTTGACGCACGTAATAACTTATCCGGGGTTCACATTGTTTTTTTTTCACCATCTCTTAAAGATATAAAAAAATATTATGTATGTTTTGATAGTATATAAAATATTTATTAAAAATTAACAGAATATGAAATATTTTGAAAAATAAAAAGTAATGATTTTTAAAAAGAATTTATCATAAAATCAGATAAAATTATATTTTTTAATGATTAATTATATATTTTTAGTGAGTACATACAGCAACGAAAGAATTAATTGAATTAAAAAATACTTCTCTTTTATTTTGTTTTTTTAGTTATCTAAGATTTTTATTTATTTTTCCTAAGAGATCTAAATTTATAAACTCAAAATGTTACATATTTTTCACAAGAATTATTACATACATGTAATATTTTGAAGATCAATTTAAAATTAGAATAACTATATATTTGATATTTTATTTTTATTTTTTTGTTTTGTTTCGATATTTTTTAAAATAATATTTAATATTATGTTTTATTTTTATTTTTGATATTTTAACATGAAAAAATCAACGACAAAACTGACTATGAGAGAGATCATTACTCAAATATCCCGTCGATTAAAATTATATAAAAGAAATTATGATATACTGACTAAGAAAAAAATGATATTACAATATGTTATGTGTAATTCTCTTTTAGTCAGCATGTTACGTGTATTTTTCTCTCCTCTAATTAGTATGTTACTGATTTTTAAAAGTGAAGTATCAAAATAAAAAATATAACATTAAATATTATTTTATTAAAAATATATAAGATTTAAAAAACGAATAAAAATAAAATATTAAATATATAATTCTATCCTTAAAAATTATGTCATAATTTGAGAGGATAATTAATATATCTCTTTTCATGATGTCATGCATATGTAATAATCATGTATGGCACGTGACTAGTCTAATGCAAGAGATGAAATATTAGATAATCAATTTAAGAGAGAAGGAATATCAACATCAGCCAATATAGAAGTTTAGATCAAATAATTCATATTTATTTTAAGAAAATTATTCACATCTATGGTCAAACAAATATTAAAATTATTTTATTTATAAAGATTGGTTTTAAAAAATATATATTTTCTTGAAAAATTCATATCGTTTATATTGTGATTGAAATTTTTAGTATTTTTATCTTAAAAATTAATAAAAAATATTTTTATCTTGTAGATTTATAATTTACTCTATCTGTCCCATAAATAATGTCTTTGACTTTTAAAAATTAAATTTTTTAAACTTTGACTATAATTGTATTAAATATTTAAAATAATTAAATTTTATAACATACTTAGAATCTACTTGATTATAGCTTTTTAATATATATATATTTTATATTTTTATCAATAATAAATTTTAAATAATAATGAGTCAAAATTAAAAAAATGACTCAAAAAAAGTCAATAAGAAACAATATTTATGGAACAGAGGGAGTATCTTTTATAATTACTAATATCTAATTTATTAGTTAATTAATATAGATAAATATTATAGAAATCTATTATAATAATAATAATTAATTTAATTTTTTATTTACAAAATTAAAATTTAAATATCTGATATTACTTAAGGATCTAACGATTCATCTTGTTATACCTACCGATATTTGGTTAATTTAAATTTTTAGTTAAAATATGATCATTAAACTTATCAAATGTTATAATATGATCATTAAACTTATCAAATTCTTTTAAAATGGTCACTACATGTTATAACATAGTGATAAACCTTAACAAATTTTAATGATTATTTGTACTTGTTTGATAAATTTAATAATTATTTTATAACGATTTTATAAATTAAATAATCTTTTTATAATTTTTAAATTTTAATACTAAAAAAATATTTTACTCAATTTAATGATTATTTATTTATATACTTTATTTTTGAGTTATAAATATTTTGTGATTTTATAATAATTTCTAAAAGCACTGAAACACTTGAAAAAACATAGGAATAATGATGCTATATACATAGAATCATATAAAATGGATAAGTTGAACCCGAGCATGGTGGATACACAACCCACCTGGATCCACTTCACTCTATCATATTTTTTTATATTCGAAAGACGATTGAACTAATAACTCAAATATATTTAAATATCACATACACATCTTGTAACATTTTCGATCTAGTGTCACATTGGGTCTCCGACTCAAAACCCTTATTTAAAAATTTCGGCCTCAAGCCAATTAAAAACAATTCAAGCCCAAACGACTAACAGCCCAACAAACTAACCCGAGGCCCAAACTAGGCCATACGTTGAAGTCCAACGATCCAGGTTGATCCTACACTCAGATTCAAAATTCAGGTCATTACACATCTTGTTACATTTATTTATACACATCTTGTTTTTTTTTTCATACCCTCTGAGTTTTCATGTTTTAATTTAATATTTATGTACGAGATTTTTTCGATGAATCTGGTCCTAAGTTTATTTTCATGTTTTAAAGCGTATTTTATTATATCTTTCGTATAAATTACATTGCTCAAACTCAAATCATCTAAAAAAATAAGGTTATTTTTCATAAATATGACCGCTCAATGAATTCATTCCGAGACATACTTAAAAAAAGATATAAAAATTCAAGGGTGTGTTAGTTCTAAAAACTATAAGCTATTTTTATTTTTAAAAATGAAAAATTAAAGAAAATATGTTTGGTTGTAGAATTTGAAAATTTACTTTTAAAAATAAAGTAAAAATAATAAAATTTTAAAAACATAAAAAAATATATTTTTATTGCTCTTTTAATTCTAGAGTTTAGCCATAACTAATTCAGATCGACTACGTTTCACACCTAGTTTTGGTAAGTGAGTCTCCCAACAGAGATTTTTTACGTTTACAACGTCTCGAATTTGAGACTTGCTTAAATGAAATCAACTTACTTACCAGTTAGACCAACCCCTATTAGTATTTTCACTGATTTTTATAAATTTTAATTTTAATCTTAATCATACCTAGAGAAGAGGAAAAAAAAAACTCTAAAAAAACGTTCTTATAATGAATCTAAAATCCATAATTTAAAAATAAATAAAAATAAATAACTTAAACAATCGATAAAATATATTTATATTAAATTTGAGTTCAAACACTATACATGAATAGTAATACAGTTATGAAATAATGTGTGTTCCCAACAATACATCTGTCTTAAAAGACCATGCCAAGTTGTGGTCTGAATTCCAAACTCTTTTCGTTCTTCTCTGTGGTCATAACTGCACTGGGAATTTTCCATGATGATGGGAATTTCAGAACCGGCAGCCATTAATGGATGCTACAATCATATCATCAAAATAGACAGAAAGAAAAATGCTTTACGTCACTTTGACAAAGAAAATTTTACGACCTATCGAATAATGTTTTTTATTAAGAATGAAAATGTCATCTCATGCCTCGTTAAAAAATCTTTTTAATTTAAATAGAGAAAAAAAAGTACGTTTGGTAGCAAGATATATAAAAGACTAAAGCAATTCGGTACGAAAGTGTTAAGAAGTCTAAAAGAAGGTGTTATTGATCACAAGCGAACTATCTTTTACTGAGTACATCTGCCTTATTTATACAGTGAGCAGAAGCTTAAAAGCTTCTGGAAGAAGAGCTAACTAACTAGGCTAACCAACTAACTGAATCTTAGTTACAAAACTCACTTAGTTACAAAGCTCTCTGAGCTGTAGGTTTACTATACTTAACATGCTCTCTACCTTTTCTCATCTTGAAGTTTTAAGAATGACATTACTCCTAGATTTGGTCTAAAAACAGAAAAATAGTCTTTAGACAAAGCCTTGGTTAATCCATCCGCCACTTGATCCTTTGAAGGTACATGATTGATTTTCATCTTGTTAGCAGCCACATTTTCTCTCACAAAGTGGACACCAAGTTCGACATGCTTCGTTTTGGAATGGTACACAGGGTTACTGCTCATAGCTATAGCACTGAAATTGTCGCTCCAAACAGCTGGTGTGTGGCTCATCTCAACCTTCATGTTTTTCAGTAATGCATCAAGCCATACTATGTAAGAAGTAACATCGGCCAGACTTCGATATTTAGCCTCTGTGGTGGATCGTGACACTGTCTTCTGCTTCTTTGAACTCTACATGACTAGATTTCCTCCTAGATACACACAGTTGCCTGAGATGGACCTGCGATCTTCAACACTACCCCCCAATCTGCATCAACAAAGGCCACTAGTTGTAATGGAGCTACTGTCTTTGTGAACCACAACCCATACTCAAGGGTTCCATTCAAATAACGTAGTACTCTTTTAACAGCAATCAAGTGCTGTTCACATGGGGCATGCATGTATTGTGCCAATTTGTTGACACTGTATACAATATCGGGCCTAGTATGACACGCATAGAGGAGAGACCCTACTAGACTTCGATATTGTTTGGCATCTACTAAGGGGCTACCATCTTCTTTGCCCAGTTTGAGAGTCGAGATCATTGATGTGGAGTGGGTGATGCTTTGTCCATGTCAGCCTTAACCAAAAGCTCAAAAATATACTTCTTCTGGCTGAGAAAGATAGAGTCACCACTTCTCCTTACTTCTATTCTTAAGAAGTAATGTAAGTCTCCAAGATCCTTAAGAGAAAACCTCTCAGCAAGTAACTTGATGATATCTTCAATCATCGTGGAAGAAGTACCTGTAACCACGATATCATCCACATACATAAGCACAAAGATGGCTTCAGTCTGTGTATGTCTGATGAACAAGGAAGTATCTGCAAGTGGGCTTTTAAACCCAAGCTCAACCAAACAGTCTCGTAGCTTTGAATACCAGTTCCTAGGGGCTTGTCTTAGACCATATAACGCCTTGTTCAGCTTACAAACAAGAAAAGTGCCATCGGATGCTTTCTTCTCAAAACCTTCTGGCTGATCCATGAACACTTCCTCACTTAAGTCACCATTTAGGAAAGCGTTGTTAACGTCAACCTGCCTGAGTAGCCAATTCCATGTTGCAGCAAGGGAAAGAATGACATTGATTGTTGCTGACTTTACTACAGGACTAAAGGTTTCTTGGAAATCTTGTCCTGGTATCAGGGAGTATCCTTTGGCTACAAGTCTGGCTTTGTAGCGCTGCACAGTACCATCGACATTTTTCTTGACTTTGTAAAGCCACTTACATCCTACTGTCGAGTGTTCATCTGGAAGAGGTACCAACGACCATGTATCATTACCCACCAAGGCATCATACTCAGCATCTATTGTTGCCTTCCAGTTGGCTGAAGCTAAGGTTTCTCGAATGTTCTTAGGTTCAAGTTCCTCATAGTTATGAAGAGCCACATACGCCTTTGGTTTGAATATGCCACGTTTACTCCGAGTGATCATAGGGTGATAAGGCACAAGAACACTAGGAGGTGGGAGAGGAACATCAATTGCGGGAGATGTTTGTCTTGTCGAGTGATCTAGCATTAAAAGAGTAGACGTGAAGGAATTGTTGGAATTAGCAAGAGAATTCACAGTGCCTCGATTTATGCCAATATCACATGTGCCTGGTGATATATCATCATTCAAAAAGGATGGTTGAGGACTATTGGACACATCACCAACACCACTGGTTTCTTGATGCTGAGTAGCACTGCAACCACCAAGGGAACTCCTGGTTGGAGCTGAGCATGCAGGATTTGGACTGGTGTTCGAGACAGGAGACTCAACTGGACACACATCTGGGGCATTCATGCAAACTTTCTTGGCTCCTGGTACAATAGGCACCTTAGCTCCTAGTGCCTGAAACGTGGCAGATCCTTTAACTTCAGAGACTTCTACACCTGAGAAAGGGAAAGAACTTTCATCAAACATACCATGTCTAGACACATAAATTCTCCCATCAGGTCCTAGACATTGATAGCCCTTGTGAGTGGAGCTATAGCCAAGGAAAGTACAAGGCTGAGAACGAAAACTCAGTTTATGCTTCTGAAAGGGGCGTAGATGGAGAAAACACAAACAACCAAAGACTTTCATAAAGTCATACTCAGGGTGCTTATTATACAATCTCTCAAATGGAGACAACCCTTTCAAAATTAGAGTAGGGAGCCTGTTGATTAGATAAACTGCTGTAGCAACAACGTAAAACCAGAACCGAAAGGGTAAACTAGCTTGAGCCAACGAGACAAGGGCCAACTCAATCAAATGTCGATGCTTTCTTTCTACCATGCCATTCTGTTCAGAAGTGTGCGGACAAGAAAGTCGATGAACTATGCCCAGATTGGCCAAAACCGTCGATATTGGTCGAAACTCCCCTCCCAGTCAGTTTGTAACTCTTTTATGGTTGTGTTAAACTGATTACGCACCATTTTTTCAAACAATTGAAAGGCGTGTATAGCTTGATCCTTAGTTCTCAGAAAATAAAGCCAACAATGTCTGGTACAAGCATCGACAAAAAACATATAGTAATAAGAACCATTAGAGACCACATGTGCAGGCCCCACAAATCAAAAAATACAAGCTCGAAAAGTTTAGTATGAACTGAAACAGATGCATTGAAAGTGAGCTTATGGTTTTTGCCCATTCGACAAGGAATACATTCTTTCTCGTTGACACTACTAGGACAAACCCCATCTAATTTCTTACTAATTTGCATAAGAACGTTATGATTAGGATGGCCTAATCTCTTATGCCATAGATCATAAGCATGATCTTGTTTATTTACAGTATTTATTTCCATAGTAGACAAACTTTCAGAACTCCCAGGCCATGCATCAAACTGGTAGAGACCGTCTCTTTCAACCCCATGTAACATCGTCTTTCCTGTAGCTACATCCTTTACCAGGCAGTGATCAGCATGAAACTCAACAAAAATGCTATTGTCCTTAGCAAGCTTAGACACAGAAATCAGGCTTTTAGTGATAGAGGGTACATGAAACACATTATGAAGAGTAAGAGGACGAGAAGTTGACTGCAAAGATGCATGTCCAACTTTACGAATGGGTAAAGAACAACCATTTCCAACTACCAACTTACCAGAACTCTCATAGTCTGAACTTCCTGTAACTTTGTTTGAGTCTGGTGTCACATGATGCGTGACACCGGAGTCAACTGTCCAACGATTTGCGGTCGAGGGTGTAATTTGCACTTGCCCAGTAGGGGTGATATTGCAGGTAAAGCACTCAGGAGATTCTTCAAGGGTACTAACATTTACACTACCATTGAAGGTTTGATCATATCTCTTCCAACACCTATCAGCTGTATGAGCAATCTTGCTACAAATTTGACATTGTAACTTGATTTTTCCACGGCCTCGACCAGATTGAGTCCCAGATCGACTGGAATTCAAGATTGGTTGAGTGGTATTGAACTGCTGAAACCTCGGATAAGAGGGCTTGGCTGACTGAACTTGTGCGACATTTGCACTGATTGAAAAACTAACCTGATGCTGAGCTTGAAAATCTTTCATTTGCGTTTCAGCATCAACAAGAACTGATTTTACATTATCTAAAGAAAAGGTTTCTTTACTCGCAGTGATAACAGTCATAACGGACTGATATTCAATTGGCAATCCATTCAATATAGTTGCGATTTGCTCAACATCCGAAACAACATTTCCACAAGCAACCAATGCATCGCACACCTCTTTAACCTGAGTCAGGTAAGTACGCATACTCTCATCTCCCTTCTTTATCGTCCTCAACTTACAATGAAGACTCATAATACTCGTGGTGGATTTGTTGGAAAAAAAATTTATGACTGTGGTCCAAACTTCTGAAGCAGTTTCTGCTCCTACAAACTGAGGCAAGAGGGTAGCACTTATGGTCGACAGTAGCCACGAAGCAAGGGCACTATCCTGAGCCATGAAGATTTCATAATCTTCATTGAAGACCATCGAGCCATCATCTCCAGAAATCATCTCCGGTGGGGGTTGAAGACTCCCAAGCAACAGACGTTCCAATCGATGACTTCTCACAGTGAGAAGAACTTATTGTTTCCACAACAAGAAGTTCATCTCATCAAGGGTGATATTAATGGTTTTGTTTGTGAACACCTTCCCGGATTTTAGCAGACATCCAAGGCCAAAATTCAAAGTAGACGCAGTTGAAACGGAAGCAGGCATGACTGGTGAGATAGAAAAGCGAAATCTTGACAAAACGTCGAAGGAAAAAGAAGAAGAAAACAACGTCAAAAGGCTTCAAGGATCACGGCGACTGATACCATGTTAAGAAGTCTAAAAGAAGGTGTTATTGATCACAAGCGAACTATCTTTTATTGAGTATATCTGCCTTATTTATACAGTGAGCAGAAGCTTGAAAGCTTCTGGAAGAAGAGCTAACTAACTAGGCTAACCAACTAACTGATCTTAGTTACAAAACTCACTTAGTTATAAAGCTCTCTGAGCTGTAGGTTTACTATACTTAACAGAGAGGAACGACAAAAGCGATGATAAGGAGGGTCGACCCTATCATGCCAAAGCAAATGTTGAATCTGGTCAGGAGCATCATCCAAGATTGTAAGATTAAAATATCTATTGTCCAGTAATTTAGCCGTATAATCTGCGATCATAACCACTTCCTGCGAAATCCATGGCATAAAAGTAAAAAATCATGTTAAACACTCATTCATATCTACTATTATTAAATATTTTTAAATTAATTAATAAAAATTAAAAAAAATTAAAGAATCGACATAAAATTTCAAATAAAATTGGATCAAATACCAACCTTAATCAGTCTAAAAATTAAAAAGAAAAACTAAACTCGAAACCCAAAGCAAGAAACCACAAACCCTTAAATCTAAAATATAAACCCTAAGTTTTAAGTTCTAAACCCTAAAACAATTATTATTTCTGGGGTTTATAGTTTTATCTTTAGGATTGAGGATTTATGGTTTTGAGTTTCAAGTTTTATGTTTGGGGTTTAGGGTTAGAGTTAGGGATTTAGGTTTAAAGTTAATTTTTTTATTTTTAAATTAATTAAGATTGATATTTATCTAATTATTTTAAAAAATATAATATAATGTATAAAAATATTTTAATTAAAATTTTATTTTAAATAATTTTTAATTATACATTGACTCATTAATTTTTTTATTTTTATTAATTAATTTAACAGTATTAATAATGTTCAACGATAATCCACGTATTAGACTCGTCCAAATTAATAATCATGTCGGGCAAGAGAATTTTATTTCAAATGTTTCATGACAAAGGATGTAAGCAGATGGCATCCAAGTGTTTAAATTTAAAATTTATGTATAATTAAAATAAATATTTTTGTATATATTTATTTTAATAAAATTCTGTTTTATCTTATTTGTCTAATAGAAAAAAATATTTTATTTTTGAAAAAAAAAACATAATTTTATCTCAAAAAAATTAAGCTCTTAATTTTTTAAAAATTCTACTTTAATTCTAAAATAATTAAAGACATAATTTTATTTTTTTAAAAAAATCAATTAAACTCTTAATTTTTTAAAAAATATTAACTTTCAATTTTAAAATGATTCGATTAATATTTATTATCGATATAAAGTGATTATCGAACATCGAAAGATCGAATAATACTATGGTGCTGAAAAAGAGAGTGGTCCATAGCACATCATGGTAGGTTTGAAAACTTGTTGTTAGCTTCTTGTCTTGGCAGTTTAGGAAACGGTTGGTCAACACTTCATTGAATTGGGAAAAAAGGTTTAGGCCAGGCCAGGCCACGGCATGCGGGGTGGCGAGCGTGGTTTGGCTCAGACACGTGGAACACTGGTTCTGGTGTCTTCTAAAACGATATTTATTTACTTTTTGGTCCACTATATTCTATTAGCTTTATGGGGGTTTGTTGGGAAATATTGTAAATTCAATCAAAATTTAGCACCCACCATCTTACTTTTAAGAAAATTGTTGTTGATCTCGAAGATTACGAGTTTGAGCATTAGTAATATCAGTACAATTAGGGGTGATAATGAGTCGAGCCTGATTAGGCTTGACTCGGTTCGGAAACATTGTTAATGAGCTCGGTTCTAGCGCGGCGAGCTTGAAATTTTCGGTTCAGGCTCGCCAGGCTCTACTCGACTCGACTCGACTCAAAATAAAAAGAAATGCCTAATTTACTTTAGTTAATTTATTTTAGTAGATTTCTCATATTTTATTTTATTGTTTTTCTTTTGCTAAAGAGATTACTTTTAGTGTATATGTAGCATATACATAATATATTTATTTCGAGCCTGTTCACGAGCTTTTCGAGTCGAGCTTGAATTGGCTCCAGCTCATTAAGGTCTCAAGACGAGCTCACTCGAGCCAAGCTTTGACTAAGCCGAGCCTGAATAGCTCGCGAACTGGTCAGGCTCATTATCACCCCTAAACACAGTGAGTGTGCGATCAATGTTTAATGGTTGAGAGTATACTTTAAAATAAATATTAATCTAATCACTGTAGCTGATTCAAAAAATATACGTTAGACTATATTTTGAGATTTACGATAAAAATTACAGTACAAAAAAAGTCGGCATTCCCTTAACTTATAATATTTTAATATTTTTCTTTATATTTTTAAGACAAAATCAGGAAAAAATCACCACTCGTAGATATTGTCTTCATCCAAGTTATCACCTGTAGATGACGTCTTCATCCAAATCGCCACATGCAGATGACCACTTTTCTCCACATTATAATTTTTACCCTAGATCTTAAAATACACCCCGATACATTTTATTTTTTAAAATATTGAAACTATTTGTAATATTTATCAAAAGAAGCCCAGCTTTATACACATGCCTCCAGTCACAAAATAACCAAATGGAAAAAATAGGATTAAATTGTAAAAAAAAAAAGTGTCTTGACTAAATTACTAAATTGAATATAACATAGGGCCAAAGACCATAATTTGATTGTAAAATTTCATTTTTACTTAACATGTTAAAGCTTCGCTATCACTTAATTATGTTAAAATATTAATTTTGGTTAATAAATTTTTAAAATATTATAAAATAATTATTAAATTTTTGTTGTAAAATAGTAACTGAGTTGTGTTAACGGTGTGACGTTGAGTATTAATTTCCGTTAAGGGTAGGACATGTCAATTAAGAAAATTTATATAATAATGTATTCAATTATTTATATTTATATATTTAATTAATTAAGTTTAATTTAGAAAATTAATAAAATTAGATTTTATTATTTACGTATCTTATCAGTTTGGTCGTATTTTTAATTATAAATTCAGTAAATTTATTATTAAATTAATTTTGATAAAAAAATAGACTAAGTTAATAAAATGTGTAAATAATGAGATTAATTTATTATTTTTTAAATATAATTTAATTGATTGTGTAAATATAAAAGATTAAATATATTATTATAAAAACAACTACAATACCCACCCCTTAATGAAAGTTAAGAGTTCAAAGGTTATTTTATAACAAAATTTAAAATTTAAAGATCATTTTGTAACATTAAAAATTGGGGAATCAAAATAATTATTTTATCATAATTTAGTGATAATTTATGAATATTATCGGTTAGAGTTATGACCCGAATTCTATTTTGGACTAGCTTGAATATCATAAATAAACGTTGATAACAGAACTGATCAATCCGTGTGAAACTCTGTTTCATCGTTTGAATATAGGTTAAAAAATACGAAATTTCGATCGAGTAGAATTACATTCTCTGTAAATTTTCTTTATAACCAAATAATCTATCCTTTGCAGGTGTTTTTTCGATTTGAATTTTTCACGTAAATCTTAATATTTATTTTTATTTTTATATTTTTTAATCACTTATTTTTCGTCATTATTGTCTCGATAATCATAACGTTATCTCGTATTAGTTTATTATATGGATAAATCTTAAATTGTCTTCGTACTCGATGCGTATTTAAACATAAATATATGAATATTCGAGATCTGATTCGAATACATATATGTGGATATAATTGGATGAAAATCTCCATCCGTCACTCAACTAAGAATATGAGTAAAGAGAGGGGAATTGCAACTGAAAAAGAAAGACCAAGATTCCTTCTCTTTCACACTAAGACATTTTTTTTTAGTAAATTACGATAATTATAATAATATCTGTTTTAAAATATAATTTCAACCGTTAGATATCAATTATACAATCATTATATTGTATTATTGGTATTCGAATCTGTAACTCATTTATCTTTCGTTTATATCATCAATCTTTTTATATTTTCAAAAATAATATATATAATAAATATTTTATTTACTTAAAAGCATTTTTTGACAATAATATAAAATACTCATATGTAAACCAAATAATATAAAAATATATTTTAAAATCACTTTTTAAAAATATTTTCTCAGCGTACTTTCTAAAAGTAATACTAAACTGACCCTAAGAGTAATCAAATGATACAAAAACATCTAATTAAAACTCAACATGTATCGAATAGATAAATAACAATTCAGTGATAATTTTATAATAAAAATTAAAATTTAATAATTATTTAAGAATATTTAATAATTAAATAACAAAAGTAAATATTTTATCGTAGTTTAATGATCATTCGTAAACATCACTTTAAAACTTATTATCTTTGTCTTAACTAATTAAAATAAATATCGAATATAAAAAAATTCATAACAAAATATATATATTTATATACATGAACCATTGTATATAAATACTTTTATAAATATTCTTCTTTTTGTAACATATAAAGAAGAGAAAAAGAAGTCTTACAAGAAGAATCTTATTGTTTAAATTAAAGATAAAAGAAAAAGAGATGAATTTTAGAACAGATATTATTGTAACACTGTAATTAATTAAAAAAACGAGATGGATTTGTATTCTTCATATTTTTTTTCTTAATGAAAATTTTAATATAGGTTAATTGGAATATTTTTAAAATTATTTATTTTTTAAATTTTAGATTAAATATTTATTAGATCTTTATTAATTTAAAAACTAAACAATTTGATCCTTCAATTGTTTAAATCTAACTTGGTCCTTATAATGATATGATATAGGGGTGTATAAAAGAGAGTTCGGTTAACCATTTATAAATTATTTCAGTTAATTTATATGCTTGAGTCATCTAATTTTTGATCTTAAATCATAATTTTTTAACTGGTTAATCGTTTATTCGGTTAATTAAAGTATTCAATTTAGTTCAGTTCAAGTAACGATTTTATTTTATTTATTAAAATATAAATTTTAATAATATGTTAAAAAATATATATACTTTTACGAACCGGCATGTTAGATTAGTATTTTTTAATACTTACAAGTTAAACACTTAAACTTCAAAAAATGAATTTATAATTTTACTTTTAGTGATTGAGAAAAGAAAATAAAATCTACTTTTTTAATATAAAAATATTAAAATAGTATAAAATATAATATTATTATATAATCGATCAGTTCGATAACTCTATTTATCGTAAAATCATAAAATATAATTTGAACTAATATAAAAAAAACAAATTAAAATTGATTTTTTGTTCAATCATACACTAAAGGCGTAGGGTGGGCATGAGCTCACTCTGAATTTTTCGAAGTTCACATATTTACCATTATTTTTTTTAATTTTTATGAATTAATTCTTAAATTTTTATAATATTTAAGGTTTGTGTCCACCTTGAAATTTTAAAATTTTATATATATCCACCGTCAAATAAATTTTTACATCCGTCACTGTGTATTATTACATATACCCATAATACTAAATATTTGGCAATATCTATGCTAAGAAGCATGTTTTTTTTCTTTGCAGCCAAACAATATTTATAATAAAAAAATCATCACCACTAAATATATTTTTTTAATTGATTAGAATGTATAATGACCATTTTATAAATTTTGAAATTATTAAAATCAGAAAGACCATTTCAATTTAGTGATACCATAATGATGAGTAGTGATATAAAATATATGACGAATCTGTAACTTTATCATAATCTTGAGGTGTTGGAGAATAATTAAAAGAAAGTTTGATTCCAAATGGATAAATAAGGAATCATTAGGACAAGGAATTCAAACATGGAAACTTCCGTTTTCACACACACTCTAGAGTCGGTTCGGTTGGGGTCCGGTCTATCAACATTTTATCCACGTCAACTTTACTACTTTAGTTGTTAAAATTAAATAATTTAAATAAAATTGAAAGAGGAAATTAATAAAATGACATAAAGATAATTTTAACCCTTAACGTTTATAATTTTTATCGTTTTGACTCTTATTATTTTTTTGGATAAATTTAGCCCGTAACTTATATTTTTTTGACAGATAATTTATTTTTTAACTACCATGATAATTGGATCGTTAAAAGTCTAACAATGATGACATATCATATGCATATGATAATATATTTTAAATGAAATGACATCTAATCTATCAAATATATATATGAAACATAATTTTATTCTAATAAGAAATATTAAAAAATTAATTAATTTTAAAATAAAAGGCTACTAAACTTTTCAATCCCTAACTACAATAGAATCAAAGTCTTATCTTAAAAAATATGAACACAGTTCAAAATTAATAATTTTTTAAGGTAAGATTTTGATCTTATTGTAGTTAGGGTTGAGAATGTTTAGTAGTATTTTATTTTATAATTAATTAATTTTTTAATATTTTATTTGATTTTTTATATTTTATATAAGAATAAAATTATATTTCATATATATATATATATATATATATGTATTTGATAGGTTAGATGTCATGTTATTTAAAATATATTATCATATGCATATGACATGTCATCATTGTTAGATTTTTAACAGTCGTAGTTAAAAAATAAGCTATTTGTCAAAAAAATATAGGTTAAGGGCTAAATTTATCTAAAAAAAAAGAATAAGGGCTAAACCGATAAAAATTATAAACGTTAATGGTTAAAATTATCTTTATACCTATAAATAATAAATAATATAGTCATTTTATTTCTTTCGCTTAGGGGTCATGAATAAATATTTTATCGAGTTAAATTAATTTGAATTAATTTGATTTACGAGTTTTATTTATAATTTAAATTTTATTTAAAAATTTTGAGTTGAGTTTATAATTTTGTTTAAAATAATTATAGATATTTATAATATTATGAAAATAATTAGTGTCGCGACCTCTTAAAACCGAAAAATGTGAAAAATAGTCTGGCGAGTGAATTTTGAAAAATCGAGTTTGATTGCTTTTAAATATGAAAAAACCAAATTTTATTGAAAATATTTGAATTTTAAAATTAATTTGGAGTCGTCACCGACCACTTTGGTAGGCCAGACACCATAAAACAGACTAGAGATTCATTAAAAATATTTGGGTTCGGGAGTTGGTTACGCGTAAGGACGACCCTTACGAGCGCCCGAAAATCGGTACCTTTTAATTACACGTGGCATTTTGGCATCTCGAATAATAATATTAATTTAATTCATTATTGGCAAATAAATATTGTTCGAATAAGAATATCCTTTTGGATAAAAAGATACATTTCTTTTAAATACGAGCTTTGAATAAGACGTCCTAAAATAGGAAACCTTGACTCGTATTTAAAGAAATATAAATTTTGACCCAAAAGGTTTTAAATGCATGACCGGTTATTATCTTGTAAATTTTAAGTTCTAACCTAAAAAGGCTCCATCAATTTAAATATTTAAATCCTATTAAATTATTAATTTTACCGGGTGTATTATGATAACATCCGAATGTACGGACACTACCATTTTGACACCAAACAAAATTAATAATTCTATTGGTGCTACTAATCTTTACCTAATTAATTTTATTAAATTTTAACCTTAAAATATTTATCATTTTCTACGTTTCGATGACACGCCGAATACGATACCGAAGTACACTCTTGGCCAACATAATGCCATGTCATAATACTGACCACTTAGTGTATCCAAGGTATAAGATTAGAACGCCATCGTTACTAAATTATCTCCCTATTTAATTTAATTATTTAATTAAAGTGACTAACCCTAAAAGAGGCTCTAATTTATTCAAAGTGACTAACCCTGAAAAGACTTTAATTTAATTAAGTGTAAATTAGGTGTTGTCCTAAATATATACTATATGGGTATACTAACCGGTCTAAAATTAAATAACATGTGCATGTAATAAGACAAAGAGCTATATGCCAAAACGTGAAGCAAATGTGTGATTTTTTCATCGATTGAATTAATAAATATCAAACTTGAAATACAAGAGAAACTAACAGCAGTGAAATCAACTTATCAAATTGTTGCGGCATAGTATCCATGATACAATATTGTGGAAGAAGATAGGAAGTCCAAGGAATTGATGATCTCACCGATTTCATTGTTCCGAGTAACCATATATGTAGGAAAAGACGGTAAGCAATGAGACCGAGTCTCGCTCTAGGATGATTGTTTAGAACTTGGCCGATGGATACCCATAATCCATCGATTCAATCTGCAGGCAACTTTCCTTGCTTTCAGGCGAGACCAGATGTGTTGAGGGGCCTGAACCAATCCTCTCTTTTCCTCCTTTTTTTCAGTCTGGAGCAGATGATCCTCTCTCAAGGAAAACTCCCCACTTTTCAATCTCACCAACTCCCTTTTTCGGTAACCCACCGTAACCTCCTTAATGGTAACAAAAAAACCAATTTTAATATTATCTTTTTATTTTTTTATTTTTATTTAATTAATTTATTTATTATATAATATTATTTATTTATATATATAATATTTACTTATGGCCTTATTATATATGTATACCCGGACGAAATTCGGGTATTACGATTAGCTCTAACTTAAATTACTTGCTATAACAGAATATACATATATATATATAGGTTAAGATCTATTTATACAGTGCGAAATTTTATAAGTTTTACGTATTTTTTTGGATCGTTGGATAAAGAAAATGAATGAATGGGATTAACTTGTTACTTTTTTCAAGCTATAATCTTCATATTCTACTATTAATCTAAATCATTTGTTTCACTCATTCAACGACCTAAAAAACGTATAAAACTTACACTGTGTAAAACTCTCTAAGTGATAATCTTCGCATATATAACTGATTGTTAATTTAAGTTATTCATTTTAATCATTCAACTATCTAAAAATCGTGTAAAACTTAAAGAATTTTATCACAAAAATTTTATACTTTGTGACTTGATCCTATCTATTTATATATATCAGACAAAATTGTAGGATTATCTAGAATTTAAAAATTATACTACTAGTTTATTTAAAAAATTAAATTATTTAAATTATCATTTTATAACTTAGACCTCATTTATTTTTTTAAATCAAATTTATAAAATTATGATTCAAATAAAAAATTTAATTTTTTATTAGAATCAAATTTTGTTCAACTCTACTTTTTTTTACTTAAACATCAAATAAGTGTGCAAATCATATTTTTTCCAGTTAGATGTACAAATTATTTTTTAGCCAAGTATGTGCCTAACGTTTCATTCTGTAATTCATTTAAGGTTCTCTGTAAATTTCTATTGTCAAAGGACACATGTAATCTCTTGAAAATTCTAAAATTATATTCAAAATAAATAAAATAATAAAACAAAATAAAAATATATCCTGAAATTTTCAAATATTCTCAAAAGAGGCAAAAAAAAAATCCATGAACCCACATTTGGTTACTCTCGCCACGTTGTCGGTGACGAAATGAAGCACCCTCCCACATTGATCAACCCATACAACCATACGTCGTTCGCCATTTGTTCTATCGTTGTTCGTCGTAAATCGTTCAAATGATTCATTCGTAAAGCGTTTGTATGGTGTCTGTCGATTTTTTAAGACTGAATGGTGAAGAAAATGAAAGTGAAGTTTTGGTGACCGATGTGGTGGATGATGACATGATAACTGATGATGAAATTAGTCTAAATCAGAATTTATATTTGAGGAGTTAGAAATTTTAAATTTTAAGGTTATTTTGTGAAATATAGAAAACTTAAAGAGTATCAATAAATGAAGTATTTTTATTTATTTTTTATATAATTTTAGAATTTTTAGTCAACAACACAAATTCTTTTAACGGTAAAAATTAATGATGAACCTTAAATAAATTACGAAATAAAACATTTAATATCTATTTAACTCAAAAAATAATTTAAACACCTAACTGAAAATATATGGTTTAAACTTATTTAAAGGTTAACTATTTTTAATCATGATACAACCATAGAATATAATATTATGTATTTATAATCAATTATATATTTTTTAATTTATTATTTTTTAATTTATTTATTTTTTAAAATATAGTCGTAACGCATGACCCACAAATCTCTTCTACCTTCTGCCTTCTTCCTTCCGCCACTGCCGACATGAAAATCATCTGATAGAGACAAGAATTTATGTATATATACATGTTCAGTTTTACAGATAAAACACATCGACAACTACAATGGAAAACGGAGTTATCAACCCAACATCTACCAGCTCGATTAGGAAAATCATCACCGTCGCCTCCATTGCCGCCGGCATACAGTTCGGATGGGCTTTGCAGCTGTCTCTTTTAACCCCATACGTGCAGACCCTCGGCGTCCCCCACACATGGGCGGCTTTCATATGGCTCTGCGGTCCAATCTCCGGTCTCCTCGTTCAACCCATCGTGGGTTACAACAGTGACCGTTGCACCTCTCGATTCGGTCGGCGCCGGCCCTTTATCGTTGCGGGAGCTGTCTCAGTTTCCATCGCCGTCTTCCTCATCGGTTTTGCTAAAGACATAGGCCACCATGCAGGTGATTCCTTGGAGAAATCGACCAAACCGAGAGCTGTCGCTATTTTCGTCGTCGGGTTTTGGATTCTCGACGTGGCTAACAACATGTTGCAGGGTCCGTGTCGGGCTCTGCTCGCCGATTTATCGGCTAACGACCACAAAAAGATGAGGACGGCCAATGGTTGGTTCTCGTTTTTCATGGCGGTCGGCAACGTGTTGGGCTACGCCGCTGGTTCTTACTCCCACCTTTACAAGATCTTTCCTTTCACGAAAACAACCGCCTGCGACATTTACTGTGCTAACCTCAAATCATGCTTCACCATCGACATCGTACTTCTCATCTTAGTCACGGTAACCGCCGTGACAACCGTGAAGGAATCTCCGTTCACGAAGCAAGTCGACGGCGACGACGACGAGACGAAGCAGGAGTTGCCGTTCGTCGGCGAGATCGTGTCGGCTTTCAAGAGCTTGAAGAAGCCAATGTGGATACTGTTGCTCGTGACTTGCCTGAACTGGATAGCCTGGTTCCCGTTCTTGTTGTTCGACACCGACTGGATGGGGACCGAGGTATACGGCGGGAAAGTGAAAGGAAATGCGCACGAAGTCAAGATTTATGGCGACGGCGTGCGTGCGGGCGCGTTGGGGCTGATGATCAACTCGATCGTCCTGGGTCTGACCTCGCTGGCGTTGGAGCCCGTGGGGCGGTTGATTGGTGGTGTTAAGAACGTGTGGGCGATCGTGAACTTTATCCTGTGTGCTTGCTTGGCGTCGACGGTGTTGATTACCAAGATTGCGGAGGCATGGCGGCAGCACTCCGGGCCGGAGCTATCCCATCCTCCGGCTAATGTTCAAGGGTCTGCCTTAGCTGTATTCGGACTTTTGGGTATTCCCCTTGCGGTTAGTCCATTTCTCTTTCCTCTCTGAGTTTCGTTTCTAACCATAATCAGTTCGTATTTAATGCAGTATTAAATATGGTATAGTATACGACGGATGGACCTAGAAGCATGTATTATTCGATTTTAATTAAATTAATAAATTTTTAATTAATTTAATCCATTAATTTTAGATAATTTTATTTAATATTTTTTAAAATTAATTAATTAATCGGATTAATCAAAATTATTATATATTAGGTAATATGTAGATATTATATATATTTATTTTTATTATTAAATTTTTAAAAATTATAAAATAATTATTAAGTTTTTATTAAAAAAAACAAAAGTTTAGTGACTAAAAATATCATTTTAGCATAATTTAGTACCTATTATATAATTTATCCAAAATTTATAATAATTTTTGTTTAATTCAAAATCGACCAAATTAACAGAAATAATTTTAGTTTGGTTAATTCAGTTATGACTAATTTGGTTCGATTAACAATTAAAGTTTTAAAATTTATATTTAATTCAATTATTGCTAATTCCATTTGGCCACCGACCAAATTAATCGAATACACATCCCTAGATAGATCCCATCAATAAACAATTAGTCTAACGAGATAAAATGTTAGATTCTTTAAATAACGACAAAAAATTAAATTATAATATTACAAATAAAAAATTTATAAATGAGACTATTTGAATCATTCAATTATTAAAAATTATAATTAAAAGAGATCCACTGATTGACCTAGTGATCAAGGATGTTCATCCTGTACCATCTTATATGAGTTCGAATCTCGAATAAAAAATTATAATCTCTATTTTAATAAAAAATTATAATTAAATTATTCAATTATAAAAATATTATATTTGTGTCATAATTTAAAAATATATATCAATCTGTATGTTACTTTAGCTTGAATCACACGGTAAACTAGTCAAAATAATCCCTAAATAATTGAGCAATAACAACAACTCTTGTCTTCATGCAGGTAACATACAGTATCCCATTCGCTCTGGCATCCATCTACTGCTCTTCTGCCGGTGGAGGTCAAGGTAAAGTATAGCAACTTACATATACATATACATATACATATACATATACATATCTTGTTCACTGCTTCTTCATTGAAACTGTCTGAACATGGCTGCAGGTCTTTCTCTGGGAGTTCTAAACATGTCTATAGTTATCCCACAGGTGACAAAACATGTCCATCTCTTTGACTTTCATGATTATAACTACTTCAACTCCAAAACTGATGGATTTGTCTGTAAAAATCTGCAGATGTTTGTCTCAGTTGTGAGTGGGCCGTTGGATGATGCATTCGGGGGTGGCAACTTGCCAGCCTTTGTGTTGGGGTCAATAGCGGCGGCTGTCAGTGCGGTGTTGGCGATTCTGGCGCTGCCAAACCCACCAAAACAGGTATCCCTTTCTGGAATGGGCGGCGGCGGACATTGATGATGGTTTTAAATAAATGAAGCAAGCAAGCTGCAGCTCATGTTATCTGCAGTGTTCAGCAGCAGCCTTTTGCATGCATGTGCTGATGTTTTTTTTAGTTTATAATTTGGTTGGTGTTAAGGTTGTGTTTTTCTTGTATGAGACATTTGAACAATGGAAACTTGGAAATTATTGTAGATATTTCAAGAGAATTTCAAGGTAAATTATTGTATTGCAACTAGGGGCGTAAACGAGCCGAGTCGAATTTGAGTAGTGTTAAGCTTAGCTCGGTTCGTTAAGAACTTGAGTCGAGTTCAAGCTTTTTTTTTGAGCTTAGTCGAGTTAAGTATTAATTGATCTTTGATCGTGTTAGACTCAAGTAACTCTTATTTTGCACGTCTCATTTAAAGCCTAATGAAAAAAAAAAACTTTGATACATAAGTTATGTAAACTCAAACTTGCTAATTTTAGTTTTTAGTATCTTAATTTAGGGTTTAAAACTTATGTTTAAGGTTTAGATTTTAAGATTTTAAGTTTAAAAATTTAGATTTTAAATTATAAAAAATAAAAAATAATATAGTTATATTTTCGAGTAGCTCATGAGCTTTTCGAGTCGAGTATCATGTAGCTCAACTCGGCTCGTTAAGAACTCGAGCCGAGTTCGAGCTCGAGTCAAGTTTTGACCGAGCTTTGACCAAGTTGAGCCCGAGTAACTCGCGATCTGTCTCATCTCATTTACGACCCTAATTGCAACCTCTATGCACTTTCATTTTGACGAAGAAATTATATTATAGGTCATTCCCGTCACGTTATTTATAAGATCAACCAATCAAATATATTCATTTTATTAATTTTTTAACTTATCTTCTTTATTAATTGAATCTTAACTTGGTAAAAACTGTTTTTAAATTTAATTTACAGTAAATATTAGTGAAGATTCATCTCGTAAAAAAGATGAGTTAAAAAATTAATAAAATTGATACATTTAATTTGTTGATCTCATAACGTGACGGGAATAACCTGTGGTATAATTTTTTCTATGTTATGTAACTTGTGTTACATCTCGTTGAAGCTTAGTATTTATTACTTTCTCTCGTTCTCGTACCACAAGTTGAATTTATCGATTCTTACATTATATCAAAATAGATCTTTATTGGTATTTTTTAAGGGGTTTTTTTTCATGTTTTAAAACGGTGTTTAAAATTTTCAACGCTAAAAAAACGTCAAAAATGTTGCATAAGAAAACATACACTTTTTTTATACAAACACCGCAACAGAACAATCATTCTTCATTTTCTTCGAAGAGATCATAACGTTTTATTTGACATTAAAAAAATCTTTAAGATTTAATTGAATAGTTATTTTAATTTTATTTTAAAAATAATTTTATTTGACGTTTTCTTCTAATAGTTGTTTAACGACGATAAACAACTTAAAATTATTTGATAGAATAACGTTAACCTTATAATTATATAATTATCTGTAAAATAAGAATTTAAATCTAATAAATAATTTTAATAAAAAAGCAAATAATATTTATGTTATGTTAAGAGATTTAACATTAATTCTATAATTAAATAATAAATAATAATTAAAAAAAATAAACTCTTTCATTCTCTCTTGCCTTTCGCTTGCTTTTCAAAGATCTTGAAATTTGGCGCTTAGTTTCCACGGCTTCCCAACGACATAAACGTACTCCAATCAAAGGTAAATATATGATCCAAGCCCCTATACTCTTAGTACATTTATAATTTAGTCCCCTTGCTTTTAATTTTTGGAATTTAATCTTTTACTTTTTAAGATTTGAAACTTCAAGTCCAATTGTTAATATGGTTAGAAATTTTTAGTTAAATTCAAGTCCATTACAACATTAATGTATTGGTTTCATGAATGCAAAGTTAGTATTGTTTTTCGATTTACCATCTTTTTAATTGTCAGATCAATAAACCGTCAATATTGTATCGACAACAAATGATTAAGTGACAAAAATTTTATACCCAGAAAATATAATTGAATTTATTGGTCGTTTTTAAAAATCGACGATCAACTTTATACCGAGGGAAGCATAAGTGATCATTCAGTAGTTAACCCATTTTTAAATTTGGAAAACTGAGGACTTAAAATCTGAAAACAAAAGTAAGAGGGTTATATTTTAAATTTATGAAAAGTATAGGGACTTGAAGCGTATTTTAACTGCAAATAAACTGTGAAGCAAAATTTCGTAAATTCATTATAAAACCCAGAGATCCCCGCAATTCTTCATCTTCATCCTTTCTCTCTTCTACCGTTGTTCGCTAATCTCATGTCGATTTGCTGATCATTTGATTTACGTAATATTTTTTGAGCATTTGAGATCTGAATCTGATATCAGAAGTCATGGAAGAGCTGAGATCAGCTATGGAGGAGCACATGGGATTAATGGCAGATCTAGTTCAGAAGTTATCGTCGGAGCTCCGTTCGGGTATCCGACCCGCGTGCGATAACTTCATCGGTTTCTTCCACGCCATTGATTGGAAGGTCCGACTCCTCACTTTTCCCTCTGTCTTTTGTTTTTTGTTTTCTGATTGGTTCCCGAGAAATGGAGGTGAAATTCAGATCCCGGGAGGACAGGGTTCAACTCAAAGCTTTTAACATGTGAATACGTGTTTTTTGTTCTCTCCTGCATTTTTCTCTATAACCGAAGAGAATGTTACTAGGCGTTAATGTTGGTTACTAGAATTTCTAAGTGTTATTGTCGATTAAAGGACTATAATCTGAGAAAGAAAACTCTGCCGTGAACAATCCGATTCAAAAGAATATTTAGGAAGAAACAAAATCATGTAATTGGGTGATAATACGGAGGGATTTAAATTGCGGTCACGACATGACGGATGCTAATGCAGTCGTTACGGACTGTTATTTTTTGAAATAACGGTTTCGGACAGTGTCGTTAACGGCCGCTAGCTGACTGCTATTTTAATACTGATTTGAACAATGCGAAACCCCAAGTGTAATCCCTGGTCATAATGTCCTAGCTTAATTCATACCTGATCTTCCTGTTGGAGAGACAGTTTCTTGAGTTAGATCGGTTGCAGCTTTATGTTGATACTGATAAGTGGTTTTCTAAGTAAAGATGATGTACATGGTTTGTCAATTTAGCTGGTGTTATTTTCACACTTTTAGGCATAGCCCTTATGTTGAGAACAATTCTCTCACTCACTTTCTCCCCCTTGTTTTTGCAGGAGCCATGGTTGCTTTCCTTACTGGCATTCCATGTTGTCCTACTGATAATAACAATCTTTTCCAGGAAGAACACTAATTTCCAGATGTGTCTGTTCCTTCTGACATGTAAGTTTGTTGATTTTGTGTTATCGATAATCATTGCACGTAAACGAGTTTTTTGACTAAGATCTTTCCTTGTTTATTGTACTAATTGTTGCTAATCATATTGATTACTTGCTTTATTAAAATGTAAAGCTTTATACTTAAGCTGCCTTCTTGTGGTTGAATGATTAATGACATATAACATTGCACTTTAATATATCATAAACCAGGTGGTAGAGATTCCAGAAAATTGAATAGAATTGAACAGCTTTCACAAGTTATGCCTTCTCCCCTTAACAATATTTCTTTAGGCCATGGTTATTTAAAATTACCGATGAATACCGATATCTTAATTACTCTTTTTGTCTTGCATCTGAAGGTAATATGTAGGCTTGTAATCAGAAATTCCAGATGTGAGAACGATACATGCTGATGCATATATTTGATACATATATTTCATATTAGGTGGACAAAGTGATAAGCTGCAGATATATATCCAGTGATTAACACAGAAAAAATGAAAGAGCAAATAGAAACAGATAGATTGTGAAGCAAACCAGTTGTCTTATTTTATAGCTGGACTAGAAATTATAGATGTCCTTTTTCACATCATAGGAATTTCATCAAATTGTTGCATCCCAAATTGGAGATTTGGAGATAGAAGCCTAGTCTTTGAGAAGATATCAATCAAATGGATTGCATTTTCCTGAAAGAACTCCTACTGATTCCAAATTTTAATAGTAGATGACTTGACAAGTTAAAGAACCCATGTTTATTGTCATATGTGAGGGCATGCATGTTTCCTTGCTCTGCTCCAAGCCCCCAGCCCTGTAACCTTGATAGTCTGCCTTGTGGATATGGAACATAAAGTAACAAATCTTCCTTAGAAGTTAACCTCTAATTATTCCCTGGGTTATTGGGGTCTTTGCTTCAAGCAAGGAATCGAAGAAATAGGACTGAATTTCGGAATTCATTTCAAAATCTTTGTTCTTAACCATTTATAGAATCATCATGTCAGAAAATAAAGATGAAATTTCAGAAGTTTTCATAGATATAGATGGTTTTAGGCCTAAAAGGGGTCATCTCGCCATTGAAGGGGTCACAAGAGAAAATGGTTGATGCCTTTAAACGAGTTTACGGCCATTTATGAGCTACAGATCTTACTCATGTATTTACTTTTGTTACAGTTAGAAATTTCGATTTACGAATCTTACAAAAAACAACCTACCTGAGTAACAAGCAGTAACTTAGTGTTAAACTTGTTTATGTCACCATGCATACCAAAACACTGAACTGAATCCAAAGGCTCATATGCATAAGAAGACATCACTACTGTTTACTTTCTATCAATTTATCCAGTACTGTGTTAAATGCTTTGCCTAACATCCATGCATTCTGAAAACATTACTCATTTCTATTTATTTCGAATATACATTGCAATTCTAACTTATTTCTTGATGATGCTTTGTAGTGCTTGGTGTGTATTTTGCTGAGTCTCTGAATAGATTATTTGGTCACAACTGGAAGAATTTTTCAACCCAGAACTATTTTGATCCAAGTGGACTTTTCTTATCAGTGCTCTGGTCCGGGCCCCTTCTCACCATTGCCATCATCATCTTGGTCAGTGAGGAACTCATCTTATGCCCTCCTTTTTGAAAACTTTTTCCCCCTCTCTATAAACATGAACTTTTGCTACTTTCTGCAGATAAACACTCTGTTTTGTATGTGTTACCTAATAGTTCAGTGGAAAAAGGCCGAACTCAGACACCGTGCAAGGCTTTCCCACAACAAGCAGGACTGAAATTGTCTGGTGCTGTATCCTCTCCTAGTTCAATAGCATATGCATTTATCAACTGCAAAAGGAAAATCAGGACTCAGAAAGAGGATGAGAAGCTGGAAATAGTTGGAATAGACAAGAAAGAGATGGCAGAAAACCGGTTAAAAGAAGCCGGAGATTAGCTCGGCTGGTTCATGCAGGCTGCAGCCAAAACATACCCATTCAAGGGAGGTGGTTTTAACACCAATAGAGACATTTCAACTTCAAGTTGTTCAAGGTTTGTGTCACTTGTTTTCTCCCCTGGTTTGGACCATTACAAGTTTAAATCATTTCAAATTCTGATTACTTCCAGTTCGGATTGTTGTCAATTACTTGCTCAAGTTGATTATTAATTTTTATAGTCAAATTGAATTGATTCGAATTCGGATCTTAACAGTCTGTTCACTTGAATTAGCATTTTATTTAAACAAATAAGTACACAAGGCTGCCTTAGCATAAAATCTAAACACAAACCAGAACTCCCTAATTCAAAGAAAGAAAGAAGAGCACAATCTAGTCCAGAAACAATAGCCAAGACCTACCCACCAACATTATTGTTATTATTATTCTCCACTCTTGTTAGTATAACCACAAGACTCTGAAAGGAGAAACGCCAATGAACTCTCTGAATCGTCGAATGGTGGTCGAGGGAACTCATGAAACCCACCGAAGTTACATGTCTCGAAGTTCAACGGTGAGAAACAACAGGCAGGATAGTCCATGCTCCCTTTAACATCCACACTCGACGAAAAGTTGAACATATTTGTGTTTCCATCCTTATTCATGGCTTCACTGCCATCACCTGGATCACATATCCCGGTGGACCCTTTAGTGTCATCCAAGGGGATTGCCGGAGTGTGTCCCTGGAATAGAGCTATATGACCAAACAGCTTATCTTTCCTCGAAAACGTTGTGCCGCATGAGCAAAGCCATTTATCTTTACCGCAATGCTTCTCGTGAGTCTTGAGATCGGCCATGACGGAGAATTTCTTAGTGTTGCATCTGCTGCAAGTGTAGCTCTTGTCACAGTGGGTTCTCCTGTAATGGTTCTTGACACACAAGATGGTTTTAAGAGGCTGAAACTTTCTATGATCCTTGTTCCTCTTGCAACCGGCGAAAGGGCAGGAATATCTCTTGATGAGAGCCGGTTCAGAGCTGGACTCTTTGTTCGGTTTCGCAAGTGCTGCCGGAGTTTTATACTCGTCTCCATGCCCTCTCATGTGCATCCGTAAATTCGCATCACGCTTGAATCCTTTGCCGCATATGGTGCAGAAATGAGTGTGCGGTGCAAGGATCTCCTCCTTCTCCAACTGCAATATCTCATATGTCCCCGGAAAAAGGTTCTCCCCTAATTCCTCACCATCTTCCTCGTCTTTCGGTTCATGTTCCTCATTAGTACTGATATCAACAGAGTTTTGCAGCTCGGAGACACTACCACCACCATTTTGTGGCTGAAACTGTCCAAAAGATAGAGAGGTTGCACCTTGTGTGTGCTTAACATAAGGTAAAAGACTACCGGCAGTCGATATCAACTGAACTATGATCGAAGTGAGATCGGCAGTGACCAACTGTTGCTGCTGAGCTACAAGTTCATACGGCTGCACCTGTCCCGACACTCGGTCCCTCCTTCCGATGATTGAATGCACCAGACCCTGAAGTTGGTGGATCTTCTGCTCCAAGAATGAGAGATTGTTTAGCATTGCAGTTGGATCCCAGTCTTGGACCTTGCTGGCTTGAAGCAACTCAGTGAGTGGGTCAGAGAATTCCCATTTCTGCTGATTTTGAGTGCTGAAATCGGTAAAACATGTCTGTTTCCTGTCTTTATGATCCATTCTTAGCCTTGAATATCAAGATCCAAACATCATTCAATCTGCAAAATTCCAACAGATTTCAGACAATCACAATCAACTGTCATCAGAAAAACACTATTTCTCTTCTTAGCATAACAAGGAAACAAGAATCAAGTTTCAGACCAGATATACTCATGAAATCCAACAACCCTTTTCTCCACCATTAAAACGATAAAAAAAAAAACTGTCCTTTTAACCTCAAAATCCCATAACCCTTCCTTACAATGAATTGAAATATGAAACCCAAAACTCTATTTTGAAACCCTAACTCAAAAATCCAACCTTTAGAGCTAACAAAACATAAAAATCAAAACTTTAAAGAGAGAACATACCATCTTCAAGATATCTTCAGATGGTGTTTGGTCTGAAATCTGAATTCCCAGGCTCTAAAGATAGACAGAGAAAGGAGAAACTAACATGGACCCACCCAATTGATCATCAAAAAGATGGTCATAAAATGGTTCCTGTACTGTTTTGTTTAAAGAAGAAGAAGCAAAATTACAGTTTGCTACTGCTGAGTGGGACAGGGACAATGAAAAGTCAACCACATCACTCAATAACTCAAAGAAAAACTTTTGATGTTTGATTCCATCATCTTGAGGTTTGGGCAAAGGGGCGGAGGGAAATGGATTCGATCAAAATTATTAGGTGAATCTTGTTTATCACGTCATTTATGATTTTAATAAATCAGAACTGTTAATTTTAATTTTTTTAAATGAATTATCACAATTTTTTTTATATATTTAGTGAGTAGTAGTTATTAGGTGATTATTTAAAGATTAACGGTCTTGATTGCTTGGATCATAGATGACGTGGTAAATAGGGTTTACTTAATAATCTCTCAAAAACAAAAGACTTAGAAGAGTGGAAGGGACCCATTGGATGCAACAAACACGAATTAACGTGATGTGTTTGATGAATGAAATTTAATTCAACTCGATAAACTCGTAAACAATTTATTATTCTTTTTAAGATGATATGTTAGTTTAGTATTTTTTTTTTAGGTTGCATTTAAAAATTAGAATTGTTTCCTACATTATTTTATTTTATTTTTTGTTAATTTACGTTTATATTAAGATTTATATAGTACTAATACTAGATTTGACATGAACTATAAAAATAAGATAAAAATTTTACGAACTTAATGAGCGTTAATTATTTTAACGAGTCCAGTCGAATAAATTTTTTGTTGATCTTATTGAATATCGAGTCTGATCGGATATAAATAAATTTTTTTTGAGTTGAATAGAACATGATTGAACTTACTCATTTAATAAGTACCCTAGATAGGATTAAACCATTGATTAGCATAACCAATTAACTTGGCTTTCATTTTTTATTATTGTTTTTTCTTTGTTAATCATCGATATTTAATTTATTAACTAAATAATTATAAACAGATATCATAAAACTTTATTATAAAAACGATAATTTTAATTTTTTTTACTTTATTTACAACATCGTGATTTAAAATTTTTATAATTATTATTTTATTTCTATTATTAAAGGATTTTTATCAGGGAGTATGAAGAAAGGGTATAAGGTAACTACACCAACTCCAGATTCAATGGCCTTCCTTTTCCTCTTTCTATCACCAAAACATGAAGATGGTGGGTGGTGAGTGAGAATGCAGATCATATATTTTTAATTATTTTTTAAAAATTAACCGTAAAATAAGTATTCAAACTCAATAAACGATTTTAGTACGATTATTATTAACATATTTTTTAGATGAATAAGTGACGGATTCAGAAAAATATTTCTGGGTGAGCACATACGAAATTTTAAATTTTCAGGATGGGCACAATTCATAAATTTTTAAAAAATTAAGGACTAATTCATAAAATTTTTAAAAATTAAAAACAAATATATGAATTTTAAAAAGTTTATAAAATTAACATAAAATAAAAGTTTAGTGACTAAAAAGACCATTTTATCATAATTTAGTGACCTATTACATAATTTATTCAAAATTTTATAATAAATTTCGGTTAATTTAAAGAATAACTGAAATAATTTCAACTCAATTTAATTCAATTATGATTAATTCAATTTGATTAACGATCAAAACTTTAAAAATTTTAATTAATTCGATTCAACTACTGATCGAATTAACCGAATGCACGTCTCAGCCGCAACAATCAAACATATGACACAATTATTAAAAGTATGGACATATGCTCCATGCACAAATGTTGGTCCAAAATGTGTCCCCACAACTAAAATTCCAACTCCTAGTTGGTGAGTTGGTGGGAGATGACTGAGTTGCCTTTTAGTACAAACTCACAAATCCATTTAGATGCACTTTAATCAATTTTTAAATTCGAAATTAATTATCCAATAATTCTTAAATTATTATAATATTAATAAAATAAAATATTTCTACGTAATAGGATAAAACATTACACTTCTTAGACAATATATCAACATTCGAAATTATAATTATAATTTTGTGAATAAAATTAATTAAATTTATATCTTTTAATAATATGATTTTACTAAAAAAAATCACTTTATTTTAATATCTTTGATTAAAAGAATTGAAAACCATAATATTTAAACTTAGGTATGATAATAAGCCGAGCTAGATTCGACGAGCTTGAAATTTTAGGTTCGGGTTCGATTAGAAAAAATATTATTGGATTCTGCTCGGGCTCGAAGCTTGTAGGGATCGCTTGACTCAAAATAAACAATTTTGTTATATTTTTTTTTCTATAAAAGATATAACCTCGTTAAAAATCCTTTTTATAACCAACACTGAAAACGAAATTTAATATTGAGAAAGGGGAAAAAGTGTCTAATTTATTTTTTATGGACTTCTCCTGTTTTATTTTTGTTGTTGTTGTTTTTGTTTTGTTAAAGAGATTACTTTTAGTGTATATATATCATATATATATCATATATATATAATTATTTTGAGTTTATTTACGAGCTTTTCAAGTCGAGCTTAAGTAGGCTTGGCTCGTTAAGGTCTCGAGTCGAGCACGAACCTAAATCGAACTGAGCTTTGACCGAGCTTTAACCAAACCGAACCCGATTAACTCATAAATCAGTCAAACTCATTACCCCTATTTAAACCTATCGAGTAATCTTAACAAAAAAAAAAGTGTTTTAAAATGACTAGAAATAAAAATATAAGCACTGGAATGCTAAAAAAAATTCATAATATTCCAATCAAAATATATTAAATATTTATAAATTAACTATAAAATAAATTCCCAAACCTTTTTAGTTAAATTATGTGTCAAATTTTATTTTTCTTTAAACCAAATCTTAGTTTTTTTTAATTCAAATAATATCGAAATATGTATCTCAATTAATTTTAAAATAAATTAAATATCAAATATAAATTTAAATTAAATCATTCTTTAAACATATATTTCAATAAAAATAAAATTTTAAACACGTATTTTAGTAAAAACATATTTTAAATATCCGATAAAGTTATTGATCAGGATTTCACGTCAATTGCCTACGCATGCAATGACGTTAGAGAAGCCTTCATCTTTGATTCATCACTTTCGTGGATTCCATACACTTGATTTCACTTGCTGTCTTAATCAAAATAAATATTCATTTGGTTATCCAGGTTGGTTCAAATTCAAGTGATAAATAATTTAATTTTATTTTAATAAATTTTGAATTTAATGTAATATATTTTTTATTCAACTACAGTGGTTAGTAGTATCTGTTCCAGAGTATACTCTCAACCTTTCAACATTGATCGCTATATCACTGTGTTGACAACACTGGTGCTCGAATCCGTGACATCTAGGAACAACAACCGTTCTTTTTAACCGATGAGGCTAGATGGTTCGTACAATTTATAAAAACTAAATATGTAACACAGATTGATTCGGATTAGTCACGACAAAACCTGAAAATCAAGAAACATATTTGGGCTGATTGCAGTGGCGGATCTATATTGTGTAGGGTGGGCATAGACTCATCCTAAACTTTTTAAAGTTTATACATTTGTCTTTAATTTTTTAAAATTTTATGAGTTAGTCCCTAATTTTTTTAATATTTATAAATTGTGTCTATCTTAGAATTTCAAAATTTTATGTATATCAAATTTTAAATATTTTTTTAGATCCGTCACTGACCGATCGGTTGGGCTAAGAAGGTGAAGAAGAAAGGGGCATGGTTTGAAGAGGTATTTGAGACTTATAGATTTTGTGTTAGGCTTTATATATAAATTTATCGAAAATCTTAACTATAAATTTAGAGTTCAAATCATCTGTCCCTTTTTCATGCCCCCATTTTTATCCCACTTCAAATTAGAGGGTTTAGGGTATAGGATTTTAGGTTAGGGGTTTAAGTTAGGGTATAGGGAATTAAGGGTAGGGTGTATTTTTTAGGGTTAGGGTTTAGGATATAAAAAATATGGGTTACGATTTAAAATTTAATTTTTTAGTAAAATAACAAAGGAGACACAGATAGAGGCATGGGAAAGGGGCAGAAGATTTTTGCTCATTAATTTAATATACGTTGTTTTACGGTTTATATTCGAGATTTCTGATCATTCTATTAAATAATATTGTCACTAAAATTAGAACTTTAACTCCCTAATAAAAATTACAATGTATCTTACTTTTAAACCTTAAAAAATATAAAAAATGGTAATTTCATGTTTAAAAATCTTAATAAAAATTACATAGAAGTGTACTATATTCTCTAAGGTGTAATGTAAAAAGATGTCCTTAACATTTGATTTGATAATATTTTGGTTTTTACTTTATAAAATAATATAATTTTTAATATATTATTTTGAATTAAAATATCCAATTGTGAATGAAAACCTAAAGAGTCGCTGATAATAAATAATTTAAAATAATTAAATAAAATAACATATCATAAAAAAATAATTGTATATTTTATACAATTATTCGTAGGCTAACGTATTATTTTATAAAATTAACGTATTTATTTATATAACACTATTATATTAGTATTATATAAGTATTTATACGATTCGATCCGACTCTATCTACTTCTACCTTTCACAGAGAAAATAATATTTATATATATACATATATAAATAATATAATGAATTGAAAATCACTGAATTTGCTTAAGAGATCGGATTAATTTGTCCGATCCATGCAATTAAGATTAAGAACTGTAATTACTTTTTGGATTTGGAAGATTAAATTAAAAATAAATTAATTAAATATATTAATATGGAAGATTAAATGCTATGTTATTTATATTTTTACAACGATTACGTCATCCAATTAATGGTAATTAACTTTACAATAAAAGCTATAGTTTAGCAAGAGGACGAATACAAATATTGAGCATCAAATCAAATTGGCTAAAGTAACGATCGATGTTTTTAGAGGTCACGGGTTCAAGCACCAGTAATATTAGTAGAGTGGTTGAGTGTAAGGATGTTTAAAATTATCCGACCCGATTATACGATTATCCGAAATAAAAATGACGGATAATTTTCGAAAAAAATATCCGACTCGAGAATAATTAGGCCGGACTTAGGTCGATTTTTACAATTACCGGGTAACCGACCCGATTAATTTAAAATTATATATATTTTTAGTTTTAAATTATAATTTTATGGTAAGTTCCTTAATATTTGTACATAAAATTAAGTTTAAATCTTTAAATTAATTTTATGTTTGTAATATATACTTTTAATTTTTAAAATTTTTAGATATATTTTATTAATTTATTAATATCGAAAAAAACGATATTAATATTTTAATATCATTTTAACGATAAACTCTAATAAATATATGTGTATATATACATTAAAATATTTTAAAATTAACTTTAAATCACTAATATTTATGTTTGTTCATATATTATAAAATTTATGTTTAATATGTGATTTTTTTTAATTTTAAAATAAAAATTTTAAAAATATATATACAAACCGGGTACCCGTTACCCGATTAGCCGAGTACCCGGTTTTCGCGGGTACGCGATAATGGGTACCCGATATAAATGAGCCAGGACATGGGCCGAAAAATCACTACCCGGTAATGAACACCCCTAATTAAGCGATTAATGTCAAATGGTAAAAATTATATTCTAAAACAGATATTACTGTAATTACTATTAACTTGTTTAAGAAAAGGTTAATTTAATTAGTTTTATTCATAATATCACGATTTAAATTTAAATTATTCTTCTAATAAATTAATTTTTAACTGTCAACAATCTTTAAAACACGTGAATTAAAGCTCTCGATTGATATTTTTTTTCGAGATTATAGTTCGAAACTTATTAGGAACAAATTGGTTTAGGCCTTACCCATCCCACCAAGCCCAAAACATCCCCCAAGCAACCACTTCTCCATCCATCTAAACAACAATACAATCCAAAAACCAAAACAAAAGGTCAGCCACTTAACTTGGAAAGCTGGCCAATGGCTACAATCAAAGGACACATCCGGATTTTGAGGTGGGGTCTTCCCTTAGCCTTGCCTTCAAACAAAACACCATCCTCTTCCCCTTCCCAGCAGCCACCAACACAACACTCCCTTGGTCAGGTAAGGTTTCTCTTCTCAACTATGTCCTATGCTTTTGATGTCTGAATGTTGGATCATTTGGAAGACATATCTGCCATTGAAACTTATGGTTTTCTGATGCTTTTTAGATTGGGAAACGAGTTCAGATAATGATTTGGTACTAAAATAGGTTAGGGTTTGCAGAATTTTTTAATCCAAGTAAAGGGGTTTTATTATTGTTGATGCTTTTCTTGGGAAGTAGGGTTTACATAAGGGTTTCAAGGACTGGATTTTGTGACTTCCACCTGCAATTTCTAAGCAATTGTGAATATTTGAGGTCTGGTTCCATATTGGTATCCTAATAAAGTTAGACAGGATAGGGGTATTGTTAGATTTTTAATATCGGTTCGCCGTGTTTCCGGAGGATCCTTGGAGGTCATATTCTCATATCCAGTGTTGGATGTGAGTGCCGGATTCGGATAATTCGAGCTAAACGAAGAATCTGTGCAACATATCCATAGGATTCCGGTGGACTTGCAATTTCAGTTTTTCCTTGGTACAATTTACCATAAAAAGTTTCGTGGATGGCGGATGCTAACTCGAAACTAAGTGGCGAGGTAGCCTAAAGGTGAACTCGACCAAACTGAATATGATATAGCCACGAAATGTAATTTTCGGGAAAGAACGTTAAACCCGTTCTGGTTCTGTTTAGGAGTTATAACCTTGATTACGAAAGTACTATCCAATTTGCTTGGTGTTGTTGAACTTAATTGGATGCTGAAATGTAAGATACCATACTACCGTAGTGCAAATGGCATGTCTCGTTATAATCTTGAACTTGACTAAGCAGTCTTGTTGTCGATTTTGAATATCGATTGTTCGATCTAACTTGTTCAGACTTTGGTGGTTGTTTTGCTGCCTAAGCAGTGCAAGGATGCATGGGAAATCATTGGCTTCTTCTGTGTTGACATTTGATTCTGCAACTTCTTGCTTCTGTCTTGTAAGTATCTTGTTCTAGAGAAAAATATCCGACATGTGTATCGTCGATGCTTTTCGACGTTTTCGTTTAGTGTTGTTGTTGGTCTCTAGGCACATATGTCAATAGCATGTAATAAAAACAATATATTGATGCAATAAAATGATAGATAGTCCACATTGATGCAGCATGATGTTGCAACATCTGCTCCGAACATTGTACCGTTCAGCGTGAACTTCTCGAGTAGGATCCCGCAGATAGTGACAACAAGAGCCGGTTCCACTCATTCTTCTCCTAAAAAATGGGCAATACACATGAACACAGATGGAAGGACATGGGAAGCATGCAGGCAAGCATTATCGGCGTTCGGTTTCAGCACGGAGGAGGAAGACAAGATGCTCGGTAAGGCATTTGGTCATGTCCATTCACCGTATTGGGGCGAAGAACGCAAGAAGGAAGAGCCAAGGTACGAGATCGTTAATGAAACATTAGAATACCTCAGAAGCCTAAGTCTATCGGACGACGATATCCGCAAGTTGCTTAAGAAATTTCCCGAAGTTCTCGGATGCGATATCGAGCATGAATTAAGAGCAAATGTGCAGATACTGGAACAAGACTGGGGAATCAAAGGCAAATCTTTGAAAAATTTGCTGCTTAGGAATCCCAAAGTGTTGGGTTACAATGTGGATTGTAAGGGAGATTGTATGGCACAATGCACTAGATGTTGGGTTAGGTTCTAGTTGTTTGGGTACAGTTTAAAAAGAGGGGCAGAAAACAGTTGTGACGAATTTTATATAAAAGTTGTAAGAAATTTGATATCAATTTTTTATATATATATCAAAATTTATATATATATATTTTTTAAGAAATTCAGTGTATACTGAAATCTTACATTTTTGGTAAGAAATTCAGTATATATCAAAAAATGAATACCGAAATTTTTATAACTTTTGTAAGAAATTTGGTACATACGTACGTTGTACCGAATTTCTTACAAAAATTGAAAGAAATTTAATATCAAGTTTTCGATATATATAAAAAATTTTATATTTTTTAAGAAATATACTGAAATCTTTACACTTTTAGTAAGAAATTCAATATATACCAAAAAATAGATATCGAAATTTTTATAACTTTTGTAAAAATTCGGTATACATGTTTTTAGCCTCTATTTAAATATGTTAGAATTACGTGTTGTTAAAATTTTCATGCATATAGTTATTTTTTTGGTATGTTATTTGAATTTTGAATAATTGAATGTAGTGTATAAGCTAATGTTTATATTTGGGTATATTCGAATGCTTTATCAATAGTCTAGAATTAATATTTTATTTTTTATTTATAAGCATTTAACTTAATTTATTTTGATTTTATGTTGGTTTTGTGTGGTCTCCGATATTGTGTCGATAAGAATAACGATTTGTTTTGATTTGAATTTTTAAAATTTTTTGAATAGTCTATCGATATTTGATTCAATTAAATAATAATCTTTTAATATTTTTGTTTTAATTTTGAGTTTTGTGATTCTTACATTTTATTTTAATAAAATATTTTTGTTTTAGGGCTTTAAAAATTATTCGGTAAAAGTTCATAAAGTTTTTTTTTTCATAAATATTTCTTAAAAGGAATTATTTCGCGATTAAATAAAAGATTAATACTCTAATTAATTTGTTATAATTCTTATAAAGTTAAGAGTTTAAATAATTGAGTATATAAAATTGTGTTGGAAGTAGGGGTGAGCAAAACTCGACTCGATTCGAAAAAATTCGAAAAACTTGACTCGACTCGTTTTGACTCAACTCGAAATCTCATAGACTCGACTCGACTCGAAAAAATTTCAAATAAAGTTCGAGTTGTAAAATGGAAATTCGAATAACTCGAATAACTCGAAATTTTAGTAATTAAAGGATTAATTTTTAAGTTTGAGACGATTTTCTTAACTTTTATTATATATATACATTGATATATAAAAATATAAAGAAATATTGCTACATATGAATCTATATATGTATATGTCAACACGATTTTAATATGTATAATAATAATAATAAATAATAAATAAATAAATAATAACTAATAATATAATAATATATTTTATTAAAAAAAATTAAAAAAATTGAAAAATCTGAAAACAGAGTCGGTTGGAAGTGTTTGAGTTGTGGGTGACTAACGGCCGGATTCTCAGGGATTTGGGGGAGTGTTTTCGGTTGAGATTTGTGTTGATTAGGATAGAGTTTGTCTTGGATTGGGATTCTGTGTTGAATCCCTTTAAAAGGGATTCAACCGAATCAATGAGGGGAGGAAAAATTTGAGGGATTCGACTGGGTTTGAACGGCAGCTAAGGAGGAGTTTTTGAGATCTTAAATCGGCAGTTAGGATTTTCGGGAGAAGATCGGTAATCCGAGGAGCAACTCAGGGAATTTGAAATCGGAACAAGGTAAGATTGTTCTCTGGTTTTGTTTCGTCGGATTATTTTCCAGTTTGGGGATCTTTCGTTTTGAATCTCCAGGATTAGGGGGTAGTTTTGATGTTTAGGAGGGGTTTTTGATCGGTTTTAGGGGTTATTCGGGTTGTTTCGGTGTTTCTGGCGTGTTTTTAGGCTTCCGGTGACCTCACCGGCGTCGAAAACGGTGGGCGGAGTTTTCGCAGCGACGGCCGGCGAACTCGCCGGAGCGACGCTGCACGGTGGTGGAACAGATCTGGCGGCGGGGTAAGCAATGGCCGGAGCCCGTGTTCATCATGTTCTTCATTCCCATGAAGAACATGGATGAACACCATGTTTTTGATCCGTTTTCCTCTTAGTTTCTGGGCACAGGAGGTTTTCTCCAGAGAAAAACGAGTCGGACCAAGTTGGTCTCGGTCCAAATGGCCGAGCCAACTCGGTCAAAGGGGTTTTGATCCTTGGCAAAACGCTGCCGTTTTGGCAGTTGGGTTGGGGCGGGTCGGATCCGGGTCAACCCGGATCCGCGTTTTCTTAGTTAAATAGGAGAAATCACCCTTCTAGTCCCTTTTTGTTTTAGGTGTTTTACAATTAGGTCACCAAACACTTGATTTAGGCCCCTAAACTCTTGATTTAGTTAAATTAGGTCCCCAAAACCTTAATTAAGCCCTTAGAACTTTAGATTTAGTTCAATTAGGCCCCTAGGATCTTAATTAAGTCCCTAATTAGGCTTTTAGGAATAAATTAAATTAGTTTTAGATTTAATTAGGTAGAAAAATTAATTTTAAAGGCTTTAAAAAATTTAATTAAATCCTAATTTAAGGTTTAATTAAAATTTTAACAAACTTTAAAATTAGTGTAATCTAGTTTAAATCTAATATAAGTTAATTTAACCCAAGCCTTAAAAATTAGACTCTAATAGGTTTAATTTAATTCTTAAAAATTAGAAAATAATTTTAATTAATTATCCTAATTAATTTTAAATAATTTCTAAAAATTAAGTTTAAAATTAATCCAACTTAGGGCAAATAGGCCTAGTTTTGCCCTAAACTTTAAAACACTCCCCAAATTAGACTTTGATTAGGTTTTTAAAATTCTTAAAAATTAGAAAATAATTTTAATTAATTAATTTAATTAATTTTAATTAATTTCTAAGGTTTAAAAATTAAACTCTTTAATTAGGTCTAGTTAGCCTTAAACCTTAAAACATTCACCCAACTTAGACTTTAATTAGGCTTTTAATTCTTAAAAAAATTGGAAGATAATTTTAATTAATTAATTTAATTAATTTTAATTAATTTTCTAAAATATTAAGATTTAAAATTAATTAAGTCTAATAATTTCACCAAACTTTAATTAAGTGAAAATTAAATTCTTAAAATTAGAGATTATTTTAATTAAAAACTTTTAAAAATCAACTTAATTAAGTTTAATCCATCCCCAATTAAACCTTTTGAACCTAAAATTCACTAGACTTTAATTAAGATTTAATTAAAATTTGAAGTTAAGAAAAGTTTAATTAATTAACTTAATTAAAAATTTCTAAAAGCTTTAAAATTTAATTTCACTTAATTTAAGCCTTATCTTTTGTTCAAGGTTTGTTATCGAGTCCCTTGTAATTTATTTTCCGTAAAAGTCCCTTTTGTACTCATGAGAAGTTTTTGATGTAATATGATGTACCATGATTCTAATAAAAATTGAAGTTCCTTCATTTTGTCCTTTTTATTTTATGTTTTGCATGGCATATTTTAGGAAGGTCACCTAATAACTTAGGTTAATTAATTTAGTGCCTTTTTTAGGATTAGTCACTTAAATTAATTAATTTAATTAGGGAGAAAATTTAGTAACATAGCATGTGAATCTTATGTCTCGGATACATTAAAGAGGTTGGTGTTGTGACGCACTATGATGCTGACCTAGAGAGTGTACCTTGACATCGAATTCATGTGTTATTAAAAACCTAGAATTTTGATAAAAACTTAGGTTTAGAATTAAAAATGGATAGGTAAACAACTAGTAACACTAGTAACTTAGGTTTTAAACTTAAGTAATGGAGCCTCTTCTAGGACTAGAGCTTAAAATGAACAAGATAAAAAGATAATCATGCATTTTACTTTAGCCTTTTGAGGCGAAAGTTACATTCTTTTAAATTTGGGTGAGGTTTCCTATCTAGAGGATGCCTCGATTAACTCAAGTTTAAAAGTGGTGTAACTTCTAAATCAAAAGGATATCTAAAATTCAAATAATGTTCATTTAACAATGGAAAATTAAATTAATATCTTTCTCCAAAATGTCAAATGCCACGTAATGTTTTTCAAGGTACCAATTTTTGGGCGTTTGTAAGGGTCGTCCTTACACGTAACCGACTCCCGAACCCAATGTTTTTTAACGAATCTCTGGTCTATTTTTTATGGTGTCTGGCCTACCTAAGTGGCCAGTGGCGACTCCAAGTCAACCTTTTTCAAAATTAAATTATGTTTTCCTAAAATTTGGGTTTTTCAAGATTAATAAAATTCATATTTTTCGAAATCAATCGACGAACACTTTTTCACCCCAAAAAAATCGCGTTTTTTTAAAAGAGGTCGCGACAGTATATCTTATATGATTAGAGAAAGTCGTTTAAATTGAAATCAAATCATACAATAATATTATAAATAATTATAATTAAATATTTATAGGAACTCGAAAACTCAACTCGATCCAACTCGAATTTCTTAAACTCGACTCGAACCGAAAAATTTTAAATAAAATTTGAGTTGTAAAATATGACTCGTCAACTCGAATAACTCGAAATTTTTTGACTCGACTCGACTTGACTCAATCGAATACTCACCCCTAGTTGGAAGATCGTCTCGGATTAGACTTTTATAAATTTCGATCAAAATTAATTAGTTAATAAGTCGGATATTAATAAGTAGATTAAAAATATAAAATATGTATATTTCAATTTATGAATTATAGATAGACCAATTTTTTATAATAACAAATCATCTTTATTAAAAAATTATGGAATATATCATAAATAAAACACATAAAAGAGAATAACGAGTCTACTGAAATCTCGTACGAAAAATCTAAAGGTACAAAAAAATATTTTCATAAATATTAGTATACCATCAAAATTCAGAATTCTTCTTAAATCTCATTGTCTCTATTGAAAAATGTGTTTTACGAGGCAAAAAAGAGTGATAAACAAATTAAATTATCAAGCAATCGTAAATTATTCTATTTTAGATCTGATTACATTAACAAATAATCATCAATTGAGTAAAATTTGTCTTTCTATAATCACTAACATAATTATAATTATAAAAAAAATCGAACTCCATAAAAACCTTTGCACAAGCATTAAAAGGCCAACTCGTATAACCAACAGGAGTTGATCCAAGTGATAAACAGTTTAGCTCCGTTTAATTAATTCTCAAGTTTAAGACGTTACGTACGCATGAAATTTTTCTGGGAGACTCACCCATCAAAATTAGGTGTGTACCGCAAGTCGGTCCGAACTAATCAATGTAAGACCTAAAAATCAGAAGAACAATAAAAAATCAATTGATATAATTTTTCGAGTAAAGATTTATTTTTAAAATAATACAAAATATAAATAAAATAAATATATTTTTATTAATTAATATTATAAATAACGTAATGAAAATGATCTATCCGATTGATATAATTTCTCGACTATTGATAATAGATAGGAAACAAACGCATCTCAACACAACACGAGTAGCCGTGTCGGTGCTGTCGGTTTTGCGCGTTGAGTTTGGATGCAATAATACTTGGCATCTTTATGAAATATGAAAAAAATGTACATTACATTAAAAATATTATATTCGAATCATTATAGTTAATTTAAAAAAATATTAAAAATTTTAAATAAATGTATTTAATTAATTGATTTATCTTTATTTTTTATAGTTTTTTAATTTATAAATTCTTAATTTATTAAAACCACCTCATTATTTCTTCTAAAATTCGTACCAAATGATACGAAAATAATTTAAATTTGACCCTACCATCTGCTATTAAACAATTTAAATTTAAATCTGTACTACTCTCAGAGGTATGACATGCATGTGTGTATGTATGTATGCAGGGACGGAGTTAGGATTCAATGACGAGAGAGACAAGAATATAACGAATCTCAGCACATGCATGCATGGTTCCGTTCATGTATGCATGTAGGTGACCAATGTTAATTTTTGGGACAATGTCAATTTTCAGGTGGGAATCCTGATGGCTCAAGCAGCACTAGCACCGGTTTCGGCACGGGCACCGGCACCAGGCGCCCAGGTATTGAAAAGTGTTTTTAAAAAGTACTGTAAATGTCATTTATTTGGTATTATTTTTGTGTTTTAATTTTGTGCATATGAACTCTATGCGTATGTCGGTTGCAGATGCATGTTTGAATAAGTGTTCCTACAGATGCAGCAAATCCTGGAAGCCTAAGATGTGCAATAAAACCTGTGTTGCTTGCTGCCACCGGTGTTCCGATCACTGCGTGCCGACTGGTCCTACGGCTCCCCGGGACTCCTGCCGGTGCTACTCCCAGATCAAGACACATAACAAGTACAAGTGCCCTTAGGGTCCTGAAATAATGGAACAGAGAAGACAGTTGATCATGTTGGTTCGGTACCATGACACGATCAGAATCTTAGGTCGAGGAGTAAAATATAAATATTTAAATATTAAAAATAAATTTATAAATAAATTAAAAATTTTAAAATATTAAATAAAAAAATCTCTGTGTGGGTATTGGTTTCGTCGCTGCATGTGTGGGACCATTTGTTTATTCACCCAGTGTTAGATTTTTTGTTTGTTTATTGTCATTTTCTTCTATTTCTGGATGCTAATGGTAAAAAAATTATATGTATTCAATATTCAACATATATTGTGTAATATATATTTTTTATGGTTATTATTTTTTTTATAATTATTAATATTTGACGTATAAATTAACTAATTTGTAAAGGTTTAATACTTTTACGACCTTAAAATTTAAATCTTAAACTTTAATTAAAAAAACTAATGGACGAAGGGCGATGTAGGAAGATTTTCGGACAAAAAAAAATTATGATTTAAGATAGAAAGGATTAATTTTTTTTAATTAACTGATATTGATTACAATAGTATCTGTTTTAGAATATAATCTCTACCATTTGACATTGATCGCACAATCACTCTGCTGGTATCACTGATGCTCGAACTTGTAACCTCTAGAGGATTAAATTATTTTTAATTAAAAAGAAAATTAAATTAAAATAATATAATATAAATAATGATGGCTATGTTATATTTGTTATTTTTGAATTAAAACTAAATTATTTTAATATAATTTTTAAAAACTAAATATTTTTATTATATAAAAATATTTTAACCATTGCATCACCTTTTTAAGGGATGTTACGAGCAATGATGGAATTAAAATAAATTTGTAAAACTTGTAATGGTTATTTATAAATTTTTATAAAATTTAGTAATTAATTATAAATATTATTCTAAATATTTTAACAGATAAAAGCTATAATTACTGAATTAAAATTTTTTGTCCCTAAATATGTCTTATTTTAAGTTTTATCTTTAAAAATCTTTAAAAAATAAATTCTAAACCGTAACTCTAATTTTTGTATCATAAACCCTAAATCCTATACTTTACTCCTAATTTTCTGAACAATAATCACAGTTAAGGATAACAAAAATACCGGTCCTCGATTTGACCGATGCGCCCCGCCCTGCCTCGGTCAATTTTTTCTCTTTAGATTTTGGGATCAGGGCGGGGCTTAAGATTACTAAGTCGGATCGAATTTGAATATTTGCTTAAAATTCCTCGCCTCGATATGTTTTTATATATTTTATTATATTTATAAATATATATATAAACACTTTTATGGGTTTAAAGTTTTTTTTTTACTTTTGAGGTTTGTTTTTATAATAAAAAATTATTAAATGTTGTTCCAGTTTTAATATATTCGATTCTATCCGTTGTTGATTTAAGTTTTTTATTTTAAATAAGTAATTTAACATGTGAGTAACTTAAATTTTATGTTATTTTTTATATAGATATAAAGTCACTTAAAAATTATAATTTATAATTGTGATGAAGGATTGAACGAATCTAACTTTTATTATTGACGAAGATTTTTTTAATTTTTTGGATCGAGTCGGGTCGAAATCGGGTTTAAAAAATAATATATTGAGGTGGGGTGGGTAAATTAATATTTTTACTCGAGCCGGGACGGAATCGGATTTAGTGTCAGTGCAAATTTTTACTGCCCTGCCCCATTGTCATCTTTAATTATAGTCCCTAACTTTAAACTCTAAATCATAAACTCATTATTTTTAAATAAAAACACTAATAAAAATATAATAAAAAACAAACTATTTACGCTTATAATTACCATTACAAAATTAAAGAAGGCACGAATTTGGTAAAAAGACAATATTGATCTCTTAAATGATATATTTATTTGGGTTTTAAAAATTGGATTAATTTAAATTTTAGGCATAAAGATAATTTTAACACTTAACGTTTATAATTTTTATCATTTTGGTTTTTATTCTTTTTTTGGATAGATTTAACCATTAACCTATATCTTTTTTGACAAATAACTTATTTTTTAACTAACATAATGATTAAACCGTTAAAAATTTAACGATATTGACATGTTATATATATGTGATAATATATTTTAAATAACATGGCGTCTAGCATCATTCTACATATACATAACATGTCATTATCGTTAAATTTTTACGATAATGACAAATATATACACGTAAAATATAATTTTATTAACATAAAATATAAAACAATTAAAATTCAAATAAAATTTTAAAAATTAATTAAATCTAAAATAAAAGTCTGCTAAGCATTCTCAAATCTTAAATATCATTCTATATATATATATATATATATATATGACATATCATTATTGTTAATTTTTTAATTATCTAATCATAATGCTAATTAAAATATATATATATATATATATATATATATATATAGGTTAAGGACTAAATTTATCCTAAAAAAAGATAAAAGCCAAAATAATAAAAATCATAAACGTTAAAAGTTAAAATTATTTTATGTCTAAATTTAATTATTGAAAAAATAATATTATATATACTTAACATACTTAGATATTAGAATAAATACTTTTTAAATTTTACCTTCTAACAAATTTAAGAAATATTTAATACATAACAGAAAAGAATAATTTCAATTAAAAAGAGAATGTTATTATATTAAAATAATTTATTTAGAATTAATAATTAAAATTTTAAATTTTAAAATAAATAATTTAGATAAAATAAAATTTATATAAACTCTATAAAAAATTCGAAATAAAGTCTTATATTTGGCATTTAAAAGGCAATTTTCCCTCTATTTTCTTAATTTATATATATATATATAAAAGAAACTCTGTTTTTCAAAATTTTCAGTTTCATTCAAAAATAATAAAAAAAACGTATAAAAATAATGCATTGCCTTAAAGCTCCCTCGGGTCTCGCAAATCCAATTTAATTTCTTGAAATTAGGGTTCATAATAATCCCCTTCCAATTCCCATATGAATGACATGAGATTGATTCTTTAATTCTTCAACAACATTTCGTTGCAATTTATTGTTGTTGTTTGTGTTTTTTTTGGGATTGTAAGTTGCAAACTGCTTTGTTTTTTGTGCATTTTTATCTTCGTCGATGTTCTAAATGGCGGCGCCGAGGAATGTGTTGAGGGACGAGGAGAGTGCTGCAGCGGTGTTGTTGAGCAACGGCGGGAAGGAGGATGACGATTCCCCAATGGGGAAGAGGTTGAAATCGGAAAGGTTCCCCGTTTCAAGGTGGGAATTGGCTGCCTTTTTCGGGGTTTTCTTGATTTTTTCTACCGGTTTGTTCTGCATCTACCTTACCATGCCCGCTACCGAGTACGGGAAACTCAAGATCCCACGTTCTATTTCTGATCTGCGATTGCTCAAGTAGGTTTCCCCCCTTTTATATCATCAAAACTGATGTTTTATCTTAATTGGTGAAGAAATAAGCTTAATATTTTTTGTTGAATCTGTGGATTTGATAAATGTTGTAGGTTTTCGAAATGCCTATTTAGATTTATTGTGGTTCATATGATTTTGAGCTAGAGAGAACCATTGGGATTGTTTTAGCTTAGAATTGAAGTTCAAAATTCTAATTGTTCCTTTTTAAATTGAAATATGCCTCCTTTTGTGTTAGATTGTAGGTGAAGATCGCGGTGGATGAGAATTCTATTATTTATATGATGTGAATTGTTCATTCTATCATTTGGTGTTTTCTTATGCAAAATTCTATCATTAAGTTTCATCAGTTTTTCTCATCATATATTAACAATGCATTGTTGCCGAAATTGTCATTCTTAATTTATTGCTAGCATCTGCTGTAGTTTACTTGTTTACCTGGTGTTTCTACTTTGTCATGAACAACTTTCTGTGTTCATGTTTTAGCTGCAACTCATTTTACTGAACTGCGTATTTTTCTATTATTTTCAGAGATAATATTGCAACATATGCAAACGATTACCCAACACAATTCATTTTGGGTTACTGCTCTACGTATATCTTCATGCAAACTTTTATGATTCCCGGAACGATTTTCATGTCTTTGCTAGCCGGGGCTCTCTTTGGTGTTAAAGGCCTTTTCTTAGTTGTCTTCAATGCCACAGCTGGAGCATGCTCCTGCTTTTTTCTGTCTAAGCTGATAGGCAGGCCTTTGGTTAATTGGTTGTGGCCTGATAGATTAAGATTTTTTCAAGCTGAGGTACCTTCTTCATGCTTCCCCCTTGTTACCGTTTTTGGAACTTTTCATTTGTGTCCTTTTCTTCCTAATTTACCTTCTTTCATTTGTTTTGCTCTACCATCCCTTTGTTCTTGAATTCATCTATTTTTTTTTTTTGGTTGAATCAGATTGCCAAGCGAAGGGACAAGCTGCTGAATTACATGCTCTTTCTTAGAATTACTCCAACTTTACCCAACCTATTCATCAATTTGGCATCACCAATAGTTGACATACCGTTTCATGTGTTCTTTTTAGCAACTTTTATTGGCCTAATACCAGCCTCCTATATAACTATCAAAGTAAGTGTCCTGCCATGTCCCTCAATTAATTTCTTGCATTCTTATGAATTGATTTTCAATTTTCTATTTCTTTTTGATTACTGTTGGTATTGTCACCCGGAAATATATATTGAAAGAAAACAGATGCTTGTGTCTCATCCGATTTATTTCTACACCTTGTTTGTGAAAAATTTATATTAATTGATAATATGCATTCTTAACAATTTGGAATTAGAAAAGTTTCTACAAGTTCACTATACATATAATGTGAGGCGATATTCTGTCTTCATCGGTTTTCTACTTTTAGCCAAATATGGAGTAGTTGAACCATAGAGACTATATAGGGAGGTTTCAAAAAGGTTTGAAGTAGGTGCTTGTTGATAAAGAATGGTTCTTGTTTTAGTAGGGTTCGTACAGCATATAACATTGAATTTCCCTGGATACATTCTCGTAATGTCAGTTTGGGTTCATGGATGTCATTTGGATATATTTATTTGTCTCCATTTAATGGATCATTCACTGTGATGGAATTGGGTCTGTTTGTATTGTAAAGAATTAAAAGATATAAAGTTTGTGTTGAGATTTAATTTATTTCAAACCATTGGTGTTGTATGCAAGTCAAATGATAGCAAAAGATGGCAGCCATATATTCATATACCTTACCTGGTTTAGGAATATCATTGTATATTCTTTCAGGCTGGCCTCGCACTTGGAGATCTTAGGTCTGTTAAGGACCTCTATGATTTCAAAACCTTGTCCGTGCTTTTCCTTATCGGTATGGTCTCCATATTTCCTACCCTTCTGAAGAAAAAGAAGATATATGAATAAGGCTATGTTGAAGTTTGTGGCATCCTCCTGGCTGACAATGGGGGATTAAGAATACAAGTTTTTACAATCTCAAAATTTAGGATTCAAGAAACATAGAGCATAGTAGATCATCATTTCTGCAGATGAATATTGAAAAGATGTAGCATTGTCACAAAATTTGAAAAACACAGGGCAGGAACTTTTACTTATTTTTATTTTCGATGTTATGTTAACTCAAAGTCATCTCCCAATTAGATTATTTAGAAAATTTGGGAGCCAACTTGTTTTTTTTTACTAGAAATGCTTTGTACGCCATTGTCTCCAGTTTTACTTTTACAGACAGCACTTCATGATAATGTTGCTGTAGAATATGTAAAAACTGTACTCGTATATAGTGTACTCAGTAATGATAGTTTGTCATTTTAGATACAACTGATTTGTGCCATTTTGTTTTCTGGGTTCAGCATTCATCTAGCATTCTTTCTAAGAAGATAAAAGTACAGTCAGATTCAATGATAACATGTTTCCGGTGTTGTTGAAGTAATCTAGAGTCGAGTTTCAATGTCGAGGCTTCAGCTGGTAATGCTGATGGCTCCAGTCAAAACGCAGCAGTTTTTATCTGGTTTACGAGTCGAAGCTTCAAAGGCTTCATCATAGTTGATTTTGAAAATGTAGTCAGTAGGTGGAGTCAATCGAACTACGGTTCGAAGTCGACACTTTTTTTTTGTTTTAGTCGCTACTTCAGTTATTGAAATCACATTCTTTGTTGAAACAATTAAGTAAATGAAACAGATAAGGTGTTCTTGTTGGCACAAAGCAAAGAACAATAGCATTTGGTCCATTGCTAAAGAAAGTAGTCATCTTTAAAATGAATAAATAAAATTATAGTGTGTATACAAAATCAACTCAACCAAAGAAAACTTGAGAGTGGGGTTAGCCTTTGGATTTGAGTATGGTAACTTATAAAGGTAAATGTAAAAAGTAAATGTAAAAAAGTAGCTAACTAGTAGTAGTGGTGGGGGGAAGTGATGTTATGTCTTTCACACCCATTCCAAAGGCATCAGCTATGTTCATGTTGATGTTGCTTCTTATGCTTCTACCTGTGGCCATACCATTTCCCTTTCTCATCATGGCTGTAAATTCTCCATAATCTATTCTCCCATCCTACCATTTTTTTTTTCATTTTATCATCGTATCAGCGAATAATAATGGAAGTTATAATGTCAAAACAGTTATACACTTACGTTATCTTGGTCGATTTCTTTGATCATGTCCTCCAGCGGAACGTCACCTAGACCGTACTCTTTGCAAGCTTGTTGAAGTTCATCTATGGTGATATAGCCACTGCCATCTTTGTCGAAATAGGTAAAGGCAGCAAGTATGTTTTCCTCTCTCTCTGTCTTATTCATGTGCAGTGTCGCAGCGATGAATTCGCCGTAGTCGATTGTTCCATTGTTGTCGATATCAGCCTGCCAAGGCAACATTTGTGATTGTCATCAGTCACTCAACCGTGTTGTGGCACAAAACATGGAAGTAACATTGTTTTTTATCAATAACGAGTCAGGGAGAAAGCATAGTTACAGCTTCCATTAAAGATTTGATCTCGGATTCCATTAATTCAGAGCCCACTTTCTTTAAACCATCTTTGAGTTCCTGAAATGTTATCGTCCCACTGTTGTCCGTGTCGATCATTTTGAATAACTCTTTCAGACCACCGATTTCTTCCTCGGAGAGTCTTTCTGCAAGGACCTGCAAAAGATTTTTTTTTTTGTTTCAATTGTAACAGAGTGAATGTGAAACATAGATTTAAAGGGCTACTTATTATGCCAAAATGCATAATTTGGAAGACTAAACAGGAAAATCACATACGCGCAAAGCCAACTTTTTAAGTTTGTTCATCGCCGAGAACTGTTTCAATCGTGACAACACAGCAGAATCCAGAGGTTTGTCCGGGGCAACTCTATCATCGACGATCCACGGGTGACCTGATATATAAATGAGACGAGACAGATCGTGAGTCATTTGAGCTCGACTCGATCAATACTCGACTCGAATTCTTAACAAGTTGAGTCGAACTCGGTATTACTCGAGCTCGACTAGACTCGTTTCCCACCCTTAATTTGAATGACATAGTATTCAAATGACTTACATAGGACTTGATGAGCAGAAATTCTCTGCTTTGGGTGCCTCTCAAGCATCTTCCGTATTAGATCTTTTGCACTTTCAGAGATGTTAGGCCATGGCTCGGAAGAGAAGTCGAGTTGCCCATGTAAAATCTGTCGAAATATCCCCGATTCCGTTTCTACGAGCAGCGAAGAAAAGCAAAAGACCACTTTAAGATTTGAGAATATGAGAATGAGACCAACTGTTGGAGGATATATGATTGTTATTAGGATAAATACCTGCCCAAAATGGAGGAACCCCACTCAACAAGATATAAAGGATAACACCGGCACTCCATATATCTATTTCTGGTCCATAAAGCTTGCACAAAACCTCTGGTGCAACATAAAAGGGACTCCCAACGACATCGGAATAACGTTGTCCTGTAAGGGGAAACAAGGATAGTAAAGAAAAGCAACCTCCATTAACAATGATAGAGGACCGCCATGAAAAACAAAGGGAAACCGCTAGCAACTGGTATAGTTGTGAAGTTTCTCATCCTTTATCCTAGCACAAGAAATCTGAACATGTATCATAGAAGCAAGCAGAATTCAGTACCGAAGCACAACCTGATATTCAGGTGATGCTGATCTCGACATCGGTATGGAGTTTTCCAAGCGATTTCTGGTCACCGACATAGAAGTAAATGTTGAAGAAGGTTTATATACATTGTATTTCACTATTTAGTACATCAAACATGGGACAAAAGTATAAAAGAAACCTTCTTAAACAACAAATGAACTATATGTATATAACACAACATTCTTCAAACCAGGCAAAACCAGAACCAGCATTCCACATTATTATACAACAATTGGGGGGCAAAAAACATATAGGAAACCTTAACCAACAAATGGACTATGTATAACATCATTCAAACCAAGCAAATCATGGCCAAAACTCATCTTTCTTTAATTCCATTTGATTTAAAAAATGTAAGAAAAAGCCCCTTCATTAGAAATTATAAGTTAGAGAAATTAGAAGTTAGAAAAAGCTCTCTAGAAAAAACGAAGGATGGCTGGAATCTACACATTGATTTTTTTCCCACAATTTTTGTTGAACCGTATGCATCAAAAGGTGCTTGTACGGCTACTAAGGGATACAATTTTATCCTAATCAACCGACTTTATCGAGAAAGATTACTTTTTTTAGGCCAAGAGATTGATAGCGAGATCTCGAATCAACTTATTGGTCTTATGCTATACCTCAGTATAGAGAATGATACCAAAGATCTGTTTTTGTTTATAAACTCTCCTAGTGGATGGGTAATACCCGGAGTAGCTATTTATGATACTATACAATTTATGCAACCAGATGTGCATACAATGTGCCTGAGATTTGCCGCTTCAATGGGATTTTTTCTCCTGGCCGGAAGAAAAATTACCAAACGTCTAGCATTCCCTCACGCTCGGCGCCAATAATTTTTTTATTTGATGGAAAGAAAAAAGAAGACTATGCCTTCATCATATGAAATATAAATTAGTAAGTAATAATAGCATGGCACTTCGACCAACAAATGGACTATGTATAACATCATTCAAACCAAGCAAATCAAAACCAACATTCCCCAACTATGTTACTCACACTCAAATGTAAGAGTTGGACATGGGCATGTATCGAACCCGGGTATGGTTAGATTTCTCTAAGTTTTTCCATACATCAATGGAGAATATATACATATATCCAAGTAGTTCCACATTATCTTAGAAATGGATTTCCAAAAGTACACACAAAATATCATCATATATGAAGTAAATTCTCTAGGAAACAGGATGATGAAAAATAACCCAGTTTATCCAGTCATTGCAACAGCCAATATCATACATCAATAATATCCAAACAGAGAATCAAAATCACATTTTATTGAAAACAATCAAAACCAGCATATAAAGAGAAGAAAACCCAGAAACCAACCTGGCTTATAGAAGATCGACAAGCCAAAATCCGTGGCCTTGAGAACAGCATCATCACCAGGGGAATCGAACAAGAAATTCTCAGGCTTGAGATCTCTATGCATAACTCCAAGAGAATGGCAAGCTTCAACAACACCAACAATGGTTTTGATCAGCTTAGCAGCCTCTCTTTCACTGTAATGCCCTTTAGCCACAATCCGATCAAAAAGTTCGCCTCCTTCACAAATCTCCATAACCAAATGAACGAACACGGAATCTTCAAAAGTTCCCTTGATCTGCACCACGCTTGGGTGGTCGGACAATTGGTGCATGATCTGGATCTCCCTCCAAACGTCGTCGTAATCCTCCCGGCACACGAGTTTGCGCTTCGGGATCGACTTGCAGGCGTAGACGGCGCCGGTGTCTTTGTGAATGCATTGATAGGTGGTGCCGAATTGACCTTGCCCGAGCTTCTCCCCCACCACGTAATGGTCCCTTAGATTTGGGGTTTCGTAGGGCAGAACCATCCGATTTGCTACCGATTTCGTGGCCATTGCCAACAAATATCTGAGATTAGAATTGGGTTTTCTTCTCTTTTTGATTTCTGACAAAAATGTTTGAGTATTTATTCATATTCAATGGTGACTCGCGTCAACGACTTGGTGGCATGCATGAAAATGGAAAATCAAGATCAAAACTTTGGGTTTCTTTTGACTTTTTCTATATGCAATTACTATATATATATATGAATGAATGTATTAAATCCATCCATTTCAATTCTATTTGTTGCATTTGGTGGCTTCAATTTTAGAGATTTATTATCATCTTGTTTTAGCAGAAATTAGTATGCCCCTATTTATGTTTCTATTTATGTTCCCATTTTAAACTAGAGGTTTAAGGTTTAGAATTTTAGGTTAGAAATTTTGGTTAGGGTTTAAAAAATTAGAGGTAGGGTGTATTTTTTAGGGGTAGGGTTTAGAATTTAAGATACAGAAAATAAGGGTTTAAAATTTAAGATTAAATTTTTTAACAAATTCAAATGAGACATGTAACGAGGCACAAAAAAAAGATAGAGAATTTTTTTTCAGAAACTATCATACGATCATGATTTATTATGTTAGCTATTACTGTTTAAGATTTATTTAATGAGATTTATATATATATATATATATATAATAAAATATTAAAAAATTATAGACGACTGTCAATAAAAATTTATAAATGAATTATAATTAATGTTACTTTATGTTTAATACGATTAACATTCACTTAAAATAGTTTATGATTTATTATTTAGGGTTAGAATTTATGATTTAGATTTAGATTTAAGTTTAGAGTTTAAGTTTAAATTTAATTTTAGGGTTTATTAATTAAGATTTAGATTTATGTTTAGGGTTTATATTTTAGGTTTAGAGTTTAGTAGTTAAGGTTTAGAGTTTATTGTCTAAGTTTAGAGTTTAGGGTTAGGTTTAAGTGTTAAGGATTAATGTTTATGGTTTAAGATTTATTGATATAATTAATAAAAAATAATTTCTAAAGATATAATTAATTATTTTTTATTTAAAAATTAAATAAACATTAATAATGAAAATTTTTAAATTTCTTATTGACAACTCTTATTATTGTCGATTAAGATAAAAAAATCATAATTAAATAAGACTATAAAGCGATGAATTATACCATATAATAATTTTTATTGTTTTAAAATTAGAAATTTAAGGAATGATTTTTGTTCACGATATCAAAGAGTAAGAAATCAAATAAAATGAATTACGATACTTGTTGAGTACCGATTCGTTTAGTACGATAAAACACTTATTTAAATAAGGTTTGAAATTTAAATTTTAGTATTATGGATGGAATAAATTGAGTTAAAGACTCGTCCTCACATTTAATCTCTATAATATTCGATTTAAATTAGTTAATTAATATGTTGAATATAGGTGATTACATAGAATTTGAATTGAGGTTTAGATTAATTGAGTCTCCATCATGATATGAAACACGCTACTATATAATGTCATGTGTTATCGAGCATGTTTCGCTTTTCTTTTGTAAATAGAACATGTGTACTATGTTTCCTCTATTTAGGATTTTTTAGGTTTTCTAACGAGGCACACAATTACATTCTCTTATTAATAAATAATAATAATAAAAAATAAAAAATATCTCATGTATCAGCGGTGAAAACGAAAATTTTCCGTAAGTACATTAGTTTTAGGATTTAAGGACTTGATTTAGAGTTTGAGGTTTATAAGTTTAAGTGTATGTGTTTAGAATTTAAGGGTTAGGGTTAAAATTTTAGGGTTTAGGATTTAAGTTTAAAATAATATGATTAAGAATTCGGATTTTAACTTATAAATCTTAAATTTAAGGGTAAACTATACAGATAGTCACCATACTATGTGTTTAGTATCGATCTGACCACAATGCTTTAAAAAAAATCAAATACAACGGTAAACTATTAATTTGGTATTAAAATAGCCATCTGCCGTTAAGGATGTAACGGACTAATAACGTGACAGTTAATTATAAAATAAAATAATTACACATTTAGTCCCTGTTATTCATATATTTTTATAATTTAATCATAATTTTATTATATCAAAATCTAAAAACTTACTTGCAAAGAGACTTAAACTTAGGACCAAATAAAAGGCTTCAAGTACCTTAACCATTAAGCCAAGCACATTACATGAACATAAAACACTATCATTTATATATATTTATTGTTTCTAATATTTGTTTTTTATATTTAATTAGTTTTAATTTAATTAATAATAATAATTAAATTATTCGTATAATAAATATTCGAATAATATTCATAAATATTTAAATATTTGGATTTAAAAATATTCAAAAAAGTATTTGGATATTCGAATAAAACATTCGAATAATAAATATATGAATAAAAATATTTTTATAAAAAATATTCGAATAAAAATGATAAATATTCGAATATTTTGATCTAAAAATATTCGAATAAAATATTTTGATTTTAAATATCCGAATAAAAAAATTCGGATATTTGAATAAAAAAATCGGATATTCAAATAAAAATATTTGAATAATAAATATACGAATATCTGAATTTTTATTCGAATATCCGATTTTTTTATTTAAATATTTAAAATCAAAATATTTTATTCGAATATTTTTAGATTAAAATATTCGAATATTTATGATTTTTATTCGAATATTTTTTATAAGAATATTTTTATTCATATATTTATTATTCGAATGTTTTATTCGAATATCCAAATATTTTTTATTCAAATATTTAAAATTCAAATATTTTATTCGAATATTTTTAAATTCTAATATTTAAATATTTATGAATATTATTTGAATATTTATTATACAAATAATTTAATTATTTTTTAATTAAATTAAAACTAATTGAATATAAAGAAACAAATATTAGAAACAATAAATATATATAAATATGTTATGAATATATTTATTCATGGTGCATATCCATATATTAAGTTAAAGTTTAATGGGCTTATTAGGGTTTAATACCTATTGGAATTAGGGTTTCCATCTTATGCCTATAAATATAGACGCTTGGCCAAAGCTTTGTACACAACCCTACTTTGAGAATATAATACAAATCTCTCTCTTTTGTCTCTCATCTTTGTTCTCATACTTTGTTCTTATATTTTACTTTATTCACAACACGTTATCAACACGAGACTCTAACCAACGGAGGCGTTTATCGTTCGAATCTTGAAGGAATTATTGAAAAGAAATTGTTACTAGCATAAATCAAAGATAAGTTCTTCTCCCTCAATTATATTTTAATTATCGGTTATTTTTCTCTCTTAATCTTTGATTTGATTTTTAATTTATTAAAGATCTTTGATTGTTTGGTGTTTGTGTAGCGATAAAGTGACTCAAATACCGTGGTTCTTATCAACAATTCTCGAAAAAGATTTTAACAAGATATTGGTAACTAAATCTACCATATAGTGAAAAGTTAAGTATGTTTTATTTATTTAATTTGAGATTTTTGTCTTTATTATAACCAATATTTGTTTATTTTATTATTACGATGAAAGTTTATATTTTTAATCATGTTCAAAGTATTACATCATATTAATTAATATGTTCTTTATTATGTTGGTTTAATCCGAGTATATTGGTTGGACATCCCGTTCTGCGAGGCTACTGGTCTCAAAGGAGGTTCTTTTTAAAGGACCTTGTGGACTGGTTTAACAACGCTGCGTATAAGGATTAATTTTTTGTTCATCGTATGTATTGTATATATATTGGTTGATCAATTACTATTTAATAGTATGAATATTATAAAGTTTATATTTGCTTGAAAGCAATATTAATTTTATGTCGAAAAAAAAAACTTGACTATAAACTTCTCCCAAGTTCAAGTTATAAAAATCGTCTTGATCAAAAAAAATTTATGGGAGGCATTCCCTGAAGTGAATGCATGCATGATGCTTATTCCATGCAATTATTGAATTTATGACATTCCTTGAAGTGAATGCAAGCATGATGATTATTCTATGTGATTATCGAATTTGTCATTCCTTGAAGTGAATGTAAGCATGATGTTTATTCCATGCGATTATGCAAGCATAATGTTTATTCCATGCAATTATACAAGCATGATGTTTATTCCATGCGATTATTGAATTTGTTTCATTCCTTGAAGTAAATGCAAACGTGATAATTCACTATATGGTTAGTGAATAAAACTCAATTATGTGCCAGAGTATCACTGATGAGGATATGTTAGAAAAACATACTCCACTTTTCACACATTAATGTTGTCTTACAGACACAATATCATACAAGGGTTTTAAATACCTATCAGTCTCCGCTCCATTCCCTGAAGTGAATGTGATAATTTATAGCGAAAAGAATAAATGTCACATTAGTAATTATGATCATGATTGAGATCATAAAATAAACATGGATAAGGTGATTATTTTGAGAATACTTATATCCACAAGAAGTGGAATTATAAAGATGACAAGAATGATAGAGATCATATTAAAATCTTTATGTTATCAATGCGATGGTACAAACCATTGATCTCGTATTTGTCAAACACCAAAGTATTATGGACTTTATCCATAATCATTAATGATAAATTAAAGAAAATATAAACAGATTTTCTTTGTGGCGAAAATAATGGAGTTATTGATCCAACTCAATTGGATATTGATAATTTTCTCATAATCCTTCAAGAGAATAATTCACCATTTATTTTATTTTCTTTAGATCTTTTATTTATTTTATTTTATGTTAATTTATTTTTATTTATTATTTATTTATGTTAACTTACTTTATATATTATTTATTTATCTTTTATGTTAATTTTTTTCTTAAAAGAATATAATTACTTCCAGAATAAAATATGCAATAATTTATGGCGATTTATGTTTAGCAGACAGTGCAAGTACTCATACAATACTTAAGCATAAGAAATATTTTCCCATTTAAATACAAGGGAAATATGAGTACTATATCTCAAAGTACTAAAATATCAGTGCTTTGGAAGAGCTCTTGAGAGCTTATCTTTAATCTGATTTGATATGATGTGCTATTTTTTTAATATTTTTCATTCCCCGAAGTGAATGGTACATAGCACATATTTTCATTTTCCAAAGTGAATAAAATAAATCACGTACTAAAAGGTGCATAATTATGCATATTTTCCCATTTTAAATGCAAGAGAATATTATGAGTACTATATCCGGAAGTATTAATATCACAGAAAGCTTCGACTGAGCAAATATGTTATTTGTCAAATGAGACTTTATCTCATATTTACAGTGCATTATGCTCGTTGAGCAAATATGTTATTATCAAATGAGACTTCATCTCATATTTACAATGCATTATGCTCGTCAAAATCGCAAAAAGACTTATTAAATTTTAAAGATATTTGTATAAATATATTGAGAATATTAGTCAAAGGGATACTGGCTATCTCAATATTACGAGTATAACTCAAGGCAATAATGAAATATTGGTAAAATTACATGCACTATCATCCATATTGTACTACATAAGAATTAATACAAATTGAAGCTCATGCTATTGTAAACTAGATGTTTACTGATTATTTTATTGGCATGACCAGTTAGACCATCCCGGTTTAATTATGATGCAAAAATTTGATAACACTTTCATATAGTCATTTATTGAAGAATTAAGATTTTCTTCATGGTAATATTTCACGTGATACTTGCTATGAGAGCAATTGGATTATTCAATCATCAACATCTAAGATAGAGTGCTATTAATTTCCTGGAACGGATACATGGTGATATATATGGGCCCATACACCTTTCTTAAAGACCATCTAGATATTTTACGATTTTTATCGATGCATCGACTAGATGGTTATGTGTATCCTTGTTATTAACCCGCAACTTGGTGTTTGCGAGGCTACTTGCTCAGTTGATAAAATTACGAGCATATATTCCAAATTATTTTCTAAAGACAATCAATCTTGATAATGTTGATGACATGTAATTTTACATGTAGTATCACAAATTCGCATCAAGCCAACAAATGATCATAAGTTCTCCCCATTATAAATGGTTTTTGGTCAGGAACCAAATATTTCTCATCTCAATTTTTTGGGTGTGCGATATATATTCTAATTGCTCCACCATAACACACAAAGATGAGTTTTGTTGGGAATATATATAAGAGCTTCTGATAGAGGATTTATTTATAATCTGATTTATTGACTATCATTTTAATGAGTCAATTTATCCAACATTAGGGGGAGAAAATAAATAGCTGAGGAAAGAAATAAGTTGGAATGAATTATCATTTTCTCTTTTTGATCCACGTAATACACAATATGAACTATAAGTTCAATGGATAATTCATTTAGCAAATCAATTGCCAGATGATTTTGCTGACCCTAAAAGAGTGACTAAGTCACGTATACCAGCTATGAATGCTCTGATTAAATTTGATATCATGGAAGGACAAACTCTAGTTGCTAATGAGTCTAACTTACGCTTAAAGCGTAGTAGACAAGTAAGTTCTAAAGATAAGAGATCCTCGAAAAGGAAAAGGAGTTATATTTTATGATCGTCTGATCGAAGAATCAATGATTATGAAAATCTCTAGAAGAGATTAAATGGTCTCCAACAGAAACATTGACATAAATCAGGTACCTGACAATAAAGAGATCTCAATAGATTATGTCATGTCTGGCAATAAATAGAACTAAAATTAAATCGACGTCGTTAATATATTGGCATGCAATATAACACTAGAGATTTTATTTGATGATGTGGATCATGAATCATTGTCAATTGGACAAAGAAATGATTGGCCAACATGAAAGAGGCAGTTGAGGCGAAACTAAAATCTCTTTTCAAAAAGAAAAGTATTTGGGCCTATAGCCCATACATTGAAATATGTAAAGCTCGTAGATATAAACGAGCCTTTGTGAGAAAGAGAAATCAAAAGGGAAAATTATGAGATATAAGCTCATTTGGTTGCACAAGAATTCTCATAAAGACATGAAATTGAATAAGGAAAATATATTCCTCGGTGGTGGATGCAATTACTTTTAGATATTCTGGCAATAAATGAAATGACTTAGTTTCGTCTAATGGATGTTTTTACATCTTATTTGTGTGAGCCTCTTGAAAAAAATATTTACATGAAGCTTCTAAAAGGATTTAGACTGCCAGAAGCAGTTAATTCAAGTTCTCGAGAACATTATTCAATCATATTAAATATATATTTTATGGATTGAAAGATTTAAGCGTATTTGATATAATCGCCTCATTGAATACTTATTAGCATAATGCTATATGAATTGTTTAATTTCCCCGAGCATTTTGATTAAGTGGATTAGTTCTGAATTTTTATTATTGTCGATGATTTGAATATAGTTGAGACTCGTGAAGAGATCTCCTCAAATCCTTGTGCATCATTCGATATACAGAAAAATATGAAAGAGACTTTACATGAATAATTCATATTCACTGATCAACCTTATGGTTGTTAGGTCTCTTAATGTAAACAAAGATTACTTCTGCCTCAAGAAAAGGATAATGATATTCTTGGTCTAAATTACAATATACACATTATTTGATTTGTAAGCATCGTATCTTATCTGGTCCAGAAATATTATTTAAGTGCTACGAGATCATTACCTTTAAATAATTGTTATGCATGAGGCAAAGCCGAAATATGTGTTAGGCTAAACATATCCTGAAGATATGTGAATGTTTTTCACAAGATAAGATGCAAATTATCTTGTAAAGAGATAATACAAAATTTATATCTCAAGGTGGATATATCAAATATGATAAAACAAAACATATTTCTTCAAGTTTCGTCCCTCATGATTTTCAGATGAATATTATTTAATGAATCATTTTAAGTAATGATTTGGAATATTTATCTATTAGTGCGTGATCTACTTTAACATTTGAAGATTGTATTCAATATTGAATTATGAAGATTCAAAGATCTTATGTGATATTTTCATGAGGGGGAGTAAATACGCGTTGCACTCTTTTTCCCTTAATCGAGGTTTTGTGTTTTCCTGGTAAGGTTTTTAATGAGGCAACATGTTATGCATATCAAAGATGTATGGACTCTTTTTCCTTCACTAAGAATTTTTTTCCCACTGGGTTTTTATATTAGTAAGTTTTAACGAGGCACATAATCTTCATGGATATCCAAGGGGAAGTGTTGTAAATATATTTATTCACTGTGGATATTCATATATTAAGTTAAAGTTTAATGGGCTTTATTATTAGGGTTTAATACCCATTGGAATTAGAGTTTCCATCTTATGCCTATAAATATAGACGTTTGGCCAAAGCTTTGTACACAACCCTACTTTGAGAATATAATACAAATCTCTCTCTTTTGTCTCTCATCTTTGTTCTCCTACTTTGTTCTTATATTTTACTTTATTCACAACAAAATGATAGTGTTTTATGTTCAAGCAATGTGCTTGGCTTAACAGTTAAGACACTTGATACCTTCCTTTTAGTCCCAGGTTCGAGTCTCCTTGCAAGCAAGCTTCTAGATTTTGTTTTAACTACTTTAATCAGGTGGTGACACGTGTCATCACCTGATTGGAGGGAAAAAATAAATTTAATAAATTAAAATATATAAATAATATTATCCAATAATAAATAATTATATTATTTTATTATAATAAAATTATGATTAAATTATAAAAATGTATGATAATAGGATTAAATGTGTAATTATTAAATTTTATATTTAACTGCCACGTTATCAGTCCGTTACATCCTTAACGGCAGATGGCTATTTTAATACCAAATCAATAGTTTACCGGTGTATTTGATTCTTTTTAAAGCATTGTGGTCAGATCGATACTAAACCCATAGTATGGTGACTATCTGTGTAGTTTACCCTAAATTTAACCCTAAAACCTAATTCTAATTGCGCCCTAAATTCAAAACTCGTATACTTAAACAAGATTTAAATAAAAATTAAAAATTTTAAGGGCTCAACATGCAATTAATAAAATAGTGATAGACTGAACATATAATTAATAATTGTATGTTAAATCCTTAAGATTTTTAATTTTTATTAATTAATTTAATAATATTTTGCGGTGTCCAGCGTTAGTGGTGTTTAGCGATGTTCGACGCCCGTTATATACTCATCCTTATAAATAATATATATTAGATTTATGAGTAAAAAACAAATATAAAACAAAAAAAATATTATTTTAATATTTTTATAAGAAAGAATCACTAATAAATAAATAAATAAATCAATAAACAAATTTGTTTATGAAAATAAACGAGCCAAACAAATCAAAAATATTTGTTCGAGTTTATTTATTTATTTATTAAATAAATATAAAAAAATATTTATATATATTTTTTATTTAATTTAATAAAAAATTATAAATAAACATTATCTGAGTGGTTAACAAATAATTTATTGAACTTTCTATTCATTTACCTTCTCAAATAAGGTTGGATTATAAAGTTTCACACTTGTTTTTATTTATAATAACATTTCCTTGATTTATTTATGGATGAGTCTATAACGGGCGTCGAACATCGTTGAACACCACTAACGTTGAACACCGCAGAACATTATTAAATTAATTAATAATGATTAAAAATCTCAGAGACTTAATACATAATTATTAATTGTATGTTGAATCTATCACTCTTTATTAATTACACATTGGATCCTTGAGATTTTTAAATTTTATTAATTAATTTAATGATGTTCACCAATGTTTGACGTCCGTTGTAGAGTTTTAAAATGATCATAAATTTAAAATTACTGAAGTGATCATTTATCTTTATTTTATTACACCTTTTATCATAAATTTTAAAATTTAATCGTTATGATCATTTTCATTTTCGTTTTTAGAGTGTTGATTATCGTTAAAAATCGACGACGTACTAATTAAGTACAATAAAAAAATAAATTATTTAAATAATATTTAATTATTTTATTCTAACCATTAAAACAAAAATAATTTATATAATTATATTTAATTTTCTATATTTATAATTCTTTTTATTTTTCTCTTTCTATATTAGCTTCCATATCCGGTAAGTGACCATTTCAGTAATTTACCCTATTTTAAATTACGGCATTAAAGTGTAAGTTTTCCTTTCAATTGGCAGTCAACACCGGTTTAATCGGCGGCGCGTGGTGGAGTCGTCGTCGTGGTTCAGTGGATAGATTCATTTACTCTCAACATCCGTATACTAAATTTTGTTATTTTCTACCAAATTTAGCGATGGAGATGTTAGTTTTTTAGTTAAATTTTTGAATTTTAAACGTTATGAAGTAGATTTCAGTTGATTTAGAAAATGAAACGTTAAAAATATTTATAAAGAAATATTATATTTTCTGAAATCGCCGATCGTTTTTTTGCGAGTGGAAACAGTGTAGATTTTCCTGCTGAAGAATTAAGCTGTTACGTTTGCCGCCAGATCTTCACTCAATTCTAGTTTGAAAAGTTTCCGATCTCAGATGCACGGCCTAAGCCGCCTCGGCTCCGGCAGTAACCGTTCGGTCTCACCGTCCTCTCCTTCCTCGCCGCGGTTCCGCCATGGGCGTTACAAGAGCTTCAATGGAGGTGGCGGGCGAAAAGGGAAGCAGTGGGCGGCCGATAAGATAGTGTTCGTGTTGATATCGACTGTGTTTCGGAGGAAAGGAGTGTTGTTGTTGGCGCCGTTATTGTATATAGCGGGGATGTTGTTGTACATGGGATTGTGGGGGTTTGACGTTTTGAGTTTGAAGAATGCGGTTGTTGTTCACAGGCGGTTGCCGCCTGGCTCGGTTTACCGCAGTCCTCAGGTTTTTCAGAAGCTTTGGCCGTTTATGGAGGCTGAGAGCAATGCCAGTCATAATGCGGTACTTTTTTTTTTGCTTCTACTTATCTCTTTATTGTATTTTATTTTGAGAGCTCTAAGTTGGGAACATTAATTCTGTAGAAAACTTATATAAATTGTTGCATCAAGCTTATAGACATTCAATAAATTTGTTATATACCTTCGAATGGAAATTGTAGAATTCTTAGAGGAAATTTAGCTTCTCTGATTTCTAAGATTAAATACGTGAGTGATAAAATAAAATAGGGTCGGTGCTGGTGCACCGGGGCTGTTTGTGCATCAAGTACTCATTTCTAATGGTATTGGTTGAGCTTGATTGAATAGTGTTTAAACCTTCTCTTGGTCAAGCTGCTACCATTGTTATCAAATCTTTGTCTGTACTATGATCTCCTTATCGAAAAGTGTGTATTTGATCTGCAATTGCCTATTCAGCCTGGATGGTTTGTTAGGATCCATGCTTTTCCTTCCTCACTGCCGTAGGGTAAGGTGGATGAGGACCAGAGTATTATGCCCATCATTTAAGTTAGAACTTGGGTTTAGGAATCAGATATTGTTTAAATTTGAGTTTGATCACTTTTGTGTAAAAACTGAAACTTGAGAAGAAGGATTACTGGAAGTATGGACAGCAGATAAATCAGAATGTGAAGTTTATGTGTGTTTTTGTGCATTGATCACTAAGGTGAGAACATGGAAGAAAAAGAATAAGGGAGGAAAACTCAATCTCTGAAATCGCAAAGTATCCAATAATTCTCAACAAAGAAATCTATTTTAAATTCCAATTTATCACCTCTGGTTCTAGCTGTAACTATTGATATAAATAGGTAAAAACCAACTTGTCCTGCATGGACGGGATTTCTAAAACCATTATGATTAGGAATTGGAGTTAACTAATTAAAGAGAAAACAAAGATTGCATGATAGACCTAATAATTAATCTAAACCTAGCATGTGACTAAATGGATCATGCTTTGCTCATGATTTTGGCAAAATGAATACTATTAAATTCCCCTGGATGCTGAAACTTCCGAAAATTTTATAAATTGTCTTTAGCTGCCTTGTCAAGGGCATCTTACTTGCACGAAAAAATTTTGTACTGATTGAGAAGCCATGATCAAAGCCTTTGGCTTTGAAAGGGGGTTAAACTCTAAGCAATCAATTGAGACACTCTAAATTTTCATGTAAGGGCCAATTGGAGAGTGGAACAGCCTCTGGAAAATGGCACTTACAAATAAAGTTAGCAAACCCCTCTCTTGTACTGTTGCAAGAGGGCAAAGGATATCACTTTTTTCAGTCTCTTCATCTGTACTCTTTGTGTTCATATTTGTGACAACATGGTTTAGCTAACGTACTACTAAAATGGAAATCATGCAGTTGATGACAACATGGAATCTGAAAATGCAGCATGGTTGGAAGCCCTCTATCAACTCCATTATTTCTAAAACAGGTTTCAGTTTGTATATGGTTTTAACATGTATGTTGATCAGTTAAGGATCTGTCTTGATAATTTTTGTTTTCTTCTAATTTGCTAAGCCATTTCTATGCAAGCCATTCAAGTTGATCTTGTAGACATGGTCTTTATTACTTTCTACTCTTCATATTCCATGAAGTACTCATGTCCGACATATGCTTAGATTTTGGTACAGGGCTATTATCCTCTAAATGTATAAGAAATACTTAGGGAAAGTTGAGCATACCTTGTTGGACTCATACTTGTACTTGGCATTTACCTTCGAGTTCGAGTCATAGATTATGGTAATTTAGTATCTCTATTTGAGGGCTCATATTTCATGTTTATATAAAAATTGTGTGTTTCTTAAGTACTTTTCTTTTACTGAACCCCCAAAATAGAATGCTTTGTTTGCTGTTGCAAATTTTCTTATATTATCTTTTGGAAAATTTGGATGAAACTATAAGTTGGTGGATGCACCTTCGTGCAGCACTAACAAGTAATAAAAACACCACGTATGTTATCCCAAGGTATTTAGCTGTCATCAGATAATGCAGCTAATTTTATTTAAGTCGTTTTCAGTGCCTCTTGTATATATTAGGAATTAACAACTGCCTTTTGTGATTTCAAGGTTTTTCAGAATTGCCAAAGTCTAATGGTTTCCTTATAGTTGAAGCGAATGGTGGCTTGAACCAACAACGCTTATCGGTATGTTTTACATCTAATTCTTTATGAATTTTGCTCATAGTAAACTTTAAACAAACAAAAGTTGCCACAGAGTGTTTGCTGATGTGAATGTTTCTCCTTTTTCCTTCTTCAGGCTCCCTTGTTGATGTTATAGATGCCATAATCTGCACCTTATTATCTGGTTTTCTTCTTGCTAAAACGTTCTACGCAATTTCTTGCAAGCATGTTGACTGTTGATTCTTAGGATGAACCATTCATCACCAGAAAAAAATGGTTAAAACGTGTTTGGAGTTTTCCTTGAATATCACGCAGATTCTGGATTTCAGTTCGCTCTATTATTTTCTTCTTGCTTGCATGAAAAGATTTAGCTGTTTTCTCTTCTTCTTGGATATGTATCATTGTACTCAATGGTTAGGAAGTGCAACCTTAATCAGAATTTCTTTAAAAAAAGAAAAAGAAAAAAATCTCTGAGAATCTTTTACCAAGTGGGTCCCCCACTTGTTGGTGGATCCGCCACTGATTGTACTAATGCCTGGTCCATTGTTTACAATAGAAGATAAAGGCTCTATTATTTAATTGCTGCTTCATTCTCTTAATACAGATATGTGATGCAGTGGCGGTAGCATGGCTGCTAAATGCAACTCTTGTCATACCATTTTTTCATTTAAACAGTGTTTGGCGAGATTCCAGGTTATCATCGTCACCATTTTCTTTGTATGATGCACATTCTTTCTGAATTTAGGTTTGAAACAGATTTTGACAAATTCTCTTTGCGTGTTCTGGTTTTCATGGAATTCAAGTTATTTATTTGTGTTTCTAAGCTAATTTTCTGTTTAGTAATATAGCTTGTTGCCTTGGAGACGTCTTTTGTCTCTTAGGCTACTTGGGTTGCACCCCTGCAATTGACTGCTCAGTTGGCAGAACCTGGATTACCCTAGCTGTCGGTGCTATTTGGTATCTTCTTTAATGCATATGCATGGTACCTGTTTTTTTGTCATTTGTGGCATCTAGTGGATGTAAGCCTTAAAGAAAACTTAATACTTTTTAATGCTAATTTTCTGAGAAAAAATGGTAACGATAAAAATTGTAATACAAGTTTTACCATAAATGATATTGAATCCTTGTAAAACTTCATTAAATGGCAAGAAGTGCTACTTGTTTAAGGAACCACTAAAGACAGTCAATTGCTAAGAAATTACAGTTATTATTCTTAGTATTTTTAATTGATCAACTGCCTTTAGAGAAGTAAAAATTTAAATGAGTCTGGCATAACAAAGGGTCCCATTTTTAGTTTTCCATGCTTTTAGACTTCAAGAAGAAATGCAGTCACCTTGCGTGCAACTTGAGGCCATCTTTTAAAATGTAAATGATGTTGCCTTGTATGATTGTTCTTTTATATTTGAATTACTGCTTTGATCGCAATAATTTTTCTTTAAGATGATTCAAACCTTTAACATGTTTCCTTCTTTTTTCAATTCGTTGCAGCAACTTTGGAGATATATTTGATGAAGAATACTTTATACATGCACTTCGAAATCATGTGAATGTGGTTAGGGAGCTCCCTGAAGATGTACTTCAGACGTTTGACAATAATATTAGCAGCATTGTTAATTTGAGAGTAAAAGGTTGGTCAAGCGCAGCCCATTATCTCCAGAAGGTTCTTCCAAAACTACAGGCAATGGGGTATGCATTCCACTTTTGTTTATTGTGTACCATATTTCCCTTTCTCGTTAGTGTAGAAAACAAAGTAAAAATATTCTGTGTTACTTACTTTATTACTGAGCTGAATGGCTTCTTATATAGACTCTTGTTGCAAGAGTTTTACAATAATTAAAAGCTTAAACAAATAGGACTCTAATCTTTTAATGAGATAAGAGTTTCAACATACTAATAACTCCTAAAATATAGGAGTTAGTCCTAATCGACTTAGTCTTATTAAATAGAACTTTATCCTAATAATATTATTATTATTCTGTCTAACAATCCCCCTCAAACTGGTGTATATATGTTGTATATACCCAGTTTGAATGAAAGTTCATCAAAAGTGATTCTTGGAAGAGCTTTTGTGAGGATATCCGCCAGCTGCTCCTTTGTAGACACATACTCCAAATTTGCCACTCCACTATTGACTTTCTCATGTATGAAGTGTCGGTCTATCTCTATGTGTTTAGTTCTGTCATGTTGTACAGGATTCTTAGCTATACTCATAGCTGGTTGACTATCACTGAAAATTTCAAAGCCTTCATCATTATCCAGTTCTAGCTCCTTAGTAATTTTTTGATCCACATTCCTTCACAAAGTCCAAGGGCCATAGCTCTGAATTCTAACTCAGCACTGCTTCGAGAGACAACAGCTTGTTTCTTGCTCCTCCATGTGACCAGATTTTCCCATACATATGAACAATAGCCACTAACAGATCTTTTATTTGTTAACTCTCCTGCCCAACTAGCATCAGTGTAGATCTTCACATTTCTGTCTTGATTTTTTCTGAATATAAGCCCTGCTCCAGGAGTATATTCTAGGAACCTTAGAATCCTGATCACTGCTTCCATATATTCTTCCTTAGGATCAGTCATATGTTGGCTGACAATACCCACAGAGTATGCAATGTCTGGTCTTGTGAGAGACAAATAAATCAATTTACCTACCAGTCTTTGATAGGTCTCCTTGTTTGCTGGACTTCCATTCTTCTCTTGGCCGAACTTTAAGCCTGGATCCATAGGTGTATCAGCATGTTTGCATCCTAGCATTCCTGTTTCAGCAAGAAGATCTAGTACATATTTTCGTTGGTTGATAACCAATCCTTCTTTGGATCTTGCAACTTCCATACCTAGAAAACATCTCATGTTTCTTAGATCCTTGGTTTCAAACTCTTTTGCAAGGCTCATCTTTAATGCTGGCAGTAAAAGCTTTGAACTCAAGTTGTAATTTTTCATATGCAACATACCTATTTATTAGACATGCAGTGCATTTTCTCACTCTTTTCCTAATGGCAATGGGAAAATCATCAAGTTCCACTGCTTCATTTCTCTGAGTTTCTTTATTGTCTCCTGGTCCAGCATTATCACTTTCAGTTTCAGTAGCAGGAGTCGATTATGGTATTTGGCCAATGCTAGGTTGTTCTGCAGTAGTTTTCTTTTTCCTTGAATAAACTTGAAGTTGAGGTGTCATGTTTTCATTGTCAGGTTGTTTTTCAAAACTGGAAGGACTAGGTTGTTGAGGTAAAGGAGAGGATAACTCTGTAGGATTATTAATTTCATGACTGGACCTTTGAGTTTATGACTGAGGAAAATTAAGGATAAGGACTGGCAGAGTAGTTTGTATTGCCAGGAAGGTTTGCACAGGCTGAAATTCTTTAGAACTCTCCCCCTGAATTTCTGTCTTAGAGAAATAGGGTGTATCTTCAAAAAAGGTGACATCAAAGGAAACATAAGTTTTCCTTGTGGATGGAGAATAACACTTGTAGCCTTTTTGGCTGGAAGAGTAACCTGTAAAAACCCATTTTATAGATTTGGGATCTAATTTAGTTTGATGGTGTTGATGAATGTGGACAAAAGCAGTACACCCAAATAGGAGGAAGTTTGTTATTCAAAGGTTTAAAATGAGGGAATTGAGTGAGAAGAACTTCAGTGGGAATTTCGAATCCTAGAATTCTACTGGGCATCCTATTTATGAGATAGGTAGCAGTAAGAAGTGCTTCTCCCCAAAAGTACTTAAGAGTAGAAGTAGAAAACATTAGAGATCTAGTGACTTCTAGGATGTGTCGATTTTTCCTTTTTGCAACTCCATTTTGTTGGGGTGTATTGACACAAGAGGGAAGGTGAACAATTCTTTTTTCCTTAAAGAAAGAACTAAGAGAGTTACTAAAGTATTCACTTCCATTGCCACTTCTTAGGATTTTAATTTTTGTATCAAATTGGGTTGCAATTTTATGATAAAATTCTGTAAAGATAATTGCAACCTCATATTTTTCTTTCATAAGATATACCCAAGATGTTCTAGAATAATCATCAATAAATGAGATGAACCACCTATACTCAGAAATTGTTTTGATAGAAGAAGGACCCCAGATGTCACTGTGAATGATGGAGAAGGGTGATGTGGGCTCATATTTGACTGAAGTATAAGGTTTCCTAGTGTGTTTGGCAAATTGACAGAACTCACAAGAAAAAGAAGATGGATTTTTATTAACAAATAAATTTGGCAACATCTTAGATAAATAAAAGAAGATAGGATGTCCTAATCTATAGTGCCATAGTAAAATAACTTTTGTACTAAAAGTGGACATAAAAACATGCTTCCTAAGGTTGATGGGAGGGGAGCATGAGGTGAGACACATCCTTTACGTATGTATAAGCCCTTGATTAACCTAACATTGCGAATCACCTTCCTCGAGTCTCGTTCCTGAAAAAGACAACCACTAGAGCAAAACAGAACACCACAATTGGATTCTTGAATTAACTTGCTGACAGATAACATATTACATGCAAGTTTTGGAACATAAAGCACATTATGAAGGACTAAATTGGTGTTTAATGTTACAGAGCCACTCCCTTTGACATGAGTAAGGGTACCATCTGCAATTCGAATGGAGGCTGGAAGAGTGGTAGCACCATAATTTTCCAAGAGGGTCAGATCTCCTGTCATGTGGTCTGATGCCCCTGAGTCTATTATCCAGTGAACAGATTGGTGGGATAAAAAAGTACTTGCAGTTGTAGCATGAGCAATGTTTGAAGATTTGGATGTCATATTACTGAAGATTTGTTGTAGTTCAGCAATTTGTTCTTTACTAAAGCTACTCGATGAGTCTTCCTGGGTAGCTACATTAGTTTCTTTTTGAAATCTCAATCTAATGGGTTTCCAATCAGGGGGTTTCCCATGTAGTTTCCAGCATTGGTCTACCAAATGATCAAGTTTTTTACAATGCTCACACCAAGGTCTATTCCTTCTTTGATGATTCTTAGGAGTGGAACTAGTTAAGGTGAGTGTTCGGGCGAGTCGTGTCGAGTCGGTTCAAAAAATTTTGAGTTATTCAAGTTGAGTCAACCTATTTTACGATTTGAACTCCTTTTGAAATTTTTTCGATTTGATTTTTCGAGTTTATGTATAAATTTTAATTGCACTATTTATAATATTATTGTACATTTTGATTCTAATTTAAATGACCCTATCTTTATATCTACATACATATTTTTTATATTATTTTTTACATGTATAAATAAGATTTTAAATTATTATTATTATTATCATCATCATCATCATATACCTTAGGTATGAATATGTCGTTTTATTAAATTACAAGTCTCGTCAAATTTTTTCTTATTTATAAAAGGCCAAAACGAGATAAAAATAATAATAAATTAAATAAAATAATATAAATACATAAATTAAAAAAATATAAAATAATATAAATAATATAAATAAAAATCATATTAAAAAAATAAAAAATAAATATGGAAAGTGATCATATTGTGAATAAATAAAAATTAAAAGGTAAAAATAATAAAAGAGAGAAGATAAGACTGAAATAAAACTACATGGACTAAATGTGTAATTAGACCCTAGAAATTTTTGATTTTTCAATTTTTCAAGTAACTCGAACTTTGAAAATTTGAACTCGACTCGAAATCGAAATTTTTTCGAGTTATTCAATTCGACTCGAATAACTCGAACAACTCGACTCAAATAACTCGAAATTGAAAAAAAAATCGATTTTTTTGATTTGAGTCGAGTTTTGCTCACCCCTAGAACTAATAACAAGGGCTGAATCATCTGGTTGAGTAACTGCTGAAACCATTAATGTTCTTCTACTTTCTTCTCTCCTTATATCAGAGAACACCTCTCGAACCAAGGGAAGAGGTTTTGTTGCTAGAATTCTGCCTTTTGCTCCATCAAATTCACCATTCAACCCAGATAAAAACTGAAACACTCTCCTCTGGTTTTTCTTTTGATCATAAAAGGCACTGTCTTCTTGGCACTTCCACTCATTCTTTTCATATAAATCAATTTGTTGCCAATATTTGTTTAGTAAGCCATAATATTGTATTACTGTAAGTTCTCCTTGTCGAAGATCCTTAATGAGATTCTCTACTCGAAGCTCAGAGGTATTATCAATACTTGAATAGGTGTCTCTTGCTGCATTCCAAATCTCCGTTGTTGTCTGGTATAGCATGAAATCTTCTCCTATTTCAGGCAGCATGGAGTTGATTAACCATGACATGATCATGGTATTTTCACTCATCCATGTGCTATACTTAGGGTCTGTTGGTGCTGGGATCGGTATGGAGTCAGAGAGGTACTCGATCTTTCTTCTCCCAGTGATGTAGAGTTTGACTCATTGGGACCATGGCAAGTAGTTATTGCCATTTAGTTTGTAGGTGGTTATCGGAGAGAGAGATGAATCAGATAATAGAAATTCTGATTGAGGGGAATTGTTATTCTGAGAACTAATCTCAGACGAAGATTGATCAGGATTAGTCATGAATATAAGACTATCCAAGAGAGGTAAAAAAAGGGGGAAAATAGGATCGCTTTTAACCTGATACCATGTAGAAAACAGAGTAAAAATATTCTCTGTTACTTACTTTATTACTGAGCCGAATGGCTTCTTATATAGACTCTTGTTGCAAGAGTTTTACAATAACTAAAAGCTTAAACAAATAGGACTATAATCTCTTAATGAGATAGGAGTTTCTACATACTAATAACTCCTAAAATATATGAATTAGTCCTAATCGACTTAGTCCTATTAAATAGAACTTTATCCTATTAATAATATTATTATTATTCTATCTAACAGTTAGAGAAACATATTTGTGGGAAAATCAAATCAATGGTAATGTTCTTCCAATTCCATTTGAAATATGCACAAGAGGTATACAGAAGCTTGAGTAGCCTTATGGTAGTGTAGTATGTTTGCCTCTAGAAGAAACACAATTTTTGAAAGAATGGTGATTAGTGCAAACGACGTTTGGATTTGTAATAAGATGCCTTTTCCTTCACCCCTTTCCTTTCTGGAAATATAAATGAATTTCAACAAATTTTCAAATGGTTCCAAGAAGAAAAAAAAAAACATTTTCTAATGTTGAATGTTTAAAATAACAATTGAGAAGTCCCAAAAGAAATTGCCTTGAAGGACATTTTGCCTTGCCATTATCTGTTCAGCGCATGATACTAATTTCATCTCTAGAATGTCAGTGGTGTTCTTTTCCATTGTCAAATCTTTCTTTGACCATCGTACTAAACAAGAGCAGATATTGATCATAGTTCTTCAATTTGTTTAATTCATTAAACATGCCTTGTGATGGTTGGAACATATTTTATAATTCACACTGTATATTTCTTATCTATCTTCAGGAGTTGGAAGTAATTTATTGTTTTGGATTTTTTGAAGTACTACATTTATTTGTCCCTCTACATTTCTGACACACTTATGTTCAGTGAGAGCTGCGAATATTACATGTATATCGTTCTCTTCACTTTTCTATCATTCACCTTTCCACGTGCTCCATTTTCAATGGAAAAAAAGGCTTTGTTGACATGGATTTGCAACACATCGTATGTATAAACTTATTGCTATATGATTTCATCTTTTCAGGGCTGTTCGCATTGCACCCTTTTCTAACAGGTTGGCGTATTCCGTTCCTTCTAATGTACAAGGGATTAGGTGCTTATCCAATTTTCAAGCACTGAGGTTTGCAGAACCTATAAGGACACTTGCTGATAAAATGGTTGAGAGGATGGTCAAGAATAGCTCTCATACCAGAGGAAAATATGTTTCAGTGCATCTTCGGTTTGAAATGGTGTTCTTCTCATTTCTTGTACATGGATGAACAATTTGTTGATTTTTTAATTTATTTTTTTGCTAAGTTTTGAAGACAAATGTTTTCTTTTGGAAGGATATGGTTGCATTTTCCTGCTGCGAATATGATGGCGGGGAAGAAGAAAAACATGAAATGGATATTGCTAGAGAAAGAAGTTGGAGAGGAAAGTTTCGGCGAAGGGGAAGGGTTATAAGGCCTGATGCAAATCGTATGGATGGAAAATGCCCTTTAACTCCTTTGGAGGTATCCAACTATCATCTTTCTTTTATATGTTTCATGTTAGCATGTACTACGCAATGCTCTCAATCAAGTTATTCTCGAATCGATATTTGATGATCCTACTTGTTTAATATTTGAACGTAAAGATATTCACCGCTCGTGTTTCATGGTACATAATATACTGATATACAATTCATTTCCGTTCACTGATTTATTAATCTATATTTACTTGGTTCTCTAGGTGGGACTGATGCTTCGAGGCATGGGTTTCGATAACAATACACCAGTATTTGTCGCAGCAGGAAATATTTACAAAGCTGAAAAGCACATGGCTCCTCTTAAACAAATGTTTCCACTCCTAGAAACGAAGGATACACTTGCTACTCCAGAAGAACTTGCTCCGTTCAAGGTATCGAGCTCCGTTAAGTCGGCCTGAGCACTAATTATAATAACTTCAAAGGAGGAAGAAGAAATCTAAAAATGATTCGATCGTTTAACGTTCTAGTTCATAATGTAGGGCCACTCATCTATGTTGGCAGCACTTGACTACACAGTTTGCCTTCACAGCGAAGTATTCGTCACGACACAAGGTGGAAACTTCCCCCACTTCTTAATGGGTCATCGACGCTATTTATTCGGAGGACATGCAAAAACAATTAAGCCCGACAAAAGGAAATTAGCACTGCTATTTGATAGCCCCCATATCAGGTAACCGTGGTTCAAATCTATTTCATTCTTGTCAGTTGGTCTGATTAGTTATATTTCCTTGTATTTGTTTCGTAGGTGGGGAACCTTCAAACGGCAGATGAAAGATATGCTCCGGCATAGTGACGTTAAGGGAAGTGAATTGAAGAAACCCGATGCTTCGGTTTACACATTTCCCATGCCGGATTGCATGTGTAGACAAACAGAGGCAGCATCTGCAGCAAATGGAAGCAGATCAAGTTTTGAGTAAGGTCTCTAACCTGTAACTTTATGGTGTATCGTGCAAATTGAATCGTCGAGTTTAATTCTTTAGTTTTGTTTCGAATATAGTTGCTTTCGGATTTTGATTCTTTAAGACTGCATTGTTCATAGTAATTAATTTAGCACACACACTGTAAACTTTTTTGTTGTATATGATATATAGATACGAATATGATTGATCATATTCATTGGAGGTTTTGATACCATTGATCCCAGGGTGAGATGGTATTGGATTCATGTATTCGGGCAGGCGGCAGCCGCCAGCCGCGGCAGCCGCATTCCTCATTTGATTTTATTGAAGGGGAACAACTGAAATGGAATAGCTTCTTTTGCATTAGAGTGGCTGTGTATACGATTAATCACTAGATTCATTCTAATGGTGTAGGACTCGCAAACTCGAACCGAGAAGAAGGTAAAACGATGCAGTATTATGTAATTACAAGCACACCCACCCAAACGCAGTGTTTCATTAAACGGTAAGTTCATTCTTTTTCGACATTTAATTATAGGTTTAAGAATAAATATATCATGCAATTAAAGTTTTGTGACAAATAAGTTAAAATATCATTAAAATTAAAATAAGGGTATGATACGATAGTTTTAATCCCTAAAACTTATATTAATTTGGTCCTAATTTAAAATGGTTTCATAATTTAACCTTTTGTAGTTTAAAAAAACCCGTCATAACACCTCCTTTGATCATTTATCATGATATTTTTCATTAGTCCAATAATCAATAAATATGATAATTCAATAGGCACATTCACTTTATTATTGGACAATTGATAGACTAATTGAATAGATACATTATGATCTTACCATCGACCAAGATTTGAGGTTAAGGGGGCAAAACATAAAGGGGGTTCATAAAAAAAATTAAAAGAATTTAAGTAGGGGACAAAAATGAAAAAATTCTTCAGGCGCCCCTCCCCACCCCGTATATAGTTTCGTCGTTGGTTACCCAATCACATCACTAATAAAAATTTTAAGTACGAAGGATTAAAATTATTAAATTATTTCAAATTATGATCAAATTAATAAAATGTATAAGTTTTGAGACTAAATTTATTATTATACCAAGTCCTTGTTTAAATTTTAAAGATGACTTATTTGTCACAAACTTTAATTGAGTGACATTTCTATTTATAAACCTATAATTGAGTGATTTAATTATTACTTTAAAAAAAGAATTTATCTAGTACTAAACTTATAATTTAATGACTCAAATAATACCTTTAGAAAAAGAATGATTTGTTTGATACCAAACCTATAACTAAGTAACCTTAAGTATAATTTACCTTACAAATTGTAAATAACCAATTAAGCCCGGGGAAAATGGCTAATAAAAGGGTTCAAATCGTCTATCTCTTTCCCATGTCTCTATTCGTGCTTTCGCTTTAAATTAGAGAGTTTAGGGTGTAGGGTTTAGGGTTTAAGGTTAAGGGTTATGATTAGAGTTTAGGGAATTAGGAGTAGGGTGTAGCCTGTATGGTGTAAGGTTTAGGGTTTAGGATATAAAAAATAATGGTTATGGTTTAAAATTTAATTTTTTAGAAATTTACAATAGAAGGCATAATGAAGAGGTAGGAGATTTTTACCCTCTATGGGTGCAAATCGTCTATTTCTTTCCCATGCCTCCGTTTCAAATTAAAGAGTTTAAGGTGTATGTTTAAGGTTTAATGTTAGGGATTGTGGTTAGTGTTTAGGGGAATTAGGGGTACGGTGTATTTTTTAGGGTGCAAGGTTTAGGGTTTAGGATATAAAAATAATATCTAGAGTTTAAAATTCAATTTGTTAGAAATTTTTAATAGGATGCATGGTTGGAGGCATGATAAAGAGGTAAAGGATTTTTACCCTCCATGAAATAAATCATCTACCTCTTTCTCATGCCTCCATTCGTACCTCTACTTCGAAGTCCTTAAAAATTAAAAATCAATTAAATTTTTCTTTATTAAAAAATGGACACATATTGCACCTATTTTTTTTTCTTTATTAAAAATGGCTTAAGGTTCTATATAGTCTTTAAATTTTGATTGCCTTTAATTTTTAAAAAGTACGGATATTTTAATCTAAAATTATATTATATTTTGATAATACAACGATAATGATAATAATAACAACAGTGACAATGATAACGACCATGGGCGGAGCCACATGTATAGTTGGGTGTCCATTGACACCCCAAAATTTTTGAAAAATCATATTTTTTTTATATAATTTGTATATAAAAAAAATATATATATATATAATTGACATCCTTATAAATAATTTGACATCCTTTTATAAATAATTAATTCTTTTTAAATAATATTCAAGAAAATGACACCTCTTAAAAATATTTCTGGCTCCACTGCTACCGCGCATAACTTCGAGAGTCATGATGATATTACTGAGGAACGTCTTTATCAACATTTTTGCTTCTCACTTCGGGCAATTAGCAATATTTTTCTGTGGACTTTCGGAAATCTGTTTCATGTAGCGGCAGAGAAATTTTGAGGCATGGGTCCAGGATTCTTTATATGTAAGACCGATTGCTCATGCAATTTAGGATTCTCATTTTGGTCAACCAGCCGTTGAAGCTTTTACTAGAGGGGACGCTTCTGGTCCAGTGAATATCGCTTACTCTGGTGTTTATCGATGGTGGTATACAATCGGGTTACGTACTAATGAAGATCTTTATACCGACAACGAAAACAATATTTTAAGAGTACAGAGGATGAGGATTGAAAGTGACTCCATTAATGGTTGGTGGAGATAATCCCATGCTCACAAAACTTCCATTACAATAATAGACAAGTGGGTTGAGACGTGCATTGGGATCTCTTTCTTTTTATGAAGAAAAAATATATATTTTAAAACATTCTATAACGATAATAAACTTTCGTCGAGACTGTAGCGATCGTTTTTAAAATTAAAAAATTCAGTTATCAATAAACATTCGTTTAAGCGTTAAAAATAGTATTTAAATTCTCGTTCAAAATCTAACTATCGGATGTTTGACAAAAATATTGAACAAACATTCGTTTAGATTCCTAAATGTATTCTTATACGCCGATTCTTTTAAAGTTTAAAACAATTTAAAAAGTTTACTTTTTATTTATTCGAATCTGTTATAAATTTAATATTCTAACAAGGTCTGAAAGATTCATCAGGACCTTAACTCTCGTAAGAACGAAGTTAAAATCGAATATCGAAGGCGTAAAATTATTGAATTTCATAAAATAGAGTCTCATTAATTATTTAACCTCAAATTTCAAAGAATAAAGTTTATTTTTAGTAATTCTTACATTTTGAAGGGGTTAAAATGTGATTTTACGAAAATTTTGGAAGGCTCCTGGTCCCTCACAGAGTCTTATTAGCACTTCCAGTACTGTCTGCCATAAATGCTTTGGGTTTTAAATGTTGGTGTTATAATTTTTCATATATTTTTTAATTAAATTAATAATTAAACCGTTAAAATCTTAACGATAATGACATATAATATACATATGATAATATATTTTAAATAATATGATATCTAACCTTATTCTATATATGATATATTATTATCATTAAATTTTTAACAATACTGATAAATATATAAGTATAAAATATAATTTTATTTAACATAGAATATAAAATAATTAAAATTCAAATAAAATATTAAAAATAATTAAATCTAAAATAAAAGGTTATTGAACATTTTTAAATTTCAAACATCATTCTACATATATATAACATATCATTATCGTTAAATTTTTAACGATCTAATCATCATGTTAGTTAAAAAATGAGATATTTGTCAAAAAGACATACATTAAGGAATAAATTTATCCTAAAAACAATGAAGACCAAAATGATTGAAATTATAAACATTAAAGGCTAAAATTATCTTTATGCCTTAAAAATTATCATTAATCTAAAATTAAATTTTAGAATGTAAGAGATCTTTAGTTATATTTTGGATTTTAAGCTATTTTTTATGATGCATATGATAGAACGTCACGAGCATATGATATTGTCCTAAAAAATTTTAAAATATTAAAAATAAAATAAAAAACGTCGTCTACAGGTGATGCCTTCCTCCCAACTCGCCATTTGAATGTGACGTTTTATATGCACTGTTTGGGGTGAGTATTTGATCCAGTCGAGTTGAGTCAAAAAATTTCGAGTTATTCGAGTTTACGAGTCATATTTTACAACTCAAACTTTATTTGAAAATTTTTCGGTTCGAGTCGAGTTTAAGAAATTCAAATCGAGTCAAATCAAGTCGAGTTTTCGAGTTCCTATAAATATTTATTTGTAATTATTTATCATGTTATAGTATAATTTGATTTTAATTTAAACGACTTTCTCTAATCATATAAGATATTATCTATATATTTTTCATATGTAACGATATTTTTTTATATTTTTATATATCAATGTATATATATCATAAAAAATTGATAGACTCGTCTTAAACTTAAAAATTAATCATTTAATTATTAAAAATTTTGAGTTATTCGAATTTCTATTTTACAACTCGAACTTTATTAGAAATTTTTCGAGTCGAGTTTATAAAATTTCGAGTCGAGTCAAAACGAGTCGAGTATTTTCTTCTCGAGTCGAGTCGAGTTATTCGATTTTTTCGAGTCGAGTCGAGTTTTGCTCACCCCTATGCACTGTAGTCTTTTGTCTACATTTTAAAATAAACTTTAAAATTCTTATTTTTTAAGGCTTAAGGGTCAAAGAAGCCCTAGAACTTTTATTAAAAAAAAATCAATTAAGATCTTAAACTTATTTTGCACTCAATTAAGCCCTTCAACCAAGAAATTGAATCAATTATGCCTTTGAACTAAGAAATTGAATCAATTAAGCCCTTTGATCAATTTTAACTATTAAATTTGAGTATTTTTTTTATTCACTATTACTATGCAATGTGCCACAATGTTTTTACTTGATATTATTTTTAAATTTTTTATTTTATTTAAAATATTTTAAAAATTCAAAAATAACATATAAAATTTATAAAAAAATATATTTTTTATTTTTTTAAATGCAACATTATAGAATTGTACTGTATCACGTGTCAATAATATATGAAAAAAAACTATATAGTTAAAATGGGTCGAAGGGTTTAATTGATTTAATTTTTTTGGTTCAAAGGTTTAATTGATTAATTTGTGTGGTTCAAGGTCTTAATTGAGTGTAAAATAAATCTAAGGGCTTAATTGATTTTTTTCAAAAGTTTAAGGATTTCTTAGACCCTTAAGTATTTTTCAAATAAAAACTCTAAATACCTTATATATCCAAATGAATCTTTAATATTTTAATATTAAAAAAAATAAATTTTAATTTTAAAATTTAAATATTAAATCACAAATCTAAAAATCACTTTATTCTTAATTTCTTAAATAATAATTTTAACATAAAATTTAAACCTTAAATTTAATTATTATTATTATTTAATTTCATAGGTAAGTATTTCATTTCATTGTACCTATGGAATCTATCGGTTATACCTAACACTGGAGTCTGGAAAATAACGTCAAATAAAATAATCCGATGTGAAAAGCCACAAAGAAAAAAACAACCACCTCATACTTCACGAATCACGAGGCCTTAACCTTACCTACCAGGCTACCCACAAAACAGGAGCCACGTCAGCATTACTTCAGATAATGTACAGAAATACCCTCGATCTGTCTTCCTGTCGAAAAATTATTAGGCGAACCTTGTTCATCACGTCATCCATGATTCAAGTAATCAGGACCGTTGATTTTAAGTTTTTTCAAGTGAATCATCACCTCTTTACTACATGGATTTAGTGGGTGGGTAGTTATTAGGTGATTATTTTAAGATCAATGGTCCTGATTGCTTGGACCATGGATGATGTGGTGAACAAGGTTCACCTAATAATCTCTCCTTGCCGTCACGGTTCTGATGAGGGAGCTAGACCGGCTATCCGATTAATTTAACTAGAATTGGTCCTGATTTCAATAATTATCGACTTTTAAAAATTAGAAGTAATTATGATACTAGTTACATTAGGTCTTAAATTCTAAGATTCAGTTTTGTTATTCATGAGAATCAAATATTGAATCTAGTACCCGATCAATTGATTTATTATTAAGAAAACATGATTAATAAAAAAAATTTAACCACCAATAATATTTTTAAATAATAAAATTAAAATATTATTGGTTTAAAAATTAAAGTTTTTAAACGAGTTTGATAAGAAAAAAAAAATAAACAAAAGAACCTTAGAGTATCGGGTTCAAAAATTAAAATCCAGTATTGATCTAGTCATGATCGAAACCTAAATTTTAGATACAATTCTGATCCATAAAACCAATACTGGTTAAAAAATTACCGGAATCTGAGTAATTGAGTTTCTTTACCCACCCCTAGTTCCGACAAATACAACTTGTGTCCATGTTTATCACCATTAAGTATTCTCTTAAAAAATGCAAAGGTCTAAACTTTGTTGACGACAGAGAATCACACAATTGACTCACTTCTCGTGTTACTTGTTGCTGAATGGACGAATCATCGTCGCCGGAGAAGACGGCGATTCTGGTTCCTGCGCTCCATTTGTTCGGGTTTCAGTTACAGGATTTGTCTCCGACCAAAGTCACCGGTCTACTCTATGTTACTCAAAACTGTTGCCAGGTTTCAGTTTCAAGATTTGTTTTCTGGATACCCTTTTTCGTTTTGTTTTGAATTAATGAGGTGGTGAATTGTGTTGGGTGAACAGCCGTTCAAGGTGTTGCACGGCGGAGTATCGGCTATGATAGCGGAGTCTCTGGCTAGCATGGGGGCGCACATCGCCAGTGGTTTCCAAAGAGTGGCCGGGATCCAACTTAGCATCAACCACTTAAAGCGTGCAGAACTCGGCGACCTTATCTTCGCCGAAGCCACCCCGGTTAATCTGGGCAAGACCATTCAGGTAACCGTTTTAACCATTTTTTTAACTCGTGAACCGGCGGATTCACCGGCGCTGTTGAATGGCAGGTGTGGGAGGTGAAACTATGGAAAACGGAGGCTTCAAATCCTATCTCGGAGAGCAGTATCAGATCCTTGGTATCATCATCGAGGGTTACTCTTATATGCAACTTGCCGGTGCCGGAGCACGCCAAGGACGCCGGAGAAAATCTAAAGAAGTATGCTAAGCTATGAGTATTTTGTATATTTGCTGTAATAAATTCAACAACCTGAGAAGGAACGCTAGAAAACCGACAGATGAACGGATGTTTAGAGCTAAAGTACATGAATTATTTGGAATTGTTATTGTCGGTGACGGGTGAACAGTTTTTTTCATCGTAACAACAGCAAAAAACGCAGCTTTAATCTGTACTTGTAGTATCTGTTTCGATCTTGATGTTCTTCTTGTTCCAATCTTGTTGATTATATCAGCAGGCAATGAAGAGAACAGAGCCCAACTGCTACCATCTTTTATGTCGGATTGAAAATCTCCAGAAATAATGTTATTCCGACATAGAGTTGTCTTTCTGATAAGTTTTATGAAGCTCAATCTATTTGTGGTGTCTGAGATGCCGAAAGGATAAAGACTCCATTCAGGAAATAATGGTTTTTTTTTAATAAAGTAGGACCGATAACGAGTCTCACCAACTCGTGACTTACTCGGTTTGATCAAAATTTGATAAGTTTAGTTTAAGTAAATTCGGTTTAAGATTTGGTTAAAAATTTTTATAAGTCAAAATGAGTGGATCCAAACTTGACTTGAAAAACTTGTGAAGAAATTCAGAATAATTATATATCCTTTTTAGTAAAAACAAAAAAATAATAATAATAGAATAAATTAAGAAAAATTTATTAAAAATAAATTAACTAAAATAAATTAAACATTATGTGTTTATATTGTAATAATATTTTATGGATATTTGGATTAATCTATTTTTTGGACAGTTTTTTTTAAATATTAAATTTTATTCCGGTGTGGGCTATGAAAGATTTTTTAACGAGACTCTATTTTTTACAAAAAAATTATTAAAATTATTTATTTTGAGCTAAACTGAGTCGAATCGAGTCTAGTCAAATTCGAGCTCGACTTATTATCACTCCTATTATAAACATTTTAGAGAGTATCCAAGTTTAATTATTCTCTCCAGAAAGTTTAAGTTTTAAAGCAAAAGTTTTCTGTCACTTTATCATCTTTATCATGTCTTAATCTTTGTTTTCTATTGAATTTTTTTTAAAATAAATTTTAAACTCTAATCCTTATTTTTAATATCTTTAACTTTATACCCTAAAAATACATTTTACTCCTAATTCTTTAAACCCTAATCATAACTCGAATCTAAAATCTTAAATCCTTTAATTTAAAACGAAAAAAAAAACATAAAAAATTATGTCTGTCATTCGAAGAAAAAAATGAAATAATTTTGAGTTTTTAAGGTTCTTTTGGAGTCCGATCATCTGATTGTCAGGAATCAAGTAAGGTTAAAAAAAGTTAAACACTTAGGATTCTGTGGTTATTAAGGAAGATATAAAGGAAGTTAAATATTATTTTTAAAAAGTTTAATATTTTTTTAAAAAGAGTTTTTAAAAAATAATTTTAAATTTTTAGATTTAAGACTTGAGTGTTTAGTATTATTGTAAAAAAAAATATTTCTTAAAAAATAAATAATTATTTTAAATATAATATTATAAAATTATATGTAAATGATATCTGATTTTTTTTAATATTATAATATATAACTTAAATATAATAAAAGTATTAAAATATTATTAATAAATACATATTTTTAATAATTATACGTGTTATATAAAAATATAATAGTTTTAAAATATTTTATTTAATATATATAATTTTTAAATTAAAAATATTTTATTAATTATATTTTTATAAAAATTATAAATTTATGAATGATAAATAAACACGATAACAAATGGATATTAAAATTGTAATTTAATTCTTAAAAACACTTTTTCAACCGTAAAAATTAAAAATTTTAATTCTTATATTTGGGTTGAAAAACAGATTTTAAACATTTTTTTCAAAAAATAATTGTTTAACATTATTTTTGGTCTCAAACCAACTTTTGGAAACAAAACCTGATTTGAAAAGCAATACTAAACAAAACCTGTAATGTATTTGTTTACTTTTCTATTTTTTTCTTTCATTCTCTATTTTTTAGGATTATAACCAAATGTTCAGTAATAAGTGCATAAAAATCTTATTATTTATATCAATTCTCCACTCAATTATTGTTAATAATAGACAGATTTAATGGCAATAATGAATAATTCTGCTTGCTTTTCATATTTCAGCATCCCAATACTTAATTCGTATTTTTATCTATTATTTAGTATAAAACATGTACGGTTAATGATTTTCTCTCTTAAGACAGAAAACAACCATACATGTAATGCCATATAACATGATGGATGCTGAAAACTGAAGTTGGAATGTTGGTGACCATGATAGTAGACAAAAGATAGCAACTGATGTTCGATAGATAGAAAATAAAATGTCGATTCTAGTGAATATTAAGCGAGAAGAAACAGAAGTGAAGAAATAGAGTTAAGTCATGGTCAAAGTCAACACGGTATTAAAGAAAGTTCAAAAGGAGTTAAATTAAGAAATAGAATAAAGTAATCTCTTAGGGTTAGAAAGACTTTAACCTATATTTGGCTTATATAAAGCAATCTCTTAGGGTTAGAAAGAACAAGTTGATTCTCATAGATAAAACCTAAGCCGTCGACAAGCTTATTATGTTCTAAACTCCCATCGAGTCTTAGGTTGTTTGTGGAGTAGTTGGGGAAGAAAGTTGCATCCACACAACATCGAGATCCTCCATTCGAGAGTCTTGAAGGTGTTGTAGCACTATTTTTTGGGTATCCAAATTTCCACCAATCAAAGACTTAACACGTTAAACAACCTATCAACACACAATAAGGCCCTAGCTAACACACAACACTAATGATCTACCAAGGATCCCTATGAATTTTTATCATACACTTAAATTACCCAAAATTTACCAAGTCCTTAGTCAAATATTCATATTCGGGGTTAAGTTATTAGTTTTTCAGTTTTAATAATCATTTTATACCTTAAGAGACCCTTATGACTCCTTTTCTCGAATTATAGGATCCTCGAACTCAAACGCTAATTTTTTTGATAAATTTTCCAACGAGTATTGATATGCTTATATGGGTGTCGATATTCTCTCAAGTCGTACCAATACGCTATGTAGATTCAAACAACCAAGAGCACCTACTCGTACCGATACGCCTTAACCCCCATATCGGTACTGATCCAAGCCCATATTGAACATCTATATGGTGTAACGGTACACCTAAGCACTATCAACCAATGCAATAGTAGTATCGATATTCCCCTAGAGTATCGATACATAAATCATCACTTAATCTATATGGTCTAGCCCCAAATTACTCCTACAAATTTTTGAGATGAATTTGAGTGTGTTTCTAAAATTTTCCATTAATCGCAAGTCAAAATTATAAGTTGTCATTAAAAGATCTCTAAGCATTCATACCAATCAATCAAACACATACAAAAAAACCTATTTTTATGAGATATATGAGACTATAAGAGTTAGTAGTGTACTAACCTCGTGTTATAATTGTTGAAAACGAAGATTCCTCAATTTTTTAAGCTTTCTTTTTCCTAAAGATTTTGAAAGCTTTTCCTCCCTCTTTCACTAAAAACACTAACAAAACTAAGGATAAAGCTCAACATCACCATTTTCATTCATGACTCTTCAACCTCACTAAATCCCTTCCTTCTCTAATCTCAATTTTCCTTACATTGTCTATAATCTCCTGAAGCTCTATAATCTTTCCTCTTTCCCTTTTGTAGCACAGTAAACCTTTTCCCTTTCTCTTTTATCTTCAATTATGAAATTACATAAATACTCTCACTTAAAACCACTTAGGCTCAATACCAACCCAAAACACATAAACCCAAGGCCTAAAGATGACCCCCAAAAGGCTCCTAAACTCAAATGACGAAGTCCAACCGCTTCGGGTTAATTCGACTCTCAAATCCCAAAATTTAGGTCATTACATTATTATTATAATTTTAATTATAACCCTATAATATATTAATATCTAGATTAATTAGATACCAATAACTTTATAATTAATTATGATGACCACTAATTTTTAATGATATTTATTAAATTTATTTAATAATATAATATTAAAGAATATCATCAAACTTAAAAATAATTAAAGTGAAGGGACCACTTTAATTTTAATATTATAAAAATCATAATTAAACTTTAACGACTCATAATTTTTAATATAATTTTATTAATTCCAATAATAGTAAATAATCTAATTAAATTATCTTGTTTGTTTACACTACACAAATGAATTTGTCGATAACAGAATTCTTGGTGTGTTAGTTTTAGGAGGCTTAATCAAATTTCTTTTTTTTTTAAAATAGAGTACTGATTAAAATTTAAATTTTTTGAGAATCTAATAAAAAATATTAAAAGTAATTAAAATTTTTAACAAATTTGATAAGTCCTAACTAAATTTTCTAAAAAATATATTAAGGGTGTCTAGACGGAAAATTTATATCAATATTATTTTTGAATTTTTTTATTTTAAATATATTGTTTGAACAATATTATTTTCAAGAATATTGTGATTTATTGTTGAAATTAAAAGATCAGATACTTTTATATCAATATTGTTTAAATATATTGTTTGAACAAATTCCTTTTTTTAAGATAATTTTATTATTTAATTATAATTTTATTACAAATAAACCGTTTTGATATTAAAATTAAAATGATGGTAATTTTTATATTTTAAAATTTTATTAGTAAAGTGAATGTATATGATTAGGGGTGGACAAAAACCTCGATTATCTGGTCTTAGATCCGGTAAGATCCGGTGAATTTTTATCTGGTATTGGTTCTGGTGGGACCGAGACTAGATCCAAAATTTAGGTTCCGGTCATAACCGGGACTGAATCTTGATTTTTTGGACTCGGTACCCGATGGGTACCTAGTAGAACCGGGTCCAATACCAAATATTTGGTATTGGTTTTCTTTTGTTTGTTTTTCTTATCAAACTTTCTCTTTTATGTATGAATATTATGAGTCTGACTAGTTTTAAAATTTTAATTTTTAAATTTATAATATTCTAATTTTATTATTTGATATTATTACTGATGGTTGAAATTTTTTTCTTCAATTACTCAATTTTTTTAAAAATAAACTAATTGACCAGGTACCCGGTATAGGGACCGGTACCCACCAGTAACGGGACCAATTCTTAAAATTTAGGACCTGGTGTGACCGGGACCAGGACTGGTTTCAATTTTCAGGAACCGGTGATTACCAGAACCGGGACCAATTCTTTTCAAATTGGTCGAGTATCCGGTTTTGCCCACCCCTATATATCATAAACTATATTTATCAAACTATTTAATGTTAATTATTGAATTAATGGATAATAATAATAATGAGTATGAAAAATGATCGAATGACGTATTAGGAGGGTATAATATCAAAATTTTTAAATATAAATTATTAAATTATTTTTCATTTAGACCAAATCAATAGAATCTTTCCAAAGTCAAACACAGTATGGTAATTGGTAAGCACTCAAAAACATATCTCCAAGTACCCTGCAGATATAAATCAGTGAGATCATGTTCGAATCAAACTCGAAACTTGACACGTGTTGCACGACAAAGGGTAAGTTTCTTTTTTCATGTCATTGTACCAGAGCGGACCTCGCGGCGGCGGAAGCACGTCGAGACTGACAAAGCTGCTAACACACACCGTAGCACAACCTTCTTCAACTTTAAGAATGTACTATTTATGACAATGGGGAAAATGTTGACTGTTAATGTAATGTCTGTAAAACGGTATGCATATCTGTAGTAATGAATTCAGACAGGAATGAATGTTCATACATGGTGTGGAGTAAGCGGAAAAGATTTGTTTCCGACGGTAGATGTAATGTCCGGCAGAAGTTCGAGGTACTCACAGTTGATGAATAGTTTTCCGATGGGATTTGGAATAGTTTCCGCATAGCGTTGCTCGACGAGCAAACTGCGGTAGCTGTACCTGCCTGCACACCGGTGTTGTACGACAAGCAGCGGAGCAAAAGGCGGAGAACCTATGGTTTTTATTATTGTAACAATACGAAGACCGTGAGTTCGAACATACTTAAACACGTAGTTACTATCGAGTTCGAATAATAACCAGAAGCAGCACCAGTAGCTCCATGATTGGATTTAAAAGTAGTAAAGGAGGTATGACCATTAACAATGTCAACAATCTTAATTAACATCTACACTTCTCTCATGACAACCCACTCCCTGTGAAGAATTTCACAGTCTCAATAACAAGAGAATAGAAGGGGTGATTTTATTGATAGAGAGAATGCTTATTTATACACAAAATCCATACATAACGTGCGAGGAAAAGCACTAACAAACTCTAACAACTTTTCCCTCCTTAATCTGTGAACAAATTTTCTCTAAGAATTGGTTTTAACAGATTAACATTCTATTATTCTTTCTACTTCTTTTTCTTTTTCAGAATTGTTTGGTCCAAGCACACACAGTTTGTTGCGAAGTTCTTCAAAATGAATAGTGGATGATGGCTTAATAAATATGTCAGCCACTTGACATGAAGATGGAACATAGCGAATTTGCAACACGCTAGATGCAACTTTTTCGCGGATAAAATGTAGATCAAGGTCCACGTGTTTGGTCTTGACATGAAGAACTGGATTTACAGCCAATGAAATAGTGCTTGTGTTGTCACACCATACAATGGGCACATCAGGAAATTCTATGCGCAAATTTTTCAGGATTGTGTTCACCCAGATAATTTCTGAAGACGCATCAACCAAGCTGCGATACTCCGTTTCAGCTGTAGAGCGAGAGACTGCTTTTGTTTTTTAGCACTCCAAGAGATTGTATGATTACCAAGAAGTACACAATAGCCAGATGTTGAGCGACGATCGTCAATGTCACTATCCCAGTCAACATCGAAGAAGGCGGACAATGAAACTTCAGCTGTTTGTTGAGGTGCAAACCACAAACCATAGCCAAGTGTGCCTTTCACATAGCGAAGTATGCGTTGAACTGCTTGCCAATGAATGTCTATGGGAGCTTGTAGAAATTGAGCCACTTTGTTTACTGCAAAGGACAAGTCTGGACGAGTGTGACACAAATATTGTAACGCCCCAACAATGCTACGATATCCTTGCGTATCACTGATTACATTTCCAGAATGTTTGCTCAATTTGGGGTAGATCACCATTGGTGTAGAAGCAGATTTGGTAGTCAGCAAGTTAGTCCTTTGCAAAAGATCACGAGCATACTTGGTTTGATGCAACAATATACCTCCATCTGTGTATTGAACTTCAAGGCCAAGAAAATAACATAGCTTCCCCAAATTTTTGACCGAGAATTGTTCATGGAGAAGCGATATAACCTCTTGAATATGATCTAGAGAGTCCCCTGTGAGTAGAATGTCGTCAACATATACGACAATATAAGTTGTAATGGTTTCATGAACATAAAGAGAAGTGTCAGCCATTGAAGCTTGAAACCCAAGACTTGATAAACAACTTTTCAACTTCATGAACCAATTACGTGGAGTTTGACGTAAACCATAAAGGGCCTTTTTTAATCGACATACAAATAGAGATCCATTGCTATCATATTTTTCAAAGCCAGAAGGCTGATGCATAAACACAACCTCATCAAGATCACCCTTAAAAACGCATTGTTCACATCAATTTGATATATATTCCACCCCCGAGTAACAGCAACAGAGATCATGATGTTGAGCGTAGAAAATCGAATCACAGAACTAAAGGTCTCAAGAAAATCGCTACCTGGTACCTGTGTGAACCCCTTTACTACCAGTCGTGCTTTGTATTTTTCGATAGTGTCATCAGGTCGATGTTTGATTCGAAAAAGCCACTTACAACCAATGGCTTTCTTTCCTTTCGGCAATGAAACCAACTCCCAGGTACCATTTTCTTGAAGAGCATTATATTCAAGCATAACAACAGCTCTCCAATCTGCATGTTGAAGAGCTTCTTGGATGGTAGTTGGTGTTTCAGTGTACTGCACATGATATATCTTTGGTTTAAACACTCCCACTTTACTCTTGATAATCATTGAATGTGTGTTGCCAGCGGGTTGTGGAGCAGGAACTGGAATCACAGGCTCACCGATCTCAGAAGTGACTGCTTCGGCAGTGGAGGACCTCGAGTCTGGAGGGTCACATAGAGAAGCTGTAGGTGCTTGAGAGTGTTCAAATTGTGAGGAACCAGGATCACCAACTGATACAGGTGAGTCACTAACACTGCCAATGTCCTGTGCGATTGGATCCGTTGCTGTAGAGGGAGGAGATTCAGGTTCGGTTGACAGAGGAGGTGAAGGCATTACTGGAACAGAAGTTGACTCGTGAGGCACAACTGGAGCTACTGAAGGTTTTCCCGAGAGAAAAGGAAAATTTGATTCATTAAAAATCATGTGGCGTGTAACATATATTCGACCATTCTCATCAATACATTGGTAACCATGATGCTTGGGTGAATAACCAAGAAACAAGCATGGCCTTGATCGAAATTCAAGCTTGTGATGGTTATAGGGTCGCAAATGTGGAAAACATTCACAACCGAATACTTTCAAGAACTCATAATTTGATACATGGCCTTTTAATTTCTGAAAAGGAGAGCAATTGTCAAGAGATTTAGTCGGTAACCGATTGATAAGATACACTACACTCATCACAGCATACGACCAAAATTTGATCGGCATGGCTGCTTGGGCAAGTAATGTCAAAGCTGTCTTGACTATGTGCCGGTGTTTTCGCTTGACTACACCATTTTGTTGAGACGTATAGGGACAAGTGACACACCTCTGAATACCAAGCTGAGGTAGCAACGTGTCAAGGAAGTGAAACTCACCTCCACCATCTGTTTGAACAACTTTTAACCAGCTTTCAATGAGCCACCAAATTGAGTTTGTATTAAAGCATGAAATAAAGAAAAAGCTGCAGATGCTTCAGACTTGGTTTTAAGTAAATAAATCCAACAATGACGAGTGAACATATCCACAAAAGAAATATAATATTGATAGCCATTAGAGGACATAAATGCAATAGATGCAGGACCCCATAAGTCGATTTCTACAAGTTCAAAAGGAACAGAATAAACTGTACTAGAATTCTTAAAAGGAAGTGCATGACTCTTCCCTATTTGACAAGCTTGACAAACATCTTTGTCATGAGAAAGCATTTTCTTATTTACTGCTAATTTAAAAACTTCAAAGGAAGGGTGACCAAGTCGTCGATGCCATAATATACTGAGAGACCTAGAAGATGATTCAGTGGAGAGGGTTATGGCTACAGAAGAACGTTCACCTGTCAAAGAGTATAAGCCATCCTTTTGAGCTCCTTCTAACAGGACCTCACCTGTGCATTCATCCTTTACACAACAACTATTAGCGTGAGATTGACAATTAAGAGAGTAATAATGGACGAGCAGAAGTAATTTGTGGAACAACTAACAATTGAGAGAGTAATAATGGACGAGCAAAAGTAATTAAATCAGTGTGAGTAATGTGTGAGATTGACAATGTCGAACCATCACCCAAGTGAACTTTGTCCTTACCAGAATGGGAATTAGAAGAAGATGGAGGAAGAGAAGACCCACTGATTACACGGTGCGTTGCACCTGAATCCGAAAACCAAGTAACCCATGAATCACCAGGATCAGCAACAACCGAGTTGACTTGAGGAGAAGCAATTGGAGGAGCTGGGCAGGCAAGATCAGGAACCATATCAGAGACAAATGGATCATACGTGATATTGCCTTGATCAGTAGCAAAGCAAGCATTTGCCTGAGAGACCAACTTAGATCTTGGTGCTAACTGAGAATTAGATTTGTAATTCTTATCAAACCTGTACCAACATTTATCTACAAGGTGTCCCAACTTGTCACAGACCTAACACTGAATGCGAGGACGACCTTTGTAACGATTGCCAGTGGATCCAGCATCATCACGGCGATACCCTTCACGAGATCGATCAGTACCCTCAACAAATCGGGTATGATGAATGCCAATAGGCATTCGTAGAGGATCAGCGAGTCGTGTCTCAGCATCAACCAGAATCGATACAGCACCATCTACAGTGTAAGGGACACGACTGGCAGAGATAACAGCAACGAAAGGATCATATTCGAGGGGCAAGCCATTGAGAATGGTAGCGATATGTTCTACAGTTGAAACTGAACTCCCACAAGAAGCAAGGAGATCGCAGATTTCCTTTATCTGGACTGTGTACGCTTGCATCGTCTGAGAAACTTTCTTAATGGAGCGAAGACGACAATGGAGAAGCATCAGTTTGGTGGTAGACAATTGAGAATAAAGGCCGAAAATAGTTTTCCAGATCGACGTCGTTGTACCTGCTCCAACAAGATTGGGCAAAATATTCTGACTCACGGTGAAAAGAAGCCATGAAGCCAGTGAACTATCTTGTTTAACAAAACTCTTATACAACGGATTAATCATGCTCTCACCTGCTTCATTTGGAACGAACTTGGGAGGAGGAGGAATGGCATCGCTAAGATACAACGGATTAATCAGTAGGATCTGTTGCTTCCAGAGAAGGTAATTTATGTCATCCAGGCGAATACTTATGCTCTTGTTGGAAAACGACTGAGAAGTACCATCCTCGTACCTTCTTGATGAGCCATGGAGAAACCAGAAGAATAAAATAGACGCAAGAAAACTAAAAGCGAGATCTCAGGATCAAAGGAAAGAAAAAGGTCTACTGATACCATGTGAAGAATTTCACAGTCTCAATAACAAGAGAATATAAGGGTTGATTTATTGATAGAGAGAATGTTTATTTATACACAAAATCCATGCATAACGTGTGAGGTAACAACTTTTCCCTTCTTAATCTGTGAACAAATTTTCTCCGAGAATTGGTTTTAACAGATTAACATTCTATCACTCCCCACAGCAAAAACCACATAAGCACAGATAGAAGCAGATGCAGACGCAGATGCTATGATCAAAACCGTTACATTGTGTCGCGGCGGCAATTTAATACTATGATCAAAAGTGATAACATATGCTCTATATTCTGAATATCAAATTTTCTGCAGAGTAATTATGGTGCTACATTCTCCGGATTCACATCATCTTTACCCTGTGTAGTTTTTCCGGACAGTCTCCCTTCTCCTACATGTATGCATACATAAATACACATGTGTATATACACAATCTCCCTCCACCCATGTGCGTGTACGTATGTGTGTATATATTTCCACAACTAGCACTACTTCTGCAGAGGACACAATGGAAAAACAAGTACTGATAAATGAAACCTATGTACCAGACATGCGACTCATGCCGATGATATTCCCGCCAACAATCCTTTGGATCCTACCAGGTGTCCCGAAATGCACTGCCTAATCTCTTCGAAAGCACACAAAGTTTCCGAATCAAGATCTCCAGCAAACTGCACATACAGCAGGACATATACAAGGAATATTTTAATAAGCATAAGCCGCAAGTTTTAGTGAGCATAAGCAGGAAGTAAAGAACTCCATTACTTCTCGTACCAAACAAACCCTCTAAATCGAAAAGAAGTATAGAATTGTATTTCCGAGGCAGGGATTTGTGTTTATAGGAAAACTCAAGGATTACCTGATGAGCCCTATTTGCAAAATGCACGCCTTGAAGCAGCAGTGCCTCTTGTGCAGATTCCTTGTCTAAACTGCGTACTGATTGAAGCTCCGTTCCCACTCTCTTTATGTACATTGTGACCAGCTTCATCGACGCCTGCTTTATCTACAAAATTACAAATTCTTCATTGACAACGGCTTTTGTGTGACATGGTGAAAGAGGAAGAGCGGTTCAATATGAGCCGAGGGTGGGTGCAAGTCATTTTAAACATTTTTCTTTTGTTCACAATTCAAGAAATTTCACAGCATCGGTATCGTAAGATGAAATGGGAAAACGAAAATGAGGATACGAAAAAGGGAAAGTTGTAAACATGTAAGAATAAAGAGCTTACTTTATACACCATTCCTGAATCAAGCATCCAATCTACTGGAATCTTACACTCCTGATAAGATCGTGTTACTGAATTTCTCAGTTTGATAAGCCTTTGTATGCTCTTTTCCGACCTAGCATGATTACAAAATTGACAGAACCATTCAGTTTCCTGACTAAATCGTATATAAGTCAGAATTAAGATTATAAACTAGAGCGCAGTTTACACAGTCCTTACTTGTCCAGTAGGCCAGCCATCCTCTTCAAGGCAACTCCACAGGGAATGCTAGTGTCATCTTCGTAGGAAGAAATCTCTGTTTCCAACAATTTTAAATCACGATATTCGATAGCAGCTTCTCGCATGGCATCCGCTTTTCTCTCTGGCCACTTAAAATGCTTTAACACAGCACGCTCATCTGCCTGTAGAAATAGGATGCAGACAATGCAAATAACTCAAATGTGCATCATCAATATATTACAACGGCCTCATTAGCATACACCTTTGCTTAAACTTCTTAATATCACCGATAACTTGTTTGCCATCAAAAGGAAATATCTCCTAATTCGACAAACCAATTTCCTTTTGCCGATTCCGGGTGATTAATGAAGTTACACATGACTCAAGAAGCGTTAATACCAGTTAATGCAGTTAAGACTAAACTAAAATTAAGATCAATATCAAAGCAGATAACATAGAGAGCTTTGAGACTTACCAAGGACGAAAGTTCTTTGTCGAGCCAATCAACAAATTTCACAACATCTTCTATATCTGTAAAGGCTGCAGACAACACCCTGTTGATGAGGCTGTTGATGAATTCTCCCTTTGTTTCGACATCCGCTTTTATCTAGCAAAAGGGTTGTCGATTTTTTAACAGACAAATCTTCAGACAATCAACGAAAACAAAAGTACCAGTTCTATATCTCTAACTCAAAAATACTATATGCTTACAGCTAGCAGATGAGCCGAACGGTGCTGAATTTCATCAACTATGCTACTATGCACGCTAACAACAGTGGCCTTTTTCTGATTCCATGCTCCTGCTCCTGCTCCTGCTTGGGGGTCCTTTCTCTTTTCTTGCCTTGTCAACAAGTCCACCATAAGGGAATGAGCCTTCGGAGTGGTGGCTCCTTTAGCAGGGAACCGAGGAGGTGGTGGCAGTGGCGGCAGTGGTGGTGGAGGAGGCGGTGGCTGAGAGTAAATTATTGGTGAACCTGTCAGTGAGCCAACATCTTTTGAAGCCAAACAAGCAGATGACCTTAATGGAGCTTTAACTGTTTTTGTCTCCCCACTAACTTTTGAGTGTTCCAATTTGTTAGCAATGAGCTTCTGTATGTCCTTGAATTTGGGGCTCTGATACTCTCCATTTGACTCCCTCTTCTTTCAATCAATGCATGCGTATAAATGAATTTGTTAGAAATCTTACATTTTCAATAAATAAAAAAACTCAAAAAGACTAAAACTTTCTGATTAGTAGCTCAGATGAATTTGAAACTTGAATGAAATTTGTTCCAAAAAGTTGAGTCTTGACCATAACCATACTATTTACCAACACCAATCTTGGGGTTCATATGCAAAATCAAGTATCTAACCTGCAATTGCACCTGGTCCGAGACAGGGTCAGGGCGGTGAGGGCTTGATAGAGCAGCTAACTTGGCTTCAGCTGCAAAAAGATCCTCCTTGAGCTTTCTATTAATAAACTCCAGCTCCATATTCAAGCTCCTTGCTCCATCCAACTCTGCCCTCAGGCCCATCATCTGAGCCTGCAAATCTTTAACCAACCCCTCACTACAACTCAGCTTCTCCCTCAGTTCATCTACACCATTCTTCTCTGTTGAACTCGTGTTTTCTTTAGCAACATTAGGACGCCTAGGCCTTCCAAACTGTTCCACAACTCTACCCTTTTGATAGTACCCACCAACTTGCACATGCTCCCCAGATTTAGGCTTGGTGTTCATCACCAAACTCCTCCTGCTGTTCTTGGTGCTGTCAGGGGGCACACTTTTGGGCCTTGAAGACTGGTCTTTAACCTTGAAACTCGATGGGGGAGTGCTCCGAGGGTGCTGAGACATGGAAATGGGTGTAATGAGCTTGCAATGAGGTGGTTTTAGAGCTGGTCCATGTTGCTTCATTGTATGGTATCAAAATTTCAACTTGAACAATGTTTGCATTTGTCTTGATTCTGAAGGGAAAATAAGCAGGTGCTGGGCTGGTGGCTGTGTGACTGGAAATGCAAGAAAGAAGGGTCGACTGCAGGTACAAGGATTGTAAAAATGGTAGCAGATTAGATCTTGTGATGATTCTCTCTCTCTTTTGTGAGAGATTGTTGTTGTTGTCGTGCTTTATGGGATACCCGTGGGGAGGGAGGGTTGTCCCTGTCATTAACATCTCATCAACTGGTCTGGCTGCCCAGAAAAAACAAACCTTTCATTTCATTTATTTTATATCACTGTGTATGTCGACCATATTTTGACACTTGTGGGATAAGGAACGCTCTTGGCTGGCCAGGTGCTGGAGCTGGAGGAGGAGGAGGAACTTTAGAACAAACCCACCCAACCCAAAACTAACATTTTATTTAAGCGTGTAAAGTATCTATTTTTACATTTAAATATCTAAATTATTTCTAAATAAAATAAGTAATTAAAATTTTGTTTTAATATAAATATATTTGATTTTTGTTAAATTTAATGTTTAAAGTTTTAATTTTTTTTTCAAATTTGGTGTTCAATTCTTTTTGTGAACTTGAAAATTGTTGACTATGTGTCGATTAATGATTGAGAGTTGGCTTTTAAGTTAAGTACCTATTTTTGATAAAAATAAGAACTTTAATCACTTACTTTATCCAAATAGTTAGATACCTAAATATAAAATAAGATATTTTAAACATTTATTTTATTTTTAAATCTTTTATTATTTTTTTCTTTAACTATCATAAGACTAGCATTAAAAGGGATTAGAAGACGCGATAATTTAAAATCAATCTTGGATAGCGATAATTTTTGCACGATAGTTTGGATCGTCAACAATTTTTTTCTTTCTTCGTTATGCGTCTCGTTCGGACAGAAACAATGAGATTCATGAAGCTTCTGAATTTTATTGGTATGCTTATTTTCATAGAATTTCTTTTAGATTATAAAAATCTTTGGATTGCTTAATCTAATTATTTTGTTTCTTGATTGCGATGTAGATATAATTTTTTTTATGAATTTAATAAAAAAATCAGTAAAATTTATTAGAAAAAATTCATATGTAATTTTTTTGAAAAAAAATCTATATATTTTTTATTCAAAAGTTACTTTCACCACTTAAATTTTAGAACTTTATCCCCTAAAGTTTATAAGTTTATCACCTAAAATAAAAATTTACATCTGTCCCTAAATCTTGGAACATCTTAAAAAAATATTTTTAAAATCTCGTTAGTAAAGTTAAACTTATAATTTTAACTCAAAAACTCGATTTGATTAATCCGATGTCAACTTAATTTATTTTAATTTAAAATCAACAATTAGAATCTATAAAATCCAAATTTTAAAATAATAACTAAAAATGACCCAAACTGAATGACTCAAACTCAAAATACACTAATTTAAAACGATCCAAACGCGAAATGAACCGAACATGCAACCCGAAATAAACACTACTGCCAAACTCAAGCAAAATACTAACCCCCAAAATACTAAACCACAATAAGATGAGGATGAATACTTGAAAATTTATCCAAGGTGAGTAGTTTAATGGGAAAAGAGTTATTTGCTTAATTACGCCATCTATGATCATCATGCACCCAACAGATTAATTAACAACCGGAACCTATATGCACCAGTAATAATATTGCAGCATATACCATTAATGTGAAATCCTTTTCCAACTGTCTGCAACCTATTCCTTTCATTTATTACTCATAATAGCACAATTACAAGCTCATGGTGCTCGTGTTCTGGATTCTATAGGCACATACCTTTCCTGGGAGGTAATTCTTTAATTATTTCGTTTAATAAGAGAGAGAGAATGAAAAATGGAAAATGGACAGTGACTAAACCACAGTCTGATGGTGAAATGTGGCATTTTGTGGTAAATTGATGCATGTGTTCATGTATGCGTAGACCCTAATCATACTCCAATATAGATTTCGGTTCAAGTTGTCTCATCACAATCTACCTATGTAATGATTGGTTCAAAGCTACGTTAGTGCAAACCTGCTCATTAGCCTTCTTATTGGGGTTGGTTGGTGCAACTTCCCTTGCTAGTGGCTGCATCAAAATTATAATGTATTTTCTTTGTTAAGCCTTACCTATGCCCCTACGCACACCAAGTCACCAACCCTATTCAACATGAATCACCTTGCCATGATTTGAGATGATGTATGTATGTATGTAGCATGTATGTATGTATGTATACAAAATGACAAATATACATGACTACATGTTATTCAATCAATTTGTAGAGGAGAATACCAGTATGGACAATATGGTGACAATAATCATATTGATTCCTAGCTTGAATGGTCCACAATCCTTGGCCATACCATACTATAAACAGCTAGGCTAAGCACACAACACAAAACAGTCTAAACTTCTTGCTCAGCTCACCTTATCCATTTGTGGTTTACTCCAAGTATATTAGTACATGATTATTATTTCAATAGTTATTTTAGAATACACTTATCTTTGAGAATATCATTGTGTCGTCATCACCGCCAACAGAAGACACCTCCAAATTTCACTCCATGCTTGAAAAAAACTCATTTTGTTCTGAACAGTAATGTGAATATGAATCATGCGCAAGTGTCTGCAATCGCAATCACAATCAAAAACAACACCATCTCAATGTCAGTTCCACTAATTCCATTCACTATATTATATATTTATCATTCAACACTCCACATTACCTGCTCTTGGGACCGGAAATACATGAAAGGAGTATAGTTCAGAAAATTTGATACTCTAGATGTATAAATATCAGCATACCTGCAAATTACAAATTGATTAATATATTGTGACCAACCAATCATTTCCCAACTTTCTATTTCAGAATAATGTATATCAAGTCAAAAGGCCATGACCACTTACTTCTCTATTTGTCGCATCAAATGGCTTTTGTCCCACAGACCCGCACGAGAAAGAAATCCCCACCTAAACCAAAATGTTTCATACTATCTCAGTTACATGTTTATGTTTCTAATGGTGTCCATTCCATGCAAATCATCCACAACGAAACATATACGATCAACTAATCACAATTTTTTAACCAGTAGACTTCACAGATGAGAATGCATATATTCAACATTACCTCATTTTGTAATATTCAAATAAGTTGAACCTAATAATCTCCAAAGATGTAAGTTCTCTTTCCTTGTTTTACCTTTTATTAAACAGCTCTCCATCTGCTTCTAGCAATGGAGCAATCTCCTCATCAAGTTTTTGCATGACAATAAGAAGCTTCTGCATGCTCTCTGTCAGTTCTCCGTCATCCATGTTAGTTGCAGCAAGTGTCTAAAACCATGTAGAAGGAAACAAGAACTTTGTTATTTCACCACCATAGTAAACTCCTTATCTATGAATAATATAATTTTCTTTACTTGCAAGGTAAGCATAAGCCAAATATGAGCATGATTTCAGAATAAATAAAAGAAATTTATACTGCACGAAACCATAGAGAATGTGAATGTTGTTGCCCCTTACAAAGATTAAGGATGATAAGAAAACAAGTATAAAATTTGTATGGTTTGCAAAATTTTAGGACGTCGATTTATAGCAATGAGACTGCAGATAGATAAAACTAAAATGTATTTTAATTAAATGTTTCATTAAGTAAATTATGCTAGATAGTGATTACATTGTAGCATGAAGAAGAAGCAGGGATCTAAAATCCTACAGAATACAAGCTGTATCATGTAATAGGACAAAGTTACCTGAGCTGGGCGTCCTCGGCCTCGACGTTGCAGAGCCAGCCGTAGTTGGTTAAATACTCCCCCTAAAACCTCCTTTTGATTAATAAGCTCTATCACCTTTTCACGATGACCCCGGCTTAGTATTAAAGAATTATACTGTTGTTTCACAAAATAAAGACCCTTTTCAGCACTCAGCAAAAGAGGATTTAAAAGAATACATTACCACTTAGTTTTATCAATAGTCAAAACTTATTGATCTCAAAATGGATCTTATTTTCAACAATGGTTCAGTAATTACTACTTCAAGTTTAATGGTAACCCTTTTACTTCACATTATAGTTCTGATTAAATTCATGCTCAATGATTAGTAAGCAAATCATTACAATAAAATATTGGCATAAAATAGAACTGAAGCTTTGATACACAATTTTGTTTTGATCTAGGAAATACAAAGCATATTAATGGAACATCTTCATACCTCTTCCTCCAATTCTCGGCAAATCAATGCTGTTCGCCATCGTAAATGGACTTTGGATTGACTTACATCAGTGTAAATATGATCACCAACATAAAGAATTTCATCTCCATGGATACTTAGGGAATTCTCAACCATCTGAGCACTTCCCCCAGAGTACACACTTCCTGCATAAGAAACAAAAGATGAATAAATAAGGATGTCAAATCAAGCAAACAAAGATTTCCTTTTGGCACACATTGTAAGACAGACTGATTAAATCATTGGTTCAGGGTGCCAAAAGTGCACTGTCATCAAAAGCTAAAAAGCACATGTCATGAGTAACTTCTCAACATCCTCAACTCTGGTTGATAAGATATTTAGAACAATATGAATTATTTAGTTAAATCTTTAGTTATGGAAAATGCTGCAGCTATTACATAGCTTTCAAATACACTCAGTGGTTTTATCTCTAAACCCCAAAATATTGCCTATATACAACCAAGAAACAGAATCAAAACAGCCAAGGAAAAAAGTTCTTTTTTACCCTCTCATAGTTTCGCCTATATAAAATGCTCCACTTTAAATGATAAAAAAGATCAAAACATATGGTACAGACATAGATCACCTGCGCGAGCCTTGAAGCACGGACGCATTAAGCCCTCACCAGTCACCACCTCATACAACGGGTGTGACATTTGAAAGAACTCTGGCTTCCTTGCTGAGACTATTACCTATACAGATACAAAACAGCAAGAAAACATAACTGCATCAATATGTTTGAATGCCATCAAATCGAATAAAAAACATTAACATTTCCTTCTTTAGAGCAATTTCATACTTACAAGAAAACCAATCACAAAAGTTGTGCAAGGAGAAGACTATACTGGAGCTATTTTTTTCTCATATTACATATTATCATTCGATAATTTCAAGGTCGTGAGATCACAAATTATCAGTTTTCTTAATATGATTTGAAGAAACAAATCTAAATATTAGTATTCTGCTAAAAACATCAACAAAAGGAAGCCAACTGGACCTTACTCAATGGTAAAGCAGAGGCCCAACCATTAGGTCCAAGTTAAAGTCATCCTACAACGTATTTGCCAAAATCTTGTTCTGGATTCCTTGATATATATGTTGGTTTGTTTCAGTAATTAGTTAATTGGTTTTTTCCTCACGACGAACCTGTTTGTTAGATAACATTATCTATGTCTAACTCTAAACACATAGATGGACAGGGAAGAATACGGAGCATGTAGCAACACTTACTATGTCAAAAAGATCTCGCCAACCCATGTCATTAGGCAAGAATCTGTTAAAAGAATGCCGCATCATTTTGTCTGTGTACTGGTAATCTGAGTTTGTAATAAGAAGCAACTTTTTACCTGCCTGATGCATCAAATGTACCCATAAAAAAAAGTAAATTATCATGACGAGTTAGATGAGAAGGTAAACTGTAAAAGAAATACCTCCTTTTGATCCAAAAGTGCTAAAGGTAGCTCAGGATCAGGCTCCACAAATAATTCAGGTTTGGACATTATCTCATTCTGCATAATGTGACCCATCAGTATGAACACATGGACCACAACGCTTAATCATCAAACTTTCCTTCCTCTATTTACCTTAAGTTGACCTTCTACATGTGCCCTGAATAAAGCCTTTCCAACAGCCTTAAAACCGAGTAAAGAGTCACAAAATAAGCACATATTTATCTGAGAGACAGATTAAATACCAGATATGCGGCAGTAATTTACCTTGTAAAGTCCTTTATAGTCCAGTGGAACAAGATCTGCAGGAATCGCTCCATCATCTAATCTGTCCACCATCTAGAATAAGGTTCAAATTATTAAGGAGATAACTGTCTAGTTGAGCAAATACTTAGCAACAATGCAAGTCGAAACAAAGGGATACTAATGTAGCAATTAAAGATTTTTGTTTCTGAAGATTATGAGATCTTACAAGCACAGCGCAAGTGCCAATGCAGAGACATAAGACACAAATTTATCATGTACAAAAGAAACATGAAGGAGTCGTAAAATTGCAGCAGGTATCCCATAATAGCTAATTACATAAAGAAGGAAAGGCACTCGATTGTTAAATTTTCACTATGAAGTGCAAGTGACCTGAAAAAAGTTTCTATGGAAATCTAGATAGTTGTTTGTAGCTTAAACGGGGACAAAGTACCTGCATATATGCAACAGCTTCTGAAACAGAAAATAACGTATTAAGGAACTCCCATTGACTCTCTTTCCGCAGGTCCACCAGTTCTCTCCCATAGATCTCGCTTCCAAGCATAGAAAGTTAATCACCACTACAGAAAATATGCCGTAAATAATGCAATGGAACATGAAATACTGAGAAATCACCACTAAGAAATCGAATAGATTGACAAGAGACCCATCCATCAGAGCAGAAAATGTAATGCACACACAGGTTAGTATATGAAAGCACAGTAGTGATATCAAGGCAAATTGATATAGAACCATTCATCTAGATCATATGTTCCCTACAAGATGGTTTGTAGCCTTGAATTTGTAGCAACGCATTACAGATCCCACATAATAGTTACCAATAGCTAAAGTAAAGTTACACAGCTCAAATCCATACCTAACATCTTGAGTAGATAGCATTTTAGTGCCATGCATGGCCCTTTTCACATAGCCAAACCGGTCGGCCTTAACCAAATTTCCTTTTTGTTTGTCAATAACAAGACCCCTAATTACCTACAGAAAACCACGAGGAAAAGCATGTTTGGGGCCATGAAATTATGAGAAAACAATTCATAAGAAGCCATGAGTATGCTCGGTCAGAAATGAAGAAATTACCAAATCAGGGTCAAAGGCAAGCCCCTCAACTGGGAAACCCATATTCTTCAAATTCTCCATGCAGTAATCATAAGCTCGCCCTTCCCAAGCCTGCAAAAGAATCAATCGACTTCATAAAATCTAAAGTAACCAAAGTGAGATGAATCCATTTATGTTAATGAAAGCAACAACCAATGACGGATCCAGAAATATATTTGAGTGTGTACACCTGTAAAATCCCAAATTTCATGATGGGCACAAGTCATAAATATTACGAAAAAAATCAAAGTCTAATTCATAAAAGTTAAGAAAATTGAAGGCAAATGTATGAACTTTGAAAAGTTTAGGGTGGACACGGGCCCATCCCACGTTACATTTGGATCCGCCATTGGCAGCAACTGAACCTAGAGTTATTTCCAATCAGTATGAATGTCAACGGATATTCACCATCACATTATAGTGTATCAAAGTGTAGTCCATATCATATCCTATGGCACTTATCGACCTAAGATTCAGAGTCCGGCTGCAAAATATACCACGAGAAGAGAGCCTTGCCGCCGAGGGACTCTGTAGATAAAAAATGACACTGGTTGAGGTTGACAAAAAAACAGCACACCTGCTTCCAAAATAAATTCAACCGATTTCTAGCAGCTAAGAAGAAATGGAACCACCTTAGAAACAAATTAAAATCATAAACTATCACATACAATGATAGAAAGTAACAACACTAGAAACTATATGTCAAGGTAAGATAATTAAGATGATTCGAGACATTCGAGACTGAGTTCAATAAGGCATAAAGTTAACAAAAAAAGGATGGATTTACAGCACCGTAATACCCAACTCTCTGAGTAACCCCCCAGCCTCCTCAGCCTCCAACCAAGCTACATGTTCAATTGGACCTTCTAAAGCATCCTGGCCATCAAGCCCTACATTGGTAAAAAACAAAACCCAGAAATATACAGCATAAATTTTAACCATCGTCATTATTTAAACTAGAGAAACAAAACATTTCGAAAGATACCATTTATTCTACTGAATAAACACATTCAAAGCCAAGTGACAAACGAGAAAAAAAAAACAAATTTAAGGTAAAAAAGCGCTGAAAAGAATACCAAAAGTCTCAAGATGTTGCATATTGACGTTCAAATCTCCTTTAGTGCTTTGCCCCAGATAATCAACATCACAATCGGTGGAAGAAGTGAGGGAGAAAACATCCCCCCCTACACTGGTGTTACTGCTATTACCACAACCACACCTGAACACCATTTTTGGATCTCTCGCCACTAAACGTTGAGGAGAAAAAATGGGTCTCGCGAATAGGTTTTGGAGATACTGAAGATTGGTAGTAACCATTGCTAGAAACTGCAGATTTGGCCAAAGTAAAAATAGTCGAATTATGTGTCTCTCGGACTCAAAACTCAGAGCCGGAGAGACCCAATGCTCGCGGTGATTCTCCGGTTCCAGACAGACACAATGGATAATATTTGGTTAATCTCAATCCATCGTTTTCGCTCTGTATGTAAAATAATTAGGGCAAGTCAACAACAAAGAGAGCTATTTAGGGTTTTTTTGTTTGCTTTCCTTTTGTGTACCTAATTTTTCGTTAACTACTTAACTATATTAACGCGCGTTTTCTAAAAGAAAACCATTTAAAATGCAACTAAAAGAAAAGAAATGTTTTCTGACCGTTAGATTTACGCAAATAACTATTAGCCGTTTGATTAAAAAGAAAAAATATGTGACCCATTTAACCAATTATTTAAAAGTAAGGTAAGAAAAAGGTAAAATTTGGTAATAATTTTGATACATACTATTTTTATTACGTTTTAGGTAATAAATTACGTACAATTTATAATAATTTATGTACCTATTAAAATTCTCACATTTCTTATAATAAATTAAGTTTTCTTGTAATAACATATGCATGTACATAAATGTTTACTCTAAATTGAGTTCTTTTGAGTTTTGGTGAGATCTTGTAATAAATACGGTACCTATCATTTTTTATTATGTTTCGGGTAATAAACTATGTACAATTTGTAATAATTTATGTACCTACTAAAATTCTCACCCTTCTTATAATAAATTAGGTTTTCTTGTAATAAAATATGTATGTACATAATGCTTACCCTAAGTTGAGTTCTTTTGAGTTTGGGTGAGATCTTCTGAGAAATATGGTATCTACCGTTTTTTATTACTTTTCAGGTAATAAACTATGTACAATTTATAATAATTTATGTACCTACTAAAATTATCACCCTTCTTATAATAAATTAGGTTCTCTTGAAGGAAAATATGTATGTACAAAAAATATTTACCCTTATTTGAACTCTTTTGAGTTTGGGTGGTCTCGTGTAATAAATACGGTACCTACTGTAAAACTAAAATTGATTTTGATATAACAAATAAATGTAAGGGCTAATTTTGAAATAATTTTTTGGTCCTTAAGTCAAAGTTTGATCTCTAAGTCAAAACCAAGAACTTTGAAATACTCTTACAAGCCATTTTTACACGAGGGTATCGATACCATGAGGACAGGTATCGATACACCTGGGATTTTTTAAGGCTTGTTCTTGAGATCAAGAATAGGTATCGAAACAAGGTTCGATACCAAAACTTTCTGCCAACCCATGTTTCGATACTGGTATCGAAACATCTTGGTTAATTTTCAAATTATTTTTTAATTTTAAAAATATAACTCCTGGTATCGATACAAGTATCGATACACCCTTAATCTCCAACGGCTATTTTCAAGCATTAAATGAGTCGACCGTTGATGTTAGTTAATTTTTGAATGATGGTTAGCCTGTATCGAAACAAGGTTCGATACCAGGCATCACAGAAAGTTTTTGTATCAAAATAGGTATCGATACACCCCTTATTAAATGCACAACGACTCTTTCTTTTCTTGGCATGTTTCGAAATAGGTACCCCGTGTTTCGATACCACCTGCTGCAGAGTGCATTTATGATGGAAAAATGAAGCTCCAACGTCCATATTTACTTTCCCAACAACTTCAACGGTTAGAAATCAATGAGAAGGTATAAAAAGAAGCATTTTCAAAAGCATACACAGAGAATTGAACATCAAGCAACATCCAAGCACACAAATCCAACTCAAAGCACTTCATTGCATACTTTATCCTCCCAACTTGTGTATTTCACTTTGATCTGTTGTAAATTAAGTTTGGGAAGTGTTTGTTTGTATTAGGGGCTATTATTTCTTGTGAGAGAATCCTTCTTAGCCAAATCAAACTTCTTGTAACACCTTGTGAGGTCTAAATCAATTTTGGGTAGAAAATTGATTTGTTTGTAAAGGTTATCCCTTGAACCTAGAAAAAGGTTGAATTCAATAGTGAATTGTTTTCAAAATCCTTAGTGGGAGCTAAGATAGTGGATGTAGAGCTTGTTCGAAGCTTGAACCACTATAAATCATTGTGTTCTCTATTTTTCGACTTTTACCAAAATTTCTTTTACCAATTTTTTAATATCCAATTCACCCTCCCTCTTGGCCATTATTCAATGCCGATCAACTCAACAATTGGTATCAGAGTTAGATCTTTGAAGGGATTCACCTTCACCAAAGAATATCCAAGGATTGTTGATTATCTCTAAAACAAAAATCTAATGGCCTCTACTTCCGGTTCGTGGAACGAGTCTCACTCCATCACCAAGCCACCCTTCTTCAATGGGGACAACTATCCTTATTGGAAGAATAGGATGAGGCTATTCATCAACTCCAATGACTATGTCCTTTGGGATATAATCGAAGATGGACCCTCTATCCCTATGAAGCAAGAAGGATATCGACAAGTTCCTAAGAAGAGGAACGAGATGACCGATGAAGAAAGAAGGAGAATGTCCATAAATGATAAAGCTCTTCACATTCTCTTTTGTGCTTTAGGCCCCGACATCTACTCTAAGATGTCTTCATTTACAAGTGCCAAAGAAGTTTGGGACTCCTTAGAGACAACTTATGAGGGCACCAATGCTGTGAAGGAAACAAAGATTGGCCTTCTCAACCTAAACTATGAAAATTTCAAGATGGAGCCGGATGAAGACATCACCAAAATGTTCGATAGATTTTTCGTGATTGCCAATGGTCTCAAAGGTTTTTGTGAGATCATTCCGGAAGAGAAGCTCGTGAGGAAACTTATCTACTCTCTTCCCGAGTCTTAGGATAGCAAAAGGATGGCTATCATTGAAGCCAAGGACTTGAAGACTCTAAAGTTAGATGCTCTAGTGGGATCCCTTCTTACCCATGAGATCATGAAGAAAGGAAGAGAAAAAGAGAAAAAGAAAGAAGAGGTAAAGATAGAGAAGAGGGAAGTAGAGAAAAAGAAGCAAGGGATTGCTCTTAAAGCTTCATTGTCACAAGAAGAAGTGGACACTAATGAAGAAGAAGAGCTAGAGGAATTGGCCATGGTGGCCAAAAGATTCACAAGGCTTATGAGAGCAAATAGGAATCGAAGATTCCAACGAAAGGGGGACTTCAAAGCAAAGAGCAAAGAAGAGGATAAAGATCAAATTATTTGCTATAAATGAAAGAAGCCCGATCACATTAGGACTGATTGCCCTCTATACAAAAAGAAGGGTTTTGATAAGAAGAAGAAACATAAAGCTCATGTTGCCACTTGGAGTGATGAGGAGTCATCATCCGATGAGGACAATGAGGTGGCCAACTTGTGTCTCATGGCTCTTGATGATCCTAAGGTAACCCTTGAACTATCTTGTAATGATTTATCTTATGATGAACTTTATGATGCTTATGATGAACTACAAGATGTGTATGATGAGTTGGTTTTGAAGTTCAAAGAATCAATTTTGAAAAGCAAGAAAACTATTTCCGATTTAGAAATGAAAAATGATTCTTTGACAAAAACAATTTTGGATTTGGAAGTAAAGGTTGTTGATTTAAATGATGATTTGAAATTTTTTCAAAAAGAAAATGTTGATTTAAACAACCTTGTTTCAAGCTTGAGTGCAAATCACCACAAGGTGGTGAATGAGCTTAAAGAACAAATTAAGGTGATTGGGAGTTCAACTTTTGAAAAGGGAAGCTCTTCAAAACCCAACCATGTCAAAAGAAATTTTCAAAACCACAAACAAAAGGGTTTTCAAAAGCATTTTAGACATAAAAAAATTAGGAGTGTTTGGGTTCCTAAAGAACTCATTGTTTCTAGTAATGTAAATGCCATTGTCTCTTGGATTCTTAAGGGAACCAAGCTTTTAGGGACTAACTCTCATGGACCCAAAATGATTTGGGTACCAAAAATGAAAAACTAATTTTTGTTTGTAGGTTGAGCATTGCTTCAAGGCCAAAGCTTCAAGTCAAAATATGTGGTACCTTGATAATGGATGCTCAAGACATATGACCGGAGACAAGGGACAATTTAAGGAGTTAGAGCTCAAAAAGGGTGGAGTAGTGACATTTGGTGACAACTCCAAAGGCCAAATTGAGGGTATAGGCTCTATTGGTAATCACTCCTCTATTCTTATTGAAAATGTCTTACTTGTTAGTGATCTTAAGCATAACTTGTTGAGCATTAGTCAATTGTGTGATAAAGGTTTCTATGTTTCTCTTGATAAAAATGGTTGTAAAATTATTGATATAGAATCCAATAGAACAATGCTCATAGGTCATCGCATAGGAAATATTTACATGGTGCATCTAGATGACATAAACTTATCTCATGCATGCTTAGTTGCTAGTGATGAAAATGATGCATGGTTATGGCATAGGAAACTTGGTCATGCTAGCATAAGTGTTTTAGAGAAACTTGCCTCCCAAAATCTAGTTAGAGGTTTACCTAAGCTCAAATTTTCTTTGGATAAAATTTGTGATGCATGTGCTAAGGGTAAACAAAAGAGAGTTTCTTTTAAGTCCATTAATGATGTTTCAACTAGTAGAGTATTACAATTGATCCATATGGATCTTTTTGGACCTATTAGGACTACTAGCTTGGGTGGAAAATCATATGTTTTTGTTATTGTTGATGATTACTCTAGATATACTTGGGTTCTATTTTTAAGTTCTAAAGATGAGGCCTTAGAAAATTTTATCACATTTTCAAAAATTTCTCAAAATGATCTTGATCAAAAAATTTCTCATATTAGAAGTGATCATGGAACTGAATTTCAAAATTTAGGTTTTGAAAATTTTTGTAATGAAAATGGTATTAGCAACAATTTTTCGGCTTCTCGCACTCCTCAACAAAATGGGATAGTTGAGAGGAAAAATAGAACTTTAGAGGAAATGGCTAAAACCATGCTTTGTGAAAACAACTTACCTAAGTACTTTTGGGCAGAAGCCACAAACACTTATTGTTACATCATAAATCGACTAATGATTAGGCCTATTTTAAAGAAAACTCCTTATGAGATTTTAAAGTCTAAAAAGCCTAACATTAGCTATTTTCACCCTTTTGGGTGCAAGTGTTTTGTTTTGAACAATGGAAAAGACAATTTGGGTAAATTTGATGCAAAAAGTGATGAAGCTATTTTCCTTAGTTATTCTTTAAATTCTAAGGCTTATAGAGTTTTCAACAAAAGAACCTTAGTTGTATAGGAATCTATACATGTGGTTTTCGATGATAACCTCCTTCCTAGGAAGGATTCTTGTGATGATGATGATGTAGGAATCATTGAAACCATTGATGATGGACAAGCATCAAAGGTGGATGGGATTCCAAGCAATGAGGAAGCACAAGATCCTCCAATAGAAGCTTTGGGAAATGTAAAGCTTGAAGAAAGGGAAGTGAGCTACCCAAGGGAGTTCAACTATGTCAAAAGTGGTGAAATCTTGGGTGATCCATCCAAGGGGGTAACTACTCGTTCTTCTCTTAGATTAATGAATCATATTGCTTTTATCTCATACATAGAGCCTAAAAATATCAAAGAAGCCTTAGGTGATGATTATTGGATTTTAGCTATGCAAGAGGAATTAAATCAATTTGAGAGAAGTTATGTATGGACATTAGTTGATAGGCCTAGTAATAAGTCTACTATAGGAACTAAATGGGTCTTTAGAAACAAACTAGATGAGAGTGGTAACATTGTAAAAAATAAAGCTAGATTAGTAGCTCAAGGTTACACTCAAGAGGAGGGAATAAATTTTGATGAAACTTATGCAACCGTAGCTAGAATGGAAGCTATTAGGATGCTACTTGCATTTGCATGTTATCATGATTTCAAGCTTTTTCAAATGGATGTCAAAAGTGCTTTCTTAAATGGTTTTATAAATGAAAAAGTGTATGTTGAACAACCATCGGGTTTTGAAGACTCAAAATTTCCAAACCATGTTTTTAAATTAACAAAAGCTTTATATGGTTTGAAACAAGCTCCTAGAGCTTGGTATGAAAGGCTTTCAACCTTTTTAATTGAAAAGGGTTTTGAAAAAGGGAAGGTGGACACTACACTTTTTATAAAAAGGTTTAAAAATGACATCTTAGTAGTTCAAATTTATGTTGATGATATTATTTTTGGATCTACTAATGAATGTTATTGTCAAGAATTTTCTAAGCTAATGCAAGGTGAATTCGAGATGAGCATGATGGGGGAGCTCTCATTCTTCTTGGGACTCCAAATCAAGCAAAGGAAGGATGACACCTTCATCAATCAAGCAAAATACATCAAGGATATGCTCAAAAAGTTTGGCTTGGAAAATGTGAAACCTCAAGCCACACCAATGAGCTCATCTACTAAGCTTGACAAGGATGAAGGAGGTAAGTGTGTTGATTCTAAATTGTATAGATCAATGATAGGTTCTTTGCTTTACCTTACCGCAAGTAGACCGGATATTATGTTTAGTGTTTGCTTGTGTGCTAGGTTCCAAGCTAGTCCTAGAGAATCACACCTTATAGCCATTAAGAGAAATTTTAGGTACCTTAGAGATACACCTTGTTTAGGTCTTTGGTATCTTAAAGCTTCTTCTTTTGATCTTCATGCCTATTCGGATGCGGATTATGGAGGTTGTAAGATAGATAGGAAAAGTACTTCTGGAACTTGTTAATTCCTAGGTAGTATGCTCATATCTTGGTTCTCTAAGAAACAAAATAGTGTAGCTCTATCTACCACCGAGGCGGAGTACATATCCCTAGGGAGTTGTTGTGCACAACTGTTATGGATGAAGCAACAACTCTTAGATTATGGCATTAAGGTAGACACCATACCTCTTAAGTGTGATAATACTAGTGCCATATGTCTTACCAAAAACCCCATTCAACACTCTAGAACCAAACATATAGAAATTAGACACCATTTCATTAGAGATCATGTATCTAAAAATGATGTTGCATTAGAGTTTGTTGACACCTTAAATCAATTAGCGGACATCTTTACTAAACCTTTGGATAAGGAGCGTTTTTGGACCCTTAGGAGAGAGTTAGGTCTAACTAGCCTATCTTGACTTGCTAAGTGTCATCTTTTTGCTTATCTTGCTTGAATCTTGAACTAAATCATGCTTATGTTACTCTTGTATCTTGATGACTCCATGCATGTTGCTAGGGGGAGTATGAACTTTTTCATGCATAATAAACATGTCATTACATCATATGCATGCTTCTAGGGGCTTTAGAGACTCATTTCTAGTACTTTTAGTAGCCAAAATGCAAAACAAAGATCGAAGATATCGATACAGCTAATCCCTGTTTCGATACCTGTTCATCAGCCCATCTGGGTTTTTGTCAAGAAGAACAGGCATCGATGCTTGCATCGATACCTCTGTTTCGATACTAGCATCGAAACAGGGTGTTTCGATACCAGTATCGATACACAAGGACGAAAGTTATTTAAAACACTCTAAACCTAATTTTAATCTCATTAAAACACTTACAATTTTAAAACCCTAAAACCCTAGCCGACCCTCTCTTTAAAATCCCATCAAATCCGCCTCTCTTAACACAATTTCTTCACGATTTCTTTGAGGGATTTTGATCTACGCATCAAAGACTTCATCATATCAACAAACGGTGCTTCATAATCACGAAATTCATCCTAATCTACAATCAAGGTATACTTTCGAAAAATCTTAATTTCGTTTGTTTTTAGTTTTTAAAAATCAGTTTTTGAGTATGTTTTAAATGTCTATCTTATGGGTTTCAATTAACCTATGATTTTGTCTTAAAATTCCAACTCGTTTTAATCGAATATAAATTTTTATTCGAATAAGTTTTTCGATGGTTTTTCAAAATTTTTAATCCTTAAATACCTTGAATTGTTAGATTTTTTCATAGGATTGAATTGGATTATATATACAAGCATACATATTGTTCTTAACTAATCCAAAATTTTTTCCAATCCTAGATCATGGCACCAAAAAAGCGATCTCGTACCGAAGCCGGATCCTCTTCATCATCTCGTGTTGCACGAGTTGATTTTGAGAAGGTCTATGCTAAGAGTCTAGACAATGATCGTAGATTGGACAACTACAACCTTTTCCGGAGCTATCCTCTCAAAAAGGAAAGATGTGTGGACATTCAATTCATCACGTCACATAGATTTCCTTTTCGTTACTATGACCAACTTGTCGAGTGAAAGTTCTTGCGTTTTTGACATCACGAATTTTTGGCTTAAAATAATAAAATAATAACTGAAAAAAGTAAAAAAATATTAAAAAATATAAAAAAATAATTAAAAAAATAAAATAAAAATAAAAAAAATGATAAAATGAATAAAAAATAGTGGAAGGTGGTTACCGAAAATGGGGGAGGTTTCTACCCGTTTTGGATTGTTGACCGAGTGGGAAGTTCCATGTTTTGGGGGGTTTCGGTTTTTGGGGAGAGGGCATTGGAAATTCGGTTGGAGGCAGTGATGGGAGCGGTGCATAAAAGAGTGAAAAACTGTTGTTTCCTCCACGGGGGGATGAACCAAGGGTGCTTGTTTCAGTCTGCTTCTCCCCCTCCAAGAAAGACTTCATATTGGTTTAAATTAATGCACTCCAAAACACAGAATCTCTTTCGCCGCACTTTTGATGAACAAGTTGCATCCTCTCTAGCGATGTGAAAATTCCGCTGCAGCTCCAATCGAATGATGCAACGCAGATCTACACCACCAGCATCAGTAGCTACGACCGCATCAAGCGATACAAATGTGTCAATTACTCATCAGCTGCGCCGAGCTCGTGTCTCAATCTCATTTCCCCGCTGCCATCCGTCTTCTCTCCATCTTACCCTCGAACTCATCCTCCAATGGTGATTCCATAGAGAGATTAGTCCATCAGTTTGTCAAAGCACCGTCTCTACGAATCAATCGTCTTCATGGTTGATGAACAAAATCAACTTCCCGATCGCAACAACGATGAGTAAACGTTACCAATTACGACATCGATCCGTCTCTGCAGTCGTTTTATCTTTCACTAAACCGGATAACCCCATTTATTAGGTTCGCGCAGTCGCTAGGCCTCAGGTTCCAGTTCCACCCGGTTTTGATCCTCAACGACGACCCTACTTGGATAGCTACAAACCTTCCCTCCATGCTCACAATCCTCCCCAATGAAGCACTGGCGGTGAACTGCATGTTGTACTTGCACCGGTTGCTGAAAGACGACTCTCGTGACCTGCGGCACTTCCTGTACACCATTAAAACCTTGAGCCCCACCGTGGTGACGGTGGCAGAAAGGGAAGTGAACCACAACCACCCCCTCTTCCTCCAAAGCATGACAGCGTTCATGGTCAATAGAAACGCAATGAACTTAAGGTGAAAGGTTCAAAGACCCTGCTCTTTGGTGAAAAGCCTGTCACTGTTTTCGACATCGGAAACCCTGATGAAATCCAGTGGGGTGAGGCCGGAGCTGATTATGTTGTTGAATCTACTAGTGTCTTCACTGACAAGGACAAAGGTGCTGCTCACTTGAAGGGTGGTGCGAAGAAAGTGGTTATTCCAGCTCCTTCACGCATATCGACTGCTTCATTTAAGGGAGTCTCAAACTCGAACCAATGCAAAAGATTAGCCAGTGTAAGCTGCAAAATTTGAAACGCAAATGAAACTCCAGGACACATTCTTCGTCCATTTCTGAACGAAATCAGTTCAAAATGATGTCCCTTCACGTCAATGTTTTTGTGGCTAGTCATGAATCTGTCGGGTCGAAATGCATATGGATTTTCCCACATGGTTGGGTCACGATGAATCTTTTGAAGATTGATGATAAGCCAAGTGCCAGATGAGACATGGTATTTGTTAATTGTACAGTCTTCAATGGCTTCATGAATCACAGAGAGTGGAGTTGCAGGGTATAGACGTAGCGTTTCCTTAATGACGGATTCGAGGCATCACGATGGTTGAGTAATAAAGAATGGAGTGGATAAGGTTTGGAATGAATGGAGTGGATAAAGTTTTGGGGTTAGGCCCGCTCTCTGAATACGAGAAGGCTTGGAGATCCTCAAACCAGAACTAAAAGCATCTATCGAGAAGGGAATCAAGTTTGTCAACCAGAGTGCCTTTCATGCTCTACCGTCAGAGACTGCTTCAGCTAAAGTCTCTGGTGACCCACAAAGTTGTGGTAATTTGATGGTGAATCAAAACCCTATGTTTATTGGGGAAGTGTTGTCGAATAATGCAAGGAGAAGCAACGTATGTGCAGCTATGAAGTATCTTGGGAGTGAAAGCTGTAGCCAAGATAGCAAAAGGCATTGTGGGGAATTGCGGCTTGTTTCGTCTTCACTTTATGATGTTGTTACTACAACACCTATGGGACTCAGGGACCAGAAATAGCTTCTATAGCACATCAAAATGTTAAGTATCTGGCCGCGGTTCGTGGTTCGATTGCAGTGGGAATCAAGCAAGTGCTTTGCATTTTTGATAACACTGGTGCTTGCTTGGATGAGTAGGCCAGTTTTAAAGCATTGTACACAGTGGGGTGATGCTTCTAGTGCTACACAAGGGATTCAAAAGCTTTAAAGCCTGGCCATTAGTATTCAATGCAGAAGCCATCTATAATCAGTAAAGGTAATGGAAATCCAATCCATGTTCACCCTAATTAAAAATTATTTAGTTCCTTTATTTTAATTATGTTTTATTTTAAGTATTGCATGGCATATTTAGGGAGGTCACCTAATAAACACCTTAGTTAATTAATTTAGAGCCCTTTAGGATTAGTCGCTTTAATTAATTAATTAATTTGATTAGGGAGATAATTTAGTAACATTGCATTTGAATCTTATATCTCGAATACACTGAGGTTGGTGTTTTGACGCACTATGATGCTGACCTAGAGAGTGTACCTTGGCATCGAATTCATGTGTTATTAAAAACTTAGAATTTTGAGAAAAATTTAGGTTTAGATTTAAATAAATGGATAGGTAAACAACCAATAACGCTAGTAACTTAGCTTTTAAAAACTTAAGCAATGGAGCCTTTTTAGGATTAGACTTAAAAGAGGCAAGATAAAAATGATCATGCATTTTACTTTAGCCTTTTGAGACAGAAGTTATATTCTTTTAAATTTGGGTGAGGTTTCCTATCTAGAGGACGTCTCGTTCAACTCAAGTTTAAAGGTGGTGTAACTTCTAAATCAAAAGGATATCCAAAATTCAAATAATGTTCACCTAACAATGAAAAACTAAATTAATATCTTTCTTCAAAATATCAATGTCACGTAATGTTTTTTAAGGTACCAATTTTTGGGCGTTTGTAAGGGTCGTCCTTACACGTAACCGACTCCCGAACCCGTCTTCAAAATGAATCTCTGGTTCATTTTTATGGTGGCTGGCCTACCTAAGTGGCCGGTGGCGACTCCAAGTCAACCTTTTTCAAAATTAAATTATGTTTTCCTAAAATTTGGTTCTTCGAGATTAAAAGTGATAAAATTCATATTTTTGAAAACCGATCGTCGAACACTTTTTCCACCTAAAATTGCGTTTTTCAAAAGAGGTCACGACAGCTTGGCGATTCCGCTGGGGACCTAAAAAAATTATTTTTTTCTGTGAGTCAGGCCTAATTTTTTTAAAAAACTTTACGTGGCATTTTGGCATTTTGAAGTTAGATATTAATTTAATTTTTTATTGTTAAGTGAACATTATTTGAATGAGGATAACTTTTTACTTTCATGATATATCTTGTCATTCATGCATAAGCTCTCGACCCGAGCTTTTACCCTTAAGTGGGAGTTAGATATTATCCGACGTGATGCTTTTCAGCTCCGAGTTTCGGATTTTTTATCTGCTTCCGGTATACTAACCTTACGCATCGTGGGGTCTTCACCCCCGTTGTAAAGGACCTATACCACCGAATCGATGTCTTATTATCGTAGTAGACGGTAACGACAATTCGGGAATCCATTGTCTAGACCAAAAACCCGCATATAGAGTAGAAACCAACCCCTTCTAGAGCCAGACAGAGATCATAAGATAAGGCGGTATGCTGCCTAAATGTCGCCAAACTTAGGATTTCTCTGTTAACATGCTTTCTGGTTATTTTTTGTATTTTAGCATGTTCTTTGGTTATTTTTACGCAATGTAGCATGTTCTATGGTTATTTTACGCATTTTATCATGTTCTCTGGTTAACTTTATTTGTTTTTTAACTGCTCTTTGGTTATTTTTTTCAGACATTTTTATATTATTTTATTTTTGTATTCACCATACTAATACTTTTTTTGGTGGCGTGTGAGTGGGTTCATATAGCATGCATTAGAGATATCGATTCATGAGCTAGTTGTATAGGCAATGGTCATAAACTAAAAGGTTTGATATACAAGTAGAAGACAATATGCCAGGATGGATCATATTCGAGAAGACTCAGTACGCGATTAGATTTGGTGTTCGAGAAGACTCAGTGCAAGATCAGAGTTAATGTTCGGGGAGATCAAGTACCGGTAATACAAGGGTATTTCAGAGGATTCCAAGCATGGGGCACGTCTACCGAAATTAAGGTATCTTAGTTGTTGTCAGGAGAATTGTTACAACACCAACAACTACGAGGTTTTGCTACACCGTTCTAGTAAGTGAAAAGAGTTAGACTTATATTGGGTTCAACAATTATTCAAGCTTCAAGTCGGGTTCAAGCTTCAAGTCGGGTTCAACAATTATTCAAGCTTCAAGTCGGGTTTAACAATTATTTAAGCTTCAGGTTGGGGCAAAGATAGTCAGAAAACGCATATTTGGCAATTTAATTAGGGGCATCCCAAGGAGCTATCGAAGGATGAAGATGGGAAATAGAAGGGAAATTCAGAAAGTACAACACGACATGCAGTTTGAGAACTTTGAATCGGCGTTTCAAGTAAAGAACACGTCAAGAGGTCGAGATGGTTACTCGGATGATGCATAGAGAGAGTTGGTGATCAATTTCAGAACCAATACAACTTCTGTCAGATATGCAAGGATTTTACCGGATAAAGTAGAAGACCCATCAATAGATTTTTATCGACATACCAGGACCGACGCTGAACCAGATCGGACGAGGTGATCAACCAAGAAGCTCGGGCCAGCTATCTATCAACAAATTGTCTTCTCCTTGTATTCGATCCTTTAGTTAGATGAATATTGTTTAATGACTAGCTTTTGAAATCGGTATCTCTTGCATTCATGCATTGCATCATTCAAATAGTGCATTTTTTAGGAGAATAAAAAAACAAAAATATTGCATTTTGTTTTTAAATACTACTTTTAAAGTGGCATTGCATTTTGACAAGCATAAATTTGAACATCTTAAGATTAAGAAATTTCAGAAAGTTGTTGAGAGTCACTTGGGTAATATGAAAGATCAGACGGTCTCAGAAGCAGACACCATTTTTCACATTGTTTGGAGTCTAGGAGACCGAGGAAGCAAGACATCCAGATGAAATATAGATACGAGAGATTTGTATGAAAATTCATCTTACACAAGGGTTCAGTTTCAAAGGATTCTTTTTGCAAAAAAAAAAAAAGAAATTCAAAAGGAAGTCAAAAGGAGAAAAAACGGCCGAGTTAAATAATTGGGGCATCTGTTGAAAATTCGAAAGATCAGAGTTTGAGCTATGAAGGCAGTGTTCGATCATGATGTTAACAAATCGACAAGAATTCGGGCATTTGTTCACCACAAACGATGTAGGTGGGGCAAATTATGTTAAGTCATGAATTTACTTGTGAAGATCAGACCAGACATGGGGGCAACCAAGAGAGAAGATACATTGATACTTCAACAATCAAGAATTCAACATTGAAAAGAAGTGAGAGGTCTATCTGCATTTTTGGACCATTACGGAATAATGCCCTGAATCATCCCAGTTGCTTTTGCCCGCAAGCATTGGAGACCCTTTGTAAGGGAGGCTATTTCAATCTCTTTGCTTATGATGCTTGTTTCATATATGTTTTTTCAAGTGGCAAACATTTCATATTTTTTGACTCTTTAATTCTTTAATTATTTGATTCTTTATTATGGGTTTTTTTTTGATCAGGTCTTGAATATTAATTGCAGGATTGACCTTAAATCAAATTCGGAGATCAACTTTGATAATTTGACTTGTTTCTACTTTATGTAGGCCAAAAAGAGAACATTAATGAGTGTTTAGGAAACACGAGAAAATCTCGTACAAATTGAGTGGTTTCCTCTCAAGCATTGTTGACTAAGGTCTCTGAATGAAGTGATAACTCAAAACTTTGTCCAACTGAAGTCTGCCTTTCTTTAAAGATATCCGAGTATGGGATGATATTTGGCATTCTTTGATCTCCCTTTCTCAAAGAAAGAAAATAAGAAAAATATCATTTGTTGTCCCTTTTGAGCCTAATGTTATTTTTCTTTCAATTCAACCCAAATCAAGGATCACCCCTACACTGGGGGCAAAAGAGGATGAAAATGTGTTTCAAAGTGAAATATGCTTGGTTGTGATGCCTTGTGAATCAGTGACGGAAAATAAAAGTGAAATACAAAATCAAGTCAAATTGTTGACACAAAAATTGAAGCATCGAAAAAGAAAAACGAACATAAAGTTCAGTGATTTTTGATAAGATGAACCATTGGAAAGAGAAGTGGTGAAAAGGAAATGACCTCTAGGGTGTAAACCCAAAAAAAAGGGTCAATCTAGAGTGATCCGCAAAGAAAAAGAGAAAAGTATTTTATCAGAACATTTTCAGATCAGTGTCACAATGATCCTTGATTTATCACCCTTGAATTATTTGAGCCTATATATCCTTTCTTTGGTAGCCATAAACCATAGCCCACATTACAAGCCACAAAAGACCATTTTGACCATATACGGGTATCGGAACAAGGAGAGTTAGTCTTCAGAATATATCTCGCTTACCAGGGTTAACCTTTCTTCAAGGATTTTTAGTCTTCTGATGCTTGATCGAGATCAGAAAAGAGAGAAAATTGGGTATGATGAGCTAGTGAAAAAGAGTGTCACCTAAATGGGGTAGAAAAATGAGAATGTTTCTCCTGAAAGTCTAATAAACTAGAAAATGGTCACATCAGAGTTGATCTTTGCAAGTTTGTTCGAAGGTTTTGTTGTACTTGGTATTCATAGGCCTAATTTTTGTTTTTTGTTTGCCATGATAGTCAAAATTTCTCAATATTTTCAAAATATTATTTTGAGCATTTTTTGCTTACCGTTTAACAAGCATCTTGCAGATGAATTGATTAGTTACAAGAAAAGCAAATGAATTCATGGGTATTACTATGATGTACTAACCCTTTAAGTGCAGACAGAGCAGAAGGTAACCTTAGTACTCAATTGTTGATGAATGATGAAGAACAGTTAGAGCTCCAAATATCAAAGTATTTGAGCAAGAGCAACAAAATGACCCAAGTAAACTTGGGGCAAAAAGAGACCCATTATTTGGGGCAAAATATAGCTGGTTCAATTCACCAACGCGTGGAAATTATTACAATCAGAATGAGAAAATAGGGCAATTATGCTCAAGTCTGAGTGGGGCAATGCTACCAAAGTGTGTCTCATACTATCATGAGAAATTTGAAAACCGAAGCAATGGAAATGATGAATTCTTTTAGAGTGGACTGAGAATACTAGAGAAAAGATCCTACATTAAAGACGAGAACAAGCATCATTGAGATCGTGACAGACTTCATTTGCTGAAAAAAGAGACAAAGCAAGAAAAGAAAGAATAAATTTAAAGTAAAAACCTGAAAAGGCGCTTTAGAGCAAAAAACAAAGACTTTGAAAATTGAACTTGAGTTTGAGATGAATTCTCATATCAGTCAAAGAAGATATGTCAGGAGATAAAGCAAGAAATTATGAGCTTTCCCTGGAGTTGGAAGTTACCCTAGTGGTTTTCAATTACATTCATGCATCATATAGTTAGGCATCCACATGGTAAAACATGCTAACTCATGCATTCAAGATATCTTTGTTGTTAATTTTAATAGGAATTTACAAGATCAACAAAGCAATCCAGATCAGGACAAGGAAAGATTTCAGAGGAAAGAAATTCGAGAAAAGATATTTCAGAACCTGCATATCCATTCATGCATACGGAGAATGGAACCCTTTTTGAACCTGCTTATCTATTCGAGCACTCGGAGAATAGAACCTGCATATCCATTCGTGCATACGGAGAACGGAACCCTTTCTTAACATGTTTATCTATTCGAGCACTCGGAGAATAGAACCTGCATATCCATTCGTGCATACGGAGAATGAAACCTTTTTTTAACCTGCTTATCTATTCGAGCACTCGGAGAATAGAACCTGCATATCCATTCGTGAATACGGAGAATGAAACCCTTTTTGAACCTGCTTATCTATTCGAGCACTCGGAGAATAGAACCTGCATATCCATTCATGCATACGGAGAATGGAACCCTTTTTTGAACCTGCTTACCTATTCGAGCACTCGCAGAATAGAACTTGCATATCCATTCGTGCATACGGAGAATGGAACCCTTTTTTCAACCTGCTTATCTATTCGAGCACTCGGAGAATAGAACCTGTATATCCATTCGTGCATACGGAGAATGGAACCCTTTTTGAACCTGCTTATCTATTCAAGCACTTAGAGAATAGAACATGCATATCTATTCGTGCATACGGAGAATGGAACCCTTTTTGAACCTGCTTATCTATTCGAGCACTCGCAGAATAGAACCTGCATATCTATTCGTGCATACGGAGAATGGAACCCTTTTTGAACATGCTTATCTATTCGAGCACTAGGAGAATAGAACTTGCATATCCATTCGTGCATACGGAGAATGGAACCCTTTTTGATGTTAAATCCTCCGGGTCATTAGTAAGTCCTCCGGGCATGATGTTAAATCCTCCGGGCATGATGGTAAGTCCTTCGGGCCATCACCTCCGGGAGTGATGATATCGTTTGCACAATCAAGGAGGCAATACGATCCTAAATCCTCCGGGTCATCATTAAGTCCTCCGGGCATGATGTTAAGTCCTCCGGGCCATCACCTTCGGGAGTGATGATATCGTTTGCACAATCAAGGAGGCAATACGATCCTAAATCCTCCGGGTCATCAATAAGTCCTCCGGGCATGATGTTAAATCCTCCGGGTCATCAGTAAGTCCTTCGGACATGATGTTAAATTTGAGGAATTTCTAAGTGAGAAGAATAACCTCAAGCTTCAGGTCTTTAACAAAATTCGTGTTTTTCAGTCTTTTCCCATCTCCTTCTCCGCAGCATTGAGCAAAGAGGGGCAACTGTCATCACGAATTTTTGGCTTAAAATAATAACTGAAAAAAGTAAAAAAAATATTAAAAAATATAAAAAATAATTAAAAAAATAAAATAAAAATAAAAAAATGATAAAATGAATAAAAAATAGTGGAAGGTGGTTACCGAAAATGGGGGAGGTTTCTACCCGTTTTGGATTATTGACCGAGTGGGAAGTTCCATGATTTGGGGGCTTTCGGTTTTTGGGGAGAGGGCATTGAAAATTCGGTTGGAGGCAGTGATGGGAGCGGTGCACAAAAGAGTGAAAAACTGTTGTTTCCTCCACGGGGGGATGAACCATGGGTACTTGTTTCAGTCTGGTTCTCCCCCTCCAAGAAAGACTTCATATTGGTTTAAATTAATGCACTCCAAAACACAGAATCCCCTTCGCCGCACTTTTGATGAACAAGTTGCATCCTCTCTAGCGATGTGAAAATTCCGTTGCAGCTCCAATCGAATGATGCAACGCAGATCTACACCACCAGCATCAGCAGTTGCGGCCGCATCAAGCGATACAAATGTGTCAATTACTCATCAGCTGCGCCGAGCTCGTGTCTCAATCCGATTTCCCCGCTGCCATCCGTCTTCTCTCCATCTTACCCTCGAACTCATCCTCCAATGGTGATTCCATAGAGAGATTAGTCCATCAGTTTATCAAAGCACCGTCTCTACGAATCAATCGTCTTCACGGTTGATGAACAACATCAACTTCCCGATCGCAGCAACGATGAGTAAACGTTACCAATTACGACATCGATCCGTCTCTGCAATCGTTTTATGTTTCACTAAACCGAATAACCCCATTTATTAGGTTCGCGCAGTCGCTAGGCCTCAGGTTCCAGTTCCACTCGGTTTTGATCCTCAACGATGACCCTACTTGGATAGCTACAAACCTTCCCTCCATGCTCACAATCCTCCCCAATGAAGCACTGGCGGTGAACTGCATGTTGTACTTGCACCGATTGCTGAAAGACGACTCTCGTGACCTGCGGCACTTCCTGTACACCATTAAAACCTTGAGCCCCACCGTGGTGACGGTGGCGGAAAGGGAAGCGAACCACAACCACCCGCTCTTCCTCCAAAGCACGATAGCGTTCATGGTCAATAGAAACGCAATGAACTTAAGGTGAAAGGTTCAAAGACCCTGCTCTTCGGTGAAAAGCCTGTCACTGTTTTTGACATCAGAAACCCTGATAAAATCCCATGGGGTGAGGCCGGAGCTGATTATGTTGTTGAATCTACAAGGACAAAGCTTCTGCTCACTTGAAGGGTGGTGCGAAGAAAGTGGTCATTCCAGCTCCTTCACGCATATCGACTGCTTCATTTAAGGGAGTCTCAAACTCGAACCAATGCAACAGATTAACCAGTGTAAGCTGCAAAATTTGAAACGCAAATGAAACTCCAGCACACATTCTTCATCCATTTCTGAATGAAATCAGTTCAAAATGATGTCCCTTCACGTCAATGTTTTTGTGGCTAGTCATGAATCTGTCGGGTCGAAATGCATATGGATTTTCCCACATGGTTGGGTCACGATGAATCTTTTGAAGATTGATGATAAGCCAAGTGTCAGATGAGACATGGTATTTGTTGACTGTACAGTCTTCAATGGCTTCATGAATCACAGAGAGTGGAGCTGTAGGGTATAGACGTAGCGTTTCCTTAATGACGGATTTGAGGCATCACGATGGTTGAGTAATAAAGAATGGAGTGGATAAGGTTTGGAAAGAATAGAGTGGATAAAGTTTTGGGGTTAGGCCCACTCTCTGAATACGAGAAGGCTTGGAAATCCTCAAACCAGAACTAAAAGCATCTATCGAGAAGGGAATCAAGTTTGCCAACCAGAGTGCCTTTCATGCTCTACCGTCAGAGACTGCTTCAGCTAAAGTCTCTGGGGACCCACAAAGTTGTGGTAATTTGATGGTTGTAATCACTAATTTTATCCGGGTTTATGCTCGAATTAAATCAATCCACATCTCTTTTTAATACCCAAATCACCTTAACTTACCCTAATTTTATCACTTATTTTATAATTATTATTATCCTTACTATCTCTTAATTAAAACCAAAAATCAAAAAATATATAAATATATGTTATAAATAAAAACATTTTATTAGAGCCCACTTTTATAAGCCCAAACCATAAATAAATTTGACCTATTAAATATAATTTTATAATATAAAAAAATATAATAAAAATCCCTACTTGGTGCCCAAGGTCTTTGTTTTTAATTGGTTATTATTTTTAAAGGGATAAACCTAAAATACCCTTCATCATATTATAGATACCCTTATATATTAAAACCTAAACCTATTTCATTCCCATATAATACCCTTTACCCTAACTATATATATAACATTTACCCTAAAACTAAAGGAACCAAGAACCATATTTTTTTTACAGCCGCATGCTCTGCCGAAATCATTTCCATTTTCCAGAACCATTTCCACTGCTGAAACCATTTCATTTTCATTTCCATTTTCATTTCCATTTCCATTGGTAACTTGGTAGCCTCCATTATTTATATTTTTACTCTCATTGAATCATTTCACCCATTTGGTTGATTATTTTTTAAGTTATGCCCTAATCTAATCATTACTTTTACCGTTTAGTTTAATTTGTGGATTAATTTTAATCGAGCATATTTAGATGTATATAGTTCTTTTTGAAATATTTATTGTGTATTCCTTTCTTATGGTTCAATGAAAATATGAATATTTTTATTGGTATCTTTTATTGTTTTTTTTATTTGTTTATTATATGTTTTGTTTTGTTTATTTATATATGTTATTTGTTTGTTGGTCTATTTATTTTAATCTTTGTTATCATGTGTTGTATAATATTCTTAAGTGTTTATGTACCTTTTTATTCATGATATTTATTTATTTATTTTTGTTAATGTTGTTACATGCTTTGTATATATGCCATGCATTTTATGGTTTTTTATTCATGTAAATGTTTATATATATATATATATATATATATTACTTTTTTTTTAATTTTGTAAATTACATACACCACATTAAATTAATGAGTCTAATTAAACGTCTTTATTTGGTCGTAACAGGCCCGTGTTCCAACGCATTGGTCGCGGTGTGTACGTTGCCTCCGAATAAAGACACGGTAAAAATAAAATTGATTCGAATCTTTAAACAAAAATTAATTTAAATGCCACTTTAATCCGGAAAATTCAAAATTAATTAAGCGGTAATTTAATAAAAGTGTCAATTTTGGGCGGTTTTAAACCCTAAACCCGTTTTTAACCGTAACCGACTCTCGAACCCAAATCATTTCAAATCTCTGGTTTTTACGGTGTCCGGTCTACCAAAAGTGACCGGTGGCGACTCCACCCTTTTTTAAAATCCCTAATTTTAAAATTTCCCTTTTCAATCTAAAATTCCTTTTTTTTTAATCTCAAATCCCTAATTTCAACTTTTCAATTCCTATTTTTTAAAGAATCCTAGATTTCAAATTTCTTTCAACATTTCAAAATTTCTATTTTTTGTACACAATTTAAAAACCTAATTTTTAAATCTTAAATTTCCCCAAAATTTTATTTCAAATCCAAATCCCTAAATTTCACTTTTCAAACCCTAATTTCAATTCCACTAGTGACCCTTTCTCCCCTTTTTTACTACACACCTCCTATTATTTTTAAGAATTTTATAAGGGTCGCTACAGTTGGCGACTCCGCTGGGGACCAATTTTTTAAACGAGTCAAGCCTTGTTTTTAAATACCGCTTAATTAATTTTGGAAGTTGTGGAATAAAGTGACAATTAAATTATTATTTGTTTATTAATTCGAGCTTTCAACACATTTCAACCTGTCTCTAAGTGGGGGAAAACGCTATGCTTTCGTGAGGATATTGTTTCTCCGTATGGGCCTAGCAAAGTACCTTCGGGGCTCGACTATCCTATGCTTTTGTGAGGATATTGTTCCTCCGTATGGGCATAGAGAAAGGGTCCCCCTAAATTGAACTCGGTCAAGATGAGCCTGTAATGGGTGATGATCGGGGGCCTTGCTACTCTTAGAAGAGGACAGCGAGGACAATTTGGGTACCTCGTAGAACCAAAACTGCATTTAGAGAATCTAGTTAACCTACCCGATTAGAGCCATGCGGTTAACCTAGGTTCTTTTAGATGGGATAAATAGGATTGTTTTGTCTCCTATCTTGCTTGCATTTTTGCCTTATCATTTTTGTATCGACATTTCATGAAGGTGTTGAACTAAGTGGTTTGTTCAATCAGAGGCTTTCACTATAGTTAGAGAGTCAAAACAAGAAAAAGAGGAAAAAGGAGAGAAAGATAAGAGAAATAAAAAGGGAGAAAGAAAAAATAATGAGGAAATAAAACTAAGGAAAAGAAAAGGTTGAGAAAAAAATTGAAAAGAGAAAGAGAAAATAAAAAAAAAGAAAGAAAATTTAGAATATAGGAAAAAGAGAGAGGAAAAAACAATGAAAATGAAAAAAAAAGAAAAGAAAATCGAGAGAATAGGGAAAGAAGCAAGAAAATAGAGAGAGAAAAAAAGAAAAAAAATAGAAAAAATAAATAAATAAAAGGGGAATTAAGATTTTAACCGGTGAAAGTTGCTCAAAGGGCGATCACTAGCGGGATCAACACCTTTACTTGCATTTATACATACATCTCATGCATCTCATAGCATATATCATGCATTAATTAAACAAGGAGGTTAATTATGGGATCTCGTATCCGTAATTGAAGGTTTCTCGCTTGCATTTTACCAACACCAAGAAGGGCTAATGGAAGAAGACTTTGCCAAGTTAGAAGCCAATCTTATGGGGCAATTAGAGAGTACTCAAAAAGAATTAGAAGATTCTATGATCAAGTCTCAACAAGACATGATGGAACAAATTGCTCACTTGATGGGACTAAGGAAAGTGGAAGACCAACAAAGGAAATGTTCTATTGAAGACCCCTCCGGCCCTCCCGTTTTTATTGTTAACACTTCTAGACCTCTACGAGTAGTAACATCATCTCTTCAAGCTTGTGCCTCTACCCAAGCCCTACCAGGTGTGACTTTCACTAATATGGAAGGTTTGGGGGATGACATTACAGACTTCGATGAGCTAGAAAAATTAAAGGTTGAATTTTCAAAGCAATTAGAGAAAACCAAGAACGAGTTTGAAGAGAAGCTTCAGATAAAAGAGGATGAAGAAGAATGGTATGGGTTGAATGCCAGTGAGCTTAGTCTGGTTTCAGGTCTAGAGATCCCTTATAAGTTCAAGACCCCAGATTTTGAGAAGTTTGATGGGACGACTTGCCCTATCGCACATATAACTATGTTTTGTCGGAAAATGGTTGGCTTTACTAACAATGAGAAGTTGTTAATCCACTATTTCCAGGATAGTCTGGTGGGATCTGCCACAAGGTGGTATAATCAGTTAACCCGTGCTCAAATTAAGTCGTGGAAGGATCTGGCCAAAGCATTCATAAACCAGTATAAGCACGTAACCGATATGATTCTAAATCGGCTCATGCTACAAGGGATGGAACAAGGGCATAACGAAAGCCTTCGAGAGTACGCTCGACGTTGGCGTGATGCTGCAGCACAAGTACAACCTCCGCTCAATGAAAGTGAACTTTCTCAAATGTTTGTGGATACACTAGAGGGAGTGTTGTACGATCACTTGATAAACCACCCTATCAGTAGTTTTGCGGAGTTGGTTATGACCGGAGAACGCATCGAGTATGCTATTAAGAAGGGAAAGATGAAGGACCCTTATAGCACAATTTCTTAGAAAGAGGAAGATTCTCATGTCTATGTGGTGAGTTCTCACTCAACCAATCAAACTCAGGGTCGTCCTCGTACTCATACAAGACCTACAAAGGTGCTTCATCCAATTCCTATGACCTACACCAAGTTACTCCCAATTCTCGTTGAGAAGAAACTTTTGACTTTGGTGCAGTCTAAGCCAAAGGATCCTCCTTACCCTGAAGGATATAATGTCAATGCCACATGTGACTATCATATGGGGAGCATAGGCCACACAACAGAGAATTGTGGAGCTTTGAGGAACAAGGTTCAAGGACTGATTGAGGCCGGTATTCTAAAGTTTTAAGAAAGAGTAAAGGACATGATCTTTGGGAAGATTCTAATCTTCGAGTTTGGATGTTCATTTTCTGCCTCCTTGCATTTTAAGTTTTTCTTTTAAAGTAATGCATCAATTAACTTTGTTACCTTTTGTCCGAAAGTAACAAATACTTTTTTTGTAAGGGCTTATGTTATGTTTGCTCTTTTGTTGTTTCAATGAAAGAATGCATATTTTTAAAATATATGTGTTTTCCTTTTTCTCTCGGAGTTCCTTGGGTGTCACATGCTTGTTGTGACGTGGGTTCAGAAATGGTTGGAACGTTGTGATTACAATGAAGTATGGTTTCTTAATCAGTAGCTTTGGCCAGTAATGCACGAGAAATGAGACTACTACTCCTTCAGTGATGTTCAATGATAAGAAAATCTCCTAGAAAAGGCCCGGTGAAATTGGTTGATCTTAAGAATTCCTCTAAGTAAAAGGATTGCATCCAGAGAAAAAAAAGAAGAAAGAGAAAGAGAAAGAAAGGAAAAAAAGAGAGAAAAAGAGAGAAAAAAGAAAAAGAAAGGAGAGAACAAAGATTAAACAAAAGCACTCCAATATTCGAAACCTGATAATAGGTATATTCGAACAAGAGTGTGGAAGTATTCGGGGCACTCCGCTGAAGTAATAGACCTAATAAGGTAGCAATGTACCATCCAAAGTCTTTGCTTCATGAGTGATGGTAATATTTTCAAATTCATGACTATGCCGAGTAATTCGGAGTTTTGTTGTATGCTCCATCATTACTTTTGAGACAAAGGACTGTGATGAGTTGATTTCCCCGAAATTTAAAAGAAAAAATGAAGAAAAAGAACAATAATAGATGTGAGAGAAAAAGAAAAAAGAAAAAAAGAAAGAAAATGAGAAAAAGAGAGAGAGAGAGAGAAAAGTAAAAATGAAAAAGAGAGATAGAAAGAAAAAGAAAGTACTCATATGTCTAGATGCAGTCTGAAGCACACTTCGAATTCTCAAGAAGATACCAGTGGGGCAAGTACGAAAAGTTTGAATATATAAAAGGAGAAAGATATTGAGAACTAGAAGGAGTAGTTTTCGAATAGATCAAGCAAATACGATAATCATGAGGATGAACCGAGCAATCTGAAAGGAATTCCAAAACTTCAAATATCGCCGCAACGTTCAAAGGTTGAAAACCGAACACAGAGAGTTGAGTCTAAGGCACTCTCGCATTTGATATCCAAGGAACCCATGTTTTTTTTCTTCTTTTCTTTTTAAATTTTTGGATTTTCCAAAACATGTATATATTGTTTTACTTACAATTAGCAGATTATTTTTTAATAAAAGTGTTGTTCAAAAAGATTTACAAAATGCAAGGTCGTTGATGCAAATGATCATCTTTGATATGACCCGAGAAGAAGGAGCAATGTATGATACAAGATGTCTCTTGAAAATACCACTTCGTTTGAAAGATGATATTCTTTGAGAATTCAGGTTAACATAAATAAACAAAGATTACCCGAGCCTATTGTGGTTACAGATTGAGCAGAGATGAACATCAGGCCTTTGGGGCAAAAGTTATATTGAGGGCCTAAAGAGAGTCAATCAGATGACCTAGAGACAGAAAAATACAAGAGAATAACCCTCAATGTACATGTTGAAGATAGACCTTAAGTGATCTAAGCCTGAATATGAGATTGAGAGCTACAACCATAAACTGAATGTAACTGAATTCGGAGACAACTGGTTCAGATGTGTCATTTTCAACCAAGTATGAGCTGTTGAATTACAGAAGGCGAAAGATTTTGTTCCGATCGGCATAAGACGATGATCTCCTTTCAAGACAAGGTGAAGGATGAAAGCCCGATGAGTTTAGTAAATAGAAAGCGAGAGCCTATCCTCCAAGAAGAAAGAAAAAGAAAAAGAACATTCATGCATCATTTAGATTAAATATTCATGCATCATTTAGATTAAATATTCATGCATCTATGTTAGATATCCATGCATCATGAGCATTCTAATTCGTGCCATCATCGCATTTTACTCTTTTTAAACAGGAATTTTGAAGATTGGTTAAAGATTTGATCTACAGAGATAGATCTTAGCAAAGATCAAAAGTCATTCAAATTACACGATCGTGGTTTTTAAAGGCCTTCCAACCTTTGGTTATTTAGGGGCAACGAGCTTTTTGTGTCAAGACGATCAAATATCGAAACATCTAGATGATATGTTAGGTATTCTCTAAAGGGAGATACCACCTTTTTATGAGATATTCAGGTATTCTTAAAGCAAGATACCACTTTATATTTGAACTTCAAATTTGATCCTTTCTTAAGGATGTTTTTCCTTAAAACACAAATTTCTTAATCCTTCCTTAAGGATGCTTTTCTCAAAGCCAATTTCTTAATCTAATCCTTCCTTAAGGATGTTTTTCTCAAAGTAAATTTTTAAATTTGATCCTTTCTTAAGGATGCTTTTCTTAAAGCAAGTTTCTTAATTTTATCCTTCCTTAAGGATGCTTTTCTCAAAGAAAATTTGATCCTTTCTTAAGGATATTTTCCTCAAAATAAACTTCTTAGTTTGATCCTTTCTTAAGGATGTTTTTCTCAAAGCAAGTTTCTTAACTTGATCCTTCCTTAAGGATGCTTTTCTCAAAGCAGATTTCTTGAGTTGATCTTTTCTTAAAGATATTTTTCTCAAAGCAAGTTTCTTAACTTAATCCTTCCTTAAGGATGCTTTTCTCAAAGCAGATTTTTCGAGTTGATCCTTTCTTGAAGATGCATTTCTCAAAGCAAGTTTCTTAACTCATTCCTTAATGATGCTTTTCTTAAAGCAAATTTCTCAATTTGATCCTTTCTTAAGGATGTATTTTCTTAGTTTGATCATTCCTTAAGGATGTTTTTCTAAAAGCAAATGTATCAATGTGATCCTTTCTCAAGGATGTTTTTCTCAAAATAAACTTCTTAGTTTGATCCTTCCTTAAGGATGCTTTTTTAAAAGCAAATTTATCAATTTGATCCTTTATTAAGGATATTTTGCTCAAATCTCTAATTTCTTAATTTGATCATTTCTTAAAGGTTTTTTTTCTCAAAACAAATTTCTCAATTAATTTTTTTTTCTTAAGGATGATTTTCTCAAGATGATTTTCTTCTTAATTCGATCCTTTTTTAAGGATATTTGAAAAAGGAAAAAAAATGAAAGAAAAGAAAGAGAGAGAAAAATAAATAAAGAAAAAGATAAAGATAAAAAAGAAAGAAAGAAAGAAAAGAAAAAAAGAGAGAAAAGGAGAAAAAGAAAAAAATATGAGAAAAGATGATCAAAAATCGATACCTTTTATAAGATTTTCAGGGTATTTGAGAAAAGAAGATGAAGAAGAAGAAGACGAGGAAGAAAGTAAAGAAACGATCGAGGTCAACCAATCGAGAATATACAAAGACCAACAAAGATTTTTTTCATGCCAAGACAACCAGAAGTCAAGGCAACCAACAACCTCAAAGCAAGACATCACTTTTCAACAAGATCGTTCTCTATGACATACGCTTGAAGAAGGAGGTCATGCTTTGCGACATACGCTCGAAGAGAGGGGTCGCCCACCACGGTATACGCTCGAAGAGAGGGACCGTTAGATGCTGCAACGATCAGAAATCAGAGCATCTCGAAGATGTGGATTCTATGGAGAAGGGATCAACATTGTTTTTGCGACATACACTCGAAGAGAGGGGTCGCCCACCACGGTATACGCTTGAAGAGAGGGACCGTCAGATGCTACAATGATCAGAAATCAGAGCATCTCGAAGATGTGGATTCTATGGAGAAGGGATCAACATTGTTTTTGCGACATACACTCGAAGAGAGGGGTCACCCACCACGGTATACGCTCGAAGAGAGGGACCGTCAGATGCTGCAATGATCAGAAATCAGAGCATCTCGAAGATATGGATTCTACGGAGAAGGGATCAACATTGTTTTTTGCGATATATGCTCGAAGAAAGGGGTCGCCCACCACGGTATACGCTCGAAGAGAGGGACCATTAGATGCTGCAATGATCAGAAATCAGAGTACCTCCAAACATGGAAGTCGGATAAAATTAGTGCTTGTAGTCTTTGTTTTATCATTGTTTCACAATGATAAGCAAAGAGGGGCAACTGTAATCACTAATTTTATCCGGATTTATGCTCGAATTAAATCAATCCACATCCCTTTTTAATACCCAAATCACCTTAACTTACCCTAATTTTATCACTTATTTTATAATTATTATTATCCTTACTATCTCTTAATTAAAACCAAAAATCCAAAAATATATAAATATATGATATAAATAAAAACCTTTTATTAGAGCCCACTTTTATAAGCCCAAACCATAAATAAATTTGACCTATTAAATATAATTTTATAATATAAAAAATATAATAAAAATCCCTACTTGGTGCCCAAGGTCTTGTTTTTAATTGGTTATTATTTTTAAAGGGATAAACCTAAAATACCCTTCATCATATTATAGATACCCTTATATATTAAAACTTAAACCTATTTTATTCCCATATAATACCCTTTACCCTAACTATATATATAACATTTACCCTAAAACTAAAGGAACCAAGAACCATATTTTTTTTACAGCCGCATGCTCTGCCGAAATCATTTCCATTTTCCAGAACCATTTCCACTGCTGAAACCATTTCATTTTCATTTCCATTTTCATTTCCATTTCCATTGGTAACTTGGTAGCCTCCATTATTTATATTTTTACTCTCATTGAATCACTTCACCCATTTGGTTGATTATTTTTTAAGTTATGCCCTAATCTAATCATTACTTTTACCGTTTAGTTTAATTTGTGGATTGATTTTAATCGAGCATATTTAGATGTATATAGTTCTTTTTGAAATATTTATTGTGTATTCCATTCTTATGGTTCAATGAAAATATGAATATTTTTATTGGTATCTTTTATTGTTTTTTTTTATTTGTTTATTATATGTTTTGTTTTGTTTATTTATATATGTTATTTGTTTGTTGGTCTATTTATTTTAATCTTTGTTATCATGTGTTGTATAATATTCTTAAGTGTTTATGTACCTTTTTATTCATGATATTTATTTATTTATTTTTGTTAATGTTGTTACATGCTTTGTATATACACCATGCATTTTATGGTTTTTTATTCATGTAAATGTTTATATATATATATATATTACTTTTTTTTTTAATTTTGTAAATTACATACACCACATTAAATTAATGAGTCTAATTAAACGTCTTTATTTGGTCGTAACGGGCCCGTGTTCCAACGCATTGGTCACGGTGTGTACGTTGCCTCCGAATAAAGACACGGTAAAAATAAAATTGATTCGAATCTTTAAACAAAAATTAATTTAAATGCCACTTTAATCCGGAAAATTCAAAATTAATTAAGCGGTAATTTAATAAAGGTGTCAATTTTGGGCGGTTTTAAACCCTAAACCCGTTTTTAACCGTAACCGACTCTCGAACCCAAATCATTTCAAATCTCTGGTTTTTACGGTGTCCGGTCTACCAAAAGTGACCGGTGGCGACTCCACCCTTTTTTAAAATCCCTAATTTTAAAATTTCCCTTTTCAATCTAAAATTCCCTTTTTTTTAATCTCAAATCCCTAATTTCAACTTTTCAATTCCTATTTTTTAAAGAATCCTAGATTTCAAATTTCTTTCAACATTTCAAAATTTCTATTTTTTGTACACAATTTAAAAACCTAATTTTTAAATCTTAAATTTCCCCAAAATTTTATTTCAAATCCAAATCCCTAAATTTCACTTTTCAAACCCTAATTTAAATTCCACTAGTGACCCTTTCTCCCCTTTTTTACTACACACCTCCTATTATTTTTAAGAATTTTATAAGGGTCGCTACAATGGTGAATCAAAACCTTATGTTTATTGGGGAAGTGTTGTCGAATAATGCAAGGAGAAGCAACGTATGTGCAGCTATGAAGTATCTTGGGAGTGAAAGTTGTAGCCAAGATAGCAAAAGGCATTGTGGGGAATTACGGCTTGTTTCATCTTCACTTTATGATGTTGTTACTACAACACCTGTGGGACTCAGGGACCAGAAATAGCTTCTATAGCACATCAAAATGTTAAGTATCTGGTCGCGGTTCGTGGTTCGATTACAGTGGGAATCAAGCAAGTGCTTTGCATTTTTGATAACACTGGTGCTTGCTTGGATGAGTAGGCCAGTTTTAAAGCATTGTACACAGTGGGATGATGCTTCTAGTGCTACACAAGGGATTCAAAAGCTTTAAAGCCTGGCCATTAATATTCAATGCAGAAGCCATCTATAATCAGTAAAGGTAATGGAAATCCAATCCATGTTCACCCTAATTAAAAATTATTTAGTTCCTTTATTTTAATTATGTTTTATTTTAAGTATTGCATGGCATATTTAGGGAGGTCACCTAATAAACACCTTAGTTAATTAATTTAGAGCCCTTTAGGATTAGTCGCTTTAATTAATTAATTAATTTGATTAGGGAGATAATTTAGTAACATAGCATTTGAATCTTATGTCTCGAATACACTGAGGAGATTGGTGTTTTGACGCATTATGATGCTGACCTAGAGAGTGTACCTTGGCATCAAATTCATGTGTTATTAAAAACTTAGAATTTTGATAAAAATTTAGGTTTAGATTTAAATAAATGGATAGGTAAACAACCAGTAACGCTAGTAACTTAGCTTTTAAAAACTTAAGCAATGGAGCCTTTTTAGGATTAGAACTTAAAAGAGACAAGATAAAAATGATCATGCATTTTACTTTAGCCTTTTGAGACGGAAGTTATATTCTTTTAAATTTGGGTGAGGTTTCCTATCTAGAGGATGTCTCGTTCAACTCAAGTTTAAAGGTGGTGTAACTTCTAAATCAAAAGGATATCCAAAATTCAAATAATCTTCACTTAACAATGAAAAACTAAATTAATATCTTTCTTCAAAATGTCAATGCCACGGAATGTTTTTTTAAGGTACCAATTTTTGGGCGTTTGTAAGGGTCGTCCTTACACGTAACCGACTCCCGAACCCAACGTCTTCAAAATGAATCTCTGGTTTATTTTTATGGTGTCTGGCCTACCTAAGTGGCCGGTGGCGACTCCAAGTCAACCTTTTTCAAAATTAAATTATGTTTTCCTAAAATTTGGTTCTTCGAGATTAAAAGTGATAAAATTCATATTTTTGAAAACCGATCGTCGAACACTTTTTCCACCTAAAATCGCGTTTTTCAAAAAAGGTCGCGATAGTTTTCTCACTCATACCGGCAAGTTCTTTCCAACTCTCGTCCTTATCTTTTACACTAATGCTAAATGTATCTTATCTCCGGACAAGAGTAAAGTAGTAGCCATTGAATCGTATCTTATGGGAAAATCTTTCAAGATTAATGTCTCTACTTTCCTTGATGTTTTTGGTCTTGAGGATAAAGGTAATGATGATGAAGACCCTCTTGCTCCTTTCACCGGATCGGTTACATCTCTTGACGCACACGACCGTTTTCTCCATCTTATCATCTCTTGGTGGATTCGTCCTTCTAATGGGAGATACTCTAGGATCCGTCAAGTTGATAGTTTTTGGATCACATGTTTCCGTGATAACATTCAACCAAACCTTGCTCGGATTGTCTTCTCGGATATTGTGTGGCACATCCAAAACCGTGCTACCCCCCTTGTTTAATCTTTTCCTTATGCGTGCATTCTAAGCACCATCTTCTTGCATTTGGACATCGATTGCTCTTATGACAAGGTGGGATCTTTGAAAGAGCTTATTGGAGAAACTTCACTTAACCGTGCTCACTTTGTCTATGCCTCCAATGGTGAGTGGACTCGAGGTGCTCCTCCTTCTCCTCCTCATGCTCCGGTTGATCCAGAACCTATTCATCAGTTTGATATGTTGACCTTCCTCACGACTAAGTTTAATTCTCTCAACGCCCGTTTGGATTCCATGGATGGAAAGCTTGACACTCTTTCCACTCAATTTACTTCGGGTTTTGATGCTATCAACACTAGGATGACAAGCCTAGAGACTCAAGGACACTCCTTGCGAGTATCTCTTGAAGCTCTTCGTCAAAGCCAAAGACTTAATGATGAGGGTAATCAAGATCAAGAGGAAGATGAAGATGATGAGGATGATGATGATGACGGTGATGACATGGCCGATGATTGATTGTTTCGATCTCTCTTATGCTTTGCTTTTTAGTTATTAAGACTAGTTATCATGCATTCATATTAGAACTTATGCACCTATTTTTATTTCCCTATGTTTTGTCTTTATTATTGTTGGATTATATTTTGGATACTTTGTTTGCTATGGTTTATGCTTATCATATGAACTTTTATATTTAAGTGTTATAATTGATTTATTCTATATTTATGCTTCATTGATTTTGATCTAACAAAAAGGGGAAGAAAGTTCTAAGTTTTAAGTTTTCGAAAACCATCAACAATTTTTAAATTTTTTTGGCACATATTAAGGGGGAGTCTTTCAACCAAATTATTTCAGAACTTAAAATTCCTTTTGGTTTTGTTATATCAAAAAGGGGGAGATTGTAAAACTAAAATTGATTTTGATATAACAAATAAATGTAAGGACTAATTTTGAAATAATTTTTTGGTCCTTAAGTCAAAGTTTGATCTCTAAGTCAAAACCAAGAACTTTGAAATACTCTTACAAGCCATTTTTACACGAGGGTATCGATACCATGAGGACAGGTATCGATACACCTGGGATTTTTTAAGGCTTGTTCTTGAGATCAAGAACAGGTATCGAAACAAGGTTTGATACCAAAACTTTCTGCCAACCCATGTTTCGATACTGGTATCGAAACATCTTGGTTAATTTTCAAATTATTTTTTAATTTTAAAAATATGACTCCTGGTATCGATACAGGTATCGATACACCCTTAATCTCCAACGGCTATTTTCAAGCATTAAATGAGTCGACCGTTGGTGTTAGTTAATTTTTGAATGATGGTTAGCCTATATCGAAACAAGGTTCGATACCAGGCATCACAGAAAGTTTTTGTATCGAAACAGGTATCGATACACCCCTTATTAAATGCACAACGGCTCTTTCTTTTCTTGGCATGTTTCGAAACAGGTACCCCGTGTTTCGATACCACCTGCTGCAGAGTGCATTTATGATGGAAAGATGAAGCTCCAACGTCCATATTTACTTTCCCAACAACTTCAACGGTTAGAAATCAATGAGAAGGTATAAAAAGAAGCATTTTCAAAAGCATACACAGAGAATTGAACATCAAGCAACATCCAAGCACACAAATCTAACTCAAAGCACTTCATTGCATACTTTATCCTCCCAACTTGTGTATTTCACTTTGATCTGTTGTAAATTAAGTTTGGGGAGTGTTTGTTTGTATTAGGGGCTATTATTTCTTGTGAGAGAATCCTTCTTAGCCAAATCAAACTTCTTGTAACACCTTGTGAGGTCTAAATCAATTTTTGGTAGAAAATTGATTTGTTTGTAAAGGTTATCCCTTGAACCTAGAAAAAGGTTGAATTCAATAGTGAATTGTTTTCAAAATCCTTAGTGGGAGCTAAGGTAGTGGATGTAGAGCTTGTTCGAAGCTTGAACCACTATAAATCATTGTGTTCTCTATTTTTCGACTTTTACCAAAATTTCTTCTACCAATTTTTTAATATCCAATTCACCTCCCTCTTGGCCATTATTCAATACCGATCAACTCAACACCTACCATTTTTATTATGTTATGGGTAATAAACTAAGTACAATTTATAATAATTTATATACCTACTAAAATTTTTATCGTTTTTATAGTAAATAAAGTTTATCGTAGTAAAATAGGTATGTACATAAATCTATACATCGTAATATTTTATATATATATATTGTTTTTATTACAATTATTATAATTAATTATGTACAAACCTCGTAAGAAAATATATACAAATCGACTACTTACTTAACAGATCAACCTTAAATTAACCTTATTTAGTGGTTTCACCCTAGAATCACCCTATATTAACTTTTGATTAAGAGATAGGAAAAACATGCTTACAATAAGAAAAAATTGTGCAGTCTTAAAAATAATAAAAATAAAAAGGGTAAATTACTCGGGTTGGTCATCTAATCATTAGATATTTTTAATTTTGTTATAAAAGAAAATTTTAAAATTTTGGTGTCGTTGTTGAACTTAATCGTTAAATTTTTTTTCTTACGAAAGTTTAAATATTGAGGTATATTTTTAGACAAGAGTTAATATTTTTTTCAAGATTATCATATTCATTTAAAGTGAGTTAATTTTATTTTATATTAGATTTATAATAAAAAAATATTTAAATAATGAGATACATTTGTAGACGAGTTAATTTTCTTTTTTAAGATTGTCCATATCCATTTAAAGTGTGTTAATTTTTAGGGTTCAGAACCATATAATCTTATTACATGAAATGCGCCAAAGTCAAAGCAAGCCACTTCTGAAAGAAATAAATGAATTTTAAAAATTTTGGGTAAATTCAAAGAAGGTTTTTTTGTGCGCTCATCACAAAAAATTTCTAGATCTCAATATACCCAATGCCAAATAGCTGTCAAGAAGCACAAGCCAAAAAACACAATATGTGCTTCTGCCACACCTTCGTAACTCCAAATATCCGGATTTGTTATAGTTTTTAATTTGAATAGAATTAGTTCTGGTCCTGATAATTATCGGTTCCTAAAAATTAGAATTAATCTCGGTCACACCGAGTCCTAAATTTTAAGAACATATCCCGTTACTGGAGGGAAGCGGTTCTAATATCGGGTACTCGGTCAATAGTTTATTCTTAAAAAATTGAGTGATTGAAGAAAAAATTCAACCTCCAATAATAATATTAAATAATAAAATTAAAACATCGTAGGCTTGAAAATTAAAGTTTTAAAACTAGTCATACTCATAATATTCATACATAAAGAGAAGTTTGTAAAGAAAAACAAACAAAAGAAAATCAATATCGGATATTTAGTATTGATCCCGATTCTATTGGGTACCCACCGGTACCGGGTCCAAAAAATTAAGATCCAGTCCCGGTTATAATCGGGACCTAAATTTTGGATTCAGTCCCGGACCCACCAAAACTAATACTAGATAAAAATCTATCAAGTCTTACCGAAACCGGGTAATTGGATTTTTTACCCACCCTATTAATTTTATTTTATATTAGATTTATAATATATTTTTTAAAATTTTGATATCATGTGACATCCATTTGGGTAGGGTAGCTTCCTTATGGTTGTTAGAAAATACAATTAAACACACTGAAAATTTTAAATTTTTATATATTTTAAAATTTTATTTTATATCAATAATCTAATCTTACAAATATTTATATCTTTTAAAATAAAATTTTACATTTATCCTTACTCATATCCCTCTTATATATCATCAGTCAGCGATAGGGGTGATAATGAACCTGGCCGGCTCATGAGCTATTCGGGTTCAGCTCGGTCAAAGCTCGGCTCGAGTGAGCTCGATTCGGGTTCGGGTTCGACTCAAGATTTAAACGAGCCGAGCCAAGCTTACCCAAGATCGGCTCGGCTCGAAAAGCTCGTGAACAGACTCGAAATAATTATATATAAACATATATATACATGAAAAATAATTTGTTTAACAAAAAAAATAATAAATTAATTGAGATTAAATCAACTAAAAGCAAATTAAATAAAATAAATTAAATATTATCAACTAAAACAAATTTACAAAACTACAAATAATAAATAAAAAATAAATTATAAATTTATATTTTATATTTTATATTAAAATAAAATTATATTCGTATATATGTATTTGATAGGTTAGATGCCATGCCATTTAAAATATGTTATCATATGCATATGACATATCATTATTGTTATATTTTTAACGGTCCAATTATCATTGTAGTTAAAAAATAAGTTATTTGTCAAAAAGATATAGGTTAAAGGCTAAATTTATCCAAAAAAAAGAATAAGGGCCAAAACGATAAAAATTACAAACGTTAAGAGTTAAAATTATCTTTATGTCTTTATTCTTCGATCTTTCTACTTTTTTAATGTTTTGCTTATGTTTTATTTTCAAAAAATTTCTCGTTTTTACTTTTTTTTACGTAGAAAATTATGTCGAAATACTTGTAAAATATTTTTATTATTATTCGATTCAACAACACCTTACGTGCCAAGGTTTTGGTTTACAACCAAATTTACCTTTGAGGAGCATGCGATAGTCACATGTCGTCTTCAATACGTCCTCAAATAAGCACTAAACGTCCTCGAGTTTCTTCAATCGTGCCCCGCCACCGTAACGTGTCTCTGGTACGTACCCCAATCGTCCTCGTGTCATCCCTATGCTAGAGATGTATCGAGTACTTGAAACAAGGTTCTTTTACCGTCCTCGTGCTTCATAACTTCGTATTAAACATTACAAAAAAAGTTAATAAAAAATAACAAAGGTAATTAGTGAAGCTCCTTTCCTAGATTTCGTTGAAGAGATAATGTTCCACAAGCTTGGGTTGATGATTCCAAGATTTGTTATAGGTAAATGTTAGATAAAACTCTAAGTATATACAAAATTTTATGATTGATTTAGAAATACCCTAAAACAATCAAAGCAAAGAGTTCACCCTAAGATGAGAAAAGCACAAAAACTTTTTCAAAGAAATCATTAGGATAGAAAGTTTAATGATCATCTATATATAGGAGTGTTCAAATGGGTAATTTGATCGGTGGTCAAACCGAATTATCAAAAATGAAATTAATCGAATTTTTTAAATCTTTAACTATTAATCAAATCGAATTTTTTTGAAATACATTAACCGAACTGAATTAATTCGATTAACAGAAATTTATTATAAAATTTTGGGTAAATTACAAAAATGAACACTCAACAATGTTAAAATAATAGTTTAGCCAATAAACTTTCAAAAATTATAAAACAACCATTAAACTTATGTAATTATTATAAATTAATCATTTAATTACTGTGTATTATAAATTATTGATAAATATTAAAAATTTTAATGAATATTTTTTAATAATTTAATAAATTTAATTTTATCATTTTATACTAATTTGATAAAATTTAATGATCAATTTATATTTTTTTAAAAGTCTAGTGACTAAAAACAAATATATAAAAAATATAAAATATAAAATTTCGGTTAATTCGGTTGATTAATCTATTTCGAACCGAATTAACCGTTAACCAAACTTTCAAAAAACTTTAACCACTCACCAACCGAACAAAATTCGGTGACCGACCATTTAATCGAATTAATTTAATTTGTTCGGTCAATTCGGTTTAACCGACCGTTTGAACACCTCTATCTATACATGTTAAATACGTAAATTATTTTTTTTCATGTAAGTAGGTAATGTTTCAGCTTTTGTGTCTTTACTATATTAAAATTTAGTTTTTACATTTAAAATTTAACATAATTTGATTTTCTATTGTAGGAGACAAAACTAGGATAGGGACCTACAAACCAAAAAAGGTAGGGGCCAAGGTTTAATTTGAATAGCTTTTAAATTACCAGGGCTTAAATTTAAATAAAGTAAAAAAATAAAGGGGCCTACAAAGTATTAAAATGGAAAAAATAGGGACCAAAACTGTAATTGGACCTAAAAGTAAAAAATAAATAAAGTGCACGTTTTTTAGTTTTGATTTTTGGAAGGAATTCTTCTGTTTCTTGCCGGAAAGATACACATAATTAGAATTTAGTTACAGAAGAAGAAATGGCGACGGTGCTCTCCGTTCACGATCGGCGAATATTGACGGCTGTGAACAGTGGAGCATCGAGTCTTTCGTTCGTCGGATCCGGATTCATCGTGCTCTGCTACTGCCTCTTCAAGGAACTTCGAAAGTTCTCCTTCAAGCTCGTCTTCTACCTTTCTCTCTCTGTAACCTTCCTCACTCTTCGTTCCCCCTCTTTTTTATTCATTTTTATCACTCAAATTCAATAATTTTTTACTGGTGCTGAAGTAGTTACAACTTGCAACTAGTTTTTTTGTTCATTGTTAAAGAACTGTATAGTGTATATGATTAGGAATTTCGTTAAACTTGTAGATGGCGATTTAAGATCCAATTTATGTTTACAATGCACGAATTTTAGACAAGGAAACTTGGGTTGTTTTGTTATTGCAGTTTTACTTTACTTTATTATACATTTCTCTAAAACCTCTGAATCTGATCTGTTAATTTTACTCATTTCTCCCTTCATTTCCTTTTCTGGGTCGGTGCAGGACATGCTTTGCAGTTTCTTTAACATGGTCGGGTATGTTATACATCCACCATGCTTTCAATTTCCAATTGTATCTATTCTGTTTTATTATTTTCTGGGAATTTGGGACTTGCCCGTGTACTGAAACGGAACTACGTATGCATAATATGAATCTGTTTTTGTAATGCAGAGATCCATCGAAAGGTTTCTTTTGTTATGCTCAGGGTTACACCACACATTTCTTCTGTGTTGCTTCCTTCCTTTGGACAACAACTATTGCTTTTACTCTTCATCGCACCGTTGTTAGACACAAAACTGACGTTGAAGATTTGGAGGCAATCTTTCACTTGTATGTTTGGGGTATGATAATATATCTTTCCCTCATAATTTTTCATTTCTTCTACTGTATCTTACTATGATGTTTAGCCTTGCAACGTTCATGTCTTCCTGTTTCTGTTTCTAATCTGTTGTTACTGCTTCAAATGTATCAACAATTGTGCTTCACACCTGTCATTTTTTTCTTCTTCCTTGCTTGCATCATTCCTCATCCCTCCTTAAATGCTGTTAACCAGCTTTTTATATGGGACTTTAATACTTCCTGTAGGAACTTCGCTTGTCGTGACTGTCATACGTTCTATTGGTAATGACCACACACATTTTGGGGCATGGTGTTGGGGACAAGCAGGTCGCACGGGAAAGGCAAGTGAAAATTAGCACTCTCTGGCAGATTGCTACTTAGATCTAATCTTTATGTAACTAGATTCAACTTTTTATTCAACCACTTGGTTTTCATAAGGCTTTCATGTTCTTTACCTTGTTTTCTTATCTTTTAGAATGTTGCTTTTGATTTGTCGTATCTTGACAATCATGTTTCCTATATTCTTTTATACACATTAATTGAGCATGGAACAATGATTTCAACAAAAAACTTTGACCTGCAATTATCCTATGATAGGCGTAGCATGTTTTCTTAGCATTCTAGAATTATCTGATATATTTGGCATATCTATGCAGGCAGTTCACTTTATAACATTTTATGTTCCACTATGGGGTGCAATTCTTTACAACGGTTTTACATACTTTCAAGTGATACGGATGCTGAACAATGCGACTCGTGTACGTTTGCTATTATCTTTATCTATTTTCATAGATTTGATCCGACATGAATTTGTGCAATTTCGAAATCATGTGTGTATTATATTTGCAAATTTTAGATGGCAGTTGGCATATCTGATCGTGCATCTCAGTTAGATTCAAGGACAGACACAAAGGTAATTCTAGTTTTATCTGTATATGATAGATTTGAAATTAAAGATATGAAATGAGCTTTTCTAATTTTGTTGCTTTGACTGCTTGAATGCAAATACCTCATCATTCATGCATTTATGCTGTTCACTACCTTGATTATTATCCATTGTAATCATCATTTGTTGCTATGAATCTGATGATTACATGTCTTCATTTCCGACTGCTGTGTAAGTACAGCTCTACTTCTTCAGGTTTCTGCCCTAGTTTGATATAGAGTAGCACTTAGTCATTTCCTGCTTTCATGTTTCTTTACTTCCTTTTCTCCTTTCATTGAGATTTCCCTGCGAAAACAATAGGATTTTAGTTATTCGTTGGAATAAGCTTGTTTCTTTTCTCTGTTGTCTTTAAGCATTGTTAATTCAAATTAAGACTCTTTGTCATTGATTTTCGTTTCTCATAGGCTCTGAACCGGTGGGGTTACTACCCACTAATCCTAATTGGATCATGGGCATTTGGCACAATCAACCGCATCCATGATTTTATTGAGCCAGGCCACAAGATTTTTTGGCTCTCATTTCTTGATGTTGGGACTGCTGGACTTATGGTAATGGCTTCTGAAACTACGAATATGTATTTGCATGTGTATGTATCTTCTATTTTGTTAGTTAGTATGGAATTAATTCACACTTGCAAAAAAAAAATTCTACTACATATTATCAGCAAATTGTGTACGGTCAATTTAGAAAGAATTGTTTTTGTTCCACTTTGGAAACTAACTCAAGTTTCCAAGTAATATTTATGGTGAAAATATTCCTTGGTTATTATCTATTTTTATCCTCTGAAGTGTAATTATTAGTAGTACTACTACTTTTTGGTCATTAAGTTCAATTAATTTAGTGACAGCGTTGCATTAAGATTGAAGTGCTTGTTCTTCATTTTTAAGCTTCTCTGAGGACTTGGTTTTGCTATTGTTGTCTATAAATTTTAGGGCCTTTTCAACTCAATAGCTTATGGTTTGAATGCTTCAGTCAGGCGAGCAATTTATGAAAAACTGGAACTGTAAGTAGCTATTCTGAATTTCTTATATTTTCTTCAGAAATTATACATTCCTCAATAGGATCTGACAGGACTTTTCCATATATAATATCAGCCAACATGATACATCAAACTAATCACATTTGAAAATTTGCACAATTATCTCAAACTTTTGAAGGAATAAATAGACATGTCCAAAGATCAGGTTACTTATTGGGTATTCGACACAGTTTTTCAAGTCTGTGCAGTTCGAATATTATGTGATTAGAAATCTGTTCATTATTTTTTTAGAATTTTCCGTCCTGTAAGGCCTGATAAATTTAGTTAACGTCTTGGGCCGAGCCTGTAAATGGATCCATCGACACGTCCAGTAGCATTGTAGTGCTAGAAATCATGACGACCAGCTTTTCTTGGTTGATGAATCAATTAAGCTAAAGAAATGTGAGATCAACTTTCAATACTTAAATGATAGTGGCATCTCCTCTGGGTCCTAGAACATTGGTAGCTTTTGCAAATGTTATTTTCATTGGAAATGTTATTTTTAATGGTGGTTTCTCGGTATTTTTCGGTATTGCTGCTTTTGCAAATGTTATTTTCATTGGAAATAATGGGTGCTTTGCACATCCTTAACCAGGTTTTGGCCAGAGAGGCTCCAGAGATGGTTCCCTAACAGTACAAAACACAGAAACCAACAGCAACAGAGTGAATTGGTTGCCCTCAAAATCCAGGACCAACACTAGCCTGCAGTTGGACGTTGGCACATACTGAAACTTAAACTGTGTTGCTAGCTTTGTCAAGTTCTGTTGATATTCTTTCTGTAAATTATTGCAAGACATTTTGAAATGAAGAGACAATTGAAGCTGGCATTCCAAGCAAAGGCCATCATCGATCAGATCTTTTCTTACCTTTACCCTTCACAAGACTGGTGTGTTGTGGATAGGCTATTTCATGCAGCATCTGTACTTTGTAGTTTTGAAGTAGACCACGCCGCAAATGGGTGTCTAGCATTTGTGGATCATTATATTCTTTTTAGCTGGACTCCCTGTCCTTGTTACTGATAGTACATTGGTTAGAAACTGTGTGAAGTTGAAGTTATTCATGGGTTCGATCGATTATTCCTGTATGATTCCTCTGTTGTCATCAGATTCTAGTATAAATTGTTTAAAAGGCATGCTAATGAAGTTCTTTGGGATATTTTGAGCTGAACTACTGATGGCAAGCTATTCCAGGGTTTCAGTAGAAGGAACCTTAAGTTACATAACCCATAAACAACCAAGAAAATCTCAATCCATTTCTTTGCAGACTAATTCAGATATCTCCAAAATTTTGGGTTTGGAAATCCTAATTAATAAAAGGGAAGCTTACATTTGCTGATAGTATGGTACCTACCAAAGCTAGTTGCGGGGCATTCCGAGGGAAGCCGTAGGTGCTCTTCATTATATTTGACAGACACCAGACAAAGGCCATGTGGTGGGGCGGACAAGGCATATTTAGCCAGCTCTCTGCGATCTCGAGTTGCCAATATCTTTGATACAATGTCTGTAGGAATTGCTTCCTTTCCAATTTGAATCAACAAAGCAACCTGCAAAATTTATGAAGTTATAACCAAGAAATCTTCATGCTACCATATCTTACCGCGGAATTTGTGTACGAAAATATAATCAACATAAACTAACCATATTCAAGAGTCAAGACACAATGTTTAGTGTGATTTGTAACTTTAGCACGACTAAATCGACAAACCTCGCTCGCATATATTTATGAATCGATAACGTGCGACTTCTAAAAGGATAAAACTGCAAACCATTCTCATAAATATGTTACAAATCCCCTCACAAAAAAAAAAACTTAGAGATTACATCTATCCTCTTCTTAGTTCTAAAGGTTGAACCCTTCATTACTTGATCACAAAGAAATCGTATTCAATTTGTCATCGATTAAGAATATTTACTTCATTAATAAACTTAGTTATAAAGTAATCTTCAACCAATAGAATTTAAATTGAATGGAAGTTAGTCCTAATTAACATAAATGCATGTCTGAAAACAACTCAATAAATAGTGACATATTATTTGCAACAGCTTACCATGTTTCGAACTTGTCTATACAAAAATCCAGAACCTTCAACCTCTAGCTGTATAAGAGGGCCCTGCACAACAAACCAGAAAAAGGGTCAGTTTCAAAGCCTTGTAGGTAATATGGAGACGAATTGGTTTGAATGAACTTGTAAGCCATGATAGCTGGAAGCTAAAGTTTTGAGAATGAACCAATTCTTTAAGAAACATTAAGTATTCTTAGGACCAACAATTACCATTTCGATGACATCAAAACGGAATATTGTCTTCACAGGAACTCGCACTCGATCATTTCGCGTTGCATTAACAAAAGCTGAGAAATCATGTTTTCCAATAAACAATTTTGCTGCTTCTCTCATGGCTGTGGCATTAAGTTTATAAGCACAATGGTAAGCATAATGGCGCTGAAATGGATCCATGATGGTGTCATTATAAATCTTGTAGCAGTAAACCTTGCTTCTTACTGAAAAACGCGCATGGAATTCAGGTCTTGCAGGACTGATCTCTCTAACTTGGATGTCAGAAGGAAGAAGCCCATTTAGAGCAGCATGAATGCTCTCCAAGCTATCATAATTGAAAGGTGTAATGAAGTGTGCAACCTGAAAAATATTAATTGACTGTAAGTTTGGGAGCTAGTGATGCATGCTAGTCAAATTCTCAGTTCCCCGCATCAATAAGATCAGACCTGACCCCAAGCATGAACGCCGGTATCTGTCCTACTTGCACCAACAAAGTGGAGATGCTCTCGCTCGAGATTTGTTATTTGAATTAAAGCCTTTTCTACAATGCACTGTATAGTTGGTGGTGAAACTTGAAATTGCCAACCTGAAATAGATAGTGTTGTTCAAATATTTGAGATCAAAGAACATACTTTCTATCAATCAAGGTGACAAGCATGTTTTAAGGCCCTTGGATTTAATAAACAAGGATCGTCATTCATTAACATCCTCGAAAATGTGGCATTTTAAAAACGAAAAATTTTCCAACTGCTGTAGAAACCATGCATAGCATCATACGGAAATGTTTAATCATAAAATCACAGAAGCCAGCCGCTTCCCCCTAAGCCAAACAGCCCAAGCTAGCTCAGTTTGCCAATTATCCCATTGCTCTATTGAAACTACAAGCTGAAATAATTCCCCCTCGGAAATACTTTTGTGTATTGACAACCAAAAAACAAACAGTCCTTAGTCTCATCTTCTTTACTACACAGAAGGCAATTCTTAAGCAAGTCATAGCGCCATGATATCATTTTATTTTCAGCTGGGAATCTATCAGTAAAGCAATCCAGGAGATAACAGAGTGCTAGGGATGGAAAGGTAGCACCAAACCAACCGATGCCAATCCAGTCTGTGTTGTTGATGCTCAAACGGATTCCAATCAAAGGAGATATGACACTGATCAGGAAGCTCCCTACTGTTGTAATAGCTCAATAACCAACCATTTCAGTTTCATCAACTTCTTTCAGTTCCAGCTAGAATTTCAAATATTTGGCATTTGCAACGAGCTCCTTCCTTTCAGAAAGTTTCTTCTTTCAGGTGTTGGGGCACAAGATGGTAATCCTAAATTTAGATAGAGCATACTAATACTAATTACCCTAGATATGAAACAACTTGGCTCTTGTTCTTGGGATTAAAACAAGTCGGTCCACGGAACATTATATTAAGCACCAAATGCCAAGAATAAGGGCTGAGGAAGATGCTTCATTTATAGAGCAAACTCACCCACAACTGTAATGAGAACAAGGCTGATGCTATAGCTAATGCTTCCATATGAACTTCCACCAACGCTTACCTATACTTAAAAAGAAAACTATCCCTAGGAAGGATTAGGACTATTAACTACTTTTAAGAAGAAGAAAAAAAAAGCAATTATCATTATGTATGTATTTGATCAGAACCTTAGGCAGCTAAAAGGGGCCATGATAGGACGGACACAAGATTTTATGGAAGGGGTACTAATTAGTGCTCAGAAAAACTCAACTGGACTAATTTTTTTTGACTGGTCCGAAATTTCTTAAACTTGGCTTTAACTCAAAAAAATTTTAAATAAAGTTTAACTTATAAAATGGAAGTTCGAATAACTTGAATTTTTTTAATACGAGAGGTCAATTACAACATTTTAAGGGCGAGAAATTATATAATCAATAGAAAATGCTTAAGTCCACCCTGGGCAGTAAAATACATGCATACATACATAGATATATAAGAAAAAGGAAATGATTAAAAAGAGGGGCAAGCAAACCGGCATAGCGTGTGCCGTCATAAGCAATAAGCAAACGCCACTTGTAGTTTTGGAGACCAACAGAACTGCTACTGTGTTTCACCATTGCCAAGTCGTTAGCACCTTCCACCTACAATTACAAACAAGAAAGAAGAAATGGGTTTGCTTTATTTCTGCAGAAGCTAAAAAAAGATGGAAGCTTTGGGTTACATACAGATACAGCAGTGGAATTGTTGGGAGAAGAAAGATGGCCATTGGCAAGTAGAGAAGAAGAGATGCCTAAAGCTGCTGCAACACTCCCCATCTCTCTCTCTCTGTCAAACTATTCATAATCTTGATAAAATAGAATTCGTACACACAATACGGCGCCGTTTTAGCTAATCCCTTAGTCCTCGGAATTTACTGAATCTTAATCCAAAAATAAATTATCTATCCGTTTTTTTAATGTTTTTATTATATTATCTTAAAAAAATTAAGATTTGTAATTAAATTTTAAGGTTTATATATAAATTTACGTATAAATTATATCAATCATCAATCGTTTTATATTCGGGTTATAAAATTTTTTAATGCTTTGTAAGAATGCAAGCGGAGTTTGTTCGATCATGTAATTGATTAATATTTTTTAATTAAATAAAGATTATATCTTTTTTATATCAGGATTTGAACTCATACAAAATAAAGCAGCATCCTTGACCGCTAATCAGTGGATTTCAATCGATTAATATTTATTGATGAAAGTTTTTTAACAATAATTTATTTTATAATAGGATGCAATTATCTAACTACTACATTGATTAGATAGATTTACTTAATTTAACATCGTATAATAGATTAAATTGATAAAAATTTTAAATAGTAATAATTAGATTTATTAAGTTATTTCGAATTAAGACTAAACTAATAAAATATGTAAATTTTAAGATTAAATTTATTATTTTTATTTGATTTTTGTTTCATTATTATAAAATAAAATGTTTATAAATTATAACAATATTTATTTAAGTAATTAATTATACTTTTAAAAAATAAAAAATAATTTTATTAAATTAATAATTAAGTGATTAAATGGATCAAAATAACTATCTAATTAAAATGTGTTTTTTGCGTTATACTAAAAATACGATGGACTAGCCTATCACTGCGTCGAAGTTAAAAATCACTAATTTAAATATCGTAAAATACAATTAAATTAATTAATAAAAATTAAAAATCTCAAAAATTTATTATATGATTAAATAATTTAAATTTTATTTTAAATAATTTATAACTATATATTAAATCTTTAAAATTTTATTTTTAATTAATTAATTTAATAATATTTAACGTTAATGATATTCAGTGGTGTTCGAGTCGGATTATAATTTTTTTTAAAAGGATCGGACTCAAATGAAGCCCAAATGCCGTCACCGCTAAAACCCTAGAACTGGAAATACAAACAAACAAAGCCTCTCCTTTGATCAACTCTGTTCAAAATCAAAAACCCTGTTTCCCCTTTCTTCTCAATAGGAAAAACCCTAGATTTCTTTTGCTCCTACTTTGCTTTAGTTATTGAGAAACTTTGATCTGTTTTCTTTATCTTCGGCCTTTACCCAATGCTTCAATGATCATTAGTTAGTCTTATCTCAGCGTATTGAACTCACAGGCATGGCGGCCTTATCGTCCAGAGGAATCGTTTCACGCCTCCAGCACCACCTCCTCCGCTCTCTGTCAACGCCATCCGCTGCAACCTCATCGCCCCTCCCTTTTCACGCCTTAACTAGAAGATTCTTCAGCTCCGATGCCTTACTGGATGGCTCCCAAATCCTCCATCAACAACCCACACGCATCATCACGGCTACGCCATCGATTATGACTCCGAACTCCAAGCGAACTGGGGTCATTGCCGTCAAGTGCGGCATGACTGCTCTTTGGGACAAATGGGGTGAGAGATTACCCATTACTATTCTTTGGGTCGATGACAATATCGTCTCTCAGGTCAAGACTGTTGAGAAAGAAGGAATCTTCGCCCTTCAGGTAATTCACTCCATTCTTTAGTTATTCTGGTCGGAGACCGTGTATTAGGATGTTAAATGTTAATGGAATCATGGCCAAACAGTCACTTCAAGTGTTTTGATTTGTGGTGTTGTATTTTAGATTGGTTGCGGCCACAAAAAGGCTAAACATTTGACGAAGCCTGAAGTGGGTCATTTCAGAGCTCAAGGTGTTCCTTTGATGAGGAAGTTGAAGGAGTTCCCCGTCACAGAAGATGCTCTTCTTCCTCTTGGTACGTCCCTCGGTGTGCGCCATTTTGTTCCTGGCCAATATGTAGATGTCACTGGAACTTCTAGAGGGAAAGGTTTTCAGGTGATTTTATTAATTATTTTGATCGGTTTTACTTTTTTTCTGCTTTCATAGATGAATTCATTTCTTATGTTGTTAGCTCCCAGTGATGAATATGTTTTTAGCTCCATCGGGGATACGATTGTTGAACTCTTTGTTTAGAGAGAGAGTAATAGAGCTAGCAATGGCAGTTCAGCTGCTTTGAGGACTATTTACAGTGAAAATTTTGAATTGTGATTGTGCAGAAAGAATTGGAAATGTTACTATTGATACATGATTTGCCTGTCACTTTTAAATCCAGTGGTGTTGATTTAGGCATCAAGCATGTGCATGCTAATAAATTATTCGCATGTTCAACTGGCATAAAAATAAATAACAACATTGAGGTTTAGTGGTTCATAATCCCCCCCTACTTGGGCATGATGAAGCTGGTAATCATACAACACTTAAACAATGGAATGTCTTATGTTTCTTTTACTTTCCCAGGGTGGAATGAAAAGGTGGGGATTTAAAGGAATGCCGGCATCTCATGGTGCATCATTATCACATCGGAGTATTGGTTCTACTGGTCAGAGGGATGCTCCTGGAAAGGTTTGTATAGTTAGTTTTTAATTTGCAATTCCTTAAACGTATACTGGAGTACTTGATAATTCTGGGAATGTGTGAATTTGTATTTAAGCATTATTTTATTGTTATCTTTTCCCCCACCTTTTTGGTATATATACCTCTAGAACTTGTACTACACAATAGGTATTAGTATTGTACTTGAGCCTCCAGGGTAAAAACGTCCCAAATTCCAACTGTTAAGATGCTTCCTTGGGCATCTGAGTCCTTTCTAGTTCAGATTCTTGGTCATCATAGAAATTGCTAGTAGAGCATTGTTTTAGATGTTTAAGCATGATAAGACTAAATGCAAAGATATGGTCCTATGGATAACTAATTGCTTATTTCCTATGCATGTATGGATTCCTTCTTATTGTTTAAGCTTTTGTTTCATTTTATTGATTCATTCCTGTAAGATGATATGATTTTTCCCTACACCTCTTACTATTATTCTGAGGATCACTTGATTGACACTTCAGTGATCTTTTCAAACACATCGAAGCAGTCATGTTTATCTGAACTGATAACTTTATTGTTGAAAAAAAATCATTGGGACTATTACAGCTTGCCTTGCCGGATTCTATTTTTATCCGTGTATACGTTTGATTCAATTTGTAATGTGGTTTTGTTCTGCATAGTTCTCTTTTCCATAGACCGGCATTTCTGTTCAAAGTATCAATTGATAGACTTGCTGACTTTTTTACTTATGTAATTAATTATGGGGGAAATGGTTTCGCAAACTGTGTAGCCTATTACTTCTAATTCTTAATTACGAAGTCATTGATCAATGGTGGGTAGCATGTAGGATTTTGATGTCCAAATTGATGTTGTTGCTTTACTGTCATTTTCCATGGAGTATGGTTTAGTTTTTGTTTTATCGTTGGGCGAGGCGTAAAGCGTCACTCTCATGTAACCATGTGTATCAATCTTTACCATGTGGAGTTCCCGAGTAATAGTTGACAAGCAATTATTGTTATGTAGGTCTTTAAGGGGAAAAAGATGCCTGGGCGCATGGGTGGCAAGACGAGAACGGTTAAAAATGTGTGGGTATACAAGATAGATCCTGCAAGGAATTTGATGTGGGTGAGAGGTCAGGTACGGTTTTCTTATTTCTACTGTTTAAACGTTTTGAATTGAAAAGCTCAGGTGGCCTTTGCACAACGGTTCCAAGCTTCCGATGTTTGTCTTAAAAATACCGGACCAACCCCTTCAAAAGCAACTCGGGCATGCTTTGATGCTGTTATCATATTATTTGTTCATCCTAAACGATGGGAACAAATTACATCGAATCAGATGTCTTAACATCTAGTCTGTTTTGCATTCTGTATGTCTTTTTATCAGCGGTATCGTTGAGGGAGTCGGTTATTGTTTACAGGTCCCAGGTGCTGAAGGAAACTTCGTCTTCATTAAGGATTCTATTTACAAGAAACCTGATGTTTCGACGCTTCCGTTCCCGACGTATTTTGCTGCAGAAGATGAAGATGAAACTAATATAGAACCCCTGGTTGCTGATCTTGGAGATGTAGATCCATTTATGGTAGCAGATTGACGAGGAACTGAGTTTGAGTTGGTTGTGTGGTGGCGGATTTATTTTCCGGCCGGTTAACTTACGGAATCGTAAGAAGTTAGTTCTGTCTCCTGGTTATTTGGTACAAGGATGGAATGTAATGGGAGATTATGGTTAATATTGTATGAATTTTTGAAGCCATTTGACCATTGATTTCTCTGTAACAGGAATGGAATTGTTTTAAATAAATGGAAGGAAACGTGATTTTTGTAGGACAAAAATAGGTCATTTTGATTAAATTCCATTTAATTGAGTATTTTTAAATAAAATTTTAAATAATTCAAAAATTTTAGTAATTAAGATATTGTTTTTTAATTTTGAGTTTAATCTTTTAAATTTATTTGATATATTTTATATTACATATAAAAATATGTGTATTACTTGTGTTTTTATCTCAAGACATTTTAATTTCTTTACGATGTAATATCTATATCGCATATAATAATCTTTTAATAAGAATTATTGTCTTATAATGTGTTTTCTTTACATGTTTTTCTTTGTCACACTTTTTTTTATTTGTTTTATCTATCTTTGTAGCATGATTTAGTATATTATAATGGTCGATTGTTACATGTGTTATTTTGTAATTATGATTTTATCGGTGATTATGGAATGTTAAATTTTACTCGGTTGATAATTATGTACCGATGTAATCAGTTCTAACATTTTACGTGATAGTTTGGGTTGTCTACCACTCTTTCTTCACCTATTATACGTCTTAATTGGACCGAAACAAAATGATTCAAAAATCTTTTTAATTTAATGGTATGTTTAATTTTATAAAAATTATTTTATTTTTTTGCTTTATGGGTTGTAAGAAATTATAAGTAGATTTGATTCTATTTTTTTTTCTAAATCTATTACAATTATGATATTTTTTATAAATTAAAAAAATTCGATAATTATTATTAAAAAATTATAAAATAAAATTTATTAATTTAAAAATTATTCGATTTGATGGAATGATCACAACCAACCAAATGTAATGTATTCTAATATTTAAGGCCACTGGGCCTTTGTTTCCGCTACCAAACCAAATTGGCAATTACCAAATCGGTCCTCTCTCTCCTCTCTGTAGTGTATATATATATCTACAGTGACAACACAGCCCAGTCGGATCTTCTCCGACAACCAGACACACACCCAAATGCAAAACCACTCGTCTTCTACTTGGAACCGCCCACTGGTCACCACCATAGCCTAGCCAGTCAAGGAGTTCGCCACCATACACGCACACTCTCCTCACTCTTCAGTCCAATCTCCCATAGCCGGGCATGAAGCGAGATCAACTCTCTGAATGCGGCGGTTGCGGCGCCCCGGAGCGGTTCCTACTCCACAACCTACGCCGCAGGGCCAGCTACCGACGCCTCTGCACCAACTGCGTCCTCAAGAACCACCAGGGACTTTTCTGCCCCATTTGCCTCGAAGTTTTCAACGAGCCCCCTCCGCCTCACCAACGCCTCATCTGCCTCAAATGCCCTTCCATTTCACACCTCTCCTGCTCCTCCTCTCCCCTTTCTCAATCCTTCACTTGTCCCCCATGCGCCAACCCTAATTTCTCTTTCTTCAATCTCGTCGATAAGAAACCCAAGTCAACTCCCGATCAGCCACAAGGATCTGCTCCCGACGACGAAGATGGCGGAAACAACGACGATAAGACGCCGACGAAAACGAGGGCTATCGACAAGGAGGCTGCTAAAGCGCTTCTAGCTGCTGCTAAGATTGCCGCCGTCTCTATGACCAAAGCTGCCGCCGTTGCTAAGGTGGAGGCTGAACGGAGAGTCAAAGAGGCTACTTTGGCAAAGAAGAGAGCCAAAGAGGCTCTCGAGAGACTCGCCTTGTTAGCCCGTAAGGACAATGATAGACATAAGTCGTCACTTTTAAGCACTCCCAAATCTAGAGCCGACGCCGCCGTTGCTGCTACCGCCGCTGCCACCAAAACCAACTCTTTACCACTTCCATCTCATATTCCTGAAAAGGGAAATAATGGGTCGTTTCCTGTTTCTGCTGCTAATGTTCCCAAGTTGCAGCGTCAACATAGCACTCATGGTATGCCTAATTGATCCATTAGTGATTCCAACAATCTAAGTGAACTGTTTGTTTTTGTTGGTATTTTTAGGCTGATGTTTATGGAACCATATGTTAAATCTTTGTAGAGATGATTTAGGAAGCGATTAGCCTGTTTATTTGTACTCAGCCTTTTGTTTACATTCGATTGTAGCTTTCTCTTCTGCCCTGTATGTATTTTCATGAAGTTCATTGTTTATGTTTATGTGCTTCCTTGCTTTTTTGTTTCCTTTAATTTCATTTTGAACCCTTCATATTCCCACGAAACCGAACTTTCTGGATCGCTGCTCGTATTAAGCTTATCTGGCCATTTGAGTTGTTTGACAAGTAGTTCAGTCGGATGCTTTGCATCATCGATATGTCCATTAATTAATACATCCTGATAGCATATCTGGGTTTATCTCACTTTAGATGATGTTCTTGCTGTATTTTCGGAGTGAAGCAGGCTATGCTTCCCACTATGCAAGTGCTATATTAATCCTCGAATAAGTTGATCAAGGCTTGACCTTTGATTGTTAACTTGTACGAGATCGTAAATGTTTTTTCAAATTTTATTACAGTATGTTGATTGTGGTTTTCAAGCTTGGTTAGAAAAAGGCATCTACTTCTAATCAGAAAGTTTGGTGTTATCCTTTTCCTAGGTTTGTTAGATAAGGAGGACAAGGAATTCCTCCACCTCATTTCAAACTTTTCTTTGTGCAATGTTTCGTATAGTCACTCATTTCTTAATACGACGTTGCACGATGTTTTATATATGTATAGTAACGGATGTTTTAGCATAATTGGTGAAGAACAAATCAGTGACTGTGTAGAGAGTGCTGATTCCATAGGAGTATACATTGCCTAATGGAGTAGAGGTCCTTTAGGGCTATGGAGTATGGTTTTGTTGCTCTAGTAAAATCTCTGATATTAGGCAAAGGTCGTTTACAGGGACACGCTGAGTTTAATAAATTGTTCGGGTTTATGACATTAGTATGAGGATGAGGGTCACCGGTCACCCTCTTCCGAACGGTCATGTTCGGAGGCCTAGGTGGAACTTAGTTTGCTACTTAAAGCATATAAGGTACCTCATGGTTGTGTTGGGAAATGCTCCGGAATTCGGATGTTGAGGAGAATATGTGCAAGATGCATTTCATGACTAGTTTGTATCTATTTATTCAGCTCCTGCTGCTGTTTCAATGAATTTCTTTGTCTGGTAACTACGACTATAACTGCAAATGTTTTCAAAGGCCGACGGCGACGAACATCGGATGGATGGCCTACCTGCGGCAGTGACATCCCCATGTACTGATTGCAATGTATATGTTTATTTGGTTGGATTGAGGTTAACATTCAATCTTCGATATCATTGCACGGAGCGAAAAGAGTTAAACCGGAATGCCAGAAGTCGAGGAAAGGTGCATCGGAGCTCGGCAATACAGTAACTCACCATTTTCCCCATGACACAGCCTTTTCCATCTGTTTGCTTGTATTGTTGAAAGCTTAAGCTTGAATCTTTCTTTATTTCTCTACCTGAACAGCAAATATGACCCACCTGTGCTAGTTCTGTTCCCTCCCTCTCTTCTTGGGGATAACCAGTGAGACCACTCGGATGTTAGAACAAATACGGATGTATGATTTTATGTCTGCAGGCATAAAATATTAAAAGAATATATTAAAAATTGAAGAGGTTTAAAATTATAGGATATAAACCTAGATCATCTATAGAAGATATAAAAATATATAATTTATATAAAAAAATTAAAATTTTTAAGGGTGCGATTATCCCTCGAATACTTATAGATCCTATGTTGTTGACAAGATTTTTGAAGCAAAAGGAAAGGAATTTACATAACTGAAATGTTATATTTTTATCGTAAATTTTAAAGCTTAAACTATGAGTTTCAAAATTATCGATTTAAACTATTGTACTATAAACTCGTCTATTTTTAAGATAATTTATGTTTTTTTATTTATTTAGCAAATTATTTAATGAGTTTAACATTAACTACTCAACATCTTTTACCAATTCTTTCAATTATGAATATTTTGTTTAAATTTTGTAATTCTCTTACAAGTAGCAAAAAGAAAAGTATCCGTGACAAAAGGACACTTAGCCTTTTGAAAAAGGGAACTCATGCAACTATTTTGATGAATCCAAAATTGAATACAATTATTACAAGTTCAAGATAAAACACTTATCCAATGTATATGGTAAAAGATCGAATTTATAAAATTTTAGAAGATGAAAATGAATTTTTAATAAAATTATAAATAAATTTTTTTAATAAGTTTTTAAACTATATAAGAATTTTATATTTTTAGGGAGGGTGACTACTCCCTTCAGCCTTCTATAGGTCCATCTCTGGTAACATCTTAACGTTATATATCCATGCAGTTGGGACTCTAGACAAGCATAATAAGAACGATCGCACAAGACCCCAAAGGGATTCAAAAAGTAAAAAAAAATCAAATATTTATAAAAAATACAAATATATATAATTGTGTGTATATATAATAATTATCTAAAACATAAAAAAGAATGTCATTATTTAGGTAAAAAAACTATAAATATTTGATTTTTAGATATTTAATATTTTTTTTTGATGTAAAAAGGAATGCAATTACGAGCCTCGTTAAAAACCTCCCTAAACCTAATTGGAGGAAAAGAGTACTCGTAGAGGCATTAAACAAATTTAAACAGAAACTTAAACCCCTAAAACATCAAGCCAAACCTATGGACTTGTCCCGATCAAGTAAAATCCGAACTGCATTAGGTGGTTCCAAGAACACTCGCATTAAATCCTCAGTATTTCGCATGATCTTAGCCAACAAATCTGCTACTCCATTAGCCTCTCTTCCGGCATGCATAATCCTAACGTCCCATGCACGTACAATCAGCTCACTAATCAGAAAAACAAGATTGCGATGGGCGATGTCAACCAACAACCCTTGTATCAAAGTCACGGCTGTAGTGCTGTCGAGTTCAAGCACCAACTTACGGTACCCTAATTCCCAGGCTAATGTTAAACAATCAAAAGCAGCCCACAATTCCGCGCAGATCACCGAGCAACGGCCAATCCGCTGCCCAACACCACGAATCCACTCACCGTCGGCGTCCCGGATGATTCCTCCAGCGGTTGCAACCAAAGGATTTCCTCACACCGCTCCATCCGTATTAACTTTAACCCATCCTTCATCCGGTCAGAATCATTGTTTACACAACCCTCTTCGCTGTTGTTGTTTGCGTATTTCTATAGCAACCACAATTTCCTTTGCATACGCCACACAATAATCCACAACGTTACCAACTAATTCTCTTCCACTATCAAACACAAAAACACATCGTCTCTTCCAAAGGATCCAGCAAGTTGTTGCAAACAAAATCGTCCACCAATTACTAGTACTCTTCAAGTTGGCTTGTAACCAATCGCGATTACTTCCGTTAAAGAAGCTACGCCATAGGTTTTGCGGCATCAGCTTAGCCCAAATCTGCCTCGCCCGGCTACACGTTCTCAACACATGGTTTATATCCCCATCTTCTACACCGCACACAAGGCATAGGCTGTTGTTACCAAAATGTCGACGGGTTCTTTCCTTGTTCGTCATCAACCTATCATGGTTTAACAACCATAAAAAAGTTTTGGTCCATTGTGGAACTGGAAGACGCTAAATGAACTTCCATGAATCCTCCTCCTCAAGGAGCACCTCTGGCCCCAAAGTACGATAGGCTGATGCGGTTGAGAATATACGCGTTTTAGTCCATCTTCAAACTAGCGAGTCATTCCCAAATCCAGCATGTGGCGGAACAACGCTTGCCAGCTGATCCAAGGACTCGCGAGGCAATGCCAATGCAAGCTTGCTCCAATCTTAAGCCCTTGTTACCGTTAGCATACTAGCAACACTCACGTGAGGAGGATCACCGGGTAGAAGGTATTTTGTCGCTAAAGGCTCTCTCCCATCTAACTACACGTCCCACCAAAAATTGACTTTCCACCCATTACGAACTTGTCAACACATGCTTTGCTTTATTTCTTCCCAACAATGACTCACACCTTGCCAAAGCCTCGAGGAGTTTCGTTGATAAATTTCACTAGGCAATTCTCCAATCCATTTATACTTATCCCTTAGTACCTGGACCCATAACTTGTCCTTACTACAAACCAAGTGATACCCTACCTTCATAAGAAAAGCACAATTTTGGTTCTGCACATCACGAAAACCTAAACCTCCCATATTTGATGGCTTTTTTATAATATCCCATTTTACAAGGCTGATAGCATTACGGTCTGGTGTTATACCCCAAACAAAACGACGAATGTGTTTCTCAATTTCATCACAAATACCTTTAGAAAGCCAGGTAGTTTGCATTGTATAAATTGGTATAGCCTGTAACACAACCTTCGCTAGAGTAATTCTCCCGGCTAGTGCCAATGATTTTGCTTTTCAACCCGATAAGCATTGATCAATCTTCTCTATCAGATATTGGTAAGTGGCTCGTGTAACGCGCTTATGTAGAAGCGGCACACCCAAGTACTTCCCCAAATCATCCACTATCTCAAACTCAAAATGGTTCGCTATACTTTGTTTTCGCTCTAAGCTACAATTATTAGAAAAGAATATTTGGGTTTTAAAAATACTAACTCGATGTCCTGACGACATACAGAAATCCTGGAGGACTTCATGAACAATTTTAGCCTACTTCAACGACGCCTCCGTAAATAGTACCAGATCATCTACGAAAAACAGGTGCGACAAGCCCGGGCCACCACGAGAAAGTTGAATCTACTTCCATTGTCCATCAAGGATTCGCCGATCAATCGTCTTCGCTAACTGCTTCATACAAATGACAAATAAATAAGGTGAAAGCGGATCCCCCTGTCTTACCCCGTGGGTAGGCTAAAACGAATCTGTCATCTCTCCATTCTAGATAATTCTTATAGTAACCGAAGTTATACATTTTAAAATCCATCAAATAAAACGGTCAGAAAGCCCTAACCCATAAAAAGAGCTTTCTATAAAATCTCAGCTTAATCTATCATAGGCTTTTTCCAAATCAATCTTAATCGCCATCCAAGGTTTGGAGTCTTTCTTCTTTCTCATCGTATAAATTACCTCTTGAGCTAGAATAATATTATCCGTGATATGACGTCCTGGTACAAAACTTGACTGAGTTGAAGATTTCCAGTTCGGTAACAGAGGCTTAAGTCTATTAACCAGAATCTTAGTAATAACTTTGTACAATATCGTGCACAAGATGATGGGTCTAAATTATTTAATACTCTTTGATTTAGCAACTTTGGGAATTAATACAAGTAAGGTTTGATTAGTGATGTCTCCTAGATTTTCAGTCGCGAAGAACTCTCGAACAAACGACACCACCGACTGCCTTACAATATCCCAATTCCTCTAAGAAAACCCCGCATGAAAGCCATCAATACCTGGTGCTTTATGCGGATTCATCGAAAATATAACTGCACGGACTTCAGTTGGCGATACATCCCGTAACAATAGCCTTTGTTGGCTCTCGGACACCTGTGAATATCCATTCAAATCATTACGGTCCAAATTGACAACCGATCCGGCAGTGTAAAGCTTTGAGAAAAAATCGATAGCATGATCCTTTAAAACGGTTGACTCCGAGCACCAACTTCCGTCATCTAGGTGAAGCATGCGAATAGTATTGCGCCTCCTCCGGTTAAGAGTGGTGGAGTGGAAAAATTTTGTATTACGATCACCTTGGTCAAGCCATTTACTCCGAGACTTTTGAAACCATAAGCTTTCCTCTTACTCAAGGACAACATTCAACTCAGATTTCAGTTTGATCTCTAAGTCTAAGAGAAATGAATTATGCCTTCTATCAATAGCTCTCTCAATTCTCCCGATTCGGGCAAGAAGTCGCCTCTTTTTTCCCAATATGGCCAAACACATCCTTATTCCATTGACGACTTTTTTCCTAAAATGAAAAAAAGGCTATCAAACACATTTATATTGTTATTTAATATTTTATTTTTTGTTACTCAAGAGAATAATTTAAAATATTTTTTTATTAAATTAATTTTTAATAAAAAATATATATCTTTAAATAAATTATACAATACCCTAAAATCTTTAAACCACCCCTATAACCTACTTTAAGATATCATCTTAATCATTATTCCTAACATTTAAGATGTTTTAGTTCTAGCTTTGCATACTTATCATAGCAAAAATATTATGATCCATTTTTATAAAGCTCATTTTAAAATATAATAACAATATATTAACCGAGTGATTGTTTGTGAACTTTATTTAAATGATTTGTTTGTAATAAAATTTAGTTAAGTGATTTATTTGTAACATTTGAAAGACAAATGACCTTTTTTATACTAAATTTATAGTTAAGTGACCTTGGATGTAGTTTACCCTAAATAAATTTTCTTTCTAAATTTTCCTTCAAAATTCTCGACCCTCTCAACTCTCATCACGCATCCCGCCGCCAAAACTACCCTTCTCTTCACAGAGCAGGAAATTGAACAAGGTAAAACCCTAAACTTACTTTGAAGATTGATTTCCTGATCTTTTAAATATATCTTTTTAGAGGAAATTGCGGATCGGTGTTGCCGATATTTTCTGTTGCACTGTTATTTTGCGGCCGGAGTCCGTTGCTTTTAGCGGTGGCGGACGGCGATCTTTGAAACACTGCAAACATTGCCTTGTTTCGTCAGTTTAAATTGTTCGACTTTTAGCAGGAGTGATTCCAATGCCAGAAAGCAAGGCGGTGATTAGTTTGAAATGGGAGCCCAAGCTTCCTGGTTTGCCTTTTGCATCAACCACCACCTCTATTACTGGTTCTGGGTCTGTCTCTAAATCCCGGAATGAACCAGAAAGCGCTTCCCTTTGGAAACCCAACCAACAACTCGTCGATGGCCTCTTTGTCCCGCCTAATGATCCTTCGAAGGTTAATAAATTGCTCAGAAAGCAAGTCAAAGACACTGCTGGCTCCGCCTGGTATTCTTCATGTTTCCCACTTTTTCCTTTACGTTTTAACGCCCTCTCTATCCTCACTCTGCATGTGTCTCAAAATTCTTATTTCAACAGGTTTGATATGCCTGCCCCAACTCTCACCCCAGAGTTGAAGAAAGATCTTCAATTACTCAAGGTGCTCTGCCCTTTGCATTCCCTTTTGTTTAATGTATTTTTGTCTATTGTATCTTTTCGAGAACCTGCTTCTTCAATGTTGTATCATATCCGGTGGCCGAATTTCATATTGTCAATTAATGTTTGAAACTAGTGAGGATTAGGGTTTAAGGTTTAATATAAAGATAATTGAGTTGATGTTTAGTTTGAATTTGACTTCGCTAGAAGTGTTTATCTAGGTGTTTTTTTTAGGAATTTTGTCAATTTCCATATCTTCAATTCATGTTTGAAACTAATGAGCCTATCAAGATAATTAAAATGATTTTAGTTTTAATTTAAATTCACTATAATGATTTTCCTTGGGGGTTTTTGTTTTAGGAATTTATTACATCTTCCATTCATGTTTGAAACTAATGAGCCTATCAAGATCATTAAAATGATTTTAGTTTTAATTTAACTCCACTATGATGATTTTTCTTGGGGGTTATTGTTTTAGGAATTTATCACATCTTCCATTCATGTTTGAAACTAATGAGCCTATCAAGATCATTAAAATGATTTTAGTTTTAATTTAACTTCGCTATAATGATTTTCCTTGGGGGTTATTGTTTTAGGAATTTATCACATCTTCCATTCATGTTTGAAACTAATGAGCCTATCAAGATAATTAAAATGATTTTAGTTTTAATTTAACTTCACTATAATGATTTTCCTTGGGGGTTATTGTTTTAGGAATTTATCACATCTTCCATTCATGTTTGAAACTCATGAGCCTATCAAGATAATTAAAATGATTTTAGTTTTAATTTAACTTCACTATAATGATTTTCCTTGGGGGATTATTGTTTTAGGAATTCATCACATCTTCCATTCATGTTCGAAACTAATAAGCCTATCAAGATGATTGATTTAATTTTTTAGTTTGAATCTGACATCACTATAATGTTTTTACTAGGGGTTTATTGTTTGAGGATTTTAAATGTTCATGTCTTCACATGGACCCGAGTCTTGACATTGGATACTTGTGTTTGTTTGTGATACAGTTGAGGGGTGCCATTGATCCCAAGAGACACTATAAAAAGGATTCAAAATCCAAAGCACTGCCCAAGTACTTTCAGGCAAGTTCACTACTATAGTCTATAGCATAGTGCATGTTTGTTTTCCTTTTTTATGTTCATCCTAATTGGTTCATATGAAAATATTTAACTCTTTCGACATGCAAGCAGGTGGGAACTGTCGTAGAATCCGTGACAGACTACTACTCGGGTAGATTGACAAAGAATGAGAGGAAGGCAACCCTAGCAGATGAGCTACTCTCTGATCCAGCTGTTAGGCAATACAGGTGAGATGTTGTATGGATAAGTTACTTCCGAAGTCATTTATTTCCAGTTAAATGTGGTATATCATTATATAATACCTAGTTCCATGATCAAAATAAGGGTGTGGCCCAGAAACACTATCCGATTCCCTGTTGCAGAAAGAAAGAAAAAAAAATTAAGAATACACTGTGTCAACTCATATGTGGGATGCCTTAAATAAGTGACCAGGATAATCTGCAATCAGAAGTAGAATACCTTCAATTTCTTCATAGTCGAACATTGTTGCTATCATTTTAGCTCAAATACTATCATTAGTGTCCATACTATGTGTAAGTTAGTGGATTTAGTCCCTATACTCTGATTTGGTCAATTTTTGCCCTATACTTTTTGGATTTTGAAATTTCAGTCTTAACCTAATTGATACAAAGAACATTATGATTAGATTATAAGGAGTAAAAGTAATCAAATTGGAGAACAAAACCTAAATTTACAACTCTTCCAAACTGATAACATTTGGCTTGACAGATTTAATGGTTATTGGTTGATTCAATACCTAGATTTCAAGTTTTATGTACAAGGACTAAAAATGATCAGATCAGAATATATTGATTAAACCTGTAACTTGCACACATTATAGGTAGTAAGCATAGTTTGACCATCATTTTATCATAATCATCATTATTCCTTTGGCAATACTGTTTTTTCACAATAGTGATCAATGTCTGTCAAACTTCTTACAGGAAGCGTAAGGTTCGGGAGATTGAAGAGCGCAACCGACCGACCGGCAATGAGAAATGGAAGATAAAAGGACGTCAAACTTACAAGCGTGCAAAGCAGCGAAGGAATTAACCTTTTCCATGCTTTGTGCTTCCTTGACATTCTGACCCTATTGCTAGAAGGGAATTTTATGTGCCAAATGTCCCAAGAAACAAGTTGCTGCACGGTGGAGTCGTTTTAAGGTATCAATCTGCTTTTTTCAGGTTAAAACTACAGGCCTTGTTGCTATATACTCCATAGTGGAGAGCTATTTAGACTAAACTGGGAAGGGTTTGTGAGGAAACTAGTTTACTAGTTACCAACAGTTTTTGCAATTATAGAACAAGTTTTTTTTTTTTTTTCCAACTCTTTGCATTGGCTTTTTGATTTGTTCTTGTTGGTTTATAATTACAAAGAACTGAAGCATATAATGGAGTATTCTATTAGGCATGATTGTTGTTGGATGTTAGAGTCTATGACAGCACATTCCAACCAATATTTGGTAGTCAGAATTATTATATTTATAGATATATTATTGTATTTTCCAAAAAAGTATTTTCTATGTATGAGCCATTTAGCCTCAGTGGTTAAGGGATCGGTTGTTATTTTTAAAGCTCACAGGTTCGAGCACCAGTAATGTCAGTACAGTGATTGACGATATAAGGAACGGATTTTGTTTCTTTTATTATAATATGAACATGTTTAATCACATTATTTTTTTTGCATATAGTGATATAGTACATGCTTTAGATATTTTTTACAATTAAATAAATACTATATTTATTAATATTTTTAAATGTGTGAAAAAGTTTGATGGTACAAACTACAAAATATCAGAGGGATAGTCATGGCGTTATATGTTAAAAATTCAAATCAATTTATTTATTAATTATAAATTGATATAACGAGATAGTATGTTAATTTTTGGAATTAAAAATTGAAACTGTAATATAATAATAAATTAAATTAAATTATTTTTTGAAAATAAATGAATATAATCATAAATTTGTTTTTCACTCAATTAATGGCAGTCACTGATCATCATAAGACACAAAAGTTGGTGTGGGTATTATTATTATTATTATTATTATTATTATTATTATTATTATTATTACACATCGCTATACCCAACTATTAATATATGTATTTATACTCAAAATACATCTACATATAACATATCATAATAATAAGCAAAACTAAATTTGTAAGTATATAATAATTAAATTTGATCTCATCTACAATGCTAGTAAATAAATTCATTTTATATAAAAATTAAAAAAAATTATTTAACGAATAGATATGAGATTAAAAATTATATATTAACGAGATCTATTAATTAATCCAGTGATCAAAGATGTTTATTCTATCAATCTTATATGATTTTAATTATCAACATAAAAAATATATAATCTCTATTTAATAAATAAATTATATATTATTAACCCACCGGTTTTTATTTAAATGTATTTTTAAATTAACATTTGATTAACATGAAATATTAAATTAATTAAATATAATAATAATAATAATAATAATAATAATAATAATAATAATAATAATAATAATAATAATAATAATAACACCCATAGAAACCACAATTCTCTCTTTATCTCAGTCTTCTGTTACAGTTTCATTCTATTCCACGCTTTGTTGCTTTGTTCCTAACTTTTGTTTTCTCTCTCTGTAAACCTCCAAAAATCCCTTTTTGATCGAAAACCCTAAAATTTTAAATTCCTTGTCTTTCGAAATTGCTATTTTTAGTTCACTTTTTGAGAGAGAAAAAATCACTGCTTGAATGTAGTGGTTATTTTTAATTTTGGGGGGGATTTTGTCCTGTGGAGATTTGAATGAGGAGAACATAAATACTTTTGTGAAATCGAAATTGAAGAACCGGCTGACTTCATGGCCACCACGGAGTTGCAGATGAGTCCTCAGTTGGAGCAGATCCATGGCGAAATCCGCGATCTTTTCCGTGCTCTGTCGTATGTCATCTTCTACTTTCTCTTTGGCTTGTTTACTTCTCAAATGATTTAGGCTTGTATTGTAATCTGCAATCACAGCTCTTTTCTCAACATTCAAGTGTTTTGACTTATAGTATTTTTTTTTGGACTAGATTTCAGCTTTGTTGTTTTCAGTAGTTCTTCAAGCTTCTAAATCTGACAAATGTATATATATATGAACTATGTTGCATTGCTTTTCAGAAATGGGTTTCAAAGGCTGGATAAGATGAAAGATTCAAATAGGCAAAGCAAACAGCTGGAAGAGCTTACTGGCAAGATGAGGGAATGTAAAAGGTAGGCTATATTTTTAGTTTATGAGATTTTTGATTTCTCATTTTTTTAACCTTCTTTTTAATACCTAACTTTGATGAATTGTTTGCAGATTAATCAAGGAGTTTGACCGTGAAATTAAAGACGAGGAAACCAAAAATCCTCCTGAAGTGAATAAGCAACTCAATGATGAGAAGCAGTCTATGGTAGGCTTGTTTTCGAACCGCCAATATCCTTAATATTGTCATCAAAGGGTGAACTCATGATAGAGTGTTTTAGTATACCGGAAGTAATCAAAATTTCATTGTAAAATGGTCTAATTGACTAAATGAGATCTCCCTAGGACCCTAATGTTCTTTCTTTTTTATATTATGACTTCTAATCTTTGTTTTTTGTTTTTTGTTGCAGATCAAAGAACTGAATTCTTATGCAGCATTGAGGAAAACGTAAGTTTGGTTATTTTAAAGGATTAGTGGGGGATTTTAGTTTCCATCTGAAAGTTCATTTTTTTTATTTATAGTATGTCAGTTGAGTTGTGAAGTTTGGGGACTAGCCAAGTTTGAAACTTGGCCTTCTAAATGTAGGATGTGACCAATTTCTGAGTAGTAGAATTCAGCCCATAATGTCCAACGAGACCTCTATTTTTTTTTCCCTTGTAGTTTTCATGTCTTTATGCGTGTAACTGCAGATACATGAATACCCTTGGTAACAAGAAAATTGAACTCTTTGATATGGGAGCTGGAGTCAGTGAACCTACAGCTGATGAAAATGTAAAAGTGGCATCATGTAAGATCATACTTCTTTTAACCCTCCATTGTATTTTAATTTATTTAGAACATGTACTTGGGATCAAGGACAAGAATTATGAAAATGATGGTATGCTTCTGTTACATGCTATTGTTTTTTTTTCTTTTAATTTGATATATGTAAATACATTCTAAAATCCTCGTCTCTTGTATCAACTATGTTTTTGGATTTTGTCATGTTATATGCATTTTTATTCAAATATTGCCTATAGACCGGTGTGTGAAGTCTTCTTATAATGTTGGACAGTTTCGGAACAAAGTTACTAATGACTTTGGATGCTACGAGAAAATCAGTCGAGTCCACGATCTTGACTGAAAATTATAAACTTATAACAACGTATTCTCAGCATAGAGGTTACCTGTTTTTTAAAGCATCTAACTACTGGTTGACTTTCTCCGCAGCAATGTCAAATCAAGAGCTTGTTGATCATGGGATGAAGACAATGGATGAGACTGATCAGGCCATTGAACGGTCCAAAAAGGTAAACATAAACAGATTTTTGTTCCCTAGTGTGGCCCTCAGCTTAGTTGTTGCCATCTTCTTTTCTTAACTTATAGATTCACAGGTTGTTGAACAAACAATTGAAGTAGGAACTCAAACTGCTACTACTCTAAAAGGCCAAGTAAGTCAGAATAAGCGATCTTTTATTATTATTTTTCTTCAAGCTGTTGTGTTGGATGCATATACTGATAGAAAGTTATGCAGACTGATCAAATGGGCCGTATTGTAAATGAGCTGGATACAATCCAGTTTTCTATTAAGAAGGCATCCCAGCTGGTAAAGGAGATTGGTAGGCAGGTTAGTTAATTTTTAGCATTCTTGATGCAACCTTGGTTCAATTTGACCTTTTCTTTCTTCCCATGCCAGATTAAATATCTTTCTTCTTCCTCCAGGTCGCCACTGATAAATGCATCATGCTATTTCTTTTTCTTATCGTATGCGGTGTGATAGCCATCATAGTTGTGAAGGTATTCTTTTCCCTTATTGATTTCATTTTGGTAGCCTGTTAAACTTTCCGACTTATTATGTGGAAAAGCGAGGTATGTTATGGTGTATATTTTGAAAGTTGAGTTTGTGTAAAGAAATATTGGTGAGGACATGGCCATCACTTCAGGGTTGTTTTCCCTAAACATGTTCAACTGCTTTTGTAAAGATGGAAGTGTTGAATGTGACAAATGTTTGTCGCAACTAGTTATGATTAAATACTTGCAGCAAACTTAGTCTCGTAGTAACTGTGTTATTTTATACATTAAAGGCTTGTTTAGCATTGTTGTTGCAGTTGAAAAGTGCTTGTGAAAAGTACCTAACAATCGGTCTCTTGGTTCGATTCCAATAGAACCATTGTTTACTATGCAAAATTTCCATTTTCTGATTGCTATGTGAATATCGCCATAGATTCAGATACTTTCTTAAACAATGATTGGCTTTGTAATGTGCAAAACTTCCATTTTCTAATTGCAATGCGAAAATTTCAGATTGTGAACCCGAACAACAAAGATATCAGAGATATTCCAGGATTGGCGCCTCCAGCACCTTCAAGGAGATTGTTATATCTAAGGGACCCACAATAAAAGGTGATCATTTCAAATGAGTGGTTTGTTTAGATTGGAGTTGGAGTATTGGGAAGTTGGTGTTTAAGGGATCTAATGCTTTTTTTCCTCGTTTTTCTATATTCTTATCCGAGATGTGCATATTCGGATGGTGTTTGTTGTGTTGTGTAAATTTGATGGGTGCAGGTGTTGAATTATTTGAAAGATTTAACTTTGAAGATTGTTGTAGGGTTAGAAATTAAGAAGTCACCTCTGAAGTGAATTCCACATAAATTTTTCATGTCCTTGGGATATACATACACACACATATATATTGTTGTATTTATAGAATATACATGTATGAATTCTGTGTCTAAGCTCATATCAACCGGAAACGGTATATGTACTGGGTGAGCTTAGAACTCAAACTCGAACTCCCCGTACATACTGTAACCGGTTGTGAATCCCGAATAGTTCAGCGACATTGTTGTCGGCTAGATCCCTCATAAATTCATGCAGCATAGTCATTATTGCTGAGTAGCCAAGCGAGAACCACTCGAGAACGAATCAAGTTAGCATTAAGTTCCCCACAGAAGGGAATATAAGCTTGATTCCGAGTGAAGTTCCGATTGCGTAGCAGACTATGTTGAGCTTAATTCTGAGTTTGCATTCAGTTTCTATAAATGCAGACAAGTTCAGAGGCAAAGCACAAAGAGAATTGGAGAAGAAGATCCAGTCCTTCAAGTGTATCAGTGAAACTTTCATCCCAAGTAAGCATGTGCACAACCTGTAATATCTCTACCTTGTAAGTAGGGACGGCTTAGAATTTATTGTTTTTTTTCGAGTCTGCAAGCAAATAGCAAAGGTAGGGTAAATGTGAGTGATTACAATAGATCGGACTTGAATCGGATTTTATAAAGTTTAAGTTTAATCCAATTAATAATCGAATTTTTTTTAACTTAAAATTCAATTCAATTAATAGTTGGATTTTAAAAAAATTTAAGTTCAAATTCAAGTCTAATCTAATAAAATATTTAAAATCCAATTAATAATTGAATTCAGATTATAGTACCATTCAAACGGAACGGTTGTTATTCTTAGAAGTCACGGTTTCGAATACCAACGATCTCAGTAAAATGATTGAGCAATCGATATCAAATGATGGAGATTATATTCTAAAACAGATACTATTATAATCATTATTAGCTTGTTAAAAAAAATACCTAAAACTACTGAAATCATTCAACAATAATAAAGATTATGAATTCCACCATTTAACACACTTGGCCCAACACTAATAAAAGTGATATTATTATTGTTGTTAAGATTTAAAGACGACAGCTAAGCTTATATTTAACTTTTGAGATAACGAGTCGGATTGAATTTTTGTTCTCTTAACAATAATTTAATAAAATCTGACTCTAATTTGATATGAATTTAAAAATATTTTAATCTAATTTGACTTAAAGATTTAGTTGAAAATTAGACCCAATTGATTTAAAATAATTTTCATATTTTTGTCAAAATAAAAAAATTAATCAAGCAAAATTCTGTTTTTTTTTTTTCAATTTAACAACATATAACTAAAATAAATTATAATTTAATATCATAATTCTAGTACTTTATATGTTAATTTTTTTACATATATTTTTATCACACTTGTTTCAACACTAATAAAAGCATTACTGTTGTTGGGTGGTTGTTAAGACATGACAACACCTAAGGTCATATCTACGAATGGTGACGGGTGGGTCGAGTTTTTGATCGATCCGACGTTAACTAATAAAATTCAATTCTAATTTGATCTAAATCTAAAAATAATTTTATCCATTATAGTTTTAAGATTTAATTAAAAATGCAAGTTAGGTTCAACTTGATTTAATATAGATTTAAATTTTTTTAATAGATATTTATCAGACTTAACTAAATATATACATATATAAAGATCTTTATAATAATATAAGGTCAGAATCTTTCGGTTATAAGTTTTTTTCATCCTTAGAAACAAAGAAAAAATTTAAAAAAAAATATCCTTCACGCTAACTCACTGTGTTGATATTATTAATGCTCGAACCCATGACGTTCAAAACCAACAATCATTCTCTTAACCACTAAAGTAAGATATTATTGTGTTGATATATTAATCGAATTTTTTTCATATTAACCGTTAACCGAACTAAAATTTTTTTAAAAAATTTAACCGAATCTAAAAAGTTCGGTTAATCCGATCGATTAACCCGATCGGTTAACCGAACTTTAAAAAATAGATAAATTACACAAATAGTCACTAAACTATGTTAAAATAATTTTTTAGGCATTAAACTTTCAAAAATTATAAAAAATCATTAGACTTATTGAATTATTATATTGATTCATCGTACGTCATAAATTATTGATAAATATTAAAAAATTTAATAATTATTTTTTAATTTAATAAATTTAATTATTATTTTGTTCTAGTTTTATAAAATTTAATGTCCATTTTATAATTTTTAAAAATTTAATGACAAAAAAAACATATAAAAGTATATTATTTAAAATATATAATATATAAAAATTCCGGTCGGTTAATTTAGTTAGTTAATCAATTTCGAACCGAATTAATTGATAACTGAATTTTTATAAATCATTAATTGTTAAATGATCTAATCTAAAATTAACTGAAAAAATTCAATTTTATTGATTAATTCGATTAACCGAAAATTTGAACACCTCGTATACGAGGCTGAACCCTCTCATATCTCATTGCCAATTCTCTTTAGCTTTTAGATTTTATGTGAGGTGCAAATGGCACACATGAGAATTCAAAACATGATAATGCGTGACGTATAGATAAGATATCTTGAGTTTGTTTGTACACAAAGTATGAAAAAATTGGAAATAAAATAATCATCACTTTCACATCTAATACAAAAAATATTAATTTTTTAAATAAAATTATGGTATAAATTTTTATGTTAAAAATAAATAAAATAAGTTAAAAAAATCGCCCTTATAATAACTTCATAATATTCGATTAAATTGATTGATTTTAATTTTTTATATTTTATAATATAATTTTATTGAAATTATATTATGGGTTGATTTACCACGTCAATCATAGTCTAATTCAATTATAACCACCCATTTCACCATTATCTTTTAAGTTATTTTTTTCAACCAATGAATCTTCAATTATTTTTTTATATAATTTAAAAAATATAATTTTTAAAAATTATATTAATAACATAAATGATTAGCGGTGAAATTAATAATTTTTATTAATTAAAGACCATGACTAACGGTAAAAAATCAAACCTATAGTATAATCTGTTCTAGCTCACCATTTACTCATCCAAGGTTTCATTATTACAGCAATTATGCCCTTCTATTTCCTATCATCATTTTGGGTTTTGCTTGGAATGAATGCTTCTGCAAACTTTGTAATTCCCAAACCCCACTTTTTGTTACTTTTATCTGTGTTTCTGGGGACTATGAACCTATGATCATTCCTCGATCATACATACATACATAACAATCACCATGAATATGAATCTGGTCTCCCTATGAGATCATTTGTTACGTATTCATCCTTTTAAATTACTTTGAAGTTAAAGCAATGGCGTTTTGGGGGTCACAACGACAAGGTCAATCAAAAGCCTGGTGGTATTGGCGTCCAGTCTGTTTCTTTGACTATTGCATGCAGATCTAATATTATAAAAATGTCACCTTTACTTTCAAAACACTGTAAAATTAACATCTACCCAACACAAAATATCAAAGATTTAAAATACATGGTCATAATGAAAGAGCATCAAGGTTGAAGTTTCTCATTCTTTTCTTTTGGATCATTCTCCATCATCCTGTTTGATTTTAATCATACCCTTCTCTTCCTTTTATTCTGGGTGAAGTTTCTAGTTTACATGTAGTGCTTTTGTGACAAGGGAAAAAGAAAAGTGAAGAAACAGCAAGGAAAGGGGAAAAAAGGCTTTGTTTTGTTGTGTTGTGTAAGCTGCTTCCATTTCACTGTTACTGTAAGGCATGTCTTCCCTCATTACCTACCTCTGACAACTCCACATCTTCTTCTTGTTACACACAGTCAACAATTCCCATTTTTCTCACATAGAAACCCTACAAAAATCCCTTCTTTTTTGTTAGTACTTCACCCCTTTCTCGCCTCGCAATATGCTTTCCTCTGGGGTTTGCCTCTTTCATCTTTATAAACACCCACATTCTTAAATTTTGCTACTTTTTTTCATTTTCGTTTACTTTTTCCCCTCTTACAAGTACTGTCTCAACGAGGTCTGTTGTGTTTCATTTGCTCTTAATTGTGCTTATTAATGCTCCAAGACCCAAGTTGTCATTTTTAGATTGTTTTTTTTGTCAAATATTGCCTGAAATTGTTATCTGGTTCCAAGCTTATGTGTGATGATTTGTCAAATGTAGGCTGTATGTTGGAAATGTGATTGTCTATTTGTTTATTATTTTGAAAAAAAGGGTTTTCTTTGCTAGTCGGTGGATTTTGATTTAAAGAGAAACTCTTTGCTTTCCTTCTAGCATTTTTAGGGTTCTTTTCTGGAAATTTGATTGTGTTTCAAGGTCTGTTTTTCTAATTCATGTTTCTATTGTTGCTGTCACTCTGCACTTGTTTTTGTGAAGTATATTTGATTGGTATAGTTTCTGTCATAAACCAATTGTTGCATTGAATATAGCAAACATGTCTGAATTCTGATTATTAGATGCTGGTTTTGGTTTGAAGTTATGTTTGTTGAACATGTTTCAGACATCTTGGTGTTGGATGAGACATGGCCTCTGATCTGAACACAACTCTGTCAAAAGTATACATTGGTCTGCAATTGTGGGTTCTTATTGTAATTGGCTTAGGATTGGTGTTTTTAGTTATCCTTAGCATCTCCCTGTGGCTTAGTTTTCGGAAGAAATCGAGAAGGGCAGATGGCATGCTTCCTCTAAGCCAAGCGCCTTATGTGTCGGAGGAAATTAAAGAGATAAGAATTGATCAAGCTTCGGCGAACAATGGTGGTCTGAGCACCGTTAATGAGAAATTCAGTGACAAAGATTTGGAGAAGGTTTCGGTTAGTGTAGATAATGGAAATGATAGCGGCCAGTCGGGTTCTTTTACTCATGTGGAGAAAGATGTTAATGGATCTCAAGAAGGAGAAGAGGGAGGTGCCGGGGCAGTATCCACATACAAGCCTTCTTCGCATTCGATGACTGCTCCGTCACCTTTGTCTGGCCTGCCTGAAATTTCACGCCTAGGATGGGGTCATTGGTTCACTCTGAGAGACCTACACCTCGCGACTAACCGGTTTTCAAAGGATAATATTATTGGTGATGGTGGGTATGGAGTTGTTTATAGAGGCAATCTGATTAACAGGACCCCTGTAGCTGTCAAAAAGCTTCTTAACAACCCGTATGTTGCAGCGAAGTTTATTTATATGGAAGATTAATCCTTTTGTTCATGTTATGCTGTCCTTAGCTTGTTAATGTCGGCTGATAATGTTTCTATGTTTTCTTCAGGGGACAAGCTGACAAGGATTTCCGGGTGGAAGTTGAAGCAATTGGTCATGTGCGACATAAAAACCTGGTTCGACTTCTTGGCTACTGCATTGAGGGAACGCAAAGGTACCATGTTGTTGTTATGTCTATTGTCGTTGTTTTTTTAATACGCGAAATATAAAGAAAAGAGATATTTACTGTTGTTTCGAAAATGTTCTGTTATAAAATCCAGGATGTTGGTTTATGAATATGTCAATAATGGCAATTTAGAGCAATGGCTCCGCGGAGAGATGTCTCACAAGGGATATCTTACCTGGGAGGCTCGCATAAAGATTCTTCTTGGCACTGCCAAAGCGTACGTCTTCCTTTAACTAAAATCTCGGTTGGTAATACTCACCTTGGTCTTAACCTTGATTGTTATCCGAACTGAATGCTGCAGGCTGGCATATTTGCACGAGGCTATCGAACCCAAAGTCGTGCATAGAGACATAAAATCAAGTAATATACTGATTGATGACAACTTTGATGCGAAGATATCTGATTTTGGTCTGGCCAAATTGCTAGGTGACGGGAAAAGTTATATCACGACGAGAGTTATGGGTACCTTTGGGTGAGAATAATGCCCTTCACGATTAACAGTTACTCAATCGATCATTCTCCGTTTTATTTTAGCAATGCATTTCACTTCTTTTTGTTTTTACTCCGAATAAGGAGCTATATCATTTGAGAAGCTAAAAGAAATCGTTGGTTAATGTCATCTTTGTCTCTTGTTTGCATGGTCTTTCAGTTATGTTGCTCCGGAATATGCTAACTCAGGCCTCCTGAATGAGAAGAGTGATGTTTATAGCTTTGGTGTTGTGATCTTAGAAGCAATTACCGGAAGATACCCAGTAGATTACGGTCGCCCTCAGCCCGAGGTACATAACGACATTTCTTATCAGCATAGACTTCAAAAACCCTTGGTATGGTGTTTTTCTTACATGACCAATTGTCCTGTGAAACCTCAGGTAAATATGGTTGAGTGGTTAAAGATGATGGTTCAACTCAGACGTTCGGAGGAAGTAGTTGACCCTAACATCGAGACTAGACCGTCAACTAGTGCTCTTAAACGGGCTCTTTTGACTGCTTTGAGATGTGTTGATCCTGATGCCGCAAAAAGACCAAAGATGAGTCAGGTTGCTCGCATGCTCGAAGCAGAGGAGTATCCTATTCCTCGAGAGGTTTGATTCTGATTGTTTACACGAATGAATTACTTAGCCTTGTCACTTAAACTGTATACCGAAGAAAATTGTGGAGGATGTATTTAAGTACCAGGCTAGCTTGCTTTTAGGTAAACCGTCTTACGGTAGTTTGCAGTTGTAACTATTGCTTGACTCGTTCCTAATACGAATCATGGACGAGATTTTCAGGACAGAAGACGCAGAAGGAATCAGTCGGTTAATTCGGATGCTGATACACAGAGGAAAAACTCTGATGCCGATCGGAATGATGATCCAGGTTCGAGGTTGGAGAGCAGAATGCATGATAACCCCTAGACTCGGGACAAAATTGGTTTTAGAAGCCGAAAACAAAGGATACCACCACCATTACATTCGTTTCTATTCTGATGCCTTCAGATGGCCCTATACTTGAGATTTCAAGCACATGCAGGAAACCGGAGGTACTTTTTTTCTTTCTTTTGTGGAGCTTCGAATTATGTGTCTTCTTCTACATTGTAGAGAAGATTAGTTTGTGTCTGGAAAGGTCATTGCCACTAGATTTTCTGTACATGTCTATATGGATTCTATGTATTTTTGCCCCGCTGTTCGGATTAAGCGTTTTAGCTCGAAATTACGATTTTTTGTTAAGTGTGATGAAGAAAATGAAAAGGGTAAGCAATGTGTACTGCTCTGGGAAAGCAATAATTGAAGCTGAAAATTACGACCATGGTGGTTCCTATGGAACCATATGGTGGACCTGGACCTACATCATCTGGTCCAAACCTAAGCTTATCTGTTGTCTGTGGCAAATCTGCCGGACTCTGACCCTTACAGCTTAACAGACAGGTTAAGTTGATCTTGGCATCACATTCCATGTGCCGGGGAGGGCGGTAAAAACGAAGTGCGCCCACCCCGGCCACATTGGGTGTCATCGGCATCTTTACACATGGTTTTAGGTCCACTGATAATGACACTACAGTTTCTAAACTTGTCCAATCTGCAACACTTTCCTCAAATGTCACAATCTTATTCTTTGGAATGAAAGGAAGATCCAATGTAGAAATACAGACAGACAATATGTTGAAAACACTTTTTGGCCTGTAATGAATTACTATGAAATTCCCTACAGGTTCTGCACACTACCTATCTACAGAAACAGATCATACTGACAGATTTTTTTCGGACTTCAACTCGTCTCGATACCTAGCTCATCTTTCATCACGAGCATCGCCTTCCACCGACCACCGTGGGCATGGGAAGTATATATGCGATAAGATCTACTTATACTCGAAATGTGTACGGTTTATAAGAATAAAAAATTTTCGTTATTTTTGACATCTTTTTATGTCTCAATATTAAAAAATTAAATCAGTAAATTATAAATCTTAAAATACATATATCATATAGCAAATACTCGAGAACCTAATTATAAATTTTAAACTTATTTCTTTAATATTAGGACATAAACAGAAGTACGGAAAAATAAAATAATTGGATTAAACAATTTAAAGATTCTTAGTTCTTACAACCAAAAATAAAAAAATAAATGTTTTATAAAGATAAGCATACCAATAAAATTCAAAAGCTTCCTGAATCTCCTTGTCTCTGTCTAATGAGAGGCATAAAGAAAAGAGTCGTAGGCGATCCAAACTGTCATGCAAAAAGTATCGTTACCCAGGATTGATTTCATCGGTAAACAATAATCAACTGAGTGAGGATAAATCTTTTCAAGTGACCACCTACAAAGCAAAAATCAGAAGCTAGCATCAATTGAATCTTTGTACGAACAACAATCGATCGCTATGGTATGCTGAAACATACCACAAAACAGATGAATCAAATCAGTAAACATAAACAAAAACATGTCACAAGGACATAATAAAAGCGTGTCATAAGGACAGAAAAAGCGTGTTATAGAAGCAAAATTTTTTATTAAAATTAAAAACAAAAAATAATAAATTCGGTGATCGACAATTAATACTAAAATTAATTATCGACCATCGATTAAAAAAATTAATCAAAATAGAAAACGATTATGAAAAATTTTTGAGAACAAAGATGAAGCGGGTATTAGGGGTGTAAACGAGCTGAGTAGTGCTAAGCTCAGCTTGACTCGTTAAGATTTCGAGTCGAGTTTGAGCTTGAGTAATTTTAAACGAGTCTTAAAAATCTGAGCTCGGCTCGACTCGTTAAGAACTCGAGTCGAGTTCGAGCTTTTTTCGAGCCTAATCGAGCAAAGTATTGACCGATCTTTGATCGTGTTAGACTCGAGTAACTCTTATCTCTCAAGTCTCATTTAAAGTCTAATGGAGAAAAAAAATAATCCACATGTTGTGTAAACTCAAGCTTGTCAATTTTAGGTTTTAGTATGTTATTTTAGGGTTTAAGACTTATGTTTAAAGTTTTAAGTTTAGAAATTTAGATTTTAAATTATAAAAAGATAGTATATTTATATTTTTGAGTAGCTCGTGAGCTTTTCGAGTCGGGTATCATGTAGCTCGTCTCGTCAAGAACTCGAGTCGAGTTCGAGCCGAATTGAGTTTTGATCGAGCTTTGACCGAGTCGAGCTCGAATAACTCACGATCTGTCACATCTCATTTACAGCCTTAGCGAGTATGGTTTAAGTGGTTTTTTATAAGTAGGTAGGAATAATTTAGTGGTATCAATTTTTTAAAATTGGTATTAATTTTATTTTTAAGGGTGTCATTACTCATCTAAAATTATATTAAGTTTATTTATATATTATATTACATTAAATTTATTGAGAAATTTAGGGTGTTATTTGACACCCATATTCATAAGGTACCTTTGCCCATGTTAGTCGGTTCAAAAAATGTAATGTATTATTGAAAATGTGCACAAAAATATTATTTTTTATTATTTATAAAAATATTATATTTTCGTATCAAGATTTTAATACATAAAATAAAATAAATATTCGTAGTCATTAGATTAATTAATAAGTCTCACACAAATATTATTTTTCAATGTATAAAAATTATCTTTAATCCATTTTTTTTAATTTTCTTGAAAATTGTTTGATATAATACTTTTATTTTTAAAGTATTTAGATTAGCACTGATCTGGTAAGAGTTTTGCTTTTCCTGTCGGCGTGGGGTGATGGTGTGGGCCGAACTACATGGTCAAAGCCCATGGATCCACCATTAAGTGTGCGTAAAAAAAATTAGATTCGATCAATCCAAAAATTTACAAAATAATAAATTAATAAATTGTTATGCATTAGATATTTATAAAATTAATTTTTAAATAATATTTTTTTACGAATAAAATTTTTTGTCCATCTTCATTCAATGACGGATCCACTAGAAGAATAGGTGGGCCCAAACCCACCTTAAACTTTCTAAAATTCATATATTTGTCTTTAATTTTTTAAAATTTTATGAATTAGTCCTTATTTTTTAAAAAAATTTATGAGTTGTACCCACTCTTAAATTTTAAAATTTTATATGTGTTCACCCTAAAATATTTTTCTAAATCCACCATTGTATTTATTCGTTTAATACATAAACAAACATAAAAAATCTTTTCGTTAAATGATTTACTAAATATTTAATTCGTTTACGACCCTAAAAATAACATAACTTATCGGTCAAAAATATTTATTGTGTTCAACTCTGGAGGCTTAGTTAACGTTTGTTGAAAGCAACATCTGCTTTCCTATGGCAATGTGATGTATCATGTATGTTAACATGTTGCTTTACACATGTGTTCTGGACTAAATTAAAAAAAAATAAAATATCATGGGCTAGTTTGACGATTTATTAATGGGTAAATTACGGTCGAAATCACTTAATTACAGATAAAATTAAATATTAATGGTCATTCAGTTATAGATAAAGTTATATTTAAGTTATTCAATTATGTGTAAAATTATATTTAGTTCATCTTTCATATTTTAAAGAAATTAATTTAATTATTTTTTTCTAAATGTATACCCTCGTTAACACTAGAATATTTTTATTTTAAATTATTAATTAATTTAATATAAAAATTAATATAGATATTTTAAATATGAAAAATGACCCAAATATGATAATTAATCTAAATATAATTTTACCTATAACTAAATACGCTCATAGTTTATTTTATTAATTCTATCCGTCAAACTTATTTTTTTAATTTTGCATGATATATGCATAACTCATACGAAAATATATAAAAAATATATGTATATCATGTATAATTATCATATTTAATATAAAAATTAATTATTAATATAAAAAATATTATATTTTTATTTTTAAATTTTATATTATAATATTTCGATTAATATCGTATCGTAACCACGTCTAATTATATCATACGTTATATTCGTCCACTGTATCCGGACTCTGTTCTTTTCCACTAACAAACATTTTCAGTTTCATTTCATTACAGTGTTTAATTTGAACAGTTTGAGAGCGAGAGACACGGGGGTGGGGATTGGATTCCTTATAAAATAAAGGGTAATCTACAATGAAGATAATTTAATTATAAATAAGATTATATTTGAGTCATCTAATTATTAAAAGTTATATTTAGGTTATTTATTTATGGGTAAGATTACAATTGGGTCACCCAATTATTAAAGGTTATATTTGGATTAATCAATTATAAGTAAGATTATATTTGAATCGTTCTTTATATTTGAAAAAAGTTTATCAATTTGTGTATTAAATTAATTAATAATTTCAAATAAATTATTCTGATGTTAACAATGTTATACAAGTGATTTAAAAAATGACCAAATTGATATACTTTTTTAAATATAAAATATGATCCAAATGTAACCTTTAATAATTGAGTGACCCAAATATAATTTTACCTATAAATAATTAGTCTAAATATAATTTTTAATAATTTAATGACTCAAATATAACTCTACTTATAATTAAGTGGTTTTTATCGCAGTTTATCCTAAAAAAATGCTACACTTTTAATAAACAGAAAAAAGGTCTCGCTTTTCTCCACTCAACACAACTTTTACATCGTCCCAAACTCACCCCTAACCTTGTCCTAAATTTCATCAGCTTCTACCCTGGAGTTTCACCTCTTTCTCATCTTAACATTTCTGGGAAAGTTTCTATTTTAAAGTTGCTGGCTTTCCCCTTCTCATCTTAACATTTCTGGGAAAGTTTCTATTTTAAAGTTGCTTGCTTTCCCCCCTCATGAATTTGATGTTTCTATCAGGTTGCTGGCTTATCACACCCATGGTGATCAGCTCCTATTCAGAAACTTTCATGAAGTTAAATAAAGAGTGGGTTTTGCTATGGATTTTGAGGTAATTACCGGATGATTACATTAGTTTGGAGATGGGGGTAGAAAGGATGATCAGTTTTAGGGTTTTGTTATACTGGATTCTTGTCTAATTTCTCAACTTGTTTTCAATTGAATTGAAATTGTGCAACTTAGTAATTTTTTGGGGTTTTGAGTAGAGTTATGGAGGGTAAATTTGGGGGGAAGCTTCATAATTTATATGCTCCAGTGTTATCTGATTTGAAAGCAGCTGAAAAGAAGAGTGTAGAATGGGATTTAAATGACTGGAAATGGGATGGTGATCTTTTTACTGCTACTCCGGTGAACTCGGTGCCATCGGACTGTAGGAGCAGGCAGTTGTTTCCTGATGTGCCCCGAACGGAGGCAAATGCGGGTTCCTCACCTAATTCATCTTCTTGTTCAGAACATAAAAACATTCCAGGAAATGAGAAAGGAAAGAGAAAGTTGCATAATCGGAAGAGGGTTGATGATGATGATGGGGACGATGAGGTCAATGCTGATGCCGATACCGATGCCCTTAATTTACAGCTTGGGGGACAAGTTTACCCTATCGTGGATGAAGATGCAAAGTATGGGAAGAGAACTAAGGTTACCGGGACTGCCTCTGGTCGTGTTGTTTGTCAGGTGGAGGACTGTAAGGCTGATCTTAGCAAATCCAAGGATTATCATCGACGGCATAAAGTTTGTGAAGTGCATTCTAAGGCCAGTAAAGCTCTGGTCAGAAATGTTGTGCAGCGGTTCTGTCAACAATGTAGCAGGTGGGTTATTTGTGTGTGTGTGTGTGAAATATATACCATTAAAAATCTGCATCTTAGAGCATAGATTATGATCCTGATCTTGTCCATTATATGATTGCCTAGTGCATTTCGCATATTATCATTTTTGAGTTTGTGTTTACTTACGTTCTAGTTTAGATGTTTTTAAAATTAGCCAATGTTGCAGAACACTCTGTGTTCTCCATTTAGATGCAACTTGCTTAAACTTCTGGGCAGGTTTCATGTTCTTCAAGAGTTCGATGAAGGGAAGAGGAGCTGTCGTAGACGTTTGGCTGGTCATAACCGACGTAGGAGGAAGACACATCCTGATAATTTACCTACTGCCGGTTTACTGAATGATGAAAGGAATAGTAGCTTTTTGTTGATGAGTCTTCTGAGGATTCTCTCGAATATGCATAGTAAGTATCTGCTCCAAACCAAGATTAATTGTTTTGCTGCTTAACTAGGACAGTTGCATCGGTTTATTTGCTTAGATGGCCTACTAAGAGCTAGGAATTAGATTAACACTCCTGGATTTTCTGCTTTATGCAGATTTGCTTTTACTTGTCAATAAGCCTATGACATTAGTACCTACTTTCGTTTGTGACATATATTATAAATGTCTAACTTGGTTCATATTTCTCAAATCATTTTGATCTTTTGGCTTTTTTAAACTATAGCTAACAACTCCGACCAAGCTAGGGATCAAGATCTGCTTTCTCATCTGTTGAGGAGCCTGGTCGATGCAGCTTGTTTGACTAACAGAAGAAACTTATCTGGATTACTTCAAGGTTCTCTAGGTGTAGAGAATGCTGGGAGAGTTCTCGGGAATCTTGAAAAGGTGACTGATGTGGCTTCTGGTGATACTGAATATGCTAGGCCTTCTGGTTCTGCCTCTAAAATAGAAGACCGTGCTAATCTCCCAGAGAGGCAGGGGGAAATGGGTTTCTTTGGGACTGTACCTGCTTCTCATTTGGCAAATAGAAGAGCTAATAATGTTGGTCAAGATGGAATTTTGTCTGGTTCACCAGCCAGAACACTGATTCCACCAGGAGTCGACTTTCAGTCTACAACAAATAAAGCAGATGATGCAGTTGAAGGGATTAGAATTAACAATATAGACTTGAATAATGTTTATGATGATTCACAAGACTGCGTAGAGAACTTAGAAAGATCTTTGGTCCTTAAAAACCCTGGAAATGGTTCTTTGCGTGGCTCTATTGTTGTGCCGGAATCACACGGATCAAGACCCCCTCTACCGAGTAAGAACTCAGATTCGTCCCCTAGTCAGTCACCATCTACTTCCAGTGGAGAGGCTCAGGTGCTTTCCCATCTGTTCTCTTTTTCGAGAGCTCGATTTTTCATGAGCTTTAAAGAGCTTTGTCACCGTCTGACTATATCTTAGTATAGATTTGCTAACATTATGGTTCAATTGCATATTGTTTGAGCATATGACTATTTATCATTGACAAAAGTTTTCAAGTCAAAGCAGAATTATGTGAAGTTATCATACAAGTGTTAAAAGATTTCCTTGGTGTTACCATCTTCAGAGTCGCACCGATCGGATCGTCTTTAAGCTCTTTGGAAAGAACCCAAATGATTTCCCTATTGCTCTACGTAGACAGGTAATTTGAAGAAATTATTTAGGCTCAAAAGTCCTTTTGATAATTCTTGATGGGGTTGAATTCATTCTGTGGAGATCGTTGAACTTTCAGATCCTCGAGTGGCTATCCCACAGTCCTACCGATATTGAAAGCTACATAAGACCAGGCTGTATAATATTAACAATATATCTTCGTTTAGGAGAATCTGCTTGGGAAGAGGTATGCTTTATCAGAGAAGGTAAAATTTGAGTTGCATCTTTTATTAGCAAAATGGTTTACTGATCTTCTTTCTAACTGTTACGTGCAGCTATGCTGTGATCTCGGTTCCAGCTTGAAACGGCTAGTTGATGTGTCCGGTGACACTTTCTGGAAAACAGGATGGGTGTATGTTAGGGTTCGACACTCTGTAGCATTTGTTTTTAATGGTTCTGCTCTCTCTCTCTCTCTCTCTCTATATATATATATATATATGTATATATACACGCACACATACATATATACATAGTTTCTTAGTTACGGTTTCTCCTTTTCATTTAATTACCAACAAATGTAGTACTTCGCCTAGACGTTGTCGAAAGAAAAGCCCATGTTCTTTCTGCCTATGCTACAGGTAGAGTTGTATTGGATGCTCCTTTACCTCTGAAAAGCCACACTAATTGTAGGATCTCAAGCATTAGTCCGATTGCTGTATCAGTAACAGAGAGAGCTCGATTTGTTGTTAAAGGTTTTAACCTTAATCGATCCAGCACGAGGTATTTCTTCAGTAACTTTGAATCCAGCTATGCTTTCTTTTCTTCCTTTTACAATAGGCTATTAGGTAGCCTGAACAATACTAAATCCGACTACCTCTGGTTCAGGTTACTCTGTGCCGTTGAAGGAAAATATCTGGTGCAGGAAACTTGTTATGACTTGATGGAAGTTGTTGATCCCATCAATGAACAAGATAAACTCCAGCTCCTTTGTTTCCCTTGCTCTATACCGATTGTTTCCGGAAGAGGATTTATCGAGGTGCGGTCGTTGTATGGTGTTTTCCGATCTTTTTTTTCACTGTGAAATTTAGTTAGATATATTAAATTACTGAAGTATCAATGATGAAGCGTGGATTATGGTCATCTGATTCTATCAGGTTGAAGACTTTGGACTCAGCAGCACCTTTTTTCCATTCATAGTTGCAGAGCAGGATGTGTGCTCCGAGATTTGTACTCTTGAGGGTGTGATAGAAGCAGCTGTACCTGCCATTGACATTAACAAAAACGAGGAGAAAATGGAAACCAAGAATCAAGCACTGCACTTTATGCATGAACTGGGATGGCTTCTTCACAGAAATAACTTGAACCGGAAGCTGGGCCACATGAACCCCAATCAAGATCTCTTTCCTTTCGGTCGGTTCAAGTGGCTTATGGAATTCTCCATGGACCATGATTGGTGTGCTGTAGTAAATAAACTTCTGGGAATTCTCTTCGATGGAACGGTTGATTTAGGGGACCATAATTCTACGGAGCTTGCTCTGTTGGATATGTGCCTGCTCCACAGAGCTGTCCGAAGAAACTGCAGACCCATGGTCGAATTACTATTAAGATATGTTCCTAATAAATCATCAGATAAACCAGGATCCGAGCAGAAGCCTCAGGTGGATGGAAACGAATGTGGATTCATATTTAAACCAAATATTGCCGGGCCTGCTGGGTTGACTCCTCTTCACTTGGCAGCTAGTCTGGAAGGCTGTGAGAATGTTTTAGATGCATTAACCGATGATCCGGGATCGGTATCTCCTCATGCCTTTCTTTTTATTTTCAGCACAATGCACATATATTCTGTCATCAGAAAACATGCATTCTGGCATAAAATTATCTTAATTCACACTCTGTTCCACTTCCGTGCCGATCTGTGTGCCGTGTCCAGGTTGCAATTGAAACATGGAAAACTGCCCAGGACAGCATAGGTCTAACACCTAACGACTACGCATGCCTTCAAGGTCACTACTCCTACATCCACCTGGTTCAGAGAAAAATCAACAAACGATCGGGATACGTTGTGCTGGATATCCCCAAGCCGAAACTATCAGATGGAACAAGATCGGCGAAGGCAGGCAGTCTGGAGACTGAAAAGATGAAGACGAAAGCAAGGCAGGACGGTTGCAAAGCATGTCAAAGGAAGCTGGCCTACAGAAACAGCAGAACATCGCTGGTGTATAGGCCGACAATGCTCTCCATGGTGGCTATTGCTGCTGTGTGTGTATGTGTGGCTCTGCTCTTCAAGAGCTCCCCCGAAGTCCTTTATGTATTCCGACCGTTCCGGTGGGAACTGTTGAAGTACGGATCTAGCTGAGGTAGTTCTTCCATTGTTCGGAGGCACTGCCGAACTGTATCGACATAGGGATGCGGAAAATACACCGTATATTGTACTTATGATAGTTCACTTCATGTATGTATAGAGTATTCAGCCATGGAGGTGTATTTGGTGGGAATATTCCTGGTGTCATTGAGAGAATTATCAGTTTGGTTTAGGACTTAATCAAGCTAATTAAAGAGGTTAATATGTATTATATTTTATGTTTAAATATATTTTTTAAAACCGTTATTTTCCTTTAAAAAGTCTAAATATTAAAAATAAATAACAAAAAATCAAATAGAAGTAGAATGAGACTACCCAAAGTTGGATCGTTACTTCTTCGTAACTTCTTTCTTGTATGTAATTAGTGGGTGAATAATTATTTAGAGATAAACGGTTCTAATTATTTGGACTATAGATAATGTGGTAAACATAGTTCACCTAATAATCTCTCCTAAAATAGTGTTTTTTCTAATTACACTTGTATATTAAAACGGAAGAAATTTGGAAAAAAAATCTAAAAGGATTTAAATATCAAGAATATAATAATATAAGGGAGAGATTTTAAAATTTATGTTAGGAGAAATTATATCATAGGTCATTTACGCTTTCATCTTAAAAATTAAATTATTCGACTCAGTCTTAATTTGACTTAATTAAATTATCCGACATAATAAAAACCATAATCCGTTGTTGATATTTTAATAAAAAAACTAGATTAAACTCAATTCATCCCGAAAAATAATAAAAAATAAATATTATATATAAAATATAATAAATATATATTTGACCGAGTCAGGTAAATTTTTTTTTTACTCTAAATTCGACTCCGACATAACTTAATTTTTTTAATAACCTGATCTATTTCAAACCTAATTTTTTAAATAATAAAAAAATCACTTGTAACGATTTTGTATTAAATTACCGCCAGAACTTTTGGTCTGGCCGAGTAAGATAAAAAGTCTTCCTTAACCATATGGTTTGCTCATTGGATTTTGTTTCTAAATTATCTTCTCGTCTTTTAGTTTAGTGTAGTAATGAAGAAATTATTGTCATTATGTGCTACTGATCTTATTATAAATTATTTTTTTTTAGGATGAGTTTATCACGTTCGTCGAACACCGCTGAACATCACTAACATTAAACATTATTGAATATTATTATGCTAATTATTAGAAATTAAAAATTTAAAAGAGTGAACGTATAATTAGTAATTATTTAAAATAAAATTTTAATTAAAATTATTTTTTATAGAAAGAATTACACAGGTAATCACTCAACTATCATTACTTTTTGTATTGGTCATCCGACAAAAATTTTAGTAATAACCGTCACTAACATTTTATTTCATTCTCATTATGATTATTATCCATTATATATTTAACGAAAATTATGAAATGACATGATTTAATAATAATTTTAGTTTCTAAAGTTATTATACTATATCAATTTAATTCTAATAAAAAATAAATCATCAAATATTTAGATTAAACCCTAAATTTTTCATCGCTTTTCTTTTTTATAACACTACTTTTAAAATTAATTAATCAACTTAATTTTTTTTGTGTGTGTTCTTGTTCTTGTCTTGTTTTTTTTCTTCTTCTTGTAGATAAAACAAATTATTATAACTTTTCTTTCCTTATTTTTTCTAACTATATACTTTTTTAATCGTTTTTTTTTTTTGAGATTTATTATTTTTGTAAAACTCTAAGAAATATTTTATTTTATATTTTATTTTTTCCAGTTATTTTTTTTTAATTTCTGGGCTGTATTGGAACTCTACAACTTTTACTTCTCTTTATTAACCAATTAAATCTAAGATTATTTTGAAACTCCAAACATTTATTTCTCTTTAATAATATATAACTAATATTCATATTAAAAATCTTTTAGGTGAATATATTAAAAACTTTGATTTGTATTTATAGATTCTAAATCTTTATTTATAGTTTTTGATAGTTTAAATATAAAATAAAATTTAATAGTTATATTATTATTTTATATTGAAATAGTTTACGTGAAGGTGTGCTTTTTTTCAATTGTGTGTTAACTTTAGAGATGAAGTTGTTTTCTGATTTTTTAAGGGTGAGTAAAACTCGGTTCGATTCAAGAAAACTAAATAACTCAACTCGAGGCGAAAATACTCGATTTAAAATTGTATAGATTTGACTCGAAAAAATTTCAAATAAAGTTCGAGTTGTAAAATGGAAATTCGAATAACTCGAATAATTCCAAATTTTTAATAATTAAAAGATTAATTTTTAAATTTGAGATTAATCTCTTAATTTTTTATGATATATACATTAATATATAAAAATATAAAGAAATATTGCTACATATGAAAATATATATGCATATCTTATATGATTAGAAAAAATCGTTTAAATTGAAATCAAATCATACTATAACATAATAAATAATTACAATTAAATATATATAGAAACTTAAAAACTGAACTTGATTCAACTCGAATTTCTTAAACTCGACTCGAACCGAAAACAAATTTAAATAAAATTTGAGTTGTAAAATATGACTCATCAACTCGAATAACTTAAAATTTTTTAACTCGATTCAGTTCGATCGAATACTCACCCATAGATTTTTTAATAATCTAATTTTGTATCAAATCATATTTTGTTGTCAAAGTCGTTAACTACTAGTGTTAATAGTATTTTACATACATGATTTTTTTTATTATAGTATTTAATTTTGTCGAAGTCTCTAACTATTAGTGTTAAGAGTACCTTTCTTCTAATAATCTATTTTTTTAAATCATAAGTAAAAAAGTTTATTCATTATAGTATATGATGTTGAATTTTTTAGTTGATATGCTTCGTTTTCATTAATGTTTATTGTTATTGTCGCATTTAAAAATCTCATATCATAAAAAAAGTTTTAAAATATATAAATGATAACTTTGTACGTCTTATCAAATATGTATTTTAGGAAGAAGATAATAATCCCCTGATAAGTGGTATCAGAACAAGTCTTTGACTGTTTGATTTTATGCTGAGCTCTCATGAGATCAGTAGATAAAATAAACGATCGTGACAAAAGCCCATCATGAGCATTGTTGACTCATGACGAGGACATCATTAAGTTAAGCGACGAAAAATATTACGTCTAAGAATACCACATTAAAAAATAAGATATTGAGATATATTGATATTGTATATCCTATAGACTTTTTTTTTTTGAGAAAAGGGATAATAATCTTGTAATATTATACATACATTGCAATTTTCTAAAAAAATATTGCACGAATTTTATTTAATTTTTGTATTTTTGTAATATTATAGCCGTTTTCTATGATAAAGAAACTGTCACATTGTCTTTACAGTTAAAATTAGTGACTTTAGACGATGAATTGATACATATAAATAGTAAAACAAACTTTAAAACTAAAGATTGTAGTTCCAATGCTATTCCTCAATTAGAAAATATCAACCACGGGAAATCTTCTTCAAATAAAAAAAATTAAAAAAAAAGTCTTTTTAATGTCTCCATTTTTAATTCTTCAAAAAAGTAATTAAAAATGTGAAGAGAAAAAAAATTAAAACAAGACTACGTATGTAATTCGTCATGACTTGAAGAGATAATATACATTGGTTTTACTTTTAATTTCAAGATATTGAGATCTTTCAAATCTAATTCATGCAAGATAACCAAAAACTTATTATTTTTTTTGTAAGAAATGTTATCAACTTGCCTTATTATGATTGGGTCAAGATTTTACAGTTTTTATACGAGATTAAATATGAATTCACGAACACTCAGTCCTTTTTAACCTTTACTAGAAACAAAGGTTATATACATATTCTTTCGGCGGAAAACAAGTTTCATATATATCTCTTCAAGTTTACAGTTGATCATACAAGATGCGATACCACATATAAAAAAATGGTGGTCATCTTGGCATACAAGGAAACAATTGAATTTTACGGGGTCTGAAGTTCTTAGAGTATTAATGTTTTCGATAGGTGTTAACTTATTAAAAAAATGTATATTTCATGCACATTTATTTAAGATATTGCTTGGTTTTGAGTATATTTTTATTATATAGCTTAACTCAATAATAGGTGCCTAAAGTATACATTTTTTCTGAAATAGGTGCCTTAACTATATATTTTTTCTGAGATAGGTGCCTAATGTATTTTTTACTTGAATTAGGTACCTAAAGTTTTATTCCGTTAGTGTTTTAAGGTAACTCCGTTAAAAAATTATTTAATTTATAAATAAGTACTTAAACTATTTTTTTTCTAAAATAAGTGCGTAATGTATTTTTTACTCTGAGTTAATTTATAAATAAGTACTTAAACTATTTTATATCTAATAAAATAATATTTTTACTCTGAGTTAACAATTTAAAATTTAAACAAGTTAATTAAGAACTTTGATTTATGAGAATTAAGTTTAAATTAATAGCGTTTGTTGTTAATTAAATGTGGTTTAATTTTTAATCCAAACAGGAGTTGAATCAGTGAACGTTGATGGAGCTAAAAATTTGGTCATTGCAAAAGGCACCATGGACGTGAAAGACCTTGCTCCTTATCTCAAGGATAAATTAAAACGCAACGTCGACGTTGTTCTGAATAAGAAAGACGACGACGGTGAAAAAAGGAAGGTGGAGAGATGGATGCCGACGGTAATAATAAATACAAAGGAAAGGAAGTTGTTGCTGCATGAGAGAAATAAAAGTTTACTCATAGTAAAAGTATTATCTTATTAGATGTAAGAAAAAAACAGTTAGATTTTGAATATTAAATATCATCCAAAGAATGAAATAAAATTTTAAGTATTTATTTTAATCAAAAAATATATTAGGCACATATTTTAGAAAAATGTATGGTTTAGGTACTTATTTATAAATTAAATAATTTTTTTAACGGTGTTATCTTAAAACACTAACGGAATAAAACTTTAGGCACATATTTTAGCCAAAAAATACACTAGGCACCTATCTCAGAAAAAAAATATATAGTTTAGGCACTTATTTCAGTAAAAAAAACATTAGGTACCTATTTCAGAAAAAGTGTATACTTAGGCACCTATTAGTGATTTAAGCCTTATTATATTTAGGAACATATAAAGTATTTAATTGTATGAGTGACATATTAAGATGTATAATATATTCTGATGGTACTGTTGTGAGAAATGTGTGTTCTTGGTTGTTGGTGTGTAGGTTTGCTAGATCAAAACTAGAGAAGGAAGAAATATTGTAGTATATTACGAGAAAGATCTTATGATAACATATTACTATAACATTTTGGGCGTACAAGGAAATAAAACATAAAAAAGACAAAAGTGGAACACCAAACTTTACACATGACTCAATTGGCCATAATGGCCCTGTAACAAGTGGTATCAGAGCGATCCTTTGACTGCCTGATTTCATGCCGAGCACCCATGAGAGGAGTAGGTAAGGTGAACAACCATAACAAAGAGGCCAATCACGAGAGCAGAAGCTCGTGACGAGGGCGTCACGTGGTTGAATGGGGGAGAATATCACGCTTGAAAAAGGCAAGGTGCATTAATCTCACATCGAAAAGAAAAAAGAGAGGTCTTGAGATATATAAACGGTGGCGCTACACATCCTATCAGACATGTCTTTTAGGAAGAGGGTAATGGTCCCGTGACAAGTTGTTCTTCTCACACATTTGAAGAATATTTCATGCCTTTATTGTCGCGACCTCTTTAAAAAACGCGCTTCTGGTGAAAAAGTGTTCGACGATTGGTTTTGAAAAAAAATGAATTTTATCATTTTAATCTTGAAAAATCCAAATTTTAGGAAAAAAAACATAATTTAATTTAAAAAATTGACTCGGAGTCGCCACCGGCCACTTAGGTAGGCTAGACACCATAAAAATAAACCAGAGATTTATTTTAAAAAAAACGTTAAGTTCGGGAGTCGGTTACGTGTAAGGACGACCCTTACAAACGCCCCAAAATTGGTACCTTAAAAAAAACATTACGTGGCATTGATACTTTGAAGATAGATATTAATTTAATTTTCCGTTGTTAATTGAACATTATTTGAATTTTTGATATCCTTTTGATTTAGAAGTTACACCACCTTTAAACTTGGGTTGAATGAGACGTCCTCTAGATAGGAAACCTCACCAAAATTTAAAGGAATGTAACTTCCGCCTCAATAGGCTAAAGCAAAATACATGACCATTTTTATCTTGCTCATTTTAAGTTCTATTCCTAAAAAGGCTCCATTGCTTTAAGTGTTTAAAACCTAAGTTACTAATGTTACCAATTACTTACCTATCCATTTTATTTAACTCTAAACCTAAGTTATTGCGTCAAAATTCTAGGTTTTTAAATAACACATGAATTCGATACCAAGGTACACTCTCTAGGTCAGCATCATGGTACGTCAAAACACCAACCTCTTTAGTGTATCCGAGACATAAGATTCACATGCTATATTACTAGATTATCTCCCTAATTAAATTAATTAATTAAAGCGACTAGTCCTAGGGGCTCTAAATTAATTAACTTAAGTGTTTATTAAGTGATCTTCCTAAGATATGCTATGCGAGAACATAAAATAAAACATAAACAAAATAAAGGAACTCATCAATTTTATTAGAAACATGGGTGTACATGTTACATCAAAATTTCATCATAAGTACAAAGTGACCTGTATTGAAAAAGACCAAAAAGGACTCGGAAGCAAACCTTGAACGATTGATTAGATTTAATTAAGTGTGAAAATAATTTTTAAAGTTTTAGAAATTTTAATTAAATTAGTTAATTAAATTTTTTTAACTTCAAATTTTAATTAAAACCTAATTTAAATCTAATTTGGTGAATTTTAAGCTCAAAGGTTTAGTTAGGGTTGGATTAAACTTAATTAGGTTAATTTTTAAACCTTATCTTAGAAATTTTAAATTAATTAAGAGTCTTAATTAAAATAATTTCTAAATTTTAAGAATTTAATTTAACCTAATTAAAGTTTATTTGGTGGAATTTGGGATAATTAGACCTAATTAATTTTAAATCTTATCTTTTAGAAAATAATTAAAATTAATTAAATTAATTAATTAAAATTATTTCCCAAATTTTAAGAATTAAAGTAAGCCTAATTTAAGTCTAATTTGGTGGATGTCTTAAGGTTTAAGGCTAAACTAGACCTAATTTAGGTGAGTTAATTTTAAAGCTTATTTTCTAGAAATTAATTAAAATAATTTCCAAAAAATTTAAGAATTAAATTACACCTAATTCAAATCTAATTTTTAGGTTTTAGGAGTCAAATTAATTTTAAATTAGATTTAATTAGACTAAATTAATTTTAAAGTTTCTTAAAAATTAAATTAAATTCAAATTTAGAACCTAATTAAATTTTTAAGTCTTCAAAAGTTAATTTTTAAGCCCTAATTTAGTCTAAAATAATTAATTTTTAATCCTAGGGGCTTTAATTAAAAGTTGGGGACCTAATTGAATCAGATCTAGGGCTTTAGGGGCTAATTAAGGGTTTTTAGGGACCTAATTGGAAAACTGCTCAAACCTAGGGGGACCTAGGGAGCAAATTCTCCCATTTGATCAAAAAGACGTGGATCCGGGTTAACCCAGATCCGGCTCGCTCGACCCGGCAGCCAAAACGGTGCCGTATAGGGAGGGTATACTCCCTTTGAACCGAGTTAACTCGGCCATTCTCACACCCACACCGACTCGGCCGCCCGACTCAACTCTAAAACCTCTGGGCTTTAACACTTGAGAACCCAGAAATAAGGATCCAAATGGATCAAAACCATGAATTCTTCATGGTGTTCTTCAGTGTTCATGAAGAACACGAAGAACATGAAGAACACGGCAGAGAACCACCGTGTCTTCCGCCATTGGATCCGAGTCGCCGCCGCAGGTGAGTACTCCGATGAGTTTTCCGGCCGCCATGAAGAACATTCCGACCACTCCTCCAATGCTGTTTCCGGCGTCGGAGCTGACCACCGACACCGATGAACCCTTCGGTGACACCCGAAAGCCCTAAAAACACTAAAACCCAGTCTTTTCTTGGATCTAACAACCCTAAAGTCAATCTAACACCCTAAGCATCACATCCTCTAACCGAACACCTATCAAAACAGGAAAAAAAAGATTTAGATCGAAGCTTACCTCCTAAACAGAATCCGACCGCTTCAATTCTTCTAATCTCCAGGTTCCGATCCGATTCCTCTAATCTCCAGATTTTTAAACGCCGATCCAATCTCCAGATTTTCTCTCCTCCCTAATTCCATCCAATTCAAGTCCTTTTAAAGGACTTGAATCAAAGTCCTTAATCTCTCAAACTCTACCCAATCCTAACAACCTAATCCAACTCAAAAACTCTCCCACAATCCCACAAAATCCGGTCACAACCAGATTCACGATTCAAACTTGTTTTTTCTATTTTTTTTATTTTAATATTTTAATATTTTAGTGTTAAGTCTCTCGCTAAGGATAAAGAAAAATACTTTAACAAACTATGTCGAGTATGAGTAAAACTAGGAGGAAGTAAATATTTAGGATTTGTTTAATTTTTAAAAAGTATTTCTAGTTTTTTTTAAATACAAATTAACCCTTAAATCTTGTAAAAAAAATTTAAATAGGTCCTAAAATGAAAATCATAATATTTGATTGTGTTATTGACTTCATTGTACTGTAATTATCGTTTCATTGAATTTTGGTTATTATAAATATCACACTAATCATTATATAATATATCGGTAATATACATCGATCTAGTTTTTTATTAGATTGAAAAGGGGCATTACAAACATTTTAAGTTACCTTAAAGAGGTTCATTCTACCCTTCATTCTAATCCCTTGATTCATGTTGCTCATGTAAGCCATGAGGCAAATAGGGTAGCACATTCACTTGCTCACTGGGCGTTGGAGCTAGATTGTCCTTTCTATTTTTCTTTTGATGTTCCTTTGTGTGTTGAACAATTAGTGTTGGATGATGTAATATTTAATTAATAATATATTTGAATTTTATCAAAAAAAAAAAGTTATCATCATCTATTGCATTGAAGTCAATGTATCCCGGAGGGTTAGCAATGTTATGTCTAGTAGCAGTCGCAACTAATTTTGATGTATGATCTTACATATTTGTTATAATCTAAATATGTTAAAATTAAAAAAATTTAGTCTCGATCTAGATTTTATATGAAAAAGTTCATCATTTATGCTTTAGAGAGAGAGACATTAATTTTACAATAAAAAAATTTGAGAAATGAATATAAAAATAATGATATACATTCTATCATATATATATTTTAAGAAAAGATTAATTGTTGTGTGATACATATCACAAAAACACAATAAAAAGTCTTGTACGGACAAAATTTTTTAATTTTTGGTATTAAACACTAAAAAATCATGTCTTAAACTTTTATTTAAAATTTAAAATTTTATATCTTAAAAATATATCTTACATTTAATATTTTAGTTTTAATTTTAAATTTTTAACGATGGACGTAATTAGTGATATCTTGTACGGACAGACGATTTTACGTGTCTTGCCTAATCAAATCGACCGTGGCCAAACTAGGGGCAAGCAACATGCTGATTGCTGGTCCTGTTGGAGATAGTCGACATGGTGATGCTAACATGTTTGGTTCTCGGTTGAAAAATTAAAAGTTTGAATCTATACTATCATTTTTTATATTGTGCCAACGATAATATTAGTAAAGTTAAGAACAAAATTATTGTTTATGTTAGGGGTGAATTATGACTCGAAAAAATCGAATAATTCGATTCGAGACGAACATATTCGATTTGAAATTTTATAGACTCGAAAAAATTTCAAATAAAGTTCAAGTTGTAAAATATCGAATAACTCGAAATTTTTAATAATTAAAGGATTTAATTTTAAATTTGAGATGAGTCTCTCAACTTTTTATGATATATATACATTGATATATAAAAATATAAAGAAATATTACTATATATGAATATATATACATATCTTATATGATTAGAGAAATTCGTTTAAATTGGAATCAAGTCGTACTATAACGTGATAAATAATTACAACTAAATATTTATAAGAACTCGAACTCTTGACACAATTCGACTAGACTTGGATTTTTTAAACTCCACTCGAACCGAAAATTTTTTAAATAAAGTTTGAGTTGTAAAATATGACTCGTCAACTCGAATAACTCAAAAAATTTGACTCAACTCAACTCGATCAAATACTCACCCCTAGTTTTCACACATATTTTTTTTTCTTTTTATAAATTATTTATAAATTTATCTCTATATTTAAATATTTGTGTTTATTTTTTAAATTTACCTACTTAATCTAGAAAAAAAAGAGAATATTTTACCAAAAATTGTTCAATCAAACACACACAAATCTACAAACCTCTGTCATATTGAAAAAAATAGATTAATTAAAAGAACAGATTACTTGTCACAAACTAAGATTATTTACAACCAAAAATATATTTAAAAATTTTCATTTATTCGAATGTTTTTTTTTTAAAAAAAATTCACCAAAAATTGTCGCAATTTCTTTTCTCAAATACTAATTTTGCATATATACTAACTTCTTTTCATATATATATATATATATATATATATATATATATATAACTGGTTGTCGTGCGCTGCAACATGTTCGACTTAAAAAGAGAACGTCACCTTCAATTGATGTCATATTTTATATAATTTTTTTAAAAAAATGAAATCGATAATTTTAATCAATTACATCGACAACTGTACTAATTATCATTTTTTAATCATAGGAGTTACAAAAAGAAAATATGGATTGATATACATATGATATATATATATATATATATATATGATAATAAAAATGAATTGTCTGAGACTTGAACCTGAAACTAGTCGGATGGAGTAAATAATCTTTTTTTTAAAATAAATTTTCATTAATCATTAATAGTTAAAAAATAAAAGATCCCTCCTCCTCAAACCGTGCTTGCATTTCTCATTGCACAGGATTTTTCTATGTATACATCTAAAACCATGTTTATTCTTTAAACAGGACTCGAAAAAAATTGAAATTCTTAACCAATCCACTCTTATTCTTACTACATGAACATTTAATATTAGAAATAATAAAAAAAAATGTTTGTTATCTCTTCATCATTTCGGATCGGAAAATTTTTATTTTTTTAATTGAATTTACATAATTTCATAACCAGTACCAAATCATTCATGATTGACTAGAGCATTGATACAAATAATATTTGAATACCAAATTTGTCCCCTATAAGACTTTCACAAAATAAAAAACCTCTAGAGATAAAAAAAAAAAATTCTTAATATTATATAACTTTAACGTTATATATAAATAACGTCTTATTACATAAAAAAATAATATATATAATTAATGGTGACATCACCTTAATATTATAATTTTTATAATAAATCTCAACATTTCCTTAATCTTCGTTCCTTATTGGATTATACCCCAAGTTTTGCTGATTTTTTTAAGATAAATGAGTATTAAATTTTGGATCCATTTTTAGTTTTTATATTATCATTGGGCTGGGCTGGGCTGGGCATGGGCTTCCTGAATTCCCCCGACAATGAAATTATATAAAATTCTTTTAATACTTTATTTTTCTAGATTCTCACTTGTATACACCCAAGATTATTATGATACCTAAACTATAATTATAAAAAATAATAAACATAAATTATTGAAATAAAACCATGATTCAGGGTCAGGTGTTTTAGCAGGTCCTTCAGAGGCATGTGTTAAGTCTCAAGCAAACAATATATCTTAAATGATTTTATAATAATGTAGGCTAGGGTGGACAAGACCGAGTACCCGACCAGTTTGAATGGTATTGATCTCGAGCTCGATAATTATCGGTTCCTAAAATTGGATTTAGTTCCGGTTTTGGTCATATCGAGTCTTAAATTTTAAGAACTGGTTCCGCTATTGGTGAGTACCGGTTTCAATACCGGGTACCCGGTCAATTAATTTATTCTTAAAAAATTTGAGTAATTAGAGCAAAAAAATTCAACCATCAATAATAATATTAAATAATAACATTAAAATATAGTAGACTTAAAATTAAAGTTTTAAAACTAGTCATACTCATAATAGTCATACATAAAGAAAAAGTTTAATAAAAAAAATAAACAAAAGAAAACCAATACCCGATATTTAGTGTTGGTCCCGGTACTACTGGTACCCATCGGGTACCGGGTTTAAAAAATCAAGATCCAGTCCCGGTTATGATTGAGACCTACATTTTGGATTCAATCCCGGTCCCACCAGATCCTACCGGGTCCGGGACCGAGTAATCAGGTATCTTGCCCACCCTTAACGTAGGAACAAGAGAGTTTTTAAGAAGAAATCGTTACATAATTTTAGCTTATTACGTTATTTATAGTTTCATCCAATAAAATTTATTTATTTAGTGATATATAAAATTAAAATTTTACTTTAAAATAAGTGAAAATTATTTAAAATAAATAAAAATTATTATTAAATAAAATAATAAATAACGTGATGAGTTACATTTATCTAATATTTTTTCATAAAATTTGGATCCACCGTCTCACCGCTGGTGTACGTGGATTTGTCACGTTTATTTTGACCCCTCCAGGCTTGAACTTGGACACCTTATCCTCTCTTCTTCCTAATTGTTAGTTGGCATTAAATAAATGATGTTAATAAGACAAACTTTGTTCTTGTCTTTTAATACTTCGGAGGAAAAATTATTATATGATACTGATTTATTATATTATTTATGATTTTGTTTAATAAAATTTATCTTTTAAAAAATAAAATAATATTATTAGATAAAATCATGAGTAATGTAATGAACCAAACTAAATGATTAATTTTTTTTAATCTATTGAGTTTGATAGAATAAAATTAAATTAATCGAATTTATGACTATTATTTATCATCTAAATTTTATATGAATCTTTTAATTGATTTTATTAAATTTGATTTAAATTCGAATATATTTACTTAAATTAGTTAAATCAAAATAAAATTAAATACGTTACAAATTGATTTTAATTTAAACGATTTTTTAAATATATATATATGTATACATGTATTCTTTTCCATGCGTAAAAAAATTGTAATGTTATTAATGGGATAAAAGACAAATTAATCGTTTAATATTTTTCTCACTCCTATTTGATCACTCAAGTTTAATAATTTTCAATTTAACCAATGAATTTTTGCTATGCTTCTACTTTGGTCACTTTATCGTTAAATATTTAACAACATCATGACTGAACATCTATCTTTTTAAAATTATAAAATATCTCTAATTATTTTTATTAAAAAAATCGTTTAATATCTCTAGTTTTGTATTAACTTTGATTTTTTTATCGATGAAGCATTTTTTTTAAGTTGAGATAGAGAAAGAGAAAGAGAAAGAGAACAATATATCATGATTATATATCGATCGAATAATGAATATTATAAAATGAAATAATTTGAGGGTTATGTATTTTAAATTTTAAATTGAGTTTTGTGAGCTTTAAAGATATTTTGAAAAAAATAAAATAAGAGTTATAGAAGATGATGAGACGAATTTTTTGATATCTTAAGTAGTCAGAGAAAACACTAAAAATGATTATTTCAACGTTGATATAAAAAAGTAGAAACTATAGGAAGAAGATAAAATCAGAGTATAAGAAAGAAAGAAAGAGAAAAATAAAGTAGATGACATGCGACTACCATATCAGTAAAAATTAATCTATGTCACCCTTTCATTTTTAATTTAACGTATGAGTGATTAAAATAGGAGCAAATCGAAAGTTTAATGATTAAATTGATATTTTAAGTTTAGTGAGTAAAATAAGAATAAGAAAAAAGTTGAGTGAAAAAATTATAATATGTCTTATTTAAAATTTTTCTTTTAAAATTATATAATAAGTTTATAATATTGTTCTTGTTGAGTTAATCAATCACGAGAAGCTAGAATTATAACCAGCAAACACATTAATTTAATGACAAAGAATATAACACCCAATTCAAATTCAGATCCAAAGTACTATATTCGAGTTACTCAAAGTCTAAACCCATCAAAATTTCAATTTAAAATCATAAGTTTTGCTTTCATTTAAAACATTGAACATTCATAATTTCATATAATAAAATAATTCGTATAATTTAGTTTACAAAATAGGAGCTCTGAACTTAAAATATTATATATTAAAATAGTAAATTAAAAAGAGTTTGCAGACTCAACATTTGTAAGGTCCTATGAATACATAAACACAAAATTAAATATTAAGCATTATACTATGAACTGATGTAGTTTTGGGAGATCCTTTCTCAGATGTGTTTCTAGGTCACGAACAACCTACAAAAACACGAACGAAAACAACGATTCCGAACGCGAAGCTTACAAAGTTCAGTGATAAGTGATACATTCTACTCTACCACAATACATGATAATCAAAAAATAAGCATACGAGATAAATATAGTTTAATGAACATAGATAAGGTTTCATTATCTACGAGCTATCAACTAGCTTATACTAGCTAGGATTCTTATATCACCTTTCTCAGGGCATCAACAAGTCTACCAGAAGTCTTACATGTTTTATAATGTTTCATAGGACTTGATATCACTATGTACTTGGACACATTAGCCGCAAGTAGTCATACCTGAGGAAGGTTATTTAAGCTCACTTAATTGTCTAGTTAATTACCTTATCTAAATCATCATAGCCTCGAATAAGTTTTTAACTACACTCAAATCAACCTATCATGTTATTTCTCACATAAACAAAATGTCCATAACAATTATTGTTAAACACAATGAAATCTGTTTGGAGAGGCATCCTAAAAGGGCATATTTCTGCAAGATTTTAAGACCATCACTTTACATGTCCACACTTTCCATTCATTTTCAAATTCATCAAACAAATGCAAATGATTTTCTACACATTAGTATGAACCATCGTCAACATCCATCACAAAAATCCATAATATTTTGAGATCTATTAATTGAACGAATAATTAAAAATACTTATATGTTTGTCTCGTATATATTCGAATACCGAACAAAATTAAAATGCTTATAAAAAACTGGGACATGATATAATATTCATCTACCAGACAAAATTCACTATAGGAAACTGTACTGTGGAGATTTAGAAAAGAGACATCTTCTTGGATGCCTCTCTGCAAGACAGGTTGTCATAAACTGGCACTCTCTCTCTATAAAAACTGGGGAAAAGAAAAGAAAACAAGAGCAGAGAAATCCCAGCATTTTGTCTTTGGATTTCAATTGGTGGTGAGTACTCTAAATGATCTTCATTGCCATTTATGTTCATTTGTTTCCTTGAAAGCTACTAACTTTGAATCTCCTTTTTTTCTCCCTTTCCAAATGAGCAATTTTCATTTTATGCATATTCCATTAAGGCTTAAGCTACTACCTAGTAACTTTTTTCTTTATGAAGATAAATCTTCAATATAAGCTAAAAGGGTTGCCTTTTCTGCAACTCAAACATCCAATGCTGGAATCAGTTTTGATTTTTATCAGCATTCTTATTCTGGGTTTTGAAGGCTGCCCAGAACTTTAAATTTGAGGCTGAATTTGATGTAGTGCTGTTAAGATTCTCTCTTTTTTGTGTTTTGTTTTTAATGTATAATTTAAATCAGTGTCTGAGTTTGGTTATAGCAATATATATTTATATACATTAGCACCTTTCCAAGGTTTGAGCTGATTTTGTCATATGGATTTAATTTATTGGCAGATCTAAGATTGTCTACCTCCAATGATCAGCTTATACTCACCATAGCAGTTGAAGAGTTGAGTCCATTAAAACTTTGTTGCCCTAGTTTGCAGAATATACAATGGAAGAGAGTTTTGTACCGTTTCGCGGAATAAAAAACGACATTGGAGGGAGATTGAAGTGCTACAAGCAAGACTGGACCAGTGGCCTCAGGGCAGGTTACAGGTACCTCATTTTTCTTGTAGAAATTTTGATGCCCTGAGACCACAACTGTGGAAATTTGATGTTTGCCTTGTAATCTTGTAGGATTTTGGCTCCCACCACATATATATTTTTTGCATCTGCAATACCAGTTATTTCATTTGGAGAACAATTGGAAAGAGAAACAGGTATGAATCTGCATTTTTGTTCAAGTTTTGCAGCATATTTCATTGAGTGGAGATGAAAATTGAGGCTAAAATAGATCGAGAATGACCGATTTGATTGTTCCTTTGTGCTAACAGATGGGATTCTCACGGCAGTTCAAACATTGGCCTCCACGGCACTGTGTGGAATAATACACTCTATCATAGGAGGTCAGCCTTTGCTGATCCTTGGAGTTGCAGAGCCAACTGTGATTATGTACACATTTATGTTCAATTTTGCCAAAAATAGGCCGGATTTGGGGTCCAAGCTCTTTCTTGCATGGACGGCATGGTATCTCTTTGTTTCTCGCTAACATATCGCAACTTGTGCTCCTCACATTATAGTGATTATGATTGATTTTCATGGAGATTTATGGTATATAATTGCAGGGTATGTGTGTGGACTGCAATCTTGCTGTTCCTGCTGGCTATCTTAGGAGCCTGCTCCATTATCAACAGATTTACTCGTCTTGCCGGCGAGTTGTTTGGCCTTCTTATCGCAATGCTCTTCATGCAGGAAGCTATTAAGGTGAGAAACCACTTGATTTATTCTATCTTCGCACCTATCAAGCAAACAAATAGATGTTCCCAGTTGCTGAAGCTTGGATGTCTGAAGCAACCATGGTTTTCAAACTATAAATGTTGAATTGGGCTTATCAGGGACTTGTTGACGAGTTTCGCATACCTGAAAGAGAAAATCCAAAGCTGCTCGAGTTTCAACCTTCATGGAGATTTGCGAATGGAATGTTTTCTTTGGTTCTGTCCTTTGGCCTTCTGTTTACTGCATTAAGAAGCCGGAAAGCACGATCTTGGAGATACGGATCTGGTGAGTTTTTGTTAGTATCCTTACATGCTTCTACCCCACTACTCCTAGTTCATGTATCCTTAAAACCTTCATTTCACTTAATCCGAAATTGTGCTTTTCATTCTATCATGTTTATCAAGTTAAGTGTCAGCTTACTGAAATTTTGCTTGAATATCTTCTCAAGGATCATTGCGAGGCTTCATAGCAGACTACGGTGTGCCATTAATGGTTCTGGTATGGACGGCTGTTTCGTATATACCCACAGGAAGTATTCCAAAAGGAATTCCGAGGCGCCTTTTCAGTCCCAACCCATGGTCACCAGGTGCATATGAAAATTGGACTGTCATGAAGGTAAATGAGACATCCTTTTTAACTTGTATGAGAAACTTATTTCTTTTTGTTTGTTTTCTGAAACAAAGGAAAATACTTTGCTGAATGATGATTAATGGCAAAAACCAACAGGACATGCTAAATGTTCCGGTGCTCTATATAATCGGAGCTTTCATTCCAGCAACAATGATCGCCGTCCTGTATTATTTTGATCACAGTGTAGCTTCACAACTAGCTCAGCAGAAGGAATTCAATTTGAGGAAACCACCTTCTTTCCATTATGATTTACTTCTTCTAGGATTCTTGGTACATTGACTTCCTGTTCCATACTTTATCCACTTCGATACGTGCTTTGTGTTCTGCTACTTGTACCATGTTCAGTACCGAGTTCGCCCAACTTAAGCATATAAATTTTGTGATTGATGGCAGACGATATTATGCGGTCTGATTGGCATCCCTCCAGCAAATGGTGTCATTCCACAATCTCCCATGCATACTAAAAGCTTAGCTACGTTGAAACACCAGGTAATTATCTCGAATTAGTCGTTAAGTACCTCAGCGTCATCATTCATAATGTCGTGGCCATGAACATCTAAAAATTAAAACGTTTCTTTTCCGGGTTTATCAGTTGCTTCGAAACAGAATAGTAGAGACAGCTCGCAAATGTATGCATAATAATGCAAACTTAGGACAAGTGTATGAAAGTATGCAAGAAGCCTATCAACAAATGCAGAGTCCACTGGTTTACCAAGAACCTTCTGCTCGGGTACCAACTTTATAACGATTCCTTCACATTAGCACTGTCGAAACTCCTTTTCTGACCCCGAAAGTTCAAATCTTTTATGTTGATTGTTAAGCAACACAGCCTAAGCTTCTTTTCCGAACAGGGATTAAATGAACTGAAAGCATCAACGGTTCAAATGGCTTCAAGCATGGGAAATATTGATGCCCCAGTTGATGAGACGGTATTTGATGTCGAGAAAGAAATCGATGATCTGCTGCCTATCGAGGTAAAAGAACAGAGGCTAAGTAACTTGCTTCAAGCTACGATGGTTGGAGGTTGTGTTGCAGCAATGCCTTTCATTAAAAGGATCCCGACCTCTGTGCTTTGGGGTTACTTTGCATTCATGGCCATTGAAAGCTTGCCAGGGAACCAGTTCTGGGAGCGGATATTGTTGCTCTTCACGGCACCAAGTAGACGATACAAGTAAACTCTTAAATCCATTTTCTTTATCATCTTGAAGAGTACTTAATTTTTTTTAACTGAATCGTTTTTGTTTAGCTGGCTTATATATTCGAAATTTTGTTTCAGAGTATTGGAGGAGTACCATGCAACTTTTGTGGAAACTGTGCCTTTCAAGACGATTGCAGTATTTACAGTTTTCCAAACTGCTTACTTGTTAGTTTGTTTTGGGATTACTTGGATCCCACTTGCTGGTGTTCTTTTCCCATTAATGATCATGCTTCTGGTTCCTGTGAGACAATACATTTTGCCTAAGTTTTTCAAAGGGGTGCATCTTCAAGATTTAGATGCTGCAGAGTATGAAGAGTCACCAGCTGTGCCATTCAACCTTGTCACTGTAAGTTGTTGTAACTCTTTTACCCCCGATAAGCTTACTCCGACCCGGTTGTGAGTGTCAGATAAAGGTGATGGTCATATCCTCATATCCATGTCTGAATATGTCCTGCACATGGAGACTTCGAGGAATATGAAAAGTTGGAGCAACATAGCATTAGGGTGCCTTCGCATGTTACATAGTTTATATAATTATTTCCCTGTTACTAGGATATTCAGTTGATCTACAGCCTATCACAAAGATGCCTGGTTTTCAAACTGCAGGAAGGAGAGCTGATTAGGACATCTTCTTTTGCCGATGATGGAGAGATTTTAGATGGAATGATGACACGAAGCAAGGGTGAATTCAGACGCATGTGCAGCCTAAAGCAAACAAGCACCACGGCAACACCATCAAAAGAATTTAAGGGCACTGAGATTGAGAGCCCACGTTTCTCGGAACCGGGGTACAGCCCCCGAGTAAATGGAGCGGAGCGAAGAAGTCCTAGGAATGTTACACGAGGTCCATTCAGTCCAAGAACAAACGAAGTCAGGCTATCAAATCTAGGAAAAAGTGGTTAGGAATATGGTATTAATCAAGTAGTGGACCAAAGCTGCCAAAAGTAAAGTATAGGCAGATAATAGATTCATGAACATGCAGGAAATCTAGAATGCATTTCCCTCATATCCATCATTCTTTTATGTTTTTGTATTCAATACATTCTTTTCATCTGATATAACCAACCAAAACCGGATGACAGCAACATAATGCTATTGGTTGGTAAAGAACAAAATTATAATGCTATGAGAAGTACATTATATGAATGGGATTCTTGATGCAATTATGAGCTACATGTATATATATATATATATATATATATATTTTTTGCTAAAGTGTTATAGTGGCTGCTCCCTTTTATTAGATTGGTGTGCTGGGTATATAAAGTGCATGCTGGTTAAATGTCTCTTCTTACCGAAAATTGCCTAAATTGTTTGTGACATTTAATTCTTTCTTCATGGAAGCTAGATGTAGTTTTCCCTTTTAGATAGTTATAAATCATCACACACGACACAAAATCCAAGTTCTTGTTGTACATACTTCTATTCGGTCACATTATGAGAAACAAATTGGTTCCCCTGTATTCAAATTTGATTGTAGTGTTCTTCAAATTGAAGTAACCAATCCAAATATGGATATTTTTATTTAGCAATCATATGGATACATAATAAGCCGTTTCAAACTCCCATACTAGTTTTTGTTGGTGTTTTTAGCCAAATATTACATTTTTTTTGTAAAAAATTGGGATGTAGGTCACTTTGTCTTATAATTTGGGATTTGCGATAAAAACTACAATAATTTGAAATGAACAACAAGAGAACAAAAATTCCCGGGAAACTCCTATATATAGATATAGATATAGATAATGACGCCACCTACAGATGGCGTCCAAATATGATTTACAAAATTACACTCAAGACGCCACATGCAGATGACATCCTAAGAGGATTATTATAAACTTGCACGCCATCTGCCCGTGAGGTCTTGTCGAGCCAGTTTTAATCAACAGACACACATCTGACCTTTCACTGCAGCTGGTGATTTGCGGCTCAAATCTCGTAGTATGTCATCTTCAAGTTATTGTAGTTTTTACCGTAGATCCTAAATTATAGGGCAATGTGCCCTACGTCCCAAATTTTTACTAAAATTTGTAATGTTTGGCTAAAAACACTATTTTTGTGAGTTATCCTTAGAAAGTCTCAATGTTATAATCAAAGTGTAATTAGTATTTATTATTCTACTTAAAGTCTATCTCCCTAGTACATAGAATTAAAAATTATTAAGTTGGACTCCTTAATGTACTAAAAGTCCTATACTATGGTCTATAAAGTCTATAACGAGATGTAATTTATTATGTAATTTTGAAATAACAGAAAAGATATTCTGTTAATTAACAGTTTTGATTAGAGTTGTAAGTGTAAATGTGGATAGTTTATAGTCATTTTCATTTTAGAACTCTTCTTTCCCTCTATTTTGCATTACAAGTTTGGCGACCAGTCTTACACTAATAGAGGTTACATTGTTTCCAATTTTATTTCATAATATCTGGTCAAACATCAAGGGTACATCCCTTCATTTCTTGTAATTTTAAATTCTTAATAGTATTTTATTTCATTTATTAAGTTTATACCATAACTTGATTGTTCATGAATTTGAATTTCTTGGACTAGAGTACTTTCCTGCTTTACAGTTATTTAATAATTCTTCAGCTAATTCCTTTTGATGTTCTTTTCAGTTTGGTTATTTTCACTGTGCAATGTCTAACAAAGAATATGATGTTCTTCGGAGTTGTGCAACTATGAATTTGAATGAACCCCCTATGCTCCCTCCGAGTTTCCGTGGCAACAAATCTGGTTCTCAAGATACAATAAGGCTACTGGTTGATAAGGTCAACATGAATAGTCAGATGCTTCTATCACGTAGTGTAACCATTTTGGCTGTCGAATTCAATTATGCACTGTTGGAGTTGTGTAGTGGCATACACGAGGATTCACCTTTAGCTCGGATAGATGTGAGTATTGATATTTACTATTTTTTACTTCTATTGTTTCTTTTTTTGGCAGAATTTTTGTTCGTTTATGTAATGTTTTGCTCTTGGCTAAACATGTATTGTTTGTAATTAAGAAAAAGCCAATAGCTTTAACTGGATACGTATTATTCATGAATTGTTGTATATCTTCACTTACTCAGTTACTCTTGCTCTTTCTTTCTTCTTTAGCTAGAAGGTCTTTGGGTATCATACCGCATGACTTCATTGTCAGAAACAGATCTCTATGTGACTATTCCCACTTTTTCTGTTCTTGATATCCGCTCCAATACGAAGCCTGAAATGCGGCTCATGCTTGGATCGTCAGCTGATGCTTCCAAACAAGCTTACACCGGAAACTCTCCATGCTTAAACAAGAGTAACTCTAGCAGAGTGAATTCTGAAGCAGGTAACTTGGACGTGTCAATTTCAACAATGTTCTTGATGGATTATAGATGGCGATTGTCATCCCAATCATCTGTTTTTCGACTTCAACATCCCCGAGTACTTGTTGTGCCGGATTTCCTTCTTGCTTTGGGTGAGTTTTTTGTTCCATCTTTGGGGACAATAACTGGAAGGGAAGATACCATGGACTCTGAGAATGATCCAATTAGAAAAAACAGCATCATACTTGCTGATAGTGTTTATAAACAGAATGAAGATGTTGTTTACTTGTCTCGGAGTAGACAGTTGGTTGCTGATACCCATGGCATCGATGAGTATACATATGATGGTTGTGGAAAGACTATTGTCTTAAATGAAGAGAATGAAGCAAAGGAGTCACATCATTCCCAATTTTGTCCCATTGTGATAATTGGGTGTGGCAAGAGGCTGCGATTTGTCAACGTAAAAGTAGAGGTATTTGTACTTCTTCACTTTGTATTTAATTATGAGAAATTCTTTGGCTACTTTGTGTAAAAGAAAATGTTTATAAGAAATGGTAGTGATAAGAACTTGAATATTTCTTAGTACAAGTGTTTATATGTCTGTCTTGTTTAGCATTTTTGTCAAAACAGAATGTATCCAACCAAAAAAGCCATTCTGAACACAGGACATGACTTTTCACAACTAATCCTAATCGACCACAATAAAATAGTAATACGACCTTTTAGAAGAATATCTATGGTAACCGAAAATTTATCTTGGCTTTCATATCCTTGTTTTGTTATAGGATTGGTATACCTCTAAATTATTGAATTTTATAAATTTTACTTACTCATAGATGTGGTTTTGGTTCAAGAATATGATGTTCTTACTGTGTTGTAACATATAATGTTCTCCCATTGTTACTCTCAAGCAGAAATGTACTTTTATGCCTTGTGGTTGGATTACTCTATATATTCTGTTACACTCTTTTTGCAGAGGAAAAACATATATTCTGTTACACTCTTTTTGCAGAGTAAAGTTTTTCCTTGATGCTTGTGTTAATAGGAAACTCGATGATCATGATTGGGAATCACTGTCAAATCTATTTTTCTTTTATAGCTTTATGTATTTTAAAACTTTTTCTGCATCTTTTTCACTTATTCTTTTCAAAATTTCTTATTTAACCAGAATGGATCTCTTCTGAGAAAGTATACATACTTGAGCAATGATACAGCTACTCAGCATCACCACAAGATGATGTTGACATAGTTTTGATGGATAATTTAAGTTCCGACGATGATGAGAAGATTGCCGACAATCTGGAGTTTAACACTCCAGAGACTTCATGCTTACAAGATGTCCCCCCGGTTGTGCAGAGTTTCACTTTTGAAGCACAGGTATGTAAATTTCATTAATGGTTCTTCCCTACCTCAAAATAGTCTTTTAAACTGTTTTTTAAAAGCTTTTTTTTTACCTTTGGCATTAAAGCCTGTATTGTTTGTTTGCATTCGAATTTTCCTGTTCTTCCACTTTCTTTCCCCCCTGCTCCTCTTCCGAAACTATGAACTCTATAGTCCTTCTATTCCATTCTATGCTAGTTTTTCACTTCCTTAATGTGAAAATTTAAAGAAATCAGTTTAGCTAGAATGTTTTCAAAGGATTATTGCAGTCTAGCTTCTCGCTCTTGAATTTTTTGAAATGCGTTAGCATGAAGTATTTGCACATCAACAAATAAAGTAAATTAGAATCAATAAAATTGATCAACAAATAATTTTATATGCATACACATACAATATAATTCAAAACTGATCATGTTACCTTAATTAGGATTTTAAGGGGATATATTCTTCTTCTTAGGATATTTTATTTATGAGTATCTTATGTCATTAGGTGTATTTCTTCATTTAAAGTCTTATTTTAATTGCCATGCTTATTTTTTTATTCAAACAAGTTATGTAATCTCTATTTAAGGAGGTTAATTAGAATCAATAAAATTGAATCAAAATTTTAAAAAATACTTATCTTAATCTCTCTTTAACGAGTCTTGAGATTTCAATCTCTCTTGACGAGTTGAAAGGTTTCAATCTCCCTTTGACAAGCTGATCTACCAAACATCATAGGCCGTTCTAAGAATAAAATAAAGCCATTTGCTTTTGAAGTTATTGTTAATCATTCAGTGACTCGATCCGTAACTCATAACCGTAACAACTTGCCTAAGAGGGAGGAATAACGGGAGATTCGATCACCCGAGAGGAATTAAACGAGTTCCAATCAATCATGGAGTCGAGATTAAACAAGCTAGAGTCAAAATTCAACAAAATTTGTCTTTGATTCCCAATCAGAACTTTGGTAGGGAAAAGGGAATGAAAATGAGGATAGCAATGACAACAAAAGAAAAATTGTAGAAAGAGAAGAAACTGATCAGAGGCAACAACAAGGTTGAGCATGGTTCCACTATATATGAAGTTGGATTTTCCATCTTTCGATGGGACATAAGATCAATTAATTCTGTTTCATAGATGAGAAAAGTTATTCTCGAATAAGATGCCTAAATCTAACGAAGTGGGGTTTGCTACCTTTCACTTGATAGGAAAGGAACAATTGTGTTATTGTTGTAGATTGCATACGGAAAATTAGGGAGTTCTATCCCAAAATGTATGGGTTTTGATGTAGAAAAATATAGGTGTTGATAGAGAAAAAGAAATTATATGTTTTTCTTATTCATTTCAATAGAACATAGTACATATTTATATACAAATAATATCTTTGGAATAAGGGATTGTAATAATAATAAAAGATATTTATAGAATCACTTCCTGAAGGGATGGAAACAATCCATATCTTTCTATAATTCCTACACTCACCCTCAAGCTGGTGAGTAAACATAATAAAGCACTAACTTGGATCTTAAATGATGCATTTTTTGTGGGGAAAAATTGATCCATTGATGACCTTCTTTGAGATAAAGTATGAGATTTTGCATTCAAATGCAAATAGATCAGCATCTTCGAGAGTCATTGATTTGAACAATTAGGACAAAAACATGTTGTTCTTGAGCAACCATTGTTGATAAAATTCAGCTTTTGTTGTTGGTTTCTGCATCTCTTTACATCCCTCTTACGATGTCTTCTAACTTTTTTTCTCTCATTCACAGTCTAGGAATAGTTGTTGCCTTTCAACTTATGATATGTTTGAGATAGTCGATGCATCGGTTGGAATACCTAGACTGGAAATTAAAGCAGTTCTTGAATGAAATTTATTATGTGAAAGATTTAGGCATAACTAGGTTATCTCATAATTTCTTTGCTGAAATCTATCACCATTGGACACTGGTCACAGGAATCTACACTCCCCTTTAATCTGGTAGGTACACATACCAAAGTCTCAAGTTGGAAATTTGATGTAGAATCCTTCAAAAATATTATATAGTTTTTCTTTTGGGCTAAACTAGAACATTTTCTCTTTATTTTTTACAATGCATGACTAAGATAAAACAATATAGTTTTTTTCAAGGCTAAACTATAACCTTTCACTATCTTTTATAGTGGATGACTAAGATAGAACCATATAGTCTTAAGGCTAAACTTAAACCTTTCCCTATCTTTTACTGGCTAAGATAGAACCATTAAAAAGAACACACTAAGTATCTTGCTGGGATTTTTCAGACTTTCTTAGCTCCGAAACCATGTAGAAAAACATAGGTGTTGACAGAGAAGAAAAATTCTTTGTTTTTTTATTCATTTCAATAGAACATAATACATATTTATATACAAACAATATCTCTATTTTAGGAAATTTAAGTTTAGGAAAGAAACTAATCCTAGAAAATATAATCCCTTAGAATAAGGGATTGTAATAATAATAAAAGATATTTACAGAATCCATTAATTGAAGGATTGAAAATAATTCATATCTTTCTGTAATCTTTCTATAATTCTTACAGTTGATATTTAGGCAATTCTTCCTTAATAGCTAAGTCAATGCAAGCAATAAAATAGGAACGAGATTTTCTACAATTAATGCAGAAATCAATGGTTATTGTTCGTAATTAAAACTTTCTTAGATTAGGGATCCTTTGTAATTTGTAAACTATAAATAGTTGCCATAGTTCTCAATAAAACAACAAGAAATACAGAGAAATTCATTCCTCTTCTATATCAAAGTCATTGCTTCCAACATTGTATCAAAGCTATTAAAGTATGGAAAATCGCAGCAAAATGCTAGATAGTGTTCTTTTTAATGGGTTCTATGTTAGTAAATGTAAAAGATAAGGAAAGGTTATAATTTATTCTTAAAAACTATTTGAATATATCTTAGCCTTCCATTGTAAAAGATAAGGAAAAGTTATAGTTTAGCCTTAAAAACTATCTTGTTCTATCTTAACCATCCATTGTAAAAGATAGGAAAATGTCAAAGTTTATCCTTAAAAAATTATTTGGTTCTATCTTATCCATCCACCCTAAAAGATAGAAGAGGTTCTAGTTTAACCTTAAAGAAAAAATAGATAAATAGTTGCTACATTTCTCAATAAAATGTCAAGAAATATAGAGAAATTCATTCCTGTTCTCTATTATTTTTTTTCTCAAAATATATCAATTAACAAAACAAGCATGATATTCCATGGTGAATATTCAAGGAATATTGTATTCATTGGTTTGGTCCCCTATTGCACGAAAATCTCCTGGGAGAATTAGAGAAAATTGAATCAAATGAGATCGGGGAAGACTATCTTTGCCAAATTTAGGTATTCTTGGCTTGTAAATACTTGTTGAAGATGGATCAAAAAAATATTTTGTTCATTGTTGGATTCAATCCGAACTGATGTGGATATGTAAAAACCTGAGGAACTAGTTCGGGCTATAAATCTTGAGCGGATCTTTGATACTAAAACTCAGTTGTTATGAAGGCAAATTCGAGGGAAACATAACGTTAATAAGGGTGCTCCAAATGACAGTTGAGCAAATTTGTTTGCTTTGAAAAGACCGAGTTATTCAGAGATGGCAGAATGAAGGACTAAGGGATTTTACCATAACTGTGATTAACCCTATTTAGGAGGACATCAATGCAAAAGATTTAGAGATAGCAGATGAATATGACCCTGAGCCAGAATCAAAGAGGTAAGAAGTGTGAATTGTACAATCCCAAGCTTGCAAACAAACCCTTTTTCTGAGAGGGGGAGAATGTTATGTGGAAAGTATTTTATTTTAGGGAAAGAAGTATCTTACTTTTAGGGGAGAATATTGTGATTATATTTCAAGGGGATATAGTTTTTTATGATTATCTGTCACTAGGAGTATTTCTTTATTTAAAGTCTTTTATTGTAATTGTCTTAGTTATGTCTTTTATTTAAATTCTTTTATTGTAATCAAGTCTTAATTAAAAAAAGAAGATATTGGTCTCTCTTTTAACAAGTCGTGAGGTTTCAGTCTCCTTTTGACGAGATGAAAGGTTTCCGTCTCCCTTTAACAAGCTGATTTATCCAACATAGTAAATCTTTCTAACAATAAAGTTAAGGCAATTGCTTGCGATGTTCACGTTAATCATCCAATGATTCAGTTCTTAACACATAATTGTAACAGATCACCCTAAGCAGGTATCCTAATGTCCTAATCTAGGAAAGAACTTTTACAAATTGGAGAAATATTTTCTCCAATATTGGGAACTTACCTAAAGTTGTTGAAACAGAGACTTAATAACTCTCTGTCGACTTAAGTTTTATTCAATATGCTGAAGTCTTTAAATAGACTTTACTCCTAAGAGTTTACAGTAGACTAAATAACCTACTTACTGTAGGTCTCTAATAAACAATAATAAATAAACAGATAAACTAATAAAGTTCCTAGAAAATAGATCTTTATCTTTAGATGATAAAGTCCTATAGAATAAGAGATTTAACCTAATTAATATAACTAACACTCCCCCTCAAACTGGTGTATATACATTGTATATACCCAGTTTGGATGAAATTTCATCAAAAGTTGTCTTTGGAAGGGCTTTGGTGAAGATGTCTACAAGTTGCTTCTTTGTAGGAACATATTTTAAGTTAGCTATTCCATTGTTGACCTTCTCATAGATGAAGTGTCTGTCGATTTCAATGTGTTTTGTCCTGTCATGTTGAACCAGATTCTTGGCTATGCTCATGGCCGATTGACTACCACTGAGAACTTCAAACCCTTGTTCATTATTCAAGTCAAGTTCTGAGAGCACTTTCTTGATCCACATTCTTTCACAAATTCCTAGGGCCATTGCTCTAAATTCAGATTCAGCACTACTTTGAGACACAACAACCTGTTTTTTGCTTCTCCATGTGACTAAATTTCCCCAAACATAGGTGCAGTAGCCACAAATAGACCTTCTGTCAGTCAATTCTCCAGCCCAACTAGCATCTGTGTAGACTTTCACACTTCTGTCTTGACTCTTCCTAAAGATAAGACCAACCCCTGGTGTAGATTTTAGGAACCTCAAAATTCGAGTTACAACCTCCATATGCTCTTCTCGAGGATCACTCATATATTGACTAACAATGCTAACAGAATAAGCAATGTCTGGTCGAGTGAGTGAAAGGTAAATTAATTTACTAACTAACCTTTGATATGTCTCTTTATTTGTAGGATTTCCAGCTTCATCTTTGCTAAATCTTAGACCTGGTTCCATTGGAGTATCACTCGGTTTACATCCCAACATCCCTGTTTCAGCAAGAAGATCCAATACATATTTTCGCTGATTTATAACTAGCCCTTCCTTGGACCTTGTAACTTCCATACTTAGGAAATACCTCATGGTTCCTAGGTCTTTGATTTCGAACTCCCTTGCCAAATTCTTCTTCAGCTTCTCTACTTCTTCATCATCATTACCAGTGACAATTATGTCATCTACATAAACTATTAGAAGAGTAACTTTACCTCTTGTGATACTTTTCTTGAAAAGTGTATGGTCTGTTTGGCTTTGTGTAAATCCACTCTGAATCACTACTTTAGCAAATCGATCAAACCAAGCTCTTGGGGGCTGTTTCAAGGCATACAGAGACTTTTTGAGCTTGCAAACTGTGTTCTTTGTAACTTGCTCTTCTAATCTTGGTGGAATCTCCATGTACACATCCTCTTCAAAGCTTTCATTTAAGAATGCATTTTTTACATCTAACTAATGTAGTTTCCAGTCCATGTTGACAGCAATAGACAAAAGTACTTTTATAGTATTCAACTTAGCCACTGGAGCAAATGTCTCATGGTAGTCGATGTCGTAGGTTTGTGAGAACCCTTTAGCAACTAACCTTGCTCTGTACCTCTCTATGCTCCCATCTGACTGATATTTGATGGTAAAAATCCACCTACAACCAACGGCCTTTTTTCCACTGGGTAGATCTGTCAACTCCCAAGTATCATTCTTTTGTAGAGCCTTGATTTCTTCTTCCACAGCTTTCCTCTATTTGGGTGATTGAAAAGCTTCTGTAACATTCTTTGGTATTTTTTCATGATTCACATTAGCAACAAAAGCCCTAAAGTTGAAATTTAATTTTCCATAGGCTACATACTTATTTATAGGATGCATAGTACACTTTCTTACCCCTTTCCTAATAGCAATAGGAAAATCATCAAGACCTACATTATCAACCTTTTGGAGCCCTTCATTACTTTCTGCTCCAGCATTAGTTACCTCTTTTCCAGTATCAAGAACCAAATCCGGTTGATGGACAATACTAGGTTGACAAGTGTCCTCTTGTATGGTTCTTTTTTTCATGGAATACACCTTTAGAAGGTGAATGGTGGGATAAGGGAGTATGTACCTCGGCAGAAATATTTGGTGTTTGATCAGTAGGTTGAGGATCAACGGAAGAATTAACAAGATCACTAGGAATAAAATGTGAAGAATCATTTGAACCAGTAATGAGGAAAGGAGTATAAAGTGTTTGATTAGACTAAAATTCCTGAAGATTCTCCCCCTGAATTTCAGTCTTGGAGAAATAAGGGACATCTTCATAAAAGGTGACATCAAAAGATACAAATGTTTTCCTTGTAGATGGGGAATAACATTTATATCCTTTTTGACTGAAAGAGTATCCTATAAAAACACATTTGATTGACCTAGGGTCTAGTTTACCTCTAGTGTTGTGATGCACATGAACAAAAGCTGTGCATCCAAAGACCCGAGGAGAAAGTTTTGAATATAAGGGCTTAAAATGAGGAAAAAGATGAAGAAGGGTTTTTGTGGGGGATTTAAAGTCAAGAGGTTTACTCGGCATTCGATTAATAAGATATGTAGCTGTTAAAACAACATCCCCCAAAGATATTTAGGTGCACAAGAGGTGAACATAATAGACCTTGTGACCTCAAGGATATGTTTATTTTTTCTCTCAGCAATTTCATTTTGCTGAGGGGTATTGATACACGAAGTAAGATGAATAATCCCTTTGTCTAGGAGAAGGGATGGTAGAGATTTATTCAAATACTCAGTACCATTATTACTATGGAGAATTTTTATTTTAGTGTCAAACTGAGTAAGAATTAATTGATAAAATTGTCGAAAAATTGATTCAACTTCAGACTTTTCCTTTATTAGAAAGACCCAAGTAGTTCTAGAATAGTCATCGATAAAGGAGATGAACCACCTAGAACCAGATAGACTTTTAATGGAACATGGATCCTAGACATCATTATGAACAATAGAAAAAGGTGTAGTAGGTTTAGATGGTGCTGGAGAGTAAGAATTTCGAGTGTGTTTTGCTAATTGACAGAAATCACAAGAGTATTGAGAAGGATCTTTATTGATAAATAAATCAGGAAACATCTTTGATAAATAAAGAAAACTTGGATGGCCTGACCTATAGTGCCATAGCAAAACATTATCTAATCCTAAATCTGACTTCCTAAGCTGGGAAGAAAAGGCAATAGTTTGGGATGGAGGGTGCTGAAGAATGTATAACCCTTGTTCAAGCCTAGTATTGCCAATCACCTTCTTTAAATCCTGTTCCTGAAAAACACAGCCACCAACACCAAAGATCACATTACACTTTGAATCCCTTATTAACTTACTGATGGGAAATAGATTACAAGTAAGTGTCGGGACATAAAGAACATTTTGAAGAACTAAATCATTATTCAAAGTAATCGAACTAGTTCCTTTAACAGGAGTGAAAGAGCCATCAACAATGCGAATTGAAGCTGGTAGAATAGTCTCACCATAATTCTCCAACAAAGCCTTATTTCCTATCATGTGATCTGTCGCCCCTGTGTCCACAATCCAGGAGGCTCTGGGGGTTTTATTACCAGAAGAACATGCACCTGCAGAAGCAGTGAGGGCCTCTGTAGTTTGCTTTGTTGATAGGGAGTGGACCATCTTTTGTAACTCCTCAATTCGTCTCTGAAGAAAACTGTTGTCTGAATCCTTTTGAGTGACAATATGAGCCTCATTCTGAACTGAAGGTCGATTTGATCTCCAATCAAGAGGTTTACCATGTAACTTCCAGCATTTGTCCACCATATGTCCTACCTTTTTACAATGTTCACACCATGGTCGACTCTTCTTTGGATGAACTCTGGAATTTGAATTGGTTACCAAGGCTGAAGTATCGGACTGTATGCTCACTGGAACCATCATCTCCCTTCGACTTTCCTCTCTCCGTACCTCGGAAAACACTTGTCGAACTGAAGAAAAAGGTTTGGAAGCCAGAATTCTCCCCCTTGCTCCATCAAATTCAGCATTCAAACCAGAAAGAAATTGAAAGACTCCTCTGATTCTTTTGGTTATGAAAGAGCATTCGATCCTCTTGACACTTCCAATCAAGGTTTTCATACAAATTTAACTGCTGCCAATACTTATTTAAGATGTCATAGTAGTTGATAACAGAGAGATCCCCTTGTAGATGGTTTCTAATCTGATTTTCTATCCCAAATAACTCTGATGTGTTATCAGCACTGGAATAGGTGTCTCTAGCTGCTGTCCAGATTTCTGCAGCAGTCTGGTACAACATAAAATTCTCACCAACTTCTGGAATCATCGAGTTGATGAACCATGACATTATCATGGTGTTTTCACTCATCCAATTACTGTAATTAGGATCAGTTTTTGTTGGAATTGGCATGGATTCATCGAGATAGGTGTTTTTTTTCCTACCAGAAAGGTAGAGTCGAACTGATTGGGACCAAGAAAGATAATTGTGGCCATTTAGTTTGTATGTGGTAATTAGGGTAAGGGATGAATCAGAAATCTGAGATTTTGATTGAGATGGATGATGTCGACTACTAACCACAGAACTTGATTGATCTGGGTTAGTCATTATAGAATGAGGATAGAAAAAGACGAAGAAGAAAATTAAAATCAAATACGTAGAAGAATAGAATCGGATGAAGGATCGATTCTAGCTGATACCATGTTGAAACAGAGACTTAATAACTCTCTATCGACTTAAGTTTTATTCAATATGCTGAAGTCTTTAAATAGACTTTACTCCTAAGAGTTTACAGTAGACTAAATAACCTACTTACCGTAGGTCTCTAATAAACAATAATAAATAAACAGATGAACTAATAAAGTTCCTAGAAAATAGATCTTTATCTTTATATGATAAAGTCCTATAGAATAAGAGATTTAACCCAATTAATATTTTAACCTAATTAATATAACTAACAAAAGTCCTATACTAAAGGGCATTGATATTAAATACCTAAAATCCTATATTCTAAAACTGGTTGACTTGACTTGTAAAGAGAGTTTTTGATATGAAAAACAGAGAACACAATTAATTCTCTGAACAAACACATCAATTTTCTACAGTTTTATACGGAAGGTTTTCACTAATTGGCATCCCCTTACATCTTTTATTTAGCATTTGTTGGCTAACTGTTGCTTCAAAGTTTGAATATGCTTTTTTGATAATATTTTCTCTTTTATACCACAAGATGTTAAAGAAAGGACCTGAGGCAGAACAAATCAGGCCTTGGTTGTTAAGCTGGTTGAACTGAACTGATGTGGTTTAGGAGTAGAAAACAGCAGTCACCGAAAGAATTAGGGCTGTAAAATGAGCTAGGGAGTTGGAACTCTAGAAAACATAGGGTTATAGAAAACCTCTAGTTTCTTTATATTAATTCAAAGAAAATAATAAGAATGTGGTTTCACAAGTGTTGATTACTTAGATTGTAGTAACTCTTGCATTGTGCATGCTTTAGTATTATCAAGCAGTTCTCTCAAATAGGGTTCACGTGTTGATTCCATGTTTTTTCTTGAATTCAGTATTATGCATTTACAGTTTAATTGGATGTTTCCCTTTGATATGGTCATTGATCCGGTTACATTACTTGGCTAACTGGATCCATCTTTAACTTTTGTTAACTTTTTTTTCTTCTCATTTTGATGTACCTGATTAACAGAATTATATGTGGTTAGGTTATTTCTCCAGAGTTCACATTCTTTGATGGTACCAAGTCTTTCCTGGATGATTCATCTTATGGTGAAAAGCTTTTGCGCGCAAAAATGGATTTAAATTTCATGTAAGAGTAGCATTAGATCTGTTGATTATTATTATTATTATTATTATTATTATTATTATTATTATTATTATTATTATTATTATTATTATTATTTATTTATTTATTTATTTTTTTGGGGGGGTTCTCTTGTTTATTTTCATTTTACTGGTGTATGACAAGAGGCAATAGATGATTTCTAGGTTCTCTAAGAATGGTAGAAGTAAAGATAAAATTGGAGCATCCTTCATATATTGGTTGGAAATTGGAAAGAAATTGGCATAAAGGTGGTTGTAGAAAAGATTATGAATACCAGGTTCAAGAGAATCTAAAGCACCCAAGATGTGATCTCTCTCAACATATGTGTGTGCGCGAGCTTGTGTGTGTATGTAGGGTTTGCAAATTTTGAGATTTATGTATATTACTTACTCCTGATACTTACATGGTTAACCATGTATGGGTACAGGGATAAGATCCATGTACACTAATTTTCCTCATGTGGAGGAAACAATAACCTGGAAGTCAAAGCATGCATTATGTTTTTGAGAACAGAAGCAACTGCTCTTTGCTAATTTATTTATCAATCTGGCAACACCGTGCTATCAGTTGCAATTTTATGCTAACTTAGAAGAGAACTATTTCAGTGTTACTTATTTTTCATGAACAGAAGTCATCAGTGTAAGTTTTGTAAAATTTATTATGTGTTAGTGTTAAGGTAATTGACTGACGATAGTCCTATTGACATGAGTGTCGTTCAGGAATTTCTTTTGATTTTGTATAGTCTCTAGTATTAAAATAAGTTTTCTCTCTCTTTCTAATAATCCCTTTCATTTTGCATTCTTTTTTTAATACATTTCATCAATGGTGTTTAACTATATATCTTTTTGCTATTTAAATGAAAATCAAGCTGTTTATGAGAGTAATTTAAATGCGTTTTGTTCATCTTTTGTGTTTTTATCTTTTGAACATCCCTTCAAAAAAAATCTTTTGAACAGGTATGCATATAAGGAAAGTGATACCTGGATTCGTGCCATGGTGAAGGATCTGATAGTTGAGACTGGTTCTGGTCTTATCATCCTGGATCCAATGGATATTTCGGGGGGATATACTTCCATCAAAGAGAAAACTAGCATTTCTCTGATTTCAACTGATATTTGTGTTCATCTTTCATTAGGCGCAATTTCTCTTCTACTTAACCTTCAGAATCAAGCTACTGCAGCATTACAAATTGGGAATGCAATTCCCCTTGCTCCCTGCATCAGTTTTGACAGAATTTGGGTGTCGCCTAAAGGTTTTCTTTAAATAATTTTGTAGTGAGATGTTTTATCTCACTATTTTTTAATTCTTTTTTGTTTTGGTGTCTTCTCTTGTTTTTTCATGTACATAGAGAATGGATCTCACAATAATCTTACCATTTGGAGGCCACAAGCTCCATCAAACTATGTTATATTGGGAGATTGTGTGACATCTAGGTAAATCATGATTTTCCATGTTCTAGCTATGGTTAAAGACTCTGAAGTTCAGGTTTCTTTGTTTCTGTTTTCTTCCATACTCGAATCCACTTTAGCTTGGTAATTTTGGTTAATTATCTTGATCTGCTCTGTTGACACCTTATCTTCCTGGGATTGATGCATACACATTTTCTGAGAATGAGTTGGATGTTGAAAGGGTTGTGGCTTAGTTTGTTTCTTGGTGGAGGTTCTGTCTTTAGGTCTTTGTTTTTCGATCATTTTTGGGGATATGGTTGCTGGTTAAGAGAGATTATGAATGGAAATTGGGGGACTAAATGCTAAATTTGGGCATAAACCTTTGGGGCTCAGCTCACTTAAGGGTCAAACCTTTTAAAGTGGTCAAATAAGGCCAAGCCTATTCAGACCTGCTCACATAAGTATCAAACCTTTCATAGTGGTAAAACAAGAACCAAACATTTTCGGAAATGGTCAAATAAGGAGATAACCTCTATGGACCTGTTCAAATTAAGACTATGGTTTATTGTAATTATGATGTATTTCTTTAGTTATAATGGTGTGAAAACTTCAATCATGTAAGCTTACCTTAGCTTCATGGTTTTTGAACGTAATAGTACTGTAATATACGTTTTATTGGACATTATATGTAGAATGGTTTATTGTAATCCTTATTTAAGCATGTCCAAAAAAGCTTGGTCCTTATTTGACCACTTTGAAATGTTTGATCCCTATGCGAGTAGTGTCTCAAGGGTTTAGGACCAAATTAAGCATTTAACCAGAATGAAGGATAGGAAGGTGTTTCTGAAGTGAGTACTTATTTTCCTTTGTATGTTGGGTCTAACTGATTTTACTTCATACTTGGTTCTGGCTGTGCTCTTGCACTGAGATTTTTTTTAACACATATAGTATTCACCTGTCCTTGATATAAATGGTACTTTTCATGTAATTATTATTTTGTATTAGGAAATTTTACATTTTAACCATATTTAATCCTCAACTATTAATGTGCATTTCCTTCTATTGTTCTGCAGCTCAATTCCTCCTTCACAGGCAGTATTAGCAGTAAGTACTACATATGGGCGTGTTCGGAAGCCAGTGGGTTTTAAACTTATTGGGCTTCTCTCTCATGTCCTTGGATTGGAAGAAGTGGATGGCCATACTAATGCTGATGGTCATTGTTCCCTTTGGATGCCAGTTTCACCTCCAGGGTATATTTCAATGGGTTGTGTAGCAAATATAGGAAATCATCCACCACCAAACCATGTTGTTTATTGCCTGCGCTCTGACCTTGTAACATCTACAACTTGTTCAGAATGTTTGCTTAATTCACCACCCAATCAGCATTTTACTTCTGGATTTAGTATTTGGCGTTTGGACAATGTTCTTGGATCATTTTATGCTCATTCTTCGACCGCATACCCTTCCAAAGAAAATAGTTCTGACCTGAGTCATCTTCTACTATGGAATTCAGTTTGGTCTTACGCATCTCTTGAGGAATCTGTTCCTGAGTTTACTGCGGACAATAATCATGCTAGTCCTAAAACCAGTAACCAGAGTGCTAATTCATCTGGGTGGGACATTCTCAGGTCAATTTCTAAAGCAACTACTTGTTACATGTCAACCTTTCACTTTGAGAGAATGTGGTGGGACAAGGGTGGTGGCCTCCGCAGACCAGTGTCAATTTGGCGGCCTATTTCACGTCCTGGCTATGCAGTACTAGGTGATTGCATTACGGAAGGGTTAGATCTTTTTATCTTTGAATGTTTCTTTTTCAAACTCTTTTACTATTATAGGTATTCCTTTGATTTCTTTATGAGTTTCCGTTAACATTTGGAATGTCTTTTCTCCTTTCCAGATTAGAACCACCTGCTCTGGGTATAATTTTTAAGTCTGATGATCCAGAAATCTCTGCAAAGCCTGTGCAGTTCACTAAAGTTGCCCGTATTACAGGGAAAGGTTTTGATGAAGTTTTCTTCTGGTACCCAATAGCCCCTCCCGGTTATTCTTCTTTGGGGTGTGTAGTTTCTAAAACAGATGAAGCCCCAAGCACAGATTTCATTTGCTGCCCAAGGATGGATCTTGTTAGCTCAACTAACATCATTGAAGTGCCCATTTCCAGATATTTGAGCTCAAAAACATGTCATTGCTGGAGCATTTGGAAAGTTGAAAATCAGGTCAAGATAATGCTCTTTAAATTCAGTAATCCTTGAATGTCACTGAATTTTTGGTTTCCTTAAGATAATTTCATTAAAGAGAGTGTGTTTTTTGTCTTCGGGTCTGATATAATCTTCCTTAACCTCTTTACTCTTCATTCTCTGAATTTTTAATGGGAAGAAAAGATGCATTATAGCATTTTTGGGTGCCTGATTTTTTTTCCCTGTAGGCTTGTACTTTTCTTGCACGTTCTGATGCAAAAATGCCATCAACGCGGTTGGCTTACACTATTAGTGATTCTGTGAAACCGAAGACACGGGAAAATGTAACTTCTGAGATTAAACTAAGATTCTTCTCTCTAACTGTTTTAGACAGCCTACATGGAATGGTATGTTTTCTGAAGTAGTACACTCTGAACCTTTTGACTTGCTATTGCTTTATTTATGATATATTTTTACCCTTCATCAGATGACACCACTATTTGATGTGACTATCTCCAACATCAAGTTGGTGACGCATGGTCAAATGGAGGCTATGAATGCAGTCCTCATTTCATCTATTGCTGCTTCAACCTTTAATATGCAGTTGGAAGCATGGGAGCCCTTGGTGGAGCCCTTTGATGGCATATTCAAGTTAGTTTCTGCCTCATTCTAGTTACTATTATTTGTCTTCTCTCAGTGTCAAAGAAAAAAGTGTACCAGCTTGTAATGGATTTGTTAAATAATAGTATTAATCTTTTTTTTTTCCCGTAAGGTTTGAAACATATGATACCAATGTGAATTCATCGTCAATACTTGGGAAGAGGGTGCACATTGCTGCTACAAACATTGTGAATATAAATGTCAGTGCAGTGAATCTTGATACTTTAGTAGAAACCATTCTTTCATGGAGACTACAGTTAGAGCTTGACCAGAAAGCAACAAAGCTGATCGAGGTAAATTGGAAATTGTATCACAATTTTGCTTTATGAAGATGCTTAGTTGATTTTGATACTGAGTATGTACTTTGAAATATCTAATTCTTTCGCAGGAGGCTGGTGCTCATTCTGGAAATGAAGATCAGGCATTTTCTGCCCTGGATGAAGAGGATTTACAAACTGTGGTAGTAGAGAATAGACTTGGGAATGATTTGTTCATTAAAAGGATTGAACAGAATTCAGAGGTGGTTGACCTACTTAATCATGGTAACTTTGCTTCAGTCTGGGTTCCACCTGCAAGGTTTTCAGACAGACTAAATGTAGCAGATGAAGTTAGGAAAGCACGCTATTATGTTGCTGCACAGGTTCTTTTTGCCAAGGTTATACAATGCAACGCGTGCTCCTTTTTTTTCTAAGAGTATATGTTAATTTTTTATCTGATTGCTTTTGAATAAAAATGACTCTTTAATATTTGACAGGGCTTACCTATATTGGATGACGGTAATAGCCATAACTTCTTTTGTGCTATACGCCTTGTCATTGACAGTCAAGCAACAGATCAGCAAAAACTCTTCCCGCAGAGTGCAAGGACAAAATGTGTGAAGCCCTTGGTTTCAGAAAAGGAGTACCCAAACAAAGGCATTGCGAAGTGGAATGAACTTTTCATATTTGAAATTCCTCGTAAGGTTTGTTGTGTCTTCACCAATTTTATTCCTTTTCTTTTTGTTGTTTATGTAACCCCCAATTCCGACCTAATTTCTCAAGTCGAAACTTGGGAATCTAGTTATCAGCACTTTCGCCTCATCTCAAATTTAGAGTTATTTTGACAATTGGGAAAACATATTGGAAGTTTCAAAATTAAATTCCGAATTGGGGCAAAATTTGGGATGTTACAACTCTCTCTCCCTTTAAGAAATTTCATCCTTGAAATGTTCAAACATCACAGAAGATACTTAAACTTAACTGAAACATATTTATACTTCTCATTCTGAGCAGAGAATCCGAAAAAGAAACATAAGCTAAAACGTTATAAGATACCTGCTTTATTACCAGATGCATTCTCATGAATAGCATGATCCCCAATGTCATCTACCAAACTAGGTCGTTTAACCTCTGATCTAGCTGACCTACCACTTAGAGCATAACTACCTCTACCAACAGAGCCAGAAGCAACTTATCTACATTGCCCTTTACGAGGAGCCTGAACCGATACCTCAACCTGACTCTGAACAGATGAAACCGTAGGTAAACATGGACGATCTTTCAAATAATGTTTACGAGACCCACATCTAAAACAAGTTCTGCTCAACAATCTACACTCTCCGTTATGCTTCTTGTTACAGAAAAAACACATTGAAATAGGTCGTGGAGCCTTTGATTTATGCACACTGCGAGTTGGAACTGTCAAAACAGAAGGTCTTACATTTTGATGACTTTGAGAAACAAGCTCATCTACAGGCCTCTTTCCTAACAAATTGATAAAACTTGGTTGAACTGATATATTAGGAGCCTTTTCAATTTAACTAACATTTTGAATTTTTGCTTCCCTCATACGTGCTTTTATCCTCTCGGCAGTCTTAGCTCGACTAACAAGCTCTGAACACCTTATCATGGTGCGTGGCAACCTCCCTCTGAAGTGGTAAACGAAGTCCATTCAAAAACCACTTGCATCTATTTTTCTCCGTCGCAACTAAACCAGGAACATATTTAGCTAACCTTCGAAACTCTATCTTGAAGTCATCACTGGCATGTCATTCTGTTTCAGGTTCATGAAGTCATCACGACACTTTGCTAAAAACTCAGCTCCCATATATTTGTCCTAAAATGCTTGTGGGAAAAACTCCCATGTGATCTGATTAGAAGAAACTGCATCTACTATTGATTCCTAGAAATTTTGAGCTTCACTATCAAGCAGTGAAACAACGACTTTTAACATTTGATTTGTAGGGTAATCCATCTCAACAAACAATTTTTGCAACTTTTTCAACCAATACTCATCATCAACGAGGTTAGTATTGGTTTTACCTTTAAACAATTTCATTCCCACAGCTATAAATTCCTTAGATATAGGTTTTCTCAAACTCTCTGATTGACGGAGGTAACAAAACTCACAATTCACCGTGACACTATCCAGCTGAACTGTTTTATTAACCACAAAACTACGAGGATCAAAATTTTGAGTACTATGTCTTCTCCCTAATTCATGTTCATTTTCTGATGCCTTATTTAGACTTTCCATTTGTCCAACAGAAGGTGGATGATCAAAACTAGAAGTAGCGACGTGACCTCGGCCACGACCACGACCATGACAACTTTCAAAGCCAAAACTCCTATGCGGTGGCATAATTGCCTATTTACAAAAGATAATGACCTAAAGTTAAAATCGGTACTAGAGTCTCATATTAAAACAATTAAATAATTGACCAAAATTTGGTAAACTCAATTAAAATCATAGTAAGTCTTCAAAAATTTCAATTTTCCAAAAAAAATTTAGATGCATGTTGAAGTCAAAGATACTTTGAAAACCGTTATAATGAGCCACATAGGCCGAAGGTTGAATCTGGCTCTGATACCCTTAAATGTAACCCCTATTTCTGACCTAATTTCTTAGGTTGAAACTTAAGAATCAAGTTATCAACACTTTTCCATCAAGTAAGTATTTTAGGTTAAATAATTTCAAAATTAGAATTATTTTGACAATTGGAAAAACATATTGGGGGTTTCAAAATTAAATTCTAAATTGGGGCAAAATTTGGGGTGTTACAGTGAAGTTACTGTGACGAAAGGGGTAAGATATTTTTCATAGAACAAGGTATTCCTCTATATTTTCTTATTATTCTTCACTATCAAATGTATACATAATAAGCCTTTAAATAGGTTAATATAGAGTTTTAATATAAATAAAATTTAACTAACTTTTATCCTTAATTTAAATAATATTTATTCTTAATTTAAATAAGACTTCTAGTAAATCTAAAATACTAATTAGGAATAAATTTTAATTACACATTAAATAAAAACTCTAGCTCTCCTCGATAACTTACACTCCCCTCAAGCTCTAACACTTCTCGTATAACTTACAATTAATGTTATTGGTAGAATTAAATTTGGATTCTCTTGGTGGTCTTGATGAAGATGACCTTTGAAGATAATTGTGTCCTGCAAATCTATAACAAATCATTGTTGTGCCAGTGATTTCAGAAAACTCCTCAGAAGCTGTATGATCATCTGCTACAAGCTGCATGTTGGAGGATGTAAACATAGACTCCATCGAAGTAAATTAGGAATTGAATCCTACTCTGATACCGTGTAGAATATATGAGAAAAACCAATGTGTTTTCTTTATTTTCCCGTGCTTTAGAATAAGATAGTTACAAATACTTTAAAGGCCTAGGTACAAGTGTTAGACTACAACTAGGAGTTTTACATAGTTACAAACTCTATCTCTAGGTAACCTAGCTCGGGGTGTACAAAGAAATATTTACTATTTCTTATTCCAAATGGTAGTGTGCCTCTTTTTGTACAAAAGAAACAATAGTTATTTAGGAAAGAAATCTGGATCCTCTCCCCCCAAAATCAGTTTATCCCTGCAATTCAATCTAGTTTATCTTTATATACCCATAAATCTGGAACAATTATATCTAAACAATAGATTTACATCGCTACTATATCTACAGCTAAATAATCCAGGATATTCTCCAACAGTGATAATTTTTGTTTCCCAAAATGCTAAGGGAATTCTGCATTTTCTGTCATAGGGGATTGCTAAATTGGAGGTGGAGGTAACAAACCTTTCTGCAAAAGCTGGTAAAGGTACGTTTTATTGGTGCATCTGCTTGAGCTGAAATTGAAATCCACATAAAATCTAAACATTGAAGTTTTTCTGTTGCTTGTGATGCTAAATCTCAGTCTCATATGTTTTAATGAGTTGATGTTCATCACATTCAGTTTCATTTATTGTGTCGATAAGCACTCTATTTAAATGACCATTGTAATTTCTATCATTCTCATTTTTTTATTTGTTAGTTAGTCCTTACTGTGTGATTTGCTTGTTATTTCATCCTTCATTTGTTCTGCACGATATATTAATTAGTTATCTTTTGATTTAATATTGTCTCATGATATCTTCCAAGTGACTAATCTTCTGCTAGAAGTGTTTTCCCTTAATTCTTTTATATACATCAAATCTTTACTTATTCTTCTCAAGTATTCCTCTTTACTTGAACATTTATATGTGCTTTAGTCTCTTCATTTTGTAAATTAATAAAAAGCAGGTGAAGTTGTTGGTTCACTTTCTTTTCCTATTGGGCATCGTGCCAATATGTTAAAAAAGTTAACTTCATCAAGGATGTTGCCTCCACGGAATGATACTCAGAATATTGAATCATATTTGTTGAAGAGAAAGGTGAATTTCTCTTTCCTGCATCTTTGGTTCAATTGCTTCACCTTCTTTGTTTCAATAGAATTTTATCTGTCATTTCTGTACTGTCCTCTTTTACTTGTTCAGTCCAATAATGTTGAAGATACGCAAGGCAATGTTAAACTCTTTGTTTCCAAGTCTTATTTTGAGAGGGATACAACTGCGAATTTTGAGAGAGATGCGGGGAGCAGGGATGCTTCTGATAAGGACATAGGTTTCTGGGTTAGGCTTGGATCAGAGAGTTCATGGGAGAGCATTCGTTCACTGCTTCCATTGTCAGTAGTCCCAAAATCATTCCAAAATGAATTCATTGCAATGGAAGTTGTTTTGAAAAATGGAAAGAAACATGCCATCTTCAGGGGTCTAGCAACTGTTGTAAATGATTCTGATGTTAATTTGGATATTTCAGTACGTCAGATGTCAATGGTTCATGATTCAGGATCAAGCACTCGAAAAATAATGGTAGAAGAAATCTTTGAAAACCAACGTTATCACCCAATATCTGGCTGGGGTACTAAGTGGTCTGGTTTTCAAGGTAGTGACCCTGGGAACTGGAGCACCAAAGACTTTTCACGTACATCAAAGGTTAGTGATTTTGCATATAAATGTTTCCATCTTTTGGGTATATCCATCAACACACATTCCTCACTATCTGGTATTGTGTATATTCTTACTTCACCTTTATCTTGAAGGATTTTTTTGAACCTCCCCTACCTAATGGGTGGGAATGGGTATCAACATGGACTATCGATAAATCACAATTTGTTGATGAAGATGGCTGGGCTTATGGTGCTGACCATCCAAATCAATGGCCCCCGACTTCTTCAAAATCACAAATTAAATCTGGTCATGATGTTGTCCGTAGGAGGCGTTGGATCCGAACAAGACAAAAAACTTCTGAGAAAGGAGAAAGCTGTACAAAGAATGGTTTCACTACTATATTCCCCGGATGTTCTACTGTTTTACCATGTGGAAGTACATCTAAAGCATCTGATCAGTGTTTACGCATTCGTCCCAGTGTTGATTATTCTAAGCTGCCATACGCTTGGGGTCATATAGTTGTTGTTGCTGTTGCATCTAGTTTTGCAAGTGGAAAGGATCAACCTTTTGTAGATCAATGTTCAGTATATAGTAAAAATACTTTGCCACAAGGAAGCAAAATGCCCAATTTCGCTCTTCTGTTAAATCAACTTGAAAAAAAGGATATACTTCTTTGTTGTTGCCCTGCTGTTGAAGGCAGACAAATATGGCTCAGTGTAGGTGCAGATGCATCGGCCCTTCATACTGAGCTTAATCAACCTGTCTATGATTGGAATATCTCTGTCAATTCTCCTTTGAAGTTGGAAAACCGACTATCCTGTCCAGCTGAGTTCACAATATGGGAAAAAACAAAAGAACGAAACTATATTGAGCGAGAGCATGGAACCATATCTTCACGTAAGAGTGCTCATATATATTCAGTGGATGTTCAAAGACCTATATATCTTTCATTTTTTGTACAGGGTGATTGGGTTTTGGAGAAGGTAATGGATTTAACTTTGATCTGACAATGCATGCTTTTTTTTCTTATCTGCAAGATGTCATGTATTTCTCAGTGCTGAATGTATTATCATATTCAGGACCCGGTTCTTATTCTGGATCTTTCTTCCGGTATTCACATTTCATCTTTCTGGATGTTCCACCAACAAAGTAAAAGGTTGTGGCTCCAATTTTTTTTTCATGTATGGTCACTCCTACTAATTTTTGTTACTACATATCTTGTGATTTGTCAGATGGAGAAAACTGCTTAAATTACCACATTTTTCCTCTGCTGTTTTCCGTGCAGTGTCTGGGTCTTTTTTTCCTAAATTCAAATATTAATGAAATGACCGATTATTAATATAAACTGGACTTTGCCTTCCTCCAGAAATTTCGTTCTTTGTTGGCACATTTTTTTCCTGCACAACAAATACTTCTTTGGAAATATAGATTTAAGACACATCCTATTGCCGAGGAGATAGGACTAGAAAGTATACTATTGTTTACCTATATTTACCGTTTTGATATTTACCTCAGATTTTAATTCTCTCTACTTTAAAAAAAACAAGCATGTGGAGATTGACATACATTTTATCTTCATAGAAAGTCAACAATGGGACAGTCAAACTAAGCTATGTTCCTACTTGGCCACATTTGGCTAATATTCTCACCAAAGCTCTTCCAAGAGTTAACTTTGATGGAGTCATGTCCATGCTGGGATTATATAATAAATACTCTCCAGCTTGAGTGGAATGTAGATAGTAGACGTGTCAGTAGAGTTTTATAGAATTAGAATTTTACCTTTTATTAAACTTGTATTTATTAAACTTATTTTAAGAGTTTTAGGTAGATAATAGATTCGATAAAATTCTAATCTCGTAGTTTAACTCTATTGTTCTAATACTGGTAGGACTCACTATTGTACCTTGGACTATTTTAATCGGTCTGTTTTTTCCTTTTAAGGTACTCAGAAAAAAGAGGAAAACATACTGGTTCTCCCTTCCCGCAAATATTTCCAGTAGCTTTCTTTCTAAAAAAACTCATAGTTATCCATGTTCCTTTCATTTGTTTTTGCAGGAGATTGCGTGTGAGCATTGAACATGATATGGGAGGAACCAGTGCTGCACCAAAGACGATAAGGTTTTTTGTTCCATATTGGATCATTAATGATTCATCTCTGCCTCTAGCTTATCAAGTGGTAGAAATTGAAGGTTCAGATGTTGCAGATGTGATTTCACCATCACATTCTAAAACATCTAAATCAGCAAAAACGGTTTTGGGATCCCCTTCGCATTCGGCTGAAAGGAAACATTCAGGTCCAAGGAGAAACATTCAAGTACTTGAATCTATTCAGGACACCAGTCCAATAGCTAGTATGCTTTCCCCACAAGACTCCGCCGGCCGTAGTGGTGTTACATTGTTTACATCTCAAAAGGATACATATGTGTCCCAACGTGTTGGTATTGCTGTGGCTCTCCGAGGTTCTGAAATTTACAGCCCCGGGATTTCTCTTCTTGAGCTTGAAAAGAAGGTAATGTGTTAGCGATCAAGATGTCTCCATGCTTATGTATCTGGTTTGATTTGTGGGCTAGGTGGAAGGGTATTGCTTCTGATAAATAGTTTGGTGTTGTTTCAGCCAATTGTGATGCTAACAGAAATGTAACTTCTATACCAGGAACGTGTTGAAGTTAAGGCAGTCAGTTCACGTGGGTCCTACTACAATCTGTCAGCTCTAGTTAATATGACCTCTGACAGAACAAAGGTGGAAAAATTGAGATTCGTGATGTTTTATATTTTACTTTGGTTCTTGGTTTCATTCCCTTTGATAATACTTTATTATTTTTAATCTTTTTATTTATACTCTGTTTAGACTATTTTCCTCGTTGATGTTTTTCTGTACTTCTTGAAGTTATCTCTACCATCCTTGTAAATTTTGGTCATTGTTCAGATGCATATCATAATTGAAATTTTTATAGCCTGTGCAATATTTTCTTTTTTCTATCCCGTGTTGTATAGGATATTACTAGTTGGCATTCAGATGGTTGTGGTCATTATCCCATGAACAGATTAATGAAACATTATTCCTTACGTAACAGTAGGTTGGTGATTGTGAATTTTTTTATTCTGGAATTTCTTTTACACCAGAATAATGAAACATTATTCCTTATGTTCATAGAGGCTTGTGGTTTAAGAATTCTATTCTGGGATCTTCTCTAGGGAAAAACTGCTATATTCCTCTACTGGTATTTTCCGACCAGATAAATCGTTGTCCATCTATTGCATTTGTAGATTATGAGAGTAACCTATAGCATTTAGAAGCCATCGGTATTCAGCCTGATTCCCACTAGTAGTGAATCATAATGGAAGGATGCTGAAATGGCTCAAGACAAAGTTCTGTGCCCTGGCATAAGCTTAAAATGCTTCAACTTAGACATGAAGACTGAATAAGAGAAATTTTGTTTTCTGAAGCAGTCTAACTTATAATGTAGTTTATCGATATATTATCAAATAGATTTTTAGTCAGTTAGTAACTACTCCGAATATTCAATGTTCAGGTCATCCATCTTCAGCCACATATGTTGTTTGTTAATAGGGTCAGTTCAAGTCTTTGTCTGCAGCAGTGTGATTCTCAGACAGTAGAATGGATCCATCCCACTGATCCTCCAAAACTCTTCGGATGGAAGGTCTCTTCAAAAGTTGAGTTGTTGAAGGTCAGTATACATCAGATATAGCAGTGATTCAATATATTGTCCTGCATAAATTCTTATATTTTCTTTAACTAATTAGAATTCTTTTTTATTTCAGTTGCGGGTAGATGGATATGGGTGGAGTACACCTTTTAGTGTTGCTAGTGAAGGAGTGATGCGTGTTTCTTTGAAAAATGACACTGGAAGTAATCATTTATTTTTGAAGGTTGAAGTTAGGAGCGGAACAAAAAGCTCACGCTATGAAGTTATCTTCCGCCCAAATTCCTCATCAAGTCCTTACAGGTTACATGTTTACACCAGTGCATATATTTCTAAAATTTCTTTAAACACTCTTTTCCCTTTACTATTTACATTATCCTATTTCCCAACCACAGGCAAGCATATGAGAGTGACAGTGTGGTCTAGTGGGGTTTTCGTTGGGTCAGTTCGGATTAGATCATTTAGGGATTGGAATGTGGTATCGGTCATATTGCTTTTGGAGAAATTATATTATGGGTAAGTTCCACCACGTGTCCATGAGATCAACCACTAAAAACCACACCTCATCAATTTTTTCATGTAATTTTTTTTCAAGTGAATCTTCATTTGAAAAAATTGTTTTTAAAATGAATTAACAATAAATATGAGTGAAGATTCACTTAGGAAAATATGACACGGAAAAAATGATGGGATGGATGGGTTTTAGTGGTTGGTCTCATTGATGACGTGGTAAGAGTTAACCATGATATAATTTCTCATTACTTTTGGGTTACGTAGGATTTCAAATTGCTCAATTTTAGGCTACAAAGTCACGTTCTAGTCATTCCATTATGTTGAGGAAGAGAAAATTGGGAGAAAGAGAATGAAAAAATTTGTTTTAAAGATATTTTTTTCCCTTTATTCTCTTCCATGCTTTTTGTTAGTTACAATAACCTCTATTTATACATGCTAAAAAGTCTAAAATAGGAAAATATCACAAAGCATGATACTTGGCCCTATCAATGGACATTATTACAAAGCATCTCTACCAAACCTCAATCAACATAATAAGTCCTAAAATATTTCTATCAAATACTCATCAACATCCTAGATTTCCATACTCACCCTCTTGTGAATCGAAGGGAAATTAAAGTTTGATGAAAAGAGATAAGAAGGAAAACAGTAGAGAAGAGAAACTGCTGCCAAGGGAGAGAAAAGAAAGAAGAAAGATAAGTAGGGTTCTGAAAATTCTCAATCCTCAATCTAATTTTATACTAGTTATTATGTACAAATAAGGATTACATAAATAATTTTAGCGTGGTCGTTTATAAATTTTACAAACCCCTTGGGCTCAAAAATAATGTTGATACGAGATAGCCATAGATATCACTATGAATCTTTGAGAAAGAATTGGGATGGTTACCTAGTTGGTATGCTTGATTTAGATAGGTATTTCAGACATGTTTGGATAATTGACAAACGTTACATTAGAAATGTGTTCAATGTTTGGATAATTTTTGTTCAACTTACACTCCCCCCTCAAGATCTGACATTTTTTGGATAACTTACGCTCCCCCTCAAGCTGGTGAGCAAACATAGTAGAGCACCAACTTAGATTTCGGATTTGAAGCCTTACTCATATTTCTTCAATGGTTTCTTAGAGAAAAACGTTCTCCCTTCTCGAGAGTCTTTGATTTGAAGAGTGAGGATAGAACCATGATGTTCTTGCACAGCAGTTGTTGATGCCATTCAAATTATGGCATGTTTGAGACAATTAATACATCAATCGGAATATCAAGACTGCTCCTCATGATGCTCTAGCATGCAATTCCTGATTGAAATGTCTGATGCCAACGATGTAGGAAGTGAGCACAAGAATCTACACTGCTCCTCAAGCTGGTAGTTGTATAGACTAGAGTTCTAGCTTGGATCTTTGATGTAGAATCCCCTAAAAAATATTATCTAGTTTTTAAGGTTAAACTAAAACATCTTCTCCTATCTTTTAGGATTAATGGCTAAGATATAACCAAATAGTTTTTAAGGCTAAGCTATAACATTTTCATCAATCTTTTTGATTGGTTAAGATAGAATCATTAAATAGAGAACAAAATAGAAAAACTAAACGAGTAAAAATTTTACGTGATATATAAAATTCCAACGAGGGAGAAGCCAAGGAACGAGTGTGGCCTAATAATGGCAGTGGAAAAAACGATGTGCATCTAAAAAGCTAGATCATCAATTTGTTTCAGATTAGAGAAGACAGTAGTGGGGCGACATCAATACCATTGTTGACCCATGATACCATGTGAGAAAGATGCCATGGTAGTTGGAGATCCAATGAATAATGGTGGTTTGTGTGTGGTCAGTGGTTAGGGATTTGTTGTTTGAAAAAGATGAACGTGATATTTTCTAAAGAAAACAATATTTCTTTTTATTTTTTTATTAGTCTTAATTATCAAATATATACAAAGTAAGCTTTTAAATAGGTTGATATAGAGTTTTAATATAATTAAAACTAGATTTTTTGACGGTTAGTTTGGATACCCGGTTAAGGCCTAAAATGCTAAAATAGGGAACAATCACTATTCATACTCTTAGACCCTAATAATAGTCATTATTACAAAATGGAACTATTACTTCTTAATTATCTATAACTACCATTAGTCAATAAATTATTACAGTCTCTGCCAAACCTCAATCAATATAATTACCCTTAATATGTTTCTACCAAATACTAGTCAACATACGTTGATTTCCGCATTTTAAATAATTTGTATTATAATATGTACTGTTTCTTAATTAAGTTATGGTTCAAAATGAGAAAAAAGTGAAGACTATGCTTAATTTAATTCTTGGATTATGATTTAAAAAATTTAGATGATTCAAATCCCTTCTGTTGTTTCTTGCATTTCTTCATCCTCTATTTCATTATAATATTATTATCTTCCGGGAACAGGATTGAAAATCGCTCCATTTTCTTACCAATACACTTCAAATAAGTGGATGGCACAAGTGATTCATGGCACTTTCTCCTTCCCAATACAGCTGTTCCTTTCTTATGGGAAGATCTTGGTCGACGGCATTTGCTGGAAATACTTGCAGGTGGAGTTGATCCATCCAGGTCAGACAAGTACAACATTGATGAGATTTTTGATTACCAGCCGGTTGAGGTGTCAGGCCCTTCTAGAGCTTTACGGGTTACCATCCTAAAAGAAGAAAAAGTAAATGTTGTTAAGATCAGCGACTGGATGCCTGAAAATGAGCCTACAGCAATAATTGGCCAAAATATTCCATCCTCATTATCAGAGTTCTCCAGAAATGAGTCTCATCAACAGCAGCTGCAGTCCACCCCAGAAAATGAGTTTCATTTCATTGTCGAGCTTGCTGAGCTTGGGGTGTCAATTATTGACCATACGCCTGAGGAGATACTATACCTGTCACTGCGAAATGTTCATTTGGCATATTCAAGTGGCTTGGGCTCTGGACTTAGCAGGTATCCTCTGCTTCTAATAAATTCTTTATTACTGCAATAAAGCCAGATCTGTCTTATCGCAATGCAAATTTGCTTGTCCTAGGAAGAATTGTCCCATTTCTACCAAAATCCATTAAGTTTTTTATTTGAACCAGCCATAGCATGCCTTGCGGTAAAAAGTTGTACTTGGTTTTATTCATGGATAAGGAAACTGTTACATATTACTGGTTTCAGATCTTTTGCTTTTGCTGGAAGCTACATTTAAGTGATAAACCGTACATTAATTCTTGAGGATTTTCCTTACCCATTCAGTTTCCATGGTATTTTACTTAATCACAAGTACAATCATGTATGAGTTACCCTGTTTTATGTGTTTTTATCATCCATAAATTCACTGTATGTGCCAGTTGAGCAAAAAAGGGTTCTAAACTTGCTTCATTAGTTGAAATACTAGGTGGTCCTACACTTTTCCCCCCTTCTGGCCTCAAAGAAGGTTCTCAATTTATGAATTGAAATCCATAGATCTAGCACAATCCTGCTTTGTGGCACACTATTTTGCAGAGAACCTGACAAGTGATAACCTGTCTACTTGTCTTGCAAACAGAATGATGTTCAGAATAGTATTATCTTGTGCCAAAACTTATCCTTCTTGTGTAACTGTTTGTAATTGCTAACTGCTTGTGTTTTTTTTGTTCTTTCAGGTTCAAATTAAGAATGGGAGGAGTTCAAATGGATAACCAATTACCATTAACTCCAGCACCAGTCCTATTCAGGCCCCAGAAAATTGGTCAGGAAACTGATCATATTTTGAAAATTTCAGTGACTATACAGTCAAAGGGATCATTGGATCTATGTTTCTATCCATACATAGGTTTCCATGTGAGCAATGTTACCTCTTAAAATCTTGAGCAGGACTGTCAAGTTTTTCTACTAGTCGTTTATTTAGTCATCTTTATTTTGATTTGCTTATTACCAGGGGCCTGATAATTCTGCATTCTTAATAAACATTCATGAACCTATTATATGGCGCATTCATGAGATGATGCAGCAGGTCAATCTCAGTAGGTTATCTGATGGTAAAACTACAGCTGTGTCAGTGGATCCTATTATTCATATTGGGTAAGTGAACTTTTCCAATTGCATATTCTGGTTTTGCTCTGTATTTGATTGCTTGAGGCTTATCATTTGTATTTAATCGGAAATACAGGATTCTCAACATCTCAGAAGTTCGTCTGAAAGTGTCGATGGCTATGTCACCTAGCCAACGGCCTAGGGGAGTCCTTGGTTTTTGGTCATCTCTAATGACTGCATTAGGGAACACCGAGAATATGCCTGTAAGTATTATGTTTAATCCCTTCCATTTCCTTGTTTGTAGATCTCTCTGTACTATGGTCTTCAATTATCTAGCTGGATCTTACTAGCTACTTACATAAATGTATAGAGGCTAGAAGAACATGAAGATAAGTTGTATAACTTGAAGGAATGAATACCTGTTAAGATTCATGACCTCCAAACACAGATCCAGAAAACTGCTCTAAAATTGTTGATAGATTCATTTGTTTTGGCCATTACAAGGGCTTGGTGGCATAATACTGAAATGTGACACCCCATGAACCAATATATTTTCTATTAATTAAGTAGTAATATGGATGCAGCAGCACAGGAACATATATATGTAGAAAATCAACTTCCAACTTTGTGAAAAAAGAAAATAATGTTGAAAAAAGAAAAAAGAAAATTTAAGCTTTTTGTGAAACGGAAGAAGAAACATAATTGATTTTCTGTTGTTGAATGAATAATCTTGTTTACACAAGCTAATGCCTTTTTATAGGCTTTAGAATAAGACTTTGAATAGGATTAGAAGTCCTAATTACTTTAGGCTTTTAATCCTATTAACTTAAGACTTTTAGTTCTACTAAAATTATCTCTAAGTAATAGATCCTAACTCAAATTCCTACCAATACTATATATATAATCTCACACTCCCCCTCAAGTTGGAGAATATATATTGTATATTCCCAACTTGAATAAAAACTTGTCGAATGAAGCTTTTGGTAATACTTTTGTAAACACGTCTGCCACTTGTTCTTCTGTAGGAACATAGGATAAAGAAGTTGTCCCAATAGTAATCTTTTCTGAGATAAAATGTCTATCAATCTCTACATGTTTCGTCCTATCATGATGAACTGGATTTCTAGCAATTTGTATGGCAGATTGATTATCACAAAAAATCTCGAACTTTTCCTCTTGATTCCCATTTAGCTCTTTCAGTAGCTTTAATAACCAAATTCCTTCACACATTCCCAATGCTAAAGCCCTATATTCTGCTTCAGCGCTGCTTCTAGATACAACTGTTTGTTTCTTACTTCTCCAAGTCACTAGATTTCCCCAAACAAAGGAACAATAACCACTAGTTGATCTTCTTTCTGTCAGTTCACCTGCCCAGTTTGAATCTGAAAAAATCTGGATAGAACGTTCTTGAGTCTTTTTAAATAGCAGTCCATGCTCTGGTGTCCCTTTCAAGTATCTCAAAATTCTAATTGCAGCTTCTATGTGATCCTCCCTTGGATCAGTCATGTGTTGACTGATAACATTAACTGGAAAGGCAATATCTGGTCTGGTTAATGATAAATAAATTAACTTTCCCACTAACCTTTGAAATTTACCCTTATCAACTTTATGGCTTGAGTCATCTTTACTAAATTTTAATCCTGCTTCCATGAGAGTATCAACTGGTTTGCATCCTAGCATCCCAGTTTCATTAAGTAAATCAAGAACATACTTTCTTTGATTTATTACTAAACCTTTGCTCGACCTAGCAACCTTCATGCCAAGAAAGTATCTGAGTTTTCTTAGGTCTTTTGTTTCAAACTTTGTATTTAATAACTTTTTCAGGTGACTTATCTCTTCCTCATCATCACCTGTCAGAATTATGTCGTCCACATACACTATTAAAATAACCCTTTTATTGTTAGAGGTTATCTTAATGAAGAGTGTGTGATCTGCTAAGGATTGTTTGTATCCAGCTTTCAGAATCACCTTGGTGAATCTGTCAAACCAGGTTCTAGGCGACTGTTTCAAACCATAGATGGATTTATTAAGTCTACAAACTTTATGATCACCTTTTATCGACTTCAAACCCGAAGGTACTCTCATGTACACTTCTTCCAATTTTCCATTAAGAAAAGCATTCTTAATGTCAAGTTGATGCAGCATCCAGTCTTTGTTTACTGCCAAACTTAAGAGAACTCTAATTGTATTTAGCTTAGCTACAAGAGCAAAAGTCTCATTATAATCAATTCCATAGGTTTGAGTAAAACCTTTGGCTACCAACCTTGCTTTATACCTTTGTATACTACCATCAGAGTTGTATTTTATAGAGAACACCCACTTGCATCCAACTGGTTTCTTGCCCTGCGGAAGATCTGTAAGGGTCCAAGTATCATTCTTTTCAAGTGCTCCAATCTCCTCTTCAACAGCTCTTCTCCACTTAGAATCATTTAGAGCCTCCTCAATAGTGTCAGGTATTTTTTTTATCTAAGCAAGCTGTAAAAGCCTTGAAAGATGGCATTAGATTACCATAAGCAACATACCTCTGAATGGGATGTTTTGTACATTCTCTTATCCCTTTCCTTTTAGCAATTGGTAAATCATCAACCTCAGGTAACGAGGAAGGAATCTCAGTTAGAACATTACCTTCATCATTCTCATTGACAACTAAACTCAAGTCCAATTCTTGGCAAGTGTCAGATTGCAAAACAGTCTCTGGAATAGTTTTTTGTTTTCTGGTGTAAACTTTCAATTGCTTAGAGGGTTGAGGAGTTTGTGAGGGAGGTTTAGGTGAGAATTGAGGAGTAGTAACAATAGGTGAAGGATGAAAAGTTGTAGGTGTAGAAGTGGAAGAGTCATCAGGTTCAAATGACAAAGGATTATTAATAAATAAATCTGAAGAATAAACCTGATTTCTGAGAGGCTGAAAAATATCACTATTCTCCCCCTGATTTTCAGTCCAGTGGAAATAAGGTTCATGTTCAAAAAAGGTGAGATCCAATGAAATAAAAAAATTTTGAGGAGGATGGTAACATTTGTAGCCCTTCTTAAGTGAAGAATACCCTACCAAGACACACTTCAAAGATCTAGGGTCTAGTTTTGACATAGAGGGAGCAGAATCTTTTACAAACACAGTGCAACTAAAAACTTTAAAAGGAAGAATAGATGACAATGGTTTAAAATTTGGGTAACACTCTAAAAAAACAGCTCTAGGTATTCTATGTTGCAAAACCTTACTAGGCATTCGATTAATGAGATAGGTCACAGTTAATAAAGCCTCGCCCCACAAATACTTAGGAGTGTTACTGGTGAACATCAAAGACCTAGTAACCTCTAACAAATGTCTATTTTTTCTTTCTGCAACCCCATTTTGTTGTGGTGTATCCACACAAGTGCTTATTTGCAAAATCCCTTTTTTGTTAAAAAAATCTCCCAATGACTTGGTAAAATATTCACTCCCATTATCAGATTTGAATATCTGAATTTTACATCCAAATTGGGTTTCTACCATATGATAAAATTTCTCAAAAATAGAGGTTACTTCAGATTTATCCCTTAACAAATATGTCCAAGTTATTCTACTATGGTCATCAATGAAAGTGACAAACCACCTACTACCAGTTACATTCTTCACTCGAGAAGGACCCCAAACATCACTATGAATCAATAAAAAGGGTGAGATGGTTTGTAGAAAGATGGTAAATAAGATATTTTTATCTGTTTAGCAAAAGGACATATATGACATTTAAAAGAACTTGGATTTTTATTAACAAACAATTGAGGGAATAATTTAGCAAGATAATGGAAATTAGGATGCCCTAACCTAAAATGCCATAACATATTATCAATTTGTCCTAAAGAAGTAAAGGAACAAGAAGTATTTGATATGGCAGTTGGTTGATTACCGAGAAGGACATAAAGACCATTTTGTAAGCTAGCATTGCCAAGCATTTTCCTCGAGTTCATTGCCTATAAAAAACAACCAGATTCAGTAAACTGTAATGAACACTTCAAATTCTTGGAGAGTTTACTAACAGAGATAAGATTGCAGGCAAGATTAGGCACAAACAGAACATCTTCAAGCAACAAGTTATCATTAATGAGGACCGAGCCACTTCCTTTGATAGGAGAAAAAGAGCCATCGGCTGTTTTGATAGAACTTCTAGAAGATGAATCTAAAAAATTAAGAAATAATTCTCTGTTACCAGTCATGTGATCAGATGCTCCAGAGTCGATGATCCATGTTGATGTACCTTTAAAAGAAAAGAGTGCAGTAGGAGAACAAATATTTTGTATGTCTTTATCCTCCACGAGAACTAAATTTGTTTCACAGGTTACTATCGAACCTGGAATTGCTTGAAAAAACTCCAATCCAACCGTTTGTTTTGTTGTGGGTAACATCTCAGAGGTTGTCGAAAGGAATCCCATTAAGAATTCGGACTAGGATCGATATTAGACTGATACCATGTAGAAAATCAACTTCCAACTTTGTGAAAAAATAAAATAATGTTGGAAAAAGAAAAAAGAAAATTTAAGCTTTTTGTGAAACGGAAGAAGAAACATAATTGATTTTCTGTTGTTGAATGAATAATCTTGTTTACACAAGCTAATGCCTTTTTATAGGCTTTAGAATAAGACTTTGAATAGGATTAGAAGTCCTAATTACTTTAGGCTTTTAATCCTATTAACTTAAGACTTTTAGTTCTACTAAAATTATCTTTAAGTAATAGATCCTAACTCAAATTCCTACCAATACTATATATATAATCTCACAATATACTTCTCAAAATTTGATAAACCAACTTTGCGAACTTATTTGTTATTGGTTATGCACATGTAATGCAACTGTTGGATAACAGGCCAAGATAAATCAAAGATTTCATGAGAATGTGTGTATGAGGCAGAGTACTATGATTGATAATGCTGCTGCAAATGTAAAAAATGATCTTCTTGGTCAACCGCTTCAATTGCTCTCTGGACTTGATATATTGAGCAATGCAAGTAGTGCTCTTGGACATATGAGTAAAGGAGTGGCTGCTTTATCAATGGATAAGAAATTCATTCAAAGCCGACAGAGGCAGGTATGTCACAAACCAAAACTTGTATTACTAAACATACACTTATCGCAAAGTTTGTACTGATTTGTCCGTGTTACACTAATTTTTGCAAAATAACTGTATAAAACTTTGATGTGTCTTGTTAACTGCTCAGGGGCTTGAGAGGTGTGCGATAACCCTAGATTCTAGCTATGGCTTTCCGTTAAGAGTGAATGTGTGAAATTTTCAATGTCTAGTTTTACCCTCTTGTAGAACTGGCTTTAGCAACATAGCGTATATTAGATAGTTCAATGATGAGTGATTGAAAATAATACTGTATGTTAATGATTGATCAGTAAAACCCCTTTTTTCCCTGGTGTGCCTTCTTTGTTTTCCTTTTCGGATTTAATTTGCTGCACCCTTGAAGCATGTCTACGTTGATGGAATTAAGAAGTGTTTATGTTGGCATGGAATTCTACGGTTAAAAGCTCTCTTGTAGTACATGTGAATACGGTATAATGTGCAATAGGAGTAACAGTAGCTTCTTCATCTTATAACTAATAGATAGTTCAAGGGGTTATCATAGGCTTAGGAATCACTTATTTCTCCCTAAATCAACAATATGACCGTACAATTAGTTGGGTGTCAGCCTTTTTTTCTATTTTCTCTTGTTCATGCTGTTGTACATGCATGATATGATATGATATGATAAACAAAAGCCAAAAGTCTCCTATAGGCCTCTTGTTGGATAATTCTTTTCTTGGTGCTTTGTAGTTAACCGTCTGAAAACATTCACTTTTTTTCCAATTTGCTTTTTTTTTCTGGCAGGATAGCAAGGGTGTAGAAGACTTGGGTGATGTTATTAGAGAAGGGGGTGGAGCACTAGCAAAAGGTCTGTTCAGAGGAGTTACAGGCATATTAACAAAGCCTCTTGAAGGTGCGAAATCCTCTGGTGTCGAGGGTTTTGTTCAGGGTGTTGGAAAAGGCATAATAGGGGCTGCTGCACAGCCTGTGAGTGGGGTACTGGATCTTTTGTCGAAAACTACTGAAGGTGCAAATGCTATGAGATTGAAGATAGCATCTGCTATAGCTTCAGATGAACAGGTCCTCAGAAGGAGGTTACCTCGTGTTGTCACCGGTGATAGTTTGCTTCGCCCATATGATGAGTACAAAGCACGAGGACAGGTACTTTATTTTTCACACCCTCATCTCACTTCTCAGTAGAAGAACAAGTCGAAAATATCCATTTTTAAAAAAAATAATTTCGAACATCTTTCAGTTTTGAATTCATCTGGTTTTATTTATATATGAAATTTTGATTTGATGATTACTTGCTTGTGGTAACCATCTGGCTTTGTGATTCATTTTGAAGATCATATTGCAATTGGCGGAATCAGGTTCTTTCTTTGTTGATCTATTCAAAGTACGTGGAAAATTCGCCTTATCGGATTCGTATGAAGATCATTTCATGCTGCCAAAGGCAAAAATTATTATGGTTACTCATCGACGAGTAATATTATTGCAAGTAGGTCAACCAACTTTGTAAGGAAGTGGAAACATTTTATAACTCACCATTCCTTTTTGTGTGTGTGTATTTCTGAACGCAGAGGAGCCTTACATTGCCTTTTTCTTCCCCTTTTCCAGCAAAGTTTAAATATCACTCACAGGAAATTCAATCCGATGAAGGATCCATGTTCAGTATTGTGGGATGTCTCGTGGGATGATCTGAAAACTATGGACTTGACTCGGGGAAAGAAAGACCTACAGAAAGCTCCACCTTCACGGCTCGTACTCCATCTAAAGACTAATAAATCAACCGATACAAAAGAGCAAGTTCGTATCATAAAATGCAACCGAGGTACTCATCAGACTCTTGAAGTTTACTCTTCAATTGAACGAGCAATGATCACATATGGAAGAAACCTTTCAAAGGTTAGTTTCCAAGATGACCATGATTTAATCAATGTTCACCATCGTGTTATCACTATATCGCTCGTACTTCGTCATGATTTTGATACTTCTGATTAAATCTTTTCAAAGTTTGATTAAAGGTCCTTGAATATCGAAAACCTTATAGTAGATGCAGGCACAGATGGGAGTTCTCTGAGCATTGCCTCGGAACGTCAGTGTTAAGATTTAATACATTCTTTGTCCTAAAAGCTTTCTTTCAATGATTCAGGAGCTACTGAAGAAGGCTACTAAACCATATTCTCCGGTCGTTGATGGTACTGCCGTTGAATTGATTCCGAAAGAAGGGGCTTGCAACTGGTGTCCTAAATAGGGAATCAATGCCAACGGAGACCTTTCGCCGATAACTTAGCATGGGTTTCCAAAGGTACCGGGAATCAGAAATGTTTCAACCTTGAAGCATCCATTTTTGAGCGTCGCATGAGCATTTAGCTAAATGTAGTTTCATCTTCCACACTAGGAGGGGACATTGACTGCTTGAATATAGATATATTTACATAGATATTTGTTTGTAGAAATCATAATGTTAGTAAATATCTCATATATAATAATTCATTAGCCAATTCTTGAAATGTATATCCCTTCTTTCCCATTTTATATAATATGTGTGAGAAATGGGTCATTGTGGCGAAGATCACGAACGTCGATGAACAATTAACAAGAAAATAGAAAATGCTAAAGTTTAACAATTGAAAAAAAATAGTATTTTTCAACAGAGAACAATGTGTTTCTCTGTATTTTCTTATTATTGTTCTATATCAAATGATTACAGGGTAAGCCTTAAAATAGAGTTTTAATATGACCAAAATTATATTTTATCTTTAATTTAAATAATATTTATTTCTAATTTAAATAAGACTTCTAATAAATCTAAACTACTAATTAGGAATAAACTCTAATTATATATTAAATATAAAACTTCTTGTTAATTTATACTTCTCCCCAAATTCTAACATTTCTTGGATAACTAACACTCCCCTCAAGCTGGTGAACAAACGTAGTAGAATACTAGGTTGAATCTTGAATGTGATGCCCTACTCTTTTTTTCTTTTGTTGCTTCTTCGAGAAAAATTGATTCTTGTTCTCGAGTGAGGAGTCTTTGATTGAGATGCTTCAACATGTGGTTTTTAATTAAAAGATTTGATGTGAATGATGTATGAAGTGATCAAATGAATCTACACTCCCCTCAAGTTGATAGTTACACATACTAGAATTCCAACTTGAACTTTGATGTAGAATCCTTTAAAAAAATATTATTTAGTTTTTAAGGCTAAACTATAACCTTTTCACCTATCTTTTTGGATGTATGACTAAGAACCAAATAGTTTTTAAGGCTAAACTATAATTTTTTCACCTATCTTTTTAGATGGTTGGCTAAGATAGAACCAAATAGTTTTTAAGGCTAAACTATAATATTTTCTCCTATCTTTTGAAACGGATGGCTAAGATAGAACCAAATAGTTTTTAAGACTAAACTATAACCTTTTTTTCTATCTTTTGGAACAGATGGCTAAGATAGAATCAAATAGTTTTTAAGGCTAAACTATAACATTTTCATCTATTTTTTAATTGGCTAAGATAGAACCATTAAATAAAGGATTAACAAAATTAAGCGAGTAAAAATTTTACCATAGATGTAAGATTTTTATGAGGGAGAAGCCAATGAACGAGTGTGATCTAATAATAGCAGCGGAAAAAAAATAATTTGTATATGAAAAATCAAATCATCGATTTGTTGCTAGTTACAGATGGCAGCAATGATGATAACATCAAGACCGTTATTGGCTCTGATACCATGTGAGAAAGGGGTCATTGTAGCCATAGATGCAACGGATGATGGTGGTTTGTATGTAATTAGTAGTTATGGATTTGTTGTTTGAAAAATATAAAGAGGATATTTTCCAGAGAAAACAAAATGTTTCTCTGTATTTTCTTATTATTCTTGAATACTAAATGATTACAGAGTAAACCTTTAAATAGACTAAAATAAAGTTTTAATATGTCTAAAATTATACTTTATCTTTAATTTAAATAATATTTATTTCTAATTTAAATAAGACTTCTAATAAATCTAAACTACTAATTAGGAATAAACTCTAATTATATATTAAATATAAAACTCTAACACTCCTCGTTAATTTATATTTCTCCTCAAATTCTAATACTTCTTGGATAACTAACAGTATGACATTTTTCAAAAGATGATGTTGCAACGTGCATATGAATCGAAGAATTCGAAAGAAGTGATCAAAAAGTGCATTATACGACCGATAACAGATTCTACAATGTCGGTTGTGAATCGAACTACATTCTTGCACACTATCAATGCTTGAGGATGGTGTTATGCCTTTGGGACAAGTTGCAGAAAGAGCAGGAAGCCTACTGCTGTTGTAAACATTTAACCATGCTCTGGAGTTTCCTATAGCTTTATGTCACGCCTGAAGAGAGGCAATGAATATTAATCTCGCATCGGAAAGGAAAAGAAAGGTCTTGGGATATATATACGATGACGTTGCACATCCTATTAAACATGTCTTTTAGGAAGAGGGTAATGACCCTATGATAAGTGGTATCAGAACGACCCTTTGACTACCTGATTTCACGTCGAGACCCCATGAGAGGGGTAGGTAGGGTGAACAACCGTGACAAAAGGGCAATCACGAGAGCGGAAGCTCGTGACAAGTGCGTCACGAGATTGAGTGGGTGAGAATGTCACGCCTAAAGAGAGACAATGAGCATTAATCCCACATCGAAAAGGGAAAAAAGGTTTTGGGATATATACATATATATATATACGGTGACGTTGTACATCCTATCAGACATATCTTCTAGGAAGAGGATAACAGCCCCGTAACATTTTCATATTTAACATTGGAACCAATGCTAACATCTTTTCATGTTGTTGTATTGGTGATTTCGAACATCGTCTCGAATCTCCTAATAGAAACTCGAAATCGGATGATCATTCATGTATATAAACTCTTCAAGTAGTCTTTTCTCTGTTCTTTATAAAAACTTGAAACTGTCAAAGTATATGGAGACTAAGGTAACCTTCAATTCTAATGGGAGATTGAGTTGAAGACCTATTCCCTTCCCTTAAAAAAAACTTTTAATCATGGTATGCTCATGTATATGGTGGTGGTGGTGATGGAATTGAATACTTCTTCCATTGAAAGGAAAGCTTTTAAAAGATGGAAGGAAAGGAAAGGAGGATAAAACTATACTGATGATAACAAGAGTTGTGGCTCCCGTGACTTTTATGGTTTAATTATTTTTTATATTTAGGGACAAATCTTCACCTATTTTACTGTGCCTTTCTTAATATTTTATTTTGAAAATAATGAGGTTAAGAATTAGGATTGTGGTCAATGTTTAGAGAATTATGGATAATATATTTTTTAAGGTTTAGGATTTAAAGATTGTGATTAGGATTTTAAGAATTAAAAGTATAGTGTATTTTTTAGGGTGTAAGGTTTAGACATTAAAATTTAAAAATAGATTATGGTTTATAATTTAATCTTTTAATAGTTTTAATATGAACATCGAAGAATACATAATTAAAGAACGGGAGATTTGTACTCTTTTGGAATCATAGAAACTAAACATTCTTTTTATTTTTAAGGTCTAATTACTTTTTCAATTATGTCTTCAACTTCTTTTGCTTAATTTATTTTTAAAAGTACAATTATTTAATGCGTTGTCACTTGTCAGTGAATATTTTTTCTATCAATAAATTTTTAAAGTTGTTATGTATTTTTTTTAAATATCATAAATCCTAAATTTTAATCATAAAATTTATCTTTAAATCTTAAAATCTAATTACAATCATTAACACTTTAATTTTATATCCTAATCTATAAATCCTAAAATCTAAGAAAGTTATCTTCCATACATATAATATTTTCTATCTTTTCAATCCTATCAATTTTAAAATCAAATAAATTAAACATTAATGTCCATTGTTTTATTTACATATTTATTAAATCTTCATTAATTTTGATACTTTGATTCCTTATCGTTGCATCCTTGTTTCGTATGTGCACGCAAGTGTCACGGGGTCAGAGTTTTCGCGCAGAGATTTCTACCCGTGCGACACCTCGGGACACTCGCATGCCCGAGGATCAGCCTGAACGATCTCCAATGCTTACTGGTTTCGCCCTCTCATGAGCTCATCAGGGAAGCGGGGACAGCTCCCGACCAGTGTGGTGCACGATCAGCGCGCCCATCCCAGATGGGACGACTGCTCGGCACGTACTACACTCTTAATGCTATCCCGCTCCCAAGCTTTACGCACCACCAGAAAGCATCTCGCTCGGTCCCGCGTAGTCACGACTCACGGTCCGTGACATAAGCATCTAGTGATAATGGTTGAATGTATGATCAGTGGTTGATCCAAAAATTCATTTGAGGGTGGGCGCGTATAAAATTTCAAAATTTCAGGGTAGGTACAAAGCTTAAATATTATAAAATTTAAAGACTAGTTCATAAAATTTAAGAAAATTAAGGGTATATATATAAACTTTAAAAAGTTCAAGGTGGGCACGGCCCACCCTATCTAGAGAGTGCATCCACAGGTGTGTATGATGTGTTAAAGAGTTGAAATATGGCATAGGAAGTTTTCTTTAGTTTTAATTAGAAATTAAAAATTTTAAACTTTAAATTATATAATTAAAAAATATATCATATATCTAAAAATCTAAACCTTAATCTTAATCTCTTATTTTATACTCTTGTTTTAAATCTTAAATATTAAAGTTATTTTTTAATGCATAAATAGAGACGCTATAAGAAAAATATATAATTTCTACGTGCTAGGTATGACAAGGGTTATTAAAGATGACAACGAAGTGGATCGAGTTAGATTAATGGTTATCCCGGTATCAATCACAAAATAAAAATTATAATCTGATCCAAACTCGATTTTAATATTTAATAAAAATCTAATTAAACTCGACACAACTCTAAAAAATTAATAAAAATATTATATAATATATAAAAATATATCTCTGACTTGATTTAAAGTAAAAAATTATGTTTATTCGACAAAATAAAAAAATAATTGAAATAAAACAAAGAAAATATTATACTAATTATTTCTAAATATACAAGCAAAATTATACTATTATTTTTAGGTTAAATTTTTTATTCTAAACTTAAATCTAAATCATTTTCTTTATAAAATTTATTTTAAATTAAAAAATCTTACCAAATTAAATTAGGGTAAGGAACAACGAAGATCACTCAATCATAGGTAAGATTATATTTGGGTCACTCAATTATTAAAAATTATATTTGGGTCATTCAATTATGGATAAGGTTATATTTGGGTCATCTAATTAATAAATGTTATATTTAGATCACTTAATTATAAGTAAGATTACATTTGGGTCACATTTCGTATTTTAAAAATATTTATCAATTCGTGTATTAGATTAATTAATTATTTTAAATTAAAAGTGACCCAAATTGATATACTTTTTAAAATATGAAAGGTGACCCAATTATAACATTATCTATAATTGAGTGGTCCAAATATAACATTTATTAATTAGGTGACCCAAATGTAATCTTACCCATTATTGAGAGATCTAAACGTAACTTTTAATAATTGAATGACTCAAATATAATCGTATCCATGATTAAGTGACCTCCGTTATAATTTACCCATTAAATTAAATAAAAACTATAAATTCAGATTATTTTATCATTAAAAAATGTTAAATATCGGACGGTGAACTATGTGCCGTGTGCTTCAAACTTCGACTTCCAAAAGTGATTTTCCAAGGGGACACGTTTAATCTTTAATTAACACTTTTTTGTTATAATTAGGCGGTTGCTTTTATTAATTATTTTTAAAAAAATAATAAAAATAAATATCTAAAAAAAATAAAATATCTAAAAGAAATATCTCAGTTGGTAGATAAAAGTTATTAATTATTTGCATCAATCTTGTCATATATAAAGTTTATTATTGTTTTTAAATATAAATTAATTATTTAAATGATTTTTAAGGAATATCATGACCATTATTTATTTTACTTGAAAAGTAAAAAAAAATATTAATGTACCGTCTAAAAATAAATATTTTTAATTATCTAATTTAGTAAACGACAATTTCAGATGCAGTAGTGTCGAGTCTTGTTATAAGAATGGTCTTTTTAATTCAATTTTTCTTCGTTTATAATGTTACGACTCAAACTCCTAACCTTATTTAAAATATTTAATGTCTCGTTATAATAAATCAATTGATTATCGATATTTTTATTTATATTATCTAAAAAATTAAAGAAGCTTACGTATTTATTCTTTAAAATTAAAATAAATTAGTTACTCTAAACTTTTAATTATTATCGTAAGCCTTATATTTTAAATTTTATAAACTAAAATATTTAACTCTAAATCTTAAACTAAAATCCTAACGAAGAATCATCTAACCTAAAGACCCACACAATCTATTATTGATTTATTTTTCATATAAAAATGTGAAAATAATTATTAAATTTTATAATTTGAGTTACGAATTTAACCCTTGTAGTTTGGTGTTTTTAATATTTTATAAACTTTTAAAATGCCAAATTTAACTTAAATAATAGTTAAATATGTTAAGTCATATTTTGTTATTTTTTTTTATGAGTAAAGAAGCGTACACGCCTATACCTCGTTAAAAAATCTCCTTAAACCTAAATGGAGGAAAAAGAATACACAAGCATGTACTTACAAGATCAGTGTCACAAACGGCTACAAGAAAACAAGACATTAATCAGGGACCAAATCAGTTTGGACTAACTGAATAATTCATGTTATGTATGTAAATTGTAAATTTAGTTTATTTTATGCAATTTAATTATTTTAAGTCAGCCTGAAACTTTAAAATCAAAATGTACAAAATTAAAATTAATTAAATTAAAATAAACTGATCAACTCTATAATTTACGCATAATATAATAATTAATGGCAAATTTACCTATAAAAACGTATATATAAATGCACACGCGCATTAATTGTTTAGATAAATCGAGCTAAAAGTTTAAGAGATAAATAAACTATTTATTGATTAATCTTACTTTTAATAATAATAATGATGATGATGAATGGAGGGGATTATAGCTCTTCAAAATAAATAAAAATTATTTGGACCCTAATAATTTGAAAGTAAATAAATTGGTCTTTTAAATTTTAGAAAATTTTATTATGTTTTAATATTTTTAAATATTTTAATTAAAACCCATCTTATATATATTTAAAATTATTACTAAGCTTATCAGAGTTTTTAAATTTTTACTAATAGAGATTAACCCAAGTGATAAACAATTTGATTCTGCTTAAGTTTCGGGCTAAAGGTGTTTTGTACACAGAAAATTTTTATTAAAAGATTCACTTATTAATATTAGATGTAATATGGGTCAATCCGAATTTATCAAAATTAAACCTTGAAAACTGAAATATCAATTTTTTTTTTAAAAAAATTCTAGTTAGACATCATTTTTTTTAAAATATATATTAAACCATTTATTTTTTAAAAAATATTTTAAACTTCTATTTAAGTTATCCTCTGATATTTTTTATCGAGTTTCATTGCTTAATAATAATAATAATAATAATAATAATAATAATAATAATAATAATCTTTCTGAAACAATGGGTAGAGTAAGATGTATTAAGATTATTAATTAATTAATAATAATAATAATAATAATGATAATAATCTTTCAAAATGGAATTAAACGTAGGAGTTCTCTCTACCATGGAATGTTTATGACACGTGACAGAAGAATTTCTTATCTTAATTTTCTTATTAAACTCATTAAATATTTTAGTTATTTATTTAATATTTCAATTAATTCACGTCATCACTAAAATAAGACATAAATTTCAGCATTGACTTTCATAAAAGGATTATTAATAATAAGTGTTTAAATTATATATTTTTAAATAGATATTTAATATTTTTATTTAAATAAATATTTTAAAATTTTATTTTATAATTATTTTAAGATAATATTACTAAAATATTATTATAAATAAAAATTTAGATCCTTAAAATCTCAAAATTAACGTTATTACTTTTATTTATAACTTTATCAGATCTCCGTCAACATCGTCTAAAGTTATCATTTATTTCTTTCAATTACTCATAATTAGCAATCAACGAGAAACATATCAATTGAAATTCGACATTTGATTAATATTTTTTTCAATCAATTATAAACAATGGGTGATTATAAAAAAATGAGTTGTAGCCTTAGACGAAGGTGACTAGTGGCGTCAATTTTCGGTTTAAAGGTTTTGAGGTTTTAGAGTTTTGGAGATTATTTTGTGATTTTTAAAATTTTTGAGCTATTGTTTAATTTAATTTATTTTTAAATAAATAAAGTCACATATCAATTTATTATTGAATGATTATTTTTTAACAATGATACCTTAAAATATTAATGCAGAATGAAACTTTAACTACCTATTTTAATAAAAAAAATATTAGACATTTATCTTAAAAAATATATAATTTAGGTATCTATCTATTTTTAAGTCGAAGCCTTCATAAAATGACAATATGAATTAATTATCTTATATTAAAGGACCGGTCACCAAAAATCAATTAATTTGATGGGATAAGATATTATATTTTTTAAACAGGGTTAATAGTATAATTTTTAACGTTAATCGATTAATAAATTAAATATCAATAATTATATTTAAAAAATAAAAGATTATTCGATACAATAATCATGTAACTTTTAATTGTTCGTTTTGAAATTAAATTAAAAAATCAAAATATTATTATAATGATATTTATTAAAAAAATATTTTATACACCGTCGGTAGTGTTTAAATTCCATAAGTATAATGATACAAGGTATTTGGGATTTAGACCAATAGAATTATAAATTAAGATTTAAAGTTTAAATTTTGAAATTTAAAATTTATAAAATCTATAAAATAATTTTAATAAATACATTATTATCTCTTAGTAATCTAAATTTAAATAATTTATTTGTACGATTTATCTTATTAAAATATTAAAATTAATTTAACTTATAATATCTAAAATCACATCAGATGATTTAAAAAAATTTAAAGTCTCTCACAACGTCCAAACACTACTTTTTAAAATTATTATTTTTAGCTGAAATGATAGTCAAATAAATAGGATAAATACAAACGAAGCACAAATACGAATTTACCCTCCTAAAAAATCTCCACTAATTTTACACTTTTTAAAAGGAAACACAATCTTTTATTAAAAAAATAAAATTTAAATAAAATACTATCATATTATTATAATCATTATTATTATAAAAAAGAATGAAAGCAAAAAATTAAAAATACTCAAGAGAAGTTTTAGTGTGAGATTAGGGTGTTTAACGAGTTGAGTAGATCGTGAGTTGTTCGAATTTGACTCGGTTAAAATTTGACAAATACTTGACTCGGATTAGCTAGACTCGAACTCAACTCAATACTTTAACGAGTTGAATCGAGCAAAATCTAACTCGACTCGATAACTTCGCGAACAACTCATTAATTTTTAAAATAATTTTATTCAAAAAATAAATTTAAATAATAATTATTAATGTGTGAATTGTTACTTTAATTTTAATATGCTAGTTTGATGTATTTATAGAATATTACTTTTGAATTTAGACTTTAAAAATATTTGATACACTCTTTATGATATTTTTGGTTAAATTTGTTAATTTAAGTTCATATTAAGCCTCATATGGTATTATTAAATTTGACTTTTAATTAAAAATAAGCTAAAATTTTCAATGAGTTTAACGAGCAATAAGTTGAGCTTAACGAACAACAAAATATTTTAACTAGCACGAATCGAGCATAATTTTAACGAGCTTAAAGAGTAACGAGTTGAATCGAGCAATAAAATTTTTAAACGAGCACGAGTCGAGCAATATCCAACTCGCGATCGACTCGCTCGATTAACACCCCTAGGTGAGATATGTTAAAATGAGCTTAAAATAAGGGATAATTAAAATCATTATAAAAATTATAGTAATTTTGGTATCGTAATATATATCTTACTTAAAAATATCAAAATTTTCGAAAGTATAAAAATTTTAATACAGTTCTGAAGTTATTATAAATTTTGATATAATATAAAAATATAATATTAAAATTTTTATATATTTTATAACAATTTCGATTACGCTATATTTTAATCTCATTTTAAGATATTTGACCTTAAAAAACCATACTAAATCCCCAATACCCGCAAAACTTAGCAAATACAAAAGGGTGTATCCGTCAATCCAATCATTCACGGCAGGTTTAAAATATCCGATTCCATATAAAAGCTTCCCCTTCCACCCAAAAAATAAAATCTATAAGCTTCACCTACACGTGTCGGTCAAAATTACCGACTGATCCCGTTTTCCATTCGGCCTTACCCTCTAATATATAAATAAAAGAAAATTTTCAAGCAACAATATTTCATATTGGCTAAACCCTAGATAGTGTTCTTTATTAATTCTTGAAAAAAAAAATCGCAGAGCTTTGTTCAATGATGATTGTTAGTTCAAAAATGGGAGCAGAAGCCGATGTCATGTTTCGTCACAAAGTTGTTGATGTAATGTCGATTTCTACTCAGGTTTCTCGCTTCGATTCGGTCAGTTTTTATCTTCTTTTTTAAATCTTTTCTTGTTTAATTCATTGGATTAGTGTTTGTTTTGGTTGTGAAATTATTGGGTTGAATTGTGTTAGCTAAAATATTTTGATTAGATGGTGTTAGGGTTTGGATCTTGTTTGATGATCGAAGAAATTAGATTTTTCTAGATCAAGTTTTGTTATTTAAAAAAATTGCAGGGAATTTCGTTTCTGTTTTGATGGGTGATATAGAATTATGTTTTGGTAACTGGCTTAGATCTACAGTTCAACCTAGATTTTGTATGGGTTTTCTGGTTATTGGGTGAATTATGCATCTTTACAATTAGGGGGCGAAAAACGTGTTCATACATTGGCCATTGCTAATGGGCATAGACTCTAAGTTCAACATTAGATTTTCATTGATGGATGAATTATGAATCCTTTCAATTAGGGTGAAAAACGTGTCCATGATTTGATAACCGGCATAGATCCAAAAATTCAACCGTTGATTTTTCATGGGTGAATTGTGCATCTTTTCAATTAGGGACAGAAACTTGTTCATCCATTGCGAACTGGCAGACTCAAAGTTCAACAATAGATTTTTCATGGTTTTTCTAGTTTAGGGATGAATTGTGCTAAATTTTGTTGAATTTGATTAGCATCTGGAATCAACATTGTGAAAAAGCTTATTTTGGTTTTGCATGTGTATGAACATGGCTTACCTTTTCTTTATCCCTTGTGTAGGTTGCAGCTTGTGCTGAGACCATTGGAGATGCTTCTATTAAGACATCTGGCGTGAAATTCATGCCTAGAATTCGATCTGGTAGCTGTGCAGATATTGGTCCTAGGAGATCTATGGAGGATGAACACATAAGGATTGATGATCTATCTTCTCATCTGGGTTCTATAATTAATCCTTTGATGCCAAGTGCTTTTTATGCTGTTTTTGATGGTCATGGTGGTGCTGATGCAGCTGCTTATATCAAGAAGAATGCTACAAGGTTGTTTTTTGAAGATTTTGATTTTCCACAAGTATCTGATATCGATGCTGTTTTCATGAAAGCGTTGGAAGATTCTCATAGGAAGGCATTTTTGCTGGCAGACCTTGCCTTGGCTGCTGAAAGCAGTGTTAGCAATTCTTGTGGAACTACTGTGCTGACTGCTCTTGTACTTGGAAGGCATCTACTAGTTGCAAATGCCGGTGATTGCCGAGCTGTTCTTTGCCGAAAAGGTACTGCTGTTGAAATGTCTGAAGACCATAGACCATCTTACTTGCCAGAGCGTAAACGAGTTGAGGAATTGGGGGGCTACATTGATGACGGGTATCTTAATGGTTATTTGTCAGTCACACGAGCTCTTGGAGATTGGGAGTTGAAATTCCCTCTTGGATCAACTTCACCTCTGACTGCAGAGCCAGATGTTAGACAGATTGTATTATCAGAGGATGATGAGTTTTTGATCATTGCTTGTGATGGCATTTGGGATGTCATGTCAAGCCAGTTTGCTGTCAGCATGGTTCGCCGAGCTCTAAGACGACACGATGACCCTGAAGAATGTGCCAGAGAATTAGTCAATGAAGCAACACGCCTGAATTCATCAGATAACCTCACTGCTATCATTATCTGCTTTTCTACCCCTGCCCGTGTTGAATCATGCCCTCCCCAACGGCGAAGGTTTAGGAACTGCAATCTCTCCGAGGAAGCTAGGAATAGGTTGAAGAGCTTGTTAGAAGGCAATTGAATTTGACTGTGCATACAAATTTATTTTCAGTTGGTTACTCCTAGAAACTATTGCAATCTGTTTTTGGTCTGTTTCAGAGAGTTTAGAACAAGAAGAAAAAAAAGCAGCCTGCAGTTTTGTAGGTGTGGGAGAGTGCTAAATATCGGAATGTGTTTTTTGTTTATGATGTCTGGTGGTGTAAAAGCTACATTGCAGGATTCTTTTTTATTGATTGTAATGAGTTTTTGTTCACTCCAGAGATGGTGTCTTATCTTTGATAACATTCTTTTTGAGCAGGGACAGACCTAGAGGGTGTTAGGGGTAGTCATACCCCCTAAAAATTTTAAATTCTTTTATATCTTATATATATATATTATTGGTAATTTAATTATATATTCTCTAAATTCTTGTAATTATATATCTTTATATATCTAATATATTTTTTTTAGTAGTTTTCACTCTTACAGGTCCATCCCTATTTGTCCGAAGGTGTTTTGGTCAGTGTTTTTCCTCGTTCTCTTCCCCTGGTAAAAAAGCATTTGGTATTTCATGGTGTGTTTTATCTTCTTCTTGTAACCATAATTCCTGTTGTCTGCTGGTCTGCAGTTTCTGATATTTAGAAAATGCCATATCTTGATATTATGTTTGAATGTTTTGCTTGAGATTCATGGTTGGAATTGAATGATGTTTGTTTGCATCATGATGGGTTTGGAAGGTTATGCCAAAATGATTGGTGGGTGGTGGAGCACAATAACCTCATCATCTTAGCAGCAGGAAAGGCACACTGCTGAGCTGAGGGTGTCATGGTAGGGGCTTGTGCGGCCACCATTTATTGCCTGGGTTCTTTCTATTATCTTCCAATCCAAACACTATTACATGCAGAAAGAAGAGGACAAAAACAATCTATGCTGCAACTGATATTTGAATAATACATCAAAGAAACACATCATCCAAGTTCTCAAGGCTCCTTCCACCAAGGGTATTATAATGAGATATTATACGATCGGTAAAGATTAGTTTACACGGTTTGTATATCAAAGTTTTTTCTTTATACTATGAGATTATTATCTTATACATTGACGATAGAAATTGAAAGTTTATACAAATGCTTTAGTTTTAGGGTTTGGGGTCTTAGTTTAGGGTGAGGGTGGGGGTATGGAATTTAAAAATAGTGGTTAAATTTTAGGCTTTAGTTTTTAGGATATACATTGAGGATTTAGGTTTTAATCTATAGACCATAAATTATAACCTTAAACCGTAAATATAAACTACTATCCCTGAATTCAAAACTCATACACCTTAAACTAAGTCTATAAATCTTAAAACTAAGGCACTTGTGTAAACTTTTAGTTTCCACCGCAATGTGCAATGATGGATGTAGCCTTACTTTAGTAGGGTGGACATATATCCATCTTAAATTTTTTAAAGTTTATACATTTACCTTAATTTTTTAAAAATTTTTATGAATTAATCAAATTTCTGTAATATTTAAGGTTTGTGTCCAATTTGATATTTTAAAAATTTATATGTCCACCCTCGAATAGATTTTTACCTCCATCATTGACAACGTATCAAATAATTACTCTTATACTATGCAAATTATTATTTTCATGCACTGCTAATGAAAAATATATTTCATAAAACAAGTAAATTTCCACTTGTGGATAAAATTTAAACCCCTAATTTAAAAACCTTTAAAACTAAATTATAATTCTTAAATTCTAACCGTACGTCATAAATTTCATATCTATAATTGTAGTGATCTTAAAAAACGAAATTATTTGGTTCGTTAAAAATATTTTTTTCGATGTTGGAAAATATGTTTCGATGTGTTGTTTTGAAAATTAATGTCTTCCACGTGGGGGTTTCTGTTTCAAAATGATTTTTGTAAAATTAGAGTCGCCACCGGTCGTTTTGGTAAACCGGACACCATAAAACCAGATTTTAAAAGTTGGGGTTCGGGAGTCGGTTACGGATGGGGAAGGATTAGCACCCCCACACCGCCCAAAAATTGGTACTTTGTTTAATTACCGTTTTACTAATATTAAATTTTTCGAGCTAATTTGATGATCAAATTAATTTTTAATTAAATGTGCGCATTTATTTTAAAGCACCTAAACCCGAAGATAAACGTCCAAACCACTACCACCTTATTGGTATTGGTCTCGCTTACGACCGAATTTAGGGGCCCGCATTAACAAAACTAAATATTAATTCATGCAACTTAAGCAAATAAATTAAATATATCACATAAAAAATAAATACATAAAACATAAATATTAATCTAACAAATTTAATACTAATCTAAAATATAAATTAAAACATATATAAATATTAATCTAAAACATAAACATAAATTAATATTAATATACAACACAAATTAAAAACAACTATTTTCATTAAAAATATTCAAAATACAAAGATAAAATTATACCTAAAAATACGAACGGCTAACCCCGATGAACTTCCCACTAAGATCTACCACGACCCCTCCAAAATTTTAACTAGATCGAATCTTAAAAATAAGACCCGATCGAACCACCCAAAATTTGGGAAGAGCTAAGCTCTCAAATTAAGATCATAGGGTACTACACTCACCAAATTGGTTCTTTTTTTAAAAGGCTCCCCTTCACCTCCTTTTATAGGCATTTGGAGAGGGAAAGGTCATGTTTTCCACCAATGTGGGATTCCAATCTCACATTATTTTTCCTTTTCTTTCTTTCTTCTTCTCCTTTCTTTTTTCATTTTTCTCATTTTTCTTCTATTTTTATTACTAATATTACTACTACAATAATACTACAAATACTAAAATTTAATAAAAAAATGAGTGATTACAGTTGCCCCTCTTTGCTTGTTCTTGTGAAACGAGAACTAAGCAAAGATAAAAAAAAAACACTCATTTTTTACTAACTTCTTAGTCGGTGGTCTTGAAATTGTGTGTTTTTCTGAAACTTTCCACCTTCCTTGATCGACTCTTCAGGCTCGTAAGTTCCTTTTGTATCGAACTTGCTTGCCTTCTGGTTTTGAAGTTGCAGGTCACTCCTATATATGACCATTTGCCTTGAGCAGATCTTGCAAAACAAAAGCTCTTCCTATATAAAACTTTCATCTCTAGATCCCGAGCTAAGGTTTTTTCTGTATAAAACCTTCACTCTGAAGCCTCGAGTTATGTACCCCTCCTGTATGAAGCTTTTCACTCAGACTACGACGAAGATAGGGGTTCCTCAAATATGAAACTCATGGTTTTCCGCGCTGTCGGTCTCTCCTATATAAAACCTTTTGCGCTATAACGAATCTTGTAGAATAAGGTCCCTCCTGTATAGAACTCTTACTTCTAGATCCGGAGTTAGGGTTTCTCCTATATAAAACCTTTCACTCTAAAGTCTCGAGTTGCGTGCCTCTCCTATATGAAGTTTCAATCTCAGAGACAAAATAAAGATGAGGGTCCCTCCTCTATAGAACTCCTCACTTTGGTGCTGTCGGTCTCTCCTATATAAAACCACCGGATCGTGGATGAACTTTTCCACTGGTAGCTCTTTCTGTATAGAGCTTCGAGTTTTTTGTGTTTGGTGTGTGCAAGTTCTTTCTGTATAGAACTGCTTCAAATTCTTTCTGTGGAACTTGATCATGTTGGTACCTTTTGTATGGAACCTTCATCTGTCAATCTTCTTTCATTTCGGGACTCACGTCAAGTGTCTTTCAATCTTCTTTTTGAATCGGGACTCACGCCTCCATAGACTGCCAATCTTCAATCTTTTGGGACTCACGCCAACAAAGACTGCCAAAAATCTTTTTCTTCGGGACTCACGCCAGGAAGGCTGCCAATGTTTTCTTTGAATCGGGACTCACGTCTATAGAGACTACTAAAAAAATTGTTTCTTCGGAACTCACGCTAGGAAGACTGCCAAAAAATCTTTTTTCTGAAAACATCTGGGGTTTCTGAATTGCCCCAATGTCTTGATCTTTTTACTCGGTTCCTCTTTCGTTTTGGAGACACATTCACTGTCTGCCAAGTTTCGTCTCGAGAATTTTTTTCTTTTTTTCTTTCTTCTTTTTTTCTTTTTCTTCTTTTTTTGTGATGTCTCGGTTTCTGTGACCTGCTAGACTTAGCTCTCAGTCTGCTCAGTTTTTTTTCTCTATACTCTCGTTTAATTGTCGAGCTCAAATTCCCGTGCTCAACTTAGTTTTTCCTTATTCTCTTTTTCTTCTTCTTCTTCTTCTTCTTCTTCTTCTTCTTTTTTCTTTTCTTTTACCTCGAGAGATGACTCGGTTCTATCCGTCTGGATATCAGAATAGATTTATCACGGGCGATGTTGAAAATTTGAAGGATTGATCTTTCTAGTCCAATCTTTCTTATTTTCCTTCTTTCTATTGGAAGATGGTATTCGAATGAGCGTTTATGGAGGGTGCAAAGATGCACAAAATCCTTGGTAGGGTCATCTTTCTTGATTACTATTTGTCTTTTTCTATAAGACGATTGTTTATCAAAAAGAATGATGTATGAACATTTTCATTATGCATGCGTGTATGATGTATGTTTGGGATGTACATGTGCAACCTATCTGTGGGTATGCATTGATACATGAGGTTTTGTTCTCTGTTTCAAAAAGGTTGGTGCCCCGATCCTCATTCGGTTGACCATGTAGGTTTCGTTAAATAAACTTTATCAGTTATCATGACACCTCTGGTCATATCAGATTCGAGCTTTGATTCTATCATTTCGTGGACAATGATGCCCCACTTGTATTCTTTATATTCTCTTCTGGATAAGTATAATGGTTGATCGAACGTCTTTGTGTCCTGACTTCTTTTCTATACTTGTCGGGGTACCTCAATGTAGGCCGACTCTCAGTTTTCTTAAAAAAATGATTTTATTTGTATGTATTTCTGATGCAAGAAAGATTTAAAATGTATGTAATTAGGAAGTTTATTGCAAAAAAACATTTAAAACATATTTGCCTTCCCGAATATCAAATGCAATGACATATTTGCCCCAATCTAACAAAGCTCAACTCTAATGAAGAGCATATTTAGAGGATCCTCGACTATTACAGGGATATAGGAAAATGTGTAATCTCTTCTAGACTTATCGGGCTTTCAAAAGGAATAATCCTTTCCCTAATGGCTACCCTTTTTCATGTGGCACTCATTATCTCACATTCTCAACCTGCCCAATCCTTCCCTCATTTGGGTATCGATCAGGTACTTCGGAGTTCGACATTCCTTGAAGCAAGGTTAACCTTTGGGTGGAAGTGTGGTTTGAAGACAATCTCATTTAGTTTGGATGTCCCTGAATGATCAGAATGATCTTACCAATTTTAGATTCATGATCGATGTATAAATGTTTCCATTACCTTTTCTGGGGAAATCAATTCATCACAGTCCTTTGTTTCGAGGATAATGATAGAGCAAACAACAATACCCCGAATTACTCGGCATAGTCATGATTTGAAAATGTTACCATCACTCATAAAGTTAAAGCTTCAGCGAAGTGCCCCAGGATTACCGCACTCTTATTCGGATGTGCCTATTACCAGGATCTGAACATTGGAGTGTTTTTTTAAAAGAAAATTTTCTCATCTCGTTTCATTTCATTTCAGTCTTTGTCTCTTCTCTCTCTCTCTCTCTCTTTTTTATTTCATTGCTTTTAATTGTCTCTTTTAATGGTTTCTTGATCTTTACACTTAATATATTTGACCTTATCTCTTTTAAGGAATGTCATTCGTCATCTCATTCGAGGAAGTCCTGAGAAGGTCTTCAGGGGATAGAGGATTCAAGACCGACTCCCGATTCAAGGATCTTGAACAACAAGTGCCTGAGAAGGAGTTTTCCTAAAAATGAGAACTACCCATTGCTATTCGCTCATATTGTTATTCTGTTGGCCCAAGTAGACTAGTAGAGACTCTCATTTACAATATCCCCGTGACATTCAGTCTCTTCTAAATATGCAAAATTTTATAGTCGGTCTTTAAAATTGAAGTAAAGATATTACCGCATCTAAAATTCAAGATCTGATGTGTAATGATATGTACATATATGTTCAAAAATGTTTGATTTTGTGTACATAGAAGAGCAAAGACAACTCCTAAAAATTAATTTTCAAAGAATTAAAGAATGTAAAACTGTTTAATTGGTAAAAACTTAATTCTTAAATGCATGCCCTTACAAATTGTCCCTACTACCTTCCGGGCTCAAAGTAGTAAATTGGACTTCATTTCACAAAATGATTAAATATTAAAATTAGAGAGTCAGAACCTCCCACCACCAAAATTCATCTCGGTTGGTCTTTAATCCCCAGATCATAACCTCGATCAAGTCTCTATTTTTTAAACTTCAAAACACCGGTATCGATTAAATTCTGCATGAGCTTCTTGAAGTAATGTCAATTCTCAATAGAATGACCTGGAATGTCTCCATGATACTCACAATGTGCAACAGCGTTGTACCATGCAGGGAATGGAGGCTCGAGGGGTATAAGGATATAAGGCCGTACAAGACCTGTCTCGTATAGTTGATAATAGAGCTCGCAGTATGAAACTGGAAGAGGAGTGAAGGTTGCTCTGTCCTGCCCCTTTCTAGAGCTTTCTTCTCCTTTTTGCACCAGTCGTAGGGTAATTGAAGGTTCCAGTAGCATTCACTTCATCTTCATTCTTTTTATCGTACCCTTGGGGCTTGTCACCATTGCTGATCCTCCAACTCTTGAGGGCTATCTCTAGAGATTCACCGATTATGATGAGATTGATAAAATTCTGGGTAGTATGATGAATGAGACGATCATACAAAGCTTCTTTCAGTGAATTAATGAACATCGGTGTGATCTCATTTTTGGGGATAGGTGGTTGAATCTGAGCAACCATCTCCCTCCATCGTTGAGCGTATTGACGCAGGCTCTCATTGGACCTTTTCCCCAAACCTTCAAGCATGATGCGGTTGGATACCATGTCTGTTACATGTTTGTACTGTTTTAAAAAAGCTTTGGATAAGTCTTTCCACGACCTGATGTTCTCGCGACTAAGCCGAGCGTACCATCGGATTACGGATCCGGTCAGACTGTCCTGAAAGCAATGTATTAAAATTTTCTCATCTTTGATGAAAGCAGCCATCTTACGACAGTACATTGTGAGGTGTGCAAAAGGGCCCGATGTTCCATCATACGTATTGAATTCTGGACTTTTGAATTTCGGGGGTAGGATCAAATCGGGTACCAGACTTAGCTCACTAGCATCGTTCCCTGTCCCTTTTTGAGTCTGAATGGTCTTGATCCTTTCTTCCATCAGGCGGAACTTCAATTCCCACTTCTCTTCAACATCATGTCTGATCTTCTCGATCAGATTTAGGTTAGGGATCTCTTCCTCACAAAGCCTTTCAACATCTATAGGCTGGCTCCAGAGAACTTGAACTGCTTGTTTAGCAGATACTCTGGCAGGGTTTGTATCATTTGGTCGACGAATTGAACCATATGATGAGAGGTATCTTCATTTGGCTCAAAGGTTTCTTCATTTCTCACTTTTTCTTTTCCGCGATTCTTGCCTAGTAGTGCCGTAAGCTCGGATAAAATGAACTCTTGAGACTGAGCAATCTGTGCACTGATACTCTGTTCAATATCCCCAAGACGATCCTCTAAGTGTTTCTGACCTCTTTCTAGATTGGTCACACGGTCTTCCATTCTTTTCTTTCGATAGTATGTGAAATTATAATGCGGTGTGGCCAGTGTTTTAAAATGCACTGTCATAATATGCACATAGTTAGATGATGTCAAAATGGTTAAATGCATGTATGATGCATATGCGGATGTTAATAATGCAAAATGTATGCGGGTTAAAGGTATTGACCCCTGTTGGTAATCACCATACTGGATTACTTTCACGGGAAATAGAGGGTCCAGTACAAAATTAGGGGAAACTAATCTTATACACAAGTACTAGCCCTAATTCCTATTCCCTATGGCCCTAAGTTGTTTGCTTGACATAGGAATCTCTGTTGCATCATGTGTTTCGGTTTCCTCGGTTGACCTGGTCACGTTTCTAATTATCCTTCTGAACTTTGATCCTCGAGAATCGTATGGCATTGGTTTGTGTCAAATATTGCCTGAGCGACCTTGTAATGTCGGTGTTGCTGATCATCTCTGATAATCTCGAACGATAACCTTGATCCTTGTGGAGTGGGTCGGTAAGGTACTGATCTTTTGTTCTTCGTTTTTGCTGTCTAAAAAATACTTTTTCATTGATGTACTTGAGAAATTGGTCAATTACCTTTTCTAATCGGCTATCTATATCTGACTTTGACTCATCCTCAAGATAGAGAGATAGTATCGATTCTGATTCTGACTCGGTCTTCGAATGGTGAGACGATATTGTTTTGTGCCTCTGATAACCCTTTTAATTAAAACTTGGTTTATGTTACCTTCTTCATGCTCTCTTAGAACCTCGGACTAACATTTTGATGTAGACCCGGATAAACGCATGAGCATTGCCTAGTATTGACGTTCGGTAGACTGTTGTCTTAGGCTCTTCGATTGTCCTATAATCGGTGTTTGATGAAAGGGGTCTGATGGATAGTGACCTTGTCAAATCTCATCCCTTAATCAGTGTCTCTGATCGGTTTCTAACACTAGAGTTGAGGGTTTTAGATACCTCTCTTCCATTGTGAATGTTTCCTTTGTAGGATGAACCACTCGAATCAATACCCTCAATGCAATGCAAGATGTGATGATGCATGCAGAAAAGAAAACAAAAATATGAAGAAAAAAAACATGTTAGTACCAGGTAGAAACAATAAACGCAAAAATAAATTCTGAAAAAAAATGTTTAAAGTAAACAGAGAAAGACAACCCAAGATATCTCGTCTAGTTCACCTAGGGTATCCGCATGGCTCTAGTGGGGTGGGTAATTTAGTTTCCTACATGCAGTGTTGGTGCTAAAAGGGGACCCGAATTGTCCGAACTATCCTCTACTAAGAGTAGTAAGGCCCCCGATCATCACCCATTATAGGCTCATTTTGATCGGGTTCAATTCAGGGAGACCCATTCGCTTATGCCCATACGAAGGAACGATATCCTCACGAAAGCATAAGGTAGTGGAGCCCCGAAGGTACTTCGGCTAGGACCCATACGGGAGAATGATATCTCCACGAAAGCATTAGCCTTTTTCCCCCACTTAAAGGGACGAGTTTATATGTCATTTTTAAATGCGGAAAAATAAAAGCGCAAATTCAATTGAAAATTAATTTAATCGTCACTTTAGCCCGGAATCTTTAATATTAATAAAATGGTAATTAATTTAAAAAGCTTGACTCACTTCTTTTTGCTTATAAAAACAAAAAATTTTATCCCCAGCGAAGTCGCCATTTGTAGCGATCTTAAAAAACGAAATTATTTGGTTCGCTAAAAATATTTTTTTGGATGTTGGAAAACATGTTTCGATGTGTTGTTTTGAAAATTAATGTCTTCCACGTGGGGATTTCTGTTTCAAAATGATTTTTGTAAAATTGGAGTCGCTACCGGCCGTTTTGGTAGACCGGACACCATAAAACCAGAGATTTTAAAAGTTGAGGTTCGGGAGTCGGTTACGGATGGGAAAGGATTAGCACCCCACACCGCCCAAAAATTGGTACTTTGTTTAATTATCGTTTTACTAATATTAAATTTTTCGAGCTAATTTGATGATCAAATTAATTTTTAATTAAATGTGCGCATTTATTTTAAAGCACCTAAACCCGAAGATAAACGTCCAAACCACTACCACCTTATTGGTACTGGTCTCGCTTACGACCGAATTTAGGGGCCCGCATTAACAAAACTAAATATTAATTCATGCAACTTAAGCAAATAAATTAAATATATCACATAAAAAATAAATACATAAAACATAAATATTAATCTAACAAATTTAATACTAATCTAAAATATAAATTAAAACATACATAAATATTAATCTAAAGCATAAACATAAATTAATATTAATATACAACACAAATTAAAAACAACTATTTTCATTAAAAATATTCAAAATACAAAGATAAAATTATACCTAAAAATACGAACGGCTAACCCCGATGAACTCCCCACCAAGATCTACCACGACCCCTCTAAAATTTTAACTAGATCGAATCTTAAAAATAAGACCCGATCGAGACACCCAAAATTTGAGAAGAGCTAAACTCTTAAATTAAGATCATAGGGTACTACCCTCACCCAATTGTTTTTTTTAAAAGGCTCCCCTTCACCTCCTTTTATAGGCATTTGGAGAGGGGAAGGTCATGTTTCCCACCAATGTGGGATTCCAATCCCACATTATTTTTCCTTTTCTTTCTTCTTCTCCTTTCTTTTTTCATTTTTCTTCTATTTTTATTACTAATATTACTACTACAAATACTAAAATTTAATAAAAAATAAGTGATTACAATAATCAAAATTACTTAATTTTAATCTTAAATTAAAACTTTAAACTCTAATTTTAAAGCCGATATTATTGAACAGTCCATAGCTCATACATGATACATGAACGGTAAAACAAACAAATGTCTAAACACGAAAGATACCTAATATTTTCCAAAAATGATCAACGGTTCAGATTTAGTAGATAGCCTTATGTATAAAGACTCCACCCAAAGCTGGCCTTATGTAAAAAGATCCTTTACTATACACCTGTCGTGTTCCTATTGGTAAGAACGCATTTGACTCATTTACAGCCGCCACAGGCAATCACCAACAAATGAGAGTTGTTTCATAAAATATTGCCCTCTAAGCCGCTAAAAGTCTAAAAAGCAAGCGTCTTGATCAAAATACAGTCCCAAAGGTTCGTTCTTTTGTTTGTTGATAGAATAATTAGTACGATTTTCTCATTAACCAATCAAAGAATATGGCTTTAGCAAGCTTGGCTAGAAGAAAGGCGTACCTTTTGTCGAGAAACCTATCGAATTCACCTGCAGATGCGTTGAAGTACTCTTTTTCACTCAGCAATTTCTCGAGGAGTTTCGCTTCAGGATCTGAAGAGAACGATGTCGTCGTCATTGGCGGCGGACCCGGAGGCTACGTGGCGGCTATCAAGGCTGCACAGCTAGGTCTCAAGACTACCTGTATCGAGAAGCGCGGTACTCTTGGTGGGACTTGCCTTAACGTTGGTTGCATCCCTTCTAAGGTAATGCAATGAGGTTCCATTTTTGGATTTTTCTTTTTTAAAATTCATAATTGCTTAATGGGTTTTGATTATAAATCTTTAGTAAGATTTGGATTTGTTTGTATGGGTTCTCTTGTTTTTGTCCTTTTAAAATTGTGATAGGTCATGAGGTGAAATGTATATAAAGCTCATCCCTGTATTCAAATGGTAGTCAGCCTTGTGTTTATCGCAGTTGCGGACATAACATAACAGAGGTTATTGCGGGTATTCCAGGCTATTGGGGTGTGTGTCAACACTGCTATATTACAGCCACTATGATGTTCTATTTGGAATTTTGAAAATTGGATTTGCTAACTGTATCCTTTTGCCTTTGGGGGCATATTTGTTTTATCAAATTGAAGATAAAAGATTTCATCTTTACTGTTATCTTCTATGAACTTAGTGTTGAAAATACCTACTTGATTACTACAAGTCTCTTGGGATGAACTTTATTAGTTAGTTGTCTTGAGAGTTTTTGTTCTTCTAATGTTGCATTTTTCCTTTTTATTTATCATGTAGGCACTTCTTCATTCATCCCACATGTACCATGAAGCGAAGCATTCATTCGCTGGCCATGGTGTGAAACTCTCCTCTGTTGAGGTTGATTTGCCTGCCATGATGGCTCAAAAGGACAAAGCTGTGTCAAATCTTACCCGTGGTATCGAAGGTCTATTCAAGAAGAACAAGGTAAACTATGTCAAAGGCTATGGCAAGTTCATTTCTCCCTCTGAAGTTTCTGTAGACACTCTGGAAGGTGGGAATACTGTCGTGAAAGGCAAGAATATCATAGTTGCCACTGGTTCTGATGTTAAATCTTTACCTGGTATCACCATTGATGAGAAGAGGATTGTGTCATCGACCGGAGCTTTAGCTTTGTCAGAAATCCCTAAGAAACTCATAGTCATTGGGGCAGGCTACATCGGGCTTGAGATGGGTTCAGTTTGGGGCAGATTGGGGTCAGAGGTTACTGTTGTTGAGTTTGCCCCAGATATTGTTCCAACAATGGATGCAGAAATCCGCAAGCAATTCCAACGTTCACTCGAGAAGCAGAAGATGAAGTTCATGCTCAAAACTAAGGTGGTAAGTGTTGATACTACTGGAGATGGCGTGAAGTTGATGGTTGAACCTGCTGCTGGTGGCGATCAGACCACACTTGAAGCTGATGTTGTTCTTGTCTCTGCTGGTAGAACCCCGTTCACATCTGGACTTGGCTTGGACAAGATAGGAGTGGAAACTGATAAGGCAGGACGGATCTTGGTCAATGATAGATTTGCTACAAATGTGGCTGGTGTTTATGCCATTGGAGATGTAATTCCGGGGCCTATGTTGGCTCACAAAGCAGAAGAAGATGGTGTTGCATGTGTGGAGTTTATAGCTGGGAAACATGGCCATGTTGATTATGACAAGGTCCCCGGAGTTGTCTACACTCATCCTGAGGTTGCATCTGTCGGAAAGACCGAGGAGCAGGCTAAGGAACTCGGTCTCAACTATCGTGTTGGGAAATTCCCTTTCTTGGCGAATAGCCGAGCCAAGGCTATTGGTGATGCTGAAGGAATAGTCAAGATATTGGCTGACAAGGAGACTGACAAAATTCTCGGAGTCCATATCATGGCACCAAACGCCGGAGAGCTGATCCACGAAGCAGTCCTTGCCATTAATTATGATGCATCAAGTGAGGACATCGCACGAGTGTGCCATGCACATCCTACGATGAGCGAGGCATTGAAGGAAGCTGCAATGGCCACCTATGACAAGCCAATTCACATCTAGAAATCCAGATTTTGTTTACATGTTATTCTTCATTTTGATTTTTGTTCGATAATTTTTGAGACTGACTCGACAGCGGTCAGATGGCATACTTGAATAAGACATCATTGCCATTAATCGTTTACATTTTCTTCATGGCAGGATATAACCAACATGTTCAGTCATCTGTTTGATCCTTGATATTAATACCTTGAAGCAGATTTCTGGTTCTGTTAATTTAACATATATTGCAGTTCTTATCTGTAAATGTACTCGACTCGGACATGAAAACTACAAGCAGACGGCTGTGTAATAACAATTATGGCCGATTGAGGGAAAGAACTTGAGAAGCGAGGCCTCAAAAACATTTATTTGAAACACAGATGAGTCAGAAATGTATTAGCATCATGATCATGGGAACAAAAGGCCCCTGCACAATTCTCAAACAACTCTGGGTCTTTCCTACTGCAGCTTTCAGCATGATGATGCGAAAAAACGCAACTTACGTTGTATGCAATCAAGGGTCCTCCCGCATTTCTGGTCTCCTCCTAGCCTGTAGAGCAAGCCTTGCATCTCTCTCCCTCTCGAATTCTCGATAATCAGTCCGCTGCAGGAAAGAAACCTTATCCAGATACTGGTTTGAACTCTTCTTATAAGCATCCAATTCATCCTCCATCCCCTTATTTTCTTCCTTGAATTCTCCCCAATCTTTTTTCGTCTTGTCGAGCACACTAAGCTTTGGTTTCTTCTTGATTTGTTCAAGAAGGGCATCTACTGCAGAAGGTGTAGCTTTTGCCTTATCAGCAGCTGCCTCTTTCGAATCAGCAAGGACTCGCCTTTTTATTTCAATATCTTGACCAGCAAAGTCCCGAACCTCAGTTATCTGCAAAAGGGAAGACCGAATTAAGAACATTGATCATGTCTGCAGTTGACACATTTCCAGACATCTGGATTGCTCAAATATCGAAACATAGATCAAACATTTTGTTAAAGACAATAATTTTGATGCCAAGTTAAAATCTAACTTGCCCGAAAGTAAGAGGTACATAAGCATACTTGCATGCTTCAATAAACTATTAAATTCCATGGCAAAAGCATTTTCTAATGTACTTACCTCAATTTTCCCTCTATTTGAGGCAGCTGCTGCAGCGGCAGCAGCATCTTTCACAGCTGAGAGAGCAGCGGCAGCGATCTTCTTCGCCTCATCACTGACATTGCTTTGCACTACAGCAGCTTCCTTCGACGCTTTATCTTTCTCAAGGGCATCGGTTTCTTTAGTCACACTTGAAGCCTTCACCTCTTTCTTTCTTTCTTGAACCCCTGCAGACACCGCCGGTTTCATTTGCAGATAGTTCATCCAATTCTATGAGACAAAATAAAGGCAACACATTACTACACAACACAACCATCATTTAACATGCAGTTGCATTAAAAAAACGAAGTGCATACAAAACCGCTCACATTTGAAGCTTTTTGTGAAGCTTTATTTGTGCCCGAGGTTTTACTGCTCGAGAATTGTCTCATAGCATTCTTGGGTACTCCCTTATTCATTTGCTCCCACATCGCCTCGACTCGTGATTTCATCTCTATCATTATGAACAACAACAATTCATATCAAAAACATAATTCTCACTCACACCAAAGCAAAAACTGGATCATTGAGGAAACATTAAGCTAAGAACATCATAATAATAACTCACCATTATTTTCAGGTTTCAGCTCAGAATTCAAAGCAATATCATCTTCTTTCACAGACTCATTCACTGTTCCCTCTTTTCCATTTCCATTACCTGAAACATCAAAGAGTGAAAACAAAATCTTTTTCTTTAAAATCTCAGGAAAACAGAAAATGACAAAGACCCATACATTAAAATTCTCTAATACACAGAAACTATTACAATTAGTATTTGAATTCGGTAAAGAAAATATTATTAACCCAATCCAATTCTATGTTTCTCTTCTCATGCACAACTTAAATTCCAATAGAAAGAAACCCAGTTAAATTGGAAGTAAATTAAACCAAATAATACCGTAAAATACCGTCCCCTAGTTTTAAGCAAAAAGTATCAAAGGGGTAACTTCGTGTTTTTTAAAAAATGGAAAGCATGAAAAAATACCAGAGCCATCGGGGCCATTCGACGTCGTAGCCATTGTTGAAACCAGATTTAGGGTTCTACTCGGAAGAGAGGGGATCTAAATTTCTGAAAGGTTCAGCTGAAGGCGCTGTTTGGGTGGAATCAAAACGGAAAAAGAAAATCAGAGAAAACTGGAAACCCTTGCGAGAAAGTGAGAGAAAGTAAAAGATTTTTGAGTTAACAACTCAACCTACAAACTCCCTCCTTTCATTGGAAACGGTGCCGTTTTCGTCCTCTTTTAAAACTAAAAAAATGCAGGTATTTAAAATAAAAAATAATATAATTTAGATAATTATTCATAATTATAAATTTAAACTAAAAATATTATAATTTAAATATTTCCTTTTTATTTTTTAAATTTTTTCTAATGACCGTTATCTAAAAATAATCACGAATAAAATATAAATATCCATTTAATTAAACAAAACTTAAACATATAAAATAAAAGTATATAATTTAAATATTTATTTATAATTAAATTATTAATAAATTATAAATGAAAATAAATATTAAATAAATTTTAAACAATCTAAGATATTAATTTTAATTGATGTGTTTATATATATTACTGATTATACATCACTAAAAATTTGTATTATATATTATTGATTACATACATGTATAATAATATACTAAACGAATATAATTAGTGATATTATAAAAGTATTTTTATATTCAATTGAAAATAATATTTTTTATATTATATGATAATACTATATTGTTTAATAAAATTATTATATTCTATATGCTATAATTAATTATATATCTTATAACTAACAATGGATTTATAAATTTAAGAATTGAGTCTAAAATTTAAATTTTATAAATTTAAAAAAATTTAAATTTGAATTTTACAAATTCGACTTAATAAGAAAAAAAATTCAAATAAAGTTTAATTTATAATATGATACTCAAATAATTTATAATGTTAATGATTAGTGAATTGTTTTTTTAATTTAAATATATCACATAAAAAATTAACGAAAAATATATATAATATATAATTATAAAAAAATTATTTAAATTATAGTTAATTAATATCATAATATCATAAATATTTATAATTAATTTTTTTTAAAATATACTTAATTTTCTTGAATTAAATTTTATAAATTTAAATGAATAATTTTAAATAATGTTTAAGTAATAAAAAAATAACTACATATTTAATACCTTACCTTTGTTTAGTTTTTTGTTTTAGTATTCTAACAAAGCTGGTTAACAGAGCCACTTTTAATCAAAAGAATGTTGTGTTTAAGTAGACCTACTGGTAAATGATCGAACTAGCAGCCTACAAGAACTTACCCGAAAACTTGACCACACCAAATTTTGGACTTCCGTTGCAGGATTATGTCCCGGATTATGTCCCGTATAAATATAACGCCAACCTCTATCGAGATTTCGATTCCTTTTGACAAAATAATATCTAACGTTAAATTTTATTTTCAAATTATCTTCTACAAATTATCTTCTACCATTTAAATTAACGATAAAATTAATATAAATTTTTATTTTTATTTTTCTTCTCTCCTAGCTAACAACTAGGTAATATTATTATAATTTCAATCAATGAGACGATAACACATATTATATAAAACTCTCACTATATCTCACTATATTTATAAGATTAAGATCTATTTATATTGTATAAAAGTCTAGTTTATGAATATCGGATGAATAGAATACATGAAAAGTTGGGGAAAAAATTGTCCAGAAGAAAATGCTTTGATTCTATTACTCCTTTCTTAGACTCCTACAAGTCTACAACACCGGCAATGCTGAGTTTTATCCTTTATTGCTCTTCTTGCTTTTCTTTTGCTTCTGCTTCAATTGAGTAAGACCAGCGGCAGTGATCTTCACGTTGCCGATGATGGACGCAACAAGCTCAGGATCAGTGCATGCTTTCATCAGTTCCTTCTCTCGGATACTCGCTTCCGGCATGTGGCTAAACAGATTCATGGCGGTCTTTGCAGCTGGGCACAAGAATACAGATGGTTAAGTTGAGTGAAAAGAACTAAAAGCAATACGATTTTATACGAACCTTTTCCTCTTTTTGCGGTTCCGGGAATGATCTTTACGCGGTACTTGTACGATTGTACCGCGCTATAAGGACCGCAGACAGGCACGGCATATAAGAGAATGTCAGTGGGAAGAGGATTCCCTGTCAAGTAATCCACATCATTTAATCTTCCTTTCTCTTCTTCACCTATCTCATTAACATCTTCTTCCTCCATGGCAACTCTGTCCAAATCGTTTGTATCATCCAAACCCGCTCGATGATCTTTGACTCCGGTTGCATGATGTGAATTGTCATCAGGATGTTCGGGACAATCCCGGGAAAGGTGGCCTACCTTTTTACATTTATAACATATTTTGGGGGCATCTTGAGGACCTGAAAGTTTTTTAAACAAATGAACTTTATGCTCCATAACAGGATTCTCAGTTTGAATTGCTAGAAATTCGAACAATGTCTAATGTGGTATCAATACTTTTGGAAAGAGCATACCACTAGTATTGTCTTTCTGGGTGTTGCTGGTAGTAGTTTTCCCATCGTCGGACCCTTCGTTTTTGTTAACTTTCCCGGAAGACTGCAATTCACAAAATCATTGGTTTTAAGTAAAGACTATAAGTGTATATCGAAACCATACAATATTAAGGATGAATTCACAAAGAGAGAAGTCCACAACATTTATAGATATTTTAAGAGCGTAAGAAATAATCAAGTTGGGGTGCTCACAGCCAGTAACGCCATCCGAATGCTCCTCTCTTCCTCATCTTGGTCAGCATACTTCTCCTTTATTTTCTTGAGTTTACCTCTCTGCCCACGGCTTATTTTTCCACCACCCGGTTTCTTGTTTTCAACATTAACATTCTCTTTTGCCTTCTCGTTGCCCTTATCAGTGTCAGCATTGGCAGCAGTACTGCCTGTTCCTTTCTTGAGTTTTCTTCTCTCGGCTTTTGACATATGAGGCTTATCCTTAACTGTAGCATTCTTCTCCTCATGGGTATCTTCCTCTGCCAAATTATTTTGAGATGTTTCCAGAACAGGAGATTTACTCGAGAGGTTAGCAGATCCAAGAACTAGAGCACGATCAAGGAGATCCTCAAGTTGGGGATTCACGGAAGCAACACCACTGTCTACAAGGTCAGATACGTTTGTATTACCAACATCATTTAAAACAACACCGTTCTCAGCTGCTACTTCAGGCACATCGGTTACTTCACCAGCTTCCTCTGATTCTGATTCAGAAATTTCTATGTGAGGGTCACTCTCCTCAACATCGTTTATCCCTTCCTCCTCGCCCCTCACCCTCCTTTCATTTAAATGTGATCCCAAGGAGCTCTCATCCAAGCGAAACAATAATCCAAATCCCATTATAAGAGGATGTGGAGGGAGAAAATTCTTCTTCCCACGTATCATGAAACTCCCGACAGTTAGATATTCCCCTGTAGGAGCAGTTTTACTGACCTGGTGGGGATAAACCCACCAAGCACTGGTAACGATCTTTGAATCCCATGCCTGGCTATGACAAACCTATTTCACCAAAAAATGAAATATGAGACACTCATTATATTTTGTTCTTCCAGGAAAATAAAATGAATTAACAAAGGACACTGGAAGATTATTTACAGTGAAACATCCTGCTTGGTTTAAAGTGAGAGGTGGTACTGGCTGCTCTGGTCTATGATTCTTGATTATTGTACTAGAAGCCCCATGCAAATCTGCATGAATGTACCTGTTTCATTAAGCAAATGGCTTAAAATCACATTATAGACCAGGTTTTCAAACTAGTAACTAGAAAAACGCTGAAACAATTAAGGAATGCTCATTTGTCAAGAAAGAAAAAGCAAAAAGAAATGCAGATTAAAGTGAAAAACTCTTCCACAACTCATGTCCTCCACTTGTGTAATTCTTAAGGGAACTCCTCAACCCAAACTAGAGTATTGATTTTCATGGTGAATGCTATTGCATAGCAGTTCAGATCAAGAAAAATCCACAAGAAATGCAAAATGCAATAGCTTGGGAAGTAAAAAAGATGAACAATAAACCATTTAAAAAAGAACTTACAGATCCCCTTTTGACATGTATCTCTTCACAATCATCTCATTCTGTTGAGCATCACGCCCACTAATAACTAAATAGTTTTCACTGCTGATGAACCAATTAAATTTCTCAAACCAATGAACTTTACGCATATGTGTAATTGTTGCAACAGTTTTTTCCTGTAATTCATTAACAATGCACTCAGCAAGCTAAAACAAAGGACAATTAAATAATGATCATAACCATACAATCACAAAGAGCCAATTTGAAGTCCAACAGAGTTGTAACAGGTCAAAATCCAAAAGGCTGCTAAAAGTGTATCCTTCTACAAAAATATATTTCATTATATTCTCTACGAATAAAACCTAAACTGTATTTCAAGTTGACAACACAACAGTTACAGCTACCTGTGAAAGCTGAAGACGAGTCTTTCTCTCAGCTGCCTTAAAAGCCTTCTCATGAGCTACGATAGTCTTCTCCTGTTTGCTCTCTTGCTTTTTCTTCATCGCATACCACCGTCGAGCATTGGCATGAGCTGAAAGTGCCAAATCAACTTCAACCTTTTCAAAGTGAAAAACAGCAAATAGCAATCAGATAAATAGAGTGTCGTTTGTGGATGTTAAATTATTTCCAGTATATACATACATGAGTTTATGTAGATGAAGAGAACCCCCTTAAAGGAGGGGAAATTAATTATGAGGATGAAGGTATTTATGAATAAGATGATAAAACATCAGAGTTGACAATACCTAAGACTTCAATTTAATCAAACTGAATAAGATATGAGTTTTACAATGCAATAAATTTATGTTCCCCAAGTCATCTAAGTTTTTCAAATTAACTTACAAATATAGGCTACAAGAACTACTGAAAATCTTCAATATTCAGCAAAATCAGATAAATAGATGCAGATTTCTACAGAAGAATACACATTGAAATTAATAAGAGAAGCATAAATAAGCATTGCAGAAACATTGTAAGCATAGAGATGAAGCACTGGCAAGGGAAACCCAAATTTAAACTGAAATAGCACCTTATCTGCTGGGAGTGTCTTTTCATCATCATCCATTTCATCAAGATTGTTGCTCAGTAGCAATGTCATGCAATTCCTTTCAAGATGCAGCCGGTCGATTAGGCCAGCCACGGGATTTCCAGATTTCTTCTCTTCCTTTACCATACGAGCAAGATCTTCCCAGCTCATACCCTTTGCAAGAGCTACACGAACAGCTAATATGGCAGCATCCACATCTTCTAGGTTGTACTCTATCAATTCTGCCATTCTGACACAATTATCAACTTCTTTCATCAGCATATGAACACGATTTTCCTGTGGCAAAACATGACTTGCATTAACATGACAATAAAAAAATATGAAATGCCTTTGACAATCAACACAAGGATAGGAATGCTATCAAGATCATAAAGCAATAACATATGAGAATTATATCACAAACCTGATCCAAGCGAATCTTGTTTAACTTCTGGCTGGCTGCGCTCTCCTTGGTCTTTTGCTGTTGCTCAGCCCTTTGGCTCTCAATTTTGCTGTAGAACTCATCCAAAGCTGCATCAAATGTTTCAAAATTCACATACTCTCTTGACTTGAGCTGATTCAATAGAATAGGGCAGCATTCATCATACATCTGCAAAAAATAACCAGAGAACAATTAGCTAGAACACTCATGAATCAGGAAATACAATCGATGCAATAGCATCAACCATTGATTTGAATGATGAATTATCAACTTGGCTTTACAGCCAAATCGATAAAAAGTGATCAATTATACAAGTGAAACCTGGCCATTAGTTCCTTCAGAGAGGGGGACATCCTTTCCTGGATTCTTTTTCTGCATTAAAATGTATCCTTCAGGAACCTTCTCACCCGAAATAACATCTTGCATCCAATCCTCAAATTTTTCAACAGCTTGAGCCAAAGCTTGAACCTTATCATCATCTAACTTGTTATCTTTAGATATTTTTGCAGTTGAAATCAGGCCAGCATCCAAAATGATATGTTCAGCAAGTGCAGGACCATAACCCAATGATTCCCCGAGAACATTCTTCAATGTAGCCTGTTTAGCACGATTATTATCACTGGCACTTTTGTTCGACTCAGAAGGTTTCCCACCCTTTTGGCCATTCTTTTGACCACCCTTATGACTACCCTTCTTCTCTTTTTCTTTTTCTTTACCTTTAGGTGCACCAATCAAATCATTCCCAGCTTCAATACCTTTAGTAGCATCATTCTCATCAGGTTCACCAGCAGAAGCAAGAGTTGTCTGCAGCTTCGAGATGGTGGTTCTCTCAAAATGTCGGCAGATCTCAGTAGGGTAACGATGACGTGACATGATTGCAACCCCTTTATCATCATCCCTGCCATGAATGAATGTGTACAATTCCTCTGTCAAACTAATGTCCTTAATTCACAAGCTAGCAAACATCCAAAGTCCAAACCACAAATTTACAAAAGAAAATGCCAAACAAAATAAACATCACCAAGTAAGACATTCTTACTGCATTCACAGATAGATGAATTTAATAAGGATGACAAAAGTCGCTACCTATGGGAACGAAGAAGAGTCAAAACTGTGAATTCAGAATCAGTGAGGATAATGTTTCCTTGGGCGTACAATTCCAATATCACATAGTGAGCATTAGCTCCTAACCCGAATTGGAAAAGAATTATCTGCAAACAAAAACTCATAAAACTGAGAGCAAGCAAAAATGAAGAAGAAACAGAAACCAAAGCAAGCTAAAAAGATACCCTATCATAACCAAGCTGGCGAACATCTTCAAGTCTTCTAGTTCGAATATGCTTTCTTAATTTGAGTGTAAAGCCAGAAGGAGTATTGCTCTTATCCCTAATAACATTTCAGCAACGATTCGTAATGCGAATTTAAATGAATAAAAATAATTTTTACATTATAATAAACAAGAAGAAAAAACGAACCGAACATAAGCAGTAGTATGTAATCGAACACCGCTCTCCATTAACAAGAGTACTTTCTCGCTCTCTCCCGACTCCGTAACGCCGCTGCTATTCATTAGCTTGAATATATATGTCTAAAATCGTAAATCCAAAAAGCATTAATCATCAGATTCCGTTCGAGAAGAACTCTTGATTTATTGAAGAAATGGGGAAAGGGATTCTAAAACAAAGAAACAAACAAAAAGGTAACCTTGGGAGTGAGATCGTAGACGTTGGAACAACGCATGCCGATCAATCGCCGTAGGCATTTAACTTCGGCGGCGACATCGGCGGTGTTCAGGCGTACCTTCACCATTTTTGTTTTCTTCTCTTTTCTTTTTCCTCGCTCGCTTGGTTTTGGGGAACCTTCGAGCACAAAAGAGGTAGTTATGGTGTTGCAGTGAAGCTCAGCTTGGGCTTGCAGTTGGGCCATGGAAACTACTTTTGCTACATATTGGGCCTGTTTAGCCCAATATATTTGGGCTCTAAAATGTTTACGGATTGGACCAAGGTTTGAGTCCAACTCGAGGGTTCTAAGTAATTTTTTTATTATTATTAGGGTCGATTAATCGGAATCAAATTTAAAATATATTTTTAGAATTCAATTAAAAAATTTTAAAGTTTAAAATATTTTAAAAAATGACTAGTATATTTAGAATATTTTAATTAAATTCTAAATCTACGAGTTGAGAAATAAAATTTGAATTGACTCGAATAAATTTATCAAGTTTAACTAAAAAATTTGGGTCAAATTAAAATCTTGTTGAGAATATGACTAAATTTCAAGCTAAAGTAAATAAATTTGATAAGTTCGGTCCATTTGTACTCGATTGTAGTCGCTTCGATCAAATAATTTGATTCGATTAATTCAAAATAAAAAATATTTAAAATTTTACTCGATTCAAATATATAGATTCAATGTGAGATTGAAGCATCTGAACTGTTTTTTTAAAGTCGTGGACAAAATAATTCTAACTTTCTTTAATAGAAATGTAAATAAGACGAGATAGATCACGACTTACTCGAGTTTGACTAATTCAAAGTTTAATTCGAGTTTGAATTCGGTTTGAATTCCTAACCTGTCAAAACAAACTACTCGATATCTGATTCAAAAAACTCGCGAGCTACCTAAAAATATAATATAATAAATTATATTGATTAATTAAGATTTAAATTTAAGGTTTTAGGGTTAATTTACGGTTTAAATTGTTTGAGATTTATGCTTATGTTAGGTTGACAATGGATGGTAGGTTTTTCGAGAATAAAGGTTAGAAAATTAGGGTCTAGTTCAAACTGAATCTTAATTTTTGTTTGAGTTCGATTCTAGCTAGCTTGATAGCTTTGTACTTGTAAGTTTTCGAATCAAGCTTAAGCTTCAATCGAGCTTGAGTTTAAGCTCGATAATTTTAAACTCATAAATTTTCAAAATAAATTAAATTTTTAATATTTTGAGTATCGATTAAATTTTACGATATTCAAATTCGACTTGACCCGTTTACGTTTACCCGTGATAATTGTGTAGACATGACTTATGCTTATGAATCTAATTATTATGAGGCAGTGACAGAGTTACTAAAGGAACAAGAAGGATTTGTGTTTTTAATTTTGGGTTAATATTAAAATAAATGTTTAAATTATATCATTTTTAATATAAATATTTATTTTTTTAAGTATTTAAATTATTAATTTTATTTTTTAATCAATCGAGATGTTTATTTTAATAAAAAATAATAATTTAAACACTTAAAAGAAACCAAAAAAAATATAAACACATAAAAATTAAAATAATTTAAACACTTATTTTAATATTAAACCTCTAACTTTCATTTTCCCATTATATAATAAAAGTATGACACGTACCAAAGCGATGGCTTCGTGTTTATTTTTGGATAAAGTACATAAATAGTTATTAACTTTTAAAATAATTTTATTTTAATCATTAAACATATAAAACTTGTAATATAGTCACTAACTTTTAGGATTTTTTATTTTAGTCATCAAACTGTATAATCGAGGATGTTCTTCACAATTCAATTTATTCAATTTACAACGTAAAAAATATAAATATTTAACATTACTTAAGAAAATTAACATCTCGACAAATTATAGCAACAAACAACCAACGAAACAATCCTTTCGAGATAAATATATAAGAAAAAATGGAAATGCATGTCCTTTTCCATGGAGTTGATAAAATGGGAAGTACCATTGAATCTAGACTTGGATGCTTTGGGAGTTAATCTTTTCCTTCTTATTGATGGAACATATATACGGTGACGGATGCACGTGGTGTATAGAGTGGGCATATACTTACTCTAAATTTTTTAAAATTCTTAAATTCGTTTTAAAATTTTAAAAATTTTATGAGTTAGTCTTTAATTTTTTTAATATTTATGAGTTGTGTCTACCCTGAAATTTTAAATTTTCATGTATATCCACCTCAAATATTTTTCTAAATCCGACATCGTATATATATATATATATATATATTTATCAAACCCTTCAATCCATGCCTTAAACATCACAATCTTAATCCTTTTCTCATCCATGAGAATGATAATGCCAATAAAAAATTGTAATTTTTCTTTGAATTTATATTCAAAGATGATTGTAGGATAGAGTCATGATCGAATATTAAGTGGGGTCAAATTATTAAACATAAAAATCTAAGGGTTTTTCTTAGTATTTAAACCTCATATTAAGTGACAATATCGAAATTATCTAATATTTAAATTTAGTATTTATATTCATTGGGATCTTAAGTGTTATTAGACCAAAAGTTGAATGGAATAAATTAACATTTTTAGAGGGTTTAAATTAAAATATTATAAAAAAATTAATATTTAATATAAATTTCTAAAAAATTAAAGAGATTAAATTAAAATTTTCAAAACAATTAAAGAGCTTATTATGTTTTTTTTTTTAATTATTGGAGGCAATGCCTCTCTTTGATCGTCCCTCACTGTGCACCTTCATAGGCTTGTAGCGAAAAAGTTTTCGTAAGCATCTTAATTTTAAGATTTAAAATAAAATTAGGGTTTAAATATTAAAATTTAAAATTTAGAATAATATAATTAGAATTTAGGTTTTAAATTATAACCATACCTAAATTCTATACCTTTACACATAATCTCTTTAATGTTAAATTATAAATCAAATCTTTAAACTCTAAAATTAAGACACTTGTCAAGAAATTTCCACGTATATACAATAAGGCCATAAAATATATCAAGATGGTGAAAACGAAAAGATTTTACAATTGCCTTTGTTTTCCGATTTAAGGATCTGATTTAGGGTTTAAAGTTTGAGAATTTCAAAAGTTTAGAATTCAGGGTTTATGGCTAGAATTTAGGGTTTATGACTAGAACTTAAGGTTTAGTTTTTAACCTAACATAATTAGAGATTTATGTTTTAACTTATAAACCCTAAATTTTAACCTTAAATTCTAATCATGCCACCTAAATTCAAAACTCATACACTAAAACCCTTAAACCCTGAACCTTAAAACTAATACACTTATATAAATAAAGTATCCACAAATACTTGCCCATAAAATAATTATTCTTTTAATATTGATTTTATGTGTTTCTACCGTCAATATTTGAGCTCGTGAGAGTTTTAATCGATAAAAATATCTTTAAAATTTAACATAAGTTCTTTCGTTGACAGTAATATTTTTGTTTAAAATTTTCATAAAAATTAAATTGATTCGATCAATCTTTAATATTTTTTATATTTTTTATGGATTTAATCTACACCTAACCATTTTTATTTTGAATTTATTTCATGACATTATAACAAACAAGACATTAGATATTTTAGGAGGACCAACATGTTCTAAAATCTTAAAATATCTGGATTGATTTTTTATTTTCAAATTTAAATGCCTTTTTACCTGTTTATGGTACAATTTTCTAAGATGTAACTATTTAATTATATTTTTTCTCATTGAAAATTCAGTGGTCAAACTTTGATAAAATTTTTATACCGAACATGTTATACTTATTCTGTTAAAAACAAACACTGTAATATGTGTATGTGCATGCATGTCGGAAATAATCAGATTGGGAAGAATAGTTGGTGAAAAAAATTTAATCAAATTATTGATTATATTAAAAAAATACGATTAAGTTATACAATGTAAATCTCTTTAAATTTTACAAGTTTTTTGAATCGTTGGATGACTGAAATGAATGACTCAGATTAATTTAATCTTCTCAAGTGATAATCTTCTCGTAACCAACTATTAGTGTGAGTCATCCGTTTCAACCAATATTTAACAGTTAGAATTAATAAATAATTTAATTAATTTAATTTTTTGAATTGAGAGTTCAGTCGAGTAAAAAAAGTTCGAAAACATTTTTTAAAATTTCAAAGAATTCAAAACCTTTAAGCTATATTATAAAAATTATAAATTTTCATGTCAATATTTTCAGGTTTTATATGTAGTATTAAATTATTTAGAAAATGAGAAATTGAATCAAACTAGCTAAATATTATTAACTAAAATTTAATTCTTTAATAGTTAATCAAATTAATTATTTTAAAAATTAACCAAACTGAAATTTATTCTATTAATTATTGAATATAAAACATCTAAATTTCGGTTAATATATAATTAATTTTTATTTAATGTTATTAATATATATTATCGATTAATACGACTAATTAACTTATTCCGAATTCAATTCATCAATAATAAACTTTTAAAAAGATAATCGTTAGCCTTTTCAATGTTGCAATTATTTAGTAAACTGATCGTTGCTTTATGTTCTTAAATTAAATTTTGTCACATTGATTTATCCCTAAAATTATATATAAAATAAATTTTGTTTATTATTATTTATTACTTATTATAAAATTCAAAAAGTGAATTAATGTCATCCATTATAAAATTCACATCGATTTATTCATTAACTGAATACTTATATTAATTCTTTACTTTTTTTAAGCGATAATCTTCACATAATAGATCGAATGTTAATCTGAGTCTTTCGTTTTATTCGTCAGCGATCAAAAAAACATATAAAATTTAGTCTTACGTCGTGTAACTTAATCTCATCCTTTAATATTATTATAATCTTGTCTTTATATTTTGTTTTTTATATAATTTTTTAATTAAAGCAACTAAAAATATTATCTATAGTTCAGACACGAAATTAAAGAACTCATGAGAAGTCTTTTATATTTTTATAACCATAAGTTTTCAACCAATTAACTTACTAGTTTAGATCAAATATTATATAGACTCGTTATGAGAATAACCATCTTAATTCAATTTGCTCTAAAAATGGCAATTTGACCCAAAACTGACGGGTTTCTACCCGACCTATTCAATAGGGGAGATTTTTTATTTAAAATATCGCTTCGAATCAGATTTATTCGAATTTTTTAAATTAACATATCATAGTCGAGTCAGAGTTGGATTATAGTTTTTATCATATCGGATCAGGTCGGATTATAATCTTTATTATATCGGATTGGGTCGAGATAGAATATATTAATGTCAGGTTGAATTGGATCGGGATAAATATTTTAATTTCGAAATCATAACGACCAAAAATCTACCTTATCTCGCCATCTTATCATCCCTAATCTGCTTCAATCATAATATTAAATTTTAAACCCCAAATCTTAAATCAACTGATTATAGACATAAATTAATCATTTATCACTCCACCTCTAATTATTTTTTATGTAAAATAATTTCACTTATCAACATCATACACATAAACATTAAAATCAAATACTTTATCATCAAATCATATCATTATCCCCTACAAAATTTTTAAATAGTGTAATAAAAGTGGTTTGTGTATATGACAAAAAAGAAGATATGGCATGTGGGGTTTGGTGCCATGATTTTGAAAATGAAATGACAAAAACAAAGTGGTGTTTAAATCCCATAAGAAAGGTTATAATAGGTGGAGTTTAAAGGGCAATGTGTCCAAGGGAAATGAATTTGGGATCTTTTTTCATCTTTTTGTGTTATGCTTTCCCCCATCAAGTTCCCTAATGGGGGATTAAGTAAGTACAAAGCTTTAAATAATATCAAATTAAATTAACATAATATAAATAATTAAAGACTTGGAGCTCTAGGAATCGCTTTAGAACACGAGAGATTATATTATAGGTCCGGCTCATCACGTCAATCGTGGTCCCTAACTAATGAAGATTACTCATTCCACCACTAATCATCCATGTTATTAATATAATTTCCAGAAAATATATTTTTAAATGACATGGAAAAAATAAGTGAAGATTTATTAATTCGAAAAAATGACTTGAAAGATAATGGTGAAGTGGGTGTTTATGATTGGATGGGACCATGGCTGGTGTGGTAAGTCAGACCCATGATATAATTTCTCCTAGAATACCTATTTTAAAAAAAAATTATAAAGTTTTAAGTTTTATATTTTTGGATCATTGGACCACTGAAATAGACGATTCAGATTAATTTTTATTTTTTCTCTAAGTGATAATTTTTATATAATCGACTGTTAATCTGAGTCATCCATTTCAGTAACCCAACAATCTAAAAATATATAAATCTTTTTAAATTTTATATTGTATAATTTGATCTTATCGTCTTTATCATACTTGGAAAATCTTCTCATCTTTTTATTATTCTCACTTTATCTTAATTTTTCCACATAATCTTTTTAGTGTGATTACAACTTGTAGAGCATGGATTATAATGTATGATTATGGACCGGTATCAATTTATTTATTTATAAAAATGATTCTCCTAAAGTTTTAGGAATATTATTATATGCTCTAAACTATCAATGATTGCATTGATTCTTAAAAGGGAAAATAAGGGAATTTCTTTGTAAGAGATGGAGGAGGAGATTTAAGGATTTGAATCTTAATATTATAGTCTATAGATATAGAAGAGTCGCTTTTATAATGAATTTTTATAATATTTAGGGTATGTAAAATTGAAATCGATTAAAAATAAATTTTTTGATTTGATTTGTTGTGAAATAACTCGATTTATCTTGATTCAACTCAAATTTTTATTAACTCGATTTAAAAAAATTTAAATAAAGTTTGGGTCGTAAAATAAAAATTTGAATAATTTGAGTTTTTTTAATAATTAGTAGATTTATTTTTAAGTTTGAATCGAGTCTTTCAATTTTCCTTATAAATACCGATATAAATATTTATATGCATATCTTATATGATTAAAGAAAGTCGTTTAAATTAGAATCAAATTGTATTATCATATCATAAATAATTACAATTAAATTTTTATTGAAACTCAAATTTGATTCAAATTTTATAAACTCGACTCAATTAAAAAAAACTCAAATAAAGTCTATCGTAAAATCTGATGCTTCAACTAAAATAATTCATTTTTTATTTAACTCGACCAAATGCTATCCCTAACACTATACGATCCAAATTAATTAACCAACTATACTTAGAAATCAAACAGTAATTTTTTAAAAAAATAATATTTTATGAATCATAACCCTACTAGTACCCATTTAATTTCACCAAGGTTAAAATTTATTTTCATAGATAAAACGTGTGTTTATTATCCAAGACAACAACGAGTTGCCGTTAAAATATAGATACTAATAAAAATCATCTATATGTTTATAGTGCATTATCTCTCGTCTCTTTTGAAATTTTTTTTAGTTTAAAATTTTAACCTTAACCCTTATTTTTTATATCCTAAACCCTGAATGTTATAGCCTAAAAAATACACTTTTCCCCTAATTCTTTAAACCCTAATCACAACCTCTAACCTTGAACCATAAACCCTAAACCCTTTAATTTAAAATGGAGATATGAAATGAGGCATAGGAAAAAGATAGATAATTTCACCCCTAACAAACTAGCTACAAAATAAGTAAAAATCATCTACCTTTTTATCATGTCTCATTTCATGTCTCTTATTTAAATTTTCTAAAAAATTGAATTTTAAATACTAACCCTTATTTTTATATCTTAAACCCTATACCTTACCCCTAGAAAATACATCCTACCCCTAATTTCCTAAACCCTAACCACAACCCTTAAACCCTAAACCCTAAACTTTCTAATTTGAAACGGAGACATAAAAGAAGACATGAAAAAGAAACAGACGTTATATATTTGTATCATCTTATCTGTCTATCAATCTATCGTATAATTTAACATCTAATACTAAAAAAACACTTCAACTATGACTCTACTTGTATCTCTAATTTGCCTAGCGTTTTGCTCCTCCCCTATGCAGTAACCATAAGCACTAAAACAGACTTACCCTTCAGTTTCAGTCTGTAGGATGAGAACCAGATTACTCTTATTTTCTCTAATCTCCTCATAGATCCAACTGGTTAAACTCCCAGGCAAATTGTGACTGAAAATAGGACCGAAGCTGCCACTCTCAGACAAGATGAGTTGTCTGCTCCAAAATTTAAAATGCTAAGACACAGAGACAGACAGTTTTTATGAGCTGCAGCCTGCAGGTGAGTTTCTCACTGCCAGTATCCTATCCATTGGTTGTCCAACAAGGTCTATAAGAAACTCAAAAAATTAAATAAGAAACTCAAAAAATTAAATAAAAAACTCGAGTCATTACGAATCGTGAATATCGAATCAACCCGTATAGGAAATAAATGAGTTATTTTATTATGGCTTAAATGAAAAATAAGTACACAAAGTATACAAATTTTAAATTTTAGGTGCCTAAAATATTATTTTATAAAAATATGTGCTTAATGTTTTAACTGTTATAATTTTAGGTGTATGAAGTTAACTATCATTAAAAAAATCCGTTAACCAATAAAAATTAGACATATGTCACGATTTAATCTATACTTTCTTTTAGTAGAGGCTTTTATTTTTAATAATTTAATTTTTTTAAAAAGATTTTAAAATTTTAAATTTTTTTAAAATAATCTATAAATTCTTAAATCCCAAGACACAAAATCTTCACCGTTACCGTTGTCAGCCGTCGTTGTCGGCCCTACCCGTTTGATCGCTAAACACAATCAATTATTTTTTTTAACTTGCCGTCACAAGAAACCGATAAACAATATATCAATTAAACATTAAATGTCAAATATTAAATAAATTTATAAATTTTAAACAATTAAATATATGAATTATATCAATTAAAATTTTAAACATCTACTTTTATAAAAAATATATATTTTAAATTTAAAAATATATACTTTAAATATTTATTTTTCGCTTAAGCCCCCTGTTATTCCGATAGGGGTCAACGTCAAGACAAGGCTTGGTTAACTAACAACCCAATAGAGCGGTGGAAGGAAAACTGAGGGCGACGGTGGTGGTAGGCTGGCAGCTAGAGGGGGACTGGGGGTGCGGTGGACCATGGGGGAACCCAAGGAATCTTTAGTCGGAGGCCGGAATAAAAATCTAAGTTGTTGGAGAATAAAAAATTGAGGGTAAAATAATAAATTAATCATTTAATTAAATTTTTTGATAATTGATTTTTTATTATCTAAGAACATAAACCTGCTACAATAAATAAAATATAATGATAATTATCGCATTAATATAATGAAGAATTAAATCTATTAAATTATTTTGAAAAGGATCAAATTAATATAAGTATAAATTTTGGGGACTAAAACTGTTATTATACCAATCGCCCATTTTGATTTTAAAGACAATATGACATGTTTATAATAAATTTTTAATTGAGTTACGAAATTGTTATTTTTTAAAATTATTTATTATTAAATTTATAATTAATTGATTTGTGTATTTTACCCGAAATTTTAATAATAAATGAGTAAATTAAAATAAAATTTTACGAGGGGTATAAAATTTAATAAATAAAATAATCAACTAAATAGCTTAGAAAAGAATTTTATGAGGAACAAAAGCATGTAGGACTATTTGTTTAAGCTTAGAGCATAATTGGTGAAGAACTTGCGTGGAAGATATACAAAGATTGGGCATAATTTATACTCTTGATTAATACAAAGATTAATAAAGTGATTGGTATCAATAATTAACAATTAAAGTCGAATTTAAAGATATAAATTAATTTTAGTGATAAACGTTTAAGCATGACTTGAGTTTAAGGTTTTGCGTATATAAAATTTTCTACTAAAAGATTTACCTATTAACCGACAGGGGTAGGGATGGGCACGGAACCCGAACCCGACCCGATCCGAACGGGGCAGAATATTTTGAAGAAAATTTGAGTTCGGGTCGGATCGGATTTTTTTTCAAGGGTAATTTCGAGTCGGATCGGATTCAGGTTTAGGATAAAAAAATCCGATCCGACCTGACCCAGGATTAATAGTGTAATTTTTCTATATATATTTTAAGGATATTTGTAACGATCCCTCTTTATATATATTTCATATAATTAGGTTACTAAAATTAATTTTTTTGTAATTAGGTCACTGAAAATTTATTTTATTTATAATTAGATCCCTAAATTTTATTTTTTACAATTAAGTCCCTAAAAATTTTAATGATTCGGGCCGAGTCGGATTTTAAGGCTTAAAAATCGGGTTGGGTCGGTCGGATTTTTTTCACCCTAACCTCAGGTCGAGTCGGGTGGCGGATGTGTTTTTTCGGGTCGGGTGCGGGTTGGCTGAAAATCTGACCCGATCCGACCCGACCCGTGCCCATCCCTAAACAAGGGTTGGTCCAAGTGGTAAACAACTTGGTTTCGCTTAAGCAAGTCTAAGGTTCGAGACCTTGTATACGCAGAAAATCCTTGCTGGATGACTCACCCACCAAAGCTAGGTGTGCGATGCGGGTCGGTCTGGATTAGTCAGAGCTAAACTCTGAAACCAAGAAAATAATAAAAAATTATCTATTAAAGTCAAAACCATATGTACGATACAAATCAATCCAAAAAGTAAAACATAAAAAATATAATTTGAAGAATTCAATTATTGTGTGGGTCCTTGTGTATAAATAAGCTTAGAGATCTCTTTCCTTTTTGTTTTAATTTCTTGAGTGGTTCCTATTCATTTGCAAAGTAAAATATATCATATGATAAAAATCTATTGGAGCATGAGAATATTGCACCGTCCAAACAAAATCCTTCCGACCAAAGAAAAAAAAAACACAAACACAACAATAATAATATGAGACAAAAACATGAGTTTTGCATTGTAAAATAAATTCATCAAATGTTTTAACACAACTTTTTAATGATGTTACTATCGATAATAAAATATTTGTAAATATCATTTTTAGATTTTTATTATATTTTATTTAAATTAATTTATTAATAAATCGATATCGGTATCAGCAATCAATTATGTAGCAGGATAAGGCGTTAGATATTTAAATCTTTTACATACGGTTAGATGTTCGAATTCTAACATTATGAATAAGAAAAACTAAATTAAAGGGATCGTTTTTATATTAAATTTTTATAAAATTCGATCTAAATTAATTAATCAATAATCGAATATCAAATCGATATCGACAACTATCTATGAAAACAATTGTAAGTCCCTCCCTAGTGAGGTCCCCTCACCATAGCTGCTGAGTAATTGGAACCCTACAAGCAGATCTCCCTAGAAAGACATTTTTATCCATTTTTATATAAAATAATAAAACAAAAAGAAAACGTGTGGAATTTTCTTTTTGTGGCATATGTATTATTCCAATCATAATTGGTCCACCACCTCACAGCAAATCAAGAACTAAAAAAATAAAAATAATTAATTTGATTTAATATAATATAATTATTAAATTTAGATTTAAAAATGAGATAAAATCAAGTTATACAGTATAAAATTCTTTAAGTTTTATATATTTTTTGGATCGTTGAATGACTGAAATGGATGGTTCAAATTAATAGTCAATTATTTAAAGATCATCATTTGAAAAAAAAATAATCAGAATCCTTCGTTTCAGTCATCTAACGATCTAAAAATATATATAAAATTTAAATAGATTTTGCTTTTTATTATTTCTATTTTTATCCCGATTATATCACTAGGCCATTAAGATTTATAAACGTCATCGATTTTAATAACTTAATAATACACGTGAAACTTAAACTAAAATTTAATATTAAAATAATATTAATTTTTAATTTAATAATCGATTCTAAATTTAAAACTTATTAATATCTGATTTTTTGCTATAGCTTGCATGAAATTAGCAGCAATTTATTTAATTAATATTTAGATAAAAATATCTAAAATATTATTATACCAAAATCAGGACTTCTTCCCAATTCTTTATGGTTTCGTCTCTTAATATATTTGAAAATAAAGAAATATAAATATACATGTTGGAGCGATAACGTTTTTTTTTTCAGTTTTAAACATCAGCTATGGTTATAATTAAGGATGGGTAAAAAATCATTATTTGGTCTCAGATTTGATCAGATTCGGTAAATTTTTATTTAAAATTTATTCAAGTAGAATCGGGGATTGAATCTAAAATTTGATCCCGATCGTAATTATGACTAAAACTAGATCTTGATTTTCTGGAGTCGATATTGGGTGAGTACCTAATAGGATCATGATCAATACCAAAAATCTGATATCAGTTTTCTTGCTTGTAATATATAATATTTTTTTATTTTTTTCTTATCAAACTTTCTCTTTATGTATGAATATTACGAGTATGACTCATTTTAAAACTTTAATTTTCTAGTTTATAATATTTTAATTTTATTATTAGTGATTAAATTTTTCTCTCCTATTGCTTAGAGTTTCTTAATAATAAACGAATTGATCGAGTACCCGATATTAGTATCGGTTCCCACTAGTAACAAGATCAATTTTAGAATTTAAGAACAAATGTGACCGAGACTGATTCCAATTTTTAGGAACCAATAATTATTAGGACCGTGACCGATTCTAGTCAAATTAATCGGGTACTTAATCTTACCCACCTCTAATTATATTTTATAATTTTTTTTTACTTTTAGTTAGTTTTACCAATTCATATATAAAATACTTGTATTCATTCATATATATTTACGAATTGAATCGAATTTAATAAAACAAAACCGGATCTTACGATTCGATTTGTGTTTCCCAGCCTAATCCATGATTCTTTTATTTTCCTAATTAATCTATTCCCACTGTTTATGAACAAACCCTAAATGGAATTGAGTGTTTGAACTGCAATTTGTTCATAAATTTTTAACTTGTTTACAAGCCAAGATAGACACAATTTTAGACTTTCCCACAGGGAGAACTAATAAAATAAAGGGTTTAGAAGAAAAAGAGAGTCAAAAGTGTCAAACTTTCAAACCCTTGTTGATATTGGCTAACTATAGGATAATTTACTAACAAGCTTTAAGACTTAGTTAATGAATTAAGGGGTTAATTAATTTTAGTCCTTTAAATTAGGGCTCGTTTAATATCGATTTATGAAACCCATCATGGAAAAACGACTCGTTGATTAAAAAAGTTTGAGAAAATATAAAAAAAAATGCTTGTTCAGTGCATACGGGATATTTGTTTGACACGAAATATCAGATTAGTTCATTGGACCTGCTAAATCAAAAATTAGTAGTTTGATTAGTTAAATTGTTAAAAAGAAGACTCATTTTTAGCTCGTCAAATCGATTAAACTCGATGAGTCATAACCGTTGATCTGAACAGTTAAACCACCTATTTGATTTTACAATATTATTTTAATTACGTGACACTAAGCTATGAGATTACGCAAAATAGGTCAACAATTCAAGTTCAAGGACTATTGTGGATAAGAAAAAAAAATCAAGGATCAAATTGAAAAAACACCAAGTTCATGGACTAAACTTTGCTTTATCCCATTAATTAAATTAAAATTGCGGCTTTACTCGTCTTCTCCAAAAAGGCTTTAGATTTCCATTTTCTCCACCATTTTCAAACCAAACTCCATCTATAAAAGCAACCCATCGACTTCTCTATCTTCCCTGTAAAAATCAAAACCCATCTTTTCTCTCTCAACAGATCATCTCCACATCAAAAAAGAAAAAACTTGGATTTCTATCGTCTTCTTCAAATGGAAGATGTCAAAGCAAGAGACTGCATAGGAAAGATTCAAAACAGTGAAGAAGATCAACTGGATTTGATTCGTGGTCCATGGACTGTTGAAGAAGACTTTAAGCTCATCAATTACATTGCCGTTCACGGCGAAGGACGCTGGAACTCCCTGGCTCGTTCCGCCGGTAAGTCTTCTTCTTCTTTTCTGGGTTTAATCTGATCCCATATATATATTCTGGGTTTCTCTTCTTCTTTTCTGGGTTTAGTTTGCTATTCAACTTTGGTTTCATCTTCATTTTTTTCCAGAATAATAACACCATGAGAGAAGCCTTTTCATGGCGTGTGAACTGTGAAGTTCTGTCTTGTTTTGTTTTTGGGATAATTGTTGTTTTAGTCCCTGTTTTATTGATATTTTAGCCAAAAGCTACAACTTTACCAAACTTCTATGGAATTACAGGTCTGAAGAGAACTGGGAAAAGTTGCAGACTGAGATGGTTGAATTATCTACGACCAGATATTAGACGTGGGAACATCACTCTCGAAGAACAGCTTTTGATTCTCGAACTTCACTCTCGATGGGGAAATCGGTAAAAAAATGTTTCGGTTTCTTAAATTTATCAAGATTATTCGTTCATAATGTTGTTTTTTTGGTTTTTCGATAATTTACGATGTTTTTGTTTTTGTTGTTGTTATAGATGGTCGAAAATCGCCCAACATTTACCTGGAAGAACCGATAACGAGATCAAGAACTACTGGCGAACTCGTGTCCAAAAACATGCTAAACAACTCAAATGCGATGTCAACAGCCAGCAATTCAAGGACACCGTGCGTTACTTATGGATGCCTAGGTTAGTCGAAAGAATCCAAGCCGCTTCCTCGGCCGCCGCCACTTCTACGACGGCACAAGTGTATGCGACACAGCAAGTGACCCCTAGTTACACGTCTGAGAATTCGAGCACCGTCACCGCAGTGTCATCGGATTCATTCGACGCCCAAGTTTCACCTATTTCGGACTTAACTAATTGTACTTCCAACAATGGCTTCCACGTTAGTAACAACTCTAATCCTGATTATGGTTTCCATGCCGGCAGCCAGGTTGATTACTCTGATCTGTCGGACAATTACTACGACCACCGCGGCGACGTCGGCGTGGATTATCCGACCAACAATTATCAGCCCTTGTTGGATGATAGTGATCTTTCAGACAATTTGTTGAGTGCTGAGGATTTTTTATTCTTACAACAACAGTTCAGCTTCAACATGTGAGAATATGTCTTTTTAACAGATTTGGGGTGAAATTTAATTGTATAGAAAAAAAGAAAAAAAAAGAGTGAAAATTAGAGAAATTTAGAAGAAAAATTAGAATAATATTTTTAGAACTCTTTGATGTAGATTGTGAATTTGTCTAATGATGGACGATTTCGGTATATATTTTTGATATTTTTATTTTTTATTATAATTATTGATATTTAATTTATTTATTTTTATAATTCAAATAAAAATTAAATATAATTATTACATGACTATTCTTTTTTCATTGGTACGGACAACGTGTTCTGTTTCATCACGTTTAACCAGACAGCTTTTTTAGCTTAGTTTAGTTTAATTTAATTTAGTGGTGTTTAAACTAATTAAATTCCTTTCACATGTTTTGGTTATAGTTTATGTGGTTCATGGTTGACTGATTGACTTGCTCGATAAAGTTTTATATGTTTAATTATGATTTTAGTCCCTCTATGTGATAAAATTTGAGATGTAATCCTTTTATTATGGTAGGGGTCAAATTTTATCACATAGAGGGACTATTATCACATAGAGGGACTAAAATCAAAACATTTTAATTCTCGTTTTGACCCCTACCATAATTTTATCCTAGTTCTGTTTCTGTCGATAATGATAATAGTCGAAGATGGATCGAAAAAGTAAAAAAACGATCATTATTTTTTAAAAATTTAAAATTTGTATATAATTTTAAAATTATTTATATATTTTTTTATTAAAAAAACCTTATTTTTATAGGAAAATTATACAACGGTGCGTTGAACATTGCTAAACATCACTAATATTGAACACTGATGAATATTATTAAATTAATTAATAAAAATTAAAAATCTTAAGAACTCAACATGTAATTAATAAAAGAGTGATAGACTCAACAAATAATTAATAAAATTTAATTTTATATTAATTAATTTAACAATATTTAGTGACGTTCAGCGTTAATAGTGTTTAACAGTGTTCGACGCCCGTTATATACTTATTCATTTTTATATTATAAAAAAAAATTATAATTTCAATTTCTCACGTAAAGTCTTGTATCATGTCCTAAAAGTATCCATCATCGTGTGTGAATACAAACTTTAATTTTAGATATAAAAACTAAGAAAATGAAATCACAGTGAGAATAAAGAGAAGTTGAAGCACGTGATGGAAATCGTGTAAGAGAGTGGGATTGGCGGCTGAGGAATCTGTGTACAAACAACCCATGTGGTCCCCATCACGGTGTGGTGTTAATCTCTTGACACGTGTTGTCTTAGTGGAATTGATATCTGTTTCTTAGGGCTCACGACTGCAAAAGCATGCTCAGCCGAAACTCTTGAATCGGCACAATGTAAGAAGTCCACGTCGGCAATATCAGTTTTAAACTGTTTTATATAAGGGAAACCTCGTCATCAGATATAGTTATATTTGAGTTATTTAATTATTGAAAATTACATTTGGGTCACTCTTTTATGGGTAAAGATATATTTGGATCACTTAATTATTAAAGGTTATATTTGGGTCACTCAATTATAGGTAAGGTTATATTTTGGTCACTCAATTATAAGTAAGGTTACATTTTGGTCATTCAAGTATAGATAATGTTACATTTAGGTCACCCTTCATATTTGAAAAAGTACATCAATAAGATCGTTTTTTCTTTTAAATCACTTGTACACCCTTGTTAACATTAGAGTATTTTATTTAAAATCATTAATTAATCTAATATACTAATTTATAAACTTTTTTTAATATGAAGGGTGACCCAAATATAACATTACCTATAATTAAGTGATCTAAATGTAACCTTTATTAATTGAGTGACCCAAATGTAACCTTACCCATAATTAAGTGATCCAAACATAACTTTTAATAATTAAGTGACCCAAATATAACTTTACTCATAACTGAGTGACTTTCATTGCAGTTTACCCTTTATATAATTATATACAATAACGAATCTAATTTTTTTTAAGGACGAGTATAAATCAAAATAATTTTGAGGATAGATACAGATTAAAATAAATTTATTTTAATATCATTTTAAAAAATAATTTTATTTAGTGTGCAATGTGAAAAATGATATCTATTTGAGTAAAACATTTTAAGATAATGTTGAAATGTACTCAAACTTTTATTCATACGAATTCACATACAATCATTACTTATTTATACAACAAAATACCAACCCTTAACAACCTATGGTTAGCTAACAAATAGTTCTTAACTAACTAACCAACTTGCTGAAAAGAAGCTAGAAGAAGCTTGAAGAAGCTTCCAGCTACTAACGTCTAACATTCCCCGTGCTTCTTCAACTCTGCCATCTGCTCAGCATCAAACACGCACAGCTTCTGTCGAAAATTCAGAAAATAAGTCCTAGTCAAGGCTTTGGTCAGACCATCTGCTACCTGATGAACAACTGGAACATAATTCACCTTCAGTTTGCCACCTGTAACTTTTTCACGCACGAAATGTATATCAAGTTCTACGTGCTTGGTCTGAGCATGGTAAATTGGGTTCGCACTTATCGCCACAACACTAGAATTGTCGTTCCAAATTATAGGAGTTGTCTGTTGCTTTTGGCCAAGTTCCTGAAGCAAAGCAGTCACCCAAGTGACTTCAGAAGCAACATCAGCAATACTTCTATATTTTGCTTCTGTGGTGGAACGTGAAACTGTCTTTTGCTTCCTCGAATTCTAAACTATCAGATTTCCTCCAAGATACATAGCATAACCAGTCACTGATCTCCTATCATCGAAGCTCCCTCCCCAATCTGCATCAGCAAACGCTTCGAGACATAATTCTTCTCCAGGCTTTGCTGCTCGAAACACCAAGCCATGATCCAAAATACCACTTAGGTACATGAGCACTCTTTTTACAGCATTGAAATAATGTTCATGAGGATCATGTATATATTGCGCCAATCGATTGACACTATACACAATTTCTGGTCGTGTATGACATACGTACAACAAGGCACCAACAAGGCTTCTATACTCACGAGTATCTTCAAGTGGGTTGTCTGCATCCTTTGCTAACGTTGAAGCAGCAACCATAAGAGTAGGCGTACCATTGGAGCCATACATATTTGCTCGCTGTAGTAACTCAATCATATACTTCCTTTGACTCAGTATCAACGAACCAGCACTTCGAGTAACTTGTATACCAAGAAAAAAGTTCAATTCACCCAAATCTTTGAGAGCAAACCTCTCACCAAGTTGACGAACCACCTCATTAATTTCTGTGTTAGATTCACCAGTAATGACTATGTCATCAACATACACAAGCATTAACGTCTGTATCCCTTGCTCATTACGAACAAAGAGAGAAGTATCAGCTCTAGTTTCTGTGAACCCAATCCCTAGAAGAAAACCTTTAAGCTTGGCATGTCAGTTTCTTGGTGCTTGCCTGAGCCCATACAACGCTCGTTTCAGCTTGCACACCAACTTGGACCCATCGGCTGCACACTGTTCGAACTCAGGTGGTTGAACCATGTACACATCCTCTAATAAATCCCCATTTAAAAAAGCGTTGTTTACATCTACTTGTCTTAGTGATCAGGCTCGAGATACAGCAAGTGACAGAACCACATTCAACGTTGAGATTTTGACGACTGGGCTAAAGGTATCTCAAAAATCTTGGCCTGGTACCTGAGAAAATCCCTTGGCCACTAGCCTGGCTTTATGCCTATTAACAGTGCCATCTGATTTGCGTTTCAGCTTGAAGATCCACTTACAACCTATGGTTGTACGACCTTCTGGTAGGCTAACCAACAACCAGGTATCATTCTTGCAAAGTGCTTCAAACTCCGCTAAAGCTGCTGCCTTCCACTCAGGAGATGAACATGCTTCTTCAATCGTAGCAGGTTCGACTGTACTAGTGTCCTCGTATGTGATATAAAGCTTAGGTTTAAAAATCCCATTCCTACTTCTTGTGATCATGGAATGAGTCCTTAATGCAGGACTGAAATTCTTGCTAACACCTTCACCTTCAGGCTCAGCGTGACACTCAGATTGATCTTCACCACCAACCTCAATATTACAATGAACGCCCCTAGAACCTTATGATTCCTCATGTCGCTCAAAAGAGGTTGGACAATCAACCCCATTGGCACGTGTTTCAGCAGCAGACTGATCAACCCCATTTTCACACTCACGCACTATCTCAAGACCAACCCAACTTTCACATACTGTCTCACGCACAGACCCATTAGCACATGTAGTAGCATCAGGTTGTTGGGGAACCTGAAAACGAAACTCAGGCCTAGAGACAGCACTGGTAGGTGGTGTAGCATTCTGATGCACTTCATCAGGACCTAGCGTAGCACAGGAACTGGCAGCATGTTCATCAACTGGTCGTTGAGCTGTAGGTTCAGAGGAAAACAAAGGGATACTGTTGGACCTAGGAGGCATGAAACTCGTCCGATACATTTGAACCTTGTCTTGATCTGCAAATGAAAAATTTAGCTCATCAAAGATCACATGACGAGAAACATACACCTTACCATCGGGAGCCAAGCACTGAAATCCTCGATGTTGAGGACTATACCCCAGAAAGGTACACGGATGAGACCTGAACTCCATTTTGTGAGCTTGAAACAGTCTCAAGTATGGGAAACACCTGCATCCAAATACCTTCATTGTAGTGTAATCTGGGGACTTGTTAAACAACTTCTCAAACGGTGACTTGCCATTGAGAACCCGTGTAGGTAATCTGTTAATAAGATACACAGCTGTACAAGCTGCATAAGACCAAAATTTTAAAGGCATGGAAGCTTGCGCAAGCAGCACTAGATCCAATTCGATCACGTGTCTATGCTTTCTTTCCATAACCCTGTTTTGCTCATAGGTGTGAGGGCATGTAACTCGATGCACAACACCTTCCTCAGCCATCCACTTAGACAAGCTGCAAAATTCACCTCCCCAATCACTTTGAAATTCCTTGACTGAGATTTCAAACTGGACACTAACCATCTTATGAAACAATTTGACTATACCAGCTGCTTGTGACTTGTCTTTCAACAAATATAACCACGTGTGCCTCGTACAGGCATCAACAAAGGTTATATAATATTTATAACCATTAGATGCTACATGCGAGGGCCCCAAAGGTTGGTATACACAAGTTGAAATGGTGTATATTGAGTTTGAGAAGCTGAAAACGATATTTTATGGCTTTTACCCATACGACACGCAACGCACATAGGCAAGTGATTTTTATTCATATGTTTCAAGAGCTTTACATCGACACTGTTACAAACCTAAACCAGATTTTCAAAACTAGGATGACCTACTCTCCTATGCCACAATTCATACACAGAAGCACTTACATCAGTTAGAAAGACTTCAGCAGACATGTCTTCTTTATCTACTTTTGTATCAAACTTATACAAGTCATTGTTCTCACGACCTTGAAGCAACACAGTGTCAGTGCCTTCATCTCGAACTAAACAACGTTGGGCATGAAACTCGAAGAACACCTTATTGTCCCTAGCAAACTTAGAGACAGAAAGAAGATTTCTTGTCACATTTGGTACATGTAGAACTTCATTAAGCAACAATTTGCGAGAAGGACAATTAGTATTAAGCATAGAACAACCTTTATTATCAATAGGAAGACGCACATCGTTACCTACCACAAGCTTACCTGGTCCATTATAAGAAGAGGAGTGCAACATATTGGCAGATTCAGGTGTCACATGATGTGTGACACCTGAATCAACTACCCAAGAACCCCCTGCAGTGGCCAAGTTCACCTGAGGAGTAGAATCACCATTCTCAAGCAAAACTGACTCATCAAATATACCGACATTTACATTTCCATACTCAGCATTACCAGGCCCAACTGATCCTCCAGAAACACCAGAAAAAGATTGGTCAAAGCGGTACCAACACCTATCGACCAGGTGTCCAAGTTTTCCACACAACTGGCACTGGAACTTAACACAACCCCTTTCTCGACCAACAAACCTACCAGATTGTGATTGAAAGCTTTGTCTTCCTCGAAAACCATAGCCCCCTCGAAAGGCAGAATGATCTCCATGTGTTTGATCCACGTTAGCACTCATCACCACTTCATCATATTGACTACCAAACCCAGCTAACTGATACTCAACATCCATTAACATAGACTTAACACTGTCCACTGAATGTGAATCCTTGCTTGCCGTAATAAGAGCTATCCAAAGCTGAAACTCCCTTGGCAAGCCATTCAAGATGCTGGCGATGTATTCGACCTCCGGTACTGGATTGCCACAGGAGGCTAGAGCATCGCAAACCTCCTTAACCTGAGCCAAATATACCCGAATGTTGCTATCACCTTTCTTAAGAGCACGTAGCTTATAATGCAAACTGATCACCGAAGTCGTGGATTTGCGAGCAAAAATTTTCTGAACTATAACCCACACATCATTAGCTGTCTCGACGCCAACAAATTGAGGAAGTAATGAGGAACTGATGGTGGAAAGTAACCAAGATGCCAAGGCACTATCCTGAGCAACATACTCTTCATATTTGTCATTTGCAACCAGCGAACCACCAGGACCATACCATTTCTGGAAGAGGTTGCGAACCACCAGTCATTAACTTCTCCAGACGATGACTTCGCACTGTCAACAGAACCTGTTGCTTCCACAAGAGAAAGTTGAATTCATCGAGAACCATATTTATCTTCTTATTGGTAAACGACATGGCAAAAGACTTAGAAGAAAACAATAAGGGAAACAAGCAAGAAGAGGAGAACGAAAAGAAAGAAAACAACCAGAGCGCGCGGAAGACTCAGAGATGGCTCTAGCATCCCAGCGAAGATACCATGTTGAAATGTACTCAACTTTTATTCATACGAATTCACATACAATCATTACTTATTTATACAACAAAATACCAGCCCTTAACAACCTATGGTTAGCTAACAAATAGTTCTGAACTAACTAATCAACTTGCTGAAAAGAAGCTAGAAGAAGCTTGAAGAAGCTTCCAGCTACTACGTCTAACAGCTAATTATCTATGAATTAACTATTATGCTTAAAATATTTCAATAATCAATTAATTTAAATTAAATATTATAAAGATTTGATATAAAAATGATCTTCCTAATTTAATTTATTCGTATCGATTTATGTACACACTGTTCTCTTACATATGATTGGTTACGAGAAGTTTGATTTTAAAACGATTTCCTTTAACCACAAAACAATTTGATGGAGTTTCAACCGAAAGCTTTATTTTTGAAAGAATTATGATTGTGTTAATTTGGTCCAAAAATGTGTACAGCATCTTCCTAAGCCGTAACTAATTAAGTTAATGGTCTTGTTGGGTGTCCAGTTGTAGTAAGAATATGTGCTTATCTTATTTACCTTTTAATCTAAAAATCTTGATTTTTTGATTGAATAGGATCACAATGTCGTACAAGTTTTATACTACACGTTATAAAAAATGTTTTTTTTCACATATTTTATTTGTTTATTTAAAATGCAATTTAAGAGTGTTAATTTGTGTGAATATTCTCTTTTAAAGAATTATTTAAGAATATTATAATTAAAATTATTTGAAAAAAATATTCTTCACTCGATACACGTTAGGACAATTCATATTCTGTCGATGGTGATTTTAAAGCTCGCGCTGAATTAAATGTGAGTCTCATCTGACTACGTTCATATATAGGGATGGTAAAAATACTCGTTTCCGACTTGATTAGATATGTCCCGACCCGGTCAATCAGATTTTTTTTAATTTTAAGGATCAGGGTAAGACGGGCTTAAAAATTATTAAGTCGGGTTGGGTTCGGGTATTTGTTTGAAATTCTCCGTCTTGCCCCGCTCTGATATATTTTTATATATTTTATTATATTTATAAAAATATCATTATACATAAATATTTTTATGTGCTTTAAGTAATTTTTATACTTTTGAAGTTGGTTCTTACAATAAAAAATTATTAGGTGTTGTTCGAATTTTAATATATTCGATTCTGTTAGTCGATGATTCTAGTTTTTTTTCTTTTAAATATGTAATTTAACATACGAATAATTTCAATTATATTTTATTTTATTTTTTTACATAGAATATTTAAAATTACTTAAAAACCATAATTTATGATTGTGATAAAGAATTATCGAATCTAACTTTATCGTTGACGAAGATTATTTTTTTATTTTTCGGATAAAATCGAGATCGAATTTAAGAAATAATATATCAGGCAGGGTAAAATAGATAAATTAATATTTTAATCCGGATCGGGTCGAGATTAGATTTAAGGATTACTAAATTAGGGCAGGGTCGGGTGGGAAAAAACCCGCCCCGCCCCGATCCGTTACCGTCCCTATTCATACAGCATACGTGTCAAGATCGTCAATTACGTTCGGATGGCTTTCCCTCCACCATCGGCTCCGTCCACCACCATTTTCCTTTCCGAAACAGCTTTGGCGGAATTACCAATATTGCTGTCGACTCCACCACAAAAACAAAGTAACAAAACTCCTGTCGTGTCTTAGATCTGTTTTCTTTTCTTTTTCTTACCGTTCTTAGACCTGCTTACATTTGCCAATAAATCTGATTAAGAACAACCATAATTCTTTAAAAAATGGTATACGTAATTCTGATCATTGCACTGCATTACTGGCTATCTTCATTCCAGATTCACTGTGGCAGGCAATCTTCCATATGAAGCAGATGAATCCTCTGCGCAGTTTCTCCTCATCTTTCCCTGATGTATACACTTTCTCACCCGCCGGCGTAATGCAACGTCGGTACCTATTCACCGCCACCATCCCACCAGGGATCGTCGGATCGTATTTGAACACCGTAAAACAAAGCAAATATGTAAGTCTAAAAACCCATTTTCAGATTACATATACGTAAGTGGCCATGTTAAAGGTGCAACCATCGGAGCCTCCGACAATGTAAGTTGCTGCATCAATCAGGACGATGGGAAATGGATCGCTGAGGATGAGGGCGATGAGAATCCCATAAGTGACACTAATATTAATATTAATATTAATATTAATGCTAGTTATGTTGGGCGTAAATCGTCCACTTCTTTCTCATGTCTCCTCTTATACCTTCGTTTTAAATTAGAGGTATAGGGTTTAGGGTTTAAAGTTAGGGTTGTGGGAATTAGGGGCAAGGTGTATTTTTTAGGATACAGGGTTTAGGGTTTAAGATATAGAAAATAAAGTTTAGAGTTTAAAATTTAATTTTTTAAATTTTTTAATAGGAGACATAAATAGTGGCATGATAAAGAGACAAATGATTTCTACTCGTTATGTTGGATGCAAATCGTCTACTTCTTTCTCATGCCTCTGTTTGTGCCTCCGCTTTAAATTAAAGGGTATAGGGTTCAAGGTAGGGGTTGTGTTCAGGATTTAGAGAATTAGGGGTAAAGTATATTTTTTAGAGTGTAGAGTTTAGGATATAGAAAATAAGGGTTAGGGTTTAAAATTCAAATTTTTAAAAAATTTCAAAAGATGCATGATAAAGAGGTAGATGATTTTTGCTCAGTTATGTTAAGAAGTTTTTTTTTATTGTTTAACAACATCCCGTTATAAATCGAATGACACACACTTAATATTCTATATTCGGGATAAGGTTGTTCGAGTCAGGATTTCAAAGGTAAATAAATGGTTCCAACGGTAAAAGATGGTGTTATTCATTTTAAGTGATTTGAGATTGAACTACGTAATTTATACGGTGTATTTACATTTTCGAAAAAAATAAGAATAAAAAATATATTATAATATTATTATACTATTATATTAAAAAAATTATAAGATAAATTTAGTTAATATCGTATTATCAAAAAAAATCAACTTTAAAATCAACATTATGAGTTCGAATTTTACCGAAAGTACAATTTATTTTTCTTTCGGTCCGGAAGCTCGAAGAAACTTTTTGTACCCTTTGGGAGTAAAAAGGAGATAAAAATACATTCTCAATATCAGAGACAGAGTTAGAAATTCATTTAAGAGTATTATTTTTTAATGTTATTTAAGAAGATTAATTATTTAAGTGTCAAAAAATTCGACCGAAATAGATCGTATTTACTAACTTCAAAATAAAAAATATATATATTTTATTAATTAGTGTAGGTGTGATTTTTTTATTGAGAGCTAGTATAACTAATCCATTTAAAATTTGGATTGAGTCTTAATGAAAGACTTGAAAATGCTATAAATCAGACCACGTTATGCTTTGTCCAGAACACAAACAACAAGAAGCTGGCCATGGCTATAGCTACTAAATCTTCCATGCCTTTCCTTTTCATCTATTCTCTTTTGCTTGCTCCTTGCTTATCTTTCTCGGTCCCGGAGGCCACCGTCCGTGACTCGGTTCCGATCGTGAGCGGTCTCTCCTGGACTTTCTACCAAAACTCATGTCCCACCCTCGAATTCATTGTCCGAAACTACCTGATGTCGGTGTTCAGTACCGACATCGGCCAAGCTGCCGGCTTGCTCCGTCTTCATTTCCATGATTGTTTCGTCCAGGTACATTACGTGACACTGTGATGTCCGAATGCCATTTACGGTATGATGTGACATAGTCGTTATTTCATGATTTTGATTCGTTCCATGTTGAATTTTTATTAGGGATGTGATGCATCGGTGTTGTTGGACGGATCGACAAGCGGACCGGGGGAACAACAAGCTCCGCCGAACCTCAGCTTGAGGGCTCGGGCATTCGAAATCATCGACGAACTGCGTAATCGCATCGAAAACGCCTGTGGAAGAGTCGTCTCTTGTGCTGATATCGTTGCTCTTGCTGCTCGGGACTCCGTTTACTTGGTATCAAAAATCATACTTTCTTTTATATAAAATCATTCATATAATTTTTTTATTATTTTCTATATAATCATTAATATTTATACGATGAACACGAATATAAAATTAAAAATTTAATTGAACCTTCGTTAAATATATATTTTTTAATAAAAATGTTATAATTTTTTCATTACAATAGGGACTAAGGATCCGAGATTGTACCAAATGTTAATCAATGGTACAATAGTCAATTTATCGGTGCCATAAAGCCTAAATTTATGAAATCTTAGGTAGAAGTAGTTGTACATGGACTTTTCAATATTTTTCATTAAATTATTTGTATTTAAATAAAGTTTAAATTATTTTACACCGTATAATTTAATATATATCGTATAAAAAATAATATAATAAACATATTTGGCTTCATTTCTTGCAGTCGGGAGGTCCATATTATGGTGTACCATTGGGCAGGAGAGATGGACTAACATTCGCCACACTAAATGTAACATTACAGAACTTACCACCACCTACGGCCAATGCTAGCACCATCCTCTCCATGCTCGCGACCAAAAACTTGGACCCGACCGATGTCGTAGCTCTCTCGGGCGGTCACACGATCGGCCTAAGCCATTGCACCTCTTTCACCGGCCGACTCTACCCTACCCAAGACCCTACCATGGACCAAACATTTGCCAACAACCTCAAAGTGATTTGTCCGACAACGAATTCGACCAACACGACGGTGTTGGACATAAGGACCCCTAACATATTCGACAATAAATATTACGTTGATCTCATGAACAGGCAAGGGTTGTTCACGTCGGACCAGGATTTGTACACCAACGGTACAACGAGGGGTATCGTTACTAGCTTTGCCGTTAATCAGACACTATTTTTCGAGAAATTTGCGGTGGCGATGATAAAGATGGGACAGTTGAGTGTGTTGACCGGTAACAATGGGGAGATTCGCGCGAATTGCTCGGTGAGGAACGCCAATAATAAGTCGTATTTGGCGTTTGTGACGGAAGAGCTACCGGTGGAAAGTGGTCGGTCCGAGTATTAAGTACTTAAGTTTAATTCAAAGTGTGTAACATGTTAACTATGTCATTTGCATGTATGACTGTGTTGGCTGAGCTTTGTGTTTCACTATGTTTGGGAGACTATGTTCTACTTGTTTTCTCTATGTCTGGTTTTATTGAATAAAATTACAGCTTTTTATTAATTTTATTTCAAAAAAAAAAAATACAGATGGTGAAATTTAAAATATATTTGTACAGTTGTGGGGAAATATTTTATTTGGTAGGATGTTCTTATTCACTATTATAACATTTGTTTTTTATATGATATTTTTCTTCAGGTTGCTTAAAATTTCAAACTAAAATATTTTCTTGGTAGGGCTAAACGTTCGATCTAAATTTTATTTAAAAGATTAAATTAAGTAGAATTTACGAAATTTGAATCTCAACTCGAGATTTTGAGTACATGTAAAAATATAATGGTAATTATTTATAATGTTATAATAGATATTGATTTTAATTAAAACGACTTTCTATATCCGTTATACATATATTCTTCATATTTTTATATGAGATATACATAATATATCATACAGAATTGATAAACCTGATTCCTTGGTGAAAATTAATCAACTAATTACTAAAAATTTTAAGTTATTTGAATTATTCGAAATTTTTTATTTTATAACTTAAACTTTATTTAAAAAAAATAGTCGTATTTAAAAAATTATGCGTCATTTTTTTCGTATTAGATTAAATCAAATATTTTTTTAATTAAATCGAATTTTACTCGCCCTTTATTTATTGAAAATCGGTTCTCTTATATCCGATTTTCACTTTTACCACAAAGTCAGCATCTCTTTGCTTAAAATTTCAAACCGGTTTGCTTAAAATACACACATTTATATATATATATATATATAATTTTCACATTTTTTATATTATACAGATTTTCGGGGGATTTTTCAAAATTTTGAATTTTTCCCTCGTAATAAAAATAATTAGCTTGCCATTGATTATCCTTATTTACTTATTTTTAAAATTATAAAAATAAATTAATTCTTTTTCAAGAGAAATTAATTTTTTAATTTTAAAATTAATAAAACAAAAATATCAAGATTGTTATTATTCTTACCATGTTATTAAAAATATTATCGTGTAGGTTGACATACCAATAAAAGATTATGGTAGTTAAGACTCGAGATTTATTAATTAATTTATATTTTATTTGGTAACGTTATCGAATTTTGCGTTTAGATTGAAAAGTCATGTTTAAAGAAAAATCGAATATTTTGCTTCTCCAAACGTAGCATATGTGATCAAAATTGACGAAAAAATAAAGTATAAATGCACTAAAAGCGGTTTATTCGAATAAATTTATCTGAAAATTAGTAAAAAGATTATATTAAACAGAACTTTAGTGTAATTGTACTCAAACTCGGGTCATCTAGGTGAATAACATCATTTTTTACTACAAGGATCACTCCACGAGTTCATTACTCTAAGGATCTAATTGATTTAAACTAAATTAATCTAAAAACTAAAATAATTAAATTTAAATTCTAAATATAAGTAAAATAAATAAAAAATAAATCTAATTAAACAAAGATAAATAAATAAATAGCTTGGTTAAACCAGCAAAATATACTTAATAAATTAAAGTTTTTAACAATAAAAAATTAAAACACGACAAATTTATTGAGAAAGAAAAAGTAATTAATATTATTATTTTATTTTTTATACTTTTATAAAATATTAAATAAAATAACTAAAATAAACAATAAATTAATAACCATTTATACAAACTATGTACCACTCTATCTATGATCATCCATTAAATAAATTTAAATAATTTTTTTAATATTTTCTTTCACAACCACCATTATTCATGTTCATAACATAAGATAATCGAATTTATATGAAGCACATAACTTATATGGTACCACAAATTAATTAATTTCTAATATATATATATATATATCCTTCACGTCCTTTTAGGAGGCCCAATTTTGAATATATGGGCCGATTAATATTCAAATAACAATGTAGACTATATTAAGTGGGCCACAAATTTCTTTAGTTTTATTTTTTTATCGTTATTCCGGTTTTCAGGGTCTCACTCTGATTAATTCGAACCAACCCATTTTGTATACTTAACTTTGATGGGGTGAGTTTTTCAGTAAGAATTTTTACGTACACGTCTTGAACCTAAGACTTAAACGAAACCAAGCTGCTTACCACTTGAATGAACACTTAACTTTAAATTTTAATCAACGTAGTTAGTACCTTATTGGTAGATGTACTTTTTTAAATATTGGTGCATGCTAATAATGATCTATTTAATTGTATCATTTTTATTGTTATTTTTTAAATAACTCTAATAATTCTATTTGAGTTTTGAATGTAATTATCGATGCTGATAAATGAGATTGAGGATAAAAATAAATATTTGAAAGTGGATGACAAATTCATAAATAAATCAAATTTTTTAAAAAATTAGATAAGAGGATAAAGGTAAAAAAATCTTTACTCATTTAATTCTATCGGTGTACAATTTATTAAAATAAAACTTAAATTTTCAAGAAATAAATGTTTGTTGATTTTTTTGTTAGGTATGTTGAGTTGATTTGGTCATTTTTTTAATCAATTACAATGTTATAGTAGTATCTGTTCTAGAGTATACTCTCAATTATTAGACATTGATCGCTCAATCACTGTGCTGGTATTACTAGTGCTCGAACCCGTGATCTCTAAAAAAACAATCGTTCCTTTAACAATTGAGACTAGATGGTTCGTGCTGATTTGGTCATTATTTTTGCTTTTATGTGGATTTTTTTTAAAAGCACACCGTTTAAATAGATATATCAAATTAATTATTTGAATTAATTACTTATTGCATTTGAAAAGTAATGAGATCAAATTATGCTAAATTAACGTACTAAATGCCAAATTTGAATATAATGCAAGGATCAAAACCAAAATTTTACCATTGGCTACAAAGAAATATACTTGACAAAATATCTATAAGACAGAAGCTGTCCCAGATGGCAGTACCAACCCGACACTCCCACCCACCGGTTCCCGATCTCCCAACATCAGAAGTAGTCGAGACTTGTACGAAAATTCGAATCGATTTAACTCGACTCTTTCTGTAATTGAATTCGAGCCTCTTTCTATTCCGATTACTTAGCGGATTCGACAATGAAGGTTGAGGAAACAACAAGAACATCACTGTTCATACAACATTTCTCGAGTTCCGATCTCGAATAAGCCATCGACGGAGACTTCAAACAGTCGACGAAAGAAGCATTGATTGGCTTTTAGATTTATACGACACTTCATAAGTTCCGACACTCGATTGCAACTGGACAAGTTGTCGACTTACGATTAGTATCTTCATCGACGTAACGACTAAGACGTATCTCTCAAGGTTCGACACTTGGCTAGTTTGATCACTCCCATGGCTGCCAGGGTTTCGAGCTCTGTTTTTTAGATTTGAAAATAAAGTGTAAGATGAATGAAGAGAAGAGCAGATGAAAAAGAATAAGGACGGGATTGAAAATGAAAGATGAGAAAACTTAAGGATGAAATTGTAAAATAGGTAAAATCTAGATGACTAATTTCGTTATTATGACTTACGTAAATGGAGATTTTTTCTAGAAAAATAGGTTCTATTCTGGGTGGGAAAAAACGCAGTTTTCCGGTATCGATCTCGGATCCAGTGAGATTCGATAAATTTTTATTTGATATTAGTTTCGGTAAAACTGAGATTAGATTTAAAATTTAGGTCCAGATCATAACTAGGACCGGGACTGAATCTTAATTTTTGATCTGGTATCCAATGGGTACCTAATAGAACCGAGATCAATACTAAATATCCGATATTGTTTTTTTGTTTATTTTTCTTATTAAACTTTCTCTCTATGTATGAATATTATAAGTAGATTAGTTTTAAAATTTTAATTTTCAAGCCTACAATGTTCTAATTTTATTATTTAATGTTAATAGTGGTAGTTGATTTTTTTAATTACTTATTTTTTAAAAAATAAACTAATTGATCGGTACCCGATATTAAAATCGATTTTCACAGTAATGAGATTAATTCTTAAAATTTAAGATTCTGTATGACCGGAACTGGGATCGGTTCTATAATATAAATAGACGAAATGGTTGGCGATAATATTTCATGTATAAATTTGAGAATAAAATTTTAATTTCCTTTTATAATTTTTTTACCATCTTTTTTAATTGAACCCTTTTTCTTACTAAATTTTAAGAAATTTCGATATGCATTTTTTCAATTAAAACTTTTTAATATTTAGGCATAAAGATAATTTTAACCCTTAACGTTTATAGTTTTTATCGTTTTGGCACTTATTCTTTTTTGGGATAAATTTAGCCCTTAACCTATGTTTTTTTGACAAATAGCTTATTTTTTAACTAACTTGATGACTGGACCGTTAAAAATTTAACGATGATATATATATGGAATATAATTTTAAATGACATTGAATATAACCTATCAAATACATATATATATATATATGGAATATAATTTTATTCTAATATAAAATATAAAAAAATTAAAATTCAAATAAAATATTAAAAATTAATTAATTCTAAAATAAAAGATTATTAAACATTTTTAACCCTAACTACGATAAAATCAAAATCTTATTCGAATTGTGTTTATATTTTTTATGATGAGATTTTGATTCTATCGTAGTTAAGGTTAAGAATGTTTAATATTTTTTATTTTAAAATTAATTAAATTTTAATTGTTTTATATTTTATATTAGAATAAAATTATATTCCATATATATATGTATTTGATAGGTTACATTCCATATCATTTAAAATTATATTCCATATATATATATATATCATCGTTAAATTTTTAACGATCCAGTCATCAAGCTAGTTAAAAAATAAGCTATTTGTCAAAAAGATATAGGTTAAGAGCTAAATTTATCCAAAAAAAGAATAAGAACCAAAACGACAAAAACTATAAACGTTAAGGGTTAAAATTATCTTTATGCCTAATATTTATTATGTTTTACCTTGTAACTTTTTATTAATCATCCTTTTTAAGGTTCGATTAAACGATAATATTTATAATTGTTAAGTTAATTAACCTATAAATATAATTGTTATATTCCTTAACAGTTAATTATTCATACCATAGTATTTAATTGGTTCTAAGTTGAATTTTGAATTATTCGAGTTGAATTTTATTCGTGTCGGATTAAAAAGATAGGATATTGAGAAAAATCCTGTCTCTTTTCATGCATTCTTTTACGCCTCTTGTTGAAATTTTTTTAAAAAATAATTTTTAAACTTTAACCCTTATTTTTATATTCTAAACCTTAAACCCTAAACCCTAAAAATATAACCTACACGCTAATTTTTAAACCCCAAATATAACTTCTAACATTAAACTCTAAACCCTAAATCCTAACCTCTTTAATTTAAAACGGATACATGAGAAAAAGACATATTAACCCTGAACCGAATACCTTTCCGGAGAATAAACTTAACCAGGCTCGAGCATAAGCCCAAATTCAGCAAGCAACCAAGCAGACCCCACCAACAATATCCTTTCCATGCTCTTTCGTGGGATTGGAAGAACACACAACTTTCATCTTTGAGCTTCGCGTGCTGAAACACTCGTTTCTGCGGACCCGAAAGTTCAGTTCTTAAACAAAACTGTAGCTTATACGGCATCAAAAACAAAAGAATATCACGCTTTATTTCACCCCTTTTCTTTGATTCTCAAATTCTAGGGCTTTGTGTTGTTTTTCTCTGTATTGGGTATTCTCTCGTTTCTTCTCCATTGTTACTGAACTCCACCTGGTTCAAGGTAATGGTTGATTTCCCTGCCTTTTTCTTTTGTTAAATGTAAACCCTTTGTTTTGGTTTTAATAATTCCCTTGTTCTGATATGAAATTTTGTTGTTTTTTAGGTTCCCAAATGGGTTTGCTTGATTCTTCTTTCTTGTATGAATGATTTGTCTGCGTGTTCTGAATTTATCTGGGTTTCATGTTCAGTGTTAGATATAACATATTGATGAGAACTGAGAAGTTTATTGTTAATTACTGGGAATAAAAGTAGAAGAGAAGTTAATTTACTTGTAGGAATTTCAAGCATGGCTAATTTGCCTTCTAATTTGTTGATGATGTTTTGTGGAAATTGTCAAACTTGTGCTTGATTTGAGACTTTGTGTCGAACTCGTAGTTCCCCAGTTAACAACATCAGACACCTTTTGTTTTCATTTACTGTGTTGTACGAGTGATTGGAACATCGAAAACCTCATGAATACTTTGTTTATGTAGTTATATTATATATGTATTGGCTAACTGTGTCATTTTTAGGTAGCAGGTGTGACGTTTTGTTCTGGGGAGAACTTGTTATTTTAATGTCAAAACTCAACACCATCTTCCATGGTTATCTTGATAGGTTAGGGATAGCTTAAACTGATTTCTGTTTTCTAGGAAGCGATAGACTATTATAATTTTATGGCACGGAAAGGTAATCAGCAGAAGAATGGGAAACAAAGGGATACGGAGGGAGGTTATCGAGTCTCCAATGCGAAAGGGAGAGGAAAAGCAAATGAGAAAATGTTTTTTCATGGAGAAGAACTACCGAATGGTAATCCACCAGGCAGTACTTTAAATGAGACTGTGAGCAAAGGTCAGCAAGCTGGGACTGAGAATAAATATAGGCAGAATCCTGAGATATCCATAACAACAGAGAAGCATGGTGATGCAGCTGAGGGTCTTGGTGAATCAATATATTCTGGGGGTAATTCTGGGGATTGCATTGAACATGTAGCTTCAGACGAAGCTTCAACTAGAAGGGAACTAAATGAAATACGACCTGATGGAAACCTTCATCCGAAACACAAAAAGGGAGTTTGGGGCTGCTTGTTGAATGGTTTTCACCTTAAAGACACAATGGAGAATTTAAAGTTTTCAGATTATGTTGTGGTAAGAAATATGAGAGAAGCAGCGAGAGCATCTGCTGTATCCGCCTTCAATGTGATGAGCCAGTGGCTTGAGAGGCAGAGGCCAATTTTCATTTCCCTAACAACTAAAATGTATAATGCCCGAGATCATGTCAAAATAAAGGTTGAACGGTTATATCCCATCGTGTTGACGTGGCTTAGGCATTTCGGAAATATCATGCTTCTGTTGTCAATAATCTGGTTGGACTGTACTCTTAGGGGAATTGATTCCTTTCTCCGAATGGGTACAACGTCATTCTTTTCAGTTATATGGTGCAGTATTTTCTCAGTGATTGCAATGGTTGGGATGTTGAAGTTTCTTATGCTCTTGGTAAGTGCTGGTTGTATCTCAGCTTTGTTTTTCTAAAGGTTTCTTTTTCCATGAGATCCTGATGCCTCAATTTGCATTTTAAGAATCCCATGAATTATCGGCTGCATAAAAATGTTTTCACAAGTATATTATTTGATATTGTTGAGGATTTTTGAGCTATTGATCACCCAACTTTGTGTAATTCTTTAACAATGCCTTATTGATCCTTTGGAAGAATTTCTTGAGCTATTGACAAATTATGCTCATACTTTAAATGTTGGCTACACAGACCGTAGCTGCTCTGACAGCAGTTTTTATCGGGTTTACTTTAGCGATCTTGGTAGTAGCTGTTTTTGGATCTATTTTCCTGTGGTTTTACGGAAGTTTCTGGACAACTCTTCTTGTGATCTTCCTTGGAGGTAATTACTTCTTCCCTTTTTGCTTGGGTTTATTCCATCTTCAAATTAATTATTCCAAACTAATGGAATTCTAATGCTTGCTATTATTTAGGATTGGCATATTCATTTAGCCATGAGCGTCTTGCATTAACGATCACCGCTACATATTCTGTATATTGTGCTTGGATGTATAATGGATGGCTCGGTTTACTTCTGGCTCTAAATCTATCATTTATCTCGAGTGATGTTTTGATCTACTACCTAAAGAACAACATAAATCAGCAAGCAAGACCTAATATGAACCCAGAACAAACAAATGGAGTGCATGCCTCTTTCTCTGAAAATGCTCCGGGGTTTTCAGTAGATCGTGGTCCTGGGGTAGCTTCAACTAGTGGGGTTGATGTAGAGATAACTTCTGAAGAAGAAGTTGCTCGATTGTTGAACTGCACCGATCACTATTCTGCATTGGGTTTGTCAAGGTATCAGAACGTCGATGTTAATGTACTAAAGCGAGAATATAGAAAAAAGGTACCTCCTATTTATTTTTTCACACTATTTGGATATGATCATGCATCATATTTCTACTTGTTATGGTCTTGTTCTTGATAAATCTGAGTGAGCTTCTACGGAAGTTCTATTGAATCAGCTTACACTTGATATCCAATGTTTGTTATCGTTTTCCAATTGTTTACCATAATAAAAAGGAACAAGACATCTCTGAAGTTGAATTTTACTTTGATAGGCAATGCTGGTCCATCCTGATAAGAACATGGGAAATGAGAAGGCTGTGGAAGCTTTTAAAAAACTTCAAAATGCATACGAGGTAATCTCTTGGTTTACTATGTTTTTGACCGGATATGGTTTCCATTTCATTTCTGAGAATAATAATATAATTTCATATCTAGGTCTTACTTGATTCTACGATGCGAAAAGCATATGATGACGAACTTAGGGGGGAGGAGCTGCTAAACTATTTCCGTAGGTTTCAAAATGCTTCTCGAAAGGTTTGAGCATATGTCCTCCATGTTCTTCACTTAAATATATTTGCCGAATGTTCTATCATGTTAGACTTTCTTACTTGAAGTTTGATATGTATGTGTGTGTGCGCACGAGTTAGGATCCACTTACACTATGTAAAAGTCACAAAGTTTTACACTTATTCAGGACCTTTGGATGAGTGTAAACTAATGGTTGAGATTAAACTCTTCTCTTTTCCCCCCTTAAAAATCTCCACATTTTCAACTAATCTCGACCATTAGTTTACACTCATCCAATGGTCCTAAATAAGTGTACAACTAAAAAATTTTACACGGTGTAAAAAGATCCTCTCTCTCTCTCTCTCTATCTATATATTAGGTGTATCAAATCTCTGTATCATACCTGACCTTTTTATTGCTTTTGATTGGCAGAATGGTGGACATGGTATTTTTCCTTCTGGATTTAAATGGCCAGAGGCTGATGGGGAGGAAGCTTTCGGAGAACCTAGGCGAATTGCCTGCAAAAAATGCGGTAACTTTCATGTCTGGCTACAGACAAAGAAATCAAAATCTCAAGCAAGATGGTGCCAGGTATTTCCTTTTCCTCCTAAAACATCATCTATACATTTTAAGTTGTCCTTCAAGCATGAGTCCCCAGTTTCGATAACATGGTGTCCTGTCCCTCACAATAATTTATTTATGTTTCTGGAATATTGTCTAAAGGAATGCAAGGACTTTCATCAAGCAAAAGACGGAGATGGATGGGTTGAACAATCATCACAGCCCTTCCTTTTCGGGTTATTGCAGAAGGTGTGCACTTTCCACCCCTCATCACATGCTGATACTTTTTCCCTCACTTTTTTTACATCTTCGTTTCAACATATATCGATTATACATTCTCTAGGAAAACAGTTGAAAATAAGAGGAATGGGAATCACTTCTAAAATATTTACACGTTACGGCTCCAAAACAAACCCAACTGGTTTAGTGATGAGTTTTTTTCGGCTCAATATTCTAAAATCTTGAGATTAATTCTGTGTCTTTATGTAAATGTAATAGTTATTTCGTTATGGGTGTAGGTGGATGCTCCCTCTGCCTATGTCTGTGCCGATAGCAAGATATATAATGCTACCGAATGGTATATTTGTCAGGTAAAGCGATGTTTATTTTCCATCCATTTATTAAGTAATCTTTGGTTATTAGAAATGAACTTTTCAAAGTATCTGCCGGAAGTTTGATCCTAAATACATATTGGAAACTGGTTAATATTAAGATACCCGGAGTTCATTACAATGCTGGAGTTTTCGTTTGACACTCTTGGAATCTGCATCCTTTATCTAAACTCTCTTAAAACCTCTTTAGTCGAGAATAAAACAGTCGAATGCTGCTGGATTTTTATCTCAGGGAATGAGATGTCCACCGAACACGCATAAACCAAGTTTTCACGTCAACACTAGTTTGACATCCAAGCATAGTACCAGCAAAGGATCTAGTTCCGGACAGAGAGGTGGGAAAATACCAACGCCTAACCCGGATGAAACCATGACAGAGGAAGAATTCTTAGAGTGGTTACAGAATGCAGTACAAGCAGGCATGTTTGACAATTTTCCAGGTAGCACCTCTGCAGAGAGCCCAGTCGCCAAACCTGGAAGTGGCTCGAAGACTGGCGGTAGCAATACAGGCGGCGGTGGTAATGGTAGCGGAAACAAGAGAAAGAAGAAAGGGAAGAAACAATGGTAAGCAGTCATCAAGTGTCTCGAAGGCATCAATGATTTTATCTTCATCCTAACTTCTTTTTCGTCGAATAAATAGCTATGGAGGATCATATTCATACTGGTTTAAAATACATGAAAAGAATAGCCGACAATAGCTTATATAACAATAGGAGAGGTTTTGCTTTGTAAGCTTCAGCAATCTCCAGAATCAGACAATGGAAATGAGTGGTTTATTTCAATGGAATTATACATGTTAAATGTGCTTGGGCTTAGGTGGTCAGGCAATCTGGATTCGGTTAACTCGAGTTTTAAATTTTTGGATCGGTACGGTTCGAGTTAATTTTGGTTTAGAATTGTATCAGTTTAGGTCATTTGGATTCGAGGTTTGAGTTTTTCGGGTTATTTCGAGTTTGGAACAGAGAAGTTTGGGATGTTAAACTTTTAATGGTAACTTGAGTTAGTTGGGTCGGGTTTGGATTTTGGATGAGATTATTTTGTATTCGAATAAGTCCGAAATGAAATTTTAATAAGGGCAAATTCTGTTACTAGTTCTTATATTATGAGAAAGTTGTGGATTTGATCCTTGCATGCTTATTTAGTTATTTTTAGTCCTGTACTTTTAAAAATTTGACAAAAGTTAAAGGGCTAATCTTATCGTTTTAATAAGTAATATTTAGTCTTTGAATTTGAGAATTTTTTCAATTCAGTCTCAATACTTTTTTTATACTCCTTTCGTCCCAAAAATACTATCTCTTATTGACTTTTTGAAAGTCAAATTTTTAAAACATTGACTATAATTATATTAAATATTTTAAATAATTAAATTTTATAAATTATATATCTAAAATCTACTCGATTAGAAGTTTTTAAAATATATTTTTATAAATAATAAATTTTAAATAATCAAGAGTAAAAGTTAAAAAAGTTTGACCCAAAAAAGTCAATAAAAATAATATTTATAGGACAGAGGGAGTATCAATCTTTGCATTTAATGACTTCCAATTTTAGTAATTTTTATGACGAAAATTTATCATATCATCAGATATTAAAAATAGTTGAAAATCGTACTTCAGGATTAAAGATATATTCAACAATAATTCTCTAACGGGCGTTAGAACACCAAATGAAGAAATAATATCAAATAAGTATCTCTTATTTATTAAACGAGCATTTGTCCGTTTTTTTTTTGTTGTTGTTGAATTTTGCATCTAAACGGACGTTCCGCCACAATTAAAATTTTCACGATAGGCATTAGATCTCTTAAGGTTAGAGGTACGAATCCTAATGTTAAGATAAAAAATTAAATTAAAAATATCATCTTATAATAATTCTTTATAAAACTCGATCTGAATTAGTTGATCAATAGGTCAGAAACCAATTGTTAAATAAAAAAATCGAGGATGATATTGAAAAAAAAAATATAGATTAGGGACTACTAAACTTGGGACCTTTTCGTAATTATAAAAACATATTGAGGAGTAAACAAGGAATTTCTTAAAACACGTTAGGTCAAAAAAATTTAGGGGAAATTTCTCTTTTGTTTCCTTTAATCTGTTAACGATTGCATTCGTCTGTTGTTTCGAAGTGAATTCCCAGTTGCAGAACGGAAGAAAAGGTAAAGTCTTTAGCATCGTATTCTCCGGTCCTCTGGGTAAATCTTGGTCATCGTTTTTTCTTTAAATCTTTTGTTTATGATTGCAATACAGTGCTTAATCGTCAAAATACGCTTTTAATTTGTTTAAATTGTATGTTATTGTTTGTTTTTGAATGATTTCTCGATGCTTAGATCTAATACGATCCCTAGGTTTCAATTATGTTGGATGTGGAAGAATTAGGGTACTTTTTTTTCTTATTTTGTCTCGTAATTCGTACTGATTAGATGGAATTTGGGGATTTTTGTTATTTCTTTTGAGTTTTGAATCAAATCTCCAAAAGCTGGTGCCCTTACTTCTCTTGGGTTATTGGAATGATGAAGTTTAACTCATTTTTCGTTCTCTCCAACATGCCTATGAATTTGGATTATTTAGTTTCTATCAGTCAATTCCTGAGCAAATCTCTATTTTTGAGTGTTTCTTCTAGTTGCTTCGAAAAATCTTGTTGATGTTCCATTGGGATTCTTGGATTTGATGTTCCAATCCTTTATTCCCAAGTATTTGTTTGCTGCTTCATTAGGTAATTCACCTTGAGACTCAGGCGGATCTAAGGGGCGGCGGGACCGTTGGCTCCCGGAAGCTCCTTCGATCCATAAATTTTAACTAGCATAGAACTTTTGATTTCTCTCTAGAATCATATTTAGTCGTTTCTTTAAAATTATCGAATCGAGATTATTGGTTGTTTGTATGATGTTCACAGTTCAACTCATGTATCTGTTTTTTGTTTCCAGAAAGTTATTATGGCTGGACATAGTGATTCAAGTTCTTCCGAGAAGAAATCAAGTGAAGCTATGAACGATTTACCGATTTTTAGCGCGGAGAATATGCAGAATAACATGAAAGTTATATATTACAGGTTTGTTCTCCATGTTTACAGAAATGTGATATTATGTCTCGAATGCCATGTCTAAGTTCTGTTCCAATTTGCAGCCGAACATTTATGTCTATCATCGGAGGGGTTATTGCTGGGATTTTAGGCTTCACAGGCCTTATGGGGTTTGTCTTTTATTTTCTTGTCATGGCAATTACTTCAATTGGACTCATAGCAAAGGCAAAGTTCTCGGTTCATTCGTACTTTGATAGCTGGAACCGGATTATACTTGACGGTTTCATGGGTGGACTTATGGTAAGCTTCTTTAAGTTTCGAGTTGCACTTACATATTCCGTGTTCTAAACTTTCATCGTCTAACGGTGTTCTTTAAATTTATGCAGTCATTCGTGCTATTCTGGACGTATCCTTTCTTTCTAGTTTCTTACAATGCTACACAAACACAGACAGTTGCACGTGCATTCAAAATTCAAACCCTAGTTGTTAATTCATGGATTCTGCATTGTCTCTGCTGATTTTCGTTTAAATTGCTAATAACGCTCGGTCAAGCTGGCAGATCTTAGGAACGGAAATTTGCCGGATTCCGGTTTATCTTTTACTACATACTTTTTGCCTATTGGTTCTTCTTTAACATCAACAGATTCGCCTACGACATTGTGCATATATTCTGAAGAAGAATGTACAACACCTCATCGGAAAAGGAAGTCGAGTTCACTGCCCTTGCCTTTGCTGCTGGCAACTGAAATCTCCGGTGATTCGGGTTTACCTTTTGATTACTTTCTTTTAGACAGTTTTTACCATATTTTCTTGGACTCCCTGATTCAATCAAACTTTTGGGGATATATTTATGTCTTAAATGTTGGTAGACTTGTCTCTAAGATAGAGAAAAGATGTGAGAACTGAACATTGGGGATTTTTTTGTTTTAATTATCGGTATTCAACCCATTGGCTGATTAATCTAAACTGGGCATTGTTGAGGTTCATTATGAGATCGGTCCTCTTAACCCAAGAAAAAACATTTTTCTCTATTTACAAGGTTGATTGTTCTTCCGATTTTTAGGGTTTTGTCCTGATTAATTCTAACCGACCTGTATCGTACATTTAGTTTTGGTAGGTGAATTCAGTTGATCAAACTACTCATCTTTGTGGAATATTTTTACATGATATATATTTTTAATAATCTCACTTGTCAATTTTGTCCTACTTTTTATGGACCGTTACGTGGGGTTGGTCACTTCGAAAATGTAAAAAATTAATATCTTAATTGTTATGAATATATTTATTCATGGTGGATATCTATATATTAAGTTAAAGTTTAATGGGCTTTATTATTAGGGTTTAATACCCGATTTTCATATTATGCCTATAAATATAGATTTTTGGACAAAACATTGTACACAACCTTACTTTGAGAATATAATATAAATTTATCTCTTTTGTCTCTCATCTTTGTTCTCCTATTTTATTCTTGTTCTTTACTTTATTCACAACACGTTATCAGCACGAGACTTTAACCAACGGAGGTGTTTGTCGTTCGAATCTTGAAGGAATTATTGAAAAGAAATGTTACTAGCATAAATCAAAGATAAATTCTTTTCCTTCAATTATATTTTAATTATCTGTTATTTTTCTCTCTTGATCTTTGATTTGATTTTTAATTTATTAAAAATCTTTGGTTGTTTGGTGTTTGTGTAGCGATAAAGTGATTCACTTCCTGTGGTATTTATCGACAATTCCCGAAAAAGATTTTAACAAAATATTGGTGATTAAACTTTCTACATATTCAAATTAGTGGAAAGTTCGATATATTTTATTTATTTAATTTGAGATTTCTTTTGTCTTTATTTATAACTAATATTTGTTTATTTTATTATTATGATGAAAGATTATGTTTTAATCATGTTCTAAGTATTACATGATATTAAAACAAATATTAAATCTTTAATTAATATGTTCTTTATTATATTGGTTTAATCCGAGTATATTGACTGGACATCTCGTTTTGCGAGGCTACTGGTCTCAAAGGAGGTTCTTTTTAAAGGACCTTGTGGGTTGGTTTAACAATGTCGCGTATAAGGATTAAATTTTTGTTCATTATATGTATTATATATATATATTGGTTGATCAATTACTATTTAATAGTATGAATATTAAATTTACTTTTATTTATTATTTATTTATGCGAATTTACTTTATATATTATTTATTTATTTTTTATGTTAATTTTTCTTTCAAAGAATATGATTACTTTCGGAATAAAATATACAATAATTTATGTCGATTCATGATTAGCAGACAGTGCAAGTACTCATACAATATTTAAGCATAAGAAATATTTTTTTCATTTAAATACAAGGGAAATATAAGTATTATATCTCAAAGTACAAAAATATCAGTGCTTTAGAAGAACTCTTGAGAGCTTATTTTTGATCCGATTTGATATGATATGTTATTTTTTTAATATTTTTTCATTCCTCGAAGTGAATGATACAAAACACATATTTTTTTATTTCCCGAAGTGAATGAAATAAAACACGTACTAAAAGGTGCATGATTATGCATGTTTTCTCATTTTAAATGCAAGAGAATAATATGAGTACTATATCTGGAAGTACTAATATCACAAAAAGCTTCGACTAAGCAAATATGTTATTTGTCAAATGAGACTTTATCCCATATTTACAGTGCATTATGCTCGTTAAGCAAATATGTTATTGCCAAATGAGACTTTATCTTATATTTACAGTGCATTATACTCGTCAAAGTCACAAAGAGACTTATTGAATTTTAAAGATATTTGCAAAGATTATTGAGAATATTAGTCAAGGGGATACTGACTATCTCAATATTACGAGTATAACTTAAGGCAATAATGAAATTTTGATAAAATTACATGCACTGTCATCCATATGGTACCACATAAGAATTAGTACAAATTGAAGCTCATATTATTGTAAACTAGATGTTTACTGATAATTTTATTTGGCATGACCGGTTAGACTATCCCGGTTCAATTATGATGCGAAAATTTGCTGACACTTTCATGTGGTCATTTATTGAAGAACTAAGATTTTCTTCATGGTAATATTTCACATGATACTTACTATGAAAGCAATTTGATTATTCAATCATCAACATCTAAGATAGAGTGCTATTAATTTTTCTTGAACGGATACAAGGTGATATATATGGGCTCATACACATTTCTTAAAGATCATCTAGATATTTTATGATTTTTATCGATGCATCGACTAGATGGTTATGTGTATCCTTATTATTAACCCGCAACTTGGTATTTGCGAGGTTACTTGCTCAGTTGATAAAATTATAAGCATATTTTCTATATTATTTTCTAAATACAATCAGTCTTGATAATGTTGATTACATGTAGTATCACAAATTCGCATCAAGCCAACAAATGATCATAAGTTCTCCCAATTATAAATGGTTTTTGGTCAGGAACCAAATATTTATCATCTCAATTTTTTTGGGTGTGCGATATATATTCTAATTGCTCCATCACAACGCACAAAGATGAGTTTTGTTGGGAATATATATAAGAGCTTCTGATAGAGGATTTATTTACAATCCGATTTATTGACTATCATTTTAATGAGTCAATTTACCTAATATTAGGGGGAGAAAATAAATAGCTGGGGAAAGAAATAAGTTGGAATGAATTATCATTTTCTCTTTTTGATCCACGTAATACACAATATGAACTATAAGTTCAATGGATAATTCATTTAGCAAATCATTTGCCAGATGATTTTGCTGACCCTAAAAGAGTGACTAAGTCACGTATACCAACTATGAATGCTCTATTTAAATTTGATGTCATGGAAGAACAAACTCTAGTTGCTAATGAGTCTAACTTACACTTAAAACGTGGTAGACAAGTAAGTTCCAAAGATAAGAGATCCTCGAAAAGGAAAAAGAGCTATATTTTATGATGGTCTGATCGAGGAATCAATGATTATGAAAATCTCTAGAAGAGATTAAATGGTCTCCAACAGAGACATTGACATGACTCAAGTACCTAACAATAAAGAGATCTCAATAGATTATGTCATGTCTGGTAATAAATGGAATTGAAATTAAATCGACGTCGTTAATATATTTGCATGCAATATAGCACTAGAGATTTTATTTGATGATGTGGATCATGAATCATTGTCAATTGGACAAGACAAAGAAATGATTGGCCAACATGAAAGAGGCAATTGAGGCGAAACTAAAATCTCTTTTCAAAAGGAGAAGTATTTGAGCCTATAGCCCATACATTGAAATATGTAAAGCTCGTAGATATAAACGAGCCTTTATGAGAAAGAGAAATCAAAAGGGGAAATCATGAGATATAAGCTCATTTGGTTGCACAAGGATTCTCACAAAGACATGAAATTAAATGAGGAAAATATATTTCTCGGTGGTGGATGCAATTACTTTTAGATATTCTAGCAATAAATGAAATGACTTAGTTTCGTCAATGGATGTTGTTACATCTTATTTGTGTGAGCCTCTTGATAAAAACATTTACATGAAGCTTCTAAAAGGATTTAGACTGTTAGAAGCAGTTAATTCAAGTTCTCGAGAACACTATTCAACCATATTAAATATATCTTTTATGGATTGAAAGATTTAGGCGTATTTGATATAATCGCCTCATTGAATACTTATTAGCATAATGCTATATGAATTGTTTAATTTCCCCGAGTATTTTGATTAAGTGGATTAGTTCTGAATTTTTATTGTTGTCGATGATTTGAATATAGTTGAGACTCGTGAAGAGATCTCCTCAAATCCTTGTGCATCAATCAACATACAGAAAAATGTTGAAAGAGACTTTACATGAATAATGCATATTTATTGATCACCCTTATGGTTGTTAGGTCTCTTAGTGTAAACAAAGATTTTTTCCGCCTCAAGAAAAGGGTAATGATATTCTTGGTTTAAAAGCACAATATATACATTATTTGATCTAGAAGCATCATATCTTAGCTGGTCTAGAAATATTATTTAAGTGCTACGAGATCATTACCTTTAAATAATTGTTATGCATGAGGCAAAGCCGAAATATGTGTTTGGCTAAACATATCCTGAAGATATGTGAATGTTTTTCACAAGATAAGATGCAAACTATCTTGTAAAGAGATAATACAAAATTTATATCTCAAGGTGGATATATCAAATATGATAAAACGAAACATATTTCTTCAAGTTTCGTCCATCATTATTTTCAGATGAATATTATTCAATGAATCAATTCAAGCAATGATTTGGAAGATTTATCTACTACTGCGTAATCTACTTCAACATTTGAAGATTGTATTCAATATTGAATTATAAATATTCAAAGATCTTATGTGATATTTTCATGAGGGGAGTAAATACACGTTGCACTCTTTTTTCCTTAACCGAGGTTTTGTCCCAATGGGTTTTCCTAGTAAGGTTTTTAATGAGACAACATGTTATGCGTATCAAAGATGTGTGTACTCTTTTTCCTTCACTAAGAATTTTTTTCCCACAAGATTTTTTATCTTAGTAAGGTTTTAACGAGGCATCTTCATGGATATCCAAGGGGGAGTGTTATGAATATATTTATTCATGGTGGATATCCATATATTAAGTTAAAGTTTAATGGGCTTTATTATTAGGGTTTAATACCCATTGGAATTAAGATTTTTATATTATGCCTATAAATATAGACTTTTGGACAAAACATTGTACACAACCCTACTTTGAGAATATAATACAAATCTCTCTTTTTTGTCTCTCATCTTTGTTCTCCTATTTTATTCTTATTCTTTACTTTATCCACAACATTAATTAATATTTTTAAAATAATGTAACTTTTTCATATATAAAAAGTTAAAATTTAATTTAATTTAAAAAGCCGGTTTAAAAAATATAAACGTTAAAGAACTAAATTTATAATTATATCTATCTTTATTGCTTTAATGATTATCCAATATTAATAAAATTTAATATATGAAGTCGTGGAGTGATTCCGATTAAAATAGAAGTATTGTTATTTTTAAAATATCTTGGTTTAATTCTTTAAAATAATAAATTTAAACTATTTATATATATTCTAAGTGCTAAAAGCGAAAAACATGTTAAATATTTTTTTAATACATTGATATAATTATAATAAAATATTTATTTAAATTTTTTAACCTGTAAATTAAATATATATAATATTCGAATTAAAATATACTCCCTAATCTTTTACCGTCGAGACTAGTTTATTAAACCCACACTCATGAGCCACCGTTTCTCGCCACGTGTCTATCCCCACTAAACCCCAACCGCACTGTACTATTCCCTCCATCTCTCCCTTTTAATTCCCACAGCTCTTTTGAAGAAAGAGTGAGAAAAAACATTCACGAACAAATGGAGGACGAAAGATCAAGCTCACTACTTCAGGTGATAAAAAAAAAAAAAAAATCAAATTTCCCCATTTTTCTCTTATTTATATTTCATCATTTTTGTTAATATCTTTAGTTTTTTTGTGATTTTTTAAAACATTGTTTCTTGGGGTTTGGGTGGTTGGATTTTGTAGTTAATGGTGAATGCAGGACGGGTGCCATCACCAGAAGAAGAAGAAAGAAGGGAAAATGTCATTGGAAAGCTTAAAAAAGTGTACCCTTTGATCTATTTTTTTAATTTGATTATATTGAATCATTTCTTAAATCTCTTTTAATGGATGAAACAATTCATGGTTTTTTTGTTGCAGATAGTAATGGCGTGGGCTAAGCGAGTAGCTTGGCAACGCCGGCTTCCGAAACAAGACATATCTGCTAGTTGTGCTACCTTATTAACTTACGGCTCTTATGGTCTCGGGGTAAGTGAATTTAATTTGATTTCCAGATTAAGTTTTAGTTTTCTATATATGAATACTCCTGCACCAACAAGATCAGTGTAGGAGTAAAACTCTAAGCAAACCAGGATCGATCCACGCGGTTTAGGCGTAGGGTTCTTAGTGAACCGGTGTTCGACCTGCAAGGTCTTAAATGCACCAGGATGACACGAGAGAGTGCATAATTGTACAATTTATGGATCTGGTTCATGGTTCAGAGGACAATGTTGATGCTTTGTGTGTTGATAGGGACTAGGGAATTAGGTTTAGGCCGAAACAATATATTCGAATTGCTTGTGAAAACAAGAGATTATATAAATATAGCTTATGGTTAATGGTTTGGAGTATGAAATTTATGTGCTTCTATGCGTCTTAAAACTTGTTGCATTTAACAGCTGTTATGTGTTGATATGAAAGAATGCATACTTGAGATTACATGGGAGAGAATTATGTGTAGGCAAAACGGTGCTCCAATTGTTTTAACAGGGAAAAGATAAGAATAAATGAGCATAGCTTCCATTGTTGCCGACTGAATTGTAATGTTTTATTTAACAGGTTCATTGTTCGGAGTCCGACATTGATGCTTTATGTATCGGTCCTTACTTTGCCACCATGGTTGTAAGTAGATTTAATTGCTTCATAATTTGTTTCTTTATATATTATTTGAGGTTTTGAATTAATATGGTTTCAAAATTTGGTAATTGTAATAATGTAGGAGGATTTCTTTATCGTTCTATATAACATGCTTAAGAGCAGACGTGAGGTATCCGATATTCATCGTGTGAAGAATGCAAAAGTCCCACTAATGCGTTTCAAGTTCGATGGAATATCGATAGATCTTGCATACGTGCATCTTAAAGTGTTAGCTGTTCCTGAGGTAAGCATAAGCGATACGGATTTGCATTAAGATATTATGTTTCAGAAAGTTGATTAGCCTTCTCCTTTGAACTGCAGAATCTAGACATTTTTGATCCCCTCCTTTTGAGGGATATCGATGAAGTCGGTTGGAAAAGCCTGTCTGGAGTGTATGCAAACAGGAGGATTTGTCAGCTTGTTCCGAACTTGGAGGTACTTCAGCTGTCCTTTCTTTTTTCTTTGATGGCATCTGGAAACACTGTTTTTCGTTTAGAATGTTGTGTGTTCTGGGCGTTTGTAAATCTAATGCTTAGTGTACTTTAGAAATTCCAGTCGATGTTACGATGTGTCAAATTTTGGGCAAAGAGACGAGGAATATATGGTAATGTAAGTGCAATGTGCTTTCCATTGCTCGACTTCATCTTTTCTTCCGCACACAATTACTTTTCTTATTAGACCAACTAATGATGTATCTGTTCTGTTGCAGTTAAATGGGTTTCTTGGAGGGATTCATTTGGCAATTCTTGTTGCCTTTGTATGTCAGTGTGAACCAAATGCCGGTTTGAGTGCTCTAATTTCAAATTTCTTCAAAACATTTGCTTTCTGGCCTTGGCCTAGACCAGTAGAGCTGCAAGATGGAGCATTTCATCCTACCGTAAATCCCACAGAGACACGGTTATTTATTCCCATTCGGTTGCCATTTAGTCCTTATGAATATTGCCATTCGAACATTACCAGAAGTACATTCTATAAAATCAGAGCCGAGTTTCTTCGAGGCCATAACTTTACCAAGGTACAAGTTATTCTTTATCATTCCTCTTTTCTTTTCTTTTTTGCTAAATCCAGAAGAGAGGGAGAGTAAAATCAATGAGAAGGGAAGGAAGATATTATATTCAAGAAGGATACAACATATAAATCCGAACGGCCAACTTGATTAGTAGCTTTCACCTTCCCTTTTTCGTATGATCGTCTATTATAAAGTCATATCTTTCGCACATTTACAACAGATTAAAAACATTTTTTTGGTATTGCAGGATATTCTGAAGTCCGATTTTGATTGGCACAACGTATTGGAGCCTTTTCCGTACACCAAGAAATATACCCGGTTTCTCAAAGTTTTTCTTTCGGCTTCTAAACAGGATGAGCTTGGAGACTGGGTAGGTTGGATAAAGTCCCGCTTTCGCTGTCTTCTCTTCAAGGTACACTTCTCCTATAGTACCCTCATTTCTTAGTTAACGGTAGAGGGACGGTTGTTGCTAGGTCTCGGACCGTTGAGTGCTATATTCTTGATGCATCTAGGGTACAAACAAGTAAAGTCGAATATCATTGTTTTTCAAGGTTCATGGTAAAGAACACTTATCTGTCGCATTCGCATACTTTGTATTTGAGTTTTCGAAGGTTGAACAGGGCGCTTCTTCACAGTGACCATTTAGGTTTGGGGTTTAACTGATCTAAATCCTTCCAGTACTTTCTCTGCTTCATAATGCCTTTCTTGTTTTCGGAATCCAAGCTCGATTTTCGTATATTCTATGTTTCGGCATGGTCTTCTCGTCAATAAGGCTTTACTTATTGCAGCTAGAGGAGGTACAGGGTATATGTGACCCTAATCCTGCAGAATACATCGACGTCGATACGGCAAAGCCACACATCATTTTCTACTGGGGCTTACAACCAGGCAAAACTAATCCCATAGATACCGAATCCGTCAAGGATGTTTTCTGGAGGAATATCTGCACCGGCTATCAAGGTCTTTTCGGAGAAATGGAGCTATCCATCGTCCAAGCTTCTCAACTACCCAAGTGTGCTCAATCCGACACCGTTAACCGGAAAGGAAAGAAAGCTTGTTGGAAGATCATCGACTACAATCAACAACGGATCCCTATGTACTCTCAACATCTTCCGCACTACTTCGTTGGATATGTTTCGACAAACGGGGACCCCGAGTATCCGAATGCCGGGGTTTAGAATTTATCTACCCCGTTTTGCAATCTGGGTTTTCTTTCCTATGAGTTTGCCTATAGTTCATACCTAGTTCATATGATAGTTTCAATATAGAAAACTTATAGCAAGAAACTGAGGGGGGCATTCTTTTTTTGCATCTTTTGAGTAGATTACTGTTTTATACTTCACAATCAACAAAAGATTATATTAAACTATATCTACAGGAAAGATTATATATTCGTATCGTGTTCGTGTCGTGTTCGTGTATTAGGAGGATACTAGTTCCAGGTAGAAGAAGGGTCTCCAATGGCTTCCGCGACGAATTTTTTCTCGAGTTAAGAGTAAGCATTCAATAAAGTCGAGCTGAGTCAACAAATTTTATTTTAGTAGAGTTAAACGAGTCATATTTTATAATTTAAATTTAATTTAATTTTTTTTATTTAAGTCGAGTTTATGACTTTCGTTAGTTGTAATTCAAACTTCAATGTTGAGAGGGATAAAAGTATATTAAATTTTTAAATTTTATAACTTAAATTTTAACCTAAATTTCATGTGATTTTTCTTCGAGTCAAATTATTTGTGTTTTTGTTTAAATTTACTTGTAAATAATTATAATGTTACGACACTTATCGGCTCCTATATTAAATGGTTTTCTATAACTGTCGCGACCTCTTAAAAAACGCGAGTTTAGGTGAAGAGTGCTCGACGATTGGTTTTGAAAAAGATGGATTTTATCATTTTTAATCTTGGAAAAATTCAAATCTTAGGAAATATATAATTTAATTTTTAAAAAAATGACTTGGAGTTAATTTAATTTTTTAATTTTAATTGAACATTATTTGAATTTTGGATATCCTTTTGATTTAGAAGTTACACCATCTTTAAACTTGAATTGAACGAGACGTCCTCTGGATAGGAAACCTCACCCAAATTCAAAGGAATGTAACTTCCGCCTCAAAAGGCTAAAGCAAAATGCATGACCATTTTATCTTGTTCATTTTAAGTTCTAATCCTAAAAAGGCTCCATTGCTTAAGTGTTTAAAACCTAAGTTACTAGTGTTACTAGTGTTACTAGTTACTTACCTATCCATTTTATTTAATTCTAAACCTAAGTTATTTTGTCAAAATTCTAGGTTTTAATAACGCATGAATTCGATGCCAAGGTACACTCTCTAGGTCAGTATCATGGTGCGTCAAAACACCAACCTCTTTAGTGTATCCGAGACATAAGATTCAAATGTTATGTTACTAAATTATCTCCCTCATTAAATTAATTAATTAAAGCGACTCATCCTAGAGGGCTCTAAATTAATTAACTAAAATGTTTATTAGGTGATCTCCCTAAAATATGCCATGCAAAACATAATAAAATAAAAGGAACTTGATATTTTTATTTGAATCATGGGAGTACAAATTACATCAAAAATTCTCATCATAAGTACAAAGGGACTTGTATTGAAAAAGATCAAAGGGACTAGGAAGCAAACCTTGAACGATTGATTAGATTCAAATAAGTGTGAAATTAATTTTAAAGTTTTAGAAATTTTAATTAAATTAATTAATTAAATTTTCTTAACTTCAAATTAAAACCTAATTTAAATCTAATTTGATGGATTTTAAGTTCAAAGGTTTAATTAGGGTTGGATTAAGCTTAATTAGGTTAATTTTTAAACCTTATCTTAGAAATTTTAAATTAATTAAGAGTCTTAATTAAAAATAATTTCTAAATTTTAAGAATTTAACTTAACCTAATTAAAGTTTAATTGGTGAAATTTGGGTTAATTAGACCTAAATAGTTTTAAATCTTATCTTTTAGAAATTAATTAAAATTAATTAAAATAATTAATTAAAATTATTTTCTAAATTAAAGAATTAAAGTAAGTCTAATTTGGTGAATGTTTTAAGGTTTAAGGCTAAACTAGACCTAATTTACGTGAGTTAAATTTAAAGCTTATTTTTTAGAAATTAATTAAAATTAATTTAAAATAATTAATTAAAATAATCTCCAAAATTTTAAGAACTAAATTACACCTAATTCAAGTCTAATTTTTAGGTTCAAAGGGTTAAATTAATTAAATTTAACTAAGTTAAATTAATTTTAAAGTTTTCTTAGAAACTAAATTAAATTCTAATTTAGAACCTAATTAAATTTTTTAAAATCTTTAAAATTAATTTTAAGTCCTAATTAAAGTCTAAAAAACAACTAATTTTGAATCTAGGAGTCTAATCCATAAAAAAAGTCGAAACTAAAGAGGAAAAGAGCTTACCGCCGGCGACCTCCTTTGCTTCCTCACCTATTGAAATCCTTCCCCTTACTCAAGCTTGTAATTGCTCCTTTGAATTCTGATCTCAACTCCCCTTCTCTTCTTTTTTTCTCTGCCCCTTTAAACTTGAAATCCTCCTCCTTTTATAGGCTTCAAACTCAGACTTTTGATTGAAGTAAAAAACTCCAAACAAAATTCAAATCCTTACAAACACTCCACCAACCAAAAAATCCTCAACTCCCTTATCTCTTATTTTTGAATTTTATTCTATTTTTATTCAATTTTTACTATTTTTTGATTTTTTGTTATTTATTATTATTTTTATTTTATTATTTTTTGTTTTTTTTTTCTGTTATATGATTATTTATTATTATTTATATTAATTATATTTATTAATTTTTATTATCCAAAAATTCGTGTTTACAGCTGCCCCTCTTTTCTCAATGCTGCGGAGCAGGAGATAGGCAAAGACTGAAAAACACGAATTCTGTAACCATGAAGCTTGAAGCTGTTCTTCTCATTTCTGAAATTCTCCAAACTTAGCGTCATGCCCGGAGGACTTACTGATGACCCGGAGGATTTAACATCATGCTCGAAGGACTTAATGATGACCCGAAGGGTTTAGGATCATATTGCCTCCTCGATTGTGCAAACGATATCATCACTCTCGAAGGTGATGGCCCGGAGGACTTAACATCATGCCCAGAGGACTTAATGATGACCCGGAGGATTTAGGATCGTATTGCCTCCTAGTGCAAACGATATCATCACTCCCGAAGGTGATGGCCCGGAGGACTTAACATCATGCCCGGAGGACTTAATGATGACCCGGAGGATTTAACATCATGCCCGGAGGACTTACTGATGACCCGGAGGATTTAATAGTGGAATATGGAGCTGTTCTTCTCAGTACGAAATTCTCCACCTCCACTGAAGAGTCTGAAGTTGTTCTTCTCACTTCGGAATTCTTCAGACGTAAGCGGTGAAACTTGAGACGAAATTCCTCACGCTACACCACTTCTTTCTGGTCACGCCAAAAGGCTGTCGATAATGTTTAATAATGGAATATGGAGCAGTTCTTCTCACTTCGAAATTCTCCATACGTAAGTGATGAAACTTGAGGCTGTACTTCGAAATTCCTCATGTTACACCACTTCTTTCTGGGCTCACGCCAAAAGGCTGCCGATAAAACTCGTTATTGTTGATTTCTTTAATTCCTGTTTAATAAAAGTATCATGCATTGTTAACATGCTTCTAAATACAAATATTCCTATTATGATGCATGAATGTTAATTGAGGCCACTTGGGCAAACTTTCAGCTTCAGGGAAAGCTCATAATTTCTTGTTTTATCTCCCGACATATCTTCTTTGACTGATATGAGAATTCATCTCAAACTCAGGTTCAATTTTCAAAGTCTTTGTTTTTTGCTCTAAAGCGTTTTTTCAGGTTTTTACTTTAGATTTATTCTTTCTTTTCTTTTTCCGTCATTTTATTTCTTTCTTTGTCTCTTTTTCAACAAATGAAGTCTGTCACGATCTCAATGACGCTTGTTCTCGTCTTCAACATATGATCTTTTCTCTTGTATTCTCAATCCGCTCTGAAAGAATTCATCCTTTTCATTGCTTTGGTTTTCGAATTTCTCATGACAGTATATTCTTCTGACACACTTTTGTAGTATTGCCCCACTCGAACTTGAGCATAATTGCCCTGTTTTCTCATTCTGGTATTCACCCCATAGAGATTCTTTGTCTTGTGATGTCGAAATTGTAACAATTTCCACACGTTGATGAATTGATCCGGCTATATTTTGCCCCAAATAATGTTCAATGTTCTCTCTTTGCCCCAAGTTTACTTGGGTCATTTTGTTGCTCTTGCTCAAATACTTTGACATTTGGAGCTCTAACTGTTCTTCATCATATCTTCATCAACAATCGAGTACTAAGATCATCTTCTGCTATGTCTGCACTTAAAGGGTTAGTACATCATAATAATGCTCATGAAATCCTTTACTTTTCTTGTATCTAATCAAATTATCTACAAGATGCTTATAAAAACAATGAACAAAAAATGCTCAAAATAGTATTTTGAAAACATTTAAAAAAAATCGATTGTCATGGCAAACAAAACAAAAAATTAGGCCTCTAAATACCAAGTGCAACAAAGCCCTCGAACAAATTTGCAGAGATCAACTCTGATGTGACCATTTTCTAATTTATTTTAGGCACTCATCAAATACCCCAAACTCGAACTATTGCTTGTCCTCAAGCAATGCCAAACATCAAATTGCTAAACCTTACTCCCATTTGGTCTTACTCTTCTATCTATTCTCCCCACCATGGTCATGTTTATCTGTCCATTTTAGCCACTAATTTACCCAAGGACTTCTACTAAGAAACAGACTTTAGGGCTAGGTGAGTGTGTGTGTTTAATAGACAAGGCTGATTCAAAGCTTTCTTAGATAAACTCTAAGTTCAAGACAAGTAGAATCTTGGATTAACTATCTCCTTAAAACAGCAAGTCTTGAGCCAATTTTGGGCACCTCAAGATATGTGTTTTCTATTCCTTTCTTTGTTTTTTTATTCTTTTCTTTTGTAGCACCTATTTAGCATACTAGAGCCAATTTTGGGCACCTCTAGTATGAAGGAGAGCAAAACTAGAGCCGGTGATAGTCACCTCTAGTTATTTTTCCAACAAGTTCTAAGTCTTTATCACCTAAATTTATTAAAACAACTCCTAAATCAAACAAGTCCAAAAAGTATTTTTTTTTTGTCTAATCCTAAAGTAAGCTTCTAAGTTTTATTCCATGAGTATCCTATGGTTATCCCTTCAAAACAGTACTTGGCCATGGTAAGGAGAAAAATTTCTATAGCCTTAAAGGAGTAAACTAAAGCAAAGCTGACATAAGGCAGTACAAGATTACAAACTTAAATTCAAGAAAAGGGAATATATAAAACATTTTCAGAAAAGATTACTTCCTTTTATGGTATTGCCGCGGCATTGGGTAGCCTCGGCGGTATATAGCCCTTGGCTATGTAGTCATTTGAACTACTCGCTGTTTGGTCTTTACTTGGATTTCTTCTTCGGGATGACACTGATAAATTCCTTATTTGACAAAATTTGCTGCATTATTATCGCTTATGGTGATCAGATGCCCCAGGTCTTATCACGTTATCGTCATCATGATCGAACACTTTATTGCTGTTTTTCATAGCTCAAAATCTGATCTTCTAAATTTTCAATAGATGCCCAGCTATTAAATTCAACCATCATTTTTCTTTTCGACTTCTTTTTACATTTTTCCGTCTTTTTTCATTTCCTTACAAGAACCTTTTAAATTGAACCCTTGTGTGAGATGAATTTTCATACCAATCTCTCGTATCTACATTTCATCTGAATGTCTTTCTTTCTCGGTCTCCTAGACTCCAAACAATGTGAAAATTAGTGTCTGCTTCTGAGACCGTCTGATTTTTCATATTACCCAAGTGATCCTCAACAACTTTCTGAAATTTCTTAATCTTAAGATGTTCAAATTTATGCTTGTCAAAACGCAATGCTACTTTAAAAGCAATATTTAAAACAAAATGCAATGTTTTTTATTATTTTATTCTCCAAAAAATGCAATATTTGAATGATGCAATGCATAAATGCAAGAGATACCGATTTCAAAAGCTAGTCATTAGACAACATTCATCTAACTCAAGGATCGAATACAAGGAAAAGATAATTTGTTGATAGATAGCTGGTCCGAGCCTCTTGGTTGATCACCTCGTTCAATATGGTTCAACATCTGTCCTGGTATGTCGCTAAAAATCTGTTGACGGGTCTTCTGCTTTATTGAGAAAAATCTACATACATCTGACATTTCTTGTACTTGATTCTGAAGTTGATCATCGGCTCAATCTTTTGTATCATCAGGATAATTGTCTCGGTTTAACTTTTGACGTGTTGTTCTTCACTCAAAACGTTGGCTCAAAGCTTGCAAACTGTTTTTCGCATGTCGTGTTGTACTTTCTGAATTTCTCTTCAATTCCCTATCTTCATCCTTCGATATTTCCTTGGGATGCCCCTAATTAAACTGTCAAATATGCGCTTTCTGACTATCTTCGCCCCTTAGCCACCTGAACCCGACCTGAAGCTTAAATAATTGTTGAACCCGACCTAAAGCTTAAATAATTGTTGACCCCGACCTGAAGCTCGAATAATTGTTGAACCCGACCTGAAGCTCGAATAATTGTTGAACCCGACTTGAAGCTTGAATAATTGTTGAACTCAATATAAGTCTAACTCTTTTCACTTACTGGAACAGTGTAGCAAAACCTCGTAGTTATTGGTGTTGTAACAATTCTCCTGACAACAACTAAGATACCTTAATTGCGGTTGACGTACCCTATTCCTGGAATCTTCTAAAATACCCTTGTATATCCGGTACTCGATCTCCCCGAACATTAACTCTAATCTTGCACTAAGTCTTCTCGAACACCAAATCTGATCGCATACTGAGTCTTCTCGAATATGCTCCATCCTAGCATATTGTCTCCTACTTGTATATCAAACCTTTTAGTTTATGACCATTGTCTATATAACTAGCTCATGAATCGATGTCTCTAATGCATGCTATATGAACCCACTCACACGCCACCAAAAAAAAGTGTTAGTATGGTGAATACAAAGATAAAATAATATAAAAAAATGTCTGAAAAATAACCATAGAGCAGTTTATAATGCAAGGAAAATTAACCAGAGAGCAGTTTATAATGCAATGAAAATTAACCAGAGAGCAGGTTAAATTGCATATAAATAACCAGAGAGCATGTTAATAGAGAAATCCTAAGTTTGGCGACATTTCGGCAGCATACCGCCTTATCTTATGGTTCTTGTCTGGCTTTAGAAGGGGTTAGTTTTTACTCTATATGTGGGTTTTTGGTCTAGACACTGGGTTCCCGAACTGTCGTTACCGTCTACTACGACGATAAGACATCGATTCGGTGGTATAGGTCCCTTACAACGGGGGTGAAGACCCCACGATGCGTAAGGTTAGTATACCGGAAGCAGATAAAAATCCGAAACTCGGAGCTGGAAAGTATCACGTCGGATAATATCTAACTCCCACTTAAGGGTGAAAGCTCGGGTCAAGAGCTCATGCATGAATGACAAGATATATCACAAAACTAAAAAGTTATCCTCATTCAAACAATGTTCATTTAACAATAAAAAATTAAATTAATATCTATCTTCAAAAATACCAAAATACCACGTTAAATTTAAAAAAAATTAGGCCTAACTCACAAAAAAAAATAATAATTTTTTTTAAGTTCCCAGCAGACTCGCCAAGCTGTCGCGACCTCTTAAAAAACGCGAGTTTAGGTGAAGAGTGCTCGACGATTGGTTTTGAAAAAGATGGATTTTATCATTTTTAATCTTGGAAAAATTCAAATCTTAGGAAAAATATAATTTAATTTTTAAAAAAATGACTTGGAGTCGCCACCGGCCACTTAGGTAGGCTAGACACCATAAAAATAAACCAGAGATTCATTTAAAAAACGTTGGGTTCAGGAGTCGGTTACGTGTAAGGACGACCCTTACAAACGCCCAAAAATTGGTACCTTGAAAAACATTACGTGACATTGATACTTTGAAGATAAATATTAATTTAATTTTTTATTGTTAAGTGAACATTATTTGAATTTTGGATATCTTTTTGATTTAGAAGTTACACCACCTTTAAACTTGAATTGAACAAGACGTCCTTTAGATAGGAAACCTCACCCAAATTCAAAGGAATTAACTTCCGCCTCAAAAGGCTAAAGCAAAATGCATGACCATTTTATCTTGTTCATTTTAAGTTCTAATCCTAAAAGGCTCCATTGCTTAAGTGTTTAAAAGCTAAGTTACTAGTGTTACTAGTTACTTACCTATCAATTTTATTTAATTCTAAACCTAAGTTATCTTGTCAAAATTCTAGGTTTTAATAAAACATGAATTCGATGCCAAGGTATACTCTCTAGGTCAGCATCATGGTGCGTCAAAACACCAACCTCTTTAGTGTATCCGAGACATAAGATTCAAATGTTATGTTACTAAATTATCTCCCTCATTAAATTAATTAATTAAAGCGACTCGTCCTAGAGGGCTCTAAATTAATTAACTAAAATGTTTATTAGGTGATCTCCCTAAAATATGCCATGCAAAACATAATAAAATAAACAAACAAAATAAAAGGAACTTGATATTTTTATTTGAATCATGGGAGTACAAATTACATCAAAAATTCTCATCATAAGTACAAAGGGACTTGTATTGAAAAAGATCAAAGGGACTAGGAAGCAAACCTTGAACGATTGATTAGATTCAAATAAGTGTGAAATTAATTTTAAAGTTTTAAAAATTTTAATTAAATTAATTAATTAAATTTTCTTAACTTCAAATTAAAACCTAATTTAAATCTAACTTGGTGGATTTTAAGTTCAAAGGTTTAATTAGGGTTGGATTAAGCTTAATTAGATTAATTTTTAAACCTTATCTTAGAAATTTTAAATTAATTAAGAGTCTTAATTAAAAATAATTTCTAAATTTTAAGAATTTAACTTAACCTAATTAAAGTTTAATTGGTGAAATTTGGGTTAATTAGACCTAAATAGTTTTAAATCTTATCTTTTAGAAATTAATAAAATTAATTAAAATTATTTTCTAAATTAAAGAATTAAAGTAAGCCTAATTTAAGTCTAATTTGGTGAATGTTTTAAGGTTTAAGGCTAAACTAGACCTAATTTAGGTGAGTTAATTTTAAAGCTTATTTTTTAGAAATTAATTAAAATTAATTTAAAATAATTAATTAAAATAATCTCCAAAATTTTAAGAACTAAATTACACCTAATTCAGTCTAATTTTTAGGTTCAAAGGGTTAAATTAATTAAATTTAACTAGGTTAAATTAATTTTAAAGTTTTCTTAAAAACTAAATTAAATTCTAATTTAGAACTTAATTAAATTTTTTAAAATCTTTAAAATTAATTTTAAGTCCTAATTAAAGTCTAAAAACAACTAATTTCGAATCTAGGAGTCTAATCCATAAAAAAAGCCGAAACTAAAGAGGAAAAGAGCTTACCGACGACCTCCTTTGCTTCTTCACCGATTGAAATCCTTCCCCTTACTCAAGCTTGTAATTGCTCCTTTGAATTCTGATCTCAACTCCCCCTTCTCTTCTTTTTATCCGAGACATAAGATCCAAACAAATTCAAATCCCTACAAACACTCCACTAACCAAAAAATCTTCAACTCCCTTATCTCTTATTTTTGAATTTTATTCTATTTTTATTCAATTTTTACTATTTTTTGATTTTCTATTATTTATTATTAATTTTTATTTTATTATTTTTTGTTTTTTTTGTTATATGATTATTTATTATTATTATTAATTATATTAATTGTATTTATTAATTTTTATTATCTGAAAATTCGTGTTTACAATAACCATATATGATATATTTTTTTCATTTTTTTCACACACAATATACATATATCAAGCTAAATTGAGAGATTTGACCCGAACTTCAAAAAATATCTATTAATTACTTAATATTTTGAGTTATTCAAAGTTTTATTTTTTTACTCAATTTTTATCTGATATTTTTGAGTTAAATTAAATTTATAAAATTATAATTAAATTAAATATTTTTTTTCATGTTAAATAAAATTTTGCTCACCCTTACATGTATATAATAAAACTTAGGGGGCAATTGAATATACTTGTATATGCCTTTTTCGCCATGCAAATAGTCTCTCGATTAGAATTTGATAATCTAAATATTTTATGATTCAAAACTATGATACTAACTAAATATTTTCTTATAATTATCGACTATTAGTTGGTCTAGTGAATAAAACCTAATTTCTTTTGTCTTACAAAAAATATCAATTAATAATTTTTTTATTAATTTTTTAATTATAACTTTAATTATTTAAAATTTATTATTAATAAAAGTATAAAAATATTTTTTAAAAATCTTGAATCATTTTTTAAATATATATCATATAAAAATTAATTATTTAAAATATTTAATATAAATATAATTGACTTTAAAATATATTTAAATAAAAATATATGAAATGCTAAATAAAAAAGTAACATATTTAAAAATAAAAATAATAAGAATGCCTAATTAAATAGTTACCATATAACACACTTTTTTAAAACATACAATTAAATATAATATTTATATTATTCAAAATCTTTTTATGGTATATTAAAAAATATTAAATATTCGATTTTATCTTGTATATTATATATTTAGGTATGAAATTAAATAGTTAGTAAGATGGGGCTCTTCGCCCCTAAGGTGGGGATTTTTTTCCTTTATTTTTTATTTTTTTAAATTAGATTAATAATAATTTTCCATGCTTTTTGAAATTTGTGATGGACCCCATCTTAAATTCTAATTTTATCCTTAATTATCTCAATAATATATCAATTAATATATTAATTAGTTTAAATTCTAATTTAAACTCACGGACAGATCTATATATATTATGGGAGGGATAATTGTCCTCTAAATTTTACGCATTAATTATATTTTAGGTTTTTATAGTTTTAAAACTACTAAAATTAAGCCTTTTTTCTTCCTTGCTCTAAAATTTTTTATGATTTATTACTTTTAAAATCGTATAATCTAAAATTAATAAAATTAAAAATTAATTTTTTTGTTTAATTGTTTTTTGTTTAATTAAGCATAAATTCTCTTAATTTTTATAATTTAATCATTTCTTAAACCTTATTATTTTAAAAAATAATCGATCTTTCCTTCTTATAGTTTAATCTTATCCTTGTCTCTGTTGTCACTTAAACCGTCGGAGATTGACAAAAACATAACACAAACATAATATAAATGTTCGAATGTATCAAATCTTTATAACAAAATTTATTTAAAATACCAACTTTATACAAATATGTAAATAATTAAATAATATTATAGCAAGATAAATATATGAAGTTAGAATTTTATAAGAAAATATATTTTTATTATTATCACTTTACAACTCAAGACAGCATCTAAGTGCTCAAAATTCAAAAAGACAACTCAAATTTATTCTTCTGAAATATTTTTTTTCTTTTGAAAATTGGATGATAAGATTTGATGTTCAACCTCATCTACATATTTACAGAAATAATTAATATATTTTTCATTCATATATATATATATATTCGAATCTATAATTTTTAGATTGTTATAATAGTAATAGTGTCAATTAAGTTAAAATTCAGTTAATCTTTTATTGACTCTATTAAGGTATTTAGGGATTTTATTTAGAAAAATAGAGTTTATAAATTTTATTTGGAAATATAAACTAAAAGTTATCGTGCATGTGAAAAACGTCACCTACACATGATGATTTAGGAGAAAGACTTCATCTACAGAAAAAATTATATTATGAGTAAGTCTCATCACGTGTCTATGGGATCAACCATTAAAAATCACTCATTTCATCAATTTTTCATGTCATATTTCTGAAATGAATCTTCACTTGAAAAAACTATTTTTAAAATAAATTCTAAGTAAATATGAGTAGATATTTATTTAGGAAAATATGAAATAAAAAATGATAAGATAGATGATTTTTAGTGGTTGGTCCCATGGATGACGTGGTGAGACTTACCCATGATATACAATTTTTTTTCTTTTTTAAATATTTTTTAAAAATATGCGGAACAACGTTATGTACACATGGCGTTCTGCCATGTGCATTATAGAAATTGGCCTAAAATCTAAAGTATAGGCAAAGATTTTTTATATTCCAAAATTTAATTATTCTAAAAAAAATTCCTAATTTTATAGTTTACATGAATGTATTTGAGTCTAATTGTTATTAGTCTCAAATACGAGAGCGTTAAATTTTACAAATAGTTACAATGAAAAACGAATAATGTTTATCTTAAAAAATTCGGGTTCAATAGTTTTATTATTTGCAACACATATTTGTATTGTTAAATGATTAAGAATATTTATGAACATATACGACCTTATAATTACCTTTAGAATATTCAAAAAAATCTAATATTCGAATCACAATAATTATCTATTGTGATCTTTTTGTCACCTATGCAAAGTACGAGAGTTTTCCCTTTTCTTCCTTTCTAGTTTGATTGATTATATTGTTTACCCTAGAAAGTTGCTCCCTTTTTTTTCTTAGGAAACAAACAAGACTAAGCTTTCTATCTTTTTAACTTTCCAGGAAAATAAAAAATATATATCAAAATAGAATCATTTTCCTTCTTCCTTGGGAGGTTGAGTAAACTAGTGAACAACCTAGGGTTGCACCATATAAAGGGGATCCAAAAATCTATGGTACTTTTTTACAATTTTTTTTTATAATTTTTAATATTTTTAAAATTGAGTTTTTAACACAAGATCGACTATCTACCAAAAAAATAAAAAAAAATAAAACGGTAATCGTTTTATGATTTAAAATATTCGATAATACTTGTTACAAAAAGTATATAAAAAAGCTACATACCAATCTAAAAAAGTTACATTTATATCAATTGTTCATCTATTAGAATACCGATTTATGTACCAAATAGGTGTAAGGGTAATGGTAAGTTATATTGAAAAAAAAAGAATTTAAATTTGAATATTGATAAAAGCGTTGTTACTAGGGGTGTAAACGAGCCGAGTCGAGTTCGAGTAGTGCTAAGCTCGGCTCGACTCATTAAGATTTCGAGTCGAGTTCGAGCTTGAATAATTTTAAACGAGCCTAAAAAGCCTGAGCTCGGCTCGACTCGTTTAGAACTTGAGTCGAGGTCGAGCTTTTTTCGAGCCTAATCAAGCTAAGTATTAACCGATATTTGACTATGTTAGACTTGAGTAACTCTTATCTCTTACGTCTCATTTAAAGCCCGGAGAAAAAACTTTGATACACAAATTGTGTAAACTCAAGCTTGTTAATTTTATGTTTTAGTATGTTAATTTAGAGTGCAAGACTTATGTTTAGGATTTAGATTTTTGGGTTTTAAAGTATATTTATATTTTTCGAGTAGCTCGTGAGCTTTTCGAGTCGAGTATCATGTAGTTCGGCTCGGCTCGTCAAGAACTCAAGCCGAGTTCGAGCTCGAGCCGAGTCCAATCGAGTTGAGCTTTGACCGAGTCGAGCTCGAGTAACTCACGATCTGTCTCGTCTCATTTACAGCCCTAGTTGTTACGAGAATAGTTACGAATACCGAATATAAATTATAAAATAAACATAAAATTTAGAATATTATTAGTTGATACATACATTACACATTCATGTACATACGCATGTATATATAAAATGTTAGTGCGTACATAATTTATTTCCATCAAGAATATATGCATATGAAATATGCTTTTAAATGATATCCTAAAGAATGCATGCAAAGAGAATTGTTCGATTGCCATTTCTATTCAAAAAGTTAATTTTATTCATAACTCCGATTGGAATACGATATATTTGTAGGTATTATCATGTAGATAGGTTAGGATCCACTTACACAGAAGGTAAAACTATAAGTTTTATATGTTTTTAGATCGTTGGATAAGTGAAATGAATGGTTGAGATTAACTTTTTTTAATGATAATCTTCATATATCCTAATGTTAATCTTAATCTTATTTCACTCATCTAATAATTAAAAAACGTGTAAAACATATAAATTCTTATATTGTATAAACAGATTTTATATCTATAATACATATCTTATTAAACATATTTTTTAAGAAAAGAATATTAATTTCGTGACAATAATTGCTTATATAACTTAGCTAATGTCGAAGAAGAGCTTCGTACCATGTTCCTAAATCTTAAATCTATAGATGTAGCGTAGTTACTGAGATCAATACAGTTAATTAAGCGAAAAATCTATCATAATTCTCTTCTCTATACATATTATATATTTTATTAGCAGAATTCATATTCGATATATTGATAATGTATAAATTTATATATTTTACTTTATGTTATAAATTTATATACCATAAATGAATCGAATCAAGGATTCAAAAAACGATTTGTTATCGTTATAATGGTCGTTATTTAACGGTAACATCGCTATCCAAAATTATTATTAGTATAAATAACGGTGATAGTTAAATTCACACAGATAACGATCGTTATTTAACGGACAATGGTCGATAATGATGATAACAATCTATTATTTCTGTTATTATACCGTTAATTCAAAAATTATCATAATAAATTCATGCAAGTTTTAAAAAATTCACGACTACGACTCCCGCAACGACCGTGATAGTAATTGTTATGTCCGCAACCACCATAATCGCGACGCAACCAAAAACACATTTTAAATTCCGAACCGAATACATATTATTCACAAAATCATAAAGAACTTTACAAACCCATTTCATAGGCCTATCACCCCCTACATTCATTATAGTAGAAAATGTCTTTTTTCCCATAAAGTTGAACAACTTGATCTGTCCCCATTACAATAAGTATCTACTTTTTATCATAAGAAAAAACCCTAACCCTAACCTATATCTCCATCAACATGCATGGGAGCAAACATTGAAAAGGAAAGGGATAAAGAAGAAAACAGAAAAAACAAGAAAACCCCAATATTTCCATGGTTTAATACTCTCTAAATACAAAGAATAGCCACAAGAAAATCTGATAATTTTACAGAGATGAGTAATTAAGCATATGAATAAACCAGAAAATTAACCTTGATGAGCAAGTTAGAAAACTACATACCAGTGCTAAACACACAACTAATTAAACCCCAATTTGTTTCTACTGATCTTCTTCCTTTGCCTCTCTCCTCACCGGTGTGGGAACAATGTCTTGAAGAAGCCCGTGGTCTCGAAGTGTTGAAGCTGAAGAATTTGGGTTGTTAAAACGTGGTTTGTCTTGGAAAAGGGTATTAAAAGAGGGATGGTGGTTCAAGTTTGAGCTCATTGGGGGACATGTATAGGGTTGTAATTGTTGCTGGTGTAGGTACTGAGGTTGAGGAATAGTGAAAGACGGCAAGGCGAAACTCGATGAATTGATGGCGAATTCGATGGTTCCACGAGGCATTATCGGACATGGATGTGTATGCTGGCCTTCGTAGGTTGTCACGACGGTGGTCGGATCGTCGGATGATCTCTCGACTCTCTTCTTCACCCCACAGCCTGCAGTAGTGCAACGATAATAGCTCCTGTTTTTTCCCCAATCATACATTAAAATCCCACAGCAAAAAAAAGTATTCCAAAGTAGCCTTTTTCATGATTTGAAAACTTGGTATACAAGGAACATATTCAAACATGATAATACTACAAATTAAACCAAAAGTTGATCATGATATTCAGATTAAATTTGGATATATATACATATATATGTATATATATACCTGGGATAAGGGCTGTTCTTCACAGCTTTTTGACCATACTTTCTCCATCTATAGCCATCATCTAAGTGATCGATTTCACTCTTGGTCATGAAGGCAAATCTGGGGTCCCTTTGCCTTTTCTGATTCTTCTTTCTGGGTTTCAACCTAAACCCATTAAAATTTTTCTTAAGAAACCAGAAAAAAAAAATAGTGTATAACTGTATATATACATATATATATGTATATAAGTTATAAAGCATGGCTTAAAAAGGATGGAAATAGCTTACGGTTTCTTTGTCTTGTCTACATCATCATGATCCCCAGCTTTGTTGTTCTGCTCATCATTTGCGGTTACTTCATTAGAGGAAGAAGAGATGGAAGAGGAGTTTGGTGTTGCCGGGTTGTTCAAGACCTCGGAAGATTCCGGTACGGTGGAAGCCACCGACGACAAGAGGTTTCCCTGGTGGTGGTAGTTAGTGTCGAGCTTGTTTGATGATACATCGTCTTGGTGTTGGAACACTGCAGCTAGCTCAGCCGACGATGGTGGTGGAAGAATCGTATGGTTGTTAAAAGAATCGAATAAAGAAGGAGCGACATAATCTTGATGGATACCGAGCAAATCCATGAAACCTAATGACCCCCACCACTTATCACCACCACCACCACCAGTCGCTTCACATGATGTTCCTGCCATGTCAAAGATGCTTCCACCACCACCGCCACCAAAGACTGACGGCGGAATCTCGTCTGGACATCTCATACTCGCCGTGGGATTCTCTTGCTTCTTCTCCATACAATTTATTCACATATTCTTTCTCCTTTCAATTGAACTGAAAAAGAATAAAGAGAGACTGAGAGGGGAAGTGTTTTCTGAAGTGTGAAAATGTGAATCGATTTTCTCTTTCTTAGACAACAGCTTGGATTTTTGTTTTCTTGGGGAAGAAGGTGACCGACATTTGCCGGTTAATCATGGACAAGGTACGTGTCGAAACAAAAGACGATCCGATCCGATCTATTTCGTTTTTAGATATCTGATTTTCTGATAATAATAGAATAATTTATATTTAATTTAAAAAAATTAAATATTTAATTATTTAATTATCTAAAAATATACTTTAATTCAATTATTTTTTAAATTTAAATTTTAAATATAATAGATAAAAATATTCTATATAACAAAATTTATATATAACAAAATTCAAAAAATGGATATAAAAAATTCAAAATTGAATTGGTTATTTAATAAAAAATACAAATTAAATTATATATAATTTTTAAATTGAATTAATCGGATCGAATATTTTTGAACATTTTTATGATTTCGGGCCGCCCTCTTGTTGTTTGGGTATCCACTTTCCCGTACGCGTATTGTTAACCGGTTTAATCGGTCGCGTGTGTGGACGGGACTATATATCTATTCTAGTTCATTTCGCGGTTCGTCCTTTTAAGTTTTTAAATTTTAAAAAGAATTAAAAAATATTTGTCAAAAAATAATTAAAAATAGATTTTGTCACATCAATCCTGAAGACGAATGAAATTTTTTATATAAATAATATATTTATAAAATTAATATATATTTAAGTCAGATTTTTTATTTTTAATTTATTCATATTATTTTTCTTAAGTATTTTTTATATTTTTGAGTTTTTATTATTTTTAAAAGTATTATTAATAAAAATATAAAAATAAATATTTTAAAAATTTAATGATTGGTTTAAAAATACATTATTTTATAAAAATTAACTAATTAAAATATTTAAATAATTATAATCAAAATTAAAACTTTTTACCTTTTAAAAACCAATATTGAACAACTTTAATATAAAAATATTAATCCAAAAATTATTAAATTTAATAGTCAATTTGATAAGGGAGTAAATTGATAAAATTCATAATAAATCAATTAGTTTTCTTAAAAAATTATTCTCCTCAAATTTTTAGAAATTTTATTGAACATTATATATTTTAATTTATTTAATTAAATTCTTTAGAATTATAATTTGACCCTTTATTTTTTTGGTCTAATGACAATGTAGGCCCTCAGTAAATTTAAATATCTGATAAATTAGACATTACTTCTCAATTTTTAATTTAAATACTTCATAAATACATATGTTTTAAATTGTAATATTTTAAAATTTTATATATTCGATCGTAATTCCGTTTTTTTTAATTATCTAAACTTTGAGATTTTTTAATTAATTAATTAATTAGAATCTTATTTTCATTTATTTGGGGATCATTTCCTATAAAGACAATAGGAAAAAGATAAATCTATGAAACTTTTCCACTCTTTATCCCCCTTGTGCAATATAGTGTAGACTCCCATATACTACTAATATATACTCTTAAGAGTTTGATTAATATGTGATTATAATAATAATTATAAAATTGATTCTAATAATCAAAATTATCATAAACAGAAAATCGTATGAGATTGTCATATATTAAATACAAATGCTCTTGAAGAGACCCAAAACGTAATTAATAATAAACTCGATAAGAGTTTCAGATACTTGAAATACAGATTAAAAAGAAATTGTGACAAGTTATACCAATACGAGAAAAGAATGAAACTGAAAAAAAAATCGAGAATAATTTTATAAGAATCTTATGTGTCCAATTAGGTATAAATAAATAGACATGAGATATAAATACAACTTGAATTATGATTTATGAAGAATTTTTATTACTTCGCGCTGCATTTATTTTGACGTATTTGATATAATCATTTCAGTGAATACTTATTGAGAAAATATTCGAATAAGTTTCCTTATACATTTTATAAAGGAATTTAGATCAAGATTCACTCTGATAATTTAAATATTATTAGACTCGTGAAGAGCTTTCAAACTATTTGATTATTTAACGAAAGTATTTGAAAAAAAATCTTACAATTAAGTTTTATCTCGATCAAAAGATCGAACGCTTAAATATGTTTTTTTTTTCTATGAACGAACATATTAGGAAAGGAAATTTAAAATCATTATAAAATTTAAATATTTATTATTAGTCTAAAAATTTTAAAATCATTAATTCATTCTTCTTTATTCAATCCTATTTACTTAAATATTTAATAAATCATTATAAAATTTAAATATTTATTTTTACACAGTCAAAATACTATAGTTCAGTCACTGAATATTCATATTAGGAAAGGAAATTAAGAAAATCCCTTTGACAATTTCTGCTTTAATATTTAATTAATTTTGCTTACAATATTTTTAAGAAATATATATTTTTTAAAGAGAGATATAATATCGGAAGCATAGGGTTTCTGTGTCTGGAAATATATACTGATTTCACGTGCATGTGTTGCGAGGAAGGAGCGTGGGGAACACGAATAAGCTTTGGCGCTTGGTTATGAGATCACCCAACAAAACCGAACACCGACCGGGGAAAAAGACAAAGGAAGATACTAACTGTTGAGTTATTGTTGACCATATGAGCCACCATGTCCACGTTAAGACCTGGTCAACAGATTTTTGAATTTTATAAATAAATATATATATATATATTTTAAAATTTTATAATTTCATTTATTTTTTAAATTAAAATTAAAATAATAAAAATCCGACTCGAACCGACTCTGCGGTTTTTATGGACTCATCCCTACCCTAATAGCCTTTTATAATCTCCTACAAAACCCTATGAATTTAAGTATTACCTCAACTATGCAAAAAATGAATAAAAAAGGACATCCTAAGTTTGAGTAGAATCTACAATCAATTAATAAATAAATCATAAATATTTTCATAGTTTCATGATTGGTGTGGTGGGTTTTGATTGTAATTTCAATTTTTTTAATAAAAAAATAAAAAAATTATTATATTTATACATCAGGGATAGATAGAAAAAATGTTAAAAGAAATTGTATTTAAAATAATAATAATTTTTTTATATATTTTTAAAAATTATTGTTTATATTTTTTATTACTCTTTCAGTTTGAAGAGTTTCATCCTAACTAATTTGGATTGACCCGTAATATACATTTAATTTGGTGAGAGAGTTTCTCGATTAGGATTTTCTGTATACACAACATCTCAAACCCGAGTTTGTTTAAGCGGAACCAAACTGCTTATCACTTGAATCATCCTTTGTTAGTAAATTATCTTTTACTTTGATATTTAATTATATACTCCTTAGAGTTATTAATTTCTTATATAGTTTTATTAATTATGCGCTTATAATATTAAATCATAAGCGCATACTTAATAAAATTCAATTAAAATATTTTTATTATTTTTATTTTATCGAGTTATAATAAATATATAATTTTATCAAATTAACTTTAAATTTATATTTTTTTCATCCATTAACTACCAAACCCATGTTTGGATTTTTTTTTTAAAGAAAAATATTAATTTATAAATTTATTTAAAAATATTAAAAACAAAACCAATCTCGTGTTTACACTAATTTTCTTCATGTGTCATGATTCTGATTCTAGATTAATGTTGACATCATTATCCCACTAATCATGGTTGTAAGGGAAAACTTCTTCCTCTTAATTACATATTATTTAAATAAAAAGTTAGATTCTAGAGAAAAATAAATAATTAATATACATTGAACGTACGTATTTAAATTTAAATATTAATATTATTGATATTAAAATATAATTTTAAAATATAGTAGTATATAGCGGTCGGTATCATCGGTAACGTCACTTATTCTTTGGTTGATTTTAATTATTTATTTAATTTAATCACAAGAGTAGTTAAGTGTAAAATTATAGGGGGTGTATAGTAAATAATTTTTTAAGTATAATTAAAATAAGAGTAAATAAAAATTTATAATCTTGATATTTTATACAAGATTAAAAGTATGTAGTAATCTCAAAATATTAATATTTGTAAATATTAAGTTAAAAAATATTAAAAAAATTAAAAGTATTAACTATTTTTCTTAAAAAAATTTCATTGTTAAAAATGTTTTATATGAATAATTTTACCTCAATAAACTAAAGTTATAAAACATATATGTACTTAAAAACTAAATGTATCGATGGTGAGTATTTGATTGAGTTGAGTCGAGTTAAAAAATTTTGAGTTATTTGAGTTGATGAGTCATATTTTACAACTCAAAATTTATTTGAAATTTTTTCGGTTCAAGTCGAGTTTTCGAGTTCCTATAAATATTTAATTATAATTATTTATCATGTTATAGTATGATTTGATTCCAATTTAAACGATTTTCTCTAATCATATAAGATATGTATGTGTATGTGTGTGTATTTTTTTTTTCATATGTTGCAATATTTCTTCATATTTTTATATATCAATGTATATATATCATAAAAATTGATAGACTCGTCTCAAACTTAAAAATCAATCCTTTAATTACTAAAAATTTCGAGTTATTCAAGTTATTCAAATTTTCATTTTACGACTTGAACTTTATTTGAATTTTTTTAGTCAAATCTATGAAAATTCGACTCGAATCAAAATGAGTCAAGTCAAAACGAATCGAGTATTTTTGCCTTAAATCGAGTCGAATTATTCAATTTTTCGAGTCGAGTCAAGTTTTGCTCACCTCTATGTATCATATCTTTATTTGTCATTTTACTTATATCAGCTATCAATTAAGTTCTATCAAATACTTTTATATAAACAATTAATTAAATAATTTTTTAAAATCAATTAATAAATTAACTATTATAATTAATTATCAACTATTAATTGTTTGGTAAATACTCATAATTTGAATTATTTCGTTTTGGTTGAAATTTTTTATTAAAATTTTAAATGAAAGTAATCTATATGATAACATTGATTAAATGATTTTTTTATCTTATTATATACTCCACTAGTATAAATTTATTATTAAATATTATTTATTAATTGGTCTCTATCTATATTTAATAAAGGCTAGACTAAATAGTCAACCCTTCAATTTGAATCAGACATCCGCAAGAGTCTTGCTTATATTTAGATTTTAGACCAAGTCAATAATTAATTTAATATTTTTAATAAAAATCTCATTTGCAAAAAATAATAATTAAAATAGTTGTGTACGTATATTTGAATTGATTTGAATAGTTATAAAGCATAATCGAATTAATAATTAGAATATGAAAAAAAATAATATATGTTATATAAAATTTAAAAGATTAATTTAAAATTTACGAACTTATATAGTTGATTTTAGATTTTAGGACATAAAATTTAGGTTTTATAGTTTATGTTTTAAGATTTTAAGATTCAGATTTAGATTTTAAATTTTAAAATAAATATTTATTTTTTTATATATTATGTATTAAAATATAACTCATAGAATATATCTAGACCATAGTCATGAAAAAGCTGAATCCAACCCACAGTAGTATTTAAATTAAAAAAAATTATGGGAAATTATAAAAATAAAAATACCTAGCAAAAAGTTTTTATGATAATAACGATGAAAATAAAAAATGTTTTTATGATAACGTAAATTGAGGTTATTATATATATTAGGATTAAGGGTATCATAAGCTTTTAAAATTTTGAAATAAATAAATAAATAAATTAAGTTTTTAAATTTTTATATTCAATTAGATCTTTATAATCGAAAAATCTCATGAATATTGATGTTGGGAAAAAAAAATTCTTAAAGTATTGCTTTTATAATTTTATTTCTTGAAATATTGATGATTCTACAATGATTTAAAGTCGGTACCTTTAGAAATCGACTTTGAATAGTTCAAGGTTAAAGACGGAACCAAAAGGCTCTGACTTTGAATAGTGCAAAGGTGAAGACTGAGCAAAAAGGCTCCGACTTTGAATAGTACAAAGGTGAAGATGGAGCCTTTGGCATCTGAACACTATTGGGGAAGACGAAACATGCAATATTCATATGGAGATGCTAAAATCGGAGTCTTTTGGCTCCGTCTTTTCCCTTACATTGTTCAAAACCGATTTCTAAAAGTACCAACTTTAAATTCACTGTAGAATCATCAATATTGTAGAAAATAAAATAAGAGAAACACTATTTTGAGGGGAAAATTTCCCAGCATCAATATTCATGAATTTTTTTTCTTTATAATCTAAAATTTTATCTCTTTGACTAATATTAATGATTAAATCTAATAATTTTTTAATCAATTTATAAAATATATCGTGTTATAGTGTTATCACTTGATATTTCTATTTTTTTATTTTGTTTAAAGATTTCTTTAAAAAATCTATAGATTCTAATAACTTATAAGAAATATTTTTATTGTAAATAATATGACATAACTGTAAATGTAATATATAGAGTATTCCAATACTTGTAATGATATGTTCCTAAGTAAATAATTAGAATTACTTGATTTTATGATGCGATCCGATCGAACTAAGTTTAAATCACGAAAAAATAAATTCAATATAAAATTCTAAACTTAAAATTTGATTTAATTCGATTAAGTTTATCAATACTTAATTTGATAATTGTATGAATTCGACTCGAATAATATAAAATTTAAATTCGAAAATTTTCAAACTCATGATTATAAAATTACTAGTAGTTTGTATCTAAACATAGAATCTCATTGGAGCCTATGAAGACCTTAGCCCCTTAAAATTAAGAATCAACATTTAATTCATAAAAAATTTATTTATTTTTAAATTTTAAATTTTTTAATTAAATTTTTTCTTAAATTTTAAAATTTTAAATAAACCCTCTAAATTTGGGCTGCCGACATCTGCCCTGATATCTAGACTGCGTGTCTGAAGTGGGTCCGAGAGCCTAGACTGGGAACCGGCTACCGTGGATGGCGGGAATTGGGCAAGGCAGTTAGCAATGTGAGTCGGAGATTTGTTTGTAATAAATATGAAACTGAGAAAGTCAAAGTCAACAGTTATGCACAACAAATAAAAAAACAAAGGTAACGTGAAAACGCGTCTACAACACAAACAGACAAAAAATTCTTTATAATTATTTAATTAAAAAATAACATAAATCTAATTTAAATCTAACAAGTAATCCATAAAAAATTAGATATTATTAAATATTAAAAATATATAATCAAATATTATCTTATAATTACTTAAAATTATTAAAAATTAGATTAATTAATATTTAGTTTAACGAGATGAGTAATTAGATATTGTCATAAGACCATTACCTTCTTTCTAAAAGATATGTCTGATAAGATGTGCAGCGACACCATATATATATCTTAAGATCTTCCTTTTTCTTTTCGATGTGGGATTAATGTTCCTTGCCTCTTTTCAGGCATGACTTTCTCTCCCACTCAACCTTCCCACTCAACCTTGTGTCGCCCTCGTCACGAGCTTCCACTCTCGTGATTGACCTCTTATCACGGTTGTTCACTCTGCCTACCTCTATCATGGGCGCTCGGCGTGAAATCGGGCAGTCAAAGGATTGCTCTGATATCACTTGTCACGGGACCATTATCCTCTTCCTAAAAGACATATCTGATAGGATGTGTAGCGCCATCGTATATATCCCAAGACCTTCCTTTTCTTTTCCGATGTAAAATTAATGCTCATTGGCTCTTTTCGAGCGTGACAATATTTTAAAATCAAATGTAAGGGTGATTATAAGTTGGGTTGAGTCTCTGACCAGCCCTAAAATTAAAAGCCACCATCTATATCATACCTGATATTTAAAGAAGTTTTAGTCAACCTAAATCCGACTCGAATTATAAGATAAAAACTCAATATAAATAAAAAAATATTTTTATTCAATAAAATAAAAAGATAAATGAAAAATATAGTGAAATGGATATTATAGTGATTATTCATAAATATAAAGAGTTGAACTTAAACTATTTATAAATTAAATCCGAAATATTTAACTCCAAAATTGAAATTAATTTAATTTTATTCTCAAAAAATTAATATTGAATTATACCCATTTTCTTAAAACTTGACCCTATCAAGTTCGGATAAGTTAGTTATAAATTTAAATTTTAACATTATAAATAAAATAAATCAAATTGATAATTTTTTTATATTAAACATTTATAATATATCTAAATTAATAGAATAATAAATTAGATATTTATAATTTAAAAACATAATAACACCCTTGTTTCGCATGCACTTCTCTTTATCGTATTATTCTCTCTTTTTGCCTAAAAAATAAATAAATTATTTTTTTTTCATGTGTTTGAGGCGTATGTTTACCTACTACGTAAGTCTTTTGTCAGCAGTCTTTGTTTGTTTTGTTCTACACGTATATCAACAAAGAGGGAAAATTACGTGTTTAGTCACTTAAATTTTGTTTGAATTGAAAAAAGAAGGATAAAAAATTATAAAGGTAAAAAAGTAGCAAGATAAAAAAATATTTTTTTCTAATAGGTAAAAAATTAAAAATATATTTATTTTATTTTTATTTATTCGATAAAATTGAAAATTTAAAGGAAAAAATAAAAAAAATTATATTTTAAACTAAGGCATGTATTCAGGGATGAAACTACATGAAAGTATCTCCCTAAATTTACATTCTCAAAACCAAAATTTAAACTCTTTTCGATATACTTGTGTCAGAGTATTTTTTTTTTCAAAATAAAACAACAAAAAGATATAGAATTTCGAGATAAAATATATCAAAAATTTCATTTATGTTTCGTTATTAATTATATCGGAAACAGTCATCGATGATAATAAAAAAATAATGATGACTATAAAGAAAAAGAATTTTAAAATTATAAAGAGTTAAATTTCTCATATTTTTGTTAAAAAATTATATATATTATCTCACCATTTGACAAATTGCAATAAAAAAATTCCATGTGGGATTATTTTATTTAATTTGTGCAGTATCGATAGAATAGATATGGATATTCAGATATACGAATGGTTATTTATAGTCTCTCACGAACTCGTGATTTTTCAATTATTAGAAATTGATCTCTCAATCACTGTGCTATAATACTGTTGTTCGAACTTGTGATCTCGCAATTATTAGACATTGATCTCTCAATTACTGTGTTATAATACTGATGTTCGAACTTGTGATCCCTTAATTATTGACATCGATCTCTCAATCACTATACTATAATACTGGTGTTCGAACTCGTAATCTCTAACAACAACAACCGTTCTTTTAACCACTGAAGTAAGATGGTTCCTGAAAAAAAATGACAATGTAATCCCATGACATTCATTATTTATTTTATAGTTTCTTTTAATAAATTATGTATAAAATATATTTTCATGTGACTAAATCAAAGTTCCAAAGGCACATGATTGGGGGACATAACATAACTTATTTGATGGTCCATGGTCCAAATAGTCAACAAAGGTTGGGAAAACTAGAGACCCTTTTTGGTGTTTCTGCAGGGGACGACATCTCAACATTCAATTCCCATGGTCAAACTCAACCACTTTATATTTGTATTTAAATTAAATCATATTAAAAACAATTATATAAATAATAAATTAATATATAGATCGTTCCGACATACTTAATAATGTCATATCATAAAAATTGTTTCTCACAATTAAATTAACTAAATAAGCAGCGACGAAACTGCGTAGAAGTTGGGATACCCTCGAAGAATTTTTTCATTTTTGCCCCCTATTTAAAATTTTTTAAAATTATTTTTTATGAATTTGTCCCCTACTTCTAAACATTTATGTTTTGCCCCCTCAACCCTAAATTCTGGCTCTGTCCCTGTAAACAAATATCGAATATAATCATATCATTATATATTATTTTATTTATTTAAATAACCAAACAATTATCAGTTATTAGTTAATTTTATCAAACGTTTTTATTAACTATCGATCATTCGTTAATTATCGAATAAAGTCAATATATTTAATGGTTTGATTGTAACGTATGCATGCCCCCATTTGGTAAAAGAATAATGTATAGTAATTTTCAATGTGTAGTTACATCGATTGTATACGTTCTGAATTTCCCAATTTTATAATTTTATTTATTTTTTCTGGTCCGTAAACCTGTGTGGTACTAAATAGGGTTTGTTTTTTCCAATTCTCAGAACATGTTATTTTGCCATACTCAAGCTAAGGTTTTAAGACAAGGAACGAAAGCTGAGCAGATGGATGAGTCATTTTGACACAAGACATGTCAAAAAAATAAACAGACCAACACAGGAATTCTATTTTACCCTAGTAGTTAAAAGATTAAAATGAAGTGTTTATATTCGAGTGTACGAATCCGATTTAAATTTATTCTGATGAGATATCTATATGTATTTTAGCACGTTATTGTGTCGCAATCACTTTTTTAAGTGATTCAACGTTTTTTTAAATAAAACAATGAAGTCGTCATTAATCTTTTTAAGAGGTGTGATTGAGTTATCTAAAAATAGGTCATTATAATAAAATCATTTTATTTTTGTAAAAACAACAAATTTTAGTTTGCGAAAAACATAAAAACGAGTTCAGGAGTCAGTTACGTGTGGGGAAAGGTTAACACCCCACAACACCCAAAAATTGGTACTTAGCCGATTACAAAATATTTTAATATCGAAATTAATGTCCAAATTTTGGTGTGATAATAGCTGACGTTTTTTTGCTTATTCTGGTGAAACAAGGATAGAAAAAAAAAAGAATACTAATTTTTCACTGATCGCAAACTCGTTGGATGATTTTATTCTCCTTATACCTGAATGGATAAACATGTTCCATTCTGCATCATATTCGAGTTGAAATAAAAAATCAATGACATCATATTATATGTCTAACTTGTGCTTGTAATTAGGAATAAAATTATTATCAAACATTAAAAGAATTAAAATATTAAATTTATAAGATAAAATTTATTAAGTAATTAAACTTAAAATTCTAAAAGTATGTCCTAATTTTTTTAATATTTGAACAAATAATACACAAACACGTTTCTATAAACTCTTATATTTTTTTTATTTCAGGAAATAAATAAAAAATATTTAAAAACATAAATACACCTTTATTTAATTCGACCCTACTTAATTAAATATTTAATAAAATTTTATTTTTTTACTTTATATATTTAATTTTTTAATTCGACCCTACTTGAGATCATTTGAATATCAAATTAAATTTTTATTCCTAATTTTGAGATTATAGTAAATTTTGAAAGAATTCAGACTAAAAATCGATTGGACTTAATTAAAAAAATCAAAACATAAAGATAAATAATTTTTAACTTTTTTCAAGTACACAATAAGGATTAAATCTCAAAGTATGTAAACTTATAGGGATTTACAGCAAAATTTACCGTTTTGTTTATAAAATACCACCGACAAAATATGTGTGATGTGAAAACCTGGGCCGAAGTTGAAAGCAGAATGGAAGCCCAATTCATGGGGTTGACAGGAAACCTGACACAATCGGACCAGCACTCTGTTTATATATATATATATATATATATATATATATATATTATTGATATTTAATTTATTAATTAATTTAAATTAAATATTATAATAATTTATTATAAAATATTTTTCAAAAATATTTTATTTATTTAAAATTTTAAAATTTAAATATTTTATTTCACTAAATCCACTTGTAATAATGTTATTCGTTTTCGGACAAAACTGGAAAAATAATAACCTTAATTATAATTTTCAAATAATTGATCAATACAATATTATTTAATTTAAGATTTCTTATAAACAAGTGTTTAAATTGTATTTTTATATTTTAAATATTTATGAATAACGGTAAATTTGAAAATCTTAATATCTAAAAGTTTGAAATTAAATTTTAACTATTGTCATCATTGATTGTCACGTCTTTATTCATCACTCTCGTTTATCATTTTCCTATGTCGTCAAAGAAAAGGCGAACAACATCCCAATTAAACGCAAAATATGAAACCTTCGTGAAAATAGTAAGCGACGAATTATAGTTAAAGGGACAACGGATAACGTTCAAATCATACGAAAAAAAATCATTTTAGTAACAGGAGTGTGATGACAAATAAATTAAAATTTAGATTAAGATTTTTAAAATTTAAATGTTTTTTTTTTAAATATGAAAAAGTTGGAAGTTTTTATAAAAATAAAATTTTAATTAAAAAATAAAAAAAATTATCGTATATCATAATTTAATTAGTTAATAATTGTTTTAACTACTCAAAAACATATAATTCTTTGTTGGTTTTATTATTATTATTTTTGTAAACCGATATATTAAAACTGACTTTACCAAATCAACTTAACTAAAATATTATTCTTAAATCGCGTCGAATCAAATTTTATTCGATTTTACGCAACACGTCGGGACAAGATATGGGCCGTGGTAATGGAAATCGTTCCGGCCCAAGGGAAATATGGGCCAGTGATCCGTTGCTTTAATTATGTCACTGTAGATTTTAATTTAAGCCCATTTTAAATATCAATAAAAAGAAGCTTAAAAGGGGTAAACTACAATAAAGGTCAATTAATTATAGGTAAAGATATATTTAGATCAATTAAATATTAAAAATTATATTTAGGTTATTCAATTATAGATAATATTATATTTGGGTCCCTCAATTATGTGTAAGATTATGTTTGAATCACCTTTCACATTAAAAAATACATATCAATTTGTGTATCAGATTAATTAATGATTTAAATGAAGTACTCTTGTATTAAATGAGGATATACAAGTGATTTAGAAGAAAAAATGACTAAGTTAATATATTTTTTAAATATAGAAGGAACTCAACTATAACATTTTCCATAATTGAGTGACCCAAGTGTAACCTTTAAAAATTGAGTGACCCAAATGTATCTTTACTCATAAATGAATGACCCAAATGTAATTTTTAATAATTAAGTGATCCAAATGTACCTTTACTCATATATGAATGACCCGAATGTAATTTTTAATAATTAAGTGACCCAAATGTATCTCACCCATAACTAAGTGATCTAGTGATAAAAGACAATGTATTTTATTCAGATAATTCGGATTCGAGTATTATATGTATACGGTATGTGCACGTTATAAAAGGTTAAAAATTGAACAGTTATTACGTATCTTATAATCACATTAATATATTAAAAAAATAGTATTAAAGTGATTATTATATCAAATAATTTTAAATTATAACGTTTGAATTTTGATTTATAATTCTTTTTATAAAGTATGAGTTTTATCATAAACAAAAATCGACTCGTTCAATATCCCGATATGGATCGACTAATATTATTTACATAATAAATATATAAACTCGATTATAATACTAAACTTTCAAGTAAATTATATGAGCTTGAATTAAGTTCGAATTTAATAAAAGTTTTTTAATGTTAATTTAAAGTTAAAAAATATAAAATTTAAGTAAAAATTTTGAACAAATTTGTATATTAATAATTTGATTTATTAAAATTTAACATCGATATGAATTAAATAAATTTAAATTTTTTAATCGAACTTAAATAATTTACGAACATATATATCTTATTTAGGTATCAAATGTAGATGTCCACCCATACAATTCCTTTGTTTTTATTTATTTCTTGTAGTTTAAAGCACAAGGCATGACCCCTCCATGTGGGTTTAGAATAACTTTAGGTAAATTATATACAATTTTTTAGTTCATGTCTTTTTCTTTTCTTTTCCTTTTTTTTTAATTTTAAATATATAGTGCATTAACGAAGTTTACGTATTAATTTTAAAGATAATATTATTAAAAAAATAAACAGAAATTTTAAATTTCTTTAATATTTATTTTGGTGTTCAGTTTTTTTTTTAATAATTTCTATTAAAAAGAAAAAAATGGATTTACTCTTAATGTATTTCGAACTCACAACCCAAAAAAATAAATACATAAACTAAGAGCTTTAACTATTTTAAAAAATATTATTTTACGCTATGAATCTCATGTTGAAATATAAAAATATTTTTTCCATAATATTTGAATTAAATTAATCAACCCATGAATATATATATATATATATAATCAAGTTACACAATATAATTTTTTTAAGTTTATATATTTTTTAGATTATCGGATGACTGAAACAGATGAATCAGATTAGCAGTCGATTATGTAAAATATATCACTTTAAAAATAAAAAATTAATCTTACTCATCCGTTTCAGTCATTTAACGATAATGCACCGAAACCAAGTTGCTCACTTTTCATCTTTCATACCAATTTTGATTACTTTTTACACTGCAACCACATGCATGCATGGACTCATTTTTTTAATTTCTTTTAATCAAAAAAATATATCAATCAAATATTATTTATATATGTAAATATATTTATAAAAAATAAACAATTATCAAGTTCAATAATTTAATTTAGTAATTATTTTTAAATGCTAAGTCAAAAAAATAAAAATTTAAAGTTAATTGTAGCATACCTTTTCACGCTGTGACTTTTATTTTAATCCGATCTCTAAATTTTTTAAATGTATAATTTCATCCCCAAATTATGATTTTTATTTAAAATTGGTCCCTAAACTATGACCAAAATTCTAAAAAAGTCTTCAAACTTTTGATATTTTTTATATAGTCTAAAAGTGATTACGAGGTGATAATGTTCATACATATTATTAACTCTTTGATAATGTATATACACTTCGTAGATAAAGCGATTGAATCAAAGTTTCCTAAAATATACATTTTTAAATATTTTATTATTCAATTTCTCTAATTTTAAAATTGAAATCTAAATTATCAAATATTATAATAAAATTTTTTCTGAAAATCAATGAAATAAAATAAACAATCAATATGAAAATAGAGAAGAATCCCAATTTGTTTAAATTTGTAGAGACAAAGTTCTTTCATTCTCTAATTAAATACACCAAACTCTATCTCTTCATGTTAAAGAAAGGGAAATATTCCCCCTTTATTATTGATGTTAATTTTTATATATATTTAAATATTTTAGGCAAATATCGAGATTTGAATTAATATAAAATAATAAATAAATATTTTTATCACCCAGTCAATAAAATTTTGAGATATTATTTTCTTCTTTCGTTATCTGAACATAGTTTAAACTAAATCAAATTAAGAAAATTTTGTATCTCTTCTTAAAAAAAAAACATTCCTAAAACTAATACTAAATTTCGAGTTTTGTTCGATTGGTTTATGCAATTGTACGAGTCTTAACTTTATATATTCTCAATTTTTTATATATAATACTTGAATTTCTCGTAATCTTTTAAACTCACAAATTAAAGACAATTTTAACAAAATACATTAAAATTTATTATATTTATAAACAAATCAATCGAATTAAGACTCGATCTATAAGGAAATATTTATAATTATTGTTCCCTTGTTTAGAGGAAATAAATGAACTTAGGTACTCTTGTGTTAACAGTTGTTAAATTAACCACCTTTGTTGGGCACATGCTTAGCACTAATGTATGGACCCCACCCCTTTTTCTCTGATTTTCAATGATACATTTCATGTCATAGAATTTAAGCAAACACAACTAATTAATTAATTAATTAATCCACTTTATCCTTGTCGTATTATGTCAATTCTTACATTAATACTTTTGATTTGATTTTGTTTTTGTATTGTGTCTTAATGGCAAACAATCAAGTCTAGCGGAACTTTTCAGTTCATTTACTATAAATTTTATTGTATCAAGTAAGTCTATTGAATTATATTTTATCCAAAATATACAATGACAAATTTAAAAATTTATTTAAAAATAGGTATATATGAAATTAAAAAATCTTAATAAATACAAATCTTAAATATTATATAATTTTAGTGATTAATTTATAAAATTATAAAAATTAAGAATAAATATATGAACTTAAAAAATTCAGGGTGAATACAAATTCATCTTCTCTATGGCATAGATCCGTCACTGAGAACATATGATTTTATTATAAGAAAAACATACAGCGAATCATCCTCGTACATTTCATTAAAAAAATTTAATTTTAATTTAAAGAAAAAAATAGTATAATGTATGAAGTGAAAACGAACCATGGTTAATCGAATTAAGTAAAAAATATATTTTAATATTTACAATAAAATATTAAAATAAAAATAAATTAATTAAAATATTTTTTAAAAAATATAATCTACCGTTTAGATTATTTTGATATTATTTATCAAAACCAAACCCTCCAAAATAAACATAATTTTTATCTAATGTACTACATTTTAACAGAAGAGGTTACCCAAGACGAGGCGATAATATTAATAGGAAAATAAATGAGGATGACACGTGGCATTTGTCAATTAAATGAATAAAAGAACATCACTGGCCAATCGGCGGAGGAGCAGAACTAGAGCTAGCGGCTCCGGAGCCAGATAACAGATCGGCGAGAGCAGTCATGGCACGAACCTGCATCTCAAGCGCCGCTATATAATCAGTCGCTTCTTCAAGAATTACCGGCAACGGTTCCTTCCGGCAACCGGGAACCAATCTGCCAAGAACCTTTACTTTCCTTTGAACGCTCGGCACACTCTTCGCTTTCAAGTTCAAAACGCTAACTCTCGGTTTCTTCGACCGGCTAGTCCTGGTTACGGCAGCGGCGGTGGATCCTCTCTGCGACGATCTCTTCTGCTTTCGAAATTTCAGCTTAATCCGGCTCGTCAAAATGGCTCGACTCCATCTCGTTCTCCCTTTAGCAGCGACGGCCAAGGCTCTATCGGCAGCTTCACGGACAGCTCGACCACCGCGCGGAGCCGAAGGAGTAGTAGTATTGAGATTGATTTGGCTCAAAGCTTGGAGAAGCTTTGAGGAATAGATTTGGTGCTGTGCCTCTGATTTCCAGGCCGTGTGACTCGGCTTTTGTTGGCTTTGTTGTTGATTCGCTTTCATCATCGGATTCTTCTTCTTTTTCCTTTTGGTACGATCAGAATTTGGTGAGTTCGTCACTGGATTCGTTATCAACGATGCCATATCTCACCGGACCAAACGCCTCTTTATTCACCGTACGGTACGGCGAATTAAATCTAACTGTACGGGAAAAGAGAGGAGTTTAGATTTCAGATTCAAATCAAAATTCTACAAAGAAAAGAGAAAAGAATATGTTACCGATGCGATGAACACAGATGAAATTGGGAGAAAAGGTCAACGGAGAGAGGGACTGAACGGAACGGAACGGAACGGGGGGGGGCGGGCGGCGCGTTTTAAGGCAAAAAAAAATGAATGGAAGGAGAGCAGGTGTCGAATTTACTCGGGTGCCTTCGGCTTTGGCTTGTTATTTATTGCTTTTGGAGACTCGGACCGGTTTTAGTGGGTTCAACCGTTGATGGAGTGAAACGGGTGAGGGTCAGACCGGTTGAGTCTACAGGGGGTTCACCTTGGCTAGACACGTGAGCTTTTGGATGACCAACCCATCCTTGTTTTAGGCATCATTGCCCCCCAAAAGCTTTGTATTATGATGGGAATGGGTGAAGTTTAATGTTTATTGGTATTGGATTTTTGGTTGTTTGGTTTAATTAAATAATATATTTATAATAAATACGATAATTTTTTTGAATGTTAAAATTTGAAATTTTAATTTTATTATAAAAATTGATATAAAGTTAAAATTTTTCTATATTTTTTAAGTGGATTTTTTCTTATTTTCTAAGTAATTTAATACTTCAATTTTTATTTTTGAGTAAAATGATTTTTTATAAAAATTATTAAATTAATAATAAATAATTTAAAATAACATGATAAACTTTTATGATAGTGTAATATTATATAAGTACAGACATTTCAAAAAAATTACAAATATTATTTTAATAAAAAACAATTTTATAAAATTATACGAGTAAACTGCATAAATTATCCGTCAATTATGCTTCAATTCATTTTATATATCTCTTATCTATTAGAAGTTACAAATTAGTTCCAAACTAAAAAACATTAAAAAATTGGTACAATACAAATAAATATTAATGACTAATAACGTGATAGTTAACAAAAATCAATATAATAACACATTTTATCCTCAACATTTATAATTTATTTAACTCGATCTTAATTCTAAAAAAAAATAAATTTCTTAGTCCTTAACAAGAAAGTTTAATGATTAGGGATGATAATAGGATAGAGTATTATTTTTGCCACACCAATTCTACCCTAAAGTTTTAAAATCATTAATATCGAGTTTAACCTAATATAATAAAAATCATAATTTAACTCAAAAAAAATAATTAATTGTATTAAGATTCAACTCACAATAATATTAAATGGAGATTATTTTTATTAATAAATCAAAAAATATTATATATTTAAATTTAAATCATCTTCGTTTTTACATAACAATAATATTAATTGTATTAAGATTCAACAAACCATATTTAAATTATTAAATAATTAATGCAATAAAATTAAAAAAAAAATAGGTATAAAGATAATTTTAACCCTTAACGTTTATAATTTTTGTTGTTTTGGCCTTTATTCTTTTTTGAGATAAATTTAGCCCTTAACCTATATTTTTTTTGACAAATAGCTTATTTTTAACACCATAGTAACTGGACCGTTAAAAATCTAACAATAATGATATGTTATACGCGTATGATAATATATTTTAAATAACATGACATCTAACCTATCAAATACATATATATATATAATATAATTTTAATATAAAATATAAAACAATTAAAATTGAAATAAAATATTAAAAAATTAATTAATTCTAAAATAAAATACTACTAAACATTCTCAACCCTAACTACGATAGAATTAAAATCCTATCTAAAAAAATTAATTAATTTCGAACTGTGTTCATATTCTTTTAAGATAGGACTTTGATTCATAGTGGGTTGGGAATGTTTAATATTAATAGCCTTTTATTTTAGAATTAATTAATTTTTAAAATTTTATTTGAATTTTAATTATTTTATATTTTATATTGGAATAAAATTATATTTCATATATATATATATGTATTTGATAAGTTAGATGTCATATCATTTAAAATATATTATCATATACATATGACATGTCATCAGTGTTAAATTTTTAATGATCAGTTATCATAGTTGTTAAAAAATAAGCTATTTGTTAAAAAGATATAGATTAAGAATTAAATTTATCTAAAAAAAGAATAAAGGCTAAAACGATAAAAATTATAAACATTAAAAGGTTAAAATTATGTTTATTCTGCTTGGATTGTGAGTAATAATCTGGATTAGATATTGTCATCCAAATCCAAGTCCCTTGTTTGGCCAATAAACGCATTTCTGAATCTGAGTTTCTACTACAATTCACCTCAAAATCAAGCCATTTGACAAAAATTCAGTGTGTCCCATCCCACAAATATGACTGAAAGACTAGTGAGTTGGCCCTGTACAATTGGACATATATGTGGTGTTGGGTACCACTAATGGGCACAGAAAATGAGTCCTGGAGTGGGATCCACAGCACACAAAAACAAAAGGAATGCATGTGCAATGTGGGGGGTTTCTCTGAAACTGGATGATCTGGGGAAGGGGTTTGTATTTTGTTAGGAAAAAGGAAGGTGGGTGCGTATTTTCAGCACTTTATGAGGTGTGGACTGGTATGCTCCACGTTGCCTGACATTGGGACTTGGGAGCAACACCTACAGTCCCTTATATAATCACAAAGGATATTGCTAAACATTCCTTCCGATTAAAAAAATAAATGATTCGAGTGTAATAAAATATAAATTTTAAACATAAGTTTTAAACCTGAAATATTTAGATCTAAAAATATAAACTCAACGACCTAAACTTATAAATTCTAAACTTAAACCATAAACCATAAGTTAACAAGTTGATATAATCTTTAATTTACACAATTGTGTAACATTTTTTTTAAACAAGACTTTTAATGAAATAAGACAGATCGTGAATTACTCTAGTTTGACTCTGTCAACATTTAACTCAATTGAACTTGACTACAACTCAAACTTGACTCGAATTCTTAATTAGTCGAATTAAACTTAGATTGTTCAAATCTGTTAAAAACTACTTAAACCCAACTCAATATTATTAAAATTTGACTCATTTTATTTATCCTTAAATTCCTAAATCTTAATAAGATTACACCGATATAATTAAAGATTATAGAATAATACACATAAAATGTTAAAGAGTAGAGAACCTAAAATGTTTAATTTTAAAATTCTTTTCATAATAATAATCTTTTAAGTTACGGAATTTTAATATTTTAAGTTATATCCATTTTATTTTTAAATTAAGACGCACCTAACTCACACTAAAACACTCACCAATCCCATCATTTCTTAGCATCAAAGCCTCCACTACCTAATCCAAAAGGAAATTTTCGTGCTTTCTATCACTGTTTTCGTCAGTTTTACCTTCTCAAATATCACCACCATAGTCCCTATATGACATAAATTACTAGATAAATAAACATAAATTATTTAATTTTATATCTTTTAAAATTATTAGATAAATAAACATAAATTATTAAAATCCGTAATAAAAAATAAAAAAAATACAATAAAAGTATGAATAATTCTCAATTTAAATTTTTAATCTAGTCAAACTCCTTCGCTTTAAGAATCTTAAATTAATAAAAAAACTATTTTAAATTTACAGATAAACTTAAATAATTTTACACTAAAACTGAATTATAATGTTCTTACATATATTAGCAAGGAATCCCTGATTTCTATGACCTTTTGTTTGTTTGTCGAATCTTTTGCCTATATTTATATTCTAACCCAATTAAATAAATGTAAATATGTTTTAAATAAAAAATAACACAATATTAAAACCTTATGACGACTTTGACTTATAGTTTCGAGAAATTACAGCCCGTAGGTTATCCTATATTTATGTAAATAAAAGAATGTAATATCTAAATGTTCCAACTTAATAGAAATTTTATGCCCTTTTATTTTTTATTTATATTTTTTAATTTACATTAAAAAAATTAAAATTTAAGATTAGAATATAAAAAATTAAGATATGATGTATTTTTTATTTTTATGGTTTAAAAGAAATTAAGATATGATGTATTTTTAAGATTGGGACATAAAAGGAGAGATTTTTGTTGGCTTCAACTTTTTTGATATAATCAAATAAAAATTCTCTGTCCCTTTCTGTCTTTCCTTTCTAGGACCCGATACTAAGAAATTAAATTTTAAGTTTAAATCTTAAAATTTAAATTCTAAACTTTAAATTTTAAAAATACACCATATCCGTAATTTTTTAAACCTTAATTTTAAACTTTAATTTAAATCCTAAATTTAATTTTTTTAATACGAAAATATAAAAATTATCACTGAAAAAGATGAGAAGATTTCTATTCAATATAATCGAGAGCCAAAATCCCATGTGAATGCATGCCAAGGAATTCCAAAAGAGAATTAGATGGAATGAAATCTCAAAAGTAAATGTAAGAATCTAATAAAAACTAGTTGACATTATGAAGTGCCAGAGAGACTGCCTCCCCTGTGTGAGACATAATAAATAAACCATGTTGAGGACTGAGTCAGAAGCTATATTCGGAATCAAAATTGAAATCAAGAGTGAACCCTAATTATTCCTCTATATTATTTCTAATGAAACATTTTCAAAAGCAATCCAACTTTTAACACAATGGCTCTAAAGAGTAAAAGTTCAGTCCTAGAATATGTAATGAGGTAAGAAAGAAGAGAAGTTCAGGTCAAACCTGCAGGAAAAAGCAAGCTATTTTGGCACATGAAGATCTGATAATACTGTCGATAAATTTGTAACCCGGTCGGAACGGAATTTGACATGAATTACAGCTCGAACCGGAACCAGCTTATCCTAAGGCAGGCAAAATATTATACAAACAATATTCAAATTCATGTAATTATGGCAAATTTTTGCTTTTCTGTAAGCCATATTCATGGTTATGAAGTTATCTAAGATTTAGCAAGGTGATCCAGCATTTGTTTCTACCATCTAAATGTCTCTAATGATTCCAATAAAGATCCATTACATGCTGTCGAACCTAAATAAACAAAGAAAAGATGATAAAAGTAAGTTGCAGCTAGGGGTGAGTATTCGATCGAGTCGAGTAAAAAAAGTACAAGTTATTCGAGTTAACGAGTCATATTGTACAACTCAAACTTTATTTGAATTTTTTCCTGGTAGAGTCGAGTTTAAGAAACTCGAGTCGAGTTTTCAAATTTCTATAAATATTTAATTATAATTATTTATCATATTATAGTATGATTTGATTCCAATTTAAACGACTTTCTCTAATCATATAAGATATGCATATATATATTTTTCATATGTAGCAATATTTCTTTATATTTTTATATATCAATGCATATATATCATAAAAAATTTAGAGTTTCGTCTAAAACTTAAAAATTAATCCTTTAATTACTAAAAATTTCGAGTTATTCGAGTTATTCGAATTTTCATTTTAAAACTCGAACTTTATTTAAAAAATTTTCGAGTCGAGTCTGTAAAATTTCGAGTCAAGTCAAAACGAGTCATGTATTTTCACCTCGAGTAGAATTGAGCTATTCGTTTTTTTCGAATCGAATCGAGTTTTACTCACCGCTAGTTACAGCATCATAAGTATAAACAAAGGGAGTCAATTTGAGATTAATTAAATAATTTTAGCACAAAGACACTTGATGAAAAGCAAGCACTCAATAATTATGTCACAATCCCTCATTGATGACCCAATATATTTTTTATTATACTAAACGTTGCTTTAAAGTACAGCTAGATCTTTCATTAAGAAAAGGAGGGTTTTAACTACTTAACAAGGTATGTGGATTGCATCGAATCTTAGCTTTTTATGTACAGCCAGACCTAAAATTTTAGTGGTACAAGTATTATTCATTTTTAAGTGGGTATTAGTCATTATCTCATTCATAATCAAACAAAAGTTTTGTGGATTACACCAAATCCTTCACTTTAATCCACCTAACTTTCACAGAAACAAAACCCTACTTGGCATGCTTAAGCAAAATTCTCTTTTATTTTAAGATATAAAAGTTAAGGTTAGAGTTTATAATTTAATTTTGAAGTATTTATAATGTAGAGCATAGAGGCATGATTATAGGGCAAAATATTTTTGTTTATTCAATACTACCTAAATTCGAGTACAAATCATCTACCGTTTTATTGTGCCTCATTTGGTGTCCTCACTTTAAAATAGTATGTTTAGAGTTTAGGGTTTAAGGTTTTGGTTAGGGTTTAGGGGTAAAGTATACTTTTAGAGGTAGGTTTAGAGTTTAAGATATAAAAATTAAGGTTATATTTTTAAGTATTTTTTAAAGTGAAACATAAAAGAAACAAAATAAAAATGCAGAGAATTTTCCCCTAAATTCATGTAAAATACTTCTCAAATTATTCCTATACCCTCTTACAACTCCTTACTAGTTACTACCTCCTCAAAGAGAATCTATCGCTCCATATTTCCTTTCCTATCATGTGATGAAACTATTTTATTTACTTGAAGGATAATAATAGTTGAAAACATAAATACGAAACTTGGTGTCTAATGTCTATGTCTCTGATCTAAATTTTAACCTTAAGCAACTCATGCAGTCATCGAGTATGGGATTAAATGAATCAAATATTCTATGTGCAAATTTATTGTTTCCAAACCTATGCTACTAATGTTCGAGAATCAAATGACTATATATGTTTAACATCAACTAGTTTTTATCTTTTCGAAGTTTTTTTTCTTCATATTTTTGGAGGTTTTTTAAAGGATCACTAGACACAAATGTGGGACAGTAATTCAAAGAAAACCAAGATACAAGCAACATGGTTTTAAAATTCTTTATAAGAGAGTTTTCATCCAGAAGAATGTACTTTAGTTGCTTAGAATAAAAGGGGCACAAAGTTGTTACCATAGAATGAACAGATTCTATTATATTCCAATTCTTCAAACCATAGTTTCAAAATACTTTATAAGAGAGTTTCCATCCAGAAGAGTATCATTTAGATGGAAATCATTTGCCCCTAACCATACATCCTTTGGTATCTCCACTTTAAAATAATGGGTTTAGGGCTTATGTTTAAAGTTAAAGTTAAAGGTTAGACTTTATAGTTAGGATTTAGGAAATTAGGTGTAAGGTGCATCTTTTAGGGTATGTGATTTAGGATGCGGAAATTAAGGTTAGGGTTTAGAATTTAATTTTTAAGTGTTTTTAGTGTAGGGTATAGAAAGGAACTTGGTTAGGAGCAGAGGATTTGTGTTCATCATTGACAAATAAAGGTGGCAAACATGCAATATCTTTGCAACCAGACTCTACCCTTACCTTAGTTGTTGCTAATTGAAGTCCTTAGTTACTATTGCTTTAAGATTTAGCATGTTACCAACAAAGCTAAAGTTGAAATCAAGCATCTCTATAAAAGAATCATTCACCTAATTAACACCGATTACTTAATATGTGATATATCAGTCCTATTAATTAGAAATAATGAAATAATCAGAACAGTACTCTAACATATTGAAAGTGCAACGTATTATATATATATATATAAACTAAACTCTAATTCATTTTAGTAAAAAGTACCTTCATGTTGGCGGCAGTCCCGTGAAAGAGGAATCCAATCTTGAATTGCAGAACAAATAGAGGGAAAATAACGCCGCCGCAACCACCGTAAGCAAGAAGCAGAGAAATCGGACGGAGACATTTGTACAGACGAGTTCAGGTAACGTATCTACCTCTTGTGGCAGAGTGTAGAACTCTTTAATAGCGAACTCGATCAATGCATCTAAAACCTTCTTGGATTTGTTCTCCATGTCAACAGAATTCAATGCTTGGTGTCGAGCTTGTTTTAGAAGATTCACTACAATCTCTGCTTCCGCTAAACCAGTCTTTGAGAAATCTATTTGTTCATCTATGATTGCAGTGCTTATCTTTGAACAAGAACCGATTTCAGATAACGTGAACGTTTCTGATGAAGTTGAAAGTAATGGATTCGATAAGATAACACGGTTCTGAAACAGAAACAAGGAATTTAGCAACCGAAGCGATAATGGAGATAAAACGTATTCCCGCATTCAGATTAACATTTAATTCAAACGTACGAAGCTAATCTGCCACCAGCAAATAGCAATTATTACTCAAATGCACACACATACCTCAGCGGTCTCAATGTTGAAATTAGCTTCTGAAAAGGCAGAAATCGAAGAGAAATCAATGGACTCTTCAGAAATGTCAGGTAAAACGTCTTCGATCGGTGAAATGAACGCTTCGTTTAAACTGTTTCTGGCAATCTGCTACGAGAACAACTAAATAAATGAATAAATGAGCTCAAAATTCCAGGGGAAATTATTGGTTATTAGAATCACCGACCTTCTTGGGGGTTTTCTTCGCCGGAGAATCATTGGATCGGCGATTGACGAGATCTGAAGATCGTGGATGTTCTTTCCGCGGAATTTGATATTCTTTTTCTTTCATTTTTTTCAAATCTCGCTCTATTTCTGATATTTTGGCGGGAGAATTTCAATTTCAAATTTTTGAAAAAGAAATGGGCCTATTTATAGTTGATTAAGTGGGGATTAAGAAATGCAATCCGTTATATATAGTATGCTTAGAGTTTTATTTGGAAAAAATAAAGTGTTTAAAGTTTATTTCGAAATAAAATAAAGATATTATTTATTGTTTAAGGTATAATAAAAAAATAGACAATTTGTACCTATATTAATATGTATAAAAAAGTTTGCTTAAATAATTGTCTTTAGGTTAAACCTAGGATAAAAATATGTTGTAGTTAAAATTTTCATAAAATTACAACTTTCGTGTGTACAAGAATGAAATTAATTTATAAGGATTATTTTTACGTTACCTACTACCCGTGCCTTCGAGTTCCACCATGCACTCATGGGATTCTTCTTCTCCCTGCTTCAAGAACATGGCCATGGAGCCTCCCGGTGCCCACAGTGTGAAGGATACTTACCGCATACTAGTATCGTTTCGGATATTTTTATAACCCTGAACGAAAACTTCAAATTAAACTCGTATGGATCGAAAGTGCTTACTAACTTTGTTGACAGTATTATCCCATTTCTTCCGCAGGAAGACAGTCCTGGTGCCAAATTCTTGTTTGAACCTGTGATGCGCAAGGACTTCAATTCATACGGAAGTGGTCTCGGCGAACCGTTCCTAACATTGTCCTTGTGAACTTGTGAACACCAAAAAAGAGTTTTGGGGTGAGAGAGGCTCGAACTCTCGACCTCAGGATTACTCAGAAGCTATGAGACCTACGCGCTAGCCAACTGCACCACCACCCCATTGATGAGTGTGTTGGAAATTATTTTAAATAGAATGAAATTAATTTACTAGGGATCTAAGGATAAATTCTGTCACTTTAAAGGTTTTTACATAGAGGCTCCAAACACACCCACAATATATATATATATACTTTAATTTTAAATTCTAAATATTAAAATTTTGACCCTAAACACTTAAATCTAATTCGATATATATTTTTAATGTTAAAATATAAATAAAAACATTGAGAATTTATATTTGTTTAATCCAGTATAATGTTTACTGTTAAAATGTACTGCATTTTCTTAAATTCATGTCATCTCTACAGTTAAAGTACCAAATTGTTGGTTATAATAGTTAATTTGTTATGACCTACACATTCCAATGGAGTATGGGTGTACACCAAAAAAGAGAGTGTTCCAGTTCGGGTGACTTTGTATTTAATATATACTGTATAATGTTAAATAAAGAACTCTCCAATTTAAAGGCAAATGGGGTGGTGGCGCAGTTGGCTAGCGCGTAGGTCTCATAGCTTCTGAGTAATCCTGAGGTCGAGAGTTCGAGCCTCTCTCACCCCAACATTCTTATTTTCCAAATTGAATAAAGAAGACCCAACTTTGTTACTTTTGGATTCAGATTTGAGAATGTGCAGGACTCGAATGCTTATTTTTTGTGCGTGTGCAGGTTTATCCGGGTATTTATTTTTCGGTTCTCGTTATTTTAAAATATTTTGAACTTAAAAATATATAATATAATTATAGAAAAAATTTAGGGTTTAAATTGAATTTAGGGATAAACATACTAAGAAACTTAAATTAAAAATATAAAAAATAGATATTAAAAATTGTCGGGTCGAGTGTGCAGTAAGAAAAAAATTGGTTTGTGTTCTAGATAAAATTAAAAAATCTTAAAAATATTTGTTTATTTTATGTCAGGTCTTCGATTATCAAATCGGATAATTTTAAACATCCCTAATTAATATTATTTATTTCTCGTTGTTTGAATCATTAGTAATGTTAGAATTTTCGTATAATAAGATCAAAACAGAGTATGAATTATAAAATTTTTTATACCACTATATAATATAAATATTATTGATTTTATATTCAAACAAATCAAGTAAATAATTTTATTATAAAAAAATATTATATTAACCCTTTAAAAATTTCATTTACCTTTTTAGAAATTATATACGTAAATTGACCCTTACTTTGCCCGTGCTCCTCCCCTGCGACATATTTATCCCAAGTCTTCCGTTTTATCTGAATCAGTGGGGTTTGAACAGACATGATTGGAACCATCGTACAAGCCTTTAAAAAATAAAGATTTCAAAATTTTGATAAACTATAATCATTATATGATATTAATTTTAAAATTTTACGTTTAATTATGTCCTAAATATGATAATTAATTATAAAATCTTATTAATTATTCATATTTATATTGTTTCTATAGAAACAATCAGGATCTAGACGAGAGTAATAAAAACGATCGCATAGGGACCCTAAAAAGAACAACTGATCATATTTTTAGAATTAATGAAAGTTATGAACAATTACTTTTAAGGGATACATTTTAATAAATTGTACAGAATCTCTAAAATTTTTGAACCACCCTTGATTTGAATAAATACTTCTATGTCGTCCCGTGTGAGTAATTCAGTGACACTGCCGAGACGTTGAGGAGAAGTGTCGGATCCCATGAACACAACAACAGTTGGATGCCGAAGTCTTTTCAGCACACGAAACTTCGGATCAAAAGAAAATTAGTGACAGCAGCAGCAAAAGAGGAAGGAACAAAGAAACTCAAAACAAAAAAAAAAGTAAATTAATAACAAAGCACAAACCCTGTTTAATGAAAATTATAAAAAAATAAATATATTAGAAAATGGTTAAAATTTAGTTATATCAATTTTTATATAAATTATAAAAAGTTTTTTTTACATATTTTTAGTATATATTAAAATTCTTATGACTTTTATACAGAAAACAATATATAACAAAGTCTTCATATTTTTTAAGAAATTCAGTTTATAAACCGTAATTCTTATATTTTTGTAAGAAATTTGATTTATAAACCGAAATTTTTATATTTTTGTAAGAAATTTAGTATATGACATTTTCTTACAAAGGTAATAAAAATTTTGATATATACCAAAAGATTACTAAAATTTTAATTTTGGAAAGAAAAACGATATCATCGTTTTTTAATTGTTTTTAAGGATGTCGTTTTTTAGAACTACTCATGTTTAAAGGAAACTATGACAGCATTTAAATATTGCAGGTTTGGGAATATCTTGATAGCAACTAGGAGAAATTATATTATGGGTAAGTCTCATCACGCGTCCATGATCAACCACTTAAAATTATCTATCTCATCACTTTTTCCATATCGTACATTTTCTTAAGTGAATCTTCACTTGAAAAAAACTGTTTTTAAAATGAATTAGCAGTAAATATGAGTGAAGATTCACTTAGAAAAATAAGACATAGAAAAAAATGATGAGATAGATGGTTTTTAATGGTTTATCCAATGGATGACATGGTGGAAATTACCCATGATATAATTTCTCTAGCAACTAGAGACAGTAAATAGGTCATTTAGATTGGGTTTGATTTAGGTAATTTTGATTCAGATTAATATTTCAATTCGAGTTAAGTATGGTTTGATTTAATTTTGATTCAGGTTTATAATTATTTGGGTTATATTGGTTTATTTGATTTTTTGGGTCGAGTCAACATCAATTCAATAGAAGATCAATATATTTCGGTTAGATTTTTAAGTCGAACCCGTTTTTTAAGCTCATATATGATTTTATAAAGTTAATATATTTGACTTTTTGGTGAGTTGTACAACAATTTACATCAAAATTTTCATTATTTATTTTAATATGTTTTTTTATTTCGAATTACCTTCGGCTTGTGTTACTTTCGGTTTGCTTAAAAATCGGATCAGATTCATTCAGTTTGATTAAAAATCGAATTGAAACTATATCAGTTTAACTAAAAATCAGGTCAAGTTTGATTTGATTCAGTTTATTTTAGATTTTAAATCAAATTCATATATCATATCTGAGTCGATATTAAATCTCAAATCAGATAAAATTGATTCAGATCACGAATCGATTTACTACCTAAACATCTATTTTTTAAATATATCACAATAAAATTAACCTATAAAATTATTAAACATTACATTTCAACACACTGATATTGTTAAAACATAAAACATATAAAAATTAATTTTTCATTATAAAACGTTGAAAAAAATTAAGGGGAACTGTGCACAGAGACCACTAAACTAAACAAAATTAATGTTTTGGAAACTTAAGTTATAAAACGATTATAAAATTTATCGAACTATTATAAAATGGTTCTTAAATATATTAAAATTTATCGTTTATTTTATAACATATAATAACAATTTTTATAACAATATGATAAATTTAGTGTCTATTTCATAATTTCTAAAATTTTAGTGATTAAAAAATAATTTTTAATTAGTTAATGATCATTTACATGATTTACTCTAAAATTAAAGTCCACCACATTAACAAACATAAACATTTTTTATACACTAAAATAAGAAATATAAAATTATTAAAAATAATTTAAATTGTAAAACAAATGTGTTACTAGTGTTAATTTATAATTTTTTAAATCGATAATTAAATTTATTTTATTTATAACGTTAGAATATAACTAAAAAAATGAAATAAAGCTTAAAAAATTTAATCTTGATTTAAATAAAAATAAATTTTAAATAATTATTTAATAATAAATTTGTGTAATATTTAATTTAAATTAATCGGCTAAAATAAGTAAGAGAAAAAAACTAAAAAAGCAGGGAATTCTTGCCACAATTAAAACTCCTAAACTTCAGCTTTCACCTTGGACAAATCAAAACGACAACAAGGGCAGCGTTTCTTCTTCTTCAGCCAGGTTACAATGCAAGGTTCGTGAAAAGAATGCGAGCAAGGGACGCAGGCGGCTTCGCCACCCACCACCAATTCTTCCAAACAAATCGGACACTCCTTCCCCGCCTCATCAACCACCGTCTTCCCCACACTCTCCGCCACCTGTTCCTCCGTCATCACCATCCCTTCATCGTCACTATCCTCGTCGTCATCATCATCATCACCAAAGTCAGGCACGTCGTCAACGACAGCCTCGACTACCACCTTCATTCTCAACACCTTTCCATCTCTATCCCTAGCCTCCGTCGCCAAACGAACGGCGGTACCCGCTATTTCCTCAACCATCGACGGTTGAACAGACTGGATGCGCATTGAATTAAGCATGTCCAGAACGGCGCCGTTTCCGTCGTTAATCAAGTCGTCAATAGGAAACTCGTGGATCACTTGAGAGATAATCCTCCCGAGTTCTGCAACTGGTTCATCTCCGGCGCCGGTATTCCTCTGGACGATGATAAACGTGGCCTTAACCTCGATTTCGAACACATAAGTAGAAGACACAGATTTGTTTTGCAGGGCTTCCATGTCGATGTAGGAAATATGAGCTAAGCAATCGAATCTGCAGCCATTATTTATTCGTGAGAAAAATCATGAAAAAAATGCTGGTGAAGAACACGAACTGAACACTGAGAAACTATGGATGGCGGATTCGGATATTTTATTAGTTTTGAAGAAACGAGTGGGACCGGAATCCGACGTTGATTTTGATGGTTCAGACACGGTTTCCTTACCGCTTGCTGTCGGCCAGTTGAAGCCAAAGCTCATCCGTTGGAGAGATTATAGCTGGAATCCTGTTCACCACGTTATTTATAGTCCAAGTAATTAGGACAGTTAATCTTTAAATAACCACTTAATAACTACCCATCCACTAAGTCTATGTAGGAAAGAGGTTATGATTCACATGAAAAAGAATTAAGATCAACGATTCTGATTGCTTGGGACCATAAATAACGTGGTGAACAGGGTTTACTGTATAATTTTTCCATCCGTTGGGGACAAACCGGTCTCACGTGGCATAAAATATACCAATTCGTCCCTGAATTTGGCAGGTTTTCTCAACTTGGAGTCTAAACCTTTTTTATTTACAATTTCGGTACCTAAATCTAGCATTTTTTTCAAAGGGGTAATGCCATTTATTTTATGGACCACTTTTTTTTTTTAATTAAGAGAGAGAAAGTAAGCTTAAGCGATCTATAAACTACTCGATTTTAAATTATATAATCATCTTCAACTAGGGGTGAGCATTCGGTTAATTCGGTCGGTAGCCGAACCGAATTAACCAAAATCGAATAAACCGAAAATTTTTAAATTTTAACCGTTAACTGAATCGAATTTTCTTTAACCGAATTAACCAAGACAAAATTATTTCGGTTATTATCCAAATTAACCGAATTAACCAAAATTTATTATAAATTTTGGTTAAATTACAAAATAGGTCACTAAATTAAATTAAAATAATTTTTTAGTCACTAAACTTTTATTTTATACTAATTTAATACAAGAATAGTGACCATTTTATAATATAAAAAAAATTTAATGAACATTTTATAATATTTTAAAAGTTAAATGACTAAAAATAAATATATATAATATATACAATACTTAATATATATTCGGTTAAAAAATTAACCATTAACCGAATTTACCAAAAATTAACCGACCGTATTAACCGAAATAATTTCAGTTCGATCGGTTAACCAAATTAACTGAACCGAATGCATACTCCTATCTTCAACTCGTCACACTCTATCAATATTTAATCTAAAAACGCATATCACAACGTTTATTAAAGAAACGCCATAAAATGATAAACCTTGCGGCGTTTGTATATAAAACGCCGTTATATGCTATTACTTTAGTAGTGTTTGTAAATAAAACGCCGTAGTAGAACACGTATATAGTGACATTTAGCAAAAAAGGCACTAAAGACTATTATTTTAGTGGCGTTTGTAGTTAAAACGCTGTAATAGGGTACATGTAGTTGAAACTCACCGTTTGAGTATTATAACTCAGACTGAAAACCCTTCACACCCGATCCCTAAATCAATAAAGTAAGATCCCTAAATCTTCATCCTCCATCTCGACTCTTCTGATCGCGTCGTGGACTCTGCCTTAGCCACTGATCTCGGGTTACATCTCGTCCATGTCGATGCCTCGCGAGTTGAAGAGATCCGGACACTATCATGACTCTGTTTCTGTGCTTGCAGCGTCGGACGCACTTTCTCTCTCGCCACATGTTCTCGGAGAGTGCAAGTTCACATGAGACACTAAATAAATTCACTCAAAATAAAAGACAGGTAAATTGAAGCCTAAAGATTTTTAGTCTATGATGCCTTTTTTTCTCTCGGTGTTCAATATTGTTTAATAATGCTCCTATTCTCAAACGCCCATTTACTTGAAATAATTATTGATGGTCCTGGAACATCAGAAGCTGTAAATTCTAAAAAGTTACGCAGGATCAACAGGAAGAGGGATTCTGACATTTCTCCCCAAACTGTGCTGGATGCATCCTGTCCAAAGCATGAAAGAAGAATCAGTCCTGTTTGGTTCTCTTTAGTGGACTTTGAAGATCAGTAAGAATTTATTTTGCCTTAAAACTCTAATGGATTGAAAATTATATTTTTTTAAGATTATTTTCTTTTGGTTACAAAAGAGTACACACACAAAGATGATTCCCAGTTTGTTTTCATGGACCTGGTATTTTTTTATATATTCTTATATTACTAGATACCTTGGATAAATGAATTCAGAGCTTTACCTTTGCTATTAGTCTAATGGAACTTTAAAGCATCACCATATAGTTAATTTAGTTACTTGTAATCGACTGCGAAAACAATACATAACTTTCCTCTTTTTGATACTTGAAATAGAGATGAGTATGTGCTTTGGAATAGAGACGAGTCTGTGGACGATGTTGATTCTGGTCTCAAAGGTGACACTGCTTCAGGTAATGCAATATAGCTTCTCTTCAGGTCATATCTCCTACCTTTATGGTATTGGTCTTAACTGTAAACATTTGTCTTGAACTGAAAATAATGTAGGTATGTTCACTTTTATTGTACTCTGTTGGTCCGCTTCATTTTGCTTTTAAGCACGTAGATTATGATATGCTTGTCCCCAATACTTACTGATCTTAAAATTAGGTCATGTTTGCTTTTAAGCACGTAGATTATTTTGTAGTCTATAAGATAATAGGTTACTTGGAGTTGTAAACTAAATGTTTAATGGACTGTGAGACTAAAACATATAACTGAACTTGTCTTAAAGATAAAAATATTATATCTTAGAAGTCTTCTGCTCAATTTATGCAAACAAAGCTACTGAATTGATGGAAAACTAAGTAGTTATGGGCTTAACTTCCATCAATTTATGTATGAAAATGCTTACTAGTTGACTTACAATTGCTTGTGCTTTGTTTAGTTAAAAAATGAATTTACATAAATGTTATGGGAGCTAATGGACCTGATATTTTGAGTATCAATATTTATGATAATTGATGCTTATAAAACAAGAATCACGATGTAAGAAGGTTTAACTTTGTTTTTAACTAGAGTATAGATAAAGCAGTGGTTGGACTAACAAGCAACAACTCATTATTAGAAGTCAAGTTTTACCAGTTGAGACAACATTTTATTAGCTGTCTTCAATAACATTAATGTTAATGAACATGTTTAAGGAAGCATGTGGCTGGGGTTTGTGTGGTCATACAAATATCTAGTATTAACAATGGCAAAATGCTTATAAAAGTGTGGTGGTTAGACAATCTAACTTTAATTTTAGATTTTTATACATGAAAAAGGTCTCGTTAGTCACTTCTTATTGTTAATCTAGTTTCTGTTCATTGATTATGATTTCCTTCCCTCCTTTAAGTTCTTCTCTCTTTAAAGGTGTGTTTCTTTTACTTGGTGAAATTATTTTATGACGTTAATTATTTACTCTCATTTTGTACTTTAACCCCAATCATCTGAGCATACCTTTCAGTCATTGTTGCCTAGATCTTAGCTTTAGTTATCTGATAATAATCAAGTTAGAGTTTAGCAGATCATGTAATTAAAAGAGAGACTTGCTGTTATCCTTTTTTTTATTTACTTATATGTTTCTTATACTGTTGGTTTCAGTACAAAAGAATTTATGATGGTATTGGCATATGCTCAAAAAGTCTCAAGTGAATAACGATGTCTTCTTTCAATTCTTTCTCCCACCACATCAATAATCTTAACATATATATATATTATTGGAATTTACTTTATATTTATAATGATAATAAACTTGGCATATCTGAAATCTACTTTGGTTGGAATTTCTTAATTCCTTCTCTAAGGTAATGTTGTGATAGATTCATTGTTGAATACTTTTTATCCTTGAGGGTTATGGTATACTAAATTAAAATGGAAATGATGGGTTTGACTATTTGGCTCTGATAGGTCTAACTATCTTTTCACCGAAAACCGTGATGGCACACTTAAAAGATGCGCACTTGATGAAAATACTGTCACATGCTCTGCTACATTTAGTGAAAATACTACATTAAAGGTTTGTTTTTAATTAATGTGATATTAATTCTGTATCGACTATTTTTTAATATTGACATTTGCCCTCTCTTTAAGAAATTTCAAACATGGAATTACTTATCTGATGAAATTTGTACCAGGACATTACCCTCACAACTCTGACTATGTTACATGTTTAACCGCAATCGAAAAAAATATAATTTCTATGTCAATTTTTTCAGATGATTTTATTATCTTTAGTTTAGCAGCTAAAACACTGTAATTTATATGTAAAATCAATGAACACATATTGGTATTATATAATATTATTTTTATTTTTATTTGAAAATTTTTAAAAATTATATTGTTAGTACCGACGTTTGTAAAAGAAAAGCGTCGCTAAAGATGTGTTCTTTAGTGTCGTTTTAATATATAAACGCTGCAAAAGAATGTTTTTAGCGGCGTTTATATAAAAAAGAGCACATCTTTAGCGACGTTTTACTTCACAAACGCTGTTGAAGAACACATCATTAGCGACGTTTGTATACAAAAACACCGCTAAAGATCTTGAATTTTAGCGGCATTTTACCTATAAAACGTCGCAAACTATTGCGGCGCAGATATCGATGGTGTTTCTTGTGACGTTTTTTAAGCACCAAAAAGTTTTTAGTGACACTGAAAAACGCCACTATAAAACTAAAATCCCGAAAAAACTTGTTTTGCTGTGATTTTTTACACGTATGAAACATATTCAAAAATCAATGTTGATCTGTTTAACTTTTAGATATTGATGAAATTTAAAGTGAAAATTTGAGGGATAATTTTTAAAATTAAAAATTTAAACAAAAACTTTTAAAATAATTGAGAGTTTAACTAAAATTTTAATAGTTTTGAGAGATTTAATAAAAAAATTTAAAATTTAAGAGAGGGTTTAATTAAAAGTATTCAAACTTTTTAAACTTAATATAGATTTTAAAAATTTCGAGAGGACAAAATTAAAATTTTAAAATTTTTAAAAACAAAATTTATTTTTTAAAAATTTTGAGAGATTGTAACGTCATTTATTTCTTTACTGATAATTAGTGCAACTATGCGAGTAACTATCGTAATATTTAAAAGGGATAAAGATAATTTTTACTCTTAACGTTTATAATTTTTGTCGTTTTGGTCTTTATTCTTTTTTGGATAAATTTAGCTCTTAACCTATATCTTTTTGACAAATAACATATTTTTTAACTATCATGATAACTGGACCGTTAAAAATCTAACAATGATGACATATCATATGGATATGATAATATATTTTAAATGATTGACATCTAACCTATCAAATATATATATGTGAAGTATAATTTTATTCTAATATAAAATATAAAATAATTAAAATTCAAATAAAATTTTAAAAATTAATTAATTCTAAAATAAAAAGGCTATTAAACATTCTCAACCCTAACTATGATAGAATCAAAGTCCTATCTTAAAAAATATGAACACAGTTCGAAATTAATTAATTTTTTTAGGTAAAATTTTAATTGTATCGTAGTTAAGGTTAAGAATGTTTAATAATATTTTATTTTAGAATTAATTATTTTAATATTTTATTTGAATTTTAACTATTTTATATTTTATATTAGAATAAAATCATATTATATATGTGTATTTGATAGGTTAGATGATATGTTATTTAAAATATATTATCATATGCATATGACATATTTGTTAGATTTTTAACGGTCCAGTTATCATGGTGTTAAAAAATAAATTATTTGTCAAAAAGATATAAGTTAAGAGTTAAATTTATCCAAAAAAAGAATAAGGACCAAAAATGACAAAAATTATAAACATTAAGGATTAAAATTATCTTTATACCTATTTAAAACCCTTAAATCAAAAGTTTATTTTACACATTAACCATACAATATTATTGATAAATAAAATAGAACCAGAATATAAATATAATAAAGATTTTAGAATATTTAAATAATAAAAAATTATAAATCTAAAAAATAAACGTTATATCAGTCAGATTAGAAATATTTTTTACATTAAAAAATCTATACAACCCATTGTAAGAATGAGTTGTCAAAACACGAACAAAAAAATCTTAAAATCAACAATAACCTTTCATATTTATTCTCAAAATCGAGGATTTATTTAAATTATATTAATAAATAACTTAAAAAAAATCAAACTTTATGTAATACCGACAAACACGAATCATAGACAAAAAAAAATATATCACAAAAAGATAAATAACGTATAATAAAAATTTATATTTATATTTAAATATATATCGAACATAAATAATTTAAAAAAATACAAGTGTAAAAGCTTAAAGAAACGCGCACCACTCGCTCTTTGAACGTCCCTCATGCATCATTCTTCGCCTTCCTCTTCTCCTACATTCCTAGCCAAATCTATGGATTTCATTGTTTTCCTGAATTATTGAGGATTTCCAAGTCCCCTGTTCTTTCCCCTTCTTTCTCATCGATTTCTTCCATTTTCTCTCCAACATGAAATCCATATCCAAATCCTTGATTTTCGCTTTTTGTTGTTGTACTTTCAGTATCACCACATTTCATGTTCATGGAGAAAACAGTCCAGAACCAGAACCAGAACCAGTTCCTTTTCTCCTTTCTTGCGGTGGTAAGGAGGTCACAGATTCCGATGGCCGGAACTGGATTCCTGACGGAGAGTTTCTAGCTTCTTCCGACAGTAAAGACGATACAGAGGCCGTCACGGCTCAATACCCAGACCCTTTATTGCCATCACCAGTTCCATACATGAACGCGAGGATTTTCAGATCATCGTCCACGACCTACAAGTTCCCGGTTTTTTCCAAGTCCAGGCTATGGCTCCGGCTTCATTTTTACCCCGACAAATACGGTGACAACGACCCTTTCCGCGCCTATTTCTCCGTTGCCGCCAACGGCATCACGCTTCTCAACAACTTCAGCGCCGCCGTCACTGCGAAAGCGATCACGCAGGCTTATATCTTGAGGGAATTCTCATTGATGCCGGTCGTATCGGGCGATCTCAACCTGACGATCACTCCCTGTAAAGAATCATATGCTTTCATCAATGGCATTGAAGTGATCCCTATGCCTGATATATTCCAAAAGCCTGTTGCCAGTGTTGGATACAGAGATGAACATCTTCCTCTTGATCTCCGTGGCTCGACTCTGCAGACCATGTTTAGGCTAAACGTAGGCGGAGAGTTCATTGCGCCGCACCAAGACTCCGGCCTTACTCGGACGTGGTACGAGGATTTGCCGTATTTGTCTAGTATTTCAATTGGCACCACCTCTCGGGCTAACAAAAGTGTTACTATCCGATATACGGCGGAAGTAACGGAGGACATTGCGCCGTCGAATGTTTATAGCACGGGGCGGACGATGGGGCCTAATTCGAATATTAACCTGAAACATAACCTTACTTGGATTTTCCAGGTTGATGCTGATTTCACTTATGTTGTTAGGCTACATTTTTGTGAGTATCAGCTTAGTGGAATAGGGGAAAGAGTGTTTGATATTTTTCTTAACAACCAAACAGCACAGAGAGGGGCAGATGTAATTGAATGGTCAGGAGCTATGGGGAGACCAGTTTATAAAGATTATGCAGTTTCTGTTTCGGGTCTACCCGGAGCGGGCGAGATACGGGTGACTTTGCATCCGACCATATCGGCGACGCGCAGGCTCAGTCGTTACGATTCGATTCTTAATGGATTGGAGATTTTCAAAGTTAATGACACGAATGAGAATTTGGCCGGTCGGAATCCGGTGCCATCGGAAATGCTTACTAATGCAGAAAAAGCATATAAGCATCGCCGAGCATCAGGGTCTAATGTTGAGGAAATGGTTGCTGGAGGTGTTGCTAGTAGTGCTGTGCTGATTACCCTTGTTGTTTGTGTTAAGAAAAAGAAAGACAGTGTTACTGCTAGTAAAACTGTGAATCTGTTACCAATTAATGGAAGTTCCCATAGAAAATCGGGGTCGACCGGAAGCCTTGTGAATATCGCGGCCGGTCTTTGCCGGCATTTCTCCCTATCGGAAATAATAAACGGAACCGAGAACTTTGACGAATCTCGGGTTATCGGTGTCGGAGGATTCGGCATGGTTTACAAGGGTACTATAGATGGAGGGACTAAAGTTGCTATCAAAAGATCAAACCCTTCTTCGGAACAAGGGGTCGACGAATTCCTGAACGAAATCGAGATGCTCTCGAAGCTTAGACACCGGCATTTAGTCTCTTTGATCGGATTTTGCGAAGAAGCCGGGGAGATGATCTTGGTCTATGACTATATGGCTAATGGGACCTTAAGGGAACATTTGTACAAGACTGATAAACCTCCCCTGTCATGGAAGCAGAGGTTGGAAATATGTGTTGGAGCTGCCAGTGGACTTCACTATCTTCACACCGGCGCGAGGTACCCGATCATACACCGAGATGTTAAGACTACAAATATCTTAGTGGACGAGAATTGGGTCGCGAAAGTTTCCGATTTCGGACTATCGAAATGCAGTTCAACTCTTTCCCAAGCTCATTATAGTACAATGGTGAAAGGTAGCTTCGGTTACTTGGACCCCGAATACTTCCGTAGGCAGCAATTAACCGAAAAATCCGATGTGTACTCATTCGGAGTAGTCCTTTTCGAGGTGTTGTGCGCAAGGCCGGCATTGGATTCGAACTTACCGCAGGTACAAGTTAGTTTGGTCGATTACGTCCAGCATTGCCAAAGAAGAGGAACACTCCGTCGAATCATCGATCCACATATTAAGGCGGAAATGAACCCGGAGTGCTTTAAGATATTCGCCGACGTAGCGGGGAAATGTATATCGGATAATGGGATCGATCGACCTTCAATGGGCGATGTGCTTCGGAATCTCGAGTCCTGCCTTCAATTACAAGAAAACCCGGGAAAAGTAGATATGACGAACGATGCATACGATACACATGTCGAAACGCTCTCCGGTGACGAAGAGATAGCCGACGATGAAGTCTATTCACCCCGGTTAACTCCTGTTTTCTCGATGATTGCGGATCCTAGAGGAAGATGATACATATGTTACTTGGATTCAGGGATGAGTTCTATATGTTCCATATAAAAATGTCTCGGACACGGATACGGATACGGATATGGATATGAGTCCATGTACTTTAGGAAAAATGAAAAAGTCGGAACAACATAGTTACGGATTAGTTATTCGAACATCCGAAACTTGGTCAGATCCTTGTGTAAGGAAGTTATTTGATCAAAACTTAACCAGGCTCTTAGAATCAGTAATTGAACTGTTTCCTCAGACAGACATGTTCATGTTAGTTTTTCAAGTTTACATTGAAAGAGTAAAAGTTCTAAACCTAGACATGTAATTTTTTTGTTGGATCCTATTAGTTTTCAAATTGATCTTCCTGATGAACATCTTTATTTGTCGTTTTAGTTCTAAATCGTAGGATCGATCAGGGGTGCTTAACGAGTTGAGCAACTTATGAGCTACTTAGACTTGACTCGATCAAAATACGATAAATATTCGATTTAAATTGGCTCGACTTGAACTCGATTCGATGAATCGAGCAAAGTCTAACTTGTCTTGATAAGTTCGCGAGCAACTCGTTATTTTTTAAAATATTTTTTATTAATTACTTCAAAATTATTTCATTCAAAACATAAATCTAAATAATAATTATTAATTTGTTAATTGTTACTTTAATTTTAATGTGTTAGTTTGGTATATTTATGTATTGATTCTTTCGAATTTAGACTTTGAAAATGTTTTATACACTCTTTTGATATTTTTGATTAAATTTATTAATTTATGTTAATATTAAGTCTCATATAGTATTACTAAATTTTATTTTAAGTTAAAAATAAGTAAGTTTAGAGATGGGTATGAGTCGGGTCAGGTCGGATTTTTGGCCGACCCGCACCCGATCCGAAAAACATACCCTTCACCCGTCACTCGACTCAAGTTCAGGGTGAAAAAATTTGACCCGACCTGACTTTTAAGCTTTAAAATTCAACCCGATCCGACTTGACCCGAATCATTAAAAAATTTAAATTTTAGGGACTTAATTGTAAAAAATAAGATTTAGGGATCTATTTTTAAATAAAATTTCAGTGACTTAATTATAAAAAAATTAAGTTTAGTGACCTAATTGTATAAAATATATAAAGAGGGATCATTATTGTAAATATCTCTAAAATATATATGAAAAAAAATTACACTATTAGTCCCGGGTTGGGTCGGGTCGGATTTTTTTCACCCTAAAACCGAACCCGACCCAACCCGAAATCACCCTTGAAAAAAATCTGACCCGAACCCGATTTTTTTCAAAAAAATCCGACCCGTCCGGACCGGATTGGGTCGGAACCCGCCGGATTTGGATTTTGTGCCCATTCTTATGTATGTTTTAGTGAGCTTAACGAGTAACGAGTCGAGTTGAGCAACAAAATATTTTAACGAGCATGGTCGAGCATAATTTTAACAAGCTTAACGAGCAACGAGATGAGTTGAACAATAAATTTTTTAACGAGCACGGCGAGTAATGTCCAACTTGCGATCGACTCGCTCGATAAGCATCTCTAGTCGATCATATTAAAAAAAAAATCATAAATCTCGATCATAAATTATACAATAGATATGAATTATGCTAAAAAAAATATTAATTTATTAAATTAATAGTTAAAAATGAAAATTAAATCTTAATAAATTACTTTTACCACTTAATGTTTTTTATTTTTAAAATTACTTTCGGAATTCTTTAAAATCAAGATAAAATTTATATAATGCTTAACTTAAATTACACTGTACGTAAATATCGAGAGCTAAATTTATAATTTTTCATAATTATATGGTTTGAAAAAAAATTACCAAATAAGTTAATAAAAAATCAATATTTACGGTTTTTCACTATTTACGACGAATTTAATTTTTTTTAATCCTTATTTAAAATAAGATAATATTCCCGCAAAATCCACGCTACCGACATCTTTTATAAAAATATATAATTTATTTTATTATAATTAGGCTCCGATCAGATTAGTAAAAAATATATTTTTGTTTTATAATATAATATTATTAGAGAAATATTCTTGTTTTTAAACTTTTTTATAAACTACTTTATTATTAAAATGTTAATTGATTAAAGTAAGTAATCTGATAATATTAGTGACTAAAACATAAATTTGCATAATTGGGTGCTGAAAATCAAAACTTGTATAGACCATTGTATTAGCTTAGTAGTTTACCTTTTCATATAAAACATTGATATTATAAAGGATAAATTACAACGTTCATCCTTCAATTTTTTTCTTGTACTTATTTTAGCCATTAAAGAAATAAAGTTTATATTTGAGTTTCTTTACGTGGTTAATTTCATTCTTTAAACTGTATTTTTTATATAAAACCTTTAAACTGTATTTTACTAAAAAAAAGTAAACGTAAAGTTAAATTTATAACATATTTATTCGAATCAAATTGAGTTCGCTATATATAATAGGCTGTAATGTTATTTTTTTTTTTAATTAATATATTATATATCTTTTATGATTTAATTGTCGTGATTTATTGATTAAGAGATAAAAATATCTAATATCCTATCATGTGTAAATTTTTAAAATCAATTTATTTTTAATTTTTAACGTAAAATATTAAAATATGATATTAAACATATTTTATTAAAATAATAATACGTAAATAGATGAGATATTAAATACATAATTATCCTTGACTTATATTACTATAATCTCTAAAATTAAATATTTAAAAAAATTATCAAAAAATAAAATAAAATTTTGCATCGAAACACCTGTTATCTAGCCTCTTTGGTTAAAAGAACGGTTATTGCTATTGGAGGTCACTGTCTCGAGCATCAATAATATTAACATTTTGATTGAGCAATCAATGTTTAATGATTGAAAATATATTCCAAAATAAATATTATTATAATTACTATAATTAATAAAAAATCGTACCGAAAAAGCAATTAAAAATATTTTAAAATTTATTTTATTTTAAAATTTATCTTCTATTTTTAACGATTATTTTGACCAGGATAGCTACCTGAGTTCTAAAGGTTATAGGTAATGGATTGGTTTCTTTTACTACTATTGTTTACTGTCATAACTATGCCCATTTTCCAAAGAGTTGGAGGATCGTTTTGTAATTATCTGTAGAAATAATAAAAGAATCTGGGAAGAGGAATATTTAAAATGAATTAATTAAAATTGTTGGTACCTAAACTAATATTTTGTTCAAACTAAACATATTATGTTTTGGTAAAGAACATTATAGCTGTTGAAACTAAAGAAGTGCATCATGTATTATTCCTTTCCTATGTGTACATTATGACCAATACTTCATGTATTTATACAAAATAATGATAATGTAACTAAATCTGTTATAAATTAACTAATATAGTTATGAATCAACAAATTATCGACTCTTAACACCCCCTCTCAAGTTGAGGGTGATACACATGAAAAAACTCAACTTGGATAGCAAAAACTCATATTGAGAAGTTTTAAGTGTTTTTGTAAAGATATCAGCCGGTTACTCTGAAGAAGCCACATAAAATGTTTTGATAATTTTTTTTTGTACCTTCTCCCTCACAAAATGACAATTGATCTCAATATGCTTGATACACTCATTGAACACTGGACTCGTTGCAATTTGAAGTGCAGTCTTACTATCACAGTACAACATCACTGGTTGTTCTTTACCAAAATCAAGCTCAACTAACAATCCTTTTAACCATACAATTTTTGATGAAGCTACTGTCATACTTCTATATTCCGTTTTTGTAAAAGACTTGACCACTGTAGCTTGAGTCTTCGATAGAGACATTGGTGAATTTTCTAACTTGATGTAGAAATTAAAAACGAATCTCCTTATTATTGGACAAGAAGCCCAGTTAGAATCACAAAATCCAACAAGATTACAACTATTGTTAGCATTCAGCAATATTCCCTGTCCTAACTCTTGTTAATATATCAAACCACCCTAAATACAACTTTCAAATGTCTTTTCTTAGGTTGCTGCATAAACTGGCTCAAATGATGCACCAGAAAATCTTTGTCTGGCCTTGTGTGAGAGAGAGATATTAACCTTCCAGTAAGTCTTGTCTAGAAGAAGTTTGTCATCTTCTCTTTGTTTACATACTTTATCATACTCCGCATTAGTTAGTCTCAAATTTTACTCTAAAGGTGTTATGGCAGATTTAATTCTTCCCATTTCAGATTCTTCAATCAACTCTAAAGCATACTTACTTTGATTGACGATAATCCCTGCTTTAAACCTCATAATCTCAAGGTTTAGAAAAAAAAATTTAACCGTCTCAAATCTTTCATTTTAAAATTCTTGTGTAGTAACTCTTTCAAAGAATCAATCAACCTTTTTATCATTTCCTGTGATAAACAAATCATAAGAAATTAAGCCTGGTTTCATGATATCATGTTGAAACTAAAGAAATGCTTCATGTATTATTCATTTTCAATATGTACATTATGACTGGTACATCATGTATTTGTACAAAGTAATGACAATGTAACTGAATCTATTATAAGCTAACTAATATAGTTATGAATCAATAAACCACTGACCCTTAACAATGATGTTGTCATTTCTACTTCACCTCTAAAAATCACCCTTAAATTTGAGAACTAATATCAAAATATACGGTACAATAAAATCTATTTCAATAGTCACTTATCTTAATATATTTAATCTTTTAATTTTTTTTAAATCAGTTAACAATAATTACAGTAGTATCGATTCTAGAGTATACTCTCAACCATTAAATATTGATCATTCAATCACGCTACTGACATTACCGATTCTTTTTAGTTAAATGAACGCATTTGTAAGTAGGGGTGAGCAAAACTCAACTCGACTCGAAAAAATCGAATAACTCGACTCAACTCGAGGTGAAAATACTCGACTCATTTTGACTTGACTCGAAATTTTATAGTTTCGATTCGACTCGAAAAAATTTCAAATAAAGTTTGAGTTGTAAAATGAAAATTTGAATAACTCGAAATTTTTAGTATTTAAAAGATTAAATTTTAAGTATTAGACGAATCTCTCATTTTTTTATGATATATACGTTGAGATATACAAATATAAAGAAATATTGTTACATATGAAAAATATATATATATATATGCATATCTTATATGATTAGAGAAATTCGTTTAAATTGGAATCAAATCATACTATGATAAATAATTATAATTAAATATTTATAGGAACTCGAAAACTCGACTCGATTCAATTCAACTCGAATTTCTTGAACTCGACTTGAACCGAAAAAATTTCAAATAAAGTTTGAGTTGTAAAATATGACTCGCCAACTCGAATAACTCAAAAATTTTGGACTTGATTCGACTTAACTTGATCGAATACTCACCCCTGTTTGTAAGATGTTAACTTTGTGTTATAGAGAGTTGCAATAGCTAAAATACCCCCCAAACACTCCAATGGCCTGAAAAAATAACCAATAAATGTTGAATCGAGACCCAACATTTTAGATCGAAATCGAAGACTGAGTTTGGGTCTTTGTTCAAACGATTTTAGCCACAAATTCACAGGTCATGTCCTCAAGTTTGTTCTATTTCAGGAAAGAAGTTCCTTATTTATTTACCTAGTACAAATCAACAGTCGTACAAGCTTTTTTTCCTTCTAAAAGTACATTAGTGCGAGAGAATAAAAGCATTAAGAAGTAAGAAAATTTAAAATGGGAAAAACAACCATAATTATCAGTGTTTGTTCTGTCATTCTGGTGGCCATGGTGATGGCAGTGCACGTTGATATTAATTAAAGGCTTAAAGGTTTAATAAGTCTTTAAACTTTTATAAAAAAATTAATTAAATCTTTAAATTTTTTTATACCCAATAAAAATCTCAAACTCACTAAAAAAATTAATTTAGCCCTTATACTATTGCAAAAAATCAATTAAGCCCTTAAACTTTTATTACATTCAATTAAACCTTCAAACTCAAGAAAATAAATCAATTTGGCCCTTTAATCAACTATGATCATTAACTTTAACGTTTTTTTTTTAAATTAATACTTGTTACGACAAGATAATATCACTTATCGTTTTTAAGAAATTTTAAAATTTAAAAAAATATAAAAAAAATATAAAAACTTTATAAAAAACTTAAAAATTTTTAATTTATTTTAAAATATAAAAATATTTTTATAATTATAAAGTAATGTTTAATATTTTTATTTTTTATTTTTAATCTTTTTAAAAAATATATTTACTATTTTAAATTAAATTTTGAAATTATTTTTATATTTTAAAAATATTTTTTTCATAATTTTTATATAATTTTAAAAAATAAATTTAAAAATTCCTAGAAACGAAAAAGTAGTGTTATTTTGTTGCAACACGTGTTAAAATTTTTTTAAAAAAATTAAAGTAACGGTTAAAGTTGGTAAAATGGTAAACTTGATTTTTTTTCTTGAGTTTGAGGGCTTATTTGAGTGTAAAAAAATTTAAGGACTTAATTAATTTTTTTTCAAAAGTTTAAGGGCTTATTAAACCCTTAAACCTTAATTAAATAACCTAAATAACCTATATATAATATAATATTTAAATATAATTTTACTTACAAATAATTAATTTAAATATTTTTAATAATTAAATAACTTAAATATAAATATATCAATAATTAAGTGATTTTTATTATAATTTACTCAATTTTTTTTTACCAAACATTAACTTAACTGAGCAATGTAAATTGTTGCAGTCTTGGGGAAGTGTTTCACGCAAACCAACCCAACCTCACTGACACAGAAATTTTTATGCTAGTGAGAATTTTCTCTATACATCCTTCCATCATTAGTTTTTTAACGATTTAGTCCTAATTCTTATTTTTTAATTTATTGTTAATTCAATTTGACCTAGAGATTTAGTTCCATTTTAATTAGGTCCTTAAGTTAATTTTTTTACATTTTAATTTAGTTCAGTCAGGTCCTACGTTTATCCAATTAATTTTTAAAACACATCCGAGTATTCACTTTTACATATAACAAGAGTTGTCGAGTGGTTTTGTTCTAACGATCAACAGACTCAAAAACCGACTAAAAATGATTGTGCAAAATTTTAAAATTAACTTTTAACATATATCAAATTTCTCATAAAATATATAAAAATTTTAATATATATAAAAACTAATATTATTTTTTTATATAAAAAATTCGATATAACCGTTTTTTTTAATTCGCGCGACAGGGACCTGGAACTGCCGTGTTAAAAAAATATTAACCGGACATGTTGCAGCTGGTCCTAAATACTTTACTTCAAATTTGCCATGTGTATCTGTATGAATTTTGGACGTTCATGGAGTTTATCCTTCTTTAAATTCACCTGCAAAACCAAACCACCACATACCAAACACAATCTGCTAACCATGAAGACAACAACATCTTCCCTATTTCTTCTTTTAATCTTCTCAATCTCCCAATCATCCTTCCTGTTTGGCGTAGCCAACGCTGCAGGCAATGCCGTGGTGGATCGTGAAGGTGACCAGGTCCTCGTCGGCTTCCCTTACTACATAATACCGTCAATGTTGGCCGCCAAAGGTGGAGGGCTTGAGATAGGCAGAGGGAGTGATAGAAAATGTCCTGCAATCGTCGTTCAAAGTCCATACTATCTTTCCAAGGGGACTCCCGTGGTGTTCTCTAATGCGGACTCCAGCGACGACGTTGTCCGCGAATCTTCGGACGTGAGAGTGAAGTTCTATGGGCCTAGAGATCGACTGTGCCTAACATCGACGGTATGGAAGGTTGAAGATAAGGAGGATTCCACCGGGAAAAAGTGGGTGGAACTTGGTGGAAGTGAAGGAGGACCTGGTTGCGACACCGTGAAGAACTGGTTTCAACTAGAGATGGTCTTCCCTGATACCTACACATTTAAGTATTGTCCTTCTGTATGTGCCTCATCCGCAACTTCTTGCCATAATATCGGTAGAGAATATGCAGAATCCGTCGGACTTTATCGTTTAGTAGTCTCCGGCGACGGCGCAAACTCTTCATGGCCATGGGTATTAATGAAAGCACAGGGAGTAAAGACCAAGATTCGACAAGTTGTTGGTGCTTAATTATCAGTCATCCTCATGCATGAATCCATGAATACTACTGCAACTACTAGTCTACTGTGCTGTTAGTTTTACCTTAATAAATGTGGAGAGAGCTTGTCGTTAAAGCTGGCTTGTCTGGACAGCAGCATGTTTATGTTGACAAGATTTAGCTCTCGAGTCGATGTACTACTTGGTACTCTTTTCGGCTTAATCAATAAAAACTATGAACTCTTAACCAAAACATCGTCATCTTATCTCTTTTTTATGTCTTCATTCGTGTTTTTCTTTTAAATTAAAGAGTTTAGGGTTTAGAGTTTAAAGTTAGAGGTTATAATTAGGGTTTAGAGAATTAGACATAAGATATATTTTTTAGAGTTTAAGGTTTAAAAAACTAAATATTAGATTCTAAAATTTAATTTTTAAATTTTTTATAATAAAAGACATAATAAAGAGATAGTGTATTTCTACTTTGTTAAGATTGAACTTTATGAACATTTGTTACTTAATGATATAAGTTTTGTTGATATATCATATATGTGAAGATAGAAGTGTAAATCCTCCCTCACTAAAAATTGTTAAAAAATTAAATTTTAAACTATAATTTTAATTTTTATATCTTAAATTTTATATATTAAAAAAATACATTCTATCTTAATTTCTTAAATTATAATCATAATACTTAACCTTCGATAATAAACTTTAAATTCATATTATTTTAAAGTAGGTCACTAACGAAAACACAATAAAAATTTATAATTTACAAGATTAAAGTTATCCAGTAAATAAAATCTTCTTCTCTTAATCATGTCTTCTTTTAATTCATACATTAAAAATTATTATAAAAAAATTAAATTTAAAATCTCAACTTTATTTTTTACATCTTAAAATCTACGTGCTAAAAAATATATTGTATCCACAAAAAATATATTGTATTCCTAATTTCTTTGAATACCAAATTCTTTGTCCATACTTCTTTACTATCGTCTCTAACAACATCTATAACAAATATTGGTCCGACGATCTTTTAAAATATAAAATATTAAAATTCTTCGGATTGAATTTATTGAGAGAATATAACATCTCTGATAAGTCAAATATCGATCGAAGCTGATACAATAATTTTCATTTATTTCTATTTCTATTATGTCTTTTTACAAAATATTTTTCTTATGTTTTTTCTCAGAATTTCAATATTACGTGGTGAATGTATTTTTTATAATGTAAATAGATTTTTTTTAAGTGTTTTATTTATTTTAATTTTTTATTACGTTAAATATTTAATTTTTTGTTGTCGAATAATATTTAAAAGAATTTTTTGTTGTCAAATAATCCCCAATGACTACAATGGCCTGAAAAGTAACCAATAAATGTTCAATCGGACCCAACATTTTAGATCGAAATCGAAGACTGAGTTTGGGTCTTTGTCCAAACGATTTTAGCCACAAATTCACAGTTCATGTTCTTAAGTTTGTTCTATTTCAGGAAAGAATTTCCTTATTTATTTACCTCGTACAAATCAACAGTCGTACAAGCTTTCTTAGTGAGCTCTTTTTCCTTCTAAAAGTACATTAGTGTCAGAGAAAAAGCATAAGAAGTAAGAAAGTTCTTTTAAAATGGGAAAAGCAGCCATAATTATCGGTGTTTGTTCTGTCATTCTGGTGGCCATGGTGATTGCGGTGGCTGTCGGTATTACCCGCAGCCGTAACGGACACAGTGCGGGTGGGGGCGAGGTGGAGGCTTCCAAGAAGGCGGTGCAAAAAATTTGCCAACCTACTGAGTACGAAGAAGCATGTGTCAAGAGCCTTACAGGAAGCAACACCACCGATTCCAAGGAGCTCATCAAGGCGGGTTTCCTAGCGGCTATCCGGGAGATGGAGAATGTTGTCAAAAACTCTGGCACCGTTCAAGATGCAGCCAAAGACCCGATGTCTCGTCAAGCTCTCAACGACTGCAAAGAGGTGATGGGTTATGCCATTAACGACATCAGGAGGTCGATCGACCAGCTGGGTGCATTCGACAGTATCACGCTAGAGGAATACATGGAGAACCTCAAAATTTGGGTGAGTGCTTCCATCACGTATCATGAAACATGCTTGGACGGGTTCGTGAATGCATCCACCGTAGCCGGCGAGAAAATGAGAAAATTGTTGAACACTTCACAAATGCTCACTAGCAATGCCTTAGACATGGTTTGTCAAATTCCTAAACTTATCCGTGATCTCAACTTTCCCAGTTTGACCGTAGCCGGAGGGGGTACACGTAAACTATTGGCTAAGGATGGGTTCCCTACGTGGGTTAGTTTTAGGCAATGAATGCTATTGCAACAAAATCCATCGCCTAATGTTGTTGTTGCTACAGATGGTAGTGGCAAATATAACAGCATCAATCAAGCGTTGAAGGAAGTCCCTGTGAAAAATGCTTCTCCATTTGTGATACACATTAAGGCTGGTGTTTACAAAGAAAATGTTCTTGTTGATGAGGATATGAGCAATGTCGTGTTCATCGGAGACGGACCAACTCAGACCATCGTCACTGGAAGCTTGAGCGTTGGCGACGGTACTTCCACATTCCAGAGCGCAACTGTTGGTTAGTGTTTATGAGTTTAGATTGTATTATATTATAAAATTAACGCTTGAATTTGAGTAACATAAAAACCAATGTTTACAGCTGTTATTGGTAGAAAGTTCATGGCAAAGGACATGGGAATCGAGAACACTGCGGGGGCCGGCAAGGGCCAAGCAGTGGCACTTAAGATCCAAGGTGATCAAGCCATAATCCATAACTGTCAAATAGATGGCTACCAAGACACCCTTTACGCTCACAGTTATCGCCAATTCTATAGAGACTGCACCATCTCCGGCACTATCGATTTCATCTTTGGTGACGCTGCTGCAGTCCTTCAGAACTGCAAACTCATCGTCCGAAAACCGCTCGACAATCAACAATGCATGGTCACTGCGCAAGGACGGACGAACATCAAAACACCCTCCGCTATTGTCATCCAAAACTGTGTCATTAGCGGCGCCCCGGACTATCTCCCGGTGAAGGCGAAAATCAAGACGTACCTCGGTCGACCATGGAAACTGTACTCTAGGACCATCATCATGCAATCTCAATTGGATGACATCATCGCACCAGAGGGATGGAGTCCTTGGGAAGGCAACTTCGCCCTCGATACCCTATTTTACGCCGAATTCAACAATCGGGGACCCGGTGCCGACCAAACAAATAGGGTTAAATGGAAAGGTATCCACCAGATCACTACCACTGAAGCCCAGCAATTCACCGCAGGTGTATTCTTAGTTGGTGGGCAATGGATTCCTCAATCCGGGGTGCCTTACATTGCTGGCATGGTTCCTGGTCAATAGAGATCCAAGCAAAATAGATCTGAAACGTATGAATAAGTGTGCATGTATAGTTTCCAACGTTGTTGGATAATAAAATCACACGTTGATCAGACAAATGAGAATAAAGGAAGGGAAGTTTTATTAGGTTCCGAAGAATAAATGAATAGGGCTCGACCCTTGAAGACTGCTTGGTGCTGTTGAGCATGCATGGCATGCAGCTGATGGTTCAAAAGGCCCTTTATTTTGGTTCTTGAAGCAGCCGAGCAGCTCATTCGACTTGGAAACATGAAAGCTTGTGGAACATGACGATGAAGGTGCTGAACATGAAATCCCACACACGGTGGAGTCAGGGTCTAATTCGACACCGTTTTGGCACACCTATGGAACATTGAGATTCAAAGATAAAGAAGATGAAGTGCACTTGAGTACAATTGCAGAGTTTGTCCTAATTGGAAAAAAAATCAATAAATTTAACTCTCATTATTTATATATTCTCCTGATTTGGTCCTATTTATTATTGAAAATAGTATTAAATATTTAAATTTGTTCATTAATCATATTTTTATATCATTTCACTAATTGTATTACTGCAACTTAATTAAGTAACACTTTAACATAAAGCGTAATACACGATAATTATATATTTACTGAACTATAATAAATTAATATTTTTTAATTTAATATATAAAAATAATAATTGACGGGATAAAAAACAATCACTTTAGAAGAAATTATATATTTAAAAAATATCTCTATTTAATGTATAAAAATAACGATCGACAAGGACAAAACCTCTTAGAACTCTCTAAGGTCCGCCCATGGAATTGATTTGATTTTTGTTTTGTTTTTAGGATATAACATTGTATGATTAAATATAACATTGTATGATTAAATATCATATAATTTTTGTAATGATATGGTTTTTTCAAGTCAACATCGAACGTTAACCCAAATTATGGATCGTCAAATTAGGTCACGTATTTAAATTTGTTGGATCGTAATAAGCCTCAATTTTATCTTATTGGGCTTGAGTTTGAGTTTGTGCTATTGGGATGAGAGGTATTAAAAGGCAAGATGATAATTCCACCATGAGAAAGAAAGGTTATCCAACCTCGTTTCTCTCAGCATAAAAATAGGGGGAAAACAAAATTGTTGGCTTTCATCTCTCCTCCATCATCTTTTATTTTTTTTCTTGAGTTAATTAAAGACGAAAGTTATTGTTGTTGAAGAAGAATCATGTTTTATTCATCAAGGAGAGATTAATCTATAGGATCATGATCTTCGTTTTAAGGTACATATATCTTGAGTTAGTGGAGAAAGGTTTTAAAGCTCAAGAACAATGCTTGGAGGTGAAAAAAAAAGCTTGGTGAAAGCTCTAATCCGATTTTATTTGCTTAAAATCAACACATCTCTGACTCCTAAATTTCATGAGCTTCCTAATGATTGTTTAGCTTGAAATATGATTGGAATACATAGTTACAATGCTCGAATGCTTAAATTACTCTTTAATGGTTAATCAAGATTAGAGGATCTCAAATATGTAAAATTTGTAGTAACTCATCTGCTATGCTTTAAAACTTGTAGAAGAGTTTTGGGAGGAACGACTTTAAATAAAAAAAGATGTGTTTTTTAAGCACCATGCCTATAAATCTGGACTAGAGTATTGATATGAAAATTACATGTATCAGTACCCGTGAGGAAAAGGGTTTCAGGGAGGGCGTACTGATACGATCACCCCGTGTTTCGGTACCCATATACTTTAAGTAATTTCAGAATCATTTTTGAGTACCAATACACGCTCTTGTATCGGTACCATTGTTCTATTTATGTCGAGTATCGATACATGTGGCCCTCGTACCAATATTGAATTTCGGTACGCCAATTGATATATTGATACGGGCGTGAAGAAAATAATTATTTATTTCAAATGGGTTTGGATATCAAACTTGACGAAGGAGTATCGATATCAGTTAGGGGTGTATCGGTACCCTATGTAGGCATACCAGTACGCGTACACCAATTTGTCCATGTTTTAGCGTTTGAGTTTGGAGGCTCAATAAATTATGTTAAAGAGAGGAAAAATAATTATTTGTTGTTGTTTCTTCCTAAAAAAACAAAAATCAAATCAATTTCATGGGTGAACCTTTGAAGAGCTTTAAGGAGTTCTGTCATTGTCAATTATTGTTTTTATATACTAAATAGAGATATATTTTTTAAAATATATATATTTTTTTAAGTAATTATTTTTTATCCTCACCAATTATTATTTTTATATATTAAATTAAGAAAAAAATATTAATTTTATTATAGTTCATTAAATATATAATTGTTGTGTATTATGTTTTATGTTAAAGTGTTACAGAATCAAGTTGCAGTAATGCAATTAGTAAAATGATATAAAAATATGGGTTAATGAACAAATTTAAATATTTAATACTATTTTTCAATTATAAATAGTACCAAATCAAGTGAATACATAAATAATCAGAGCTAAATTTATTGATTTTTTTTCCAATTAGGACAAACTCTGCAATTGTACTCAAGTGCACTTCATCTTCTTTATCTTTGAATCTCAATGTTCCATAGGTGTGCCAAGACGGTGTCGAATTAGACCCTGACTCCACCGTGTGTGGGATTGCATGTTCAGCACCTTCATCGCCATGTTCCACAAGCTTTCATGTTTCCAAGTCGAATGAGCTGCTCGGCTGCTTCAAGAACAAAAATAAAGAGCCTTTTGAACCATCAGCTGCATGCCATGCACGCTCAACAGCACCAAGCAGTCTTCAAGGGTCGAGCCCTACTCATTTATTCTTCGGAACCTAATAAAACTTCCCTTCCTTTATTCTCATTTGTCTGATCAACGTGTGATTTTATTATCCAGCAACGTTGGAAACTATACATGCACACTTATTCATACGTTTCAGATCTATTTTGCTTGGATCTCTACTGACCAGGAACCATGCCAGCAATGTAAGGCACCCCGGATTGAGGAATCCATTGCCCACCAACTAAGAATACACCTGCGGTGAATTGCTGGGCTTCAGTGGTAGTGATCTGGTGGATACCTTTCCATTTAACCCTATTTGTTTGGTCGGCACCGGGTCCCCGATTGTTGAATTCGGCGTACCATAGGGTATCGAGGGCGAAGTTGCCTTCCCAAGGACACCATCCCTCTGGTGCGATGATGTCGTCCAATTGAGATTGCATGATGATGGTCCTAGAGTACAGTTTCCATGGTCGACCGAGGTATGTCTTGCTTTTTGCCTTCACCGGGAGATAGTCCGGGGCGCCGCTAATGACACAGTTTTGGATGACAATAGCGGAGGGTGTTTTGATGTCCGTCCGTCCTTGCGCAGTGACCATGCATTGTTGATTGTCGAGCGGTTTTCGGATGATGAGTTTGCAGTTCTGAAGGACTGCAGCAGCGTCACCAAAGATGTAATCGACAGTGCCGGAGACGGTACAGTCTCTATAGAATTGACGATTACTGTGAACGTAAAGGGTGTCTTGGTAGCCATCTATTTGACAATTATGGACTATGGCTTGATCACCCTGGATCTTAAGTGCCACCGCTTGGTGCTTGATGGCTCCCGCAGTGTTCTCGAATCCCATGTCCTTTGCCATGAACTTTGTACCGAGAACAGCTGCAAACATTGCTTTTTATGTTACTCAAATTCAAGCGTGAATTTTATAATATAATGCAAATCTAAACTCATAGACACTAACCAACAGTTGCGCTCTGGAATGTGGAAGTACCGTCGATAACGTTCAAGCTTCCAGTGACAATGGTCTGAGTTGGTCCGTCTCCGATGAACACGACATTGGACATATCCTTACCAACAATAACATTTTCTTTGTAAACACCAGCCTTAATGTGTATCACAAATGGAGAAGCATTTTTCACAGGGACTTCCTTCAACGCTTGATTGATGCTGTTATATTTGCCACTACCATCTGTAGCAACAACATTAGGCGATGGATTTTGTTGCAATAGCATTCATTGCCTAAAACTAACCCACGTAGGGAACCCGTCCTTAGCCAATAGCTTACGTGTACCCCCTCCGGCTACGGTCAAACCGGGAAAGTTGAGATCACGGATAAGTTTAGGAATTTGACAAACCATGTCTAAGGCATTGCTAGTGAGCATCTGTGAAGTGTTCAACAATTTTCTCATTTTCTCGCCGGCTACGGTGGATGCATTCACGAACCCGTCCAAGCATGTTTCATGGTACGTGATGGAAGCACTCACCCAAATTTTGAGGTTCTCCATGTATTCCTCTAGCGTGATACTGTCGAATGCACCCAGCTGGTCGATCGACTTCATGAGGTAGTCAATGGCATAACCCATCACCTCTTTGCAGTCGTTGAGAGCTTGACGAGACATCGGGTCTTTGGCTGCATCTTGAACGGTGCCGGAGTTTTTGACAACATTCTTTATCTCTCGGATAGCCGCTAGGAAACCCGCCTTGATGAGCTCCTTGGAGTCGGTGGTGTTGCTTCCTGTAAGACTTTTTACACATGCTTCTTCGTAATCAGTAGGTTGGCAAATTTTTTGCACCGCCTTCTTGGAAGCCTCCAGCTCGCCCCCACCCGCACTGTTTCCGCTACGGCTGCGGGTAATACCGACGGCCACCGCAATCACCATGGCCACCAGAATGACAGAACAAACACCGATAATTATGGCTGCTTTTCCCATTTTAAAAGAACTTTCTTACCTCTTAATGCTTTATTCTCTCACACAAATGTACTTTTAGAAGGAAAAAGAGCTCACTAAGAAAGCTTGTACGACTGTTGATTTGTACGAGGTAAATAAATAAGGAACTTCTTTCCTGAAATAGAACAAACTTAAGAACATGAACTGTGAGTTTGTGGCTAAAATCGTTTGGACAAAGACCCAAACTCAGTCTTCGATTTCGATCTAAAATGTTGGGTCTCGATTCAACATTTATCGGTTATTTTCAGGCCATTGTAGTATTTGGGGGTATTTTTAGTTATTGAAATTATTCGTATCACAAAATTAACAGCTTAAAAACACTATGTAATTACTGTTAATTGATTAAAAAATAAAAAAAAAATATTAAATATATTAAGATAAGTGACTATTGAGATAGATTTAATTGTTCCGTATATTTTGATATTAGTTTTTAGATTTCTGAATATTTTAATTTTATCTTTAAATTATAAAAGAAAAATAATTTTAAGGATGATTTTTACGGATGAAGTAGAAATGACAAAATTATATATCTAGTTTGAAAAAAATATATTATTTTAGGTACCAACAACTAACTAATTAGGGTATGGTTTATTGATTGTTATTACAACACTCGTCATGTCTAGTTTAATGTGATCTCGATAGAAGTGTGGGTTTGGTTTATTGATTGTTATTACAACACTCGTCATGTCTAGTTTAATGTGATCTCGATAGAAGTGTGGGTTTTATTGGATGTGGTACGATAATTATCTTATTTTATTTTTATCTTTAGTTGTGTTGTATTTTTTTATTTTAGGATTAATTTTTTAACAAGACACATAATTTAAATTTAAGGTGTATATAATTAACTCTTTAATAAAATTAATCATAATTATAGGCGTAAATAATTCAGATTTTGTGAGAAGGATTGTGGTGTTCTTGAGAAAATTAAAGCTATGTTGGGGCAACGGTCGAGGAGATTGTAGAGCTATGCAGAAAGGCTCCAATTGATTAGAGCAGTGCAATTTAGCATGACTAATTTCTGGTGCAAACAAATGATTTTGCTTAGGGAAGTGCTTAACCAAATTGAGCAGTTATGTATGAGGTTTTTTTGGAAGAAAAAAATTGTTCTGCGCAAGGTGCAAGGATGGGTTTGCAGCAAGTATGTTGTCCTAAAAATGAAGGTGGGTTGGGATTGGAGGACTTAAAGGTAAGAGTGTTCATTATCGGGTACCTGTAAAATCAGTCGGGTACTCGGTTCATAATTTTTATTTTTTTATTTTTTATTTTAAAATTAAAAAAATATATATTAAACATATAAGTTTTAAAAATTTATAATACATACCAAACATAAAAACGAGTAATTTTAAGTTAATTTTAGAATATTGATTTATATATACATCTATATTTATTAAATTTTATCACTAAAATAATGTTAAAAGTATTAATCCCGTTTTTTTTCAGTATTAGTAAATTAATAAAAATATATTTAAAAATTTTAAAACCTAAAAGTATATAATACAAACATAAAACTAATTTAGAGATTTAAATTTAATTTTAAGTATAAATATTAAAGAAATCTAACATAAAAATATAATTTAAAACTAAAAATATATATATAATAAAACTAATCGGGTCGGGCCGGGTACCTGGAAATTCAAAATTTTTTATCCAAGCCCGGCCCACTAATTCTCAGGTCAAGTACCCAGCCCGGTCGGATAATTTTTTTCGAGAATTATCTGATATTTTTATTTCGGATCATCAGATCGTCGGGTCGGGTAATTTTGAACACCCCTACTGTGAAACCATGCTTGTTTATCTCTTTTGCTGAGGAAGTTGCTTGCCTCGGAAGGGTCTCTATGGGTTACCTGGATTCGAATATATACTCTCAAGGATGAGGATGTTTGGAATGTGGAGCCTAACAATGCTATAGTTGGTGTTTAAGGAAATTATTGAGTTTGAAGGAGAAGGTGCAACCTTTGTTGCTGCACAATGAAACTAGTTTGGAATGCACTTCGTGAAGTAAGGCTAAAGGTGCTTGGCATCGTTCGATTTGGTTTCTATTACATGTCTCTAAATACTCTACTATTTTATGGATGACGGTTTTGGATATATTGTCTACACGGGACAGATTGTTGAGGATAGGAATGGAAGTAACTTACTCAGGTGTATTAAGGAGGTTGTTTGTATTCGATTAAGAAATCGAAATATACACTTAGATGGTGTAAATAGATCTCTTTGTATATCTTGAAGAATTCCCTAGCTGGGATGGCTGCCCAAATATGCTTATAAAAGGATTGTTCTTGTTTTAGATAATAAAACACACTTATCCAAAAAAAAAAAAATCTAAAATATCATTTGATAACAAAAAATTAAATATTTAATATAAAATGAAATTAAAATAAAAGGAGCACTTAAAGGAAGTCGATTTACATTATAAAAATACATGCACAACATAGTATTAAAATTCTGAGAAAAAAAACATAAGAAAATTATTTTGTAAAAATATATAATATAAATAAAAATAAATGAAAATGTATTATATCAGCTCTAATAGATATTTGACTTATTAGAGATATTATAGTTTTTATTAGATAAAATCAGGGACGACAATGAAGTACGGGCAAAGAGTTCAGTATGCAAAGATGTGTTGCGCAGAAAAAAAATAATGACAAAATATTTTGGGTACGAGCGATAAAATTTTCATTTTTTTAGAAAAACACTATCGAATATAAATATTAAAAGAATTAATTAAAAAGAATATTATAATCGAGATGAATTTAATTTTAAAAGATTATAACATAATTAAGTTTATTTTTAATTAATTTTAAGTCAATGCAAATATTTTATTTTACACCGATTTGATAACCTAATGGCTAATAGTTTTATTCTTTAATTCGAAAAGAGTACAAAGTATTACAAATATAATAATTTGAGATAATAAAATAAATAAATAAATATGATTTAAATAATTAAAATAAAATAAGAAAAATAAAACTTTGATTTTATAAAAAAATATGTTAAAACCTATATTTACATGATTTTTTTAAGATAGATTTTAATCACGTTGCAATATTTAAGTTGTAAGCCAAAACAAACGAAGCAAGTTAATAAAACATTAAAGTAATTTTTGTAATAAAATAAAAATAAAACATATAAATGACAAATACTATCACAAAAACTAAAAGAAAACCCAACAAACCATTTTGAAGACTTTGACCGATGCTTGTGCTATCACAGTGTCCTTAAAATAGATTCGTCCCCTCCCGGAGATGGAGTTTCTATGGAATGTCTGTCTCCTGAAGCTGGAGTTTTTATGAGAAACTTTGACTGTAACGACGAACTTCACAGAAACAGAACACTATCAAAAAGTCTAAAGGCGCCAAGGCCGAAGACCCATCTTTGACTTTTATAAAAGTCAACTAAAATTTTTTCAACAAGTTTGGGATATTTTACTTTTCATCTCATTTTTTTCAACATCATGGGTGTCACATTAAGCAACAATTTCTCATTCACCTATTGAACATTTTGAGCATGTAAATATACAAATTTTATCACTCTTGTAGTAGATTAATAATTCACTTAGTCCTAATTAATTTAACTAATGGAACGCACTCAAATTTAAACTCTAAAATATCATTGTATCATATCATTTTTTCAACATAAATTCATCGGTCGTCAATCTTTGAAAATACAACAATTTGAATAATCTTTAACAGTAACACAATTATAAAGATCATAAATTATTCTCCTGACTTTGCCTATCACTAAAAAGATTATAATAGAAAAAAAGAGTTTCGAGTTATGTTTTTAAAACTTAAAAAATGACACGGTATTTATAAGAGATTAGAGCAAGGAAAAATATAAAAATTAAAATATTCTGAATTAATGATCATTTAATATGTGTCTGATTCAATTCATAAATTATCAATTAATACAATGTTTAAATAGATGTATTTGTACTAATTTGAAGTTGATAAAATACCTACAAATTCAAAAAAATTTAATCAATTTAAATATTCACATCAATCAGGTCATACGAGTGTATTTTATCTCTAATAAGTTTAACGAGTTTTAATTTATAATATTTATAACGATTATGTCACACGAATGTATCTTATTTTTAATGAGTTCGACGAGTTTTAACTCGCACTTTCCTACGCTTGTGCGTGAGGTATAGTTTTAAAATTAAAATTCTAATTTTAAAATTAAAAAATTTAATTTCAAAAACATCGTACCAATATACGATAATGAGTATTAATACTGAAATAGCTCGTTGAAAAATATTTCTGAAAGAGCGTACAAATACCAAGAGTATTATACCAGTACTCTATGTTGGAATTCCACTTTCTTGTATGTATAAATTTAGTTAATTATTTTTAAATACGTGTAAGCTTAGATTTTATTTTTTAAAATAGATGTGGGTCTAAGTTTAATTTTTTAAAATAATCTAAGATGATGGAGTGTAAGTATCATATCAACATGAATTAAAAAACGAGATACATTCATTATAATTATTTAAAATTCTAATAATAGTATTAATTTTTTTTTCGATACATTTTATTTAAGATTATTGTTCAATTTTTTTTTTATTTATGTACATGTAGAAAAAGCTAAAGTTGTACACGAGGAAAAGATAACTCCTTATCAGAACGATCACAGGTTTAAAACACTCATTTATTCGACGCAAAATATTGAAAATAATTTTTTGTTAAAATGAATGATCGATTTAAAAAACTAAATGATTAATTTGAAAAATTGAATGACAAATTAAAAAAAATAATGATCATATTAACATCAAGAATTGTTAAAAGTTAAATACAATATGATGATTCATTAAAAGGGAATGTATATATAGTTGATCATTAAAAGATGTTTTGAATAATAGATGAGAAGAGATTAATTTATATAACGATACATTGGAAAATGAGGGTTTAGAAAATAAAACACACAAGGATTAAGTATCGCATCATTTAATAAAGAAAACCGAGAATAATATTAAAAAAAATTCAAGTTTGTCTCCATTTATAAATTATGATCGATAGGTCTCATTCCCATAAGCACCATTTCTTCAGAGAAGGCGGAGCCTTGCCCATTCCCCCCTCTATTACAAAGTCTCAAAACAGTATACGTCGAAAAATCGATACCAACATCGTTGTTTAGCATGCGACTCGACAAGAAATCGAGTACCTTCATCCTCTTCTTCTTGCAACACATTTTCAGTAAAGTTGCATACATAAATAACGGATTTTATTACGGTTACAGTCGAGTCTCCGATAGTGTTGTGTTTATTGTTATGAAATGGATTCGGATTCCGTATATCCATTACCAGAATCTGATTTATGTAACCGCGATAGATTCGAATATTCACATCCATCTTTTTTAAAGCTCTAAAAATTCAACCTGCTACCATCTCGTAATTCAAATATGGGAATTGTTATGAGAAAAGGGTAACGGTCGGATAGAGATATTCCCCCCCAAAACAGACATTTAAAGGCTTTAGAAAAAGGTAGCTTGGGTATTCTCATTAGATTACTGAAATGTAAATGCTTGAGAAAGTAGAACTAACTGGTTTACGGCGGGGAGGCGGAACTCAATCATTTCTCTTGCTAGTGGCGACCGGGTTTTGCTCCGAAATGATCTTTAGGTGGAGGCGGAACTCAATCATTTCTCTTGCTAGTGGCGACCGGGTTTTGCTCCGAAATGATCTTTAGAACATTGACCAAAGCTCGAAGACGGTCCCAAATGTTCGAACCATAAAGTGCCTCCACCAGTGATTCTTGGAACTCAAACCCATTCTCGGCAACAGGATACTAGTGTTTGGCACAGAAAAGAGAATGATTAGCCGTGTAAACAAGACACTTTGTTCTACGTGCATTGCTAGGGTTCGGCTCGAAAAAAGAATTCAAATTTGGTTTGGTCATTGTCGAGCTCAAGCTCAAGCTCAAACAATTGCGTAGGTTGAATTCAAGTATCCCAAATAACTTACTAAACTGATTAACTTATTTTTTACTAGTTAAATAAGCCTAATTGAGTGAGATTGAGTGGTTCGATCTTTATCTATAATGAAGCTCAGATTAAATTTCAAGACTTGGATTTCAAGTCGAGCTTCTTATATCTTGAGCTCCTCGATTATAACCCTAGGGCCTAGTCTCAACATTTTCAAAGAGCAATCATCAAATGAAGTGGTTAGGATGCAACGCTGACCTGAATAGGCTTTGGAATTTTGGTCTTTATATAAGGCCACCATCTATCCTCGACGACCGACTTTACCAGACAGCAAGCTCTCAATCCCTCAACACCAGCAAATCGCCCGAATCCACTATCTTTTACGCCACCAAATGGCAGGGACTGGGAGATCAATACACATGAGTTCAGTCGGAATTTTAAAAAAAAAGAGAGAGAGAGAGAGAAATGTCCACACTTGGAACTGTTTTAATAGGGATCGAGGAAAAATTGATGGAATCCAACTCAAGCAAACACGAATAATGGCCACCTCGTACACGACTAGAAGGAAAAGAGAAGCACCTGGCACATATAAGTTGATGCAAAATCATTAATTGCAGCAACTCCACATTGTATTTGGGAAGCTATCTCCTTGGCACGCCTTTGACTTCCCGAAAAAACAGCACAGCCGAGCCCATATCTTGAATCATTTGCAAGCTTGACAACTTCTTCATCTGTGCTGAATTTCATTATCGGCATGATCGGTCCGAAAGTCTGCATGCCATTCAAGTTTATAACAAATTAGCTAATACTCCCCATTAACAATGTTCGCAGGCCTTGGTTTTCTTGGAGAAATATTCATTACCATTCTCATCTTGGAGAAATAATCAAGCGGGGAAAAAAGCTTGGAACTGAAAATTTTAATAAAAATAGCACAACTTTTCTTACCTCTTCTTGCATCAACCTCATTGTATGGTTTACATTTATGAGCACCGTAGGGGGGTAAAATTGATCAACTGCGCCTTCACCTAGATGGCCAAAACTTCCACGAGCCACAATTTCAGCTCCTTTGTCTACAGCATCATCTACAAGGTGTTGAAGCTTTTCAGAATGCTCTTGCAAGCATATGGCACCCATGTCGTATCTTGCAGCTAGTGGAGGGCCCTATAAAATATATCCAGACATCAGAAATATAGTTTCATTTCACAGAAGTCGGAGTTAGCTTGTAAATTAGTGATACTTCAGCAATCAATGCAGCAATTAAAGCCCAGAAGTAAACACACAAGTTATAAACCTAACAGAAAGTTGAAACTGCAGGTTATAGTTTATCAGCCACAGGTGCACGCAACAACCAAATGGCAACAGGCGGACAGTAAATATTTAGATTTAACATTAATGTAACATGGTGGAGAAGGGACATCTTACAGCTGAAACGGACTTCACAATCTTAGTCACTTGATTGACAAATGAAGTATAAATATCCCTGTGAACATAAAATCTCTCCGCGCCAGCACAGTTCTGCCCACTTGATTGAAGAGCGGCTCTGACAGCAACTTGTGCAACCTGTATCATGGAAAATGGTCATTCTCAACAGCACTGATCAGTGCACTTTCAGCTCTCAATCAAAATACATGTTCAATCATGTAGTTATCAGAACAGGTGGAAAGAGTTCATACATGTGGAATATCTACGTCTTCACACACAATAAAAGCATCTTTCCCGCCAAGCTCAAGTGTAACTGGTATAAGAGTCTCAGCAGCTTTTGCCATTATCTGCAATAAAAGCAAGCATGTCAAGCCCTTTGCAATTAAAATAACAAAAGAAGTCCCACCAAGACAAAAACTTGTTTATGATGAATTCCCTCAGCAACAAGTGTCCTAGCTATGAAAACTAACATATGGACAGAGGAAAAAAGAGTAGTTTATTTTCCATTGTTAGTATTAGAGAACAGTCGTAATCAATAATGATAAAATCCAAACTGAATAATAGGAAGGTGAAATCAAATTTGTAATTAGTATTGAGAAAATAAATAGATTTAATACAGTAGAGCCATTCATGAGATCATACCATCTTCCCTACACCTGGTGATCCAACGAATATGATCTTGTCAACAGAAGATACCAGCGCTTCTCCTGTTTCAGCAAAACTGCGAAAGAGAAGTTCAATTAAAATTACATGAATAGAAACCAAGAGCATAGTGTGTCCAGAATAATAGAGATAAATACATACCCGGTAATTACCTCAACCAGATTTTCAGGAGCTCCAACTGCAGCAAGAGCAGCCTGGATTATGCGAAAGTAGAAGCATCCCGACCAGCTTGCATGCTCGGAACCCTACATTTACAATCACATAGTTTCCAATGAGCACGGTGATAAAATGTCAAAATTGACTGTCAGTTCCAGGGAAACAATACAGCAGTTCTGGAACTGATAAGATAATGGATGAAAACAGACTAAAGCATTAGGATCCATCATTAAGTACCTTGATTACCACACCATTTCCTGAGAACACAGCTGCAAGCATTGGATTGAAAATATTATGAAACGGGTAATTCCATGAAACAATAGCCCCAATTACCCCAAGAGGGTGAAACTCCACTTTGGATTTCTTGTGAAGCATTGATCTTCCAGAAGATCTGCACAAGTTCAAATGAATATTGACATAGAAACACAGAGTTCAATGATAGCAAACAAGGGGAACCAATTCCAAAAGAACAGTAAGCCACTTAAAAGTTAATTTTTCAGAACTGAAAATAATGCTGTTGTAGAATATAGCGGCATTCATATCCAATGATTATGACACAAAGATTGCAGACAGAATGTTGAAGGCACAACAAAGTAAATATATGCAATAAATAATTGCTTGAAATTCCATGAGCAAATAAAGGTCAGTGGAGCTTACAAATTCACTGATAAAAAAGTAACATGCATGCAATTATGGATAATCTCTTGTCCAGATGCAACCAAGAATGTCTAGAAAGGAGAAATAGTATTCAAAAGCTGGTATTACCGGTATTCAGGCTTGAGCCACTTTTCACCTTCTGAAAGAAGCCAGGTTATCTTCTCACATGTAGTCATTATTTCTCCTAAAGAGGCGTCAACCATTGTTTTCCCAGTATCGCGTGAAGAGACTCTTAAGTAAGACAATGAAACAATAGGTCACACAAAAGCATTCAAGGAACATGCTTAACTTTTCTAGTATACAGAAAATAGAAAATACATGAAAGAAAAACAAAGAATATGAAGTTTTTAATGTGAGAAAAAGGGGAAATGAAATAAAATAAAAATAAGTAATCACTGTCCATATAAAGAACAGAATCCTTACTCGCATATAAGCTCTTGGTGTTCAATGATATATTTTAAAAGAATCCGCAAAAACTGTCGCCTTTGCTTGAAACTACTTTTTGCCCAAATTTTCTGTGCTTTCCGGGTTTGCGCCACACGCTCCTTGACCTAAGCATACCATAGAGAGTTATAACAATGAGTTGTAGAAACACTATACATCCTTTCACACAAACAAGCAAACACAGAAATGGTCTGCGGTCTACATGTACATACTTGCACCCAGAAGCTTTGGCAAAAAAATAACAAAGTGAACCATTTTTGGTATAGCAATGAACATACAGATACTCTTTCACTAGTAATTCTAGAAAATGTAATCCGGAACACCACTAACCTCAGCAGGTGTTAATGCTGGGAAAAAGCCCAAGTATTTCATAGTAGCTGGCTCATAGCATTGAACTTTTCTGTCTGATTGTTGCGTCCTTCCTCTCGGTGGTATCTGCACAGCATTTCCACATGAGATTCAAACAATCAAGAGTAAAATACAAGCAATCAAAAGTCCAAACAAACACATTGTAAGATTCATATAGCTCAACTACAAATTTATCATATACAAAATTTATATTCTAATTTTACATGCAAAAATTACATTCAATTAATAAATAAATTTCAAAAGAATTTACCTCAGATTCATTTCATTCCAGTAAAAGCAAGTATTTTTGTTTTAAATAATAGGAACAATACTCCGATTTAAGATTTAACAGGAAAAAGGAAAGCTTGAATCTGAAGCACACTGTAATAGTTGTTGAAGTTATTTCATTGAATCGATAATCATCTATCTCATTTCACACAAAAAAGGAACTACGAAATTATCATATTCTAAATCTATATTCTAATTTCACATGCAGTGATGCAGAAATTACACTCAATTTCTAAATCAATTTCAATCAGGTGTATCTTAGATTCATTTCAGTCCGCTAAAAGAAAGTATTAAAAAATGATACTCTGATTTAAGATTTAACTGGAAAATAAGCTTGGATCTGAGCCACATTGCAATAACTAGCTAAGCTGTTTCAATAAATCGACAATCATTAAGCTCATTTAAGTAATAAAAAAAGTTCACTCAACAAACCGAATCATTAAAGTTCGAATTGAATAAATTACTTCAAAAAAATGGAAAAGAAATTGAAAAACACTCAAAAATAAAACAAGAAACTACGAAATACTCACGTAAATGAAGCTGTTTTCTTGAGTTTGGTTCCCGTCATCCAAAACTGTGTTAAACAAATTCAATGAAAGAGTTAACAGCTGCATCGAGTATAAAAATACGTATAAGCAAAGAAGAACAGTTTATACTTGTTTTCCGTATCCGCATACGTACCGTCGGAGGCATCTACATCAATGGATGGGACATTTGGGGGAATGAGCATGAGTAAGAAACGACAGATCGCATAAGCAAAGGCGAGAACGATGATCGGCCACCAAAACGCCATCGTTTCCGATCTCCAGAGCCGGAATACTTTTCTGATCTTGAAGATGACCGAAGAACTGCTCTGAAGTAAACTCTAAAAGTGAATGATTCCTTTCCGTCACTCTTTTTTGGGGATATTTATTGAATTAAAACTATTTTATAAACGAAATGAGAGGAAAGAGAGAAAATGTTTTTTTTTTTTTTTTAAAGCAAAACAAAATAAGATTCTGCTTCGGAAACCATATGCCTTTTTTTGTGAATAAGCAATGGCATTTATCTTAATTTAATTTTTTGGGTAAATTATAATAAAGATCACTTAATTCTAAGTTTAATTATACTTGTGTCACTTAATTATTGTTATAGTTATATTTAGGTAATTAAATTATTAAAAGTTATATTTATGTCATTCATTTATGGGTAATGTTATATTTAGGTCACCAATCATTAAAGGTTATATTTGAGTCATTTAATTATAGGTGAGCTTACGATTAGGTCAGTCTTTATATTTAAAAAATTATAGATTCGTATTTTGAATTAATTAATAATTTTAAATAAAATAGTCTAATATTAACGAGGGTATACAAGTTATTTGGGAAAAATATCAAATTAATGTATTCTTTTAAATATAAAGATGACCCAATCGTAAACTTTCCCCTAAATGAATGATTCAAAAATAACATTTAATAATTAGGTGACTCAAATTAGAGACGAATCTACATGCATTGCCCCTCCCAAAGATATGGGTTAATTATATTTTAAGCCCTTATATTTTTAAAATCATTGTAATTAATTTTTTCTTTCTTTACCTCTCCCAAAAATTTTATGCTTTATTATTTTTTAGTACTTAAAATTAATAAAATTAAACTTTAACCTTTGTTAATTATTTTTAAAATCTTTTAATTTTAAAATTTATAAAATTAAACCTAAATTTTATTAATTTTTATGCAATTTAATTATTTTTAAAAATTTTATTATTTTAAAATTAATCAATTTCCCTTTATAGTTCAATTATAATTCTCGTACTTGATCCAAATATAATTTTATTTATAAATAAGTCACTTATAATTAACGGACCACCGTTATAGTTTAACTAAATATTACTTTATATCCAAGATAAAAACACCCACGTGGCGCAACAACAATTTGACAGCAGCAATACAACATGATCGAACCCCCACAGTAATCTCACCGTTGGATCTTCATCAAACCGTCCGTTAAGATGAGAACACATACACCGAACCACAAACCGTAAACTCCCTCTTAAACAAAGACTTTTTCCCGTCTCGTCCCTATTCTTTCACTAAATTTACGTTCCATCCCTCTTTTCGTGGATTTCCTATTTTTTCGCCCCCTTTTCATATTTGAAGTTATTATAAAAACACAGATTTCTGAAACAACCATCAACACAACAGATCAATCCATAGGAAGAAGAAGAAGAAGAAACACATAGAATCCCATTATAGCTTTATAAGCAAGCCTCTCAACTTGCAAATATACGTATAATTGTATATACGTATATATCTACGTTGAGAAAATGGCGGTTGCTAAAAGGAGAATTTCTGTGGCTATGGATTTCTCACCAAGTAGCAAGAATGCTTTGAAATGGGCTATGGAAAACGTTATCCGGAAAGGGGATCAGCTTATCCTTGTTACCGTACAGTCTGAAGGGCATTACGAGAAGGGCGAGAAGAAGCTCCGGGAAGTCACCGGCTCACGTACGTATATGGTCTTCCCTCTTTTTCAACTTTCTGGTTGTTTGTTTCTCGAGAAAAAAAAAAAACCCAGTTTTTGTTGAGTGTTTATTCATTTATTGAAGCTTTCATCCCTTTAACGGAGCTGTCTGATCCTACAACCATGAAGAAGCATGGAGTGAAATATGACCCTGAAATTGTGGACATTGTCAGCGCCAGTGCTAAGCAAAAAGAAGTAATATTATATTATTTCGTCCGATTCCGACCATGATTCTTCTCAGACTTCAAAAAAATCGAATATTTACGTATGATTCTTTGTCAGGTTGAGATTCTGATGAAAGTTTACTGGGGCGATCCACGTGAGAAGTTATGTGAGGCCATTGATTGTATTCCTCTCAGCTGCATAATTGTGGGAAATAGAGGCCTCGGCAAGCTTAAAAGGTGAAGACATTTCGTCGAACAGATTGTGAACCATATGGATCTGATTATTTGTTGTGTTTTTTGCTTTTCCTTAGGGCTATAATGGGCAGTGTCAGCAACTATGTGGTGAACAATGGCTCCTGCGCCGTGACGGTGGTGAAGCATCACGTCTAATGGCGCTGCTCCGGTTGCTCCAACGATGTTTTTCATCGGTTTTCCGGCATGGTTGGTGTTTTGAATGGGGGTATAGATGTGATGTTTTCTGAAATGTGGTTTGTAAATTGATCCTCATTTCTATTTGTACTTTTCTTGGAAATTGAAACAGCCTCATGTTGTGTTATACATTTGGATTATGTGTTTAACTTTCGTTGGAGAATTATAACCGAGCAAAATTCAATTAGATTCAGATAAAATAAAAAAAATATTTGAATTAAAATAATTCTCGTAAAAATAATTATTTGATGATTCGTTGTATATTCGATTTAGATAAAAAGAAGATTTAAAAAATTTAATCGATGATTCGTTGATAATTATTTAAAATTAGTACATCTTAAACTCTTAAAGCTTCACAAATATTACAAATATAATTTTTTTTTATGCTAGTATCTATAAAATAAATAGATAATGAATATACATATTTAGAGACTAATATTATGAAACTTGATACATGTGTGCATGAAGATATTATGAATATAGTAAGACTCGTAGAGATTTTAGAGATTGTGTAGGATCGATTGAAATGCTCGTATAATATTTGATGATGGGTTGATTGATTGATAATTATGATGCTTTGTATGCCATGGTTGGAGAAACCGAATGTATGTTTCCGACATTATGTGGCATCAGGCCTCATTCAAAGATATTATAGAGTATACAGTATCACTCAAGTATTGTAGAGTGTAGAATGTGCGTTCCTAACACTGTATGATTTTGAGTCTCATTTAGAGTGTTTTGTTTGATGATCTGATGAGATCTCAAGTATAATTGGGTCTTATGTGCCATGTATGATGAGTTGCGTGATTTGAACATGTGTTTAGGCGACTAGTGATAGCGTCACATGCTTATCATTTTCACATAATTGCTTGTATTAGCTTACATGGTTATGTTTATGATTAACATAAAGTATGGTAGAATACATGTGTACTACTGAGCTTTGTAAATTCAACGTTCAGAAACATTATTTTACTGCGTAGGCTGATCATGAGATCGTGGGATCAATGAGTATTATTAGTTTAGAATTTCAACAAACGGTGTTTACATGAGTACAATATTTGTATTTAGTGGATCGTGTATTCATAAGCTTACGTGATCAAATTTGTAATTCTTATTTTAAAATTATATTGATCAAATCATATGTCTAAACACATTAAATTAAATTAGATCGTATTTATAACAATTTAACCACTTATCTATATTTTTAATTGTTGGATTTAAATATATTTAAAAAACATTTTATTTAGCCAAACTAAATGATTTAGGGTAAGAATTAGAGGCCCAAATATGATATTTTAGTTTAGGGTGTTACACCTATTTTTTTTTTTATCAAAATAAGTATCTCATGTTTCATATGTTATTATTTTAAGGTCGATATGTTAATGACCAATAAAAATTCAATCGCATACGATTAACTTTTATTCATCGAACCTCTTAATTGATAATTTTAATTTTTATTATTTAAAATTGACGAATAAATGATCAAACCCATAACTTCATCAAATAACTAACATCGAAAGAAAGAAGGTCATTTGGCTTTGGACCAACGATTATAGTATTGTAGATCAGCTCGTAACGTTTGGACAGTGAGTGGTAAACAATCAACGAGAGTGAATAATGTAATACGATGGGATTAGGGTTGCTTAACAAGTTGAAGATTTAGTACGACGATAAATTTTTGAATTAAAATAATAAAAATTAGGTTACATATAACATTTTAAATTATTAAGAAAAAATTAACTATTATAAATAAAATTTAAAATATAATAAAATGATATACTATATACCTCCTTGAACAAATAATTTATATATTTATAATAAAAAATATAATTTAAATATTTATTTTTACGGTTAAAATTCGAATACTAATTAAAATTAATAATCTAATTTTCTTTTCTAACGTTAGAGTTTTTAATATATTTAAATAACTGATAACTCCCCAATTACAATAAATAAAATTAATCACTTAAAGTTTATAAATACTTATTTTATTTCATCTTCTAAAATATTCCATTTCTCTTCAGTTTTTAAACCACAAAAAAAAAATGGTGCTTGCCTTACTCTTCTGCTGCATCATTTTCTTCAACCCCGTCATCGGCGTAAGGCAACAACCACCGTCTTCCGCTCATACAACTGCTTCAGCCGCAGTTCCGACGCGTCTATTACGGTCGTCGTCGATGATTGGATTCACGTGTTCATATACTTTATACCCCGAACTTTGCTTAACTTCCATCGTACCATTCTACAACGGCAAATCAGACGACGAATCCGTCGTCGGAAAGTTGTTAAAAGCCCAGACTAACCTAACCAAAACGGCGGCAACCACCGCAACAAAAATCGCCGCCGACCCTAAGTACTCCCATGATCCGGCGATGGTGAATGCTCTTAGAAACTGCCAGGAAATTTACTACGATAAGGCTTTGAACCATTTGAAACAAGCCATGGATGCGCTTCTGGCTCATGACCTTGGCAAAGTTGATGACTTAGTTGATTCTGCCACGTTGGATTACGATGACTGTGACGACGGTCTTACGTGGCCGACGAATCCTTCGTCTGAAGCAGCCTCTCCGGCGGCGGACGAGCAGTCCCCGGGAATCTCTCCGGTGGCGGATGTGGTTCCGAGAATCTCTCCGATGGCCGATACTTATGGTACACTATTAAATCTCGGTGACGTTATCGGTGACATTATATTTAATATAGTGCACCCAAGTAGATATTCAACATAATTATGGATATTTACCTATATTATTAATTTAAAATATGATTATATAAAATAATTTTTGTATTTTAATTCTTCTCTTATACATAAAAATCAAACTATTAAAAAATATCATTTTTAAATTAATTAATTAATAAAAAAATTATTTGTAAATATAAATAAACCAAAATAATTTTATTCAAATTCGATCATTAATTAAAAAAAACTATTATATATACTTTCCGAGTAATTCATTGAATACATTATTTAAGACTCTAATTTTAGAATATCATTTATTGTAACATTTAAAAGAATATAAATTTTATACAGTTTAAATATATAATATCTTTTTATCAATAAATATTAGCTGCAATAACATGATATTTTTTTTAAAAAAATAAATAAATAAATTCGAACACTAAAAAATATTGATAAAAATAAAAATTTATCTTTCAAACATAAATTACCATAAAATAAACATATAATCTACTTTTATATATATATATATATAATATTTTTTGATTTAATAATTTAAGAGTCTATAATTTAATAAGCATAGTATAATAAAAGTTTAATTATAGGTGTTTAAGTTTTATTATATTTTAATAAATATTTAAAGTATTTTTATTAAAATTGATATTTAATATTTTATTTTTGTCAGTTTAAAGATAATTCATAAAAAAATATTAATTAATTATAATTGGACACGTGATTTTTATTTTTTTTATTTTTAAAAATAAAATAAGACATTTAAAATTTTTAAAAATTATAAAATATTTTAAAATAGTAAATATTTAAAACTTAAAACCTAAAATTAAAGTTATTCACCCAATAGCCTCGTATGAACACATCATCATCGTTGTCAAAATCTTATTCTTTTTTTACTATCAATCATTGATAATCGACGAAAGGCATATCAATTAGATGATGAACGTAAAAAATTATAATCATTCTATATTCGATTGACACACTTTTTTTCAATTATCGAAGATGATTGATTCGGAAAATAAAGAAAGACTTGAATAATGGTGATATTAAGGTCCAATAAGATTATCAACGGCAACAATAGAATCAATTTTAAAACTTAAGGATTAACAACTTTTGAATTTTAGACCATTTTGAAGATTTTGAAAAGTTTTAAATTTTTTAATTAATTTTTAAAATTGAAAAATAAAATAAAATGAAAAGTTTAATGATTAGAAAAAATTATTTGACATAGTTCAGGGACCTATGTTGTACTTTACCCAAAAAGAAATTGAAAATAAAAATGGAGCGGAAAACTGGAAATTCATACTCACAGTATCCTTTACCAAAAGCCATTTCCCGGAAAAGCTAACCCTCCGGTTTTTTTTCCTTCTCAAACCCAGATTTTCTTCAAAATTCAAAAGCTAAGAAAATTTTTACTTACCCCATTCTCTGTAAAGGGATTAATTCTCTTTTTCAGTTCTTGTAATTGGGTATGTGTTTGCATTTTTCTTTGTTCATTTTCTTCTTTAATCTGTTGGTTTTTCTTACCCTTTGTTTGTTCAGTAGGAAAATCGTGTAGCAAGCTTTGATTTTTAATTTTATTTTGCTATTCCAAATGTGCATACTTTGAAGCTAGTTTATGGGATAATATATATTTTGTTAAGCTCCAAGTTGTAGTTTTTTAGGGTGAAAATTGTAGACTTTTTTTAATGAATCTTTGACTTAGAATTGAGAATTTTGAGCTTCATGTTGACTGTTATTTTTTATATTTTTATTTATTTAATACTTTGCCTTATTAGATAAATATGAGATGAAGACATGTAGGGTTGTTTTGTACTAAATCTTAACTTGGGTTTGGTTGATTTTCCTTGTAATGAGAAATTTTCTACTATAATGATGCTGATATAGACTTGTAAAACACCAAGTTGACTAAAGAAGTGTTAGATTTAAAATCTGCTGAAATGATGTTCTTTTTTTAAAACTTATGGTGAACATGATTATTGAATTTGATTTGTGGTTTGGATTGCTTTCTTGATTTTTTACCACTTTTGTTTTGAGCTGACTTGTGTTATTTGCTGCTTAAGAGTTGGATTCCCTGGCCATTATGGAAAACTTTGGTGGGTCGAAGTTAGCTATCGTGGCATGTTCTGTGACGAAGAAGAGGAGTAGCATGTTACGTCGTCCGCGTGTTACTACGCCGACATTTAGACATAATTACCTTTTGGCGTCATCACCAACACCAACCATAGGTTTGAGTGGCAATGAAGAGCAAAATTTTAAGAATGGTTCTAATGGGGTTGGAAGTGAGAATAAGCTGAAACTTAAGCTCAAGCTTGGTGGGGTTACGCGTACGATACATACTAACTCCTATGTCTCCGAAGTTGCTCAAACCGGAGAAAAGTCCCCTTTCCTGGTATCTTCATCTAATTTGAACTCTCAGCACTGTCTGATTATATTGTTTGTATAGAATTTATTTGTCTTGATCAGCAGTCTGTTGTTGAAATTGATCATGCTCTATTTCATTTGTCATTGTAATGGGGAGAGGTTTCTCGGACAGGTTTTCGGAAAATGAGTCTTGGATCTAGTCTCATTGACATTTATTACGTCTCATTGACATTTATTACTTTTATTTTTGCCATATATACGCATGCACGTGTGTGTATAAATTTATTGTGTCTCATTTGTTCTTCGAATATTCTTTATAATGCAATTTAACTTCTTGTGATCTGATGGTTTGATGCATAAACAATCACTGCAGGGGAAGAAAGGCTCTTATCTTTCTGATAAGGGAGAAACATATGGAGTTCACGAGAAGGATTTATCCAGAAGTGGCTCCGGTTATGGAAAGGGGCATTCTTCTAGGGGGAAGCCACTTGGGATTGAAACTGACAGAAACGAGCCGACACGTAAGAGCAAGCGTGTTCCTAAGAGGCGTGTCTTGGATGTGAGTATAAATAGTGATGATGATGATGAAGATGAGGAAATCCGTTATCTAGGGAGACTGAATGCTTCGAATGTTCTCTTGAATCATAAAGATGAAGAAGATGAGATAAATGGAAGAGAGAGTATTTTTGAGGATGGAGATTATGTGGAAGAGGACGAGTGTGAATCCGACGATGAGCCTGAATCTAAAAGGAAGAAGCCGGATGGGAGAACCGAATCAACTCCCCCTACACGTAATTGTGTGCTTCAGTCTGGGAAAGATCTCGTATCTGGTCCAGGTGCCGCTCTTGTTGAGTTTTCCGATGGTTTACCTCCTGCGCCACCTAAAAGTTAGCACTTCCCTCATTCACTACTTCGTTTACTTTTGTTCTTTCCCTACTTCAATACTTTCACTTAACTTCCTTTTAATAACTTGGATTGGTAATGCAAGCTCAATGTGTTTTTAAGTATATTCGAGCTTTAAATGCTAACTGTTGCGAAATTGATTGTTTTAATAATGACCGTTGATTATAGAGCAAAAGGAGAAACTTTCTGAAGTGGAGCTGCAGTTGAAGAAGACCGAGGCTGCACAGAGACGTAGAATGCAGTCCGAGAAAGCAGCCCGGGATGCTGAGGTTTAGTTCCCATTATTTCGTTCGACTCATTTTACTTTTGCTCCATGATCATTCAAGAAACGTTATTCAGTAGGGTCTTTGAATGGTCTTTAGGCTGAGGCAATCAGAAAAATACTCGGTCAAGATTCCGCAAGAAAGAAAAAGGAGGATAAGATGAAGAAGCAGCGGGATGAATTGACACAGGTCCGTGACCCTTTTTAAGTATCGTGCATCTTTCCGTGAGCTTTGTATTGTTATTTTCGTTCATTTCGATGTCATATTTGATGCAGGGAAAGGCTACCAAACCCGAAACTCTTGCACCAAACACGGTGAGATGGGTTATGGGTCCTGGTGGAGCAACAATAACATTTTCTGAAGATATTGGTCTACCACAGCTATTCAATTCAGCACCACCAAGGTACTCTAAATTCATTCGTCTCGTGCTTTTGACAACTTATGCGTGCCTTTTCCGGTACCTTCATGTTATTTCTGCATTTGTTTTCCCTCTAGTTATCCTCCGCCACGAGAAAAATGTGCCGGTCCTAATTGTACAAATACATACAAGTATCGACATTCCAAGTCGAAGCTTCCATTATGCAGTCTTGCTTGCTACAAAGCAATTGAAGCAAAGGACATCAACCTTTGACTGCATGTTGAGATGTGTCCCTTTGATTTCACTGACTGATGCAGAAATGGTTCCAAATTATAGTATTTACAGTTGATCTATGTCTTTTCTCACTTCTAATGTTCGAGACTTCGAGCTCAAGCTCGAGCTCCTACGAAGTGACCGAGCTCCCGCTCCCTCATTGTTGCCGCTGTACACATTTCAAACTCTTGTTTGTTCGCGGACAACGTATACATTTGCCTAACCACAGTAATAAGCTCAACCATTTCTCTTTCCATAAGCTATATTTTCGAATTTTCCATGTGTTTGTCAGGTTCGGAAAACTATATCCCGATATGCATCGAACGTTAGTGTCGAATGCAGGTATTTCTCCTGTATCTGCAAGAAAAAAAAAATGAAGTGTTTGGTAGATATGCAGAACTTCTTGAGGTTGTGCATGTCTTCAGCCACCATATTGCTATCTGATCGAATACCGAATTGCCGTCGCCGCCACCGTAACCTCTGTCCGAATATCGAACTAAACCTGTGGATTTATATATATAAAAAACTAATAATATAAATTTGAGATAAAATGAAAGGGGAGAATAATAATAATTTTGGAGGGAGTTTGCTATTGTAAAGAAGGTGATATTTTTTAAATTAAAATTAATATTGGCTTGGGAAAGGACAAATAGGCCCGTTTAGATATTTAGTTGGGCTAATTTGTATGAAAAACACATTAATTTGGGGATTTAAGTACTAAAAATTTATGCTTAAATGGAATTATTTGTGAATTTAAATTGGCTTAGGTTAAAAAATCGGTTTTATTTGTTTTCATTTTAAAATAATCTCTTCTGTTTTACTTTTTTATTTTTTAAATACTTTTTTATTTATTTTTTTATCTATTTTTATGATATCTACGACAGGACACCCAAAATTTTATATAAAAGAATGCAAACTATCAAGAAAGTATATTAGAAATGTGTATAAAATTATAAAACTTTAGAAGAACGTAAAATGAGATTATCAATAAAAAATATATAATTTAAAAATTGTATTATACACTCAATATTTTACCTTAAACTATAATCTTAAATCATAAAAAAAAAAATTAATAATAGGGTATCAACAAAAGCATCGAAAAAGGACAAATAATGTATATTCATAAGAGACAGTCTTTATTTAAAATTTAGATGTTTAGTTTAAGACTTGAGATTTAAAAATTTATTTTTTAAATTCAGTATTATGATTTAGATGCTAAAATTTAGGATTTTGGAGTATTAAAGATTTAATTTTATATTATGGAATTAAAATAAACGATTTAGTATAGTGATCAAATGATTTAGATGTTAACTTCTTGCATTCGATTTTCGGTTCATGTTTAAAGTTCTACGCTTTTTTAGGGTGAATTACTGGAATAATCATTTATATTTATTATTTAGTGTATATATTTTTATCAATAATTTTTAAATTATAATTATTTATGTTTTTGATACATCTCAAAATTTAGAAAACTTCAAATGAGTACATTCAAACACATACCAAAACTGTGCTTGATTTGATAACTTACATGTAAAATCACATGTTTAATAATGAAATTGTGGAAGAAAGAACAATGCATATGCCTCATCGAAGAGATTCGCTGGGAGGGAAAATATAGATAAATTCTTCGTTATAAATACATTGGGAGGAACAAGACCGGGCAAAAGCAAAGAGGAAACAAAGAAAAGGAAGGATATGGGGAGGAACCATGGGAGTGATAGATTGAACCGATGGCGTTGGCCACTATGGCAAGTGCAAGAGCAGCAAACCACATGGTTCTGCTTGTGGACATCATGCTGGACCGGCGAGGACACAACAGTTTCAGTACCACTACCACCCGGCATTTCCGGTTCCTTTCCGCCCTCCCTACCGGTTTTTGTGGTCTTATAGCAATAACCATGCCAAGTACATGCATAATGAGACAACATTTTATATGTCAAGACAATGTTTGTTGATGAGAGATTTTGCTACTTTTAGTTTGTTGGGTGTGGAAAAGAAACCCAAAATTGCAATCACTAACATCCATAGGCATGACTTTGCCCAGATCTAAACAAGACCCCACCCCCCAAAAGGTAATGTACAAATAATAGTGCCATCATCCTAAAACCTGTATACTAACAGCACAGCACAGCCCACACCCACCACAAAGGGGAGGGGACGTTAACACTCATACAAGGCAAGTTTTACTGCCCATTCTATCAGTATGCTAACAAATATTAGTACAATATTTGTACAAAGGTGAAAAATTATGTTCTACAGAAGTATCAGTTTGGTGGTAACAATCCGGATTTCCTTCTCATCGACTTTCTGATGCTTCTCTGAATCCACTTCTTTGGTAGCCCATACTGAGAGGACAGGCTAGAGTCGAGTACAACAAACAAGAAAACAAGTTAAACTGCGTATAATGATTCTCTGAAATTGCCCTTAAGATCCATTAACAGCCATTTCAGGGGAGGATTTCGGTGGCATCAAGGGACAGTCCTCGGCGTTTAGTTGACTACTGTCTGAGGGGCTATGCAAACAATCTGAACAGTTTCTGGGAGGTTCCTTCTCTCTGTGGTTGTCCTCTTCTGAACTACTTTTATCATTTCTCGGACTTTTAGATTCTTCTTCATCACCTGATCCTTCTTTGTTCCCATCAGCTGATCGACCAGATACAGGCATGGCGTTTGCAATTGTCTTACTTGGCAGCACTGCCTCGCTTAGGGTTGAACACAGAGTCGCAAATACACTCTCTTTTGATTTGGAGCTTTTATCCAGACCCGGCTTCTTACAAGCTAGGTCTCTCTCATGTTCCCTAGAAATCAACTTTCGCTTCAACTGAAGGGACTCCAGGGCACCTTCATCATCTTCCGAGGTTTCAGTCTGCTGCTTGGGAGGTGGTCTGTAGTCTTCGTCGTCATCATCATCATAGTCCACGAGTCCACCAGATCTTGGGCTACAAAATCAGAACAAAAATACAAATTATGAACCCAAGCACACCGCACAGCATTTCCGGTCATCAACCATCTATGATGAGGTCACTGAAATACCTTAATGATGGGTAGCTTGCAGGAACTCCATCGGATGAAACAGGCTGAGATTGTACTTTCCGAGTGCAAGATTCAGATGGTGTATCCTCTTCATCACTGCATACACATCCAGATATAATCACTATAGTGGAAATGGCTCAGAGGAGAAAGTGTGAAGTCATCTGTTGATGAAACTTGAAAGCATACCTGTCCTCATTGAAATAGTCCTCTTTCTCAAGAGCACGCTCATCAATTCGTTTTCTTGAGTTCAATACATTAACATCCGCTTTTGTTCCACAATTTTCCAAGCACTGAAAACAGACAAGTCATATAGATGAAATTCTAGATCAAAGTCCCAACAGTAAAATAGGTTAGTAACTGGAATACCTGTTCATATTTGACTTTCAGAGAGTGAACTGAAGCCAAATTCTCAAACTTAACCAACCGGTCCCAAAATGAATCAACTATGTATTTAACTAATAATTTTAGATTTTCCTGCATGAGACAAAGTTAATAGCAGAAAGAGGCATCAATAAATGTCTAACATCACTATATAGAGCAGATAAGCACTGCACCTTGCGGATATATTCGAAAAGTTCCAAGACTGTAGAGTTCAGCAAATTGTAACGATCTCCATTAGCAACAAAAGCATCTACAACAGGTTTGAGAAGTTTTTTCTTAACAAAATGATTTATCAGATGTTCATCCTGCAAAATGAAAACTTAATCATTTAAAATATGTAACAGCATTTAATCAAATTCAGTCCATAAATTGCTAATTTGCAATAAATTGAGTTAGTTATAAAGACGGAGAATCAAGTCCTACGAACTGCAACTTACAAATGCACAAAATGAACAAAAAATATATTAAAAAAATCACAAGCACAACATTATGGAAAGGCACCCATCCTTTCATTTTAATAATTTTTACCCTTCCCAATTATGTAGCAACCATTCCAAAAAAATAACTCAAACTTTAACTGAGACATCTGAAACGACAACAGTAGAAACACCAGAGGCAGAAAGATATACCAACAATTAGCAAACCACATTTTATGTTATTCATTACCCCAATGTGAGATGGTATGCGTCCATTACAATTTGGTGTCTCTAGGCCCAAGCCTATGTCCACTTTGAGAAAGGTGTCACATAACACGAGATAAAAATGAAGAATCAAAGCCACATAAGTAACCCACAACAGTCAAAAGAAAGTTGGACACTAAACATTTTCATCTCCAATTTCATTCATCATCAATGTCATTTTTCATTCTAAAGATATCACCAAGGGTGAGTATGAACAATTCAACTTTGATGGGATAGAATTATTCTAAAGCTTAAAATGAATTCACTTACACGATGAGAAAGAATAGTTCGAACAAAACGAACTCCAGCGACTACTAGGTATTTTTCCCTTCTCCGTGTAAGTAACAGAACTTTGTCTATGACATTGTTAAGGAGAAAACTACACCTGAACAATTAAGAGAAAGCCAATCAATATTCTAGATTAATAAGCCAAAACATTCTAGATGATACACAGAAAGTATCCAAGAGATTACTTTATTCTATAAGGATGGTGCACAGCACAAAAGCAAAGCAATTCACATATGTTTAACAGAATTTCAGGCGTTTTGCTATTTTGACTTTCAACACTTTCGGCATTGCTTGCCAAATTACTCATTGACTGGCCAACCTCATCGGGACATGATACTATTATGACTTCAATTAGCTGACCAAAATGCTTCTCATAAAAGATATCAATAATTGCATCTCTCTGCAATAATAACAATACAAAAACACTTACAGGAAAGAAATGGAACTAGCAAATAAAAAAAGGAACTAGAAATGAAACCAGTATAAGAAAGAAAAAAATTAAAACTTACCTGAGAGTTACATTTTTCCAATGATAAACAGATGTATATAATAAAACCAAATTCTAAACTATCTTCTCTCGTGATATCCAAGTTATATAGTAATAACCTCAGTAATCCTAATGAAGCATTTTTATAATGAAGCCTAATGAATTTTGATTAAGCAAGTTAGCCGTGAAAGTAAGAATTTAGCCAATTTTTGTGAGAACTCATCTAATTAATTGACTCTATAACTCTATGCATAAGAAGCCAATTCAACTTCTTTTAAGGATTCTCATCTTCCAACCGCGCTAGAATCTAATTTATAGAATTCTGTGCTTCACTACGAACTGCAGTAAAGAAAAGCAGCATATTCATGTGATGTGACGAACTGCAGTAAAAAGGATAAGCTAGAACCAAAAATCATGTGATGAGACCTTAAATAATTCATGTAACCTAACCCAATTATTTTGTAATTTAGGTCAAGTATAAGTCTATAATTTCCATCTACCAAAATATAATAATTGTACATAAAAATAAAGATAAGGGTAGGCACCTGAGCTCCTGAAAATGAGAACGAATCAAGTAAACTACGGAGAATTTCAAGAAACTGGCAGTGCATATCATCCCCAAAATCTGTTATCATCCGTTTAACCTATGAGCATACAACTATATTAGTTCTAATTCTATCTCCACATAAAACATATTTAACACAATGATGCATAACTTGTAAGTTCATCAAATGGCAATGCTTCCATACGATAAATTAATCATATCATCCAAAAATCTCAAATGAAATACGTGCCAAAAGTCCTAAAAGTGGAATTCCTTCTGGGCAACCAACATAAGACCGCACAAGATTCGGATCCTTATTCAAGAACAGTACGAGGATGTCTGTCCTGCATCCATTATAGAGACTTATTAGTAGGACTGCAATTAGAGGGAAAGTATACACAATGAGCTAGAAAGAAGAAACATATTAAAGTTAAAGAGAGATACTAAAATTGAATTACCCGGTTAGTACAACTTTTTTATCATGACTAAGCAGAGCATCAGTGATAATGCCAAAGATACCTTCGTTTATAAGATCCCTAAACAATAGGAAAAAAATAATCCTTCAGCCATAAAATATAAACAATTAATTGTTTAAAATATTTCTGGATAAGTTGTAGCTTTCGGAATCAAGATAGCAACATGAAAAGAATGTTGATACCGGATGTCTAACTTGTGGAAAATCCTACCTAAATAGTTGAAGCTGCTGAACCATCTGCAGGCTCTTGCTTAAACTACATAATTCGTGCAAGAAATATACCTATTGAAAAAAAAAGTCAACACAATTGAAGCCAGATCAATTGGATAGATCATATAGTTGAACCATGAAAAGAGCCACAGATAACAGATATTCAAAATGAAAACATTCAAAATATTTGACGTCAACCAAAGCAAGACCTTTCAGGACCTAATAAAAATCTAACATCTAAATGGCATAGAAGAAAAACAAAAATCAATCATCTTAGACAAAATACAAGGAGGGATAAGCAAACTCACAGTCCAGACCAAAACATTAATTCATTTAACCTCAATTAAATGTAAACATTTTAAGAATGAATCGTAATATATGATAAAAATACTAAAAGAAACTCCTAAACTGTTTTCACTTTTTATGTAACCCCTATGCTGTTATTCAGTGTTTAAAAAGGGGCGCTTGAGGCACACCTAGGCACGGAGGCAAGTGCAAAACACTAATTGTGTCTAGGCAATGCGATTTCAATGAAGCGCGTAGTGGTGTGCAAAAGACACTAAAGGCAATGCCTAGTTTAAATTGCTTTTTTTTTCTTGTTTTTGCTTTTATTATCGTTTACATACTAACTTAGACCACATTTGGCTCACACAAGATAACATTTAATCAAATGAAATTTAAATAAACTTGGTCAAGTTTTTAAGTTCGAATTAAAATTGATTGTTCGATACACTGCAAAGTTATTTCAAGTTTGAGTTATTTAAATTCAGATTAATCTTGGTTAATCTTATTTTCATCATGACTCATCCAACATTATTAAAACATAATGTGTAATTCGAACATAAAGCATAACACACAAAGTTTCCTTTTGATATATTATTATATATCCTTTTAATATATGATGTTATAACACACATTTACTTTTTATCATGATTGGTCCAACTATATTAGAGCATAATGCATTATCTAAAGATGACAAAATATGATGTTATATTATCATATAAACTCATAACATTATCAAATAGATAGGTTTGTCTAGTTACAATATATATGCTTCCTATTGCATGATAAAATGAGATGTTATATGCTTTTTGCTTTTTAATGGTAATGTAAGTTAGTACGATAAGTTGTAAGATAGTATAACTAGAGTAGATGTAGTATTCTTATCCTAACAAGTCTTTTAGTTGTAGTTCACTCGGTGTTTTAGTAATCTATCTTTGTAAAGGATAAAAATCTTATCCTAGAGCTTAGTTTTAAAAGGCGTTTTGAGGCATACAGGTTCCTTGAAGCCAAAGCAGTAAGCGCTAGGCAAAGGCGCTCGTCTTTTGTAAGCAAGGTGCATCCTATATTAAATAATATAAATATTATTCATATCAATTTAAATATAAATAAATAAAATGAAAAATAAAACAAAATATTTTTATTAAATTAATATTAATTAAAGTTAAATTTTTAAAATATTTTAATTATAATATATTATTTACTTGTTATTTTCTTAATCTTCTACGATTTTTAGTCTTAATCGATATTCTATGTTGCACTGATACGATTACGGGACATACGGAGATGAAAACTAAAAACTATAAATATAAAATAAAATTATATAATACTACTACTAATAATAAAGAAATTAACAAAAACCAAATATTAATAAAAACCAAATTAAAAAATAATTCCATTTTTAATAAATCACTTATAATTAAATAAAATAACAAATACATATTGATAAATAATATTTTTTAAAATAAAATATTAAAATATAAATTTATAAATTTTATTAAAAAATAAATTTATAATTACATAAAATAAATATAAAATAAAATTATATAATAATACTACTAATAATAAAGAAATTAAAAAAACAAAATATTAATAAAAACCAAATTAAAAAATAATTCCATTTTTAATAAATCACTTATAATTAAATAAAATAACAAATACATATTGATTAATAATATTTTTTTAAAATAAAATATTAAAATATAAATTTATAAATTTTATTAAAAAATAAATTTATAATTACATAAAATAAAAAATATTTTATGAGTCCAACAATAATAATAAAAGTTCACTACTAACTTAAAAATAAAATATAAAATAGAGTCCCATAAAAATAATAGAAGATTACAAAAGTACATAAAGTAAAACAAAAGGCATGTGATTGATTTTGATTTTCATGCCTTTTCAACTTCATCCCCTTCCTCATCTTCATCCTTGCTTCTCTTCGTTCGTCTTCTTCATCCCCGTCAGAGAGGATACCACCATTTATCGTTCGAAATCCAAAAGCGCTAAAAGCGTTGCGACCAACGCTTTTCAAAAAGCACGCCTCACAATGCCTCCGATGTTTCGATGTGCTTCCGGCGGTTAATGTGTTTTTCTCCACGTCTTTTTTCGCCTGGCGCCTTAGGCAAGCACAAGCACGTTTTTTTTCAAACTAAGTCCTAGAGATTAACTATTTCGTGTAAAACACCTCTGTAAAAGTCTATAAATAGACTTCTTTTCTAAATATTGAAATATACAACAAAGAATATTTCAACTCTATTTCTCAAAGGTAATTAACGAAATGGAGAGATTTTGTTGAACTATTATACAATTTAATGGTATATGCAAATTAGTAAGTATATCTTTAATTTTTAAGAAGTGTGCCTTACTTCAATAAAGCATGCGTTTGATGGCATATACAAGTCTTATATATGCAAATTAGTAAGTATATCTTTAATTTTTAATTTTGGTCAAATTAGGTTAATGTCGTATTTGGGTACAATAGAAGTATAAGGACTTACATTGACAGAGCAATAAAGTTTGATGTTTTTTTTGTTATTTTACCCTAAATAACCCTAAAATATAGGCTCATATAGTATATAGGTTCATAAAGTACAAATTGTTAACTAATTTTCTAACGTTGTGACTACAGAAGAGAAACTAGCAACTACATAGGAAAAGACTTAAGTAAAAGACCTTCTAAAAATTATTTAACAAAGGGCTTACCTAGACAAAGTGATAAAATTCAAAGGAGTTTTTGTTATGCTGCTCATACCAACTAGTTTGATAGCAAATGAAGAAGCATTCATAACCAAAATTCAATGTAAGTAGTTACCAAACTTTTCTTTGATTCAGCAGATGTGGTGGGTGACCTCAATCTAGCAAACAATTCCTGAATAAAGGTGATGTCATCCTTCAATAGAGAAATAACCTACAATACAATACCACCATTAAATGCAAAAGAAACAAATAGCCTAATATATTAACAAGAAGATCTTACTATGGCATTGTTAGAATGAATTATAGAATTGAGACTGGAAACTGTAGCCTCATCCAATACCCTTGCCAAAACAACATCCTGGAAGAAGCAATCAGAAGCAAGAATCGCACATCTAAAGACATGAGGAGGATTCATAAGTAAACATTTAATATCCTTACCTTCAAATAAGCAACTCGGTATGTCTGGTGAATTTTTGATAGGACCGTTGAATTTTTTATTGGAACCACCTGTAAAACAATATGAATAAACTTTGTTTACAATTTTTTTCCGGATCTAAACTCCCTATACTACACCTCCATAGTATGCAGAAGGACCCACTGAATAATAAATTACCTCCTTAAAAACAACATGTTCTTTCAGAAAATTACGATAGTGTTGCATCCGAGGAACATCAGGATCATCTGCAAACCAAAGAGGAAGAAACTATCTTACCACTGAATAATAATCGAACATGATTTTATTACAGCAAGCCACATCCAATGATTCATATAAGTAAAGTTGTAAATTGAATATCCAATTCAATCCAGCATCAGTCACTGATGATAAATCTGTAAACAAACAGTGATATACTTACATTCAAGAGAACCAATAATATCCATGATCAATTCATCCCCAAATATTTTCTCAAAAATTTGAGCACTATTGAGCAAAACTGTAAGACAACCAATAACAGAAATCATGGATTCATGAATCATATGTAAAATACAAGCATTTGTTAATAAAATTAGAAAAGTAAAGAGCATTCAAGTGAAAGTGTACTAACTTATCCCCTTGACTATTTTAAATATCAAGTGAAGATCATCCATATTTTCCAAGTCTTCACACATTCTAAATAGCTCCATCAGCTTCTGAAAGAAATTTCTCTGCATTGAGATCAAACTCAGTTTAGCACGTCTGAATATTTAGAATTAACACGGGTGGAAAGTCAAGACAAAGTTAATAAACTATAAGGTTGAAACAGAAACAAAGAAAACCAGGAAATCAAACAATTAAAACATAAGGAAAATTTAAATAAAATAACAAATAAATAAAGTTCATAGTTACATGTAGAAGAAATATGTTTAATCTCTCTCCCGTGTGACATGGAAGATTACTGAGATTACACAATCTAAGAAGGTCGAGAAGCCAGGGAAACCAAATTACTAACTTCATAACACATCCACAACTAATACCTTAGTGGCTTAATATGACAGAATACCAACATTAGCAATGGTTCAATGGTAGTTAATCACAGAATACTAAAGTGTACAAGATTTAGATACAGAAGAAATCAATAATTCAATATGCATGAGCAAAGTTTTCAAAGAATCATACATCATTTAATATCAATTCTGTCAGACGCATCTGATCAGCAACTCCACTCTCAGTCACGGTCTGCGGGGGGAAATTGATCAACTTAATGAAAAAATGTATAAACAAGTATTCCTGAGCAGAGTAATCTGAAGAAGCTTTCCAAGAAATATAAGCAGGGCATACAGAAAATATAGGGACTAAAAATATCATGTAAATAAAACAAAATTAGACCACTTACTCTATACTACAATTTACAAGTAATTATAACATAAGCTCAAATATAGACAACCAAGACATGCATAAATAAATAAACCCCCTTAAATTCGTATGAAAAAATTAAGAGGATAAAAAGCATTCTGACTGAAAATATCCAATATTTATTAAAAAGGACGAACCCCAAAACTCACACCATGCAACAAAAATAAAGGTAAACACAATGCAATCGAGAGGACTGAATCATTCACTATAACCTTGAGGATTATCGGGAGAGTGGAAAGCTCCACAGATGGCAACTCCCTCAACTCACTATTCATTGACTGAAATGTTTCACCTGTGGTAAAAACATATGAAAGTTGTTATTCATGATACTCTAAAATTGCATAATGTTAACTTTGATATCATGTCTAATACAAAAACATCGCACATTCTCAGAAAACGGTTATTCTGTGCATTAAGGCCAAAGATGACCACTCAACAAAAGAATCTCATTTAGGTAAGGTCATCGTACCTCTATAAGACATAAGAAAATATATTATTTGATTAAAAAGAACATTTTGCAAAATTTCCAGCTTCTGGAACTTAACGTCTATGTTTGGACAAGGGTTACTAAGAGAGTTAACCATTTACAGGGATCCAAATTTGGATCAACTTGAGTGAAGTGTTAAGAGCATCAATGATTTCAAGCGAAACTTACTATTGAGAGAACTGAAATGTGTATTTCTTTGCACGTTACAGATGTTGTCCCTGCAATAGAAAAAAGAGGATAAATGCACATAAACTTCCAGCATGGTGGATTGAAAAAGAAAGGATATAAAAATTGAGATCAAAAGCATTGAAAGAGGATGAAGCAATTTATAAACATTATTACCATATGTAAGAGCATCCTGTGTTCTCTTGAAAACTAAGAGCTAATTCTGCGGAATACTCGGAGTCTCTCCATGATATGATTGTATCTGATGATAAATGCACATATCATCCAATCAAAATGATATTTTCGCAAACATATCAGGATATTAGTAAAAGCAAAAGAATACCTTCTTGTTTTCTGTAAATGTCATCAGGGCTGATACGGTGTACAAGCAATGTCTCATTGTCTTCTTCATCGAAAACAAACAAAGCCAGCTCTTCTGATCTCTGAATTATATGTGCATTCATTTAAAATGAGGAAGACATTTTCATCTAAATAACTTGTTTTTGAAAAACAAATCCAGTATATCCAGACTCAAAACAGAGAAACCTGAATCAAATAGAAGATTTGAACAGACCTCCAAGTAATCAACAGTAATATTCCCAGTTCCTTGATCATCCCATTTACCGTCCTCGTTCAAACGATAGACCTTTACTCGCTGAATTTACAAGTAAAATTGTTTAACCCAAAATAAAAGGAGATGGGTTAAATAGCATTTGAAGACTCGTGCAAAATTCAAGAAACCAAAATCAGAGACTGAAAAAGGGTCCAGTATACTAAAGGATTATATCGTTAAAACACTGCATAGACCCACCACATGAAGTTAAACCTTCAGCTACTATATAAATAAATGGAGATAATTAGAGAATGTTTAAATCCCAAACACGCTAAATTCACAGAATCTACAACACCAGCCAAAAATGATACAACTCTAGTTCACTAAACAATGATATCATTGCATATCCCATTAACTGAAGTTGAACCTGGAATGCTATTTAAGCTATCTCAATGCCATAACAAAAAACTTCTCTGATCTGACAACCCCCACCCCCACCCAATATATATAATTTCCAGTTATGGCAACTCCAAGATATCAGAAAGTTGAAATCTCAGACTAAAATTAATCTATCCGCAGATGCCTTTCCCCCCGAGAAAATATCTACAGTACAAACTAAAATCCCGGTTAACCAGTAACCTAACCAACAAAAGCATGATACCCGGTGGAATGAATAACTACTTATTTAAAACAGTCAGTACAATCTAGTACACATCCATTGACATCAACTAAAGTAGAGTCATACTGCAAAATGAATCATAACTTATTCCAAATTTCTCCTGCGTAAACCTTATTGAAGACAAACACAGTATGACCCCCATTTTATAAGCTAATTCACTTCACCAAACACTTCAAACCAAAACCTAATAACTAATACTATGAAACAGGGAAAAGGAGTCGCAACTTTACCTATAAAAGAAAGAAGATAATTCAAAACTAATCGAAACCTAGGAACTTCACTTACTCCGTAAATTCCAACTATTCCTCAATAAAGAAAAATAAAACTCCAGGAGTTAACTGACAGAAAATAAGGCAACATTCTAGATCCCAAAAAAGAACAGCGAGAGATGAACAGACCTGAAGCGAATTGGAGTTGCCTTGAGATTTCTCTGGAGCGCCCATCGCAGATTCTTGCGAAGAATTCTTAATCCCAAAATAGCACGTGGAATCGTAAAGATCGAAAACTCGGAAGTAAAAACTTGAAAGATTTAAAGGAGATTCTGGAATTAGGGTTTTGGGGAAACAAGAGGAGAGAAAAGCTCGGTCTACTGGAATAGTATACGGAAAAGAAATAAGAATTTTCCTTTGTGAAGGGGATCAGTAGGAAACCCTAACCGCCATTACCGAAAGCTGAAAGAACTTTCTTGTTCTATTTTGTGCGCCAAGAAGAGCTTGTAGTCCTTTCCCCGACCTTTCAATGTACAATATCATTGTATATCAATGTATGTTATACTCACAAGTCACACCTTTATTACCGTACCAATCTTAAAATATATTATTTTATATATATATTTTTTATAATACAATAAATATTAAAAAAAAGTAATTTAAATGTAATTTGAAATAAATCACTTCAAATGTATATAATCACATAAATCATGAAATCAAATATTATTTTTCAATTTTAGATTTAAATACTTCATTTAAAGATAAAATAATTTATTTATTTTTATATTTAATCGAAGTTAAATTTTGGATTACTTTAATAGGGAGTATATCGTACAATATGATTACATTATAGTTATATTACATCGTCAATCGAAATATTATTAGACAAAGAACCTAAAATGATACCTACTAACTTAAAATGTTATATTTTTATAATATTTTAAGTCGTTGATTTTATGATATTTTTTTATATTTAACGTTAATTTAAAATATTTAAGACTAGTTTAGAATGAGATCATAATTTAAGGATAAAAATAGAATATTAAAGAATTTAAGGACTAATTTAGAATAAAGTTCATCATTGGGGACATATGATGCAATATTTTTTACATTTTATTTTCTTTGATTAAATAAAGTGATATTATATTTACTAGGCCATTAAGTGAACCTTATTATAATTTATTTTTTATAATTATATTTATCTATTTATTTAAAAAATTAATTTTAAATGGTATTTGTCTAATTATTTTTAATATATTGTAAGCGAAAAAAACATATTAAAATAAAAGTATAATAGTGATATTTTGGGTGACGTATACAAATGGTATTAAACTAAAAAAATGATCTTTTTACCCATTTGGATCTTGAAAATTATAAATTTATAAATAAATTTACTAAATTATTATAAAATGATCGTTATAAATAATAAGATAATAATGATTTTTGATAAATATAATTATTATTTTATAATAATTTGATAAAATTTAATGATTATTTTATAATAATTAAATAAATTTAATAATTATTATATAAATTTTACATTTTAATAAATAAAATATTTTTATTAAATTTAATGATTATTTATATAATTTACCCTATTTTCTTAACCCTTCACGTGGCTTGAGTGACGCTATTTCCCATAACAAACACTCTCCTGTGGAAGTCTGCTTCAAAACAAAAGTCCAACAAAAGAAAAGATTGAACCAAAGAAAAAAATCCAACGAATCAGGAAGATTCTGTGGAAGTTGGTGAATCGACGGTTATGGAGATCGGAGATATCGACGATCTACCTAAGAACGCTGCCAACTACACCGCGTTGACGCCGTTGTGGTTCTTGGAAAGAGCCGCTACGGTTCATCCGACCAGAAAATCGGTGATCCATGGATCTCGGACTTACACATGGCTCCAAACTTATCAGCGCTGCCGTCGCTTGGCGTCAGCTCTCTCTAAACGGTCCGTCGGAGTCGGTAGCACGGTAATCTAAATATTCCCCGTCGTTTATGTGTTTCTAGTTACGCTTTACTTGTGGAGCAGAAAATTTAAAAAAAAAAGAATGAAATTTAAAAAAAGAAAGAAAGAACACTTCTGGATTTTTTGTCAGCTTTTTAAATTTTTTAGTTGCAATTTAGTGAGCAGTGATTTAAATCTGGGTCCGTGAGGTTTTGGTACTGTTCGAGATCGTTATCGTAAAAAATAACAGTCCACCATAATTGTAATTTATAACCGTGATAGAACGCTGTGGCTGAAAACACAACCACAATTTAAATCCATGTTAGTGAGTATTCGATTAGTCAATTGTAGTACTAGTATTATGATACTAATCGATTCAATTTATATATTTATCAGGTAGAGTCGAAGACATGAACTTGAAAATCCATATAATAATTAGTAGATTTTTTTAGTTATTCTAATCATATTTTATAACTAAAATATTATTTGATTTTTTGAGTCAAAGTGAAAATTTTGTTTTTTATAATCGAGTTGAGTTTTGTTCAACACTGAATAAATATTATATATATATATAAATTGCATGTTTATGATCTGGTTTCTAGAAAAGGATAGATTTGTGTACCTAAGTCAATATTTGGTAATGGTGTTGCAGTTGTCCATTGTATTACTCTTATTAGGAAAACTCTGTAATGTTGTTTAGCTTTTAAGAACAAGTAGTTATATTACCAAGAATGGTTATTGAGTTTTTGATATGAATATGAAAATATGTTCGATATGAATATGTTAAATCTTTTATTTTTAAGGTTTTCGTATATTTGGAGGATCATATACTTTAGGAACATAAAAAGGGTTGTTTTGCATCTGTTGGTTGATCATGAAGTGTTACATAATGGTCTGTTTTTATGGAAGTTTAGTGATTCGTTTGCTCTTAATTCCTGCTGTATTTGGCCTTGTTCGGTTATTTTTGAACCATTGGCAGGTAGCTGTGATTGCACCAAATATCCCTGCAACCTACGAAGCTCATTTCGGCATCCCCATGTGTGGTGCTGTAATAAACCCGGTCAATATTCGCTTAAATGCTTCAACCATTGCTTTCCTCTTGGGCCATTCACAATCTGCCATTGTCATTGTGGACCAAGAGTTCTTCACTTTGGCAGAGGATTCTTTGAAAATCATGAAGGAAGAAGGCCAAGGCCATTTCAAGCCTCCCCTTCTGATTGTCGTTGCTGATGAAGCCTGTGATCCCGAAGCACTCGGGTACGCTTTGCGACAGGGAGCTATCGAGTATGAGAAGTTCTTAGAAAGTGGTGACCCTGAATTTGCTTGGAAACCTCCCCAGGACGAGTGGCAAAGTATAGCTCTGGGTTATACTTCAGGCACGACTGCCAGCCCGAAAGGGGTTGTTTTACATCACCGAGGGGCGTATTTAATGTCTTTGGGTAATCCTCTTGTATGGGGGATGAATGAAGGAGCTGTATACTTGTGGACTCTCCCTATGTTCCATTGCAATGGTTGGTGTTTCACTTGGGCACTTGCTGCTCTTTGTGGAACAAACATTTGTCTTCGACAGGTAATTCCGATTCAAAATAGTTGCTTTACTCAGATGTAAGTGTCGGTGTCCAGAATATATCGGACATAGTTATCCATTTCTGAATGTGTCGGAGACTGGTGTTAAATACGAGTACTGCTTTGTATCTGCAGGTAACAGCAAAGGGAGTCTATTCGGCTATAGCAAAGTATGCCGTGACTCACTTCTGTGCTGCACCTGTGGTACTCAATACAATAGTTAATGCTCCACCTGAGGACACAATTCTTCCCCTTCCCCATGTTGTTCAAGTAATGACAGCCGGTGCTGCCCCGCCTCCGGCTGTTCTCTTCGCTATGTCTCAAAAAGGCTTCCGAGTCACCCACACTTATGGTCTCTCTGAAACCTACGGTCCTTCTACGATTTGTGCATGGAAGCCTGAGTGGGACTCACTCCCGACTGAAAAACAAGCTCGTCTAAATGCACGTCAAGGTGTTCGATACACCACTCTAGAACGCCTAGATGTCATTGATACCAAAACCGGTGAGCCCGTTCCAGCTGATGGAAAAACCATCGGAGAAATAGTAATGCGTGGCAATGCCGTGATGAAGGGTTACTTAAAGAACCCCAAAGCGAATAAAGAAACATTTGCAGATGGCTGGTTTCACTCCGGGGATCTCGGTGTGAAACATCAAGACGGGTACATCGAAATAAAAGATCGATCAAAGGACATCATCATATCCGGAGGCGAAAACATCAGTAGTGTTGAGGTAGAAAATAGTCTATACTTACACCCTGCAGTGTTGGAGGCATCCGTGGTGGCCAGGGCAGATGAAACATGGGGAGAGTCGCCTTGCGCTTTCGTGACTTTGAAGCCGGAGTTCAACAAATCGGACGAGCAGCGGTTAGCGGAGGACATAACGAAGTTCTGCAAGTCCAATATGCCTGCTTACTGGGTTCCGAAATCCGTGGTGTTTGGTCCATTGCCGAAGACAGCTACAGGTAAGATCCAAAAGCATGTGTTACGAGCTCAGGCAAAACAACTGGGACCTGTCAAGAGGAGTAAGTTGTAACTTTGATCGTATATTTACACGAGTATGGATACACTATACATAATGTATGATTTTTATATATTATTTATTATTACAAGTTCGAATTACTTTATCATGTTACGTTTTAATTTTTAATATTACGAGTTCGAATTACTTTATCATGTTACGTTTAAAGTTATTGTTTAATTTTATATTTTCTAAAATTTTATAATTTTATATTTTAAATATGATTTCATGATAATTCGAACCTGTTAAAAAATCTAAATAGTATATGCTCAAAAGATCCTCCTATGGACCAATAGTGCTTGTAGTTTTCATGCTATTTTTTAAATGTATATTTTTATTTGATTTGACTTAGATATGTAACAATGTTTTTTTACTTTTAAATGTTTACTTAAATATTTGTGAAATATTTTTAAATTTATATAGTTAAAATTTTAAATAAATAAAATTTTATAAAATTCAAGTCGAAGAGTGATTCTTAAAAAAATATTAAAATAGAAAACAAATGTAATCCACCATTGCTTCCAAAATATGGAGAAATTATATCCAATTACATGTAATTAATGAGTATACTAATTGTTTAGATCACAAATGACGTGATAAACAAAGTTATTAAATATGATATTTATCAGATTAATTTTTAAAATATTTATTATAATAAAAATAAAATCGATAAAAAAATATGATCTCATTATTTATTTATTTATTGTTTATTTTTAAGATTAAATATATTAAAAATAAAAAAAAACTTAATCTAAATATAAAATATTATTTAAAATCGAATTATAATTCATCTGAATTTAATTTTTAATTATAAAAATAAATTTTATTATTTAAAGTTATATTATAATCCATCTATTTTTATTTTTATAGTAAAAATAATAATAATTTGAAAAATAATTAAGGTGGTATATTTAAAAATATATATATTATTTTGTCTCTTTATCCCCGGGTGATTCTAGAAAAAGCCGCCCTTAAAAAAAGCCTAAAAAACGCCCGTACCGTTTTTCTTATAAAAGTTGTAAGAAATTCGGTACACACTTTTCGGTATATACCGAAATTCTTATAACTTTTGTAAGAAAAACGGTATATACCGAATTTCTTACAAAAACTGTAAGAATTTCGGTTATAAAAACCAATTTTCTTACAAAAAGTATAAAGATTTCGGTATATACCGAAAAGTGTGTACCGAATTTCTTACAACTTTTATAAAAAAAATGATAAGGACGTTTTTTAGACCTTTTTAAAGTTCGGCTTTTCCTAGAACAACTCCTTTATCTCCACTATAGCTACTTTCCCTTTATATAATGATTTAAATTCTGTCAAAATAAATAAATAAACAAATAAAAATTCAAAATCCTAAAATTCTCTAGGGTTTTTCTTCTTTCGATCTATTTCTATAAAATCCCAAATTTCTTCAAGCATTGTCCTCTCCCTGATTTCATTTTGAAGAAAAGTAGCCGCCAAATATGTCGTTGAGACCGAGCTCAAGAACTGAGGTCCGCCGTAACCGCTACAAGGTGGCGGTTGACGCGGAGGAAGGTCGCCGTAGGCGGGAAGACAACATGGTTGAGATCCGTAAAAGCAAGCGCGAAGAGAGTTTGCAGAAGAAGCGTCGCGAAGGCCTCCAAGCTCAACAATTGTCCGCTTCGCTTCAATCTTCCAACGTCGAGAAAAAGGTAATCTAAATTTTGCTTATGCAGAACATCAATTTATCTTTTTTTAGCGCCTGAACTTTAATTGATTTAGGGTTTTGATATTGCAGTTAGAGAGTCTTCCTTCGTTGGTTGCCGGCGTTTGGTCTGATGACGGCGCAGCGCAGCTAGAAGCGACAACTCAGTTCCGGAAATTGCTTTCAATTGGTAATTGTCATACATTTCTATCCTTTTTTTGTCAATTGCTAAACAAACTGATTTAAAGAAACTCGTCTGTTTTTTTAATAAGCAGAGCGGAGTCCTCCGATTGAAGAAGTGATACAGTCCGGCGTCGTTCCCCGCTTTGTTGAGTTTCTTATGAGGGAAGATTTCCCACAGCTTCAGGTACAAATTCTTTATTGCAATAATCATTTTGGGGTTTAATTATATGCTATTATTGGTGATACAATGGGAAAACTTATATTTTGTTGCTGCTTGATTACTAATAAGTAATAACCATTGGTCTATTTGAAAAACTTGTAGTTTGAGGCTGCTTGGGCACTTACAAATATTGCTTCTGGAACATCTGAGAATACGAAGGTAGTTATCGATCACGGGGCTGTTCCTATATTTGTTAAGCTTCTTGGTTCCCCGAGTGATGATGTTCGTGAGCAGGTATAATTTTAAATGTTTTATCATTTGGATTGAGTTAGGGACTTGTAATATGATAAGGAGATTTGTATTGAGTGATATGTTTGTAAATATTTAGGCAGTGTGGGCATTGGGGAATGTTGCTGGAGATTCCCCTAGATGTCGTGATCTTGTTCTCAGTCATGGGGCTTTGATGCCGCTGTTAGCGCAGTTGAATGAACACTCGAAGTTGTCAATGCTGAGAAATGCGACCTGGACATTATCGAATTTCTGTAGGGGCAAGCCACAGCCTCCATTTGATCAGGTTTTCATCTTATTTGGTGTATTGTTGTTTTGTACTCGTCTCCTTTATTTTGTGTCTTTAATCGAGCTTTTAAATGTTGGTTATCTGTTGGCTAGGTGAGGCCTGCTCTTCCTGCGCTTGAACGTCTCATTCATTCAAATGATGAAGAAGTTCTCACAGATTCCTGTTGGGCTTTGTCATATCTGTCTGATGGCACAAATGACAAAATTCAAGCTGTGATTGAGGCAGGAGTTTGCCCTCGACTTGTTGAGCTCCTACTGTGAGTACAACACCTGAAAACATCTTTGGGCTGACTTATTTATTTTTATATGAACCAATTGATTTTTACATGAATTTTTGCAGTAATCCGTCTCCTTCAGTGCTCATTCCAGCTCTTCGTACAGTTGGGAATATTGTGACAGGAGATGATTTACAGACTCAGGTACCCGAGTTCAAATTTCTGCTTCATTCTTAATTTTGGTTTTCTGCTTCTATTTGTTTTATTTTATGCGTTTATGACTTTATGGTCTTCATTTTCAGTGTATTATTGACCATGGTGCTTTAACTTGCCTTTTGAATCTGTTGAGCCATAACCATAAAAAGAGCATAAAAAAAGAGGCTTGCTGGACTATTTCAAACATTACAGCCGGAAACAAGGAACAGATTCAGGTGAGTAATCATGGTAATAATTGCTTCAAACATGTTTCTAATTATCTCAATTTACTGATTTACTACCCCATTTTACTAGTCGAAGTTCTCCCTCATGCTAGGTTTATCATTATATTGTAAATTGTTCTAGGCTGTAATCAATGCTGGGATAATTGGTCCCCTGGTGAACCTCCTTCAAAGTGCCGAATTTGACATAAAGAAAGAAGCAGCATGGGCGATCTCAAATGCTACCTCTGGCGGTACTCACGATCAAATCAAGTATGTTTTTTTTTATTCCTTTCAACTTATCTGTTTTCTGTTGTTGATTCCTTTGTTCCATTCTTATTGATCTGACAGCTAAATCATTCTCCCGATGTGAACATGTAGGTACCTGGTCAGTCAAGGATGTGTAAGACCTCTGTGTGATCTCCTAGCATGCCCAGACCCAAGAATTATAACAGTCTGTCTAGAAGGGCTGGAGAACATTCTGAAGGTTGGTGAAGCTGAGAAGGCTGCTGATGGTGGAGAGATGAACTATTGTGCACAGCTTATAGAAGATGCCGAGGGATTAGAAAAGATTGAAAATCTACAGAGTCATGACAATAACGAGATCTATGAGAAGGCAGTCAAGATTCTTGAGACGTATTGGTTGGAGGAGGATGAAGAGACACTGCCTCCTGGTGACGGAACTCAACAAAATTTCCAGTTTGGAGGAAATGGCATTAACGCTCCAGCGGGTGGATTCAACTTCAGTTGAAGGTTTGTATTCTTTTGTCCCGATCTAACTCCGAACTTGAAGGGGGCTGACTGTTAGTTCTACTGCAGATCTTGTCCGGTTGGATAAAGCAAGCAGTTCGTAACGGGGTATTGATTGATACTTGGGGTCGAAGTTTTTGGTCAGGACACCTCTATGTGTCCAGTTATCTAGCCGGTCCTGTTTTCACCTGTGGTGAACGAGGTACCGATGTAAGTCTATCAAAATATGATCTCCGAATATGGAGGAGACCAAGAAATTACATGTGAACTGGTACAACCTAGTGCCATGGGAGGTCCCTTGAGTTTTATCATTGCAAGTTGGGCCCTTCCACTCAAATGGCTATGTCGGTAAGTGTTACCCCGTCGCGTTGTATTTGTGTCGTGTCTGAATTTGTTTCGGTCTTTCGATGGTCGATATTTGCTGTTGCATGTCATATGAAATAGGGTTTGAATTCCGAGTATTGATGAACCTCATCTTATGATTTTCTCTATTTGCCAGAAAAATTGAAGAAATTTTACAGTATGTATTTACCTTACCATCTATGGAATATGTATTTCTCTACTCTGCCACTAATTTCCATAACAAAAATTGCCGTTTGCTGATGAGATGGTTCTTTCAAATCCGAAAATTTTCCGGGAAAACAAACGGCCAACGAAATCAAAATTTTGGATCCCAAAACAGCAACAAATGAAGTCAGAAAAAACTTATCCATTTCATGTACGGTTATTATAGTTTCTTAGGAAACTTGGCGGGTGGCAACAATCGATAAAAACTATACCTACCAGTGGTATTTCCGTCATTCTGAATACCGAAGCTGGGGTTTAGCATACAGTTTATAAAAGGGATTTCCAGATTTTCCTTCCGGTGTTTTACTTTGATAAAAAGATGAGGCGGTAAAAATATTTAAATAAATATATTTGGGTTGATATTATAGATGATATAACGAGAATGATTTAAGATATAATTTTTCGTTAGAAAGGTAAAAATAATTAAATAAATATATTTGATTGGTTGATTTTATAGATAACATGACAAAAATATCCAAGATATAATATAATTAAATGTCTTATTAAAAATATTTAATTTATATTTAATTTTTAATTTAGTATTTAGTATTGTTATCACGAATTTTGAATATAATAAAAATAATAACTAAAAAAATATAAAATATAAAAATAATAAAAATAAAAATAAAAAAAAGCACAGAAAATTTGAAGATATGGGAGAGTTTTAGATTTAGTGGGGATTATGTTGAGGGATAGTAGGAGAATTTTTAGGGATTTGTTAGTTTTTGATTTGAGTTAGGATTGTTGAAAAATCCTTTAAATAGAGACATTCGAATCTGAAAAAAGGGGAGTGGAATGAAAGGATCTGAAAGTTTGAACCGGAAGAGGAATCGGAAGAGAAGAGGGGAATCAAAGAGGAGGAGATCGGTGAAAGGCAAGCACTTGACGGGAATCATCTGAAAGTATTGGTGAAAGCTTTTTCTTGGTTGTGTCTTACTCTTTTTTTTCATGTTTAGGTTAGATTCTGGGAAGATGGATGAGTGTTCTTGAATTCGGGTAGATTTAAGTGTTTTTAGGGTGTCATCCGAGTGGTTTTTGAATGATTAGGGGTGAGATTTAAGTGCGTTTATGGTGTTTAGATCTAAAAAATGAGTTTCCGAGATGTTTTCGGTGGTTTTAGAGGTTTCCGGCGAGTTCACCGGTGCCGGAATTGGTGGCCAGAATGTTCAGACGGTACGGTGGTCGTCGTCCATGTATGGTCGCCGGCGAACTCACCGGAGTGGTGGTTAGTGGCGGTAGGTTGGATCTATGGGCGAAGTTCATGGTGTTCCGAGTTGATGTTTATAGTGTTGTTCATGTTCATTGTAGAACAAGATGAACATCATGCTAAAATATGTGTGTTTTGATCCAAAATGGGAAGTTTTTCTAGGTTTTTAGTGTTTGTGAGAAAACAAGGAAATTTTCTCCCATAAGTCCTTCGAGCTTTAGACTGTTATTCATTTTGGTCCCCAAACACCCTAATTAACCTTTAAAACTCTAAAATTCACTCAATTGTAGTTTCACTCTAGATCGAACCCCAAGTTCAAAATTTAATCAAATATTAGATGTTAATTAAGTGTTAATTTAATTTTAAGGCTTAGGAATAATTTAACTAGGTTCTTGGTTCAATTTAATTTAATTCCTAAGGTTGAATTTAAAATTATTTTACTCTAATTAAATCTAGTTTGAACCTAAATTGAACCCTAAAACTCAAAATTAGTTAATTTAGATATTAATTAGGTTTAAATTTTTTTAAAGGCTTATAAATTATTTAATTAGGTTCTTAGTTGAATTTAATTTAGTTTCTAAGATAAAATTTAAAATTAATTTAACCTAATTAGATCTAATTTAGCCTAAGTGAACCTTAAAACTAAATTTCCATCAAATTTGACATTAATTAGGATTAATTAAAATTTAAAACTTAGAAAAATTTGATTAAGTGATTAATTTAATTAAAGATTCTAAATCTTAAAATTAATTAAACTTAATTAAATCTAATTCATCCCCTAAAGTCAAACTCTTGTATTTAATTTTGGTCTTTTACCATATAAGTCCCTTCTCAATTTAATTACCTTATTGTAATTTGGACTTCCCATATTTCTAATAAAAAGTAACTTATTTCCTTTATTTTACTTATTTGTTTTATTTTATTTAATTATGTTTTATTTTAAAAATCACATGACATATTTGTTAGGAGATCACTTAATCATCATTTAATTAATTAATTTAGAGCCTTCTAGGATTAGTTGCCTTAATTAATTAATTAAATAGGGAGATAACTAGTAACAATGGTATTTGAATCTTATACCTCGAATACACTAAAAGGCCGGTTTTTTGACATACCATGATGTTGGCCTAAAGAGTGTATCTTGGTATCGAATTCATGTGCTATTATAAACCTAGATCTTGATAAAATAATTTAGGTTTAGAATTAAATAAAATTAGTGGGTAAATAATTAGTGACATTAGTAAAGTTATTAATTTTATTAAGTGACAAGATGGTAGTGTCCGAGCATTCGGATGTTATCATATATTTGGTGAAATTAATAATTCAAATAGAGTTTTAATATTTAATTAATGGATTCTTCCTAGGTTAGAACTTAAAATGAACAAGATAATACATGATCATGCATTTAAACCTTTTGAGGCGAAATTTATATTTCTTTAAATTCGGGTAAGATTTCCTATGTAGAGGACGTCTTATTCAAGCCCGAGTTTAAAAGAGATATATTTTCTTAATCAAAAGGATATCCTCAATTCAAGCAGTGTTTAATTAAGAATGAAGAATTAAATTAATATCTATATTCAAAATATCAAAATGCCACGTGAAATTAATAAGGTACCAATTTTTGGGTGTTTGTAAGGGTCGTCCTTACACGTAACCGACTCCCGAACTCAAATGTATTTAACGAATCTCTGGTTTGTTTTATGGTGTCTGACCTACCAAAGTGGCCAGTGGCGACTCCAAATCTATTTTTAAATTAAATTATAAACATTTTTTTAAAATTTTGGGTTAAAAGTAATAAAATTCGGATTTCTCAAGATTATTCGCCAAATTATTTTTCTACACGTTTTCGGTTTTAAAACGGTCGTGACAGCTTGGCGACTCCGCTAGGGACTAAATTTCTTTTTGTGTGTGAGTCAGACCTAACTTTTTTAAATTTTTTACATGGCATTTCGGTATTTTGAATATAAATATTAACTTAATTCTCTATTGTTAAATGAACATCGTTTGAATGAGGGTAACATTTTTATTTTTGTGATATATCTTGTCATTCATGCATAAGCTCTCGACCCGAGCTTTCACCCTTAAGTGGGAGTTAGATATTATCCGACGTGATGCTCTTCAGCTTCGAGTTTCAGATTTTTATCTGCTTCTGGTATACTAACCTTACGCATCGTGGGGTCTTCACCTCCGTTGTAAGAGACTTATACCACCGAATCGATGTCTTATCGTCGTAGTAGACGGTAACAACAGTTCGGGAACCCAGTGTCTAGACCAAAAACCTCATGTATAGAGTAGAAACTCACCCCTTTTAGAGCCAGACAAGGACCATAAGATAAGGCGGTATGCTGCCGAAATGCCGCTAAAATTAGGTTTTCTGTGTTAAACTGCTCTCTGGTTAATTTTATGCAATATAATCTGCTCTCTGATTTTCTGTGAACTCTAAAATTCACTCAATTGTAGTTTCACTCTAGATCGAACCCTAAGTTCAAAATTTAATCAAATATTAGATGTTAATTAAGTGTTAATTTAATTTTAAAGCTTAGGAATAATTTAATTAGGTTCTTGGTTCAATTTAATTTAATTTCTAAGGTTGAATTTAAAATTATTTTACTCTAATTAAATCTAGTTTGAACCTAAATTGAACCCTAAAACTCAAAATTAGTTAATTTAGATATTAATTAGGTTTAAATTTTTTTAAAGGCTTATAAATTATTTAATTAGGTTCTTACTTGAATTTAATTTAGTTTCTAAGATAAAATTTAAAATTAATTTAACCTAATTAGATCTAATTTAGTCTAAGTGAACCTTAAAACTAAATTTTCATCAAATTTGACTTTAATTAGGATTAATTAAAATTTACAGCTTAGGAAAATTTGATTAAGTGATTAATTTAATTAAAGATTCTAAATCTTAAAATTAATTAAACTTAATTAAATCTAGTTCATCCCCTAAAGTCAAACTGTTATATTTAATTTTGGTCTTTTACCATGTAAGTCCCTTCTTAATTTAATTACCTTGTTGTAATTTGGACTTCTCATATTTCTAATAAAAAGTAACTTATTTCCTTTATTTTGCTTATTTGTTTTACTTTATTTAATTATGTTTTATTTTAAAAATCACATGGTATATTTGTTAGGAGATCACTTAATCATCATTTAATTAATTAATTTAGAGCCTTTTAGGATTAGTTATCTTAATTAATTAATTAAATAGAGAGATAACTAGTAATAATGGTATTTGAATCTTGTACCTCGAATATACTGAAAGGCCGGTGTTTTAAGGTACCATGATGTTGGTAAATAATTGGTGTTTTATTAAGTTATTAATTAAAAGTCCTCATGATTTCAAAAATTCCAATCTTTTTCTAAACTGTCCTGTTCGAACACCAATCCAACGCGTTTCCTTTTCACTACAAAAATCACTTTCGTTGTTCCGATCCCTTTCCCTTTCCAAAGTCTAAAACTTTCATGGCGTTAAACAAGAGCTACAACCCATTATTCATCTTCAACCTATCACTCATTCTCATCCTTTTGCCCTTCTCTTCATCACAGGTCGTCGGCGACGCACCATCACCCGCCGCCGATTCTTGCAATGGGATCTACTTATCCTACGCTTACACTTCCGGAACAAAGCTAAAACCCACGGATCCCAAGCACCAGCCGTACAGATTCGAGTCGGTTTTAACCGTGCTGAATAACGGCGACGAGAAGCTTAAATCCTGGAAGGTTTTTGTTGGGTTTAAAAACGACGAGTACTTGGTTTCAGCGTCGAATGCGGTTTTGGCTGATGGGACGAGTTTGCCTGCCAATGTCGGGAACGGTACCGTTTTTGCTGGGTATCCGATGACCGATCTGAAAACGGCGATTGAGACTGCCGGCGATTTGAATCAGATTCAAGCTCAAGTTAAACTGCTTGGGACTCAGTTTGGAGTGAAGCCTCCCAATGTGCCTTTGCCTGAAACCATTCAGCTTGCTAATGATGGGTTCATTTGTCCTAAGCCTTCTATGCAAGGTAAAACAAAGGGTAAAATTTATTTTTATATACATTATATATGTATAGGTTTGATTATTTTTCTGCATGGATTTTTGTGAATTTGGTCAAATTTCTATGTTTTGGATTGGATCAATAGGTTATCATATAAAAGAGTGGAAATGTTTTAAATTTAAGATGTTTTTATGATTTATGATTTATGATTTGGTTGATGTGAATCATTTTCTTATGATCTGAAGATTTGTCAATAGATTATTATGTATTGCAATAAAATTCATATGTTCTTCAAGATTTTATCACATGGTTAACCCCTTTATTCCATTTTTTTCGATGTTAGTTATCGTTTTCTTAAGCATGGTTGAATGGAGATGGAAAATCTTTGATCTTGTTTCAAGTTCTTATGGATTCTACTTACAGTGATTGCTGTTGTCGGATCATAATTTCGAGTATTAGTTTAGTTTACTTTAGTTTTGTTGACCATGGTTGAATAGAGAGGGAAACTCTTTGATCTTGTTTCAAGTTCTCGTGGCTGCTTTTTAGACTTGTCATCGTTGTCGGATCTTAATTTCGAACACTAGTCTAGTTAGTTTTTTATCTCTGGTTCCGATCTAAATTGGAATAGGTCAATGTTGAAAATGGGAAAATATTTCTCTGACCGGAGTTATAATCGTAACGTAGTCTTAGGATTGTTTTAGTTTTCCTATGAATTTTATTTGGATACACTGTTTGTGTATTGATGGACATATATTTTTGTTGTTGCTGGTTCTTCCAGGTAAAAGCGAGATGCAAGTTTGTTGCACTAAAGATCCAAAATTCAAAAAGAATGTTACCGTAGACGATGAGTTCCTACCTCGGCAAAGCGGTGATCTTACGATCATGTATGATGTGACGAGAACATATGATTCGAACTACTGGGCACAGGTTACTATCTCAAACCATAACCCCCTTGGACGGCTTGATAATTGGAAATTGAGTTTTGATTGGATGAGGGATGAATTTATATATACAATGAAAGGGGCTTATCCATATGTTGTCGATTCATCGGACTGCATATTTGGTCCGCAAGGGCAGTACTATAGGGCTCTAGATTTTGGCAATGTGTTAAATTGTGAGAGGAGGCCAACAATCATTGACCTGCCTCTGACAAAGGCCAATGACACGACCCTTGGGCTGATCCCGAATTGTTGCCGGAACGGTACAATCTTGCCCCCAACAATGGACCCCAGCAAGTCAAGCTCAGTATTCCAGATGCAGGTCTTTAAAATGCCACCGGACCTCAACCGCTCTGAGCTCTCTCCTCCTCAGAATTGGAGGATCAATGGCACATTGAACCCTGATTACAAATGTGGTCCCCCAGTCCGCGTAAGCCCCAGCCAGTTCCCCGACCCTGGTGGTTTGCCATCAAATACGACGGTAGTTGCTAGCTGGCAGGTGGTTTGCAATATCACACAGCCTAAGAATGCAAAACCCAAGTGCTGTGTATCCTTTTCTGCATACTTCAACGAATCAGTCGTCCCATGCCCGACTTGTGCATGTGGGTGCCCTCGCAACACAGACAACACCTGTAGAGCAAATGCTCCGGCTATTCTTGTTCCACCAGAGGCACTTCTTGTTCCATTTGAGAACCGAACTGCTATGACCAAAGCGTGGGCTGATCTTAAACACTTAATAGTTCCGAATCCAATGCCGTGTGGTGACAATTGTGGGGTCAGCATAAACTGGCATCTTTATTCCGACTTCTCTCGAGGGTGGAGTGCTAGGATCACAATCTTCAACTGGGATGAAATCGCCTTCCCGGATTGGTTTGCTGCAATACAATTAGATAAAGCAGCCCCCGGGTTTGAAAAGATGTATTCCTTCAATGGAACTGCCTTGGAGTTGGATGGTGTTAACAATACCATATTCATGCAAGGACTTCCCGGATTAAACTATATCGTTGCCGAAACCGATGGAGTCAACCCCGAGAAAGATCCTAGGGTGCCCGGAAAACAACAAACAGTTATCTCATTCACTAAGAAAACTACCCCTTCCATTAACATTGCTGCAAGAGATGGATTTCCCTCGAAAGTGTTCTTCAACGGCAAGGAGTGTGCACTCCCTTCGGTGTTGCCAACAAACAGCGGTCATCGAAAGGGCTCGACGACGGTAATCTCAATCTTTCTAGCAGTTCTTGTGTTCATGTTGGTTCAACAATAGATAGAAATTAATGTGCCATTACTTGGTTTTTAGTTGGCTTTTTCAGCTGTTTCTTCCAGCATGTGCATTTACAATATTGGGCAATGGGGAAACCTTTCCCGGACTTTATATATATATATAAAATTATGTAATTGTTTATTTATTAATCCAACCGAGTTTTTTAGTGTTTCTTACTTTAAAATTGTGTAATAAAGGTTACTTAATTATGGGTAAAGTTATATTTGTGTTACTTGTTTATGAGTAAGATTATACTTGGGTCATCTAATTATTAAATGTTACATTTTGATCATTTAATCATGAATAAAATTATAATTAAATCATTCTTTATATTTAAAAATACATAAATTTAGTCATTTCAAATCATTTCTATACTCTTGTTAATATTAAAGTACTTCATTTAAAATCATTAATTAATTTAATACATAAATTAGTGAAAAATTTAAAATAAAGAGTGACTTAAATATAACTTTATTTATAATTGAGTAATCTAAATATAATTTTCATTAATTGAGTGACTTAAATGTAACTTTATCTATAATAAATTATCTAAACTTAGTTTTTAATAATTAAATAATTCAGATATAATTTTATTTATAATTGAGTGATATCAAAAATGTTAATTTTGGTTAAATGACAATTACGGTTAACACCATTAAATAAAAAATGATGATAAAAAAATGACATTTGATAATATATTATGTGCCAAAGAATGATTATTTTTTTTCACAAATTTTAATTTTATAATGTTAGATCGAAAAAAAGAGATAATAAAAAATAAAGATAAATTAATGTTGTAACAATGTCAGTGTTAAAATATTTGACATGATGCAATGTGTTAAAATATATGATCATTTAATTATAAAATTGATGTTAATTTGATTTTTTTATTTAAAATATTAATTAATTTGAATTAAATTATACATAAATTTATTATAAAACAATTCTTTTAATCGAATAAAAAATTATTAGGTGAATCTTGTTCAATACGTCATCCGTGGTTCAATTAATCAGGATCGTTCATCTCAATTTTTTTAAAAACTGATTATCAACTCTTTTTTACATGTAATTAATGGATGAACAATTATTAAATAATTATTTAAAGATGAACGAATATAGTTCACTTAATAATCTCTAATAGAATATTCTGTATTTATAACTTACAATTTGATCTATAAAATTATTTAAATAATTTAATATTTTATTCCGTTAAAACATAAAATACTTTTTATCCAAAAATAATTTTGAAAAACAATATAAAACAGTACCTCAAACTCGTACCAGAAGTTCGGTGGAGAGTCTCTGCTCTATTTTCCCCCTTTTGTTATTCTGTTGTTCTCGTTTAATTTCTTCTGTTCTTCGTATTTAGGGTTATTTTCCCTACAAATTATCAGTTTACACTTTTTAGGGGCTTCATTTCAATAAATTTATATAAAAAATCTCAAATACTTGGATCGAAACTCAAAGGAGAGGGGAAAAAGTAGCGTTCTTTTCTCAACAAAAGAAAAAATGGACTCAAATTCATGGAGATTTCGATTTCCCAATTCTTCTTATTCTTCTTCCTCAAGGCGTCATCAACCTCGATCTGGTTTGTATTGCTTTTCTCTGTTTGGTTGTAGAGAAAATACGGAATTATATCATTTACAATTTTTTTTGATCAATTTTGCTTTTGTTGTGCTTTAGATCTGTTTCTGGGAGGAGGGTATGAAGAATTTGATGGAGATGAGGATTTCAAGGCGGAGATTTTATGTCCGTTCTGCGCTGAGGATTTCGATATTGTGGGGCTTTGTTGTCATATCGATGAAGAGCATCCCGTTGAAGTAAAAAATGGGGTAACCTTTTTCTGAATTTCTTATAAAAGTTTTTAACATTTTTTTTTTTTTCTTGTATTGATGAAATTTTTGTTTTTCTTATTGAATTTATTAGGAAACACTATGAACTTTTTTAGGTAGTTTGCATGTTTAGGGTATATAGTGATTCATAATTGGAAAAAGGAATTGAAATTTGAAGTGGGGTTTTACAGCTGAGTTGATGTTGAATTGGGAATTTAATTTCATTAAGATTCTGGATAATTTTGCTAATTATGAGTCTTTCATTGTGAATTTTACTGCTGTAGTTACAGATGTTTGCTTGAATATCATTCTCATTTCTGTTGTATAGGTTGAAGCTGCTTAGGTTTAAACTTCAAAATTCTTTGGATGAATTCTATGATTCTTCTTTGCTTTGTACTTTCTTTGTTATTTTGTTTCGAAACGAATTGTGTTTTTTTGTCTCTTAGACACACAACATTGCTTGAGAGTTAAATTTGAATTTTGCTTAATATGTGCTTGGTTGAATGTTACCTTTCCAGGTGTGCCCGGTTTGCGCAAAGAGGGTCGGGATTGATATTGTTAGCCACATTACTATGCAACATGGGAGTTTTCTTAAGATATCCTTTTTATGATGCTTTTGTCTGGGCTTACTAGGTTTTGATGTCAAGGCTGATTATATAATATTGTCTACTTTAAAAAGGCTTAATACTTTAATTTGATGTGATGCTCACCATGGTGAAGTAATGCTTGCGAAACACAAGTACATTCTGATCAGGGTTCCAAGCTTAAGCTCTCTTGCCCCATAAAAGCCTGTTCTTTTTTCATAGTTTGCTTTTTTCTTTGTATGTTAAATTTTCTCGTTTGTTTGAGTTGGCATGTCTTGATTAAAGGTTCTGGTTTTTCCTTGATTGGATTTTACATACAGCTCAGGCGAAGATTACGCAAGGGTGGATCGAATTTGACATTTTCTATGTTGAGAAAAGAACTGCTAGAAGGAAACTTGCATGCCCTTCTTGGGGGATCACCGTCCATTGTTTCTCCATCCAATGTTGAAGCCGATCCTTTACTGTCATCCTTTATGTTTAATCCACCCACAGCCGATGAGTCTTTAAACTTTCAGTCTCTTCCGGTTGCTAAATCAAGTGCAGAGAAGGAAAGCACAGATAAAGAGTCTCTAGAAAGGTAAAAATACTGTCATTTATTCATGTGATATGAGTCATTGTTTCTTTATCTGGTCCCGTAAAAATGACCGAGCTGTTGGAAGTCCACTTTTGCTGTTATAGTTGTCCTTGCTGTCCTGTCTGTAGATACAAGTACTTCAGTCTTAATAAGGTCGTCGGTTGTACTCATGCCTCCCTTGCTGGAAAGGGACTACGTCGATCGATGAACTATAAACAGCTGCATTTTACTTTCCTGTCCTTCCATAATTGTCAATTGGACGCAAGTTTCTAACATTAGTCTATCATGACAGAAAACCTCAACAGTCGCAACTGTCGGACAAGGAGCACGAGGAGAAGGCTCGGAAGTGTGAATTCGTCCGAGGGTTATTGATGTCGACTATACTTGATGAGAATTTATAAGGTACGAGGGTATTTGTAGAATCTATTAGCAAAAATATAATACTAGGAGTGAGAGTAAAACATAAAGAGGAAGATCTTCACTCTACCTCAGAAATGGCAATCGGTTGGTTAAAAATCAAACAAAACTATTATGTATTTAGGGCTTTTGTGCATAATGAAAAGATGGAATAACTTTTATCCTATATATATATATGCATGGTCTTTGTATGATATATATGATTGAAATCGGGTCTGATTAAAATCGAGTGTTTATCGAATTTTGATCGAGTCAAGTTTAAATCGCTCATGAGCTGTTAATCTCCCTTAATCACTACCATGTTGTGGAACATTCAGTTTCATAGTATTCTCCTGTGGTCTAGTATTCTCCTACAAACCAACAACGGGCGATGAGAGAACCAGCAGACTGTCATCCGGCGGCCGAGCTGCCGGCAACGGCAGCAAATTGGATTGAATTCCCCCGGAATTCTCGAATCTTTGCATGTTCACCTCTTCAATTATTCAAATCTTTTAAAAACTATGCTTTATATTTTTACTAATTGAGCTTCTGGACTAATGCAAATGATGAACGAATAGTTTGTGGATCATCACATGTGTAACAATTAAGTATAGGTACCACCTAGGGCGGCTTGGTTAGGCCATGAATAAGATATTTGATTCTTAAAAATCAAGCATTTGACTGTGTTATTTTATGATGAAATATTTTTATTTACAAAATTTATTATTATTTTTGGACTTGTTTATTTCCGATAGAGTAAAATAAAGTTTTTTTAATCTTTTTTTTATCACGTATCTATTATACAAATATATATATTTTTTAATTAGGTCGTAATTGAAACGAGATTGATATTGAGTTATTTGAGCTTGACTCGATCAAAACTCGCTTCAACTAGACTTAATTCAAGCTTGAATTTGACTTGATAACGAACCGAGTTATTTGATACCTGACTCGTAAAGCTTTTGTACTACTCGAAAATTTAATATATTAAAATTTTTAATTTTTATAATTTAAATTCTAAACTTGAAACCCTAAAATATAAATTGTAAATATAAGTCTAAATCCTAAAATCTAAATTTTAAATTCTAAACCTTACAACCTAAACCTATGAACCCTAAACTAACAACCTATACCTTAAAGTTAACAAGCTTAAGTTTACACAACTTGTGTATCAAAGTATTTTCTTGACAAGGCTTTAAATGAGACGTGACAGATGACAAGTCACTTGAGTCTAATACGATCAAATATCAGTCAAAACTTAATTCGATTAGGCTTGAGTCAAACTCGAACTCAACTCAAGTTCTTAACGAGCCGAATAAGTTCGGATTTCTCAAACTCGTTAAAAATTACTCGAGCTCGAACTCGTCTAGAAACCTTAACAAATCAAATCAAGTTCTACACTATTCGAACAACTCAACTCGACTTGTTTATCCCCTTAGTTCCAATACAATTACTTTGGTAATAAAAATATATTCTTTTCTTTTGAGAACATTACTAAAATATACTAATAAAACAAAATTTTTCTTATATTTGAAATTTTGTAAGCAACTTTCAATAAAAGAAATGTAAGCAACATCTAAAACTGCTAGTTGGCCATCTTGTTATGGAATTCTTTATGCACTATTGTTTTCTTTGACTGTTTCTTCGTAATTGATAATATTTTCCTAGAAAAAGAAAAAAGAAACTGTATTGACAAGCTTAGATTTCAGTCTATAAATACCATCCCAGTTTCTCATTTCTTCCCACACCTCAAAACACTCTCAGTCTTCATCTCTGAAAAACTTCAATCCCATCAAGAGTGCAGAGAAACCAATCATGGGTTGTTTCCCGCATGAAATGGAAGTTCCTTCCCCAATTCCTACAGCCAGGTTGTTCAAGGCCTTTGTTCTTGATTGCGACACCCTTTTCCCCAAGGTTGCTCCCTATGCAATCAAGGGCGTCGAGTACCTGGAAGGATCAGGTGGCCCTGGAAGTGTCAGGAAGGTCAACTTTGCTGAAGGTAATCCGATTATTTCCGAGTTGCGACAGATACGAATATGTGTTCGATATGATCATATCGTTTTATTCATCCTATGATCCCATGTAACACTTTGTTCATAACACATGCAGGCTGGGGATTCGAGTATTTGAAGGAAAAGGTCGAAGTCATAGACCAAGACAACTTCTCGTACACTTACACCGTGATCGACAGCGATCTTTTCAAGAACATAATCGAGAAAATCAGCTACGAGATCAAGTTCGTTGAGGCACCAACCGGAGGATCAATCTGTAAGATATCCACCAAGTTCTATTCCGTGGGTGATATTGAGATCAATGAAGAAGCAATCAAGGATTCCCTCCAGAAACGAGCCCAGGTCTTCAAGGCAGTTGAAGATTATCTGTTGGCAAACCCAGATGCCTAAATCACAGAGTTCGGTTCAGCATCTGTTGAAGAGTGTGGTTTCAATCTTTCTGTGTGTTGTCTTAGCCAACATCTGTATGTGGTTTGGTAATAAGGGTTGAAGTGTCTGAATTTGATTACCTGTATTTTTATTACAATAAATGTGTCTTTGGGTTGTGTTGTCTTTCATGTTAATGAAAATAAAATACATACACTTGATAGTATTGTTTTATTGTTTATGATAGTATTGTTTATGATTTCAACACCAAATTTGCAAAAAGTCAACTTGAAAAAACTTATACTACGTACAAGTTGGTCAAGTTAAGGAAATTTCGAATCAACGTGTTAACTACAGAGAGATTATCAGGTAAATCTTGTTCACAATGTTATTTATGATTTAAACAATCATGATCGTTTATTTTTAAATAATTACCTAATAACTACTCATCCACTGATTATATGTGGGAAAAAGATGATGATTCACCTTAAAAAAATGAGATGGATAAATCTGATTGGTTGAGATTACGAAAAACGTGATGAATAGGGTTCACCTAATAATTTTTCATTAAGTACGAGTTACTTAAACAAAAGCCCTACAAGTGATCTAGTAGAAAAGAGGATAATATTTATTTTAAATTATTCTGGAAAAATATTATCTTTTTAGGTTTTCTATAATTATTGTGATTACGTTATAAAAATATGTAATATAGGGATGTTAGGAAGAATATTTTGGTTTTCGCTTGGTCATGAGATTTCTATACCGGGTTTGAGATTACATAGATTATTATATATATTTTTTTTATATTTTCTATGTTGATAATAGATTATTTATTTTTTTCATTCGAAAAGATAAATTATTCTAAGTCACGTTAAATTTTGTCACCGGCGGATGCACCCCTTAAATAGGTGGGCTTGTGCCCACCTTAAATTTTTCAAAATTCGTATATTTATCTTTAATTTTTTTAATTTTTATGAATTAGTTCTTAAATTTTTGTAATATTTAAGCTTTGTGCTCACCTGAGATTTCGAAATTTTATATGTGTCCACCCTTAAATGAATTTTTGGATCCGCCACTGAATTTTGTCTTTTGTACATATCTTCATCCAAAATCTATATATTTTCAAAAGATTAAAAACTTATATAAACAAATATTATAATTATCTTTAAATTATTTAAAAAATGGTACATAAAAACAATAATTATATTTTTTCTAAATCAACCGGTAGTGAACAAATACTTCAATTTCATATTGATTTTTCTCTTAATTTAGATTAAAGAAGAGCCACGTTCGTTTACTTGACTTAGGGACCATGACTTTATATTAAATTAGACTAATATTTGGTTGTAGGAATGGACCGTCGGTGTTCAATTTTTTCTATATTTTCTTTGATTTTTATTTTTCTTAAATTGTTATAATTTTTAATAAAATTTTATATATTTAAAATTATATGTGTTCATCTTCATTGATCATGAAATAAACAAATAATAAAAGAATACTTTCTTATTTTTTAATATAAAATAAAAAGTATTAATATTTATAAACTTGCTATAGATAAATAAATAAATATTTTAAGTTATATTTTTACTTGGCATATTATAAGTATATTTTATACATAAAATATCAAAATTAAATAAAAGAACTTCGGTGGCGGGTCTGTACTTAAATTGTTAAATTTTTTAAGGATTTTGATGAAGATTTCTAAAGAAAAAGGTTCAATTAAATTTTAAAGAGGTTTTAAGGAGAATATTTCAAAAATAATGTTGGAGAAAAATTAAAATTTTTTATTTTTAAAAGTTTTATCAAATTTTGAGACACTTTTATTTTGGTCATAACTTTTTAAAACATTCAATAAAATTATTAAATTTTTAATTTATTTTTATTATGATCGTCATCAAACTGTTGTTAAAGTTTTCTTCTTTAAAAGTTTTAAGTTTTAAAATTATTCATGTTTTTTAAAAAAAATTCTAATTTTTACGGTTTTCATATTTTTATATGTGATAATATTTCTTCATATATATATATCATAAAAAATAAATCTTTTAATTATTAAAAAAATCGAATGAGTCGAATATATCATAAAAAATAAGATACTCATTTCGAATTGAGTCAAAATGAGTCGAATATTTTTGTCTCAAGTTGAATTATTCAATTTTTTTCGATTCGAATCGAATTTTGCTCGCCCTTAATTTTTAACACCATTTGTTGGGTTTTCCAGTTGAAATATCACCGAGCTTACCCATTATTTTTCTCTTTTCTATCGGGTTCAAACTCGTCGAAAAATTTCTCAATCTCATTAAATATCAATCAAATCACAATTAGAACCAAAAACTAATTTTTTTAATCATTATTTTTAACTGGTAGATCAACTTATACACTGTATATATTAAAATATATTTTTTTTCTAATAAAACTCAAATACTCAAGTTTGAATTTTTTAAAAATACATCCTTTTCCTTAAGGGTGTTCAAATAAATATATATTTTTTCCTACACTTAATTTAATATACAAGAGGCTTGATTAGCCCACTGATAATATATTTGGTTTCTAGAAAGTCAAGTCTTCTGAAGTTTTTGACCATGTTATTTTACAAAGTATTTTGTTGACTATACATTTCTGGCACTTGTATATTACAATAATCAGCATGAATACTTTAGCGTAAGCGATTAACAGAATGATTGTTATTTTTTGGAGATCACAAGTTCGAGCATTAGTAATGTCAACAGAATGATTAAACGATTAATATCAAATAATAGAAATTATATTTTAAAATAAATACTACTGTAATCACTATTAACTTGTTAATATATATATATATATATATATATATATTACAATAACAAAATCAAAGTTTTCCTTCACCAAGATTTTAAATATATATCAATCAAATCAAATATGTAAGCAAAAGATAAGATTGCAATGGATTACCAAACAAAAGTGTAACCAACATTTTGAATTTTTTTATTTAATAAAAAATTATTAATTAAAAAATTATATAAATTTAATCTTAAATTATGTGTTTCGTTATTTTTTTTTGATAAATATGAATTTATTGAATTTAAAAGGTTATAAAAACCTTTAATCTAAACTGCATGTCTCGTTAAAAACTTCCGTAATCTTAAACGGAGAAAAATAGTACAACATAACTAGATACATAACATTTTACTAAACTGATCATAATGCTTCTTTATGCCAAGACAAGAAACGCCTAGAAAATCTTTGGTTCTTAACCTCTCGACTTGTTCAAAACCAGTAATCACTTAATTTTGAATATCTCATTTCGATACATACTTTTCTCATTAAACGGTCTGTCATTTTATATGTAACGCTTAGTACATACACAAACATCACGAATAAAATATATCTAAAAAACACGACTAATATAAAGATCAAAGATTCCATTACCTAACATTTTAAATTACAAAACTAAAATGGGTATTTTATGCCATGAAATGAATGTTACTTCCCCAGTTCGAAATAGATAATATTCTTATGTTTATTTTTTATTAAATTTTTTGCCCCTTTTCATCAAGGTTGCCCCTTATGCAATCAAGGGAGGTCACCTTTGTCGAGGGTAATTTGAGTACTTCCGACAAATATAAATATGTGTCTGATATAATTTTTTTTTGTATGATCCCATGTTTTATTTGGTTGGTAACACATGCATGTTGAGGATTCGAGTATATGCTAGAAAAGATCAATGATATAGATCGAGACAACTTATCGTATACTTATACTATAATCGAAAGCAATCTTTTTAAGAATATAGTCGAGAAAATCAGCTACGATATATGTTCGTTGCGGCATCGAACGAAGGAACAATTTGTAAGATAATCACCAAGTTTTACTCCTTGGGTGACATTGAAATCAATGAAGAAGCAATCAAGGATTCACTCCAGATGCCTAAAACTTTACATACAGCTTCCTTGGTGTTCAAGATTGCTGTGGTTCTATGTATAATAAAAACTGTATACGAATTTTGGAGTTAAAGCTGTGAAACCTAAGGAGTTGAAGGACTAGTAATTGAAATTTAACCATTTTGGCAAACTTATAAAAAAATATTAAAATTTTAAACGAACATAAATCGAATATAAACAACTTTAAAAATAAATAACGAATATCGATAGAGTCTTATCCGTATAGTCATTCAACTTCTTATTAGTTTTAAGAAGTGATAACTAGCAATGTTGATGGTTAAAATTTTCAAAAATGTTAATATCATACAGGGTAAACTAACTGTATAGTCATTCAACTTCTTATCAAGTTTTTGTTTGGTCACTTAACTTTTAGAATTTTTATTTTAGTCATTAGTATTTTGTTTTTGTTGCTTCTTGTTAAAAACTAAAATGAGATGTTAATGTTAGGGTAAACTACATAAATGGTCACCAAACTTTCAGTGTAAATTTATTTTGGTCACTATACTTTTAGAATATTCGATAAGGTCAGTGAACTTTTAGGATAAATTCATTTTGGTCAATATACTTTTAAAATATTCGATAAGGTCATTGAACTTTTAGGGTAAATTTATTTTGTTCATTGAACTTTTAGTTGGCATTTGATAAGATTCATACTGTTAAATTTCTTAATAAAAAATGGATAAACTACAATAATCACATCTTATTTTTTTTCTCACTCCTATTTTGATCATTAGAGTTTATTTTTTAAAAATTTATTAATTTAACTTTTGAGTTATTCATATTTTAATCATTAGTATTATACTTGAAATAAGTCGATGTTGAAGTTTTATTCTGATACTACTCCAACAATGCACGCTTGTAACACCCGACCCGGATGTCACAATGGGCCTCCGGCCCAAAACCCATATTTCAAAATTTTGTTTTAAAAGCCCAATAATAAAAATCATGTAAGTCCAAAACCAAGTTCATAATCCAATTAAATAAAAACAAGCCCAAAATAATTCAAAGTAAATCGGAGCTCCAAAATATATTACAGACTGTTTTAAAATATTCGACCCAAATAAAATAACAGAGTTACAAATACATATAGGGTTCAACATAGTACTAAGCCCACTACATCTAATAACTGTACTCTGACAACACGGTCGATGCTGAAAGTCCAAACCTTGATGGTGCTCCAGGAATCCCGCTCCACCTAACCTACGCACGAAAACAGATTCCGAACACTGAGCCACACAAGCTCAGTGGATACGCCAAACTCGGCCAACATCATGCATATCAAAGCAGTAAAGCATGACATATAAATCACATGCATGGTATGAAGGTCTAACATGCTTGCCTACACATAGCATAAATGAATGTATACTATCGCACACAGCATATACAAACATATAAGTCAACACGCAAGAGCGAGGCCCGCGTCCATACAGCATCGGGATCCTACACTCAGGATTGAGGCCGCCCTCAAATCCTATGCCCGGAATGTTACATCGGACATCTTCGAACGAGGCCGCCCAATATTCGGAAAAGGGTGGAGGCCGCCCAACCAACCCTATGCTCGGAATGTTACATCGAACATCTTCGAGTGAGGCCGCTCAACACTCGGAATAAAAGTCTTCAATCATCACCCGACATATTACATCGGATGGCCTTCAACGTGTTGTAACACTTATGGATATCCGGATTTCCAACACCAAGGACTCAAACCACACAAACGATCCACCTAGGATCTATCACAACAAGACATATTAATTCTTATCATACTTAAGTCTTTCAGGGTTATGATTATCAATCTTAGTTTGACAATTTATTTCATAGCTTTTAGATTTAAGTGTTTATTTATTAAGACCACTGAAGCCTTAATTTCTACCCAACTCAGCCAAAACACACAGGGGTATCGATACCCTACTTAAGGGTATCGAAACACCCTTTATCGATACCCACCCAAAGAGGGTATCGAACCACAGGTATCGAAACAAGTATCGATACCGTTGACCAACCCCAAAAGTCAACAGAAAGGGGAAGACCCGTTTCGATACAGGTATCGATACAAAAACTTTCTAGAACCCACGGTATCGAAACAAGTATCGATACCCCTGAACAACAAGCCAAAATACACTCACTGGTATCGATACCGGTAGCCCGAATATCGATACCCCCTACACTAAAGACGGTTCTGCACTTAGAAATTCTAGATTTCCAACCCCAAACTTAATCTAATCGATCCCTAAGTGTTCCTACTCAATATTAATGATGTTTAGAGTATTTTGACATCAATTTCCAGCCCTTAACCACATTAATCCGAATTTCACCATTAATGACCCATTTGCAAGAAATCAAGTAAGACAACACACACACATGATTATCTCTACATGTCATGCATTCTACCATGAATGAATGATGAAGAAGGAGTTGGGAGTACCAACCTCAAGCCAAAACAATAGCAAAACGAGCTCCCCACTCTAGTCAAACTCTTCCTCTACTCAAGCTTGTTGATGGCTCACCACCTTCTTTCTCTACAAGAGTAAGATGAAGAACGGATTAGGAAGAACTTAGGATGATTCCTCAAGGTCTAAGAACACAAAAAGGGACTGAGATTAAAGCCCCATAACTCAATCCCGAGCTCAACCCAAAACCCCATAAGAACCTCCATCTAACGTCAAAACCATACATTCTTACCTTATTTTATAGATCCTTTACTGCTCTATAACATCTCCTCTACCATAAAAACGAGATTCCCACTAAGATTCTTAAAGATTATACCTTTACCTTACCTTCTCCTTGCTTCTATGATGGGAAAAGATGAAGAGTGAAGAGAGAAAAGGAATGAGGTCATTCCTCTGCAAAGATTAAACCCCCAAACCCCTCTCTTCTCATCTCTATTTGGTAATTACCAAATCACCCTCAACCCAACAACTAACAAGCCCAACAAGCCCAAAACCACAAAACCAAGGCCCAAAACTAAGGCCCAATGTCTCGGGTTAACCAGACACACTAAACGAGAGTTCGGGTCGTTACAACGCCAATCTATCTTTAACTGCCTAAATGCATAACAAACAACAACAGATACATTAATTTTATACATCACATAAGCATAATATCAAACAAACCTGGAGTGAAGATTGATGTCACACAATCTCGAAATCATACATTCGAAGTGATACCCAGTGTTACACAACTTTAAAAGTACATTAAACTCAAAATCTCTCATAAAATATCATCAGATAAGAACCAGTATCATATAACCTCAATTTTTCGTTTCACATACTTAATGTCCATATAAAAGCATAACAATTACTAAATTTGTTCTAAAGCTAAAAATGCAGCCCTCAAACTTCAACTTCAAGCTTTCTCTCTTCGTTTTTTTCTTGCTCTTTGAAAGGTCCTCTAAACTTTTCCACTATACAAAAAATTGTAAATTTGAAATACAATCTTCTTAATTTTTCTTTCATCAGGGTGTAATACGTACCATTTTCAAGTGGTGACACATGTCATCTTATGATTGGAGGGAAATAAATATATTAATATTAAATAAAATAAATTGAAACTTGAAATTAATCATCTAATCAAATGATGATACATTAACTGTCACATTACACCTTTGATAGGATTTTAACAGCATTAGTCAAAATAGATCAAATTAATAAATTTAATGACCTAATTGACAAATTTTATAATTTGATAATTAAGATAAACATTTTTAAAATAATTCAGTGATCATCTGTATAGTTTACTTGTATAAAAAACATAGCACATATCCGTTTAACTTTTATTTATTAATAAAAAAATATTTTTTTTTAAATTTAATATGATTGCATGATAATACATTTTTTATTTGTTTAATTTAATATACATTTTTATTTGTTTAATTAAGATATTTTCTTTTTGGAGAGTTGGTCTAAAAAAGCCTGCCTAAAAAAAGCCCCTTAATATTAAGACATTGGATTGACATGGGTGCATTCCAGCCGTCCGATTGGCATGAAAATTAAGTGGGTAACCGGTTCCAATATTCTTTCACCGGTTACCCCATTGTTTTCTAAATTAAAAATGGATAAATTACACATGTGATCACCAACTAATCGAGAATGCATATTTTAGTCACCCTACTAAAAATTTTTTCAATTAGGTCACTTAATTTTAAATTAATATAATAAAAATTTGAACGAAACTATTTATATAATAAATATTTGAATAAAAATATATGAATAAAAATATTTGTATAATAAAATATTCAAATAAAAATATTTATATAATAAATATTTGAATAAAAATATTCAAATAAAATATATAAGAATAAAAATATTCGTTTAATAAATATTTGAATAAAAATATTCATATAATAGATATTCGAATAAAAAATATACGAATAAAAATATTCGTATAGTAAATATTCGAATAAAAATATTCATATAATAAATATTAGAATAAAAAATATACGAATAAAAATATTCGTATAATAAATATTAGAATAAAAATATTCAAATAAAATATATACAGATAAAAATATTCAAATAAAATATATACGAATAACAATATTCGTATAATAAATATTAGAATAAAAAATATACGAATATAAATATTCGTATAATAAATATTATAATAAAAATATTTATATAATAAATATTCAAATAAAAAATATATGAATAAAAATATTCGTATAATAAATATTTGAATAAAAATATTCGTATAATAAATATTTGAATAAAAATATTCTTATAATAAATAATCGAATAAAAATATTCAAATAAAATATATACGAATAAAAATATTTTAATAAAAATAATTGAATAAAAATATTTAAATAAAAATATTTATATAATAAATATTCTAATAAAAATATTTGAATAAAAAATATTCGAATAAAAATATTCATATAATAAATATTCGAATAAAAATAGTCAAATAAAGTATATATACGAATAAAAATATTCGTATGATAAATATTCAAATAAATCCTTACCATTTTCGTGCTATATTTTGTATTCTTGTAGGAAATTGTGTATGTACACAAATCCTTACCCTTGGAAGCCTCCTTTAGCTCATGGTTTTGAAGTGGTAAGGATTTGTGTACATACCTTTTTCTTACGGTTTTCGTAAGCCGTTGTGTATACTTTGTAAGGATTTATGTACAAACACAAATCCTTACCCTTTTCGTGCCATAGTGTGTATTCTTGTAGGAAATTGTGTATGTACACAAATCCTTACCCTTGGAAGCCTCCTTTAGCTCGTGGTTTTGAAGCGGTAAGGATTTGTGTACATACCTTTTTTCTTACGTTTTCGTAGGTCGTTGTGTATACTTTGTAAGGATTTGTGTTTGTACATAAATCCTTACCGTTTGGGTGTCATATTGTGTATTCTTGTAGGAAATTATGTATGTACACAAATCCTTACCCTTGGAAGCCTCCTTTAGCTCATGGTTTTTAAGTGGTAAGGATTTGTGTACATACTTTTTTTCTTACCGTTTTTGTAAGCCGTTGTGTATACTTTGTAAGGATTTGTGTACAAACACAAATCCTTACCCTTTTCGTGCCATATTATGTATTCTTGTAGGAAATTGTGTATGTACACAAATCCTTACCCTTGGAAGCCTCCTTTAGCTCATGGTTTTGAAGTGGTAAGGATTTGTGTACATACCTTTTTTCTTACGGTTTTTGTAAGCCGTTGTGTATATTTTGTAAGGATTTATGTACAAACACAAATCCTTACCCTTTTCGTGTCATAGTGTGTATTCTTGTAGGAAATTGTGTATATACACAAATCCTTACCCTTGGAAGCCTCCTTTAGCTCATGGTTTTGAAGTGGTAAGGATTTGTGTACATACCTTTTTTCTTACGTTTTCGTAGGTCGTTGTGTATACTTTGTAAGGATTTGTGTTTGTACATAAATCCTTACCGTTTGGGTGCCATATTGTGTATTCTTGTAGGAAATTATGTATGTACACAAATCCTTACCCTTGGAAGCCTCCTTTAGCTCATGGTTTTTAAGTGGTAAGGATTTGTGTACATACTTTTTTTCTTACCGTTTTTGTAAGCCGTTGTGTATACTTTGTAAGGATTTGTGTACAAACACAAATCCTTACCCTTTTCGTGCCATATTGTGTATTCTTGTAGGAAATTGTGTATGTACACAAATCCTTACCCTTGGAAGCCTCCTTTAGCTCATGGTTTTGAAGTGGTAAGGATTTGTGTACATACCTTTTTTCTTACGGTTTTCGTAAGCCGTTGTGTATATTTTGTAAGGATTTATGTACAAACACAAATCCTTACCCTTTTCGTGTCATAGTGTGTATTCTTGTAGGAAATTGTGTATATACACAAATCCTTACCCTTGGAAGCCTCCTTTAGCTCATGGTTTTGAAGTGGTAAGGATTTGTGTACATACCTTTTTTCTTACGGTTTTCGTAGGTCGTTGTGTATACTTTGTAAGGATTTGTGTTTGTACACAAATCCTTACCGTTTGGGTGCCATATTGTGTATTCTTGTAGGAAATTGTGTATGTACACAAATCCTTACCCTTGGAAGCCTCCTTTAGCTCTTGGTTTTTAAGTGGTAAGGATTTGTGTACATACCTTTTTTCTTACGGTTTTCGTAGGTCGTTGTGTATACTTTGTAAGGATTTGTGTACAAACACAAATCCTTACCGTTTGGGTGCCATATTGTGTATTCTCGTAGGAAATTGTGTATGTACACAAATCCTTACCCTTGGAAGCCTCCTTTAGCTCATGGTTTTGAAGTGATAAGGATTTGTGTACATACCTTTTTTCTTATAGTTTCCGTAGGCCGTTGTGTATACTTTGTAAGGATTTGTGTACAAACACAAATCCTTACCGTTTGGGTGCCATATTGTGTATTCTTGTAGGAAATTGTGTATGTACACAAATCCTTACCCTTGGAAGCCTCTTTTAGCTCATGGTTTTGAAGTGGTAAGGATTTGTGTTTATACTTTTTTTCTTACGATTTTTGTAAGTATTTGTGTATACTTTGTAGGGATTTATGTATATATAAAAATACTTACAATATTGTAGCAATTTGTGTATAATCGTAGGCAATTGTGTATGTACATAAATCCTTACGCTGTAACATTTTAGGTATATACCGTTTTTCTTAGAATATTTGTAAGGATTTATGTATATACCGTTTTGCTTACAGTTTCGGTAAGAAATTGTGTACCCAAATTTCAAACTTAATATGTACTAAATTGATCGAGTAATCTGGTTTGGCCTTTTTTAGGCTTTTTTTTATGGGCCTTTTCTAGAATCACCCCTTTTTGGAAGTCCAAGGATTCTCAAGCATTTGACTGTGTTATTTTACCGAGTAATTTAACTATACGTATCAAGTGATTCATTATGGATAGTTCTTGATAAATATGTAAAATATAAATATTTTTTTATAATAATTATTAAATTTTTATTAAAATTATATTTTTTTTGTGATTATAACGTATCTGAAAAATAAAATAATAAGATTAATCTTAAAATCAAAATCTTTTATAATCTTTCAAAATTTTTTCGAGATACATAACGGGTAAAAAAAGAGTGATGAGTCATCTAAATTATTATTCCCTTCATCCCACTTTTTTAGTTCATTAATAACTTCTTTTAGTCAAACTTTTTCAATTTTGACTCATTATAACTTTAAATCTATTATTGATAAAAATATAAAAAATATGTTTTAAAAATCTTTAATCAAGCAATTTAAAAATATATATTTTATAAAATTTAATAAATTAAAATATTTAAATAACTATGGTCAAAGTTTTAAAATTTTGACTTTTAAAAAATCAATATTGGACACCATATATGAGACAGATGGAGTATGTAAAATGTTCTGTTACTCGGGACAAATTACATCGATAAACAATCATTAGCTGAGTTGAGATTCAATTTTTTCTTGATTATTGACAAAATTATAATAAAAAACTAACGACGTTAAAATCTTTATTCGAACAACTAATGATCGTTAGGATAACTGAAATTACATCAAAAAAGACAAATCATAAAAGAACGTGTCACAAAGATAGAAAAAACACGTTATCAGTTATCACCTCTTGCACTAATAAAACATTAATTTTATTGATATTCAATTATCCTCAATCACTTGACCCTATTATTTTATCAACTATTCCTTTGATTCCCCATTTATGACTATTTCTTATTGAAATTCTTTATACAGAATGGAATTCTTGACTATTTCTTGGGGATTCATAAATAAATAAGTTAAATTGTATGAAGAAGCTTGAATTTAAGTCTATAAATACCATCTCAGGTTATCATTTCTTACCACACCTCGAAAAACACTCTCAGTTCATCTCTTTCTGTGTATTATTCTTAACCATGGGTGTTTTCACACATGAAATGGAGGTCACTGCCCCAATCCCCCCGGAAAAGGCATTCAAGGCCATTGTTCTCGATTTCGATACCCTTTTCCCCAAGGTTGTTCCCGACTCGATCAAGAGCGTCGAGGTCCTCGAAGGGGATGGTGGCCCTGGGACTATCAAGAAGGTCAACTTTGCCGAAGGTACTTCATCATCGATTCCATTTTCATTCTTACAGATATCTAGTTACCCAGTTTGATGTCTGATATTAAGACTGGCTTGGTTAATCGATGATAAATGCAGGATTCGGGCTTGATTACGTGAAGCACAAGGTTAATGAGCTAGACAAGGATAGTTTTTTCTATAGTTATACCGTGATTGAAGGCGATATCTTGAAGAACATACTCGAAAAAATCACATACGATGTCAAGTTCATTGCAGGACCGGACGGAGGAACAATTTGTAAGAGAACTACCAAGTTTTACTCCATTGGTGATGTAGAGATCAAGGAGGAAGCCATTAAGGCAGGAATGGAAAGGCAGGCCAAAGTTTTCAAGGCTGTCGAAGATTACCTCGTGGCAAACCCCGATGCATAAAACTCTAAACGTGTGTGACATAATTATAATATTTTGGTGTTTGAATTTTACAGAATTAAAAGGTTTATAATATAATTTCTCGTTTAATAGTGCGATTTTCATGTTTCCTAAGTTGTCTCTTTGCTTGTAACTGTATATGATTGGCCCCTTGATATCAATCATGTATATTTCGATTTATAATAAAAGTGTTTGAGTGAAGTTGTATTATCTTTGATTTATGAAAATGAAAAGTTTATATTTTAAAACAAAGTTTACTGTTGGGATGAAACTACCAGCGCGGCAGTTGCTGATTATGGTGCAGTAGGCGAGTGGTTAACAGCCGTCCCACGGCGTTGAGGCAGACCGAGGTCACGACTACTGGTGCGAGTTCACGGCGCACACAAGGGAGCCGTCGTGCCTGCTGCTCGATGCAAAGCCCAAGCACGTGAAGTGTGGTTGTCCAAACGATTGCTATTTAATTATTGTATTGGGTTTTATTTAAAATTAATTAGACTTTTATTAAAATATGAACTTATATAATTAAATTGGAAAATTCTATAACGAACGTTGAACACCGCTGAACACCACTAATGTTGAACATTGCTGAATACCATTAAATTAATTTATAAAAATTAAAAATCTTAAGGACTTAATATATAATTAAAAATTATTTAAAAATAAAATTTTAATTAAATTATTTTTCATAGAAAAATTTATTCGGATGATCACTCAACTATGATCATTTTTTATTTTGATCACCTAATTAAAATTTTTATCAAAATCATTATTAACATTTTATTTCGTTATCGTTTTGATCATAGACCGTTAAATATTTAGCAAAGATTGTAATATAACGTGGTTTAAGAACAATTTTAGTCCCTAAAATTATTATATTATATCAATTAAATTTTAATAAGAAATAACTCATCAAATATTTAAATTAAACTCTAAATTACCATTTCTTTTCTTTTTCCTCTGCGATTACTATCTTGAAAATTAATTTATAAACTCTTTTCGTCGGGAATGCAAACAAGCCAAGAGAGCTTTGAGTAGTTAACATTAAATTAGAGTCGAGATCGAATCGTTGTTTGATTGCGTTGGTTTCTCTAAGCCATTGACAAAAGCATGATTTAAAGAGTTGAATGTAGACTTGTTTAAAAATAATTTAAGACCGATGAAGAAGACTTTGGAGGATGCAAATTTAAAGAAATATGATATTAATGAAATTGTGTTTGTTGGAGGCAGTACTCAAATCCCCAAAGTTCAACAGTTGTTGAAGGACTTGTTTGATGACAAAAAGCCCAATAAAAATATCAATTCCAGATGAGACGGTGGCACATGGTGTAGCGATTCAGAGTAAAATTTGAGCAGCGAAAACGATGAAAATATGGAGGGCATTGTTTCATTTTTATTTACTTTACATCAAATTATAGTGGTTTAAAAGTCTTTACGGACCACATTAATAAGATTTTTTGTTTTCTTAATTATGTAGATATTTTAATTTTAATATTGTTCTTTTGAGTCTTGACATCAAAATAATTAGTGGTGTTATGATTAAGTTAATGTCATTCTAACTAAAAGATCTCAAATTTTCACTTCATATCAAGACCAACCATCTACTATTTTCATCAAGGTAAATCAATTAGTGGCAATGACAAAAAAAATCTTTCGTTTTGAATTATATGATAACTAACCCTAATTATATTTACGAAATTTTATTTTTACTAAATAAAGTTAACGAAAGATTGTCGTGAATTCGAAAGATTCAATTTGATTGGTATTTTTTTTGGTATTTAGAATAGTATTTTAGAGAAATAAAGAGAGTAGGTCAATTAATTTTCAGAATAATGTTGTAGAAAACTAATAAAAGAGATGAAAATTTTGGGGTTTAGTCCAAATATTTGATAAGTTATTTTTATTAGGATTAAATTGATATAATGTAATAATTTTAGGGACTAAGATAGTTATTAAATCATACCATGATATAATTTTTATTAAATATTTAACAGTCAGTGACCAAAACGTTAATGAAACAAAACATTAGTGAAGATTTTGATGAAAATTTTAGTTGGGTGATCAACACAGAAAAAAGTGATAGTTGTGTGACCATCTGTGTAGTTTTCCATGTAAAAACTAGTTTAATTAAAATTTTATTTTAAATAATTATTAATTACACGTTTGTTATGAATAAAATAAAGAACTAGAATAGATGAATGAAGAGGAGAGAAAAGAGAGAGATATTATTGTATTCTCAAAGTTCAGTTGTGTACAAAGCTTTCTCCAAAAGTCTATATTTATAGGCATAAGATGAAAACCCTAATTTCATGGGTATTAAACCCTAATTATAAAGCCCATTAAACCTTCCTCTCATACATGGATATTCACCATAAATAAAATATTCTTAACACTCCCCTTTGAATATCCATGAAGATATTGTGCCTCGTTAAAACCTTACTAAGATAAAAACCTTGTGGGAAAAAAATGCTTAGTGAAGGAAAAAGAGTACACATATTTTTAATACACAAAATATGTTGCCTCATTAAAAACCTTTTCTAGGAAAACCCAATGGGACAAAACCTTGGATAAGGAAAATAGTACAACATATATTTGACTCCCCCTCATAAATACATCAGACAAGATCTCTGACATGGCGCAATCCAATATTGTAAGTTAGCTTCTCAAATGGAGCAGTAGGGAACGACTTAGTAAATAGATCTGCAAAATTATCACATGAATGAATCTGTTGCACATCAATGTCTCCATTCTTTTGTAGATCATGAGTGAAGAAGAATTTTGGTGAGATGTGTTTTGTTCTATCACCCTTTATATATCCTTCCTTAAGTTGAGCGATACATGCTGTATTATCCTTATATAAGATTGCTGGAGAGATTTTTCGAGAGAGTAAACCATAATTTTCTCGAATATATTGGGTTATAGACCTTAACCACACACATTCACGACTCGTCTCATGGATAGCCAAAATTTCAGTATGATTAGAAGAAGTGGCGGTAATAGTTTGTTTCATTGAACGTCAAGAAATTGTTGTACCACCGTATATAAATACATAACCAGTTTGTGATCGAGCATTATGAAGATCAGACAAGTATCTTGCATCAGCAAAATCGACCAATTTAGTTTTGGATATATTAGGGAAAAATAATCCCATGTCTTTCGTACCTTAAAGATAACAAAATATGTGTTTAACCCCATTTCAGTGTCTTCGGGTTGGGCATGAGCTAAATCTTACCAACAATTTGACAACGAATGATATATCAGGTCGTGTGTGACTAGAAAGATACATCAATACACCAATAACACTTAAGTATAGTACTTCTGGACCAAGAATGTCCTCATTCTTCTCTCGAGGACGGAATGGATCTTTGTTAACATCAAGTGACCTAACAACCATGGGGTGCTCAATGGATGTGCGTTATGCATGTAAAACATCTTTAGCATTTTTTCAATGTATGTTGATTGATGCACAAGGATTTTATCCTTTAAGTGCTCAATATGTAATCCAAGATAAAATCTTGTTTTTCCGAGATCTTTCATTTCAAATTCTTTCTTTAAATGTTCAACTGTCAATAAGATCTCTTTAGGAGTTCCAATGATATTCAAATCATCAACATACACGGCAATAATGACGAATCCGGAGCTAAACCTCTTAATAAAAATGCACGGGAAATTGGATCATTCTTATAGCCTTCCGCTAATAAGTACTCACTGAGGCGATTATACCACATACGCCCAGATTGTTTTAATTCATAAAGGGATCTATTCAATTTAATTGAATAATATTATCGAGAACTTGAATTGACTGCTTCAGACAGTTTAAATCCTTCCAAAAGTTTCATATAAATATCATTATCAAGAGGCCCATATAGATAGGCTATAACCACATCCATTAAGTGGAAATGAAGTCTTTCTTTTACTGCCAGACTAATCAAAAATCGAAAAGTGGTTGCATCCATCACTGAGGAATATGTTTCTTCATAATCAATTATAGGTCTTTGTGAAAATCCTTATGCAACCAAACGAGCTTTATATCTTGCAATTTCCCCTTTTTTGTTTCTCTTTCTCACAAAAACCCATTTATACCCCACGGGTTTTACACCTTCTGGTGTACGGACTACAGGCCTAAAGACTTCTCTTTTTGAAAGAGATTTGAGTTCCGCTTCAATTTCCTCTTTCCATTTTGGTCAATCATCTCTTTTCTTACATTGTCCAATTGACAATGGTTCATGATCCACATTATCATCCAAAATCTCTAGTACTATATTGCATGCAAAAGTATTATCAACATCAATTTTATTTTGGTTCCATTTGTTACCAGACATGACATAATTTATAGAGATCTCATCATTATTAGGTACCTGAGTTATGTCTAATGTCTCTGCTGGAGACTTTTCAATCTCTTCTCGAGATATTTCATGATTCATTGACTCCACAACCGGATCATTAGAAGATATAACTCTTTTTTCTTTTCCGTGGAATCTTATCTTTGGAACATACTGGTCTACCACGCTTTAAGCGTGCGTTTGACTCATTAGCAACTAGAGTTTGTCCTTCTATGACTTCAATATTGACCGGAGCATTCACAGCTGGAATATGTGACTTAGTCACTCTTTTAGGGTCAACAAAAGCATCTAGTAATTGATTTGCTAATTTTTGCAAATAAATTATCCTTTGAACTTCTAGATCACATTGTTGGGTACGTGGATCAAAGTGTGATAACGATAATTCATTCCAACTTATTTGGTTTCCCAGTTGTTTATTTTCTCCCCCTAATATTGGGAAAACTGATTCATTAAAATGACAATCGACAAATCTAGCTGTAAATAAATTCCTCGTTAAAGGCTCAAGATATTTAATTATCGAGAGAGATTCAAATCCAACATATATTTCCAACCTCCTTTGAGGACCCATCTTTGTGCATTATGGTGGAGCAATCGAAACATAAACCGCACACCCAAAAATTCTAAGATGGGAAATATTTGGTTCCTAACCAAAAACCATTTGTAATGGGGAGAAATTATTATAACTTATTGGCCTAATGCGAATCAGTGATGCTGTATGTAAAATTGCATGTCCCCAAGCAAAATTTTGTAGTTTGGACTTCATCAATAACGGTCTTGAAATTAATTGAAGTCGTTTGATAAATGATTCTGTAAGACCATTTTGTGTATGAACATGAGCTACGGGATGTTCAACACTAATTCCAATCGACATGCAAAAATCATCAAAAGCCTTAGAAGTAAATTCACCAACATTATCAAAACGAATTGTCTTTATGGGAGAATGGAAAATGTGTTTGTAGTTTTATTAATTAAGCAAGTAACCTCGCAAATGCTAAGTTGCGGGTTGATAAAAAGGATACATTTGACCATCTAGTCGATGCATCAATTAAAACCATAAAATATCTAAATGGTCCACAAGAAGGGTGTATGGGTCCACATATATCACCCTGTATCCGTTCCAGAAAGTTAATATATTCATAATCTATTTTAGCTGGTGATGGTCGAGTAATTAATTTGCCTTGAGAGCAAGCATCACATAAAAGGGCATTACTTTGAAGAATCTCTTGGTTCTTCGAGTGACCACATAAATTCTCAATAATTCTTCGCATCATAGTTGATCCGGGATGGTCTAACTGGTCATGCCAAATAATAAAGTTATCAGTAAACTTATAGTTTACAATAGCATGTGCTTCAATTGTACTGATTCTTGTGTAATACAATCCGGATGATAGTGTATGTAATTTTTCTAGCACTTTCTTATTGTCTTGAGTTACACTCGTAATATAGAGATATTCAACATCCCCTTGACTAATACTCTCAATATGATATCCATTTTTGCGAATATCTTTGAAACTTAATAAGTTTCTTTCCGACTTTGGAGAGTATAGCGTATCTTGAATATGAAATAAAGTTTCATTTGACACTAACATATGCACTCTTCCGGAGCCTTCTATGATATTAGCACTTTCGGATATAGTACTCATATTATTCCCTTGCATTGTTAAATGGAAAAAAATTTCTTATGCTTAAGTATTGTATGAGTACTTGCACTTTCTGCTAAGCATAAATCGTTATAAATTATTACATATTTTATTCCAGAAGTAATCATATTCTTTTAAGAAAAAAAATAACATAAAAGATAAATAAATAATATATAAAGTAAGTTAAAATAAATAAATAATAAATAAAAATAAATTAACATAAAATAAAATAAATAAAAGATCTAAAGAAAATAAAATAAATGGCGGATTATTCTCTTGAAGGATTATGAGAAAATTATCTATATCCAATTGAGTTGGATCAATAACGCCATTTTTTTCGCCACAAAGAAAATCTGTTTATATTTTCTTTAATTTATCATTCATGATTATGGATAAAGTCCATAATACTTCGACGTTTGACAAATATGAGATCAATGGTTTGTACCATCGCATTGATAACATAAAGATTTTAATATGATCTTTATCATTCTTGTCATCTTTATAATTTCACTTCTTGTGGATATAAGTATTCTCAAAATAATCACCTTATCCAAGTCTATTTTATGATCTCAATCATGATCACAATTACTAATGTGACATTTATTCTTCCCGCTATAAAATATCACATTCACTTCAGGGAATGAAGCGGAGACTAATAGGTATTTAGAACCCTTGTATGATATTGTGTTTGTAAGACAACAAAAGTGGAGTATATTTTTCTAACATATCCTCATCAATGATACTCTGTCACATAATTGAGTTTTATTCACTAACCATATAGTGAATTATCACGTTTGCATTTGCTTCAAGGAATGAAACAAATTCAATAATCGCATGGAATAAACATCATGCTTGTATAATTGCATGGAATAAACATCATGCTTGTATAATTGCATGGAATAAACATCATGCTTGCATAATCACATGGAATGAACATCATGCTTGTATAATTGCATGGAATAAACATCATGCTTGCATAATCGCATGGAATAAATATCATGCTTGCATTCATTTCAGGGAATGCCTCCCATAAAAATTCTTTGATCAAGACGATTTTCGTAACTTGAACTTGGGAGAATTCTATAGTCGAGTTTTTCGACATAAAAATAATATTTCTTTTAAGCAAATATAAACTTTATAACATTCAAACTATTAAATAGTAATTGATCACCAATATATATATATATATATAATACATACAAGGAACAAAACTTTAATCCTTATACGCGGCGTTGTTAAACCAATCCACAAGGTCCTTTAAAAAGAACCTCCTTTGAGACCAGTAGCCTCGCAGAACGGGATGTCCAACCATATACTCGGATTAAACCAACATAAAAAAACATATTCATTAACTATAGTTTTAATATTTGTTCTAATATCATGTAATACTTAAAACATGATTAAAACGTAAACTTTCATCATCATAATAAAATAAATAAATATTCGTTATAAATAAAAACAAAAGAAATCTCAAATTAATTAAATAAAACATACCGAACTTTCCACTAATTTGATTATAGGATAGATTTAGTTACCAATATCTTGTTAATCCTAATACTCTATAACTCATTACCTAAAGAAAATATAAGGGAACAAAGATGAGTAGGGGTGGACAAAAAATTCGATTAGTCGATTTCAGATCCAGTTAGATCTTGTAGATTTTTATTCGGTATTGATTCTGGTGAGACCAAGACTGGACGCAAAATTTAGGTCTCAATCATAAATGAGACCGAGATTGTATCTTGATTTTCTGGATCAGATACTTGGTGGGTACCCAATAGGACCGAGACCAATACCAAGTACCCAATACTAGTTTTCTTGCTTGAAATAAATAATATTCTTATATTTATTTTTATCAAATTTTTTATTTATGTATGAATATCATGAGTATAACTTATTTCAAAACTTTAATTTTCAAACCTACAATATTCTAATTTTATTATTTAATAATATTATTGTTGTTTTTTTTCTTCATATTGTTCATATTTTCTTAATAATAAATCAATTGATCGGGTATCGATAGTAGTACCGATTCCCACTAATAACGAGATTGAATTCTAGAATTTAGGATCCTGTGTGACCGAAACTAGGGCCAATCCAATTTTCAAGAACCGATGATTACCGAAACCAATTCTACTCAAATTAATTGGGTACTCGATCTTGTCCATCCCTAAAAATTAGGGGCTTAAGCAACAGTTAAATATTATATTTATTGATCTAATAGTAAATAATATTTATCTTACTACGTCTTATATCGGTTCAAATCTCAAAATTTATCATAAAAAATATAGTTTTCTATATGTAATAAATTAATAGATAGAAAACATTAAGATTTAGTAATTGAAAGTGACTAAAATGTTCATATTATTTTTTATTTGAATTCAAACTGTTAAGTGTGAATTAATACATAATTATAAATATTTTTGTTAATTGTCATATCGCCTCCTCCATCAATTCTATCGACTATACTCGAAACAAACCAATTACAGAATTTAATAGTATATTTGTTTATTTTTTAAATTAAATAATTAAATGATCACATAATTAATTTACCCTAAAAATAATTAAAACAATAGGAGATAAGTTAATTATCAAATCTGTACAAGCTATAAATATTTTAATTGATTATATATAAACATTTTCTTTTAAAATAATTATATATTTTTAATTTATTGAAATATTAGATTGAACCAAAATGATGAAATGAAATTAATAAATTATACCATTTTTATTATCTTAAACGGTTATGAAAAAGGGACCCACCACAATTTCAAGATTTTACTGATCCCTTACGCGTACGTAACGGGCAAAAATAAGTATTATAAAGCACCGATTGCTTCATCGTTTTTATTTATTTCAAGAAATCCTCAAGTTCTTCGTCTTTCATTCAAGAAAGATTCAAGAAGTTCTTTCTTTCAAAAAAATTTCAAAAAAAAAATCTTTCTTTCAGCGAAAGAGAAATCAGAAAGTCACTGTAAGTGTTTACGTTTGTTAAATTTCATGAAAATCTTTCGGTTTCTTTTGGGGATTGATTTGAGAAGTTAGGTTTAAGTTGAAAATCTTTCAGTTTCTTTGGGTGGGATTTTTTTTTCTGTTGTTGATGAATTTTGGATGGAATCTTGAAGTTCTTGAAGTTGATTCCGATCAATTTTGTAAAGGCATTCTTTTATGTTCTGGTCGGGACACCGGCAACGCCATTGTTCAAGATACGACGGACACTGGTGACGACTCGCAGAGGAGAAGAGATGGTTCGGGTGACGCCACCGTTGAATCAGAGAGAACAAGCATGTATGATCTTATTTCATGGGGGTTGTGCGGATGACCATACCATCGTTTTCAAGAATCCCAACCTCGAACGCCCTGCTAATCAGTACAGTTTTGGTATTAGATCTCTACTAATTATCTATGGAGTATGGAGGGATTAACAAATGATGGGCGTATGGGTTAAGGGATTGAAATATGTTCCTGGTCTGTTCATTTTTCTGAAAGAATCTGTTCTTTGTATAATGAACTTGTTGCATTGTTTATTGAAAATTTTCTTTGCTGCATCTTTTCAGAGACTGTTTGGCCTCGTATACATTTAATTATGGTCATCTTGCAATTTTTGCTGGTAGGTGGAGTTTAGATGGAGTGTTGTGTGGACGAAAGTGATGATTTCAGCCGCCAAGTAACCAAGATTTCAAAAAGATAGTGACAGCATGGTATTCAAATTTGGAGCCCCTTGCTAAAAAGCTTTCAACAATGCCTCAAGAAGCTCTGTTCTTAGACTACATTGTTTGTTGCCTACTAATCTTGTTTTTGCTTCATAAACTTTTGAAGGGGTTAACTCTATCTCTCCACTCCAGTCCTTGGACTTCAATCCTGGAAAATCTGTTTCTTTAAGTTCACTCTGCAAGTTCTCACTGAGGTAAGAGCTGGCACCAATAATTCAATATTGGTGATCACAACAACTAGATTTGACTCTTTGTGGTTTTCGATGATAGGGATCTACACAAGTGGTGTAAAAGAATTGCTGGACACGGTTTTAGTTTTAAGCCTGATGTTTTGACTGCTTTTGAATGTTTTTGATTTATCAGGAGGTATGGCTTAGCATAATATCCTGTTTTCTTGTTTTTTATATGCTTCTGAATTTTGCCGTTGGTCTAATTTATATGTTATTCTTAGCGAGTATTTTCTCATTCATGTAGGTTGTGGAAGTATTTCCTAGCTTTTCAACATCTGTTGGAAGCCGGTTGGGTATAATGAAAGAGATTGCAAAGAAGTTGGTGGTACCGCTTGGCAGGCAGAAACTTTGTATCCTCATGATGAACCTATAATCAAGGTGGCTATTAGTTGTTGTGAGACGTGGCATATAATTATTAGATGACAATTTGGTTCTCTTCTTATATTGTGGGTTTGATTGCAGGATTTGCTTTTTGAGTTTAGGATTGGACTAGTCACACTTCAACGAACTGGATCCACTGTGAGTAGCATGGATTTTGGCTTAGATTGTCTTATACTTCCTTCTAATGTTGTGATTCTTGCAGTTATATGATGAAAAAAGACCTTTTGTTAAGACTCATCGTTCTTTGCACGTACATGAGAGAATAGCTTGCTGTGTCAAGTACAATGAGCCTGTTTTATTGGTTGGTGAAGAACCTTGACCATGAGGCTTAGGCAGAAACTTACTGTTCTTGTATGCTGGTTGAGATTTTCCCTATCTAGCAAACTAATATCATTATTATTATTATTATTATTTATGTTGCACACTGAACACACGTGGGGCTGTGAATGATATTGGCTTTTACATGTAGCACACTTAGAATTATTATTATTATTTTTTTTAATTTCGACTGTTTGTGCCTTATGTGTAGCTATTCGTAAGTATTTTATCTTGTTAAGTCTGCACTAACTCTTGTTATTTGATTATAGAGAACGAAGACCTTTTGTTAAGACTCATTGTTCTTTGCACGTACGTGAGAGAATAACTTGCTGTGTCAAGTACAATGAGCCTGTTTTATTGGTTGGTGAAGAACCTGACCTTGAGGCTTGGGCAGAAACTTACTGTTCTGGTATGCTGGTTGAGATTTTCCCTATCTAGCAAACTAATATCATTATTATTATTATTATTATTATTATTATTATTATTATTATTATTATTATTTATGTTGCACACTGAACACATGTGGGTCTGTGAACGATATTGGCTTTTACATGTAGCACACTTAGAATTATTATTATTATTATTTTTAATTTTGACTGTCTGTGCCTAATGTGTAGCTATTCGTAAGTATTTTATCTTGTTAAGTCTGTATTAACTCTTTTTATTTGGTTATAGAGAAAACCTTTTGCAGATGTGCATATACAAGTTGATAAACTTAGAACTAGAATGACAGTGAAACGAGCTGAAATGGGCACAAGGCTTATTGATCACTTAACGACTAAAGAGGAACATACCAATGGTAGGAGTGAACCCATCAAGGATTATTAGCTGAACCTTATTTGATTCCTTTTGCTGTGACATGCTTGCATTTACATATTTTTCTCCTTGGATTGTCAGACTTAAATCATGAAAAGCTTAGCTTGAGACGAATCTCACAACAAACTTAGAAGGTATATTTCAAAAATTAGATGATAGCGCCAATATTCTTCAATCCTTTCTATTTTTTTATTGTGGCATTTGTAGATTTCAAGAATTCTACAAGGAGCGAAAAGATGCTATTGGAAGAAATATCCAAACTGCGGGATTAGGTGTTCCTACTTTAGGTTTACAGGCACAAATTTTGTTGATAATTCGTAAAACTTAGGTTCTTATTCGAGTTCATCCACTCAATGGCAGAGTAGAACATAAATGACTACAAGATATGCTTTAAGCAAGAAATGAGCCCTTAGATTGGACAACGAGAAACTAGATTTATGTTTAATCATATGACATGTGATATAGTAGAACTGGTCTACTTAAAGACTGATTAATATTTGTGAGATTTTCCTTTTGTGTAACCAATTCTTTTTGTAGGAAATGCTTTTCAGGATTTATTGTTTGCCAAATGTTGAAAACTGTTTATCTGGCTATAATAGCCCTAAGTTTTCCTAGGCCAGGTACTTTCTTTGAAACCTAGGATGCAAAAAGTTTTTGTTCTCTCCTTTTTAACTATATTAGTTATGATGACATTGTGTTTTTTCCATGCAAACAAGAAATGAAATACATATACAAAGCTTGGAGATATTGAAGATTTGAATATCAAGACAAGTCCTCAACATGGCGGGACACCCCAGATATTTGAGTTTATGTTTGTAAGAATTCTAGTTGTAAAAGTTCAAATTTCATGCTAGCATTTGTTTTTGGTTAATGCAAGCATTATATTATTTTTTAACATTCTCTCTATCTCTCTCATTACAAAAGAGGAAATTCGAAGGGATGAGAAGATCAAATACAATTGCAAGTTCCCTTTCCTTAAAATATATTGAGCAAATAACCGATCGTCTTGATCCCTCTACTGCCGACTTACATGTAAGTTTCCTATTTTCTTATGTTTGCCATTCGTTTTTCTGATCATGCTTAATTTCATTATGCAATTCATAAATTTTAGTGTAGGGAAGATGTTAAGAAAGGAGTGTACATGGAAAATCTCATTGAAATTGGTTTTCAGAAAGTGAGTGATGTTTTGAGTCTTTTATCTTAGGTACAATCTTTATCTGTGCTTTGTATAGCAGGGATCTGCTGCTCACTACTCTCAGTACATTTAATTAAAATTGCATATCTTCTTGTTTGAAATCACTCTTTAATTTTTTTTTCATGGGGTTCTTTAAAACAAAAATTTGTTGAAACAAATATGAGCAGAGAGTGCCGTCATTCACATAGTGTTTGTACATGCATTATAGAGAGCAAGTGAAAAAAAAGACTCCTACAAATTTTCGGTTCATAAGTTTAAACCTGGTTGATATTGCTGGTTCAGAAAGGTGAAGTGCAAACCGGTTTGTTGAAGCATGCATATGTTTGTACATGCATATTATCATATGCAGCCAGGTAATTATGATTCTTGTGGATGTGGCTTATGGAATGCCATGACACGTTCCTTATAGAGACTCAAAGCTCACATCTCTTCTTTAGGTCAGTTTCTGTTTTATTCTCTCTTTACTGCATCACAATCACTGCACACAAGGTTTTGGTGGAAACAATATATCATTTTAAAAAACTTTGATTCTTTTAGTTGCTTAGAAGAATAAATTAATGCATGAATTTGTTAATTGTAGGGGGATACTATCTGTTATTTTGAAATTCGTTAGTAAAAATCAAAAGCGTATGATAGAGAGCCCCTTGTCTACATTAAATGCTTGGAATACAGTTGTTCATTTTTACAAAATGGTCACTTTTTCCCAATTTCAATCTTGTAGATTTTACTTTGTTAGATATCTAAATTAATTTTGTTGGTTTAGTTTCTGTGTATCTCGTCAGCTATGCAACTCTCTGGACTCTGAATTTTTTTGATACATCCTATCTGCTCAAACCAGCTTCTATTGAACAAAAGCATGACGATATGGTGGATAGTGACAAATTTAAAGTAAGAAATGAGTATCCCTTAGACTGGACAACTAAAAACTAGATTCACGTTTTATCTTGTGGCATATGAAATAGTTGAATGAGTCTACTTAAAGACTGATTAATATTTGTGAGATTTTCCTCGTGTAACCATTTTTTGTAGGAAATGCATTTCGAGATTGATGGTCTACCAAATGTTGGAAATTGTTTATCTGGCTATAATAGCAGTAAGTTTGTCTATGGCCAGGTACTTTCTTTGAAACCTAGGATGCAAAAAGTTTATGTTTGGAGAGATTGAATATTAGGAAATCAAGACAAGTCCTCAACGGGGCATGATACCTCAAATATTTGAGTTTATGTTTGTAAGAATTCTAGTTGTAAAAGTTTTAAAGTTCATGCTATAGCATTTTTTTGGGTTTATGCAAGCATTATATTATTGTTTAACATTCTTTCTATCTCTTTCTTTCCTAGAGGAAATCCGAAGGGAGAGAAGTTCAAATAAATTGCAAGTGCTCTTTCCTTGAGATATATTGAGCAAATAATTGATCGTCTTGATCCATCTACTGCTGACTTACTTGTAAGTTTCCTATTTTCTTATGTTTGCAATTCATATTTTTGATCCAGCTTATTTTCATTATGCATTTCATAAATTTTAGGTGAAGGAAAATGTTAATAAAGGAGTGTACATGGAAAATCTCATTGAAATAGGTGTTCAGAAATGGAGCGATATTTTTAGGCTTTTATCTTGGGTGACAATCTTTATCTGTACTTTGGATAGCAGGGATCTGCTGCTCACTACTGTCATTATATTTTATTTAAGTTGCGTATATTCTTGTTTGAAATTATTGTTCAATTATTTTTTTGCATGGGGTTCTTTAAATTGAAAATTTGCTGAAACAAATATGAACAGAGAGAGCTGTCGTTCCCATAGTGTTTTTACATGCATTATTGAGAGCAAGTGGAAAAAAGACTCAACTACTAATTTGCGTTTCGCAACTTTAAACCTGGTTGATATTAGACTACATTGTTTGTTGCCTCAAGAAGCTCTGTTCTTAGACTACATTGTTTGTTGCCTACTAATCTTGTTTTTGCTTCATAAACTTTTGAAGGGGTGAACTCTATCTCTCCACTCCAGTCCTTGGACTTCAATCCTGGAAAATCTGTTTCCTTAAGTTCACTCTACAAGTTCCCACTGAGGTAAGAGCTGGCACCAATAATTCAATATTGGTGATCATAGCACCTAGAATTTTGATAAAATAACTTAGGTTTAGAATTAAATAAAATGGATAGGTAAGTAACTAGTAACATTAGTAACTTAGGTTTTAAACACTTAAGCAATGAAGCCTATTTTAGGATTAGAACTTAAAATGAACAAGATAAAAATAATCATGCATTTTACTTTAGTCTTTTGAGACGGAAGTTACATTCCTTTAAATTTGGGTGAGGTTTCCTATCTAGAGGACGTCTCGTTCAACTTAAGTTTAAAGGTGGTGTAACTTCTAAATCAAAAGCATATCCAAATTCAAATAATGTTCACTTAACAATGAAAAATTAAATTAATATCTATCTTCAAAGTATCAATGCCACATAATGTTTTTCAAGGTACCAATTTTTTAGGCGTTTGTAAGGGTTGTTTTTACACGTAACCGACTCCCGAACCCAACGTTTTTTAATGAATCTCTGGTTTATTTTTATGGTGTCTGGCCTACCTAAGTGGTCGGTGGCGACTCTAAGTCAAATTTTTCAAAATTACATTATATTTTTCTTACAATCTTGGTTTTTTTGATAAAATTTATATTTTTAAAATCAATCGTCAAGTTATTTTTCACCTAAAATCGCGTTTTTTTAAAAGGTCACGACAGCTTGGTGACTCCGCTGGGGAATTAAAAATTTTATTTTTTGTAAGTCAGGCCTAATTTTTTCAAACTTTACGTGGCATTTTGGCATTTTGGAGTTTGATATTAATTTAATTTTTTATTGTTAAATGAATATTATTTGAACGAGGATAACTTTTTACTTTCATATATCTTGTCATTCATGCATAAGCTCTCGACTCGAGCTTTCACCCTTAAGTGGGAGTTAGAGATTATCCGACGTGATGCTTTCCAACTCTGAGTTTCGGATTTTCATCTGCTTCTGGTATACTAACCTTACGCCTCGTGGGGTCTTCACCTCCGTTGTAAGGGACCTAGATCATCGAATCGATGTTTTATCGTCGTAGTAAACGATAACGACAGTTCGGGAACCCAGCGTCTAGACCAAAAACCCGCATATAAAGTAGAAACCAACCCCTTCTAGAGTCAGACAAGGACCATAAGATAAGTCGATATGTTGTCGAAATGCCGCCAAACTTAGGATTTCTCTGTTAACATGCTCTCTGGTTATTTTGCGTATTTTAGCATGCTCTCTGGTTATTTTTACGCAATGTAGCATGTTCTATGGTTATTTTACGCATTTTATCCTGTTCTCTGGTTAACTTTATTTGCATTTTTTTAACTGCTCTATGGTTTTGTTTTTTTCTCTTTCCAGCACTTTCTTATTGTTTTATCTTCGTATTTATCCTACTAACACTTTTTTTTTGTTTTTCTTTGGTCTTTTATGTATTTATTTTTAATTGGCATATTTGTATGGGTATTAATTTGGAAAATAATAAAGTTAGAAATGTCCAATAATGTCAGAAGGGAACATTATAGGCGAAGATAATACGAAAGTCTGGACTCGGTCCGATTCAGTTCAGCATGAGAAGGGTAACAGTTTGCCAACAGGGAGTGTCTCTACACTAAACGGGTATGTTAGAATGAGCACCAATCAGAGTCTTTGTCTCTCCGAGGTCCAAGAGGTATAGGAACAGTGGAGTGACGACATGAAAGATCAGTTCAAGAAGGAGTTTGGGGATATTGCGTTGTTAGTGAAGGTCCCCATTGATAGGCACCTAATGAGGGCGATGACGTAATTCTGGAATCCTACCTACAACTCTTTCACCTTCGGGAAGATAGACATGACACCTACGCTAGAGGAATACGAGGTTCTGATCAACTGCTCAGCGATTAAGAATGATAGGATATATGTCAAGCCCAACAGCACTGCGGGCTTCAAGAAGAAATTGATGCAAATCACCGGTAAGGACAAAGAGTTTTGAGACCGGAAGGTAACGGGTCATGAGGACAAGCAAGAGAAAAAGAGTGAGTTAATGCTATTTCCTAGAACTCTCGAGCACATAGACCCATCCACGGTTGGTTTGTTCGAGAAGTTGTCTAAGGGAATAAATCCGGTTCCAGCTATATTAGCTGAGATCTATAAATCACTCACCGCATGCAAGAGGGTCGGTGAAGGAAGATTTTGGGGATGTGCGCAGCTTTTGGAGGTATGGTTCAGAGGCCACCGTTAGAACTTTCCGTATAACGCCCTAAGGTTCAGGACTACTTACTCACCTATTGAAGAGCACTTAAAGAGCTGTATTGTGGAGAAGAAGACTGAAGCCCAGTGGAGTGAGCTTTTCCGAGATTTGACAGATTTGGATATCGTTTGGAAGGCCTGTTAGTTGAATAGAGGAACAACTTTTCGGTATTGATGCGGAGACTGCGATTGGATCCCATTAGCGGGTATATGGGGTGGAACGGCTTACTGCCCTCTATTAGTCTCAAGGCAATTTGGTTCGAGACAGTTTTTCACACCAAAGCGAGGGGTACAGATCCAAATTAGCCTAGATTGTGAAGACTTCACCTAGGAGGGTTCAGCCCTATCAAAAGTTTGAGATAATGGCCCGATATGACGAGTGGAGAGAGTAAAGGGTGAATGATGAATTTCTTCGAGGAGCACCAAGAGATGAGGGACCGTCTTCAAGCAAGGTAACATTAGAAGCACCGTCAGCGTTAAAAAAGCTCAAGGAGGATCGGGACTTGAATTATCAGAGGCAAGATAAGAAGATTTATGAACTCACACAGGAGTTGAACCTTGCGTACCAAGTACAGACTCATGAGAGGAGAGAAAAAGATATGAAACTTCAGATCGAGAGACTACGTCGAGATTTGAGGGAGGCGCAAGCAATACCAATATCCGAAGGACATAAAAGGAAAAGGAAAATTTGAGCGGAATGATAAAATACGGACGAATCATATCAGCATCATGTAGCTGAGTGTACAACTCAGCATACGTCACTGGGATTGGTGAAAAATTTGGTTTTTCCCACCTTGAGTCCTTGTTCGAGCCCTGTGAGCCACCTGCTCCTGACCCGGGTTTAGAAATCGTCACATTCCTTGAGGGTTCATACACAAAAGCGTTGTTTACCTCATTATTTATCTCATGCATTTCCTCGACGTTTGGCTGGTCCAGAAGAATTGTCGCTTCTCTTGACAATATCTGTACATACGACGCAATACTTCTGACTCGTCCCTTAAAGTTGACCAACTCACTGTTCTGACTCTGGATCGTGCGTTGTGCTGCCTCATACTTAGTCTTCCATGGTTTTTCGACATTCTGACTCAAAGCTCCCTCGAAGTCGGCTAACTTGCAACTCTTGTACTTGGTCCTCGAGCGAAATAATCTTTTGTTGAAGTCCCCCCTTCTTTTCTTCCATTTTGACCTTGTCTTCGTTGTGATATTTAGCCACCAGTTCTTCTAATTGTGTTACTTGAGTTGTCAACTTGCGGATCGTCGCTCGATCTTTGTCCGATGTCTTCTTAGCTTTGGAACTTGCTTCTCTCGCTTCACGGTATTTCTTTCCGTAAAGCTTCTTGTATTCATTCTTTTCCTTTAATGCCTTGTTTAAGCGGTCAGAACTGTCCCCAACACTCTTGCTTTCACTTTCCCTTTTTCTTTTATGTCCCTCGGATATTGGTATTGCTTGTGCCTCCCTCAAATCTCGACGTAACCTCTCGATCTGAAGTGCCATATCCTTTTCTCTCTTCTCATTAGTCTGTACTTGGTACTTCGCAAGGTTCAATTCCTGTGTGAGTTCATAGATCTTCTTATCTTGCCTCTGAAAATCCAAGTCCCGATCCTCCTTGAGCTTTTCTAACGCTGAAGGTGCTTCTAAGGTTACCTTGCTTGAAGACGGTCTCTCATCCCTTGGTACTCCTCGAAAAACTCCATCATTCGCCCTTTGCTCTCTCCACTCGTCATATCGGGCCATGATCTCAAACTCTCGATAGGGCTGAACCCTCCTAGGTGAGTCCCAAGTCTTCATAATCTGGGCTAATTTGGATCTGTACCCCTTGCTTTGGTGTGAAAAACTGAAACTGACCATCCCGCTGTATATGTTTGCGTTTTAGTTTATATGTGTGTCGAAATCCTGTCTTTTTTTATTCTGCCCTAGTAGAAAACTTCTAAGGGTGATGTTGAGCTTTTAAAGGAAGCAACTAGCATAAATAAATCTTTATCAACACTAAGGTATTTAAAACTATTTCCCATTTTTCGAACAAGTACTGATGATTTTTATTATATTTTCTTTCCTTAACTTTTAGTCATTGCTAGTTAAACTTATGACTATATAGTATCATATGTAGCCAGGTAATTATGATTCTTGTGGATGTGCTTATGGAATGCCATGACGCGTTCCTTATAGAGACTCAAAGCGTATGATAGAGATCCCCTTGTCTACATTAAATGCTTGGAATACAGTTGTTCATTTTTACAAAATGGTCGCTTTTTCCCAATTTCAATCTTGTAGCTTTTACTTTGTTAGATATCTAAATTAATTATGTTGTTTTAGTTTGTGTATCTCGTCAGCTAGGCAACTTTCTGGACTTCGTGACATTTTTAGGGCACAGGGGGAACTGTATAAGCTTAGAGTTGTTGTATCCACACTCTGGGCTCACATGGGCAGACATTGAGATTTTAACAGATGACCTAAAAAAAGTGTTGGAGAAGGACGTAATACATCTACGTTATATGTTATTCTTTGCGAGTGTTTTCTCATTCAGGTAGGTTGTGGAAGTATTTCCTACCTTTTCAATATCTGTTGCAAGCCGGTTGGGTATAATGAAAAAGATTGCAAAGAAGTGGGTGGTACCAACTTATCAGGCAGAAACTTTGTATCCTCACGATGAACCTATAATTATGATGGCTATTAGTTGTTTTGAGATGTGTCATATAATTGATGAACCTATATTTAAGGTAGCTCTATTAGTTGTGAGATGTGTCATATAGTTATTAGATGACAATTTGGTTCTCTTCTCATATTGAGGGTTTTGCAGGATTTGCATTTTGAGTTTAGGATTGGACGAGTCATACTTCAACGAACTAGAGCAACTGTGAGTAGCATGGTTTTTGGAATTGTGTTATTTTGGCTTAGATCGTGTTATACTTCCTTCTAATGTTGTGATTCTTGCTGTTATCTGATGAAAAAAGACCTTTTGTTAAGAAATAAACTATTCCATGCAGGCTTTCGAAGGTTCATTTGTTAGGAAATGCTGCTTGGCATACTTAGTGGTAAGAGGTCTGTCATTGCATTTGTAAGATTTTATTATTCAAGAAAAATGCTCAAACTGATCATGAAACTTTCCTAAAAAAATTGAAAATTTTCTTGGGTTCTTATTTTTTAAACATTAAGGTTATGAGTTTTTAGGTTATACTTCTTTGTTATTATATTGGAGCATTTTTAACGTAAATGATTTTTTTTTTTTGATGTATGTAATATTTCATAGCATCAACGATTTACGGCAGATCACTCCATCATATAACACAAAAGAAGATGTTTTGTAATTTTTCAAACATTATGATCCCAAGAAAGAACTTTGGTCGGTTGTCTCGTGTTATATATGTCCTCTTGTCTTTTGGATAATTATGTGAACTCTTATATGAGTTATCAATGTGTTCTATTTGCTATGATGTTGGAAGGTTGTTTGTGAAAAGTACAGGCAAAACAAAGGAAATTGTCCAAGTTAAACAAAATGGAAAGGTATGTTCCTTCTTTGACTTTCTGTGCCTTATAGCTATTTATTTGTAAGTATTTTATCTTGTTAAGTCTGCACCGACTCTTGTTATTTAGTTATAGTGAAAATCGCTTGTAGATGTGCATATACATGTTGATAAGCTTATTGCTAGAATGACAATGGAACGAGCTGAAATGGCACATAGCTTATTGATCTCTTAACACCTAAAGAGAAGGACCTTCCGTGAAGACTCAAGATTGAACCCTTGGATAACATATCTTAATGAGGAACTTACCAATCGCAGGAGTGACTCCATCTAGGATTATGAGCCGGACCTTATTTGATTCCTTTTGCTGAGACATGCTTTCATTTATATATTTTTCTCCTTGTACAAATTGGATTGTCGGACTGAATCTAGAAAAGCTTAGCTTGAGACGAATCTCACAACAAACCTTAAGAGGCGGAAGCAATAATATCTACGCAGAGTCTAAATTTTATTGGAGGCTGAATTATTGGTTCAAGAAGCTACAGACTAACATAAAAGTAAGAGCTTTGAATAGTTACCACAATTTTTTGATGTTGGATTTAATTTTAATTTCAATGTTTTTTTCTCTACAGGAAATATGGAGGTAGGTGTTTCACTATATGTATCTAGTTCTGATAAAACTTATCACTGATCCTTGATGCTTATAATACTACATCTGAGAACATCTCATGGTTGTGTAGGAATTGTAAGCCGAATATGAGAGCGCTCTTCAAAATGAAGCATGATACTTCGTTTTTACTTTAATTTCCAGGAAATTAATTTTAATCCCAGTGTTATGTGTGAACCATTGACAAGAAAATCACGTTCTGAACTAGCCAGGTATACATTGCTTTTCATTTTGGAGTAGAATATTTTGGATATTTTACCTGCATTACAAAAATTAGATATGGATTCTAATGGTGTGACACATTCATCGTATATATTTGTTTTCTATTTTCTAAATTCACTTGATTTAAATAATTTTTAATATGAATCGACTTCCTAGAACAGGAAGAGCTTTCTGGTTTTAGATGTCAGAATCATCCTGCTCCTTGTCTTTTGGTTCAGTTATCACTGCTTGTTGAAATTGGACGGAAGTCCTTGGAATAACTGTAGAAAAATAAAGATTTTGAGGTAAAGAAAACGGTTCTCTATTTCCTGATTTTTATTACAATAATAGCACATATTTTTAGCCGAACCTTATTTGATTCCTTTTGCTGTGACATGCTTGCATTTACATCAGACTGAATCAAGAAAAGCTTTGCTTGATACGAATCTCACGACAAACTTAGAAGGTATATTTCAAAAAATAGATGATAATGCCAAAATTCTTTTCTATTTACTTTTATTGTGGCGTTTGTAGATTTCAAGAATTCTACAAGGAAAGAGCCAAAGAGATTCTATTGGAGGAAATATCCAAACTGCGGGATTAAATGTTCCTAATTCCGGCCCAAAATTTTGTTTTTCATCCATTTGTTTTCTTCTTTGGATAATGCGTAATTTTTGGCCTTCTACATACAGTTGCTTCAATTTATTGATGTGAAGTCTAATTATCATAGCTATGGAAGCTCAAATGATAGTGTTTGCACTTTCAGGTTATGATAACTTCGTTTTACTTTACATTATCTTTTTTGGTGTCCAAGTTTATGAATATTGGATTAACTTGTATCACAAAGTACAAATAAATCACTCAAAAATCGTATTTAGGTTTACAGGCACACATTTTGTTGATGATTCGGAAAACTTAGGTTCTTATTGTCGATTTGTTGTTGATTATAGATGACAACAATGTTGACGACATCAAGATCATTGTTGGCTCTGATACCATGTGAGAAAGGGGACATGGTGGCCGTAGATGCAACGGATGACGGTGGTTTGTGTGTGATAGGTGGTTAGGAATTTATTGTTTGAAAAAGATGAACAAAGATATTTTCCAGAGAGAACAATATGTTTCTCTATATTTTCTTATTATTCTTTTATATCAAATGGTTACAGAATAAGTCTTTAAATAGGTTAAAATAGAGTTTTAATATAACTAAAATTATACTTTATCTCTAATTTAAATAATATTTATTCTTAATTTAAATAAGACTTCTAATAAATTTAAACTACTAATTAAGAATAAACTCTAATTAAATATTAAATAAAAACTCTTAACACTCCTCGTTAATTTAGACTTCTCTTCAAGCTTTAACACATCTTGGATAACTAACAATATCATGAAAGTAAAAAACTATCCTCATTCAAATAATGTTCACTTAACAATAAAAAATTAAATTAATATCTAACTCCAAAATACTAAAAGGTCACGTAAAGTTTGAAAACATTTAGGCCTGACTCACACAAAAAATAATTTTTAAGTCCCCAGCGGAGTCGTCAAGCTGTCGCGACCTCTTTAAAAAACAAAAAAATAATTTTTAGGGTGAAAAGTAGCTCGAAGATTGGTTTTGAAAAATCTGAATTTTAATCTCGAAAACCCTAAATTTTAGAAAAATCTATAATTTAATTTTAAAAAAATTAATTTGACTTGGAGTCGCCAACCGGCCACTTAAGTAGGCCAGACATCATAAAAAATAAACCAAAGATTTGTTTTAAAAATATTGGGTTCGGGAGTCGGTTACGTGTAAGGACGAACCTTACAAACGCCCAAAAAATTGATACCTTGAAAAACATTACGTGGCATTGACATTTTGAAGAAAGATATTAATTTAATTTTCCATTGTTAAATGAAAATTATTTGAATTTTGGATATCGTTTTGATTTAGAAATTACATCACCTTTAAACTTGAGTTGAACGAGACGTCCTCTAAATAGGAAACCTCACCCAAATTTAAAGGAATGTAACTTCCGCCTCAAAAGGTTAAAGTAAAATGCATGACGCGTTTTTTATCTTATTCATTTTAAGTTCTAATCCTAAAAAGGCTCCATCAATTAAGTATTTAAAACTTAAGTTACTAATGTCACTAGTTGTTTACCTATCCATTTTATTAATTCTAAGCCTAAGTTATTTTACCAAAATTCTAGGTTTTAATAACACATGAATTCGATGCCAAGGTACACTCTCTAGGTCAGCATCATGGTACGTCAAAATACCAACCACTTTAGTGTATCCGAGACATAAGATTCAAATGCTATGTTACTAAATTATCTCCTTAATTAATTAAAGCGACTAGTCCTAGAGGGTTCTAATTTAATTAAAGTAACTAACCCTAAAAATATTCTAATTGTCATAAAATATATTATATGAATCATGCAAACAAATAAATATAACAAATAAATGAACCATAAATTTAAAGACAAGAACCGAAATAAAACCCATTTCAAAGCATAATACCCAAATAATAATTTAATGGAAAGAATTGTGAATTCACTTACCTTCGAAGTGCAGTGTATGGCGTGTGAAAATAAGCACATGACAAGAGCATCTAAATGACCATGGAAATTCCCAGTAATGGCAGGTGTCAAGCTAGCACCAATACCACCAGTACACATGCACTCTTCCCTAATAACCGAATGAAAAACCCCATGTTTCTTCTTGGTTTCGTGACCCTTTTTGGACGGAATAACAGCCTTTCAAGTGTAGGTAAGGCATATGCAGCTGTCTTCCCAAAACCAGTAACCGCACTCCCACATATATCGCGTCCAGTCAAGGGTATACATGCAGCCTGAATAGGTGTAGGGATTACAACGCTGCTTTCGCTCTTGAGAATCGAAAAAACTTCCACCATTGATGGTCGATCTGCAAGATCTTCCTGCACACATAACAGTGCTACTTGCATACATCGAATGAGCTTACATGAAGCCGATGAATCATCCAATGATGCATCGAAAAATTCTTCCCCTCGATCCTGTTTCCACGATTCGTATGCATGTTCAAGAAGATTCAAGTTTCCATGGCGTCCATAGTGACTGGAATTCCTCTTGCCACTTATAATTTGCAGAAGTAAAACTCCGAAACGGTAAACATCGTACTTGGTCGAGTAAATTCCCTTCTTAACATATTCCGGAGGAACGTAGCCGTATGTCCCAACAATTCTGCCTGTGTTTGCTTCAAGTTCTTCCTTCTTGAAAAACTTGGCCATACCGAAATCTGATATTTTCGGGTCCATTTCATAATCTAATAAAATGTTGCTTGCCTTTATATCGCGATGAACTACGGTGTAATTTGAATATTCTTGGAGATACAGAAGCCCTTGAGTAACACCTTCGATTATCGAAACTCGTCTACTCCAATCCAACAGATGCCTTTTAACTGGATCTCCAGTCGACTGCTTTCAATTTGCCTCACCGATTTCCGATTCAACACTTCACCGATCTCCAGATCTTTAGCCTCTCTTGCTGCCGATTGATTCCAATCTTTAGCTGCCGATTCCCCCCATCAGCATCGGTTAAAACCAAGCTATCAAGAGTTTTATGCTCCGCAATTATTGGTTGAAGCAAATAATGCCTTGCTGATGCTGCGATTAACGAACTAATCGTCCAAACAACCCTTAATTTCAAGCCTCCGTTGGTATAAAAAGACTACGGAATACTCTCATTATCATCATCGATTCCAACATTTGAACCACCAGAAATGTTACTGTGGTTGCAAATTCCATCAATGCCGCATTCCGATACTTGCAAATGCACGTTGTTAGTAACGGAGGCAGCTCCGAGGATGACGCAGCTATCAAGGGTTGATCCGAAATCTGCTCTCCAGGGACTGAAAACTGGGAGATGGAATGCATAGATGACTGCCATCCCCGTTCCTCACCCCCTGAGAAAAAGAAATCTCATCATCTTTATAACTGCCAACCACTTCCCCTTAAAATGCTCCATGATCCCACTGTTTGGTAACCAACTTCTGTTGGTAACCGATTCCATATCTTTTATTTATTTTTATTATATTTTATTATCATCATTTTTTGGATTTTTTACTATTATTATCATATTAAAAATTCGTGTCAACACAAGTCGAGAACAGAACACCAGAGAACCTATTTGTAAGAAGAAATTTGTTCGTGAGTAATTAGACAAGTGGGAGGGTCTTGGACCATAAAAACAAGTTGGGAAAGGGAGCATGACCTGAAGGAGTTCAAACAGAAGATCAAGGAGTTTCTGGCAATATAATCGACGCGAACATCGATAAATTAGATGGGGAGGATGTTGTGGTTGTCTTGAGTCCCAAGCCACAACTGAGTCATTAGCGGGATATCTCAATTTAAGTATCTTAATGTGTTAGGAAAAAATATTTTTCGTTGATGTATTTTTCTAAGTTGAAAAAGTTTCTTTGTTCAAGCGTTTTAATGTCTAGTCAGGGTATTTTCATAAAATTTATTTTGCATATATGTAAGAGTGGACAATCGAAAGAGTTTGGACTGATCCACGGGTAAAGATATGTATCCTTCTTACATACCATTAAGGCGGCCTTTACCGTCTTAGTCAATAGTGTGGGTAAGTCTCTTATGTAACTCGATATTATTTTATTTTAATATTTTTTATTTCTTTTTTTTTTTACGAAAAACTAGGAGAGGATAAAACAAGCTAACTTGATTGGGAGAAATCCTTCTTAAGTGTCGCACGGCTTAGCGATCGAGTTAATTGAGGGCTAAGTCTGTGACACGTGATCCTTTAGTTTTTCATAATAAAATAAAATAAAATAATAAATAAATTAGTATCGGATTACATAAGAGACTCACATACACCATCGATTAGGGTGGTGGGGACCGCCTCGATGTTGTGTGGGAAGGATACATACCTTTACCAGTGGAATAGTCCAAACTCTGCTGATTGTTCACCCCTTACATATATGCAAAATAAATTTTATGGAAATGCCCCGGCTAAACATTAAAACGCATAAATCAAAGACATTTTTTCTAACTTAGAAAAATACTTTTCCTTAAAATATTGAGATGCTTAAACTGAGGTATTTCGCTAATGACTCGATTGTGGTTTTGGACTCGGGACGGTCACAACATTCTCTCCCAACTATCTTGTAAGAGTTATTCTCCACCGTGTTCATAATCGACAACGGTCCTTCGTATTTACGCACCAACCTACGATTTTTATTCTGTGGGACCTAATCTGCTCTACCATCAACTTGATTAGCATTATTTGCCCACCTGAAATTGTTATTCTTTTCGCTCATGGTCAATCATCTTCTTCTTATGTTTCATTGTCTTGTTTAAGTAATCCCGCATAATATCAGTATTTTGACGCCATTTTTGCGAAAACCTAAAAGCTCTAGGACGCCATTTCTGTGAAAACCTAAAAGCTCCAGGACATTTTCCTTGATAAGACCCAAAGATCGTGTGGGGCAATCGCGGTTGTTGACCTGTTACAATTTCAAAGGGACTTTTATCGGTGGTTGAACTCTTTTGTGAATTAAAATAGAATTGGGCCACATACAACAATAGAGGCTAATTTTTCTGGTTAGCCTAAATAAAATGCATCAAATATTCATCTAATAGAGCATTGAATCATTCAGTCTGACCATCCGTTTGAAGGTGATAACTTGACCAAAGATTTAGATTAGAATACAACAACATAAACAATTCTTTTCAAAAGTTTTTAGTGAATCGCTCGTCTCGATCACTAACTATATTTTAGGGAATACACTCCAAAATTTCACCACATGCTTAAAAACCAACCACTTTGTCTTCTCGACGGCATAATATTTTAGTGCTGGGAATAAAATGGCATATTTTAAAAAAGGATCCACTACTACAAGAATGGCCCCCAAAGGCTCTTATTTGAGGTAAATTCGTTATGAAGTCAAGCGAGACACTTTCCTAAGGTCTTATTGGCACTGCAGGGGTTCTAAGAGCCCAAGTGTCTTTCGACGATCTACCTTTTCTTGTTGGCAGATAAGACATGAGGTGATTTTGATTCGACAAGGTTCTCAATTAAGTTTGAGCATGAGGTGATTTTGAACCAGTTTAGTTTGAGAATTGGTTGTGCTGATGAGTAGCGGATGATTACATCACTGAGAGTGCCCTTGGGAGTTTTAGTATGCTTTGTGTGCAAAGTAAATCGAACGTACTAAAAACTTTCAGGTTGTGTATCTTTTGAGTACTAAGCTTTTGTGGTTTTGAATGTTGGGATGTAAAAAGGGTTTCAAATAGAAAGGTCTGCACCTGTGAATATTTCTCTCTTAGAACTAAAAATTGTGTTATGGCCAGTCTTTGCGGAGAAGGTCTAAGTTTATAGAGGTGTTTGAAGAATGCTCTTGTGATACTGAGTCATTGTGCAATGGGTGAGTTACTTTTCTGGTTAAAAAGTAATACTAGATAAGGATTGGTTAGTTGGACATGGAGTTGTGGGCGGTTAAATCTAGATTGAGTATCTTGAGTTTGAGGTTGGTTGTTGGTGAAGCATAAGGATGAGTTTCACGAGGTTTCTTCGGCGAGAATTCAATTTGTGAAGATGTATTGTGTTATCATTGTGTTTGTAGAAGTACCATTTAGTATCTTTTGTTTGGTATGCTTTAGAGAGCAGATTGGGTCGAGGGTGTGACCAACCCAATGTTTAGGTGTTTTGAAGTGAAAAATAGTTTAAGCTTGTTGGTAACAGGCTGGGTAAAGTTTGATGTTGTTTCAGATTGGTTTTCGGTTGTATCGATAATGTGTAAGGGGTTGTTTTGAGGGAGAACGAGTTAGGAGTTGAATTGATTCTTTATTGGGTATTAATTTTTTCGTTTTTCTTGTTTGAAAGCAGCGCATTATGATAAGCATAGAGTTAGAGATATTTCGACAAAGGCAAAAGTGTCAGTTGGCTTCGGCAAGCATGTTTTAGACAAGTGGTGAGTGGGTTACCTATTCAACATGGTGAGTGCTAGATATTAGGTTGTGATGCATTTAGCTTAGATGTAAATAGTTAAATTAAAGCATGGTAATTTGGTGGATCATGCATACTCTTTGAGCTTAATTATATTTGGTTGATGTTGAGCATGCTTAACAACCTTTGTGTATGTGATTGGAGTGCCTTTGAGGTTGTTTTTTGGGAAAAATTACCCTATCGTATCGAAAATGGTGAATCTAGTGAAAAAAAGGCTTAGGTATCGATACTGACCTAAGTGGTATCGATACCCCTATCTGTTATGATAGTTAAAGGATGAAATGTAAGTTTAGATTCTATACGTTTTAGTCCTTGAATTTTTTTATGGTAATTCAATAAGTTATAGACATTATTTTGAGTTGAAATTTGATATGCAAGCAAGTAATGAACTTAATTAAATGTTGGTAACACTAGTTTAATATTTTGTTCATGAATTTATGATAATTTACAATTTGGTCGTTTTTACGTATATGGTGCAATTAATGCTTGTTTTGTCTCCTATTTTAAACTTTGGGCTTCTAGTTGAATGTATGTACATGTAGGACACTAAATCCTCTAGTCAAGAAAAAGTAAAAAATAGGTTTGATTACCGATGCAAATCCTCTTAAATTTATATCAGTATTCCTCGTGTAATTCGTTCGAGTTGATTTTTTTCTAGACTGGGTTGAGGGGGTTACATTTGTGGGGTCAATCTTTTTTTATGTCCACCAAAAGAATAAAATAAAAAACTAGTACCGTAAGTATCTGAAAGACTTGATGCGCAAGCTCGAATCGATCACCAAAAATTATCAAGAGGTTTGTTTTTGTTTCTTGGTTGAATTTGTTAAAATCAAAAGATTAAGATAAAAAACACAATGATTTTAGAGTGGTTCGATCACGCCTACATCCACTACCTTAGCATATCACTAAGGATTTCAACCAATTCACTATGAAATGATACCTTTTTATCGGTTAAAGGGATAACCGTCACAACCATATCTTTTGGACTTGGCTAAGATAGAATCAACTCTAGTTTTTATCTAAGGTTAAACTAGAACCTCTCATTTTATAGCGTGGAATCATATTCTAGCCATTTATGACCGTTTGGATGTTTTGGAGCCGTTGCAAAGTCATAAAGTTGAGCATTAAATTTTTACTTGCATAGAGGTTTTGGAACCTTTACCAGAAGCTTCGAAACCTTACAAAAATATAGTCGTTACATGATTAAGGTTTCAAATCCTTTACCAAAGATTTCGAAACTTTTATTTAAAAACATAATTTTGACTATTTTAAAAACGTTTCAAACATTTCTAAAATCTTTCAAAAAAATTTCAAACTTATTTTTAAGTTGTTTGAACATAAGAATCATTTTTGAAAATTTTCAAATTAGTCTAGAATATTTTTTAATTATTATATCAAAATTTATATCTCAACAATATCTTTATACAAACACCAAACAACTGTTATGATATGTTAAAATCGTTTCAAAGGACATATGAAACGAATCACAAAATAATGAAAAATCGAAAATTGAAAAACTTTTGAAATTTAAAAACAAAAACAAAATTATTATTAAAAGTTGAACTTCGGAAAATTGATAACAAAAATAAAATACGAAAAGCAAGAGAAATAATGAACATCAATTATCACAATTAACATTAAAATTAATGTCTGTAAAACAAAATGAATGTAAAAAAGGCTACTGTTCCTATTAGGAATGAGAGAAAAATTAAGGGTATATAATTTCTATTCACATAGTAATATAAGTAATTAATGAAATATTAAGTCATCATATTATAGATAGATCTTTACAAATATGTAAAATATAAAATTCAAATATAAATATTTTAATAACAATATTAATCGGAATAACTTCATACCTAATATTGATATTAATCGAAATAACTTGACTTAAATGATCTTTTTTCACTATTTTTGAACCCCATATGGTTTAATATACATATGATCTATGAACCGGCGTTACGCTTGATTAGCTTATTAATAAGATATTTGTTTTTACGTATTAATTCATAGATCTGGCAAATTTGATTCGAGAATTGAAAACTGAACCTATTTATCTTAGCTGAGATTCAATTGAATCCGAATAAGATGATCTTAACGTGATCCGAAATACGAACCGAAATCGATCCGAATTCTAAAAGAATCGATATAGACCCGTAATCGATTTGAATAAAACTGATTTTCATCAGAACCGAAAGCAATCTGAAATTAACTTGATCTAAATCGAACATCAATCCAATTTAACCCGATAATTAAGTCAAAGTGAATGGATAATTTATTTTTATTATTGTTTAATTTTTAATAATATAATAAATAATAAAATAATATATGTATTATTATTTTTTGTATTATAATAATATTAGTTAATCACAACATCTGATAATAATTTAATGTTTAATATCGTATTTTCTTCTTTAAAAATCAAATTATTTTTTATCAATTAATCTCTATCAGAGCTGGACCTCTATTTTAATTCATCTGCTCGTAGTAAACACTAAAGGCATGTAATTCACGATGCAAATGGTGTTTGTATTTGAAAATATCTGTACAAAAAAATAACATAATTAATTTGAAGATAGAAAGTGCACCGGTAACATAAAAACAAGTCTTGAATAAATAATTCTCGTTCAAAAGTAATATTTAGCTGTAGATAAAATAAAGTATCTAAACCCAGCTACTCTTACATATTAAATTCAGTAACATATCAATTTTTGGATTTGAAAATATCTATAAAATCATCTCTTTTTTATGTATATTTTAAAAATATAAAAAACTATTGTATTTTAAAAATATAAAAAACTATTGTATTTTAAAAATATAAAAAACTATCGTATTCAAAACCATCGTCGATTATGAATTAAAAATATAGTTATACGATTGACTCGTGATTCATTAAATTTAGGTTAAAATGATTAATACTAATGATGATTGATTTCGAAATATTGAACTATTAAATTAAACTTGAATGATAATATTATCAAATAAAAAGACATGTTCGGCGAGGTTTTTACAAATAAAAAATCATGTTTTTTAACTAAAAATAAATAAAAAGATATATTTTTACAAGAATATATGATTAATTTTATATATAATATACACGATTAGATTCATACCCAAGTCCAACTCAAACCAAATTAACTCGAAAATTCAAAGATTGACCTGATCCGAACCGATCCAATATAGACCTCTCGAAAACATCTGACCCGTATTGACCTGACCTAAAATAATCAATCTGATATTAACCCAAATAATCGATTTGATATCCGAATTAAAACCCGAATCAAATTTTAATAGTATACAAAACAAACCCGAAACGAACCAAATCAATACAATCTGAACCAAAACTGAACCGAACAACCTGTTTGCCACTTTTACTAATCCATATACTATAGATAGATCATGGTAAATATTTTTTATAATAATTATTTAATTTTTATTAAAATCATAAAAGATTTTATGATTCAATGCTTTAAGAAAGAAGAATAATGAGACTAATCTTTTATAATCTCAAATCTTCTTGTTTCTATCCAATTAAGACACATAATAGGTAAAAAAAGGAGTGATGAGTGACTCAAACTATCAGGCGGAAAGTTTCGTTACCTAAAATTGATAACATCGACAAACAACTATTAATCGAGTGTGGATCAAACTTTTTTATGACTATTGATAAAATCATAATAAAAGGCTAGCGTCGTTAAAATCTCTGTACATGCAATAAAGACGGATGAACAAACCATAAAAACAGTGAAACATTTAAAAATAATAATAAAATCGGAATAACTTTATACATAATATTGATATTTTTAAAAATTTCCCAACAAAGACCGTTATCAGTTCTCACCTCTTGTACTAATAAAACATTTGCTCTATTGATAATCAATAATTCCCAATCATTTGACCCTCTTATTTTAATAACTATTCCTTTGATACCCCATTTCTGACATCTACAAACTACAATAATAAAATAAAAAAACAAAGTTTACATTCATCTTATTGAATTTCTTTATGCAGAATGGAATCCTTGACGATTTCTTGGGGATTCATAAATAAAAGTTCAAATGAATGAAGAAGCTTGAATTTCAGTCTATAAATACCATCTCAATTTCTCATATCATCCCACACCTTGAAAAACGCTCCCAATTCATCAATTTCTCTGTGTATTATTCTTAACCATGGGTGTTTTCACACATGAAATGGAGGTCACTGCCCCAATCCCCCCGGAAAAGGCATTCAAGGCCATTGTTCTCGATTTCGACACACTTTTCCCCAAGGTTGTTCCCGACTCGATCAAGAGTGTCGAGGTCCTTGAAGGGGATGGTGGCCCTGGGACTATCAAGAAGGTCACCTTTGGTGAAGGTACTTCATCATTGATTTCCTTTTCATTCTTACATATCTAGCTAATTAGCCCGTTTGATGTCTGATATAAAGACTTGGTTGGTTAATTGATGATAAATGCAGGGTTCGGTTTCGATTACGTGAAGCACAAGGTTAACGAGCTAGATAAGGATAATTTTTTCTACAGTTACACCGTGATTGAAGGCGATATCTTGAAGAACATACTTGAGAAAATCACTTACGATGTCAAATTCTCTCCAGGACCGAACGGAGGAGCCATTTGTAAGAGAACTACCAAGTTTTACTCCATTGGTGATGTGGAGATCAAGGAGGAAGCCATTAAGGCAGGAATGGAAAGGCAAGCCAAAGTTTTCAAGGCCGTTGAAGACTATCTTGTGGCAAACCCCGATGCATAAAATTCTGAATCTGTGTGTGATATAATTTTTCGTTGAATTGAAAAGGTTTATAATATAATCTCTCGTTTAATAGTGTGGTTTCCATGTTTCCTATGTTATCTCTTTGCTTGAAACTGTATATAATTGGTCTCTCAATCATCTATGTTTGCCATTTATAATAAAAGAGTGTTTGAGTGAAATTGTGTTATCGTTGATTTATGAAAATGAAAAGTTTGTAATTTAAACCAATGTTTACAATTAATGATGAAAAAAACTGCAATTATTTATCAAAAAGCAAGCAAACAACGTTGAAAAAACAGTAAAAAATGAGCAATTTTAAGTTATGTTTTGGAATCGTTAAAATAGAGATTCGAATAAGAAATTTATTGTCTCTTATTCTATTTTATAAGATATTTACAAACGTATCTCATATACTCAAAATGGTTGAGTCATGGATGGGAAGTTGATGCTCAAAATAGGAAGGTTATGAATAGAGTAAAGAATAAAGAACCTCATTATCCCACATGGATACGATAAATGAAGCTGAAAGTGTTTATATACACTTACCCGCATTACAATCATTTAATGACTTAAGATTATTTTGTACTTCACATGTAGTGAAGATTTGCAAATCTAATTTCATTTGGGTTTCAGTGCGTGACGTGGTTGACATGAATATTTAGATCAATAGGAATTTGAATTTTCTTTAAATATGAATATTAAATAGATAAAATAGACTATTTATGGTAATATTTAAATTAATTTTGGAATATTTCTCTTTGACCTAATTTTTTACTATAAATATGAACGAAATTCTCAGGTTTCAAAGCGCTCAAAAATCTTTTTTTTTGTCTCGTTTTTTACTTTGTTGATTGACAAAGACAAGAGTCTAAGTTCGAGAACTCTACAGTTTGTACTTTTATCGAAGATCTTCTTCTTGTTGTATCTTGGGAGACGAATGATCAAATAAATCAAGCACCGTGCAGTTGTCAGAAATTGTCTTAAGGAAACTACTTTCGCAGGCCTCAACTTCACAAACTTAATCCGATTTGATATTAAGTTTATGATTTCTGAAAATGAGTAAAGATTCATTGGTTGAAAAAAATGACTTAGAAGAGAGTGGTGAAGTAGGTGGTATGATTGGATAGGACCATGACTGGTGTGGTAAACCATACCCATGATATAATTTCTCCACTACATCTATGAGACTAACCAATCAAATACATATGGTTAATTATTTTTTTTCACATCATCATTTGTACCAAATGAATCTTCATTAATATTTACTGTAAATTAAGTTTAAAAACAATTTTTTAAGTGAAGATTCACTTGGTACAAATGATAAAGTAAAAAAATAATTAAATGGATGCATTTGTGTTCGGGTGCACTTGCATGACGTGGTTGATATGACATTACGGAGACGAACGATCAAATAAATCAAGCTTTGTGGAGTTGTCGGAAATTACCTTAAGGAAACTACTTTCGCAGGCCTCAACTTCACAAACTTAATCCGATTTGATTTTAAGTTTATGGTTTCTGAAAATGAGTAGAGATTCTTTGGTTGGAAAAAATAACTAAGAAGATAGTGGTGAAGTGGGTGGTATGATTGAATGGGATCATGACTGATCTGGTAAGCCAGACTATGATATAATTTCTCCACTACATCATCTATAGGACTAACCAATCAAATACATACGTTTAATTATTTTTTCCATCTCATCATTTGTACCAAGTGAATCTTCACTAATATTTACTGTAAATTAAGTTTAAAAACAGTTTTTTAAGTGAAGATTCACTTGGTACAAATGATGAGATGGAAAAAATTAAATGAATGCATTTGATTAGTTGATCCCATAGATGACGTAGTGAGAATAATTCATGATATAATTTATCAATAAATACAACAAAAATTGAGTAACAACAGGTGAGAAGGTTTTATTTAATTAAAAAATAACATAGTTTTAGATCGAAAAGTTTTAATTTCTATTAAATTATTGCTTTCTTTTCTCGTCACTTTTGTGGTCTTTTGATAGCCTCTTCAGCTGTAATATCACCAAACTACACTCTTTTTTTTTTCTCTTCTTCATCATCATCATTTTGAACTCGTCTAAAAATCTCGTAATCTCTTTTAAGTATTAAAAAAAATATCAATCAAAACTAAATTATTCATATCTGTCACTTACAACAGTCATATCAAATTAAAACCAAACTATATTATATTTTTGGTCAAGCGATTTTTTTACTGTTGAGATCAATTATTTTACCGAGGGCTGAGCAAAATTCGGCTCGAAAAAAATGAATAACTCGACTCGTTTTGACTCGACTCGAAAAAATTTCAAATAAAGTTTGAGTTGTAAAATATGACTCGTCAACTTGAATAACTTAAAAGTTTTTGACTCGACTCGATCGAATACTCACCCCTAATTTTACCCATCAAAATTTAACCTTTGTAACAATTATAAATTTAAAAAGTTATAATTTTCTTTTAAAATTTTTAATGTGTCGCGTAATCATTTCTTAACTATAATAACTATAGCAATAATAAATTAAAAGTTTAATAATTATAACATAAATTTTAAAAATTTAATAATCAAAGTGAAAACGTTTCACATAATTTATCCTTTTAAAGAACTTAAAAAAGCTTCCCCATAAATGGTGTCATGGATCAATCAAACCCCCATTATAATCCGTTCTAACCTCATATATTTATTAAATAAATAAATATTTTTTAATATTTTAATATAATTATAAAATATTATATTTTTATTCGCTTAATGTAATATACTAATGAATTACGAACTGGCACGGCGACTAGATTAGCCCACTAATAAAATATTTGTTTTATTGAAAGTCTCAAGTATTCTCAATAATTTGACTATATTATTTTACTAAGTAATTTGATTATACATATTAAGTCATATATTATAGATAGGTCTTGATAAATTTATAATATATATTTTTTAATTATAAAAGATATCATTATTATAACATAAATAGAAAAATGACTAAAAAATAATTTTTTTTTTAAAATACAACCCAAAGTAAAAAAAAATGTGAACATTTTCGTACCATAAAAATCCAGAAACTATTAGATATAATATTTTGTTTCTCAAGATTGATTATATTAATAAACAAATATCTATGAAGAATGGATCTAATATTTTTTAAGACCACCGACAGAATCATAATTAAGAATTAAAATCGCTAAAATCACTATACAAACAACAAACAACTGTTAGGGTATTCGTTTGATTCATCGATTGAAATAACATCTACATATAAATATTTTAACGATAATAATAATTAAAATAACTTTATACATAATATTGATATTTTTGTTTTTGAAAACTTCCCCAATAATGACCGTTATTAATTATCACCTCTTGCACTAATAAAACATTAGTTTTATTGATAGTCGATAATTCTTAAGCATTTGACCTATTATTTTATCAAATATTTTTTTTTCTGTAAGGGTCAATATCCTATTTTGCAGTCTATTTAATTAACAAGAATGGAAAGGCAGGCCAAAGTTTTCAAGGCCGTTGAGGATTACTTCGTGGCAAATCCCGATGCATAAAACTCTGCGTGTGTGTTTGACATAATATGTATAATGTTTTGGTGTTCGAATTTCGTGCAGTTCAAGATTTATGATATAATTTCTTATTTAATAGTGTGGTTTTCATGTTTCCTTTGTTATCTCTTTGTTTGAAACTGTAGATGATTGGTCTCTTGATATCAATCATATATATTTGCCATTTATAATAAAAGAGTGCTTGAGTTAAGTTGTATCATCTCTTGAAATCCTTACAGAACATGTTATTACCTCCACCATTGTTCGATAAATTCAGTTCGATCATGGTTTATGTGCCAAATTTAACTTGGTTATGTTCCGTTAAGATAAAACAAAAGGTGAAAGCTTAGACTTCCATTGTCGCTGTTGTGTTATCTGGTTCCAGCAGTCAATGAGTACCTTTGGTATATCAAGTCTATCTTTATGTTATGCCGTCTTGACGATAAATGTTAGATACGAATATGTTTTCGGACAAAATGAAGAATCTGGATGACATTATTGATAACACTACTTCAGAGCCTCTGTCAGTATTGATAATTTTTTTATTATCACAGAGTTTAATAATACTAAAAAGATTTAAATAAAGTTCGAGTTGTAAAATAAAAACTTGAATAATTCAAAAATTTTAGTAATTAAAGAATTTATTTTTAAGTACGATACAAGTTTTTCAATTTTTATAATATGTGTTGATATATAAAAATATAAAAAAATATTGACACATACATAAGAAAATATATATGCATATCTTATATGATTAGAGAAAGTCATTTAAATTGGAATCAAATCGTACTATAATATCATAAATAATTATAATTAGATATTTATAAGAACTCGAAAACTCAACTCGATTTAAATTTTTTAAACTCAAATCGAATAAAAAAATTTAAATAAAGTTTGAATTGTTTATTATGACTCGTTTACTCGAATAATTCAAAATTTTATAACTTGATTTAACTCGACCGAATACTCACTGTGGTAGCATAAAGTTGCTACTTCGCTGCTTCTTTATTTTTTTTTTCGTTAATGCAGAAACTTTCATGTTGCAAGCAAATCAAAGCATTTGATACTATATATATACACACACATATATGTTTAATGTTTAAGTGACAAATAAGTACTTAAATTATATTTTTTAGATAAATATTTAAAATAATTTTCGAGCTAAACATGTATTTAATATTTTTAACGTTATTTAAATAGGTGTCCGTCATGACTGTCAGTTAAAATTTTTGTTAGCCAATAAAAATATGATATATGATAATATATTTTTTTAAAAAATATTTTGACTTTATTTAAATAAGTGTCCGACGTTGATCGCGGTTTCGGCAATGGAATGAAACGCCCTCTCCTCTCCGAACGACTTATACACCGTTCTTCGTTAGTTATGTCATTGTTTATCGTGAATTATTCTAATAAACTGTTCGACGATTTCGGTATTTCGTACAACTTCAATCAATTTTTGACAATAAAATGATGAGATAAATGATTGTGATGATTCGGCGACAGATGTGATCGGTAACAGCATGATAATCGAAGATGAAACTAGGTCAAACCGAGATTTGAGTTTTGGGTGTTAGGTATTCTGATTTTAGGTTATTTTGTGAATTTTGGGTTATTCTCTGCTTGTAAATAGCTTGCTGCTTTTGTTTAGGTGTGAGTCCCCAACTAACCACTGATTTCTACTAAAAAACATGCAGGACTCTTCTTTCGATCTTACGGAAACAGATTCAAAGAGCGATCAAGACAGAAATGCGAATGCCAGACTCTCTGCTCCGGCTTCATTTCTTGACTGCTTTGTGAATGTGAGCTTTGAAATATGTAGCAGCTTTCTTGTGAACCAAGAAAGTGATTTTAAACAATTTGGCCTTGTTTTTCACAGGGTTGAGATGCAAAGGTTTTATTGGACAGAGACAATACTGATATAAATGCCTTGAAACGTTTATAGGTTTCATGGCCATTAAATTGAATTAAACACTCATTTAATTTGATATTAAATGGTGTATGAGAAAATCATTTTTGGGTCCTTAAATATTAGGCTATTTATAGGTTTAGCCCTTGGAGCTCAACTATAAATAGGCTTAACCTTTTTCATTTGAAATCATCCCAAAATCTCAACCATCTCTCTCGATTGGTTCTTTCTTCTCCCATTTGTTGTTTTCGGAAATTCTTAGAAATTCTATTTGTTTGTATCATTTTGGTAATAGTGAAGTTATCATCCGGTGGTGGTGCCCGAGGAGTAGACATTTGTCGAACCATGTAAATTCTCTGTGTTCTCTCCATTATTTATTTTAGTTGTTTATTTGGATTTTTCATTGGATTACAATATTCAATAGTTTGACGGGTTTGTCCGTTGTGCAAACTTTGGTGGTTTCAATCTTGACATTTCAACTCAGATTTGAAACTATGTTCGTGTGAAAAATAACCCAGTTTCCCCAACAATTGGTATCAGAGCTTCGGTGAAAGGTTATCTCGGTTGCTGCAAAGAATTGTGATATTGTGACATTACATGTCTAGGAAAGTTCTGTCTAGGAAAGACTTGATATTTAAGTAATCCGTGTGATTCACCTCTCTTTCTTGGGAACTTACCTGATGTAGTGTTCTCAGTATTCGGTTCTTGTTATTGAATATTGTTTGTTGTCGGCAAAAGATGGGTCAGATGGGGCATCAAGCTCTTTTACTGTACCGGTAAGGAGAATGATGTCCAATGCAAGCTTCTCAGTGGAGCTGTTTGATGGATTCGATCATTTCGGCATGTGGCAAGGTGAAGTGCTAAAAGCTTTATTCCAATAAGGTTTGGATGTTGCCATTGAACAAGAAAAACCCGAAGATATGATGGAGAATAATTGGAAAACAATCAACCGTATGGCGTGTGGTACGATTCGATCTTGCCTTTCCAGGGAGCAGAAGTATGTCTATAAGAATGAGACTTCTGTATGCAAGGTGTGGAAAGCATTGGAGGAAAAGTTCTTAAAGAAAAGCTCTCAGAATCGTCTCTACATGAAAAAAAAAAGATTGTTTCGATTTGATTATCAACCAGGCACCAGTATGAATAAACACATCACTGCCTTGAATGAGTTAGTGTCAGACTTATTGGGCAAGGATGAAACTTTCAAAGATAAAGATTTGACTTTAATATTGTTGTCATCACTTCCAGATGAATTTGAGCACCTTGAAACAACGTTACTTCATGGAAAGGAAGAAGTGTCCTTTAAAGATGTAATTGTTACTTTGTATAGTTACGAGCTCAGAAAGAAAACCAAGATAGAGAACAAGAATAATACAGCAGAGGCCATGATGGTAAGAGGTCGCTCGAAAAGCCAAAGATCAAAGTGGAGAGAAAAATCTAAGTCAAAGTCCAGACTTGAGAAAGATGAATGTGCTTTTTGCCGTGAGAAAGGCCATTGAAAGAAAGATTTTCCGAAGCTAAAGAGAAAAGGAAAAATTGCTCTAGATGCATGTGTTGCAGAGCATGATACTAGTGACTCTGAAATATCACTAGTTGCTTCACAATTAACTTTTCATTTAGATGAGTGGATATTGGATTCAAGTTGCACCTATCTTATGTCCCTTAATCGAGAGTGGTTCTCCGATTTAGCAGAACTAAATGGAGGAGTTGTTTATATGGGCAATGATAACGCCTGTAAAACTGTTGGGATAGGTTCAATTCGATTGAAGAATCAAGATGAATAAACTAGAGTTTTGACTGATGTTCGATATGTGCCTAGTTTAAAGAAGAATCTCATCTCGTTGGGAGCCTTGGAATCTAAAGGCTTAGTTGTTACTATGAGAGATAAAATTTTAAAAATTACATCTGGTGTGTTGGTGATAATAAAGGGCGTAAAAAAAATAACTTGTATTACGACCAAGGTAGTACAATTATTGGAGCAGGAGAAGTAGCTTCCGAGGGAGACAAATTGGATTCAGCCATGTTAAGGCATATGCGGTGGGACATGCTGGTGAAAAATCCTTGCAAATTCTGGAAAAGCAAGGATTATTGAAAGGTGCAAAGGATTGCAAGTTAAACTTTTGTGAGCATTGTGTTCTGAGAAAGTAAAAGAGAGTGAAATTCGGCACCGCTATCCATAATACAAAAAGTATTTTGGATTATGTTCACTCAGATATATGGGGTCCTTCCAAAATAGCGTCGTTGGGAGGAAAATACTATTTTGTAACTTTTATTGATGACTTTTCTAGAAGAGTTTGGGTGTATCCAATGAAGTCTAAAAATGAAGTTCTCAAAGTTTTCCTAAAGTGGAAAAATATGATCGAGAACCAGACTGGCAAGAGGATTAAACGACTTAGGACGAACAATGGAGGGGAATATAGAAGTGATCCGCTCTTTAATGTTTACCAAGAGTTTGATATTGTTCGACACTTCACTGTTAGACATACATCACAACAGAATGGGGTAGCAGAGCGTATGAATCGAACGTTACTTGAGAAAGTTCGATGTATGTTGTCCAATGTTGGGTTGGAAAAACCATTTTGGGCTGAGACTGTGACATATGCTGGTCATCTTATCAATCGTCTATCGTCATTAGCGATTGAAGGAAAAACACCATTGGAGGTATGGTCTGGAAAACCTACTACAGATTATGATTCCTTACATGTATTTGGATCCACTTCATACTATCATGTGAATTAGTCAAAGCTTGATGTTAGAGCAAAGAAGACCCTCTTTATGTGAATCACCCATGGAGTGAAGGGATTTTGTCTTTGGTGTTTAGAGACAAAGAAGATAATTTGTAGTAGAGATGTTACCTTTGATGAATCTATCTTGTTGAAGAAGGTAACAAATGGAGATGTTCATACGGGTAGTATTCCACAGTAGGTGGAGTGTACTCCAAAACAGGTGGAGCTTCAACGAACGGTGATTAGTCTAGTAATTGATGTTACTGATTCTCTAACTCCAATAAAAGAATCAGAAGATGATGTTCAAACCCAAGAACCATTAGAGACACCAGAACCACTTGCAGTTAGAAGGCCAAGGAGAGAAATCCATAGACCTGCTCGATTTATAGATATGGTGGCCTATGCCCTTCTAGTTGTTGATGTTGATATCCCTGTCACTTATCAAGAAGCAGTGCAAAGCTTAGAAAGTGATAAGTGGAAAATTGCTATGGATGAAGAAATGCAATCTCTCCAAAAGAACAACACCTGGGATTTGACGTATTTATCGAAAGGTAAAAGGGAAATTAGATGCAAGTGGGTATTTGCAAAGAAAGATGGATCTCCCAGCAAGAAAGATTTTCGCTACAAGACAAGATTGATAGCTAAAAGGCTACGCTCAGAAGGAAGGAATTGACTACAATAAAGTATTTTCCCCTGTTGTGAAGCATTCCTCCATTAGAATATTGTTAGCCTTGGTAGCACTGTTGAATTTGGAGCTAGCTCAACTCGATGTAAAGATGGCTTTCTTGAACGATGATTTAGAAGATGAAATTTATATGACTCAGCCAAAAGGATACAAGGATGTTGGTGGTGAGAAACAGGTTTGCAAGCTGAACAAATCGCTTTATGGATTAAAGCAATTTTCGAGGCAGTGGTATAAGCGATTTGATAATTTCATGATGAGGCAGAAGTACACAAGAAGCGAATATGACCATTGTGTGTATTTACGAAAGCTACAAGATGAGTCTTTCATTTATCTTCTCTTGTATGTTGATGATATGTTGATCGCTTCAAAGAGTCAACAAGAGATTGACAGATTGAAGGCTTAGTTGAATCAAGAGTTTGAGATAAAAGATCTTGGTGAGGCCAAGAAGATTCTCAACATGGAGATAAGTAGAGACAAACGGAGAGGCAAGCTTTGTTTAACTTAGAAGAATATTTGAAAAATGTATTACAATGTATTGATATGAATGATAATACAAAACATGTAAATACCCCACTCGCTTCTCATTTGAAACTTATTTCTCAGTTATCTCCTAAAACTGATAAAGAGCGAGAATATATGGCAAAAGTTCCATATGCTAATGCAGTAGAGAGCTTGATGTATGCGATGGTGTGTACGCGGACTGACATTTCACAAGCAGTTGGAGTTGTGAGAAAGTACATGCATGATCCTGGAAAAGGACATTGGCAAGCTATGAAATGGATTCTACGGTATCTCCAACAAACTGTAGATATTGTTTTAGTGTTTGAGCATGATGAAGCACTTGGTCAGGTTGTGGTTGGATATGTTGATTCTGACTATGCTGGTGATTTGGATAAGCATCGAAAAACTACTGGATATTTGTTTTACTCTAGCAAAAGCGCCAGTGAGTTGGAGGTCTACTTTACAGTCTACGGTAGCTTTGTCTAGTACAGAGACAGAGTATATGGCAGTTTCAGAGGCTGTTAAAGAAGCAATTTGACTTAATGGATTGTTGGAAGACTTATGAGTTGTTCAAAGTCATATTAGTCTTTATTGTGACAATCAGAGTGCTATTCATTTAGCGAAAAATCAAGTCTACCATTCAAGGACTAAGCACATCGACGTGAGGTATCATTTTATGCGGGAGATCTTTGAAGAAGGAAAGATTTTACTTCAGAAGATTGTGACAGCAGAAAATCCTGCAGATATGTTGACCAAGATGGTAACAACAATCAAGTTCAATCATTGTTTGAACTTGATTAATATCCTGCGAGTTTGAGCACCTTCGGGTGTATGGCGCTCGTGAGCGTATTTGGAGGCACTATAGAAGATAACTTTATTTTGGGGAGTTGAAGAAGACTTGAGAAACTTGGTGAATTTGAAGCCAAGGTGGAGATTTGTTATAAATGGCTTGAAACGTTTATAGGTTTCATGGCCATTAAATTGAATTAAACATACCCATTTAATTTGATATTAAATGGTGTATGAGAAAATTATTTTTGGGTCCTTAAATGTAGAACTAATGTTTTGATATAATAATTGAAAAATAGTTTTGGACTAATTTGAAAAGATTTCAAAAATGGTTCTTATGTCCAAACTACTTGAAATTATATTTAAGATGTTTTTGAGAAAGTTTAAATATGTTTTGAATGATTCAAAGAAACCAAAGAACTGATTTTTACCCAGGTGTTTCGATACACCCTCAAGGTGTTTCAATACCTATTCTTCAATGCCATGGTTTCAAAGGCAAAACTACAGTGGTATCGATACTGGTATCGATACCTTTTCACCATTGTGATGTTTTGTTTCAAACCATGTTTCGAAACACCCCCAACGGTCAAAACGATTTTATGAAAACCCTCAACGGTTAGGAGCGGTATCGATACTGGTATCGATACCAATTTATAAATGCAGGTCAACGGCTATTTCCCCAAAAAACTGTTTCAAAACAGCCTTCACGTGTTTTGATACTGCCTGCACCAGAAGAGGAAATATGCCTTGAAATCAGCTCCAAACGGCTCCAAACTATTCCCAACGGTCACCAACGGCTAGAAGCTCATTTGGGATGATAAAAGGAAGCCTCAAGCATCAAGAGAAGACTAATGCTTCAATTGTAACAACATTATGATCAAAAAATTATCTTAGTGCTTAATTCTCATCTTTTGGATAGACAACACTTGTGAGCTCAATGTTAATGTATGCTCAAGTGTCTTAGGATTGGGTGAGTGCTTAGTTGTAAACACTAGCCTTATTAGAAGGATTCAAGTTTGCTAAGTTTTCTCTTTGTTGAGTGAATTCCCAAAGTTCGGGTTGTGAACTTTGGATGCTAGATTCGAGTTTGAGTGTAGGATTGTAAGGTTATCCCTTTGGCCTCAAAAGGTTGAAATTCTTAGTGAATTTGAAAATCCTTAGTGGGAAGCTAAGGTAGTGGATGTAGGTACTTGTTCGAAGGCCGAACCACTCTAAAATCATTGTGTTATTTTTGCTTCCAAAACAAATCACCCAAAGTGTTCTTTCTCCATCAAATTGGCAAGTTAATCGGTTGTGTATCGAGCCACTCCAAGCCCAACATTAAATATTAGACTATTTATAGGTTTAACCCTTAAAGCTCAACTATAAATAGGCCTAACCTTTTTCATTTGAAATCATCCCAAAATCCCAACCATCTCTCTCGATTGGTTCTTTCTTCTCCCATTTGTTATTTTCGGGAATTCTTAGAAGTTTCATTTGTTTGTATCATTTTGATAATAGTGAAGTTATAATCCGGTGGTGGTGTCCGAGGAGTAGACATTTGTCAAACCTCGTAAATTTTCTAGGTTCTCTCCATTATTTACTTTTGGTTGTTTATTTGGATTTTTCATTGGATTAAAATATTCAATAGTTTGACGGATTTATCCGTTGTGCAAACTTTGGTGGTTTCAATCTTGACATTTCAACTCAGATTTAAAACTACGTTCGTGTGGGAAATAACCCGATTTCCCCAACAAATACTACCGAGAAGTTTTCTTTTGGTAACATAAACTTGGTCAGAGGATTCGAAGTCGCCGATGCAATTAAAAGTGTCGTGGAGAGCTCGATCGGTGCTCCGGATAGGAACTCGATCAATCAATTCGACAACCCATACTTCAAGAACTTGGTTGATGGGAAGGGCTTGTTAGGCTCCAATCAGATTTTATATTCAAGTGATTTGGCAGGTTCCACAACGAATAGCCTAGTCGAAAGCTACAGCAAGTATTCGATGCTGTTCTTCACCGACTTCGCCAACTCCCTGATCAAGATGGGGAAGAACTGCAAAGCTGTTAACTCAGATTTTATCTTCTGTATATTCGCTTTCGTATATCGCAAACAATAACTCAATCCGAATACTCCATTATTAATTATAATACAGATGATCAAAGTACAGACCATCAGTACTCTTATTATATCCAATCAAACATGTGAAACATGGAAATCACAACAGTAAACGTTCACAACAATGAAACAACATATATATTCAAACACACGGAGATTTAATTTTAGGCGTCGGGGTTTGCCACCAGATAATCTCCGACGGCCGTGAAAACCTGGGCTTGTTTCACCATTCCTTCTTTAATTGTTTCTTCCTTGATCTCGATATCACCAACAGGATAAAACTTGGTTGTTCTCTTACAAATCGTTCCTCCGTTCGGCCCTGGGACGAACTTGTTCTCGTAAATGATTTTCTCAAGTACGTTCATCAAAACATCGCCTTCGAACACGGTGTAAGTGTACGAAAGATTATCCGTGTCTAATTCATCAACCTTCTGCTTCAGATAACTAGGTCCCCACCCTGCATTCATCATCAACAGATACATCAACATAACTAACATATAACCATGTCAGACACATATTCATATCCGACGAGTTCATTATGTTTCTGAAAAGTAAGACTGAAGTATGATACCTTGAGCAAAGGTGATCTTCTTGATAGTTCCTGGTCCACCATTTCCTTCAAGGACCTCAACGCTCTTGATTGCGTAAGGTGCAACCTTAGGGAAGAGTGTGTCGAAATCAAGTGTGGTGGCCTTGAATGCCTTTTCCGGTGAGATTGGTGCAGTGACCTCCGTTTCAAGTGTGAAAACACCCATGGTTAAGAATACTATTACTACAGAGAGAAATTGATGAGAACAGATGATACCCTCAGCTGGTATTTATAGACTCAAACTGAAAGCTTTGTTCATACTGTTTAACTTCTTTATTTGCAAATAGGATAAGAGAAAATAGTTTATGAGTCAAATGTTTCCAGAACAACTCAGATGCATAAGCATTTGATTTGGTTGGTATTCCCCCGTGTCCCTTAAGAGATTTTGTATTGATTTTTTATTATTTTAAAAAAATGTGTAAAAAATATGATATTAAACAATTAAAATAATAATTTTATTTCAAAAAATTAAATTTTATTTTATTAAAAATTAAAGAAATAATAATAAAAAAGAAATATGCTTTGTAAAAATTGTTATTTTTTAACTAGACAATTTTAAAATATAAAAAAATTATTAAGTGAGACAAAAAATATATTTTTATAAACCATTCAAATGTTACTCATTTGCATACGTATTTTATTTAAGAATTTGATACGATCTAATTGTTTATAATTTTAAATGTTACTCATCTGCATACGTATTTTATTTGATTGGTAGTAGTATTTTTTTAGGAAATGAATGGAGAATTTCCATTCAGAGATGAGGCCTACATGTTCTATATAGTTTATTATTAGTGAGAAATAAAAAATCGAAGAAAAAATAATTAGAAAATACAGTCAATGAGAAGACTTGGATCATCTAGAAAGAAAAGCTTAACTAAGTATTCGTGATAATGACTCAAAATATTAATAATAAAAAGGTTTAATATATAATTAAGTGTTCAAATTATGTTTATGGATTGTTTTAGATGCTTAAATTATTTTTAGCATGAAATAATTAAATACTTATTTTGATAACAAATTATCAAACTTCTCAATCAAGTTTTCCAACTTACTAAATTGACCTATTTTGGTCATTACCATTAAAATTTAAGGTAAATTAAACAAATAATCACCATACTATTGTCGTTTTAGGATCATGCATTCATGCATACATCAGACATGTTAGGATTAGAATCATGCAACACATGCTAACCATAACATTCTGAATCTGTTTCGTAATAGTGATGCAGAATTCACTCATCCTCTAATAAATGAGGGAATAGACGAACACAACCACTTCGTCATCAAGATCTACCACTTCCTCAGAAGTTGTGTAGATCATTTCACAAAGATCCACCACTCCCGCAGATATTGTGTAGATCGTTTTCATCAAGATCTACCACTCCCTCAGATGTTGTGTAGATCATTTCACGAAGATCCACCACTCCCGCAGATGTTGTGTAGATCGTTTTTATCAAGATCCACCACTTTCTCAGATGTTGTGTAAATCGTTTTCACAAAGATCCACCACTTCTTCAGATGTTGTGTAGACCAATTTTCGCGAAGATCTACCACTTCCTCAGATATCGTGTAGGTCAATTTCCACGAAGATCCACCACTTCCTCAGATGTTGTGTAGATCGTTTCACGAAGATCCATCACTTCCTCAGATGTCGTGTAGATCATTTTCCACGAAGATCTGTCACTTCCTCAGATGTCGTGTAGATCAATTTTCCACGAAGATCAAGCCACTTCCTCAGATGTAGTGTAAATCAGTTCATCACAAGATTAAGCCACTTCCTCAGATGTTGTGTAGATGAGTTATTCACGAAGATCTAGTCACTTCCTCAAATGTCGTGCGGGTCAATATTGCATAAAAGATCTTATCACTTCTTCAGATGTAGTACCGATCAGTTTTTCATGAAGATCTTACCACTTCCTCAGATGTAGGGAAGATTTATTCACTTTCGGTCGTACCACATCATGCTATTTTGTTAAATTATTTCGTAGTATTAGATTTACGTATTCCTTGCAAGATAATTTGTTTCATCAAAATGGAGAGATGACTAATCTGGAGATGCAGGTAAAGCTAAAGATGATGCCGATTGGAGGATATAAATGCTGAAAATAGCAGGATGGAATGAGCTATTATGCCTAACATGTTTTTATGAACAGATAAGGGGAGGAAAAATGAAACATGGGGCAAGTTAAACGTCCATTGAAATCCATTATTGCGAATGGTCAATGATTTAATTCATTGATTTCAACTGATTGTACCCAGAGTAATGGTACAACTAGCCCGGAGCAAACGACTACCGGTAAAAGCATAACAAATCCGTTGATTCCTGTGCATTTAGGAAAAATGCATTGATAAGGATCATTCGAACGTCTATTGAAATCCATTTTCACGAATGGTCAAGGAATTAAATCTTTAGTACCGACTGATTGTACCCAGAGTAATGGTACAACTAGCCCGAAGCAAACGGCTACCGGTAAAGGCGAAGCAAATCCGTTAATCCCTGGGCATTTGGGAAAAATGCATTGATAGGGACCACTCAAATATCCATTCAAATCTATTCTCGCGAATGGTCAAGGGATTAAAACCGTAAAGGAAATCCAATATCATAATTGGTACCAACTGATTGTACCCAAAAAATGGTACAACTAGCCCGGAGCAAACGGCTACCGGTAAATGCAAACCAAATCCGTTAATCCATGTGCATATGGGAAAAATGTAACTGAACCAAGATCACTGCTTCTTCAGCGTTACAGCGGAATCAAATGTCAGAACTCATCTTCTCATTGATGGTGCAGTCAAATTCAGTATCAGAACCTTTAAAGACGTTGCCTCCCTATCAGTCCTGCAGTTGGATCAAATCATGACACTGAAGCTGAATTAGAGTTATAAACCATCTCCTCGACGGTGTTGTAGCTGTATCAAATAATATAATTCATCTCATAGTCGGTGCTATAGATGGACCAAGATTTATAGACCTTGTAGCTCCATCAACGTTGCAAAAAAGATCAAAATTTTCTCCGAAGATAGCAACATCATCAGAGTCGTTGTAGAACAAGCATATTTTACCTCATACAACAAGTCAAGCACTGATCGTCTTCTTCAACAGATCGTCAGTTTTGAAGATTTTGCTAATAAGAGCGGTAGAGTTGATCAAGTCAAAGCTCTGAAAGAAGAAGCGGTGGCCAAAAGAACCCCAACCTTACCAAGAAGAACCATTACCATACCAAAAAGAACCTCAACCTTACAAAAAGAACCATAACCTTACCAAAGAAGAATCCCTAAACCACGTTAGATGAAATGGGTTATTCTTTATCTTTGCTCTATTGCCGTTACACAACAATGAGCAAAGAGGGGCAGCTATAATAACCCATTCCATCCCTTCAGCCCAACATCATCAAGCCCAATTAAATAAACCCACAATAAATCAAATTAACCCAATCCAAAAGCCTAACCCTAATTATCAACTAAATCCTAGCCTCCCTAACCCCATGGAGTTACCGCCGCCTTGCCTTTTTTAGGCTTATCAGATATGCCACGTGCCCCGATTTCATTGGCTGAGGAGGTCGGCCACCGCCCACCGTCTGCTTCGCCGCCCTCATCACATCAAGCCTGCTCAAAATTAAAGAAAAACACTGTAAAATCTAAAGTGTTCAGATCCAAATCCTAGTTTTTATTATTATTATAACATGTAAACATGGGTATATAAACCCATATTCGAACCATGTAAAGAGGAGGACGAAATCGAATGAAAAAACGGTAGATTCGAAGCAAAATCCATAGCAAACATATCATTCGAACAAAAAAGAGAGAGAAACCGAAACTTAACTTTTAGATCTACGAGTGTTTGCGCTTCTAATCGAAAATCCAAGGCTAGATCCTTGTTCTCCGTGTCGAGATCTTTCGAAAAGCCCTTGACTTTTTGATTTTCGTCACCGGCAACGGTGGCTGGTACGGCGGCCGGCGACGATCGACGGTGGTGCGGTGCCAGCATCTTCAGAGAAGTTGAGAGCTTTATCTGAAGCTCTGCCCTTGGTTTAGAGACAAATGAAGTAATGAGCAAAAAATAAAAAATGGCATATATATGCGCCGTCTAAAACGTCACCGTTTGGTGCCGGATATTAAGGCCCAAAACGGTGTCGTTTTGGACCTCCAGATCCAGCTCCATACCCGGAATCCGACCCTGACCCGCTTCTTAACCCGACAAAGAGGAGAAATCACATGCGCAGTCCTTTCATCTCCAGTATCCTTGCGTTTCTGCTCTCCAATTTCAATTTTCTTACGATTTGGTCACTTTTTTACTTATTTTGGTCACATAATTTTAAATGCCTTCGATTCCAGTCCCTAATCTATACTATTTTGATCTAATATATTTTTATATTATTATTACTATATTATTACCTATTTTATTATCATTATTGTATTTTGTTATTATATATTATTATATTTTATTATTGTTCTATTATATCATATCATCATCATATTATTATTATTAGTATTATTATTATTATTATTATTATTATTATATTTTTGGTTTTCGTATTGATATGGTTTATTAATATTATTAAGTTATATTATAATATTAACAGTATATTTTTATTATTATATTTATAGGTTGTTGTACATTATTTCTATTATGTCTTAATTTTAAGGTAAGTTAAATATACGGGATTGTAACATTAAATATTAACACTAAATTTATATTTTCGTTCATACAAAATATTTTATAACCGACAGGTGCCGATTTCGGGCGTTGTAAGGGTGCTAACCCTTCCCTATACGTAACAGACTCCCGAATCTAGCTCTGGTTCATGGACGCAATTTTGGTGTTTCAATCGCACCGGATAAAAAAATCGATTGGTGGCGACTCCTCGGACGAAAACTGGTGATTACAATTAATTTATCTCTAATTCATCTAGTATATCTAATTTTTCAAATGATTACGGGGAGATAAAAATTGAAACTCTTCAAGTCCTATTAAGGCGTTGGAATCTCGTTCATATAGTGTAACTTGTTTATTTAAGAATCTGATATAATCCAATTGTTTACTATTTCAAATATTGCCCAAACAACTCACCTGAATACATATTTGATTTGATTGGGGTAATATTCTCTAGGAAACGATTGGAGAATTTCAATTCAAAGATGAAGGCTAAAAGTTCTATATAGTGTATTATTATTGATATAAATCAGAATAACGAGTAATTTAATTTAAAAGTGTTATTCAAAGATGATCAAAGCATAGATCATCAGTACTCGTATTATATCCAATTAAACATGTGAAACATCGAAATCACAACATCAAACGTTCACAACAATCAAACAACATATATATTCAAACACATGGATATTTAATTTTAGGCGTCGGGGTTTGCCACCAGATAATCTCCGACGGCCGTGAAAACCTGGGCTTGTTTCACCATTCCTTCTTTAATTGTTTCTTCCTTGATCTCGATGTCACCAACGGGGTAAAACTTGGTTGTTCTCTTACAAATCGTTCCTCCGTTCGGCCCTGCGACGAACTTGTTCTCGTAAATGATTTTCTCAAGTACGTTCATCAAAACATCGCCTTCGAACACGGTGTATGTGTAGGAAAGATTGTCCGTGTCTAATTCATCAACCTTCTGCTTCAGATAACTCGGTCCCCACCCTGCACTCATCACCAACAGATACATCAACAGAACTAATATATAACCATGTCGGACACATATTCATATCCACGAGTTCATTATGTTTCATAAAAGTAAGACTGAAGTATGATACCTTGAGCAAAGGTGATCTTCTTGATTGTTCCTGGTCCACCATTTCCTTCAAGGACCTCAACGCTCTTGATTGCGAAAGGTGCAACCTTAGGGAAAAGTGTGTCGAAATCGAGTGCAGTGGCCTTGAATGCCTTTTCCAGTGAGATTGGTGCAGTGATCTCCGTTTCAAGTGTGAAAACACCCATGGTTAAGAATACTAATTACTACAGAGAGAAATTGATGATAAAAGATGATACCCTCAGCTGGTATTTATAGACTCAAACTGAAAGCTTTGTTCTTACTGTTTAACTTCTTTTAATTGTGAATCTGAAAGATAAAATAGTTTACAAGTCAAATGTTTCCAGAACAACTCAGCTGCATACGCATTTGATTTGGTTGGTATATTCATTCCCTCAGTGTCACTTAATAGGTCTTTTATTGATTTTTTTTATAATTTTGAAAAACTTGTGTAAAGATATAATATAAAATAATTAAACTGATATTTTTATTTTTAAAAAGTTAAAAATTATTTTATATAAAAGAAATTTACCTAAAAATATTAATTGAGATATATTTTTAAAGACAACCATCCTAAAATGATCAATATATCTCAATTTCATTCAGTATATCTAATTTTTTAATTAATAACAACGAGACAAAAACTCGAAACTCATCGAGTCTTATTAATTCATTGAAATTCTTTTCATACATTTAATTTCTTTATTTAAGAATTTGATACGATCCAATTATTTATAATTTCAAATGTTTCCCAACCACTCATCTCCATAAGTATTTGATTCGATTAGGAGTAGCATTTTTTGGGAAATGAATATTGGAGAATTTCAATTCAAAGGTGTGGTCTACATGTTCTATATAGTTTATTATTAGAGTGAAATGAAAAGTCGAAGAAAAAATAATAAGAAAATACAGTCGATGGGAAGAGTTCGACCATCCAGAAAGAAAGGTTTAACTAAGTATTCGTGATAATGACTCAAATTATTAATAATAAAAAGATATAATATATAAATAAGTATTCAAATTATGTTTATGGATCATTTTTCGTGTCTAAACTATTTTTAGCTCAAAATAATTAGATGCCTATTTTGATCACAAATTATTGAACTTGTCAATTAAGTTATCCAACTTATTAAACTGACCTATTTTGGTCATTACCATTAAAATTTAAGATAAATTACACAGATAGTCATCATACTATGGGATTGGTATCGAAATGACTACAATACTTTAAAAAGTGTCAAATACACTAGTCAACTATTAAAATAGTATCAAAATAGCCACCGACCATTAAAAATTAACGAAATGATGATGTGACAGTTAAAAATAAAATGAAATTGTAACACATCTATTCTCTGTCATTCATACATTTTTTTTAAAATTTACTCTTAATTTTATTATTATAAAATAATAAAATTATTTAATTAGTCATTGACACACCTAACTAAAGGAGAAAAATAACTTAACATAACAATTACCTTGTGAGGATTCAAACCTAGGTATGCATGGACAAAAATAAGTGTGCAAACCATTGAACCAACAAAGGAATTTTAATGATACTAAATACCAATATTAATATTTATCCACTATTATTATCTATATTTTTTTTACATTTTATGTATAAATATATATTTTGTGTTTTAAGATAAATTTTAGGGATATAGAAAAAATTATCCTATAATTAAGAATCTACGGTAAAAATTACAGTAAATTGAAGATGTCACAAGCAGGTGTGGTGTCTTTATCAATTTTTTATTAATAAAATTTTATTTTGGTTAAAGATATTGTCAGTGGTAACACCAAGGTAAAGTAATTCTCGAAAAAAATATTTAACAAGTTAAAGTAATTCTCGAAAAAAATATTTAGCAAGTTATTCTGGTCATTTATTTCTACATCGAAGGATTTGTATTCTACAATTTTTTTATTCAAATTAATGGAACATAATTGTATAGGAAATATGGGTAAATACTGCTTATTATTGTGGCATAAGATAAAGACATGAATATATTTTCAATCGTTACAATGATTAATCTATCTTTAATTCATGGGTTAATTACTGCGGAGGTTACGTTTGTTTGTCTTTAGTACAAATTTAGTCACTGATTTTGAAAATCAACCAGTATGGTCACGTACGTTTTCGGACTGTGAACTTATGGTCCCTCCGACGTTAAAAGCCGCGAAGGGTTAACGGAAAGATGATTTGACACAATAAAAAAAGGGTAAATTACCTAAATAGTCATTAAATAATTATCTTATTGTTATTTTATCTTTAATTTAACCATTAGAATTTAAATTTTTATAATTTTACCATCATCCATGTTGAAATAAAAAGGGTTTCTTGACTGAAAATTTTTCAGTTCAATACCTCAAGATATCCAACAATTCCTCAACTATCCATCACTGCTTAGTATCTTTAACAACGCTTGGAATTTTTACAACATCGTACCATGTTGTTTGCTGCGAGAAGGGTAAATTAAATTATTTGACTCCATTCGAATACTTTCTAGCTGAATTGATTAGCACTCCGCCTAAGCGCTCAATTCATTTAGCAATTCGTTAACGAGAAGGTTGATAAATCAAACTCTGCGGTCTGCACCGTTCCTACCTCCTACGCCGCAAACAACTCATCATGCAAGTGCTGTTGCTGCTAGCCACTCACTCCGGCATCTCTGCAGTGGCTATGGGTCTCCTCCTGCCTCAACGACCCCCGCTCACACTCTTCTCTCCTAATTTTCTCAATTCAATCAAAACTCGGAAACTAAACCCTCTGTTCTCCTCTTTCGCTTCCTACGATCCTCTTAATGCTAAAAGATCTAACCTTTCTTCGTGCAAAGCTTCTTTTTCCGCCGTTTCACCGAGTGCTACTTCCTTTAACACTGACGCTGACAAAGCAAAGCTCGCTCAGGTACTCCCTACCCCTCACTCTCTTTTTCTTAATCTCAGATTTTGCCCTTTTAGCTGATAATTCTAGGTTTATGCTCTTTGGTTTAGCTTGTCCAAAATTTATATAATATCTATTGGATAGTTAGAAGAATTCAAAAAAAACTAAAAAATACAACCAGTAATCCGCATTGTTCATGTAATTATTAAAATCAAAATACAGATTAGAACTAGAAGAAATGTTGTGGCTTAAATTTGGATTGTTTAATGGGTTTTCAATCTTAGTTTAAATGAGTTTCTTTGGTGGTAGTAAGGATTTTGAATGGAAATGGTGCAGGTAGCTAGGAGGCTAGAGAGCACGTTGAGGTACTTTAAGCGATTGGGAAATTTAGCGTTTGGGGGACAGCTTGTATGCACTTTGATATCGGCTGTGATACTCTCATTTCTATTGTTATTACCCCACCTAAGTGATCTAAAATTATAAAAATTTAAATTTTAATGGTTAAATTAAAGATAAAATAAAAATAAGATAATTATTTAGTAACTATATAGATAATTTATCCTTTTTTATTGTGTCAAATCATCTTTCTGTTAACAATTCACGGCTTTCAACGTCGGAGTGACCATAAGTTTACAGTCCGAAAACATATATGACCATACTGGTTGATTTTCAAAATCAGTGACTAAATCTATACTGGAGGCAAACAAACGTGAACTCTACGGTAATTAATTCTTAATTCATCTAGTATATTTAATTTTTCAACCCATAACGGCAAGATGAAAATTCAAACTCTTCGAGTCTTATTAAGACGTTAAAATCTTGTTTATATAGTGTAGCTTCTTTATTAAGAATCTGATATAATCCAATTGTTTACCATGTCAAATGTTGCCCAAACAATTCATTTGCTTACGTATTTGATTTGAGTGGGAGTAGTATTTTCTGGGAAACGATTAGAGAATTTCAATTCAAAGATGAAGCCTAAATTTTCTATATAATTTATTATTATTGATATAAATGAGAATAATGTGTAATTTTATTTTAAAGTCCGAAAGAACTAAAAATTAAAAAGGTAAATTACATAAATGATCTCCCGGTTATATTTCAATTATCTTTTGTATCCTTTGACTATTATAAGTTACAAATTGATCCAGCGACTTATAAATTATAACAAATTGATCTAATGTTGTTAAAAAATTAACTACCGATGACGTGACAGTTAATATAAATTTATATAATTAACTCCCAAGTTCTACACTTATTTTAATTTAACCTTAATTTTAAAAATTAATCCATATAATTTTAATAACCTATCACATAAACTGCTCGTGCAAGTTCTGATCTTCTTCCAAACAAGTTTGTAAGAGAGACTTGGGTTTCTTCAACTTTGGCTGCCATAGAAAGACAAGCGACAACTAGTTAAGTCATCAATGGTTTGTCGTTTTGGAATCGAAAGCTAAACAAAAATATACCGAAATAATTGACTGCAAGAACGACAGTAAGAGAGAAGAAAGAATAGTGAACATTAGCTTTCAACACCCATTCAACAGTATTCTTTGGTTAAAAGAGGGATTAAATTGATAAGTTATTAAAATTATGTGGGTTAATTTTTAAAATTAAAGTTAAATTAAAATAAGTGTAAAATTTAGGGAATAATTATACCAATTTATATTAGCTGTCACGTCATCAATTGTTAATTTTTAACGGTATTGAACTAATTTGTTATAATTTTTAAGTCGTTGAACTAATTTGTAAATCATAATTGTCTAGATATGCAAAAGATAATTAGAATATAATCGGGGATCATTTAGGTATAATTTACCCAATTAAAAATTTTAGCTTTTAAACCAAGTTAAAAAGCTGTTCTTCACCGGCTTCGCCAACTCCATGATCAAGATGTGGAACATAAGTCCACTTACAGGGTCTAATGGAGAGATCAGGAAGAACTGCAGAGCTGTTAACTAAGATTTTATCTTCTGTGTGTTCGATTTCATATATCGAAAACAATACAACACAATTCGAAGACTCCATTGTTAAATATAATAAAGATGATCAAAGCAGAGATCATCAATACTCTTATTATATCCAATCGAACATGTAAAACATCGAATTCACAACCTTAAACGTTCACAACAATGAAACAACATATATATTCAAACACATGGATATTTAATTTTAGGCGTCGGGGTTTGCCACGAGATAATCTCCGACGGCCTTGAAAACCTGGGCTTGTTGTACCATTCCTTCTTTAATTGTTTCTTCCTTGATTTCAATGTCACCGACTGGGTAAAACTTGGTTGTTCTCTTACAAATCGTTCCTCCGTTCGGCCCTGCGACGAATTTGTTCTCGTAAATGATTTTTTCTAGTATGTTCATCAAAACATCGCCTTCGAACACGGTGTAAGTGAAGGAAAGATTGTCCGTGTCTAATTCATCAACCTTCTGCTTCAGATAACTAGGTCCCCACCCTGCAATCATCACCAACAGATACATCAACATGACTAACATATAACCATGTCGGACACATATTCATATCTGACGAGTTCATTATGTTTCGGAAAAGTAACACTTAAGTATGATACCTTGAACAAAGGTGATCTTCTTGATTGTTCCTGGTCCACCATTTCCTTCAAGGACCTCAACGCTTTTGATTGCGAAAGGTGCTACCTTAGGGAAGAGTGTGTCGAAATCGAGTGCGGTGGCCTTGAATGCCTTTTCCGGTGAGATTGGTGCAGTGACCTCCGTTTCAAGTGTGAAAACAGCCATGGTTAAGAATACTAATTACTACAGAGAGAAATTGATGAGAACAGATGATACCCTCAACTGGTATTTATAGACTCAAACTAAAAGCTTGTTCATAGTGTTTAACTTCTTTATTTGTGAATCTGATAAGAGAAAATAGTTTATAAGTCAAATGTTTCCAGAACAACTCAGCCGCATACGCATTTGTTTTGGTTGGTATTCTCTTCTTGTCACACTTAATATCTTTTATTGATTTTTTTATATAACTTTTTGGGAAATGAGTGGAGAATTTCAATTCAAAGGTGAGGCCTACATGTTCTATATAGTTTATTATTAGAGTGAAATGAAAATTCGAAGAAAAAATAATTAGAAAATACAGTCAATGGAAGACTTGGACCATCTCTAAAGAAAGGGCTTAACTAAGTATTTGTGATAATGACTCAAATTATTAATAATAAAAAAGGTATAATATATAAATAAGTGTTCAAATTATGTTTATGGATCATTTTAGGTGTCTAAACTATTTTTAGCTCAAAATAATTAGATATCTATTTTGATCACGAACTATCAAACTTGTCAATCAAGTTATCCAACTTATTAAATTGACCTATTTTGGTCATTACCATTAAAATTTAGGGTAAATTACACAGATAGTCGTCATATTATTGGGTGGGTATCGAAATGACTATAATACTTTAAAAAGCGTAAAATACACCGTTCAACTATTAAAATGGTATCGAAATAGTCATCGATCGTTAAAAATTAACAGATTGATGACGTAACAATTAAAAATAAAATAAAATAGATACATATTTACACCTTGTCATTCATACATTTTTTTAATTTAGTTTTAATTTTATGATAATAAAATAATAATTATTTCATTAGGAGGTGACACAAATCACCACCTAACTAAAGGAGAAAAATAACTTAGCATAACAATGTCCTTGCAAGGATTCAAACCTCGATATGCATGGACAAGAATAGGCGTGCAAACCACCAGGTACGGAATCAAGATTTGAGGTTAAGAGAGCAAAACATAAATGTTTAGAAGTTGGGGACAAATTCATAAAAAACAAATTTTAAAAAAATTTAAATAGAGGAACAAAAATGGGAAAAATTCTTTGTGAGTGGGGGCCGATTGCCCTTCTCCACCTATCTAGTTCAGTCCCTGTAAACCACTAAACCAAAGGACTTTTGGCGATACCAAACACCAACATTGATATTTATCCACTATTATTGTCTATATTTTTTTTACGTTTTATGTATAAACATATATTTAGTGTTTTAAGATAAATTTTAGGGATATAGGATAAATTATCCTATATTAAGAATCTACGATAAAAGCTACAATAAATTGGAGATGTCACTTGTAGGTGTGGTGTCTTCATCAATTTTTTGTTAACACAATTTTATTTTGGCTAAAGATATTGCTAGTGGTAATACCAAGATAAAATAATTCTCGAAAAAAGAATATCCAGTAAGTTATTCTAGTCATTTTCTTCATACATCGAAGGATTTGTATTCTATAAATTTATGATTCAAATTAATGAAATATGATTGTATAGAAAATATGGGTAAATACTGCTTATTGTTGTAGCGTAAGACAGAGACATGAATATATTTCCAATCGTTATAATGATTAATGTATCTCTACTTTATCTAGTATATCTAGTATATTCAAGTGATTTGGCAGGTTCCTCGACGAATAGACTAGTCGAAAGCTACAGCAAGTATTCGAAGTTGTTCTTCATTGACTTCGCCAACTCCCTGATCAAGATGGGGAACATAAGTCCACTTACAGGGTCTAATGGAGAGATCAGGAAGAAATGCAGAGCTGTTAACTAAGATTTCATCTTCTATGTGTTTGCTTTCGTATATTGAAAACAATACAACTCAATCCGAAGACTCCATTATTAATTATAAAACAGATGATCAAAGCAGAGATCACCAATACTCTTATTATATGCAATCAAATATGTGGAACATGGAAATCACAACAGTAAACGTTCACAACAATGAAATAACATATATATTTGATTTTGAACACACGGAGATTTAGGCGTCGGGGTTTGCCACGAGATAATCTCCGACGGCCCTGAAAACCTGTGCTTGTTTCACCATTCCTTCTTTAATTACTTCTTCCTTGATCTCCCACAGGGTAAAACTTGGTTTTTCTCTTACAAATCGTTCCTCCGTTCGGCCCTACGACGAACTTGTTCTCGTAAGTGATCTTCTCAAGTATGTTCATCAAAACATCGCCTTCGAACACGGTATAAGTGTACGAAAGATTATCCGTGTCTAATTCATCAACCTTCTGCTTCAGATAACTAGGTCCCCACCCTGCACTCATCACCAACAGATACATCAACATAACTAACATATAACCATGTCAGACACATATTCATATCCGACGAGTTCATTATGTTTTGGAAAAGTAAGACTGAAGTATGATACCTTGAGCAAAGGTGATCTTCTTGACTGTTCCTGGTCCACCATTTCCTTCAAGGACCTCAACGCTCTTGATTGCGGAAGGTGCAACCTTTGGGAAGAGTGTGTCGAAATCGAGTGCGGTGGCCTTGAATGCCTTTTCCGGTGTGATTGGGACAGTGACCTCCGTTTCAAGTGTGAAAACACCCATGGTTAAGAATACTAATTACTACAGAGAAATTGATGAGAACAGATGATACCCTCAGCTGGTATTTATAGACTCAAACTGAAAGCTTGTTCATTGTGTTTAACTTCTTTTATTTGTGAATCGGATAAGGCAAAATAGTTTTATAAGTCAAATGTTTTTAGAACAACTCAGCTGCATACGCATTTGATTTGATTTGGATTAGTATTTTTTGGGAAATGATTGGAGAATTTCAATTCAAAGATGAGGCCTATATGTTCTATATAGTTTATTATTAGTGAGAAATGAAAATACAGTCGATGGAAGATTTGGACCATCTAGAAAGAAAGGCTTAACTAAGTAGCCGTGATAATAACTCAAATTATTAATAATAAAAGGTTTAATATATAAATAAGTGTTGAAATTATGTTTATGGATATCTTTTGTCTCTAAACTATTTTTAGCTCAAAATAATTAGATATCTATTTTGATCATGAATTATCGAACTTGTCAATCAAGTTATCCAACTTAGTAAATGATATATTTGGGTCATTATCATTAAAATTTAGGGTAAATTACATAGATAACCGCCATATTATGGGGTTGGTATCGAAATGACCATAATACTTTTAAAAGCGTCAAATACACCGGTCAACTATTAAAATGGTATCGAAATAACCACTGACCGTTAAAAATTAACACAGTGATGATGTGGCAGTTGAAAATAAAATGGAATAGTTACACATTTACTCCTTGTCATTCATATATATATATTATTTTAGTCTCGGTTTTACTATAATAAAATAATGGTATAAAGATAATTTTAACCCTTAACGTTTATAATTTTTATATTTTGACCCTCATTTTTTGGGATAAATTTAACCCTTAACCTATATATTTTTGACAAATATCTTATTTTTTAACCAACATAATGACTAAACCGTTAAAAATTTTAATGATATATATTTTAAATAACATGACATCTAGTTTCATTCTACATATATATGACATGTTATAAATGTTAATTTTTTTACGACAATGACAAATATATACATGTAAAATATAATTTTATTCTAACATAAAATATAAAATAATTAAATTTAAAATAAAATATTAAAATTTAAGTTAATCTAAAGTAAAAAGTTACTAAGCATTTTCAAATCTTAAATATCGTTCTACATATATATGACATATCATTATCATTAATTTTTTAACTATCTAATCATCATGTTATTTAAAAAATAAGATATTTGTTAAAAAGATATAGGTTAAAGGCTAAATTTATTAAAAAAAATAAGATGAAGGCAAAAATGACAAATTTTAAACTTTAAGGGTTAAAATTATCTTTATATGTCACCACCTCATTGGATGAAGTTATTTGTATATTTTTAATTTATTAAATTTATTTTTCTTCCTCCAATCAGGTATTAATGTCACCACCTAACTAAAGGAGAAAAATAACTTAGCATAACAATGCCTTTGTGATAATTGAAACTTGAGTATACATGGATAAGAATAGGTGTGCAAACCAAGGACTTCTGGTGATACTAAACATCAATATTAATATTTAGGCATAAAGATAATTTTAACCCTTAACGTTTATAGTTTTTTTCGTTTTAGTCCTTATTCTTTTTTTGGGATAAATTTAGCCCTTAACCTATATCTTTTTGACAAATAGCTTATTTTTTAACTAGCTTGATGACTGGACTGTTAAAAATTTAACGATGATATATATATGGAATATAATTTTAAATGACATGGAATATAACCTATTAAATACATATATATATAGAATATAATTTTATTCTAATATAAGATATAAAATAATTAAAATTCAAATAAAATATTAAAAATTAATTAATTCTAAAATAAAAACTATAAAACATTCTTAACTCTAACTACGATAAAATCAAAATCTTATTCGAATTGTGTTTATATTTTTTATTATATTTTAAATTAAAAAATAAATAACATATTTTTGAAAATTTTTACATAATTATTGTGACACAATTGTCTCATGGAAACCTTTTCCCCGTGAATTTGGTTTATTGTATGTAACATTTAAGATTAAATGTGATGGATTTTGTATTATTTAAATTATTGTCTAGAATTTGACATTTAAAATATTTGTTATATAATAAAAAATAAAATATTATATTAGTTTATGATATTTTATTTATATAATATTATTCCCGTTATTTTTTATTTATTCATACATCTCAAATAAAAAATAATTACAATACATTACGATTACAAATTCTAAAATAAAAATATAAATACAATTCAAATAAAATTTTAATTTTATCGTAGTTAGGGTTAAGAATGTTTAATAATATTTTATTTTAGAATTAATTAATTTTAAATATTTTATTTAAATTTTAATTGTTTTATATTTTATATTAGAATAAAATTATATTCCATATATATATATATATATATATATATTTGATAGGTTACATTCCATGTCATTTAAAATTATATTTCATATATTTATCATCGTTAAATTTTTAACGGTCCAGTCATCAAGTTAGTTAAAAAATAAGATATTTGTCAAAATCAATATGACATCATCTGTTAACAATCAAAAAGATCAGATCGAGTTCAGATTATACGGGTCAGACGAATCAAGTTCAGATCAAAGATAATGCTGACATATATTAAACATCAATAGGTGTGCAAACCACCGAACCAAAGGACTTCTGGTGATACTAAACATCAATATTAATATTTATATACTATTATTGTCTATAATTTTTCTTTACATTTTACGTATGAACATATATTTAGTGTTTTAAGATAAATTTTAAGGATATAGGATAAATTATCCTATAATTAAGAATCTACAGTAAAAACTACAGTAAATTAAAGATGTCACTTGCAGGTGTGGTGTCTTTATCAAATTTTTATTATTAAAATTTTATTTTGGTTAAAGATATTGTCAATGATCACACCAAAGTAAAGAATTCTCTAAAAATGATATTCAGCGAGTTATTCTGTTCATTTTCTTCGTACATCGAAGGATTTGTATTCTATAAATTTATGATTCAGATTAATGAAACATGGTTGTACATGAAATATGGGTAAATACTGCTTATTGTTGTGGTTTAAGACAGAGACATGAATATATTTTAAATTGTTATAATGATTAATCTATCTCTAATTCATTTAGTATATCTAATTTTTCGACTGATAACGGTGAGATAAAAATTCAAACTCTTCGAGTCCTATTAAGGGGTTGAAATCTTGTTCATATAGCGTAACTTGTTTATTTAAGAATCTGATATAATCCAATTGTTTACTATTTCAAATGTTGCCCAAACAACTCACCTGAATACGTATTTGATTTGATTGGGGTAATATTTTCTAGGAATCGGTTGGAGAATTTCAATTCAAAGATGAAGGCTAAAAGTTCTATATAGTGTATTATTATTGATATAAATCAGAATAACGAGTAATTTATTTTAAAAGTGTTATTCATAGATGATCAAAGCAGAGATCATCAGTACTCTTATTATATATCCAATCAAACATGTGAAACATAGAAATCACAACATTAAACGTTCACGACAATGAAACAACATATATATTCGAACACCCGGAGATTTAGGCGTCGGGGTTTGCCACGAGATAATCTCCGACGGCCTTGAAAACCTGGGCTTGTTGTACCATTCCTTCTTTAATTGTTTCTTCCTTGATTTCGATGTCACCGACGGGGTAAAACTTGGTTGTTCTCTTACAAATCGTTCCTCCGTTCGGCCCTGCGAAGAATTTGTTCTCGTAAGTGATTTTCTCAAGTATGTTCATCAAAACATCGCCTTCGAACACGGTGTAAGTGTACGAAAGATTGTCCGTGTCTAATTCATCAACCTTCTGCTTCAGATAACTAGGTCCCCACCCTGCAATATTCATCACCAACAGATACATCAACAGAACTAACATATAACCATGTCGGACACATATTCATATCCGACGAGTTCATTATGTTTAGGAAAAGTAACACGTAAGTATGATACCTTCAGCAAAGGTGATGTTCTTAATTGTTCCTGGTCCACCATTTCCTTCAAGGACCTCTACGCTCTTGATTGCGAAAGGTGCTACCTTTGGGAAGAGTGTGTCGAAATCGAGCGCGGTGGCCTTGAATGCCTTTTCCGGTGAGATTGGTGCAGTGACCTCCGTTTCAAGTGTGAAAACAGCCATGGTTAAGGTTTTATGAAAGATACCAAATCTCATGGTGTTCAGAATGACCTTTATTCAAATGATTTGGTTGTCCTTATGCCGTCATGTGAGTCTGGTACTGTGCCTAAGAGTTCAACTCAGGTTTCAGTCCCACAAAATTCTCCTGGTAATAATGTTGGGGGTGCTACTGTTTCAGTCTCACAAAATTCACTTGGTAATAATACTGGTGGTGCTACTGAGGATAATTCCGGGGATGGTTCTCCTTCAAGTTCCCATCATATAGGTCAAACTGAAGCTAATTTGGAGGCAACCAATTCCACTTCTGATCAATCTTATTCCACTGATGGGTTGCAACATGAAGTTGCTGCTTCTCCACATTTGCGAGGTTTTCCTAATATTATAAGTTCTGAGCATGATTTTTTCTTTAATCATACTGCAGTTGATCATTCTCCTATTGGAGATTCTCCTACTAGTGTGGCCTCTCCTAGAGATAATCATGTTCCTGCAGACTCTAGTGCAAGTTCAATAGGCGAGAGACAAGATGAGCAGGTTGAGCAGGATCAAACATCTCCTGAACATGGTACAGATTTTCGTGAGGAGCAAAATTTTCCTGCTGATTTCTTGAACCAAGATCAACATGATAATCATGTCCCAGATCCGGTTACTTCAAAAGCTACAGGTCATCATATGGTGACCAGGAGTAAGAATGGCATTTATAAGCCAAAAATCTATCAAGTAACAAAGGCTTCAGCTAGTGAAGAAGAACCAAAAAATTTTAAAGAAGCTATCCAATACCCTCATTGGCAGCAAGCAATTCAGGCAGAATATGATGCCTTAGTAAAAAATAAAACTTGGTCTCTTGTTTCGTTACCTGAAAATAGGAGAGCTGTGAATTGTAAGTGGATTTTTAAGATCAAAAGGAATCCTGATGGATCAGTAGAAAGGTACAAAGTTAGACTTGTGGCAAAAGGGTATCTTCAAGAAGCAGGGATTGATTTTCATGAGGTTTTTAGTCCAGTGGTCAAACCAATGACTGTTCGCACAATTTTATCCTTGACTGTAGCTCGAGGGTGGATCTTAAAACAAGTTGATATTAATAATGCCTTTCTTAATGAAATTTTAAAAGAGGAAGTATATATGGTTCAACCACCTGGTTTTCAGCATGGGAGTCCTAGTGAGAATCTTGTGTGCAAACTACATAAGGCCATCTATGGCCTCAAACAAGCTCCAAGAGCTTGGTTTGAAAGGCTAAAAGAGTATTTACTCATAGATGGTTTTTGTGTCACAAAATCAGATACTTCTTTGTTTGTCAAGACAGACACAAATAGTATCATTTACTTATTAGTTTATGTAGATGATATCATACTCACCGGTAATAACTCTGTTCTTGTTCAAGAGGTTGTGGATAGGTTGCATCAAACCTTTCCTCTAAAAGACCTTGGGGTTTTGAAATATTTTTTGGGAATAGAGATTATTTACAATGAGAGTAGCTTGGTTGTTAGCCAAAAGAAATATATCCTGGATTTGTTACAAAAGTATGGTTTTGGTAATGCTAACAGTTTACCTACTCCAATGATTTCAAACTGTAAAGTATCTTCCACCGATAGCTCTCCTCTAGAAAATGCTACTGAATATAGGAGCATTGTGGGTGCCTTACAGTACATTGTAATTACTAGACCGGAGATTGCTTTTGCTGTTAATAAAGTCTGTCAGTTCATGCAATGTCCAAGTGACGTTCATTTTAATTTGGTCAAGAGAATTTTGGGATATTTACAAGGGACAATAGATTATGGTCTTCAATTTACAGCTCATTCTCACCTTACTATTGAAGGGTTTGCAGATGCCAACTGGGGCTCAGATACTGATGACAGGCGTTCTACTTCTGGGTTTTGTGTTTATTTTGGTGGAAATCCTGTTTTCTGGGGTTCAAGAAAACAACAAGTGGTGTCCAGGTCCACTGCTGAGGCAGAATACAGGAGTATAGCCTGTGCTACTGCTGAGATTATGTGGCTTCAGTCTTTACTTAGTGAACTCCATGTTTCAACAGAAGGGTCACCTGTCCTCTGGTGTGATAACTCTAGTGCTGTAGCTGTGTCAGCTAACCCTGTGCAACACTCGAAGTTTAAACATGTGGAGCTTGATTTGTACTTTGTTCGAGAGCAGGTGGCTGTTGAAAAGCTAAATATTCATGAAGTTCCAGCATATGAGCAAGTTGTTGATATTTTTACCAAACCATTATCTGCTCCCGCCTTCAATAGATGTAGACTTAAATTGGCTGTGGTACCTATATCTTAATTGTTGATTTTAGTTTTCCTCAATCTTACTGCTTGCAGGTTTCTTTGTTTGTTTTTCTTTGTTGTTGGTTTCTTTTTCTCTCGAAAAGTTACACAACAGGGTAAATAGAAGACTGAAGGATGAAGGATATATTATTTTTTGAAAAAAAAGGAACCACACAAGTCAGGAACCAGAGTGAATTGAAGACTGAAGGATGAAGAATTTTTTCGCAGGGAAGTCAATCACGTCAAGAAGCAAGGTGAATGTTAAAGAATATAGGTAAGTTCTAGATATTAGTTGTATTTGATGGTTTAGTTAAGTGAAGATATGAGATGAGTGTAGCTTAGGTTGTATGTACTACACCTTACTCAATCTTCAGCTGTGTAAAGGTTGGTTAGTGATGGTTAGGTTTCTGTTAGAACCGTTACTCACTTTCTCTACACAGCCCTTTTTGTATAAATAGCCGGTTCTCAATTGAGAATGTTACGGTTTTTCAATCAATAAAATACAAACGAGAGTGCTGCCTCTCTTTCATATCAGAGTCTCAGATCCCATAGTTTTGAGATGTTGACAAGAATACTAATTACTACAGAGAGAAATTGATGAGAACAGATGATACCCTCAGCTGGTATTTATAGACTCAAACTGAAAGCTTTGTTCATACTGTTTAACTTCTTATTTGTGAATCTGATAAGAGAAAATAGTTTCCATGTCAAATATTTCCAGAAAAACTCAGCTGAATACGCATTTGATTTGGTTGGTATTCCCCTTGTCACTTAATATCTTTTATTGATTTTTTTATATGATTTTTTAAAAAAATGTATAAAGATATAATATAAAATAATTAAAATGATAAGTATATTTTTAAAAATTAAAAAATTATTTTATGGAAAATCTTTTTTTATCCAAAAATAGAGATATATCATTAAAGACAACTAACCTAAATTAATGATCATTCTATCTCTAATTTATGCATCCAGTATTATCTAATTTTTCGATTGATAACGACGAAATAAAAATTTGAAACTCTTCATACAGTTTAATTTCTTTGTTAAGAATTTGATACGATCCAATTATTTATAATTCCAAACATTATTCACCTGAATATATATTTGATTTGATTTGAAGTAGTATTTTTGGGAAATGATTGGAGAATTTCCATTCAGAGATGAGGCCAACATGTTCTATATAGTTTATTATTAGTGAGAAATGAAAATTCAAAGAAAAAATAATCAAAAAATACAGTCAATGGGAAGACTTGGACCATCTAGAAAGGAAGATTAACTAAGTATTCGTAATAATGACTAAAATTATTAATATTTAATAGGCTTAATACATAAATAAGTTTTCAAATTATGTTTATGAAATATTTTTGATGTTTAAATTATTTTTATCTTAAATTAATTAAGGATATCTATTTTGATTACGAACTATCGAACTCGTCAATCAAACTACCCAACTTATTAAATTGACCTATTTTAATTATTATCATTAATATTCAAATGGAAGGGTGACGGGACCTGAATAATATCACTCGAATATTGAATTTTTAAATATAAATATTTAAATATTCAGATCAATATATTCAAATATTTAATATTCGAATTAAAATATTCGTTTATTTAATATTGAAATTAAAATATTTGAATTAAACTTATTAAATATTTTTATTCAAATATTAAATATTTTAATTCAAATCAAAATATTAAAATATTTAATAAGTTTGATTTAAATATTTAATATAATATTCAATATTTTGATATTAAATAAAAGTATTTGAATATTTTAATCCAGATACTGAATATTTAAACATTTAAATTCAAATTTTAAATATTTGAGTATTTTTATTTAAATTAAAATATTTAATATTTGAATATTTTAATGCAAATATTAAATATTTAAAGATTTTTATTCAAATATTAATGATTAGAAATCCTATTAATTCTTTTAGTACTCTTTAGTTTTTACTAAAAATGTAATCGTTTAATAATATGATTTAAGACTTCATATCACATGAATGATCTTATTCCAGTAATTTAATCATTATTTTATTACCAACAAGGCATCGGTTCAAGTCCCCTTAATTGCATTTCCTCTTTTTTATTTCTTTCCTTCGTTCTCACCAACCAATAACGTCGGTTAGATATAGATTAACTAATAAACTGACAATTAAATAGTATTGAGTCAGATGTTATATGCAATCTTACGTTACTGAATCTGACAGCTGAACATATTATGTAAATGCTTAAATTATAAGAGCAACTATAATTGGAGGATAAGAGTTTTGTATATAAAACGCAAGATGATATGAGAGTTGAAAAAGTTTGTTGATCAACATTCATGTACTATGACGATCATCCCACAAGACCATATAAACTTTGACTCCGATTTGATATGTACTTACAAAAAGTTGATGGTTGAAAAGAATTCGAGAATAGTCATTGCAATGTTGATAGCATCGGTTTGTTCACAACTCAGATATATCTCATTTTATTATAGTTATGATAACGAAATAGAAGGAGATGACATTAATTTACGTCGATTGAGATAAAACATATAATAATCTCTCGGTTCTATTACGAGCAAGGCGAGCATCCTTGGAACTATATTGGAATACAAAACGTTGTCGACGATAATACTACAAGGTGAAGTAATTCCTAGAAAAAAATTCAGCTAGAGGATTCGGGATAGTTCCAAGGATTATCGTCGTAAATGAAAAGCGCCGTGGAGAGCTCGTGCAGCGGAGTGGTATCCTGTTCTGAAATATTAGCCATCGTGTCTTGGGACAGGAACTCGACCGATCTATTCAACAACCATTACTTCAAGAACTTGGTTAATGGGAAGGGCTTATTAGGCTCCAATCAAATTTTATATTCAAGTGATTTGGCTGGTTCCACGAGGAAAAGCCTAGTCGAAATCTACGGCTAGTATTCGAAGCTGTTCTTCACTGACTCCGCCAACTCCATGATCAAGATGGGAACATAAGTCCAGTTAAGGTTCTAAGGGAGAGATGAGGAAGAACTACAGAGCTGTTAACTCAGATTTTATCTTCTGTGTGTTCGCTTTTAACTAAGATTTTATCTTCTGTGTGTTCGTTTTCGTATATCGAAAACAATAACTCAATAAGAAGACTCCATTAATTATAATACAGATGATCAAAGAAGAGATCATCAATACTCTTATTATATCCAATCAAACATGTGAAACATAGAAATCACAACATCAAACGTTCACAACAATCAAACAACATATATATTCAAACACACAGATATTTAATTTTAGGCGTCGGGGTTTGCCACCAGATAATCTCCGACGGCCGTGAAAACCTGGGCTTGTTTCACCATTCCTTCTTTAATTGTTTCTTCCTTGATCTCGATATCACCAACAGGATAAAACTTGGTTGTTCTCTTACAAATCGTTCCTCCGTTCGGCCCTGAGACGAACTTGTTCTCGTAAATGATTTTCTCAAGTACGTTCATCAAAACATCGCCTTCGAACACGGTGTAAGTGTAAGAAAGATTGTCCGTGTCTAATTCATCAACCTTCTGCTTCAGATAACTAGGTCCCCACCCTGCATTCATCACCAACAGATACATCAACAGAACTAAAATATAACCATGTCGGACACATATTCACATCCGACGAGTTCATTATGTTTAGGAAAAGTAAGACTCAAGTATGATACCTTGAGCAAAGGTGATCTTCTTGATTGTTCCTGGTCCACCATTTCCTTCAAGGACCTCAACGCTCTTGATTGCAAAAGGTGCAACCTTAGGGAAGAGTGTGTCGAAATCGAGTGCGGTGGCCTTGAATGCCTTTTCTGGGGTGATTGGGGCAGTGACCTCCGATTCAAGTGTGAAAACACCCATGGTTAGGAATACTATTACTACAGAGAGAAATTGATGAGAAAAGGTGATAACCTCTGCTGGTATTTATAGACTCAAATTGAAAGCTTTGTTCAGAGTGTTTAACTTCTTTATTTGTGAATCTGATAAGATATAATAGTTTTATAAGTCAAATTTTTCCCGAACAACTCATCTGCATACGCATTTGATTTGGATTAGTATTTTTTGGGAAATGATTGGAGAATTTCCATTCAAAGTTGAGGCCTACATGTTCTATATAGTTTATTATTAGTGAGAAATGAAAATTCGAAGAAAAAATAATTAGTAAATGCAGTCGATGGGAAGACTAGGACCATCTAGAACGGAAGGATTAACTAAGTATTCTTGATAATGACTCAAATTATTAATAATAAATAGGCTTAATACATAAGTATCCAAATTATGTTTATGGATTTTTTTTTGTTTAAATTATTTTTATTTTAAAATAATTAAGGATATCTATTTTGATTACAAACTATCATTCTTGTCGATCAAGTCACCAAACTTATTAAATTGATCTATTTTAATTATTGTCATTAATATTCAAATGGAAGAGTGACGTGACGTAGTCATTAATAAAATTATACATTGAGTTGATACTCAAAATTCAATTACATACAAAACATGTTTAATTAGCATTTAAGGAGTATTGTCAGATGTCATATATAATCTTACGTTGTTGAATCTGACAGTTGAACATATTATGTAGATGCTTGAATTATAAGAGCAATTGTAATTGGAGGATAAGAGTTTCGTATATAAAAAAGGTTCATTGATCAACATTCATATATATACTATGACGATCATCCCACAAAACCACATAAACCTTGATTTCGATTTGATATGTACTTACAAAAAGTTGATGGTTAAAAAGAATCTAAAAATCGTCATTGCAGTGTTGATAGCATCAGTTTGTGCATAACTTGGATATATCCCATTTTACTATAAGTTGTGGATGGCGAAACAGAGGACGATGACATTAATTTACGACGATTGAGATAAAACATATAATATGCTCTCAGTTTTATTACAAGCAATACAAGTATTTATCCTTGAAACTATACTAGAATACAAAACGTTATCAACGATAATTCTACAAGGTAAAGTAATTCCTAGAAAAAGAGTATTCAACAAGTTATTCCGGTTATTCCGGTCATGTGTTGAAAGATTTGCATTTTGTAAACGTATGATTCAAATTAATAGAATATGGTTGTACGGAAAATACGGAAAAATACTTATTATTGTGTGACGTAAGAATATTTATGTGTTTCTGGGCAACCATACAATCGGATGAAGCCTAAAGGTTTTGTATTGTTTATTATTAATGATATAAACAAAGATATATGAGTAATTTTATTTAAAAGTGTTTTTGGAAAAGTTAAAATTAAAAATCATAACTTTCAAAAATTAATTTTCAAACCAAATGGAAAAGATTTTTGACCTAAATAACTGCCTATTTTGCATCGTTCTTATTCAAAAAGTACTTTTAACTTCAAAAGCTCTTTTTAAAAACATTACAAAAACGAATTCGAGTTTGATATTTTATGAATGCAGTAATGTTACTGATTTCTATTCGAAAAACTAACCACTGATTTCTATTCGAAATATGCAGCAGCTTTCTTGTGAACCAAGAAAGTGATTTTTAAACAATTTGGTCTTGTTTTGCACAGGGTTGAGATGCATAGGTTTTATGGAACGGAGACAATACTATCGAGAAGTTTGCTTTCAGTAACATAAACTCGGCTAGAGGATTCAAAGTCGCCGATGCAATTAAAAGTGTCGTGGAGAGCTCGTGCAGCGGAGTTGTATCATGTGCTGATATATTAGCCGTCGCTGCTCGGGATAGGAACTCGATCGATCTATTCGACAACCATTACTTCAAGAACTAGGTTGATGGGGAGGGCTAATTAGGCTCCAATCAGATTTTATATTCAGTGCTTTGGCCGGATCCATGACGAATATCCTAGTCGAAAGCTACGGATAGTGTTCGAAACTGTTCTTCACCGACTTCGCCAACTCCCTGATCAAGATGGGGAACATAAGTCCACTTACAGGATCTAATGGAGAGATCAGGAAGAACTGCAGAGGTGTTGACTCGGATTTTATCTTCTGTGTGTTCGATTTCTTATATTGAAAACAGTACAACCCAATCCGAAGACTCCATTATTAATTATAATACAGATGATCAAAGCAGAGATCATCAGTACTGTTCTTATTATATCCAATCAAACATGTGAAACATCGAAATCACAGCATCAAACGTTCACAACAATCAAACAACATATATATTCAAACACATGGATATTTAATTTTAGGCGTCGGGGTTTGCCACCAGATAATCTCCGACGGCCGTGAAAACCTGGGCTTGTTTCACCATTCCTTCTTTAATTGTTTCTTCCTTGATCTCGATATCACCAACAGGATAAAACTTGGTTGTTCTCTTACAAATCGTTCCTCCGTTCGGCCCTGGGACGAACTTGTTCTCGTAAATGATTTTCTCAAGTACGTTCATCAAAACATCGCCTTCAAACACGGTGTATGTGTAGGAAAGATTGTCCGTGTCTAATTCATCAACCTTCTGCTTCAGATAACTAGGTCCCCACCCTGCACTCATCACCAACAGATACATCAACAGAACTAATATATAACCATGTCGGACACATATTCATATCCCACGAGTTCATTATGTTTCAGAAAAGTAAGACTGAAGTATGATACCTTGAGCAAAGGTGATCTTCTTGATAGTTCCTGCTCCACCATTTCCTTCAAGGACCTCAACGCTCTTGATTGCGAAAGGTGCAACCTTAGGGAAGAGTGTGTCGAAATCGAGTGCGGTGGCCTTGAATGCCTTTTCCGGTGAGATTGGTGCAGTGACCTCCGTTTCAAGTGTGAAAACACCCATGGTTAAGAATACTACAGAAAGAAATTGATGAGAACAGATGATAACCTCAGCTGGTATTTATAGACTCAAACTGAAAGCTTTGTTCATAGTGTTTTTCTTTTATTTGTGAATCGGATAAGGTAAAATAGTTTATAAGTCAAATTTGGTTGGTATTCCCCTTGTCACTTAATAGATTTTTTTATTGATTTTTTTATATCAGTTTGAAATAAGTTTATGCAAAAAATATGATATGAAACAATTAAAATGATAAGTTATTTATAGAATTTAAATTTTGTTTTATTAAAAATTACAGAAATAATAGAAAAAAGAATGACAAGAGAATTAAGTCTATTTAACCTGTTAATTTAGTGTCTTATTCGAAAATTAATTTTTGTTATATTAATTTATCAATAATCATCATAACGTTAAATCACATTAATTTTTTCATTAACATCACAATACACGTGACTTTTTTTAACTAACGATGTTGGTGACAAAATTGACGATTACAATGAATGTCGAAAACACCACAATTTACGTATAAATCTTTTTTTCTTCAAATATTAATCGAGATATATCTTCAATGACACCTGTCCTAAAATACTAATCTATCTTTAAATTTATCCAACGTATCTAATTTTTCGATCAATAAAGACGAGACAAAAACTCGAAACTCTTCGAAAACCCTATCAAGGCGTTGAAATCCTATTCATACAATCTAACTTTTTAATTTAAGAAATTTGATATGATCCAATTATTTATTTAAGAATTTGATACTCATTTGATTTGATTTGGAGTATTATTTTTTGGGAAAAGATAGGAGAATTTCAATTCAAAGATGAGGCCTCCATGTTCTATATAGTTTTATTATTAGTCAGAAATGAAAATTCAAAGAAAAAAATAATTAGAAAATACAGTCAATGGAAAGACTTGGACCATCTAGAAAGAAAGGCTTAACTAAGTAATCATGATAATGACTCAAAATATTAATAATAAAAATCATATTTATATTTTAAAATAAACTGCAACAGAGGTCACTTAATTATGAGTATATATAATTACATTTGGTTATCTAATAATTATTAAAAGTTACATTTAGGTTATTTATTTATGGGCAATATTTCTTTTAGGTCACTCAATTATTAAAGATTATATTTGAATCACTCAATTATGAGTAATTATGATTGGTTCACCCTTCATATTTAAAAAAGTACATCAATTTGGATGTTTTTTCTTCCAAATCACCTGTATACCCTCATTAATATTTCATTTAAAATTATTAATTAATTTAATATACAAATTGATAAAAAATTTTAAAATATTAAGAGTGACTCAAATGTGACCTACCTATAATTGAGTGGTCCAAGTATAACATTTATTAATTGGGTGACTCAAACATAACTTTAACCATAATTAAATAACCTAAACGTAACTTTAAATAATTGAATAATCTGAATATAACTCTATTGATAATTGAATGACTTCCATTGTAATTTACCTCATATTTACTAAATCTAGACTTAGTGTTGTGATTTGATTGTGAAGATATATTTTTATGAGGTGGATTATCTGGTTTTACATGTTTATAATTAGATTTGAATTTATAATGATAAATTTAATCCTCGGTAACTAAATCAAATAAGTTTGGTTCATATTCGATTATTTAAATTAGATTAATTTAACGTAAGATTTGATATAAATCTAAATACAATAATTTAATTTTGATCTAAAACTCGAAAACAAATCAAATTAAACTTAAACCATTCCTATTTGTTTTGAATTGATATGGATTCAATCCGAATATTAAAATGTTAATTAAAATTTTATAAGATAATTAATATGTTTTTAATAAAATAAATACAATTAATTACAATACTTGTTTAACCTAAAAATTATTTTTTCACAATCATGTAACTAATATTTTGATTGGATGCAGATTGCAGGGTACGTGGTTGAGGGTTGAGGACAATAACTGTGTAGGCTCTGAATTTGATTTCTTAAACTTTAAAACCAATTTTTTATTACTAACAAAGAGATGATAATACATGTTATTAAAGAAACTTGAAAAATTGGATCGAGTCAAGTAAAAAATTTTGAGTTATTCGAATTGATGAGTCATATTTTACAACCAAACTTTATTTGAAATTTTTCGGTTCAAGTCGAGTTTAAGAAATTCGAGTCGAGTCGAGTCGATTCGATTCGAGTTGAGTTGAGTCGAGTTTACAAGTTCATATAAATATTTAATTATAATTATTTATCATGTTATAGTATGCTTTGATTCCAATTTAAACGATTTTCTCTAATCATATATGGTATGCATATATATATATATTCATACGTAGCAATATTTTTTTATATTTTTATATATTAATGTATATATATCATAAAAAAATGAGAGATTCGTCTGAAACTTAAAAAATTAATCCTTTAATTACTAAAAATTTTGAGTTATTCGAATTTCTATTTTATAACTTGTCGCGACCATTTTAAAACTGAGATATGAAAAATAGCCTGACGAGTAAATTCTGGAAATTGAATTTGATTGCTTTTAATTGTGAATTATGAAAATCAGGATCGTATTAAAAACATGTATTATTTTAATTTTAAAAATGACTTCGAGTCACCACCGGCCACTTTGGTAGGCCAGACACCATAAAATAAACTAGAGATTCTTTTTTAAAAAAATATTTTGGGTTCGGGAGTCGGTTACGTGTTAGGACGACCCTTACGAGCGCCCAAGATCGGTACCTTATTAATTACACGTGGTATTTTGACATTTCGAATAATAATATTAATTTAATTCGTCAATATCAAATGAATAGCGTTCGAATGAGAATATCCTTTTGGATAAGAAAATATATTTCTTTTAAATACGAGCTTGAATAAGACGCCCTCTAGATAGGAAACCTTAACTCGTATTTAAAGAAATATAAATTCTGCCCTAGAAGGTTTTTAATGCATGACCGATTATTATCTTGTTCGTTTTAAGTTCTAACGTAGAAGGCTCCATTCATTAAATATTTAAAATCTTATTTAATTATTAATTTACCAAGTGTATTATGATAACATCCGAACGATCGGACACTACCATCTTGACACTGAATAAAATTAATAATATTATTGGTGTTTCTAGTTATTTACTATTTATTTTATTTAATTCTAACCTTAAATTATTTATTATTTTTTAAGTTTCAAGAGCACGTCGAATGCGATACCAAAGTACACTCTTTTGGTCAACATAATGTTATGTCAAAACACCAATCGCTTAGTGTATCCGAGATATATGACTAAATTGCCATCGTTACTATAATTATCTCTCTATTTAAATTAATTATTTCATTAAAGTGACTAACCCTAAAAAGGCTCTAATTTAATTAAATAATTATAAATATGATGATCTCCCTAAATATTTATTCTATATGAGTTTAAAACATGCAAACACACATATAAATAAAACAATTACATAGAACATTAAATAAAAGACAAAAGGACCAAATTGATTTCATTTAAAAACATAAAGCTCAATTACAAGCACATAAGAAGCTAAAACAATCAAATTAAAGACCTAATCTAAAAGAACTAGGGATTTAATTAAGAAGTATTTGAACTTAGAGGTCAAATTAGGCTTAATAGGTGACCAAATTGAAAAGATTCTAAACCTAAGGTTCAATTCGGGTTCACAATTGATCAATCGGTGACTAAAAGAAGCAATTGAAATTTAGGTATCCTATCTAAAGGAATTGATGGCTTAATTGCAAGGATCCCTAACTCAGATGCCAAATTAGGATCAAACTGAGACCTAATTGAAGGGATTTAAAACTTTTGGATTCGAATTAAGGAAATGGATTCGAATATTTATTATAAAACAATAATCTGATCAAGCAATTCACCAGACTTCAAGCATGCATTTTTGTGAATTAAAGGAAACCAACAAAAATAAATTCGGTGGGACTTACCGAACCGAATGGTATGAAACAAATTCAGGGAGGTTCCTTGGAATTCGATGGTATTTTTATTTAATATTTATTTGTGATATTATTTTATATTTGAACTCGACGAAATTCGGGTATTACATAACTCAAAATTTATTTAAAATTTTTTCAAGTTAAGTATTTTTGCCTCGAGTTGAGTTATTCGGTTTTTTCGAGTCGAGTTTTGCTCACCCCTAATGGTGGTGACTAAAATGAAATATTTTGTAACGGTGATGGTTAAATTGATAAGCCTTAAAAGTTGGATGACAAATATCGCAAGTACTTTTATGTGACGAAAATACAAGAACTCAAAAATTTGAGTGACTATTTAAAGAAATAATTTAAAAAATCATTTCATCTTCGTTGAAGATAGATTCTTTGGCATCTTGATTCGAACTGAGAAGAAAAAGAGAGATTTACCCAAAACCCCAACAACTACAAACAATTAGAGTATAATTATTTAAAGGCAAGTAATTTCTTCTTGGGTTTTTTGTTAGAATTTTTCTTATTTTTTGATTTTTAAAAAAATCTGGACTATATATTTTTTGTTTTGTGGTATTTAGGATTGTTCTTTCATTCGCGGAGGTTCGATAAGTGAAGATGGAAGACTGGGGTATGTTTCCTCTGAATCAAATTTGTTGTTTATATTTAGGGTTTCTTGTTAGAATTTTTCTTCTTTTACTTTTGTATGTTTTATTCTGTACGAATTTGAATGGGGAAGATTTCTGTACGAATTTGTATGTTTTGGAGGGAATGGGAAATTGGATATGGTGTTGCCGGGTGAAATGGAGACATCAGGGTGTTTTCTTTTTGTTAAAGGGGAGGGGTCTTCTTGTGGTGGAAGATCAGTAATTGAGGCAACATTAACAGGATTCAGTTGCCTGGATTCACTAGTTCTTGCGTTCTAATTGAGCCTAGGACATTGAGTAAAGGTAGCCCTGTATGAATTGTATAGGAGGTTTAAAGTGTAAAGAGGCCTTAAAGCAGCTTCAATTCAATATGTTTTTTCATATGCATTTAAGGTTTTATTGAGTGGTAAAACTATGGTTTTGTTCGAATCTTAGTTGAAGAAACCTATTGCATTCTCTTGTATTTTTATTCGATCTGTTGCTTTTGTGATTCTGTTGTCTTTAACCTTTTTTTTGGATCACAAGTTGTCTGCTGGTGTTGCAGAGGAAGATATACCACCTATCCCTACAAAGGTGCTACCTAAAAGCAAATGGGATGATGAAGATATTGATGATTCTGATGTCAAGGATTCGTGGGAGGATGAAGATGAACCTGAACCTCCTCAGGTATGATGATTTTTATTGTAACTTGGATTATTTTAGCATGGTGTATGGATCTGCTACTGTTATTCTGAAAGTTATTAATTCTTTTCAAACTTATCCTGATTTGATTTTGATATATGTATCTCTGGGCATTGTTAGATGGATAAGTAGTATCTAATCTTGAATTAGCAACCTGATTTATAACCTAGATTTGGTAATTCAATCTTTATTGTGGCTCATTAACACCCTACGACATTAGTTTAAGAAATTTGATTGGTGATTAAGAGTGATTGTCCGCTCTCAATTCTTATCATTCGGAGTTAGAATCAAGTAGATAGATTGTCTCCTAGAGCTGCTGTATCGTCTTGTAAACCTGCTTTTTTTGATAACGGCTTAACAATTGCTTGGAGGCTAATTAGAGTGTCACCGATAACATGTCTAAGGTGTAACTTAGCTGTTTCTGCGGACATTCTATGCGATACATGAGGCACTTGTTTTATATACTTATATATCTGATAATGGAGTAAATATTATTTGCTTGTACTCATTGTCTTCCTTAACTGGTATCAGCAACCTGTTGTGAAAGCTCCAGCAGAAAAGGCCTCCAAAAAGGCTGCACCAAAAGCTGATGAAAAGAAAGGGAAAACTATTGAAGTAGCCCAGGAAGAGCCCCTTGATCCAGTGGCCGAGAAACTTCGCAAACAAAGGTAGAAATTTAGTAGTTTAACTTCCACACTGATGGCAATGAGGTCTTTCCTTAGTCACTGGGTTGTAGTTTGTTTCTAAATTAGATGAAGACTTCAAGCTTTTCTCCACCTCTTCTTGGCAAGATGCCATGATGTAACATTTTGCTTTCTTTCATAGGCTTGTGGAAGAAGCCGATTATAGGTCAACTACTGAACTCTTTTCCAAGAAAGGAGATGATAAGTCTCTTAATAGTTTTATTCCCAAATCTGAAAGTGACTTTGTGGAGTATGCCGAGCTTATTTCTTACAAGCTTCTTCCATATGAGGTGAGTTTAACCATCTTTCTTTTCCTTCATTGGCACTGCATTGAGAAAGTTCTTATGCCGCCCAAATACATCATTTTATGCAGAAAAGTTACCATTATATTGCTCTACTCAAGGCCGTGATGAGACTATCATTGACTTCTTTGAAAGCAGCCGATGTCAGAGATATTGCATCTTCAGTAACAGCAATTGCGAGTGAAAAATTAAAAGCAGAAAAAGAAGCCACAACTAAAAAGAAGACCGGTAAAACAATCCGCCGTTCCTTTCATTCTTGTCTCCTGTGTCATATACTTGTGTCAAAAGAGAAAAGAAACATGCAATGGTTCAATTTTTCACTTTATCCTCTCTTTTTAAAGAAAAACATATGGATTATATTAAGCAGGATTACCTGCATGTATAATCGATCGAGCATTATGCTTATAGCAAGAGTAGGTAAAATGCCATAGGTAAATGCCACTCCCTTGCATAATTTCATTGTATGATGATTGCCTCTTCACCCGACAAAGGTGTTCTTATTTCATGGTATCCTTAGACTTTTGCCGTCTAAGCGATGCTTTATCTAAACAGACATATTCGGATTGGATGTTTCCTTGTATAATCTTGGTTTACTGAGAGATTTATATCTGAAACAATTCTCTAATCTAGAGGGTCATATTTCCAGGTGGGAAGAAAAAACAGCTCCATGTCGATAAACCAGATGACGATTTGGTTGTTAATGCTTATGACGACGTCGATGATTATGACTTCATGTGAATCATTTTGGACAAATGCCACCTAGGGTTTCCAATACTCCGGTGGTTACCGCAGCAGCAATGTAGATGCGGATCCGGCGGCTATTTTTGATGTTCTTTTTTCCCAATTTTTTTAGAAAATCCATAGCATGGATGAATAGTGTCACATGTTGAACAATTAGATTGAACTTTCTGAAACAAGTCTTCTAATATAGTGTTATTTTAGCATGAGGTTGGGCACTGATTCTATTTGTAAGAACACACACAATTATACTGTTTGTTTGTGCAGAATGTGAACCAGTTGTTTGTCATATCATTTAATAAGATTATTTTACGAAAAACATTATTTTGAACGATTAATACGGATCGAATACTATAAAAATAAATTATGATATATTTCTGTTACTATTTAATACAATTTATGTATACTTTAACAATCATTTGATGTTTTTATAACGATCCTCATGATGTTTGTTTTATGATTGAGTTTATCTATGATAAAAAATTTAATCTTTTCATTGATTGTTTGTTGATATAATAATAATTATATAACGAGGCAATCTACATGATAATTGGATCACTCACCACTCATTCTTTACCTAGTAAAGTGTAACGATAAAACTCAACATTATGAGAATAGTCGAAAAATACTGAATGATCGTTAAAATATGCATAAATCGTATTAAAAAATAGCAAAAACATACCACAAAGTAAAGATAAAATGTGTCTAACGAAGAGGGGAAAATAATAAAACATACAACTGCAGATTGGATATGCTCTTACATCAGTTTATGTCTGCAAATTTTGATTCCTTGTTAACTCATAATGTCTGGGATTGTGTCGCCTTTTTCTCCTTCACAAGAAGAATTACACCTTTGCATGTGAAGAACACAATCATCGAGCCAAGGGAAAGGACCAAAAGGAATTTAATCAACATAAACCATTCGAGAACTGTCAAAAAAAAATCATTTAATCGAGTTATTAATAACACATATTCATATCCGACACGCATATCTGCAACCGGAATGTAAATTTCTGAGTCGGAACAGTTTAAGAACAACTTACTACGAACCGCCGACGAGCTCATCGGTTTTCCTCTTATCAGATTTACCGTAGCCTCCGCAACCAAAGGCTTTGTTATGCTATCAACACAATCCGAACAACGTCCATACCGGCCTAAATCATTTATTTTCACGGTTAATACCGCAACACCGTGTTCTTCTCCCTACATGATTAATCCAATCAATTCAAATGTGTGTGTATATATTTATAGCTGCAGAATATGATCAAGTACTGGAATTTAAGACTTACATGGTAGGACAAGTGTTGCAAGACTGTATTGCAATCGTTGAGGGATGCTCGGAACCTTATTCCGAGAGCTCTGACCACGAACTGCTTCGAGATGGTAACATATGTTTGAAGAGGTTGCCATTGGTAACTGCTTTTCAGCTTCAGTTTGGTCGATTCGATAAGAGCAGCCGGAAGCGTGGCTAGTAAGAAACCATCACTCACTTCCATTGAGAATGCCACTTCAAAGTCTGACTCATCCCCTGAAATTTTATTCACCGGCACAGTGTTACTCAGACTCGAGTTTAAGTGTCATAATCGTAGTTCAGTAACTTACCAGGGAAAGTAAGAACATCCGGATCACCAACAGAGAACCGAAACCGATCTGTTTCTTTGTCGAACAACAAAGACTCATCCCCAGTGTTCTTCAACATAATGAATTCAGGAACATTTACAAATGGAGGGTCATTAATGGGATCCACTACTACTTTAACATCCAAGTCATGTACTCCATTTCTGTTCCTGGCCGAAACTCGAAGCGTGTCGTTCCCGGAAAAATTCCCATTCCTGGTATAACGAGAATCATTACAAAGTTATAATATCTTTGTATTCATGTCTGAAAATACATTAGACACAGATGGTTCGAAGAGCTAAAACAGAAAACTTGCAATCGAATTCGATGATTAGTACCCAAGATACTGCAATGACTGAAGGATGAAATTGATTACTTCTAAACGTCCTTCAATGGTCAAATTGGTTCCTTTCTCGTCTCCTTTGTCCACACGAAATTCGGTCCATATCGGATGCCAAAACTGCATTGACATAGGTGAAAGATATATTGTTCCATACTTAGCACTGAGAATGACAGAGATATTCTCCATTGGATCCGAATATTTCAATTCGAATCCAATGTAACCACTGCAAAAAGTGAACTATGATTTCAGTTCTTGAGAAAAAATGACTGATATTAGGCCTTAAATTCGAGACAATGCATGAACTTTACCCGAATCTCGGACTTATTAGATCTTCAACCGCATGCAATTGGCTTGGAAAAGAAACAAACTGAGGTGGAATGGTGAGTACAGATATTTTGACAGTAGCAGTAGACAGGGCACCATTAATGGCTGATATTGTATATATGAAAGAATCATTCCCAAAATAGCCTTTATAAGGTGTATATCTGAAAACCCTTCCATATTGTAGAAGTGAACCATGAATTGGCTGGAAAAAGACATAACATATTGCATGTTAACAGAGGGAGTATAAGGGAACAGATAATCGGGATTCGACAGCATAAATTTCGATCTTACTTTCGAGAATTCGACAATACTTGCATTGGCACCTGCAAAGTAGTCATTTTCCAACACATCGAAGGAAATCGACTCGTCCTCCCAAAGAGAGATGATATCATCATATGCTTTAGGAAAATATTGTCCTGACAGACATTAGATGCAAAGATTTAATCACATGAATAACATAGGATTCTTTTGCAGGCTTGCAGTACTGCTAACTTACTTCCATACACATCAATCGCGAAAGGGCAGGGCGAGAAATGATACCCTTCGAACAATGCACACAACTCGTAAGTGCCGGCTTCCATGGCAAGATAGTGACCTGTGTATGAACCATCATTGTTATCCTCAAACATCCAGTGCGAGAAACCCGGCTTATGAACCGTCGTAAACACTAGTTTTAGCTTTGAACTCTCGGAAACAACGGGGTTGGAAAACGAATCCATCAACTGTACTACTATTTCATTTCTAACCAGCATCAGTGCCTTGGGAGAAAATTTCACCACTCTTGATACTGATAGATTAACTTGACCTGTAAGAAAAGCATACAATCATTAGTCACCAAGGAAAGAGATGCATACTTCAGGGTTCGGGTTTTTGAGTTTCGGATCAGGAACATAAACTCGAACAATTGTACCCTATTTTACTTCCTTTCTGAACGGACTACCACCATTTAGGATTATATTTCCACAAAATACATAAATTTTATGGATCCCACTCTTCTGAGGTGTATACGTGACATTGAATGCAGTGGCCCAAACTGTTAAGCTTCCAGGAGACTGAGTTTAGAATCAACTGTCAAAATCTCATACATAATATCTACATGCATAATAGATAGATTTACAAGCAAAGGCGATTCTTACAGTGTTGTTTAGGCCCATAGATGGAGCAGGAACATGTTCGGTTTCGGTTATTGCAATTCCGGGCAGTTCTCCTGGCATACGAGAAGTCTGTCTATGAAATAAATAGAACCAAAAATGATGGTAAGTTGCTTGAACATACATACCATTACTAATCTGTATAGGATGTATAGTAGACGATACAGATGCGGAATCGATTTCCCTTCTGATGTCTACTTGAAGTCTTTCTACTTCCACCTGGGTCGGATATTGGAAGGCATCGCGCAAATAAACCGAAAACTCTGCCACTTCCCCAGCAACAGAGGCATTTAAACCGGTCCCATTGACAATACTCTCGAATCCATCGCAATAACCTATTCGAACACATGTCGGACATGGGTGACTTAGGAAAAAAATTCGAATTCGGGTAACAGATAAGTAGAATGAGCAACCTTTCATTTCATAACGCACCTACAAAGACAGTATAAGCATATGGCATATAGGAAATGCTTTTGTCTTGCTTCATATCAGAAATGGTGAGTAAGAAGTTCCCTGCTTTAGACAAGGTGAACGAAAACAGCTGAACCCCGGGTTCTACTTCTTTGAACTGCAAATCCGTTACAGGTACCGACATATTGGTGTCGTCCTCGATTACATCAGCATCGAATTCGTACAACCCCGGAACAAGGTTCCCATATTGATCTTGCTGGTATATAAGTAGTTCCATATTGGAAAAGATCTGCCATGCATTGAATTCAAATTTCCATTTTGCTACACAATTAGACACATCTAAAGGTCCTGCAAAAACCAGACACATGTTAAATCCGTGTCTGGTACTTATACTCGAGTCCGAGTAACATTAAAGCAAAGCAAATCACCTGGATTTACCTTGAATGGTAACGGGGAGCCATTCAAGGTCTGGTTTTCCGCTTGGATGTTCAATAAGAAGTTTCCTGCTATAACTGCCATAAACTCCATTATGATATAACCAAATTCATTCCAAGCCATGGATGTGACATTCAGCAAACTGGCAACAGAACCGTTTTCATAGAGAGCGGTCACCGAGATGTTATAAGAAATCGGTTCTTCATCCGTCGAAGTCACATTATTTCCGAATGCATCTTTAGGTCGAATCAAAACCGGAGCCCTCGAACCGGCTTCGAATTCATCCCCAAACCCTATCCATGAAGCAACACAGGCAGATGGGTGCATTGGACCAGGTTCAACAGTGAAATGTAAAGATGAATCCATGACTTTGAAAGGGACATCCTCGATGATCACATTAAATAAGCCTGCAAGAATTGGGACAAAAACAATCTTCCAAGTACTAGGATCGCCATTGATGTCTAGAAAAACACCAGATATGTAAGAACTATTCCCTGTCTTCCCATTGACTGTGATCAAAGGCTTAAAATCTGTTCTATCAAGTGAAGCATTTCCTTCACTATCAAAATTCCCCAGAACTTTGATTTTGATGGTTGCAGTTTCTCCAGCTTTGAATGTATCCTTGTCATCCAACCAACTGAATGCAAACAGTGGCATTATTGCTTCACCTAAAACATGTAATAACATCGTATTAGATGCAATAATTTATGTTGTTATTATGTATAGAAACCTTAAAAATTATTTTTTACAAGAAAACAATTGGAATACCTGCAAAAGCAGCTGAGAGTAATGAGAGGGTCGAAATTAAACTGAAGTGAAATTTGGCTTCCATGATTGATGAAATTCAAAGATTCTTAGTTTATCATTGCTATTGGTTCTTTTCCTGAGGAATGCAAGTGAATGACGTTTATGAAAAAGGGTAGTTTATCAAGTGTATTGGGGTTTTAACACGTGTCATTAAGATTAATTTGGGCCGTTGGATTTCTGATAGTTAATGGTGGTTCCATTTGCAAGCGTTTTGCAGTTTTTCCTTGTTTTTTCACCGAGCGATTTCAGTGTCAACGGTGTCATTTCAGTGCTAATATCATTATCTAAATCATCCTATATTTTTTTTTTGGAAAAGGACTAGTACCACAAGCCTCAACCTCCCTACACCTAAATGGAAAAAAAGAGTATTCATGGTAATAATTACAACACTTAATAAACATAAACCATGACAAAACAAACATCAAGACATAGCTTGATCAGTCAAAACTAGAGGTAGAACCTCCATCGGAATTTGATCATAAACGAATTCTCCCACCGTCACGCCTCAAACCAACCGAGCTAAACCATCCGCAACCAAGTTTGCATCCCTACATATATGGGTAATCTGTACCCTCCAATCCTAACCAAGAAGACCTTTTATCTTAAGCACAAGAGAATTGTCCGACAAAGCCTGCGAAGTACCTTTAAGCACTTGTGCCACTGTTAAATTGTCCATTTCAAGTTCCACATGGTGATAACATGGGGCGGAGCCAGAAAATTTTTTAAGGGGTATTATTTTCTTGAATATTATTTAAAAATAATTAATTATTTATAAAGGGGTGTCAAATTATTTATAAAAGGGTATCAATTATATATATTTTTAATTTTTTATATACAAATTATATAGAAAAATATAATTTTTCAAAAATTTTAGGGTGTCAATGGACACCATAATGATGCATGTGGCTCCGCCCATGGCGATAACCTAATCTACATGCTTGAGCTAATCTATTATGAGCAGCCCAAAGTTCCGCAATCAACACCGGACATGAGCCTAAACTTCTCGCAGATCCATAACGCCAATTACCTTCATGATCACGGATGACAAATACACTAGCAGCCAATGTGAGATTCCAATCCCAAATCATTTTTCCTTTTCTTTCTTTTTTCTTCTCCTTTCTCTTTTCATTTTTTCTCCATTTTTTTTCTATTTTTATTAATAATATTACTACTACAATATACTACAAATACTAAAATTTGATAAAAATAAATGATTACATACGACTTTTGTGATTGAAGAAGTAGTCGATTCCGCTGTAAGCGCAGAGTAATGCTTCCATTCATCGGTTGCCGGTTTCACCGTCGGAGCTCCAGGGAAGCTTCTCTTTGCTTCTTCTCTGCTCATTCTTTAAGTGTACTTTGAGTTATTTTTTGTTAAATTACTTAAATGGTCAATAAATTATACTCAAATGATTTGTTTATCATCATATTTTTAAAAATTATAAAATGATCATTAAATTTTTTATATTCAATTTAATATAATTTTATAATCATTTATGAATTTTATTCTTATTTTTGGTAAACATAAACTTCCCTATCCCAATTTAGTAATTTTTTAAATTTTATTATTCGACTTAACTTTTGGTGATGTCTATTTAAAAAAATAATAATTTATAACGTTATACACTCTAAAATTACGTTAAGCTATATAAAAGACCAAATTTAAATGTAAGATTAAGCTAGAAAAAATTTAAATTTCATGTATTAATTTATCAAAAGAAATTTAAATATCAATTTAAGATAATTTCATATAAACGTAATAGACACGAACGAAAATAAAAGAAAAAAATGAAGAATTAATTGACATCGCAAAACTTTTGAGAAAATTTGTTTCATATGTATTTTATATTAAAAATAAAATTTGAGAATTATTAACTAGTGCTAACACTACAGCAAAACAGTTCTATAGCGGCATATTTAGTGGCGTTTTTTTAACAAACGCCACAAAGAATAGAATATCAGTGGCGTTTTTCTAAAAATCGCCGCAAAACTTTAAAATCAGTGGCGTTTTAGAGAAAAACGCCGTAAGGACCCCTCGTATAGTGGCGTTTTGCTTCAAAAACGCCGCAAATGTGTGAGCATTTAGTGGCGTTTCAATAAAACGCCACAATAGTGAAATAAGTTGTGGCGTTTCTGATAAAAACGCAGCAGAAGAAAAAAAGATTGTGGCGTTTCATTAAAAAATGCCGCAGTATATAGTGTTCTAACGGCGTTTGTTTCTACAAACGCCGCAAGGTCATCGTTATCAGACTGGTTATCGTTTCAATCGCAAATAACAGTAAAATCCCCAAAAATACACCCCAAATTCTCTGCCGCCTATACTTCCGTTTTAGGGCTTTTCGTCGCCGTTCTTGTTCGGCCGTTGGTGCGTCCTCCGTTCGCCTCTTCTCGGCCGCCGTTCTTGTTCGCCTCTTAAGGTATAATTTCTGCCCTTGATTTCTCATAGAGCAAATTCTTGTTAATTACTTAAATTGCTGGATAAGTCTTAACAATTACTTAAATTCTTGTTAATTTCTGCCGTTCTTGTTCGCCACAATTCTTGTTGATTCTTATCTAGGATGCATATATGAATCAACCGAGATAAGCTTTTGGTTTAAACTTTTTTCCGGTTTTGAATTGTGTGGTATTACATGCTTTCAGATTCTGGATAAGGAAGCAGTGCACAGACACTAATAGAAATCACACATTCTTTTAGTGAATAATAAAATCGTGTTTTGTTTCTTGTTGTCCTAAAAAAATAATTGAACTCATTAGCATTACAATGTTTGTCAGGTTCAATATAGAAACATAAAGATTACATTCAAATTTTTAGTTGTAAAAGGATGTTTACAGGTCAACACCGGCAGAGTAGAAACACATAACAGTCACTATACAAAATAAAAAACAGCCTCCAAGGAATCTGTGCATGTTTGTAACTTAGATTCAGCTTCAAGATTCCACCGTCTAGTACAAAATTGACTTGTGAACTAAAAGCAAAAAACAGAAACAAAGGTTATCTTTAGATTGGAATTGATCTTTTTCTGAGAACATGACATAACAATATAACATGGCAGTTGAGAGCTTTAAGATCCAACCACAATCTAGTAAACAGAACACAGTAAGAATAACTTTAATGGAAGTAGAGGGGTTTAGTACGAGGAAATGTCTAAATTTATTATATTATTCGAAACGTGTCCATTCCAATCTGGATTTTCTATTTCTTTCTCTCATGTACATAAAGATATAAAACAATCCATATCTTCAAAGAAACATTTGAAGAAATTGCTTGTCTAGAATCTAACACCATGTAAAAAGATCCGACGGCCAGATCCAATAATCAACCCTTTTCTTAATCTAACAACAGCTACTGCTTCTACAAGCTATGTAGAGAATCTTTTCTGTCAATGAAATAGTGCCACTGAAATATCAGCAAGTTTCTTCCCATTGAAAGTTCATGCAAGTGGTTCATCATTTTCTCTTCATATCTCTCAAGGCCGAACCTTTAAATGTTGGAGAAAGATTTGTTCATGGAACTCGTGGGGAAGAATCAGGCTTATTAACTCAAATTCTGGAGTTATTTTGATTCGAATAAGATAAGAAAAGGGTAAGAAATTTCTCTTTTATTCATTGAATTAAGGATATAGCATTGAAATTCCTTATAATCATAGGCTGAACTATGATGCTTGAATTATGAAACCATATGTGTCTTATAGTGGTTATGGTAGAAAGGAATGTTAGATTGAACCATATGATGCTGCCTTGATTATATTATGATTGAAGAACTGATAAATAAGAATTAAGTCATGTTGGAAGCTAGTGCTTTGAGATATGTTCTGAATGTTCATAAAATTAAGAAAGGAGCCATTAGAAATCAAATCCATATAATAAAATGTTTCCATTCGAACGCTATAATTAAAAGATACTATAAAATAATCAAGTGAACGTTTTTGATTCGTATGATTGTAATTATCTGGTTGTCTAATGAATGTTTATGTGATTATGAACGGTTTTAATGTGGAAAATGGATATGTAATGTTGTTGCCTTGTCTTGATGTACATATAGACATGAACAGTGAACTGTTTTGTTAATTGAAACTGTGTACATCTTGAGTATACAAAATGCTTGTTTTTATCTTTGGCAGATGGATTTAACTGACATAGACCTGAAATACAATATATGTAGGCTGAATTAGCATGTTAAGACTTTGTATACATGAAATGGGAAGATTAGAATACAAGCCAGTGCAATCTGCCCTGAATCTTTTCTTGATCGAACATGTTTTGACAGGTCCTTGAAGTACATGCTCAATTCGTAACAGCTCTTCAGGATCTTTTTGAGAGGCATAAAGCTCGGGTCGGTTATATTGATCTTCCATTAAAGGTTCGCTGATTCGAACTCGATTTAATTTGGGTCTTTTTGGCCAATGATAATGTTCGTATTATTTTTCGGTCACCTGTATCTGTCTTAGTTCATTACCAATGCCTGAAATAACTGTACTGATTACAGCTTTGTAGACGCTTGACTTACATTTTAGTTTATAGCAGTAACCCCATTCCTGGAAAAATAATACTTCGAATTCACATCGGAGTATGTAGTTTAGATCAAACTCAATACTCGAAACATGCCGACTCTATGATTATAAGTGTAAACAACTTGAAACCAAGTTTTTAAATTCTATATCATAATTAAAATAATTATGAGCAAGCCTAATTTTTACTTCGTTTCTCAATAATGGATACAGACAGTTTTTTGGATACGAAATGGATAGAAGTTGGATGGATTTGTCAAGGGTAAGTGTTGGGTATCGAAATGGAATAGAAACTTTTCTAGACTCAGCTTTTGCGAATGCAAGCCAAGAGAATATGATTCTTTGCCCTTGTAAGAAGTGTGTTAATATTAATTGGCATAGTCATGAAGTTGTCAAGGAGCATTTAATTGTTTATGGTTTTGTTCGGGGCTATAGAAAATGGGTATTTCATGGAGAGTTGGCACCTCGTAGTTCTACTTCGAGGAGTAATGTATCTTTTCCTCCTAATTCTGATCGTCGATCTGTTGGAGAAGATGACATTGAGGGTATGTTACGAGATGCATTTAATATGCATGATTATCAAGAATCTGTCAGAGAAGATTGTGATATTGGTGTTGAGCATTTTACCGAGATGAGAAGAAACGGATGTGATGAAGAGCCAAATGGAGACGCAGTAAAGTTTTACAATTTACTTGATGAAATGAATGAACCACTTTATGAGGGATCGAAACATTCAAAGCTCTCATTTTGCATTCGTCTTTTCCACTTAAAATGCTTGGGAGGATGGACTGGTAAATCTTTTACGCAGTTATTAGAGTTTTTAAGAGAAATGTTTCCTTCTGCAAAAATTCCTCAATCTGGCAAAGATATGAAGAAGATGATCAAAGATTTGGGCCTTGGATATGAAAAAATTCATAGTTGCCCAAATGATTGCATGTTGTATTGGGGTGATAAAAAAAGCCAAGAGTCATGTCATGTATGCGGTCAATCTCGGTGGATGAATGTGAACACAGAAAATGTGAGTGAGGAAGTAGAGGAAGCACAATCAAGAAAAAAAACAGTCAAGATTCTGCGATATTTTCCTCTCATACCTAGGCTTCAAAGGTTATTTATGTCTTCAAAGACTGCTGAGTCTATGAGGTGGCATTACGGTGGACGAACTGATGATGGATTATTAAGGCATCCTGCGGATGGTTTAGCTTGGAAGTCCTTTGACCAAAAATTTCCAAGTTTTGCAGAAGATCCTCGAAATGTTAGGCTCGGACTAGCATCTAATGGGTTTAATCCTTTCAAAATCATGAGCACTTCGTATAGTACTTGACCCGTTTTGCTTGTTCCTTACAATTTGCCCCCATGGATTTGCATGAAACAATCATCTTTTATCTTATCCATGATAATCCCTGGTGAGAAAGGTCCTGGTAATGATATTGACATCTATCTACAACCTCTAATTGAAGAGTTAAAACAATTGTGGGTAGGTATCGAAACATATGATGTGTTGAAGAAAGAGAACTTTAATTTGCGTGTAGCTTTATTGTGGACTATTAATGATTTTCCTGCTTATGCAAATTTATCTGGGTGGAGTACCAAAGGTCGTTATGCTTGTCCTTGTTGCGCTGCACAAACATGTTCGAAGTGGTTGTACAATGGAAAGAAGTTCTCTTACATGGGACATCGACGGTGGTTAACTGAAAATCATCGTTTTAGATTGCAGAAGAATATGTTTGATGGTACTGAAGAGTTTAGAACAGCTCCTGAGCAAACAATATATCGAGAATCAAGTTTTTGCTGAAGTTTTGGGTCCAGAAAGATATGGTCGAGTGCGCTGTCAAGGGTCATTCGTGACACCAACTAAATATTTTGGATCCAAATCGTCTTAGTATATGCCATCACAAAGTCAGTCTTCTCAAACGGAAATTCAGCGTTTAAAACAACAATTAACTCAATTCCAAGCAGAGATGGAAGCAAAAGAAACTGAGAGAGAACGAAGAGAAGCTGAGAGAGCAGCAAGGGAAGCAGAGAGAGAAGCAGCATATCAGAATCTTCAACAACAATTCCAAGATATGATGGCGATGTTAAAGCAGAACCAACCAAGGAATCCGTCGCCTTAGATGATTTTAGGTTCATTTGTTTTGTAGTTATTACTGAACTTTATTTGACTTAAACACTGAATTATTATATTTAACTTTATTTGATATTAGACTTTAATGTATTTTGGGTGATTAAGTATTTTGGATTGTTTTAATGTTGTTTAATTGTATTGTTGCTGAAATATTAATTACAGGGAATTTTTGGTAGAAATAATAATTTAAAATTATTTTTTTAAAATACAGTATCAATAGCGGCGTTTGTCTAAACGCCACTAAAAGCCCATAACAATAGTGGCGTTTGTTTAAAAGCGCCACAAAAGTACAAAATAATTGTGGCGTTTATGTAAAATGCCGCCATAGTATACGACCTTTTGCGACGTTTTAGGAATCAAACGCCGCTGTAGAATGTACTTTAGTGACGTTTTAGTAAACAAACGCCGCCATAGTATACGACCTTTTGCGGCGTTTATCTAAACCAAATGCCGCTGTAGAATGTACTTTAGTGGCGTTTTAGTGAAAAAACGCCACTACAGATCGTGTACTGTAGCGGCGTTTGGTTTAGATAAACGCCGCTACTTTTAGCGGCGCAGCTTCTTGTGGCGTTTTTTGTGGCGTTTTTGTTTTCGCCGCAAGTACTTTTAGCGGCGCTAAAAAACGCCACTGATGTATAAAAAAGCGCCGCTATAAACCTATTTTGCTGTAGTGTAAAGCATATAAAGAAAACAAAAATGTTATATTTCATGAATTTCGATTATGATTTTTTAGACTTCAACGAGTTATTTATAAATTTTACTCGATTCAAAGTCAAGTCAATCCAGATCAAATTTTAGTAAAATTTTAATTAAATTAAAAGGGTGTCAAATTATTTATAAAAAGGTATCAATTATATATATTTTTAACTTTTTATATACAAATTATATAAAAAAAAATATGATTTTTCAAAAATTTTAGGGTGTCAATGGACACCCTAATGATGCATGTGGCTCCGCCCATGAAGATAACCTAATCTTCATGCTTGAGCTAATCTATTATGAGCAGCCCAAAGTTCCACAATCAACACCGGACACGAGCCTAAACTTCTCGCAGATCCATAACGCCAATTATCTTCATGATCACGGATGACAAATACACTAGCAGCCAAATTGCCAACACCTCCCACAGCTCCATCAACATTTACTTTCACCCAATCCTCCAATGGACGTTGCCACCGTATTCTCGGTTTAGAAGCCCGTGACTTACTCCTAAAATTGGCCTCGCACACCTCGACCCACAAGTTCTTACAATAACCAATCACGTCTCGAAACAACTCCCTACATTCATTAAAGATGAAATGACACCGATTTTTTCAAAGAATCCAACAGGTTATGGCAAATAGAATAGGCTAATTCTCTCCCAAAACCTGCGCATATCCATTCCCACATAAATTCATTTCGAACCACTGGTCAAAAGCCATACCGAAGAACCATTGTTGAGACGGGAATGCACCAGTCCAATCCAAGTCTGTTTTGCCCGACTACATTTACGGAAGAAATGATTCAAATCTTCATTTCCCTGAGAACAAATCATACAAGTGCTTGAAGAAGCCAAATATCGACATCTCTCGACATTAGTGAGTAGTCGTTCATGGTAAGCCAACCATAAGAAAAGTCCGGATACATTGCGGCACTTGAAGACCCCATATAATCTTCCACAATCTCGAACAATTATGTATAATATATTTGTATAAAAAACATTGTACAAACTGGGTAAATATATTTGTACACATTTGAATATATATTACATTATTCAACAATCATTTTCTAAATATATTAACGAGAATTAACAATCCAATAAAAATTTTTAACTTCTTCATCATTCAACCAGTAATTTAATCCTCTAAAATTTCACTTTACAAATCATAAATGAAACCATTATCTTTATATTTTGGCTACACAATTTTTTATCCATTATGAATTACAATATTCAATCACATCTTTGAATCTAATAAATAAACATCTCCACAGAACTTTGTATTTTTATAAAATATATTAGTTTATGATTATTGCAGTCGTTGTAGTATAGTGGTGAGTATACCTGCTTGTCATGCTGGTGACTTCGGTTTGATTCCCTATAACTGTGATTTCTTAATTTTCCCTCCTTATAAAAAAAGGTCATCGATAAAAAATACTTGGCTTCACCTGGACTCGAATCAGAGACCTTCAATGTGTTAGATTGACGTGATAACCAACTATCTTGGATCATATCATATTTTATTGATTGTTTTCAAATCTTTTCATTCTAGCCATTTTCTCTGCAACCAAACACGCGTTCTTTCCTTCAATGCGGTATACGACGACAACACAACCCCAACTGAAGCTTGATTGGAAAACTAAAAAAAAAAGTATGTCGAGAAATTGGAATGAAAAAAAAGTCTCGCTGCTTAAGTTTAAAAGGAGGTTTAGGTTGCACGAAACATTTAGCTTCATCGGTTGAAAGAACAGTTGTCCTTCCTGAAGGTCACAGGTTTGAGCACCAGTATTGTCAGCACAGTGATTGAACGATCAATGTCTAATGGTTGAGAGTATCTATTCTAGAACAGATATTACTGTTACCACTGTAGCTAAATAAAAAAAAAGAGGTTTAGATTTAAATACCCCATTTCATGGGTAAAAATACAAAGCATGGCCCGGAAAAATTAGGGTTTACCAAATGGGTACTAAGTGTTACCCTCAACACATAAGAGTCATTCAATTTTTTGGCTTAATCCCTTCAATCCCCAATTTAACCAATCTAATCCCTTAATCTCAACTAAGACTCCTAACTTCAATTCTCAAATTTTTAGGATTTTTGATTTAGAGTTTTACACTAACTCGGGTTTGATCCTAGGCAATAGGCTATTTTTTAATTTTCCCTCCTTATAAATAAAGGCCATCAATAAAAAATACTTGACTTCGTCTGGACTTGAACAGGAGACATTCAGTCTGTTAGACTGACGTGATAACCAACTACACTACAAAACCTCGTTGACTGCCTTGGATCGTAACATATTTTGGAGATATCTACCCCACGCGTTGGAAACCGATTGCATTGGTTCCTTCTAGTTCAACTATTTCACATCTACTCTGTCCTATGCAACCTGGGCTTGTGTTGTTAAACTTGCAGATGTACATGTATTCTTTTAGCAGTTACTATGCGAATGGATGCTTAATAACGTCTCTTCCACCGTGGTACATCGTGATTGAGACTGTCCCTCGTCTTTGGTATTTTGTTCTATTCTTTGGCTGAACCCTAATACGCTTATTTTTTAGGAGGATAACTCGGGCATGGGACTCGATATTGTGCCATGAAGAAAGGGCGACGGACCATTTTAACTTGGCTACGACAACCACGACGGTTCTGACTCTTAATAGTATCGGTGGATCACAAAACAAACGATAAAAATCTAATAAAGATTCTATAACTTTTTTTTTAATCTTCTAAAATTTCTGTTTACCAATAAAACCATTACCTCTTAAATTATTTTATCCATCATGAATTATAATATTCAATCGCATCCTAAAATCCAATAAATAAACATCTCCACAGTACTATGTATATTTGATTCGAGTATATTAAGCCATGATCATCGAAGTCGTTGTAGTATAGTGGTGAGTATTCCCGCCTGTCACGCGGGTGACCCGGGTTCGATCCCCGGCAACGGCGAAATTTTTATTTTCCATCCTCAATGGCTCGCTGAAGGAAAAAGGCCGGAAAAAAAATATTTATTGGCTTCGCCCGGACTCGAACCGGAGACCTTCAGTGTGTTAGACTGACGTGATAACCAACTACACCACGAAACCTTGTTGCTCAGTTTGGAACTTCATGATTTTAATTGATTTATGTTGAAAATCTTTTCATTCTAGTCGTTTTCTCTGCAACCAAACGCGCACTCTTTCTCTCCGCCACCATATTTCATACTTTCGATTGTTTATAAAGAACAACACATTTTTTAACTTTGATCATGGCATCCCTTCAATGATACATGAAAATGGCCTCGGGAATTTTAATCAAATCAACACTTTATTTTAATAGTTTAACAATTTTAGAAAATAAAAGTTTCTAAGAGATAGTGCAGTGATTAGTGAGCCGCACCAACCTTAGGTACATTAGTAATTAAATGTGTTAGGACAAGGTGATTATGGATACAAATGATAATAGTATTCAAGTTTTAATTAAGGTAAGATTGATTGATTTAAGTTAAGTTTCTTTGTGACGGGGTGGTTCAAATTAAATACCGAAGATTTCAGTGACGAATCTAAAAATATATTTGAGAGTGAGTACGCATAAAATCTCAAATTTCCAGAGTAGTACAAATCATAAATATTACAAAAAATTATGGACTAATTCATAAAAACTAACAAGTTAATATAAATTAAAAAAAAAATCAGGATGAGCACCGACCCACTTTATACAACATGTAAATCCGTAATTGGATGATTCGCGTTGTGTGAGTTAATATTGTGCATCTTGTGATGGTGTAATTTGTGATGAAAGGATACAGTGGATGTTCTTGATGCGGAATTATAGAGGTTGTTGAAAGGTTTAAAACATGCTTGGGATCAAATTATTCAACGAGTTATGTTAAAATAGATAACATATCTACAATCAGGTTAATTTTAAGTTATAGGTTTTGTAATCACCGGAATTCGTCTGGGGAGTCGCCACTAATGAATTTTTTTACCGGTGCGATTGAAACACCAAAATCGGGTCTGCAAACCAGAACCGGATCTGGGAATCTGTTACGTGTGGGGAAGGCTGAGCACCCCACAACGCCCAAAATCGGCACCTATCGGTTATAAAATATTTTATACGAACGAAAATATGAACTAGGTATTTAAATTAAAACTAGGTATTTAAGTTAATATTTTGCATCTTGTGATGATGTATAGGGACGGAGCTAAAGAGGGGTGGGGAGGGGTAATCACCCCCGCCCCGAATAATTTTTTCTTTTCACTTTTGCCACACCATTTAAATTCTTTTAAAAATTGTTTTTATGAATTTACTCCCTTACGTTTAAACATTTATGTTTTGCTCCCTCAACTCAAAATCATGGCTTCGTCCCTAGTGATGTGATTTGTGATGAGAGAACACAATGAATGTTCTCGATGCGGAATTATAGAATGTATTGGAAGGTTTAAAGCATGTTTGGGATCAAATTATTCAACGAGTTCTGTTAAGGTAGACAACATATTAGCAGTCGAGTTAAGTTTAAGTATGTAGTTTGACAAAAATAAATTATAAAGACATGAATGGTTACAAAATTTTTATACTCTTTTAGATATGATCCAAAATTTATTACATTTTAAACAGGGAGAAGACGTGACTGAAAGCGAATGTAATGATCATGTGTTGACTATAAATAAAATTGGTTGATGATTCTTTGTACATGTGATGTTATGCATTAACCTAATAAATCAGTTTGTTTTGTTTTGATTATGTTCTTATTGATTTATTGCAATTATTAGAATATATACTCTTTTTTTTCAAACTAAGATTAAAGAAGTCTTTCAACGAAACTTATACTAATATTTCTTTTATAAAAAATACATATTTTTCCTTAATTCTTTCACTAATCGAAAAACGACGAAGATAACTAAACATACAAAGATTAAATATTTTTTAAATAAATTATGACAATTTATCGGGTAACTAAAAAACATCAATAATGATGATGACATAATCCACCTTTACGAAAAACATTTCAACATAGAGTTCCAAACATCCTAATACATATCCCTCCCATGCTTATAAATAGAATGCAAAAGATATAATGTCATAAATAATTTATTTATTTTTTTTAAAATAACACCTCATTAATCATTTAACAATTATTATGATACATACATGTTACATTCTTCAACATTTATATTTTTATTAAACACAAAATAAAATATAATAATCCAATAACTTTTTAATCCGATAATTTAATCCTCTAAAGTTTCTCTTTACCAATATTAAATGAAACCATTACCTTTATGTTTTGCCGATATAAATTATTTTATCCATCCTGAATTATAATATTCAAGCGAATCCAAGAACTAAACTTCTACAAAGTATTATGTATATTTGTTTCAGATATATTCAGTGTGTTAAATTGACGTGATAACCAACTACACCACAAAACCATGTTGTTTAATCCGGACTTTTACGTTTTTGATTGATTAAACATTATCGATGCAGATGATTATAGAATTCAAGTTTTAATTAAGTAAAATTAATTTATTTCGGTTAATTTTTTTACATACGATTCAATTCGATTTTCAATTTAGTTGTCCCGGCCTAGCTTTAGTATCTGTAATCACTAATTTTATCCGGTCTAAACCCGTATTTTATTTTTATTTCATTCGAACATTGGGCTTGTAAGTATTAAACAAAAATAAAATTATTATATACATGTGTTTTTAATTCAAAAATCCAAAAATATTACCATACTATATGCATTTATTTATTCCATTTTGCTTTAATTTCGTCCTATTATTTATTTATCGAAAAAAAAAGAAAGAATCAAAATTTTATCTTTTATTTATGTAGGTATACACGCATACTTTAAATTTTTCTTTCAAAAAAATAAAAAAAAATAATAAAAAATAATAAAAAATTTATGTATATTTATTAATCGTTTCTAAATGTATATAAAATAGTGGTTTTTCACTTTAGTTTTTGTCTTATTTTGTTTGTTATTATTTTTATTATTATTATTATTATTATTATTATTATTTTTATTATTATTATTATTATATTATACATAAAACTAATAATTATAAAGCCCAACTTGAAGTAAAATAAAGTCCAAACTTATTACAACAGTTATTAGCCCACAAAATAATACAGAGCCTGAATTTAAATATTACAAGCCCAATATACTTAATTTCTTGAGCCCAATACCAAGCCCGGGTCTGATAAACCCAAATCGGGTTGACCCTAATCCAACCCGGAAACAAAATAACCCTAATCTGATTTCTTTCTCCATGCGCAGCTCACTTATGACCGTTAGATCTAGGATAGATCTAACGGTCCAGATCGAAGCCAAAGAAGGATCAGGAATAGTCACGCGCCTCACGCGCGACCTTTGCGCTGCTCCACGCGCGCGTGATGTGCACGTTCGAGACCTCTCCTCTGCCCAGAATGCCCCTTCGAGTCTGCCTTGCCGTCCGGCCACCTCTAACGGTTCTCTCCTCGTCCGTGTTCACAAGCAAACAAAAGGAGATGTCAGATGTACGGTTTTTTCAGAGAAAAACGCAAACAATCGCAGAAAAATTCAGAACAAATCACAGGAAAATATCAGAGGCACCCCTAATACATATCGGACAAAATCCAGAGCGGCAAAAGAGATTAACCGAGTTACCCTTTTTTTCATGTAATGTGTTGGTTATATAAAAGGAAAAAAGAACAACAGTTTGTAAAGGGGATTTTTCAGAACCAATTATCAATACAAAGAAAAAGAGCATTCAGAGGTATTTTTTTCTCTTCAGTTTTAATATGCTAAGAAAAATAGTGCGAGGGTTTTTCGATTTGGTTACCTTGGATTAAAAGCGCCGTTTAGGGTTCCCATCGCATCTCCTTCCGATTCTTTGTACTGACGATAATCCCACGGCCATTGAGCCATCAAGGGTGAGTCGCTCCAAAGAGAATGAGAGGTCGAACCCTTTTCTTCTGTTCCTTTTTTCGATCTGAAGTGAACTTTTGACCCTTTTTCGGAAGAACTCAAAAAGGTTTTTTTTGTTTTTCTAAAGTCGTGGACTCAAAGGGGGTTTAAAAGAGGGTTCGATAGGTTTTTTTTAAGGGTTTTGGTTTCGCCGGTCATCGTCAACGGTGGCCGGAATCTGGGTTTTGCGACGGTTTAAGGCCGGTTTCTGGAGATGCAGATGAACATGAAGAAATTGTTCATCTTGTTCTTCATTTGGCTTGAAGGTTTCTGAGTTTTCAGAGGATTTCTCGGTTTGAAAGGAATGAGAGAAAGGAAGGCCCTTTTTTTGTGTGTGTTTTATACTCGGTTATAAAAACAAAACGGGTTTATTACTTCATTTAAGTCCCTCCGTGTCATTAAAACCCTCTCCCAGGCCCCTGAAACTTCCCTTTTTCTTCCGATTTAGTCCAAAATCTGGTATTTCATCTCCTTTCGAATGGTTTTATTATTTTCAGGTCCCTCCGCGTTTTTATCCTTGTTTTTGAACCCCTTCCCCTTGGTCAAATTATGTTACAAGTCCTCTTTATTTTGTTTTTTTATGCAATTTGGTCATTTCCAGTAGCATCTTAAGCTTGTATCAAATATTTATTTTTATGTTTTTTTTATATAGTTTTTTTTAGATTATGGGACATGTATTTTTAATCATGTAGTATAGTTGTTCGTATACCTTAGTACATATTTAATTGTTAAATTTTGTATTTACTCATACTGTGCATTTTTATATTTTTAGACTTATAATATGTTTTGCACATGTAGTCCTTATAGCATTTTAATTATGTAGTATCATTCTATGCCTTTCATACCATCTAGTTTATTTATAATATTTATTCTTCCTCTTATTTTTTTTTGTTACTTGTCATGCTCTTTTAATTATTTTATGTACTTATTGTACCATGCCTTAATTGTTTACACATATTGTTGTATATATTTACATTGCATTCATTTTTTTTAATCACATTGTTACTTTTAATTTAAGCACTTTATTTCTTTTGTATCATGTTTCATATATATTATTTTTCATTCTTTTGTTCATATTGTTGTTTTATTGTTTTTTTTTTGCTAAGTTACATCTCACACTCGATATTAATTAATGAATTTAATTTTAAACATCTTTATTCGGTCGTAACGGGCCCGTGTTCCAATGCAATGGTCGCGATGTATGCGTTGCCTTCGAATAAAGACACGGTAAAAATAAAATTGATTCGAATCTTTAAACAAAAAATAATTTAAATGCCACTTTAATTCAAAAATATCCAAAACTAATCAAGCGGTAATTCTTTTTAAAGGTGCCAATTTTTGGGCAGTTTTTAAACACAAAACCTATTTTTAAACCGTAACCGACTCTCGAACCCAAACACTTCGAATCTCTGGTTTTCCGGTATCCGGTCTACCTAAAGTGACCGGTGGCGACTCCAATCCATGTTTTAAAAAAAAATTATTATTCATTCCCAATTTCTAAATTTTAAAAACTTAATCTTAACCCTTTTTAAGTCATTTTTCAACTTTTTCAAAGAATCAATTTTAAAATCAATTTCAGCTTCTAAAACCTCCAAACCCATTTTCAACCCTAATGTTAGAAACCCTTAACTCAAAATTTCTTTTTCAATTTCAAACCCTAAATGCCCAAAATTTGGATCTAAATTCCCTTTTTAAGGTTTAATCCCAATTTTAAAATTAAACCTTGAATATTTAGTTTTGAGACATTATAAGCCCTAATTTTTAAAAAAAAAAAATTTTTTTTCCTTTTCAATCTAAATTTCTTTTCAAAATTAGCACCTTTTTCGCCTAATTATTTCAACTCGATTTTAAAAGGGATCGCTACAGTTGGCGACTCCGCTGGGGACCGATTTTAAAACGAGTCAATCCTTGTTTTTAAATACCGCTTAATTAATTTTGGGAATTTTGAATTAAGGTGGCAATTAAATTATCATTTGTTTATTAATTCGAAGTTATATCATTTTAACCCGTCTCTTTAAGTGGGGGGAAAATACTAAGGCTTTCGTAAGGATATTGTTCCTTCGTAGGGGCCTAGTAAAGTACCTTCGGGGCTCGACTACCTTATGTCTTCGTAGGAATATTGTTTCCTCGTATGGGCATAGCGAAAGGGTCCTCTCGAATTGAACTCGATTGAGATGAGCCTATAATGGGTGATGATCGGGGGCCTTGCTACTCTTAGAAGAGGACAGCAAGGACAATTCGGGTACCTCCTAGAATCAAAATTGCATTTAGAGAACTAGTAAACCCACCCCATTAGAGCCATGCGGATAACCTAGGTGAATTAGGTATGATATCTAGATTTTGTTTATCTTGCTCTTCTTCTATGTCATTTGTTTATATCATTTATTTGTGCTTTTGTTATTTATGGCATCCTTACTAACACATTTCCCTTTTCCTTTTGTTTGTTTTGTTTTCTTTTTTTCTTTTTTTCCTTGCATTCTTTTTGCATTCCTTTTTTAAAGGTGTTGATTCGAGTGGTTTGCCCGCTTTGAGAGCTTTCATTATGGATAAAAGTCTTCTAGGTGACCAAGATAAGAACTCAGCAATTCGACATTGGTCCGAACTCAACCAAAAGGCCTTTGGAGACAGTCAACCAAGGGAACGCATTGTGTCCGGTTACACGTATGTCAGTTTACAACAGAATGATTTGTATGAGCTAAAAGAGATATGGGAAAGTTGGGAAGCGAGAGTACAAAACTTGTTCCGTGAAAATTATGGGGATATAGCTCAGTTAATATATGTCAGAATTAATCAGCCTTTGCTCAGAGCCGCCTTTCAGTTCTGGAATCCCGCTTTTTGTTGTTTCACCTTCAATGGAAACGATTTGATGCCAACAATAGAAGAATACACAGCTTTGATAAATAGAAGAAATGTCAACAAAGATTGGATCTACTCGAAGCCTCCTAAGTCTCAGAATTACCATTCGAAGTTGAGTTCTCTAACCGGAATGAGTGATGCGTGGGCTAAAGGAATAATCCAGGTTCGGGGGGAAAGTATTGCATTTTCATGGGAGAGCATCCGGGACATAATACCAGTGCATCCAGATGAGAAAATGAAGATAGACTTGTTTGCCATAGGCATATACGGATTGATTATTTTTCCTCGAGTATTGGGTAACATAGATGTGGCCATTCTCGATTTGTTCGATCGTTTAAAGAAGAAGGCTAATCCGGTAATGGCCATATTGACAGAAACCTTCATTTCTTTGAATGCTTGTCGGAAACATGAAGAGGGACGTTTTAGAGGGTGTGCACAACTTCTTTAGATATGGATACAGAGTCACTTTTGGAAGGAGCCAACTCAGGTCTTGTCCGGTATATTTCAAGGAAGTTTCTCCCCAGTGCGAGAATATTTAGCTAGAGAATGGCGAGAGGACCTCGATAAAAGAAAATGGTCGGAAATCTTCAGGAATCTGCGGGATGATGATATTGTGTGGAGAGTTTCGTGGATGGGTCATGAGTTTCATTTCCTTTACAGAATCGGAGACTACAATTGGGTCATGATGATTGGCTTACACGGAGGAATTGCCTGTGCACCCCTTATGGTATCTAGACAGTTTGGATCTCGTCAATTTGTTCCTTTTACGGCAGGTTTGAGTGAAGCCGAGTTCCCTTTTAAGAATGAGTATCGACCTAAGGTCCAGAAGATAACAAGGGCGTGGGGCTACTGTTACCGCATTCGAGTAGAAGGGAGTAATCAAGGAATGACCACACCGGACTATGACCTCTGGAGACGTATCAGGGTTAATGACAAAATCCCGATATCCGACCACGAGCCCACGATGACATTGGAAGAGCACATGCGTATCGTCCCTTCTGAAGCCGATATACTAAGGAGTGAGATGGATGAAGTCAGGAAACAGATGGAGGAAATGAAGGCACAATATGCGGAAGAACTATACAAAGTAAGTTTGGATCTCGATGTCAAGGATGGGACAATTAATCAGCTAAAGAAGGCTAATGAAGATTTGAGTGCGAAAAATGCCCTCTATCAGAAAGATACCATCAAGCTGTATACTCAGGTGCAAACTGCTAACCGAAAGAAATTTCTCGCCGTAGAAAAGGAAAGGATGAACGGGATTCATATCCTAGAGGAAGAAAAGGAAAGGGGTAGGCAAGCCGTGAATAAGGAAATAGAGATCCGAGAGGCCGAAATTGAGAAAGAAAAGAGGGATGCTAGGAGAGCAATCAGTCAAGAGAGGGAAAGGTACCGAGAAGAGAAAGAGAAAGGAAAACAAACTGTAGTATGGGAAAGAGAAAATACTAATGCATGGAAGAGAAGGGCTCAGGAAAATAAGAATCGTTTTTGTGAGATGCAAGATCTGTATGTCTCTACTTCCGAAACTCTAAAACAGTGTCAAGCTCAGAATGCACTGTTGGAACACAAGGTCGAGGATTTGGACCGCTCTTTAGAGAAATATGTGGCCAGAAATGGGTTTTTGGAATTACAGCTCAGTCAACAAGAGAACGCATCGCTTCAAGCACGGATAGGAGAGTTAGAAGCCAAGGTTCAAGACTATTTGGGACGACTAGTGGTCCTCGAGGGGGCTGCACAAGGAGGAGACAGTTATTGGTTGCGTCGCCTTCGTGATGCCACTCGCATGATACAAGATCGAGATGATTATAACACCACTCTAATGGTGCAAGTACAAGAAGTGGCCCAGTATGTGAAAAACCTAGCCGCGGAAGCTGAAGCCTTAACACCCTTTATGACACAAGACATGAAAGAAGCAGCCCGTTTCACTCAACTACTCAAAGCAATTCAAGATTTAGGAACTAGGGTTGATGCCTATCTGTAGTTTCTATTTCACTTTGTAATGAAGACTTTTTAGAATTTAATGAAAGTTGGTTCAAGGACGATCACTAAATGAGTCAACACCTTTATTTGCATTGCTTGTCTTTTTGAAGCATTCCATCATTTGCATGCATCCATTCATGCATTTTATATGCATTAATCATGTATACAATTAAATTAACTTAGGAAATGTTGTAAAATAGAATTTGCAATCATTCCGCATCAATATTGCACTCGATCTCAAGTGAGGAAGATGGAGGAACAATTCAGTAAGTTAGAAGAAGATCTGAGAGCCCAGATAGAAAGATCGCAGTTGGAACTGAAAGAAACCATGTTGAAAGCTCAGCAAGATATGTTGGAACAGCTCACCCAAATGTTAGGACTTAAGCCATCGGATGATGCGAAAGGAAAAGGAAAGGTGGAGAATCCGCTTCAAACCGGGATGGAATCGGCATATTCCCCCATTGTTATTGGCTCAGCCCCTGTCCCACAAAAGGGAGCAACGTTTAGTTTCTGGGCCAGAACATCGATTTAGAATCCGTTATTTGGGACGGCTGAAAGTGATGAGAATGCGGGCGAAAATGTGCCTGATTTGGATAAACTCGAGAAGTTCAGTAGAGTAAAGGCAGAATTCTCTAAACAGCTTGAGGAGACTAGGAAAGACCTTGAAGAAAAGCTCCGGGTTAGAGAAGTAGAAGAGGATTCTCTTGGTTTGAACGTGGGTGACCTTAGCCTAGTCCCCGATGTAGAAATTCCCCCGAAATTCAGAACGCCTGAGTTCGAAAAGTACGACGGCACAACATGTCCCACTGCACATGTAACCATGTTTTGTCGGAAGATGGCAGGATTTACTAGCAATGAAAAGCTTCTCATTCATTGCTTCCAGGACAGCTTGATAGGATCTGCGGCGAGGTGGTATAATCAGTTGACCCGTGCACAGATTAAGTCATGGAAAGACTTAGCAAAAGCTTTCATTGATCAGTACAACCATGTCACTGATATGATTCCTAACAAACTTATGTTGCAGAATTTAGAACAGAAGAAAAGTGAAAGCCTTCGCGAATATGCTCAGCGATGGCGAGATCTCGCGGCACAAGTACAACCGCCGCTTCGTGAAAACGAAATCGCTCTCATGTTTGTGGATACTTTGAGAGGAGTGTTGTACGACCGACTCATCAGCAATCCGATAAGTAACTTTGCCGAATTAGTCATGACTGGCGAGCGCATTGAGGCGGCCATCAAAAGTGGTAGGATTGAAGGAGGTGAACCGCTCAAGAAGCAATTTAAGAGAAAGGAGCATGAAGTAAATACCTTCGAAACATGTCAGAATTTAACAATATCGCAACCACAACCGGCCAACAATACTCAAGGAGGCGGAAGAAGAGATGACAGGAAGCCGAAGAAAGAATTTGAGAAGACGACCTTCACTCTTATCCCAATCCCGTACAAGGAGTTGTACGCTCAGTTACACAAAGCTGATTTGGTGCGACCTTTCCATGTGACTCCTTTCAGCCCACCATATCCTGCATGGTATGATGCAAAAGCACATTGCGAATATCATGCCGCCATTCCGGGTCATAACATTGAGAACTGTATAGCCTTCAAGAAGCTTGTTCAGAACTTGTTGAATACAGGAGTCTTGCAATTGGGACAGCCAAGTACCACCAGTAACCCACTTCCTAACCACGGGAATCAGGGGATTAATAGTATCGAAAAAGAATCCCCTAAAAAGGCCATATCTATGGTATCAGATATACGATCCCCTTTGAGATGGGTGTTCCAACATTTGTGCATGGCACGTTTGATAGACCGAGGGATGGTAATTGTAAAGAAGGGGTGCGGTCGATACTGCGAGTACCATCAATCTAGTGATCATGACATCCAGGTTTACACGGAATTTCGGGATAAGGTGGAAGCACTCATGGATATCAAAGAAATTGAGTTCTTTACAAAATGTGAGGAGGAAAAGATAGAAATTTGTATGACAGATATTCCAAGCAATAAATACACCGCTCAGAGACCCTTTATCATCAGTCGTAGGGTGGATGAAGAGGGGCCTTCTAGCCAAAATACTCCGAAACTCATAATTTCTCCTCCCTCGACCTTTCCTTTTAAAAGCACACAGAGGGTGCCTTGGAATTACGCCGCCAATATCTCTACACCCAAAAATCCAGGAATGCAAGAAGTCGTTACTCCGGAGGAGGAGAGGCCAGTTTAGGAAGGTGATGCATTGGGGCAGAATTCTGAAATAGTGAATGAATTAGGGCACTTTACAAGGAGCGGGAGATGTTACTCTCCTCAGGAGGAGAAGAAACCCGACGAACAAAAGGGCAAGGGCAAACTCGTTGAGCCAGAAGCAGTAAAAGTATTCGGGGATGATCCCCCCTCAAAGATTTTCGAGCCCGTGACTGAGGCTCAAGCCCAAGAGTTTTTAAGGTTCCTGAAGCACAGTGAGTACAATGTGGTTGATTAACTTCGAAAACAACCGGCCAGAATCACGGTGCTCGACTTGTTACTGAATTCAGAAAAGCACCGAGGAGCGTTGCTGAAGGTGTTGAACCAAACTTTTGTAGAACAAGACATCACTGTCAAGAAGCTTGATCAGATTGTGAACCACATAGCTGCTGATAATTATATCACTTTCAGCGATGATGAAATCCCAGAGGAAGGAAGAGGTTCAACTAAAGCTCTCAATATCACAACTCACTGCAAGGGGCATGTCTTGCTAGGAGTGCTTATCGATAACGGGTCTGCCCTTAATGTTATGCCCATGGCTACTTTACAACGACTGCCTATTGATAACTCCCATATGAAGTTCTGTCAGAATACTGTCCGGGCATTTGATGGTACTCAGAGGGAAGTGACCGGGAAGATTGAGATACCCCTGCTTATAGGCCCAGTTGAATATGTCATAGAGTTTGTGGTTATGGACATCCGATCGTCATACAATTGCTTATTAGGGAGGCCGTGGATTCATGCAGCCGGGGCTGTCCCTTCTTCTCTTCATCAGAAGCTGAAATATGTGATGGAAGGAAAACTTGTGACAGTCAACGCGGAAGAAGACGTTATCGCTGCTGTAACTTCGGATATTCCCTATGTGCCCCCTGCTGAAGATGCCCTAGAATGCTTCTTCCGAGCCTTGGAATTCATCAATGCCACTTTTGTGGCGAAGGGAAGTCGGATTCCAACCCCGAGATACTCGAATTGCACTAAGATGGTGGTAATTGAGACTGTTGGAAAAGGGGCTAGGAAAGGGAGAGGACTCGGAAAAAACTTGCAAGGATGTCTGAAAGTCAGAAGTGTTATTGACAAGAGGGACAGGTTTGGGTTAGGCTTTCACCCTACCTATCTGCAGAAGAAACAAGAAAGAAAGAGGAGGGAAGAGCAAAGAAGAGCCCGACTCAGGGGAGAAGATATCCCATGGAAACCAATAGTCAAAACTGATCTCAAGAATAGTTTCATCTTCGGAGGGATTGAGAATTCTGGGGAGAAAGTGCACCAAGCCAATTTAGAAGGACAGAAGTTTTATGAGGCCGAGCTCATGAGTGAAATTTTCGAAATGATGGATGTAAATATGATCTCTCAGAATGCCAAGGGAAAGTCTGCTCTGTTTGCCATTCGTCCATGTCTCCCGGATGAAAAGCTCAACAATTGGACAAGCATCGATCTGCCTGTAGTTGTTAAGAATGAATCAAAGTAATGTCTAAAAAACCCTCCCCATTCGCTTTCGCCCCAAAAGCAACGGGATTTCTTTGTAAAGGGCATCTATGTTAATCTGCATTTCAATGAAAACAGAGGGCTTCATGCTCTTTTTCTCAAATGGCAAACAATCTTCTTTTCATACATTTTGTTCCTTGCAATTTTTATCTCTTTAATTCTTTATTTGTAAAATATGTATACTATTTCCCAACATAGGAAATTTAAATTCTTGCAGGTTCGATAATATCGATTGTATGAATGATACTGAACTTAATCCTGTACCGAATTTCGAACAACCCGTACTTGTCGCAGAAGCCGAAGAAGAGGAAGAGGAGTTAGAGATCCCCGATGAGTTAATAAGGTTGATGGCTAGTGAAGAAAAGCAGATACTACCCCATCAGGAGGATCTGGAGGTAATAAATTTGGGATCTGAAGAAGAAAGAAGAGAAGTTAAAATAGGCACCATTTTAACACCCGACTCGAGGAAAAAATTAATTGGGTTGCTTTCCGAGTTTAAAGATGTTTTTGCTTGGACGTATCAAGATATGCCAGGTCTAAATACAGATATTGTTGTACACAAGCTACCCACACGACCGGAGAATAAGCCCGTCCAACAAAAGCTCCGTAGGTTGAGAACGGATATGTTGTTAAAAATTAGAGAAGTGAGAAAGCAATTCGAAGCCGGGTTCTTGAAAGTAGCGAAATACCCAGAGTGGGTTGCGAATATCGTGTCGGTGCCCAAAAAGGATGGGAAAGTACGCATGTGTGTAGATTATCGTGATCTCAATAAGGCCAGTCCCAAAGATAATTTTCCTCTCCTGCATATTGACACCCTTGTTGACAATACTGCGGGGCACTCATGGTTTTCTTTCATGGACGGTTTTTCGGGTTATAATCAGATCAAGATGTGTCGAGATGATATAGAAAAAACCACCTTCGTGACACTGTGGGGCACGTTCTGCTATAAAGTAATGCCTTTCGGGTTAAAAAATACTGGGGCCACGTATCAAAGAGCAATGGTGACTCTTTTTCACGACATGATGCACAAAGAAATTGAAGTGTATGTGGATGACATGATCGCCAAGTCCAAGACGGAGAATGAACATATTCAGAATCTGCAAAAGTTGTTTCTGAGGTTAAGAAAATATCAGTTGAAGCTCAATCCCGCCAAATGTACTTTCGCAGTAACATCCGAAAAGCTCCTCGGGTTCGTAGTTAGCCGAAGAGGGATAGAAATTGATCCAGATAAAGTCAAGGCCATAAGGGACCTCCCGCCACCGCAAACACAAAAAGAAGTTCGAGGTTTCTTAGGGAGGCTAAATTACATCTCTCGTTTCATATCTCAGTTAACGGATAAGTGTGACCCTATTTTCATACTTCTCCGTAAAAATGACCTGGGAACATGGGATGAAGATTGCCAGACAGCATTTGAGAAAGTTAAGGATTATCTAACTAAAGCCCCAGTTTTAGTGGTTCCCGTGCCCGACCGACCGTTGATTTTATACCTAACAGTTTTTGAGAACTCAATGGGCTGCGTGTTAGGCCAACAAGACGAGTCGGGTAGGAAGGAAAGAGCAATCTACTATTTGAGTAAGAAGTTCACAGAAGGCGAATCTCGATATCCGCAAACTCAAAAGTTGTGTTGTGCCCTGGTTTGGGCAACTAAAAGGTTGAGACAGTATATGTTGTATCACACCACCTATCTGATATCACGGTCTGATCCCTTAAAAGCCCTAATGGAAGCACCGGCGTTGACAGGAAAAATGGCTCGATGGCAGATGCTTTTGTCTGAATTTGATATTGTGTATGTGAATCAAAAATCTGTAAAGGGCAGTGCGGTGGCCGACTTCTTGGCAAGTCGGGTTGCGAAGAATTATGAACCCCTGAACTTTGATTTCCCAGATGAAGATTTAATATCCGCCACAGTCGAGGGAGGAATAACCGAGACTACATTGCCATGGAAATTATATTTTGATGGAGCTTCTAATGCCCTCGGGCACGGCATAGGGGCAATGTTGGTCTCTCCGGAAGAAGTTCATTATCCACTCACGAGCAGATTGAATTTCTTTTGCACTAATAATATGGCCGAATACGAAGCCTGTATAATGGGTTTGCATGTAGCTATCGAACGGAAGGTTCGTATCCTTCAGGTGTTCGGAGACTCTTCGTTAGTCATTTATCAGTTACGACAAGAGTGGGAAACCAAGGACCCTAAGTTGATCAAGTATTATAATCTGATTCAGGATTTGATTCAGAATTTTGAAAGAATCAGTTTTGAATATTAACCGAGGAAGGATAACCAAATGGCTGATGCTTTGGCCACTCTGGTCGCGACTTTCAAGACAAACACGAAAGCTCAAATGAGGTCACTAGAAATGCAAAGCATCGAACTGCCTGCTCACTGTTATGGAGTGGAAGAGGAGAAAGATGAGAATCCTTGGTATCATGATATTCTGCAGTACATCAATTCTCAGGTTTATCCTAAAGGAGCCACGGATATTGATAAAAGGACTATTAGAAGGATGGCAGCATGGTATGTCCTCGATGGGGATATCTTGTACAAAAGAGGGAGCGATCAGGTGCTAATGAGATGTGTTGGTGCCCGAGAAGCTAAAACTATAGTGACAGAAGTACACGAAGGCATATGCGGGACGCATGCTAATGGATTTGCAATGGCTAGAAAAATCATGAGGTGTGGCTATTATTGGTCAACGATGGAAGGAGATTGTATTAATCATGCCAAAAGATGTCATAAATGTCAGATTTATGCGGATAAGATTCATTCCCCACCATTGCCGTTACATACTTTGAACGCACCTTGGCCTTTTGTCGCCTGGGGGATAGATGTCATCGGACAGATTCATCCTAAGGCATCTAACGGACACCGCTTCATTTTAGTAGCAATTGATTATTTCACTAAATTGGTAGAGGCCACCTCCTACGCCAACATCACGCGAGCCACGGTTTGTAGGTTTTTGAAAAAGGAGATCATCTGTCGTTATGGTTTGCCAGAAAGAATCATTACAGATAACGCCACAAATCTGAACAACAAGATGATTTCTGAGGTGTGTGAACAGTTTAAGATTACGCATCATAACTCTACCGCATACCGACCCAAGATGAACGGAGCAGTTGAGGCTGCTAATAAGAACATTAAGAGGATCATAGCAAAGACTACGGATACTTTCAAGGATTGGCATGAGAAGTTGCCTTTTGTGTTGTTTGCTTATCGAACCTCAATACGAACCTCGACCGGGGCAACCCCATACTCACTGGTTTACGATATGGAAGCAGTCCTACCACTCGAAGTCGAAATACCTTCTCTCCGAATCCTGAGTGAATCTAAATTGAAAGATGCTGAATGGACACAAGTCAGGATAGACAATTTGAATCTGATAGAGGAAAAAAGGTTGAATGCCATCTGTCATGGCCAGATGTATCAGAAAAGAATGATGCGAGCCTATAATAAGAAGGTTAGGCCTCGTGAGTTTCAGGAAGGGGATATGGTGCTAAAAAGGGTTCTACCTATCCAAAAGGATTTCCGAGGAAAATGGATGCCTAACTGGGAAGGGCCGTACGTTGTGAAGAAGATCTTTTTAGGGGGAGCTGTCATTCTGACAGAAATGGACGGGGATGAGTTGAGTAATCTTGTGAATTCTGATTGGATCAAGAGGTATTATGCTTGAGAAGAAAAGAAAAAAAAAGCAAAAAGTAAAAAAAAGAAAAAAAAACGGAGGGTCCAGGGTGAAAACCCGGAAAGGGCACCTTAGGACCATAGGAGGGTTTAAGGTGAAAATCCGAAAAGGACGCCTTAGAACCGAAGGAGATTTTGAGTTGAAAACCCAAAAGGGCGGCTCAAATATTTGCAAGGTCCGGCACTTTATCAACTCTCTCGGAGGCTACTGTGATCAAGTCGGGAAGTGAGATCTTTGATGCGGTTGATGAGTTCTCGTATCATTCATACCTTCAATATTGTGAAGTCTGTTTAGAGTTTAATTCTCCTCCTTTTCTTGCATGTTTCGTGTTTTCCATGACTTTTGGAATATAATAGCTATATTAGATATTTCTTTTTGCATCATATTCATTTCTTTTTGGTATATTCATAGATAAATCAACTTGGAACATCAATGAATAAAGTTTTTCGAGATTGCTATGATTTATCCCATCAGCTACAGGTCGGAGAGGAGCAAAGTCCAAATCGATCCGCCGTAACCAACAGAGATCATCAAAGATTCAATTCTACAAGGTGAAAACCCGACAGGGCGCCTAAAAAAAAGGAAAAGAAAAAGAAGAAGAAGAAAAAGGGGGAGGAAAAGTTATCAAAGCGAAAATCTGCAAACAGGTGCCCCGAAAGAAGTAAATTTAGGAAACCCGTCGTTGGAGGCGGAAGACAATGGCTTGGGTCCTAACATAGGGAGCGATTGCAGAGAATACGAGAAATCAAAGAGGCTAGATCCGAGCAACTTTTGGTTGTGACCCGAACATGCATCATGTAGAATAGGAACATGCTAACCCATACCATGTCATATCATATGCATTTACAGGAAAGAAGAACACTAGCACTTCAACGCTTGCCCACCACGGTATACGCTCGAAGAGAGGGACCGTTAGATGCTGCAGTGATCAGAAATCAGAGCATCTCAAAGATATGGATCCTACGGAGAAGGGATCAACATTGTTTTTGCGACATACGCTCGAAGAGAGGGGTCGTCCATCACGGTATACGCTTGAAGAAAGGGACCGTCAGATGCTGCAATGATCAGAAATCAGAGCATCTCGAAGATGTGGATCCTACGGAGAAGGGATCAACATTGTTTTTGCGACATACGCTCGAAGAGAGGGGTCGTCCACCACGGTATACGCTCGAAGAGAGGGACCGTCAGATGCTGTAACGTACAGAAATCAGAGCACCTTGAAGATGTGGATCCTACGGAGAAGGGATCAACGTTGATTAAGGGTTTCATATAGGAGAGACTCAGATCGAACGTTATTGCGAAAGGTTTTATATAGAAAAGACTCGAAGCTTTTTTCAGAAGTTGGTTCCATGTAGAAAGGATTAACTTCTTCCATAGTTCAGAGCTAAAGTCTCATGGAGGGGGGATCCGTAGCTCAGAACCTTTTAATTTGTTCAAAACGTCTAAATAACGGAATTAAAATTTGCTGCTGAAATCCTTTTTGTGCGCAGGTGGTCTTGAGTTGGGATATTGTTCACGGCAAAGCAAAACAGGGGATCAAAGGATAAAAGGGCTATCAGAATCAAGGAAAAGGGGGGCTCTCAAATCAGTCTTCAAACAGGAAAGTCGGATAAAATTAGTGTTTTTATCTTTGCTTTATCATTGTTTTACAACGATAAGCAAAGAGGGGCAACTGTAATCACTAATTTTATCCGGTCTAAACCCGTATTTTATTTTTATTTCATTCGAACATTGGGATTGTAAGTATTAAACAAAAATAAAATTATTATATACATGTGTTTTTAATTCAAAAATCCAAAAATATTACCATACTATATGCATTTATTTATTCCATTTTGCTTTAATTTCGTCCTATTATTTATTTATCGAAAAAAAAAGAAAGAATCAAAATTTTATCTTTTATTTATGTAGGTATACACGCATACTTTAAATTTTTCTTTCAAAAAAATAAAAAAAATAAAAAATAATAAAAAAAAAATTATGTATATTTATTAATCGTTTCTAAATGTATATAAAATAGTGGTTTTTCACTTTAGTTTTTGTCTTATTTTGTTTGTTATTATTTTTATTATTATTATTATTTTTATTATTTTTATTATTTTTATTATTATTATTATTATTATTATTATTATATTATACATAAAACTAATAATTATAAAGCCCAACTTGAAGTAAAATAAAGTCCAAACTTATTACAACAGTTATTAGCCCACAAAATAATACAGAGCCCGAATTTAAATATTACAAGCCCAATATACTTAATTTCTTGAGCCCAATACCAAGCCCGGGTCTGATAAACCCAAATCGGGTTGACCCTAATCCAACCCGGAAACAAAATAACCCTAATCTGATTTCTTTCTCCATGCGCAGCTCACTTATGACCGTTAGATCTAGGATAGATCTAACGGTCCAGATCGAAGCCAAAGAAGGATCAGGAATAGTCACGCGCCTCACGCGCGACCTTTGCGCTGCTCCACGCGCGCGTGATGTGCACGTTCGAGACCTCTCCTCTGCCCAGAATGCCCCTTCGAGTCTGCCTTGCCGTCCGGCCACCTCTAACGGTTCTCTCCTCGTCCGTGTTCACAAGCAAACAAAAGGAGATGTCAGATGTACGGTTTTTTCAGAGAAAAACGCAAACAATCGCAGAAAAATTCAGAACAAATCACAGGAAAATATCAGAGGCACCCCTAATACATATCGGACAAAATCCAGAGCGGCAAAAGAGATTAACCGAGTTACCCTTTTTTTCATGTAATGTGTTGGTTATATAAAAGGAAAAAAGAACAACAGTTTGTAAAGGGGATTTTTCAGAACCAATTATCAATACAAAGAAAAAGAGCATTCAGAGGTATTTTTTTCTCTTCAGTTTTAATATGCTAAGAAAAATAGTGCGAGGGTTTTTCGATTTGGTTACCTTGGATTAAAAGCGCCGTTTAGGGTTCCCATCGCATCTCCTTCCGATTCTTTGTACTGACGATAATCTCACGGCCATTGAGCCATCAAGGGTGAGTCGCTCCAAAGAGAATGAGAGGTCGAACCCTTTTCTTCTGTTCCTTTTTTCGATCTGAAGTGAACTTTTGACCCTTTTTCGGAAGAACTCAAAAAGGTTTTTTTTGTTTTTCTAAAGTCGTGGACTCAAAGAGGGTTTAAAAGAGGGTTCGAGAGGTTTTTTTTAAGGGTTTTGGTTTCGCCGGCCACCGTCAACGGTGGCCGGAATCTGGGTTTTGCGACGGTTTAAGGCCGGTTTCTGGAGATACAGATGAACATGAAGAAATTGTTCATCTTGTTCTTCATTTGGCTTGAAGGTTTCTGAGTTTTCAGAGGATTTCTTGGTTTGAAAGGAATGAGAGAAAGGAAGGACCTCTTTTTTTGTGTGTTTTATACTCGGTTATAAAAACAAAACGGGTTTATTACTTCATTTAAGTCCCTCCGTGTCATTAAAACCCTCTCCCAGGCCCCTGAAACTTCCCTTTTTCTTCCGATTTAGTCCCAAATCTGGTGATTTCATCTCCTTTCGAATGGTTTTATTATTTTCAGGTCCCTCCGCGTTTTTATCCTTGTTTTTGAACCCCTTCCCCTTGGTCAAATTATGTTACAAGTCCTCTTTATTTTGTTTTTTTATGCAATTTGGTCATTTCCAGTAGCATCTTAAGCTTGTATCAAATATTTATTTTTATGTTTTTTTTATATAGTTTTTTTTAGATTATGGGACATGTATTTTTAATCATGTAGTATAGTTGTTCGTATACCTTAGTACATATTTAATTGTTAAATTTTGTATTTACTCATACTGTGCATTTTTATATTTTTAGACTTATAATATGTTTTGCACATGTAGTCCTTATAGCATTTTAATTATGTAGTATCATTCTATGCCTTTCATACCATCTAGTTTATTTATAATATTTATTCTTCCTCTTATTTTTTTTTGTTACTTGTCATGCTCTTTTAATTATTTTATGTACTTATTGTACCATGCCTTAATTGTTTACACATATTGTTGTATATATTTACATTGCATTCATTTTTTTTAATCACATTGTTACTTTTAATTTAAGCACTTTATTTCTTTTGTATCATGTTTCATATATATTATTTTTCATTCTTTTGTTCATATTGTTGTTTTATTGTTTTTTTTGCTAAGTTACATCTCACACTCGATATTAATTAATGAATTTAATTTTAAACATCTTTATTCGGTCGTAACGGGCCCGTGTTCCAATGCAATGGTCGCGATGTATGCGTTGCCTTCGAATAAAGACACGGTAAAAATAAAATTGATTCGAATCTTTAAACAAAAAATAATTTAAATGCCACTTTAATTCAAAAATATCCAAAACTAATCAAGCGGTAATTCTTTTTAAAGGTGCCAATTTTTGGGCAGTTTTTAAACACAAAACCTGTTTTTAAACCGTAACCGACTCTCGAACCCAAACACTTCGAATCTCTAGTTTTCCGGTGTCCGGTCTACCTAAAGTGACCGGTGGCGACTCCAATCCGTGTTTTAAAAAAAAATTATTATTCATTCCCAATTTCTAAATTTTAAAAACTTAATCTCAACCCTTTTTAAGTCATTTTTCAACTTTTTCAAAGAATCAATTTTAAAATCAATTTCAGCTTCTAAAACCTCCAAACCCATTTTCAACCCTAATTTTAGAAACCCTTAACTCAAAATTTCTTTTTCAATTTCAAACCCTAAATGCCCAAAATTTGGATCTAAATTCCCTTTTTAAGGTTTAATCCCAATTTTAAAATTAAACCTTGAATATTTAATTTTGAGACATTATAAGCCCTAATTTTTTAAAAAAAAAATTTCCTTTTCAATCTAAATTTCTTTTCAAAATTATCACCCTTTTCGCCTAATTATTTCAACTCGATTTTAAAAGGGATCGCTACAGTATCCAACAAGAGCAAGACAAGGATCAAAACAAAACAAACAGACAAGGGTTTCTTAATAGTAAGATGATTGAATCTTCTTTATTTATACAGATATTCAAATAACAAGTTCAAATATGTCTAAATGAAACAACCATAGGCTCCCTTAAACAAACAAGCATGCTTCAGCTTAAAACATGTTTCTAACCGCACCTGGGACATGGAAAAGCCTCTTGATCTCGAGACCATCATGATCACCATGATTAACCGGATTTGAAGACCTAAAACTCCAAGGAAATATTCATCAGATAAAGAAACCTGAAAGAAAATGTTCTAATCTATGCATATGGTACAAGCACTCAAAGAGTATACAATCCGAAAGGAACACCAAAGAGTATGATTTGGTTAAACTACAAATGCATTCTCAAAATTATAGCAGATGAAATTCTGTGGTATATAAGAAAATTAGAACTGCTGCTTTAAAATCAGTCTTGTTACATCTTCCATACTTGGTAATAATATACAATCCCCCACCCTTTCTCTCCTCTCCTTCCTCGAATCCCGAGTTTTGTGCTCGGGATGTTTAAGCCGCAAGTTCCAACAATTTTCTTATTCAACAGAAAAAACATTCAACACATATGATATACAGTGTGAGTATATGTCCAACATTAACTCCATCAACTAAATGGAAATAGCATAGCAACAATGATGTTTGATGTATCAAATAGGTTATTAAACACTTCGATTAACTATCGGGAGCGGTTCAAAGATTTTGGTGGCCTTATACAATTTATTAAAATATGATCCTTAAAAGTAATTGTATATGACCTCCACTAGTTATAAAATTGTATCCCTTAGAAGCAAATGTTCTTTCTAAGGCCCCTTGTGCGATCGTTTTATTGCGTCTATCAAAAACCTTACAAGTTCTACTGAAGCAATAGTAATAGTAATAATCAATAAGATTCTATAATCAATTGTTATATTTAAGAACGTTTTAATAATTATAACTCATCTTTCTTAATAGCGTTTTTAAAATTTTTCAATGAATTTCGAGATTAATATCATCTAATGAATGTAGTTTATCAAAATTTGGGTTCCTCTTTCTCAAAACCCTGTGCGGTCGCTCTTATTGTGCTTGTTCAGAACCCCACTGCTAACTACTTAATTACTACTAGCCCGCGCTTTTTTTTGTGCCTCGGGGCGAGTGCACCTAGTGCCGTTGACAACATTGAGAGTAAATCCACACACAACCAGCAGCCATACTCATACCCCTAAATGAAACAAGGCTCTATGGCCGAAAACAAAAGTTACTAATTCATTCATTGAAGAACCAGATAAACTTCGAGGCTGAAACTCAGAGTATTCCCTTGCATCAAAAGCAACAAATCTACTAAATTATGGACTCGATATTGTGTCATATAAAAAGGGTGATGGACCATTTTAACTTGGCTACGACAATCACTACGGTTTTGAGTAGTATTTGTGGTGGTGGGTGGTCTAAATCATGCTTCCGATCAAGGTAGTAGACGAGTTATGTGAGATGGATAACATGTCACCAATCAGGTTAATTTCAAGTTGTAGGTTTGATTGTGGTGGTGGGTGGTTAACTTCCCACATTTTTCGTCTTTTAAGTCGAGATTAGAATATCAAGTTTAAGCATATCTTGCGCCAAGTTAACATTATGATGGAAAGTTTAGCAAAGATAGATAATAGAGGCATGAATGGTTACAAAGTTTTTATACTCCTCCGGATATCATCTGAAATTTATTACATTCTAAACAGGGACAAGGCGTGGCCGAAAGAAAACTAAAAGAGAATGTGACAATCATGTGTTGATTTTAGATGAAATTTACTGATGATTCTTTGTCCCTGTGATGTTATACATTAACTTGATAAATTAGTTTATTTTGTTTTAATTATATTCTTATTTGATTTATTGTAATTATTAAATTAAATATACAATTTTTCTTCGACTAACGTCTTTTACGAGAAACATTTGAACACAAGGTTTTAAATATCTTATAATACATATCCTTCTAATACTTATAAATAAAATGCAAACGATCTAATGTCATAAATAACTTAATTTTTTCTCTCTCAAAATAATATCTCATTAAACATTCAACAATTATTATGATACATACATGTTACTAGGGGTGTAAACAAGTTGAGCGAGCTTCGTCGAGTCAAGCTCGAGTAGTGCTAAGCTCGGTTCGTTAAGATTTTAAGTCAAGATCGAGGTTGAGTAATTTTAAATGAGCCTGAAAAATTTGAACTCGGTTCAAATCGTTAAGAACTCGAGTCGAGTTCGAACTTTATTTAAGCCTAATCGAGTCAAGTGTTGATTGAACTTTGATTGTGTAAACTCAACCCTGTTAATTTTAGAATTTAGTGTATTAATTTAGGGTTTAAGACTTATGTTAAGGGTATAGATTTTAGGGTTTTAAATTTAAAAATTTGAATTTTAAATTATAAAAAATAAAAAATAGTATATTTATATTTTTTGAGTCGAATGTCATGTAGTTTGGCTCGCTCGTTAAGAACTCGAGCTAAGTTCAAGTTCAATCCAAGTTTAATCAAGTCGAATTTTAATTGAGATTTAACCGAATCGAACTTGAATAACTCGCGATCTGTCTCGTTTCATTTACGACCTACGTATTACATTCTTCGATGGTCAAATTTTTAAATAAAGGATAACAATCCAATAAAAATTTCTACAAGTTTTTAATCCTCCTTCAACCGATAATTTAATCCTAAGCTTTTGTTTACTAATATTAAGTGAAACCATTACCTATATATTTTGCCGATATAAATTATTTTATCCATTATGAGTTATAACACTCGATCACATCTTAAAATCCAATAAATAAACATTTCCACAATACTATGGATATTTAATTTGTATATATTAATTTATGATCAATAAAGTCGTAGTAGTATAGTGGTGAGTATACCCGCCTGTCGCGCGGGTGACCCGGGTTCGATCCCCGGCAACGGCGAAATTTTTATTTTCCATCCTCAATGGCTTCGCTGAAGGAAAAGGGCCGTAAAAAATTTATTTATTGGCTTCGCCCGGACTCGAACCGGAGACCTTCAGTGTGTTAGACTGACGTGATAACCAACTACACCACGAAACCATGTTGTCTAATCTGGACCACATAGTTTTTTATTGATCAGTTTATAAAATCTTTTCATTTTATTCATTTTCTCTGCAACCAAACACGCACTCTTTCTCCCCCTTCTCTCCGCCACCCTATTTCATACGTTCTATTCTTTATATATGCTATAAAGAAAAAGAATGAAATACTTTTTAACTTCGGTCATGGAACCTTAATTATCCACAAAAGGAGCACTTAAAATGGGAAATGTAATCAAATTAACATTTTATTTGAGTTGAAGTTTGATAAAAAATTGAAAGTTATTTGTGTTAAGAATATTATATTTTATTACTTAAATTTTATTTAATTTTTTAATTAGATTCGAGTTATAAATTTTGAGTAAGTCGAGTTTTTTAGTTTTTATATAAATTAAATTATTTATAATGTTATAATATTATTTGATTTCAATTTAAATGATTTTCTTTAATCATATATATATATTCATCATGTTTTTTATATATATTATATATTTTTTATATTTTATATTGATATAAATATATTATTAAAATTTAAAAGAGTCGACTCAAAGATAAAATTAATCCATTAATTGTTAAGAAAATTAAATTATTTAAATTTTTTCGTTTCTTTAAATTCACCGCATTCGGAAAAAAATTCCCAATTTCCTTCTCCTATTTCCGACCAAAAGCCCTAATTTATTATTATAAATTCAATTCAATTGCTTTTTTTCTTCTATGGATCTATCTTTAATTTGCGATACCGTAACGATAGCCACTTTCCAAGGACTAGAATTTGCGAAATTAGTCCTCGATCGTCACCATTACATCGCTTCAAACAGTTGCATTTCCTTCTCCTACGATTCATCCGCCGGTAATCTAGGAATCGTCCACGTAACCGCCGGAATAGTCCCCATTGACGCCATCGCACCTCCTCCCGTAAAGCCCAACTCCTATAAGACATTACCTCGAACTCTCCTCCGCAGAAAGCGCCGCACGAAGCGGAAGTTGTTCACTGGCGATGATTCCAACGACGGCGGATGTTACGGATTCTTCTTCGGCAGTGACGGTGGCAACGGGTATGGTAATTTCGGTGGTGGCGGTGGAAGTGGCGGAGGGAGTGGTTGGAATTTTGGCGGGTTTGGATGGGAAAATTGGGATGAACCTTCGTCTCCGTGGACGAGTACAGCTCTAGATTTTGTTTATGAGGTGATTTCATGGATCGTTTTGTCAAATTGTGTTCATTTCGCGTTTAAGAAGCTGGGTAGATTCATGGCGAACGGAATCGATGAGGCTGAGGATACACAAAAGGTTCCAAGGAGATTGACTTCAGTTTGGTGATTTGGAGACTGACTACTCTGATTATAATTTATGGTAACGTTTTACCAGCAATCTCCATTGTTGCTGTAATTATTTGTGTTGATTTTATGAATTCCATACGAATGCAGTTGAATTGCTTGAAAATTTGTGATGATATTTGTTTGTAGTTGTTGAAGTTTCATGGCAAAGTTTCTTACTTTCAATGACTTGAAGTTTGTGGTGTTAATTGCCTTACTTTGCAATTTAGTTTATGATCTTCAGTACTGGGAAAAATTATCTTGAAATTCCACTGTTGTCAAGTAGATTTTTACAGTGTTATTCGGATTCGTGTGTTAGTGTCGAATACAAATGCATTTAAGGTTTTAGAAGCTTTATAGAACTGAGTTTCTGAAGTTCTGAAGCACATGTCTAGTTTTAGGGTTCGTAGCTTCAAATTGAAGATCTAATCTCTCTGTTCCTTGGTTAGTTGATGGTCATACTTTTGAAACCTTTTTGAGGTGATATGATTCGTTCCGAATTAAAGATACTCTTATCCTACACTTGCCTCCGAATCTCGAATTTTAGTAATTTAGTACATATAGATTTGAATTTCATAATCTGCTATAAATTGAATAAGTTTTAGATTAGGAATTTTAATGTACAATAAAATCTGGGAATTACAAATGGATCAGATCTATGTTCTTCTCATCAATATGGTTATAGTACACTTAGCTAAATCTACTTCTGCTGTTTTTTTACATGTATTCTCCATAATTCCATGAATTACTTGGCTCAGACGGTAAGAAATGTCATTTTGGATACCCGTAAGCCGCCTAATAGCAAGGCGGAGGGTTTTGGAAACCATGGTAGGTGACCTTGGCATTCCGACAGTTGGAACTGAAAGGCAGGCTGTCATCCCGAGGACCAGCGTACTGCAAATTGATGTTGTCTATATGAATGCCTTGGCAAGGATTTGATGCACTGCAAAGTAGATCGACAGCGACTTTGCTGGTTGAAGTTCCCCGGATGTTTATGTAGTGAACATCGCTGATTCGGACTTTTGATGACTTCATGAAACAATAACAAAAAGAAAAGAATAGTTGCAGGCAGATACTTTGGAACTGATGGGAATTTTTGAAAACAATTGTGGAGATAGGGAGATTGACCTGACTGTGTTTCTTGTTTCCGTATTCTTGATCTATGATGATGGGGTTCTGAACTCGAGTCATGATCAAGTCCTGGAAAATTATGCCTGAAGCTTTGCTTGGGGAGTCGGTTTTGTATGTTTTGATTCTAACTCCGTTGTCTGTCTCTCTTAGTGAGCAGTTCTTCACGATGATCCCACTTACATCCGCCTCGTCGTCGTAGTGGCCAAGGCTACCGATACTGCGATCAGCCATGATTGCGGTCATGAGATCTAATTCGGAAATCGTTTTGAATAGGTGAAGAGGAAGTAGATACCTGAAACCATGACCGGGGCCACAAGTGACTTTCTTGATGCTGATGTTGGTAGATCCATGTATCATGGAGACACAGTCATCACCAGTAGCGATTACAGTTTTCGATATTTTGACAAGGTCCGATTTGCTCATGTGAATGCCATCGGTGTTGGGGCTATCTCCGGGAGCATACAGATCCACTTCGAAAATCCTGAAATTCTTGCTCATGCTGATCATGATGTGAAATCCTTTAGGGTTGATTGATTTTATCCCACGAACAATTGCATCGGTTACCTTGATAAACTTCAATGTCTGCAATCATACACAACAAAGTTCATCTTCAATCATAGTTCATTATACCAAAGGATTCCGAGGTTTCCGGAAACAAAAACCGGTTGCTTTCCGAGTGGTGATTCGTAGCTTACAGCAGGGAAACGGATGCAGTTAGACTTCTTGGCACAGTCATTAAGCCTCCAAACTGCAGAACCCTGGCCATGAAAAGTACCACGTCCGGTAAGAATTAACCCATCGATGGCCTGAAACGTGATCCAATCTATATCATCGTCTCCGCCATCTCGATAATACGCCATATTAGGCTGAGCTTTAACAATTCCGTTAACTTGAACAATCAACAAAGATGGGTTGAAACAGGGTCCTGAAAATACCACAGGTCCAATCAAAAACACGCCGTCGGGGATGACCATCGTAGCATTTCCATGGAAATTGCAAGCCGATTCGAAAGTCCTTATGAAATTCTGCAAAAGAAAAATTCAACAACAAATTCCATGTAAAACCTCCATAAACATACAAGGAAAAAAGAGAACATACGATTGAACTATCAGTCTTTCCATCAGCCTTTGCACCATGTTCCAACACATTGAAAGCTTTGACATCGGAGCCGACGATGCCGTTTGCGGCAGCTCTAGCTGTATGTTTAGCCGCTGCCGCATCAAACAGTCCATTGCAACGGCAACCATGGGCAAGAGCTAAGCACATGATCATAACAATGACAGAAGCCACCATTTTGAAGGAAGCTTTCCTTTTCTTCAACAATGGAGATTAATCTGGTGCAGACCCTTTGCTCCCCTGTTATATATAATGTCTTTTTTGAAGACAAAGATAACTCGTCTGTCGGAAAAGGACTGCATTGTCGGAATATTTTTTATTTTTAATATCGGAAGGAATTTCAGAATGGTTGCATGAAACAACTGAATGAATCCCGTTATCGTCGCAGTGAAGAATTTATAAGGCTGTGTACCCTTGTTTAGGGCTCCAATTCCCAATTTGTTGGATGTCAAAAAGAACATTCTTAACCTAAATTTTAAATGTACAGATTCGGCCAACCGTTTCCTATCTTAAACAAAACTAAAAGTCACAACCTTTACTCCTAAAATCTAAGTCCAAAGCATTAGAGAAAGAGCATTAGAGGGAGAGTAGAGGCCGACACAACAATCAATGTATTTTTAATAAAGATCAAATATTAAGAAAAAAGTTTTATTAAATTTTAGGTTAAAAAATTGGGTGTAACAAAAATTTTATTTTATTCGATTAACATTTAAATTAAAACTGATTTAAAATATTATTATATTGAAATTTTTTGGAAGTGACATCATCTTTATTTACTAAATGACTTCATCCTTGCTCGGTAGTCAAAGAAGCTTTGATAACTATAAAGGATTCATGAGATTATATTTTACATGTTCGGAATACTAATTATGTGCATCATCTTATTGGACATAAATCTTATGTTTTTTTACCGTATTATTTTATGTTCAATATTAAAAATTAAATTATAGATCATAATCTTAAATTTTAAATCTTAAACTCTAAATTATAAGTCATAAACTTATTATTTTCATAATTGAAGGAAAAATTGAATATTCTAAAATCTAAGGACTAGTGTAGAGATATGTCTTGCAATTAATTCTTAATTCTCAATTATCTCGATATATATATCTAACCTTTTTTATTCTTTCCTTCTAAAGGAGTGGACTTTTAGGCTGTTAAGTTTGTGTTATGGATGGTCCCAATGGTTAAAAATAACGGGTAAAAATTATTTATCTTTTTATTATACTTTTATTTATATTTTTTATTAAAAATTTTAAAAAATTAAATTTAAAATTATAACTCTTATTTTTTATTTTATAAACCCTATACCCTAAAAATACATTTTATCCCTAATTCCTTAAACCCTAACCACACCCTCTAATTTAAAACAAAAGCATGAATAAAAATATAAGAAAGAGATAAACAATTTTCACTTAAAAATAATCCCAAAATACAATGGTCGGAAGTAAATCTCACCCATAAATGTTCAAGCGAAACCCACTTTTTAGATCGAAATCAAAGACAGAGTTTGGGTCTTTGTCCAAACGTTTTTAGCCACAAATTCACATTTCATGTTCTCAAGTTTCTTCTATTTGTGGAAAGAATTTCTTTATTTACCTCGTACAAATCAACATCCGTACGAGCTTTCTTAGTGAGATCTCTTTCCTTCTAAAAGTACATTAGTGTAAGAGAAAAAATATAAGACGTAAGAAAGCTATTTGAAAAATGGGAAAAGCAACCATAATTATCGGTGTTTGTTCTATCATTCTGGTGGCCATGGTGGTGACGGTGGCCGTCAGCATTACCCGCAACCGTAACGAAAACAGTTCGGGCGGGAGCGAGCTGGAGGCTTCCAAGAAGGCGATGTTGGAAAAATGGTATGGTAATGAAGAGATTAAATTTATGTGGGTTTAATTAGTTAAATTAATTAGGACTAAGTTGATGATTAATCTACTATAAGAGTAGATGGAATTATATATTTACAAGCTCAAAATATTCAATGGGTGAATGAGAAATTGTTGTTCAATGTGACACTCATGATGTTGAAAAAATAAAATAAAAAGTATGAAAAGTAGAATGTCCCACATTTATTGGGAATATTGATTTGGAAAGCTTTATATATAACAATTCTTCATGTTATTATAAGATAGCGTTGTTTTTTTTATTGTATTTTACCGTGAATTTGTTTTAAGGATACTGTGCTAGCATAGACCTCGGTTAAATTTTCAGAATCATATTTTTTTTTTATTTTGGTTTTTGTGATTTTAACATTTCTAATATATATATGTTTTATTTCAATTTCTTTTACAAGAATTATATTTAACATATTAATAACTTACTTTGTTTTATTGTAACAGGCGGTGCAAAAAATTTGCCAACCTACTGATTACAAAGAAGAATGCGAAAAGAGCCTCGCGGGAAGCAACACCACCGACCCCAAGGAGTTAATCAAAGCAGGTTTCCAAGCGGCTATCCACGAGATAGAGAACGTTGTCAAAAACTCCAGCACCATTCAAGAAGCAGCCAAAGACCCGATGTCTCGTCAAGCTCTCGACATTTGCAAAGAAGTGATGGGTTACGCCATCGATGACCTTACGAAGTCAATCAACCAGCTCGGTACATTCATTGGTAGCACACTAGATGAATACATCGAGAACCTCAAAATTTGGATGGATGGTTCCATCACATATCAGCAAACATGCTTGGACGGGTTCGTGAATGTATCCACCGTCGCCGGTGAAAAAATGAGAACACTGATGAACACTTCACAAATGCTCACTAGCAATGGCTTAGCCATGGTTTGTGAAATTCCTAACCTCATACGTGAACTCAACTTTCCGGGGTTGACCGGAGCCAAAGGGGTACACGTAAACTATTGGCTAAAGATGGGTTCCCTTCGTGGGTTAGTTTTAGACAGCGGATGCTATTGCAACAAAATTCGTCGCAGATGACGTATAATGTTGTTGTTGCTACAGATGGTAGTGGCAAATATAACAACATCAGTCAAGCTTTGAAGGAAGTCCCTAAGAAAAATGCATCTCCATTTGTGATACACATTAAGGCCGGTGTTTACAAAGAAACTGTTATTGTTGATAAGTATATGTCGAATGTCGTGTTCATCGGAGACGGACCAACTCAGACCATCGTCACTGGCAGCTTGAACGTTGCACGGCACTGCCACATTCAAGAGCGCTACTGTTGGTTAGTTTTTATGAGTTTATTGCATTATATTACAAAACTCGCACTTGAACTTGTGTAACATAAAAAGCAATGTTTACGGCTGTTATCGGGACAAACTTCATGGCTAAGAACACGGGATTCGAGAACACTGCGGGAGCCATCAAGGGCCAAGCAGTGGCACTTAAGGTTCAAGGTGATCAATCCATATTCTATAACTGTCAAATGGATGGCTACCAAGACACCCTTTACGCCCACAGTCATCGTCAATTCTACAGGGACTGCACCGTCACTGGCACCGTCGATTACATCTTCGGTGACTCTGCTACAGTCCTTCAGAACTGCAAACTCATCGTCCGAAAGCCGCTCGACAATCAACAATGCATGGTCACTGCGCAAGGACGGTCGAACAACCGCACAGCCTCCGGTTTTGTCATCCAAAACTGTGTCATTAGCGGCGCCCAGGACTATCTTCCGGTGAAGGCGAAAAGCAAGACGTACCTCGGTCGGCCATGGAAACTGTACTCTAGGACCATCATCATGCAATCTCAATTGGACGACATCATCGCACCAGAGGGATGGAGTCCTTGGAATGGCAACTTCGCCCTCGATACCCTATGGTACGCCGAGTTCAACAACCGGGGACCAGGTGCCAACCAAACAAATAGGGTTAAATGGAAAGGTATCCACCAGATCACTGCCACTGAAGCCCAGCAATTCACTGCCGGTGTATTCTTAGTTGGTGGGAACTGGATCCCTAAATCCGGGGTGCCTTACACTTCTGGCATGATTTCTGGTCAATAGGGATCCAAACAAAATATATCTGGAAAGTATGAATAAGTATGCGTGTATAGTTTTCAACGTTGCTGGATAATAAAATCACAGGTTGATTAGACAAATGAGAATAAGGGAAGGAAGGACAGTTTTATAGACTAGAAAGTAGAACAAAGTTCACTACGTAGGTTACAGAGAATAAATTTGCAAGTTTCAGCCCTTGAAGACTGATTGATGTAGCTAATGGCTCAAAGATCCCTTCATCGGAAAACATTTGGAAAATGTATTTCTCAGCACATTTTGTTTCTTCTTGATATATTGCAAAGGTAATCTATAGAAGCAGCTGACCAGCTCATTCGACTTGAAAACATGAAAGCCTGTGGAACATGGCGCTGAAGATGCTGAACATGGCAATGCAAGCACACGGTGAACCGGGGTCTAATTCGACTCCGTCTTGGCACACCTGTGGGTAACAGCAAGAACATTGAGAATTACAGATGGAGTCAATAGTGGGAATAATATTGTACGAATTTATTTATCGTAAAAATAATTATTTATGTATTTATTGTCTCGATTATTAGCCCATATTCTTGTCTTGTTCCTACCTTTACTTAAGCTCCGTTACCACCCATAAGTAGTGAAGATTTAATTTTCTTACGGACATGATCATATCATGTTTATTTCTGATATTTAGTATTTTTACACCCGAAACACGTTGAATGAATTGAGTAAATCCTTATGAGGGTGTTGAATTTGATTGCGTTAAAATAATTTTGTTTACCCGTCTTTAAAAAATACTGACTGGATTACCTTATAGAAATTGAAACTGATTGGACGATTCAAATAAGACAAGTCAAAAAATGTCATACCCCATGACTCCAACCACAATCCCAATATTTACGACCAGTACTCTGCTTAATGTGTGTACGCTGTTCTGACGTACTTGTGCCTAAGTATGTTCTTGGTCTCACTGCTGGGGCATTTTAGCTACTTCATAGGCTCCTTTGTTATTGTTGGGTCTTGCTGGACACACTTGAGGCTAATGCACATTGGTCTCTTTGGGATATTCATCCCCTTTTTAACTTTGTCGATCAGAAATTATATTATGGGTAAGTCTCATCACGTGTCTATGGATCACCCACTAAAAACACACACCTTATTATTTTTTCATGTCATATATTTTTTTTAAGTGAATCTATATTTATATATATAATTTTAAATTTTTACTCTCCAAGAACTTAAAAAATATAGTATTTATATCTTTATTCAAATAGAATTAAATTATTTCTTAAAAAATTAAAATTTTATCTACAGCTTCATTAATTTGTCAAAAATATAAATCATAAAAATATGATTTTAAAATTTTTTAATATTAATTTATAAAATTTAATCAAAATATATTTAATTTTTAAGATTTTTTTTCTTCAAAAATAAAGACATCTTTTTTTTTCTAAAGACATCAAAATGATTTATGTGTTTTTTAAAATATTTTTAAAATTTTGATCTTATTTTTTATTTTATTTTGTTGTTTACAATATATGTTGGGGAATTCAATTATTTTTTAAAAAATATTTAATTATATGTAATGAAGTTATTAACAATAACAATTTGTTTTTTAGCTTTTATTTTACTTAAATATTATTTTTAAATTAATTTAAAGTTTAAAAAATAAATTAATTTTTTATATCGAGAGACTTACATGATGCAAAGTAAAAGGTTATTTTTAGAGAATGGATCGGGCTTCATTTGTTATTATTTACTTATTTCAAACTATCTCTTTATAAATAAAGCTATTTTTAAAGCATGAACGGTTGATGTTCCTAGAGGTTATAAATTCGAGCATCAATATTGCAGTACAGTAATTGAGCAATAAATATCTAATAGTTGAGAATATATTAAAATTAATACTACTGTAACTGGTTTAAAAAAATATCAGTTGTCTAAACTAGTATTATGTCAACATATTTAACTTTTTTATGTCCTAATTAAATGCATTTTTAGGCCATTAAGTTTATGCTATGGATATTTCCAATCTCCAATAGCTAAAAATACCCCCAAGACTACAATGGGTAGGAAAAAAAAACCATAAATCTCACCCAACATTTTAGATAAACCGTAGACCGAGTTTGTGTCTTTGTCCAGAGAAATTATTCTATGGACCGGTTCTACCACGTCATTCATGGTTCTTAAGAACAAAAATAAATCCACGTTATCATTTTTTACACATCATCTGCATACTCATAATTTTAATTTCCAAATCATCTCTTTAAATAAAATATATTAAAATTAAAAAAATGATGACGTGGATTTGTTTTTTATTCTAAACCCTAAACCCTAGCCCTAACATTAAACCCTAAACCCTAAATCCTAAACCTAAACCCTAAACCCTAATTAAAAACAAATCCACGTCATCATTTTTTTAATTTTAATATATTTTATTTAGAGAGATGATTTGAAAATTAAAATTATGAGTGTGCAGATGATGGGTAAAAAATCATGACGTGAATTTATTTTTTGTTCTTAAGTACTATGGATGATATGGTAGAACCGGTCCATAAAATAATTTATCCTTTCTCCAAATGTTTTTAGCCACAAATTCACGTTTTCTATTTGAGGAAATGTTTCTTTAATTAGATCATACAAATTAACATTCTTACAACCTTTCTCAATGAGCTCTTTTTCCTTGTAAAAGTAAATTAGTGCGAAAGAAAAGCAAAATGAGAAGTAAGAAAACTACTTAAAAATGGGGAAAACACCAACAATTGTCGGTGTTTGTTTTGTCATTCTAGTGACCGTGGTGGTGGCGGTCAGCGTTACCCGCAGTCGTAGCGGACGGAGTGAAGGCAGGGGCCAGCTCGAGGCTTCCAAGAAGGCCGTGCAAACAATTTGCCTACCCACCGATTACAAAGAAGTATGTGAAAACAGCCTAGCAGGAAGCAACACCACCGACTCCAAGGAGCTAATCAAGGCAAGTTTTCAAGCGGCTATCCACGAGATAGAGAAGGTTATTAAAAACTCTAGCACCATTCATGATGTGGCCAAAGACCCGTTGTCTCGTCAAGCTCTCGATGACTGCAAGGAGCTGATGGGTTACGCCATCGGCGACCTCATGAAGTCGATCAACCACCTCGGCGCATTCGAGGCTACCACGCTAGAAGAATACATCGAGAACCTCAAAATTTGGATGGGTGGTTCCATCACATATCAACAAACATGTTTGGACGGGTTCGTAAATGTATCCACGGAAGCCGGTGAGAAAATGAGAAAACTTTTGAACACTTCACAAATGCTCACTAGCAATGGCTTAGCCATGGTTAGTGAAATCCCTAAACTCCTACGTGATCTCAACTTCCCGGGCTTGATCAAATCCGGAGGGTCTACGCGAAAGCTATTGGCTAAATATGGGTTACCGACAACACCTGGTTAGTATTTATGAGTTTATTGCATTATATTACAAAAATCTTGCTTGAATTTGATTAACATAAAAAAAAACATTGTTTACAGGTGTTATTGGTACAAAAATCATGACAAAGGACATTAGATTCGAGAACACTGTCGGAGCCATCAAGCACCAACCGATGGCACTTAAGGTCCGAAGTGATCAAGCTGATAGCGTTTGTCGAAGCCCTAAGAAATAAACATGCTCAAAATACTTGTTGTAATGGTAAGCAATGTTTAATTCATATGGAGTAGGAAGAGATTGATTTTATAAATAGAAAAGTAAACTGGGGGAGTTTGAATTTGAGTAGAATTGAAGAAAGTAACTTAAAAGTAAAGAGAATTCTATATGGAGGATGGTACTAGCTGGTGTTCATTATCGGATATCGGATCAGATTTGATTTTTTTGAATATTCGGGTTTTCGGATAGATAATATAGTGATCCGTATTCTATCCGGAAAAAACGGATATCCGCATATTCGGATCGGATAGTCGGATATCCGATTATCCAAAAATATTATTTTATTATACTAATTTTTTGAATTTGAAGGTTATATTTATAAAATTTTAGAACTTTGGATATAATTAACAATAAATTACTAAATACAATAAGATTCACAATTATAAAAGTTTTAATTTTTAAAATTTTTAAATATAACAAGCACTAAATTATTAAGTAGAACAAAATTAATATTAATGAAAATTTAAATTTTTGGATTTCCGGATAATCCGAAGCGTGAAATATTATGATCCATATCCGATCCGGAAAATTAAAAATCGGATCTGATATAGGATCCAAAAATAAAAACCGGATCGGATATCCAAATTTTCACATTGGATCAATGGATAATCGGATCGGATCGGATATTTTTGAACACCCTTAGTACTAGCCAGGGTTGATCTCGATGTATTAATTTAAGATTTAGATTATCGATCTTCACAAAGATAAATTTAAACCGATTTCAATTAGCTCGTTTATAAGTTAGAGAATATATATATATATATATATATATATATATATAACCCAATCACTATGATACTATCCTTATTATCAAGATTAAAACTCTTACGGAATTGCAAACTCATTATCTGGAAGCCGCTTAACAATCAAACAATGGATGGTCACTATACAAGGAAGGATGAACCCCCTGCTTGGCCTTCGGATTCCTCCTTCAAAACTTCGTCATCAGCGTCGTCTAAGACTACCTCTCAATGAAGGCAAGAAGCAGGACGTACCTCGAGGATCATAATCATGCAATCTTGATACTCTATGCTACGTCGAGTTTAACAACCGGGGACCGGACATGAATCAGATCAATAGGGTTAAATGAAGAGGTATCCCAAAGGTCACTACCGCTCATGCCCAGAAATTCAGCGCATGTGTTCTTACTTGGTAAGAATTTTCTTTCTAGCATTCTTCTTCTCTCCCTACTTGCATTTTTAATTGCTCAGCCCACGCGGATAAGTTTCCCAACGACCATTCACCCGCAAGCCTGTAGTGGTCCGATCACCCAATTTCAACCATGTGGCTCGGGATTTCTGTCGTCATAGTGATACCTTACGTTTCATAGCTTGCCACAAGTCTTGCATCCAAACTCTTCTCCTAATCAGGGATTTAAAAGACGTTTTCGGTTGCATCATTATTATAGTTGCTAACACAACGGTTGTTATTGTCAGTCCGGGTGTCGTATACATAATTTTTTTAAAACTCGCACGACTTATTGTAAATCATAACATATAAATGTAATAAGTTTATTTATTTATGATTTTCTTTTGAATTTTTTAACTTCTAAAGATGAAATTTGATGGGTAGTTCTTATTTTTCTACGAGTTTTTAAAATAACCGTACAATAACTGGAATAACATATCATTATTGTTGTTATTGATCTTTAACCGTTAAATTGCGTCCGTTATCGATCGTTATTGTTGTGATTCAAAATCTTATTGTTCTTTATGCTATTAACAGTTAGACGACGACTTTACCATTAAATAACAACGTTATAGCGGTAACATACCTTTTTTTAATCCCCAGCAACCATATCCTCTTCCATCAGATTTACACAAACATCACAATTATAAAGACCAAAGAATTTACTTTAATTGACTCAACTTAACCATTACATTATCATTACCGATGCCTAAGCCTGACAAATGACACCATTCGGCAACAATCCTGGAAACATTTAGCTCACTATCAAGACAAGAATTCATAAATTTAAAAGAACTATCAGAGAATGATCTAAACACCCCCAGAGACATTAGTTGTTGCACATGACTAAAGCAATCAACCCAAGCATCGGACAACAAGAATCGATCTAACCAACTACATCGATAACCAGGTCCGAACCAAGGGTATATTGTTTCTCGGATAACGTCAAATCAATCAAATTGCACCCTAAATTATACCAGTTTTCTCAAGTTGTCCTTAATTCGGAGAGATTATACGGTGAACCCTCTTCACCACGTCATCCATGGTCCAAGTAATCATGACCGTTGATCTTTAAATAACCACCTAATAACTACCCATCCACTAAGTCCATGTAGAAAAGAGATGATGATTCATTTGAAAAAAAAAATTAAGATCAACGGTCCTGATTACTTAAGACCATGGATAACATGGTAAACAGGGTTCACCGTATAATTTTTCCTAAATTCGGGTGGTTTTAGTTTGACTTTGATTTTTTTTTTTTTTAAAAATATAAAAGGGTCAAATTACTAAGATACCCATTGTATATTTTTCTCGACTTCGTTGACCAAGATTTACGCATGGTATTATAAGTTCACGTCACGTGTCCTGTCACATCATCATTTAACGACGATAGGCTCAAAGGATGTTTGGAATACGAAAGCAAAGTACATGGAACACATTGAATATGGAAAAATAAGAGAAGTCACGTTGGAAGATTTAGAAAAGTAAGGCATTGGTGTCATTATCTCTCGTTAAAAGGAGAGATTATTAGGTGAATTATGTTTATCACGTCATCTATGGTCCAAATTATCAGGACCGTTGATCTTTAAATAATTACCTAATAACTACTCATCCACTAAGTACATGTAGGAAATAGGTGATGATTTACTTAGAAAAAAATTAAGATCAACGGTCTTGATTGCTTGGGACCATAAATAACGTGATGAACATGATTCACCTAATAATTTTTCCATTAAAAGCCGCAATCGGATTGGAAAAAAAAATTAAAAATCAACAGGTTTTAACCGACAAAAAAGGAAAATAATTAAAACCTTCACACAAAAAAAAAAACCCTGAATTTTTAAACAGGAACACAAATGAGAATGGAAACAATGAATACATTCGCACCGTGAGGATCTCTCAAAATACAAAGGAATCCATACAAAGAGATCAAAGGGACGACAAAATTCCCGAAATATCTAATAGAAATTCCTCAATCGTGGTAACGAGTGAGGATAAAATTAAAATGTTTAAAAGTATAATAAATAGTTTAGAGAAATATGGTGCATTGATGTATATTTTAATAGTCACATGTCTAAACTAGTATTGTTCCAAGATAATTAACATTTTGTTCATTTCTTATATTGGGATTCGAACCCATATAAATTAGGACAAGATGAGAATGCTTGATCATTAGACCGATCAGTGAATCTTTTCTTCATCCATTTTTAATTAAAACATTTTTAGACCGTCAAGTATATGTGTTATGTGATAGATATTTCCAACTTTCAATAGCTAAAAATATCCCCGAAGACTACAATGGGTAGGAAAAAAACAGCTTGTCAATCTCACCAACATTTTAGATGGAAACCAAAGACTGAGTTTGTGTCTTTGTCCAAATATTTTTAGCCACAAATTCTCGTTTTCAAGTTCTCAAGTTCCTTCTATTTAAGGAAAGAGATTCTTTAATTAGATCATACAAATCAACATTCTTACAAGCTTTCTAAATAAGCGTTTTTTTCTTGTAAAAGTACATTAGTGTGAGATAACAACATAATAAGAAGTAAGATAATTATTTCAAAATGGGAAAAGCACCAGCAATTATCGGTGTTTGTTCTGTCATTCTGGTGGCCATGGTGGTGGCGGTGGCGGTCGGTGTTACCCGCAATCGTAGCGGACACAATGAAGGCGGGGGCCAGTTGCAGGCTTCCAAGAAGGCTGTGCAAGCAATTTGCCAACCCACCGATTACAAAGAAGCATGCGAAAACAGCCTCGCGGGAAGCAACACCACCGACTCGAAGGAGCTAATCAAGGCGGGTTTCCAAGCGGCTATTCGCGAGATAGAGAATGTTATCAAAAAATCTGGCACCATTCAAGATGTGGCCAAAGACCCGATGTCTCGTCAAGCTCTCGATGACTGCAAAGAGGTGATGGGTTACGCCATCGACGACCTCATGAAGTCGATCAACCAGCTCAGTGCATTCGATGCTAGCACGCTTGACGAATATGTTGAGAACCTCAAAATTTGGATGGGTGGTTCCATCACGTATCAACAAACATGCTTGGACGGGTTCGTGAATGTATCCACCGAAGCCGGTGAGAAAATGAGAAAACTGTTGAACACTTCTCAAATGCTCACTAGCAATGGCTTAGCCATGGTTAGTGAAATCCCTAAACTCATTCGTGCTCTTAACTTTCCGGCCTTGACCGGAGCCGGAGGGGCTACACGTAAGCTATTGGCTAAGGATGGGTTCCCATCGTGGGTTAGTTTTAGGCAACGGATGTTATTGCAAAAAAATCCGTCGCAGATGAAGCCTAATGTTGTGGTCGCTAAAGATGGTAGCGGCAAATATAAAAGCATCAATCAAGCATTGAAAGAAGTCCCTAAGAAAAATGCTTCTCCATTTGTGATACGCATTAAGGCTGGTGTTTACAAAGAGAAAGTTCTTGTTGATAAGTATATGAACAATGTTGTGTTCATTGGGGACGGACCCACTAAGACCACCATCACCGGCAGCTTGAACTTTATCGACGGCACCTCCACTTTCCAGACCGCAACCGTTGGTTAGTATTTATGAGTTTAGATTGCATTATATTATAAAATTCACGCTTGAATTTAACATAAAAAGCAATGTTTGCAGCTGTTCTCGGTGTAAAGTTCATGGCGAAGGACATTGGATTCGAGAACACTGCGGGAGCCATCAAGCACCAAGCGGTGGCACTTAAGGTCCTAGGTGATCAAGCCATCTTCCACAATTGTCGAATGGATGGCTACCAAGACACCCTTTACGCTCACAGTCATCGCCAATTCTACAGGGACTGCACCGTCACCGGTACCGTGGATTACATCTTTGGTGACTCTGCTACAGTCCTACAGAACTGCAAACTCATCGTTCGAAAGCCGCTCGACAATCAAAAATGCATGGTCACCGCGCAAGGAAGGACAGATCGACGTACGCCCTCCGCTTTTGTCATCCAAAACTGTGTCATCAGTGGCGCCCAAGACTACCTCCCAGTGAAGGCAAAAAGCAAGGTATACCTCGGTCGGCCATGGAAACAGTACTCTAGGACCATCATCATGCAATCTCAGTTGGACGACATCATCGCACCGGAGGGATGGTGTCCTTGGAGTGGCAACTTTGCCCTTGATACTCTATGGTATGCCGAGTTCAACAATCGGGGACCGGGCGCGGACCAGACCAATAGGGTTAAATGGAAAGGTATCCAAAAGATCACTGCTGCTCAAGCCCAGCAATTCACCGCCGGTGCATTCTTAGTTGGTGGGGACTGGATCCCTAACTCCGGTGTGCCTTACACTGCGGGCATGATTCCTGGTTTATAGAGATCCGAGCAAAATAGATAGAGAAAGTATGAATAAGTGTGCATGTAACCGGTGGCGGGTAATAAAATCACACCTTGAATAGACAAATTACTGAGAATAAATGTGGAAGGCTTGGCCCTAGATGACTGCTTGAGACTGATCGGTCAACAATCAAGCTAGATCATTGGTTCTTGAAGCATTCGGACAGCTCGTTCGACATGGAAAGAGGAAAGCCCGTGGAACATGGAGCTGGCAATCCAAGCACACGGTGTAGCTGGGTATCGTCTGACACCGTCCTAGCACACCTGTGGGGCGGCAACAAGAACATTGAGAATCGTAGATGGAACCGACGAAGTGCACTTGGGTGCAATTCGGCAGTTAGTTGGAACTCTGAATAGATAAATGGGGAAGATATATAGATATGAATTTTAATGTATGCATCTTCACTTTATGATTAAATCAATAAAATTTCTTATTTTATCAATATTTATTATCTAAGATAAGACATGAGATTAATAAATTTATTTACAAATTGTCTAGTACTTTACCTACTATCTTTACATCGAGTAGATTTTCGTAATTATATTTTATATAATTTTTTCATCCAAATTTGTAAATGTGATAAATTATAGTATCTTTCTTTGCTTTACTAGTTTAAGTAGTAAAACATTCGATATTGTTTTATATAAAATTTTGGTTTTAATTTTATGAATAAAATATTTTATGCATTGACAGTGAAAACAAAAAAATTACGAGCGTCTTAATTTTTCAATATATAGGGAGGAAATATTGTCAACCAGTGACGGATCAAAGTCTAGTATAGGGTAGGCACGAGCCTACCCTAGATTTTTTAAAATTTATATATTTATCTTTATTTTTTTAATTTTTATGAATTAATCTTAAAATTTTTATCCATCTTGATATTTTAAAATTTTATATATGTTAATCCTCAGATAAAATTTTGGATCCATTATTATCTTCAACGTTAGCTTTAGGTTTGTTTTAGTGTTAACGGTGAGTTCAATTCATTTCCTTTTTAAAAAATTAGTTTTTTTAGGATATGAATATTTAAAAAAGCAAATTATTAAGAAAATATACTTCTCCACAATTATTTTTATGAGATTTAATTAAAAGTTTCTAATACTAGATTATAATATCCGAGCCAATAGCGGTTCGAGTTATCCAAACTTGACCCGTAAAACACGGCCCGGACAGATCGGTCTGCCATGGACATGTCCCATGTCAAAGTCCAGCCCAATGCTTACTATTTCTCAAGAAACACTAAAAGAAGACTTTCTCGACTCAGCGGGAAAATTAGTCCCTCGAAAGTTTTTGAATTCTCTCTTCTCGACAGATCCACTGGTTTTTCCGGCACCAAAGTTCAGAACTTTCCTTTGGTTTCTCTCAAAATTTTCTTGGAAAATGAACAGAGGAAACCCCTAAATTTGTCCACCTCAAAACCCTGTGTTTTCCCCTCAAATGAATTCAACTCACCGTCAACACCAAGACAAACCCAAAGCTAAACCCTAACTACGGGCGAAAGAAGATGAGCGGCCACCAGAGTCACCCCCAGGGAGGAGATTCCGGCGGTGGTGATTTTGGGAAGTTCCACGGAGTCCAGCCGGAGCGTGATTTGGAAGCTAATTGGGAAGTCAATCTTGCGAAAAAGCTCGAAGACTATCTCTTGAAGATTTGCACCGGTGAAATTAATGGCTCCCAAGACGAAGACGGACATAGCTCAGTGAATTTCGCTGAAGGTTTTGACTTGATTTTCGATTTACCCTAAGAAAGAATCTTTTTTTTTTCTTTTAAATTCTTGCTGGGTTTTCTAATTAATTTATACTTATGCATTGTTTTTTCTATGTAGCTGCATTGCTGCTTCAGGGTTCAGTTCAAGTGTATAGCCGAAAAGTAGAGTATCTATACAACTTGGTTTTGCATGCTTTGGAGTTTCTCTCTCAAAAGAGGTTTCTTTTGATTACCAAATTCTTTGTTTTTCATATTATTTTGACATTTTTACCTTCCATTTCAGTAAGGGTTACTCCTGAAACGAAGCATTTTCTTTAAAATTATGCATATGTTTGAAAAAGGCAACAAGACCAATCTGGTGGTGCATCGGATCAGACCGAACAAAGTGCTGCACATGCTGCTTCTGATGAGGAACATGATAACTTTTGGGAATCAAACGATATCCCAGGTGATCATTAAACCAACGAATTCCTCCCTCCCCCTGAGTTGAAGTTATACTGCTAATATGTGTTGAAATGAGTGCTTACATTTGCAGTGGAAGCGAAGATTAGCTTAGATAGTTCGTCCAACAAAGACAATTCGGTTAACCACTTTGTGAAGCCCCCTGCAAATTTAGTTGTTCTCGAAGGTGATTGCTTAGACACTTCTGGTGATGGCAGCGAGTTAGAGTCCTATCTGGTATTTATAGTTGCTTCTCTCATAGTATGATGATGTTTGACTGATTGTATTGCCTAACTCTTTGTTTGCTTTGTATATATTTGTGGTTGTAGTTGGCAACAATTGATCTCTACCAGGATTTTATTCTGTTAGATCCATATGATTCTGTAGCAGTTGATGATTATTTGAAGGGTAATGGTGCTGGTAAAGGTGAACATGGCACTAATAAGGGCAGTTCAAGACGCAAGACCTTTCAGTCTCCCACATGGCGTTCAGGGGGGAGTGCACATAAATCATCTCACGGAAAGAATAAGGATACTAATGTTAATCAAACTCCTAGAGTCGATTGCGATTTTGGTGTTAATGACCGTAATATGGGGCCTGATCCATCTGCCGCTGATGACTTTGGAAATGTAGATCATGGATTTGATATGGATGATAGGCATTCAGAACCCAGAGATTTAGATGATTCAGATGATGATGATAATGATCCATGGAAACCTTTGAATCCTCATGAACCCGGAAACTTGAAAGTGAGGCCTTTCAGAAAAGGTAGTTAAATTTTGGCTTCTTGTATGCTTCTTTTTTACCTATATAATTTTGGTCGGTACCTAATAGTATTTTTTTGTTTTTCCTTCACAAGCAGTAAAAGCTTCCAGAAAGAATATGGTAAATTCTACAAAGAGTAATCCAATAACTACTTTGTTTCCACTCGCTAGATTGCATGGTACCGTTAGTCCCGAACTTGCAGAAATGTGGGAAAGACAGGAGAATGCCACTGAAAAACAAAGGGAATCCAAGTCTCCTCCATTATACGAAAAGGTATATTTACTAAAAGTTTAACTTAAGTGATGGTGATGAATGGTTGATTTGTAAAACAAATTCTCTTATTTCAGCTTCGTCAATCACTAACTGGACGAGGAACTGGAGCTGCTAATGCTTTTCCTAGATTTGAAGAAGATAACGAAGACAATGTGTATGATGATGAGAATGTTGATTATGATGGACCTGATTTTGGCGTACCAGAGAACATGCCTATGGATGAAGATTTACCTTTCACGAACAAGAAGGTTAGCATATCAATGGTTTGATTCGTTGTTATATTTATCCACTAGAAAGTGTGAGATTTTCTGTTTTTGCCATAGTATGGGGATGGGGATGCTGAATTTGGAAAGAATGAAATGTTTGACAATGAAGACCCGTGTTCTCAAGCAAGCCTAGAAGATCTCTGCCGCTCTCACCTGGTAAGCAGACTCTATCATTACAGTTACAATAAACACCAATTGATAAACCTTTTCCAATCATTTGTTGTGGAACATAGATGCTACGGTGTCCTTCTGCATTTCTGCTTTACTCAGGATCGTATTCTTAAAATTTCTCTTAAAAGGGAGAGAAATGCTTGAACACCTGATTGTGTCCATCAGGAAGTTGCCTGGTTTGGAGAATATAAATTCTTGATTCTTGATGCCTTTATATTTTGTTTTCCCGGTTTTCGTACATCTCATTTGGAGAGCTCACTCTTGTATCCAAGTGCCCTTAATGAAAGGGGTGATCATAATTGCTGCCAATTAGCTCAGGCTTGGCAGTTGGCTCTATAAAATATGCCTTGAACTCTGGTTTGATCCCAATTCCCAAATTGTTGCTTGGATATATTAATTGCTTGAATGAGTTGCATGTATATTTTTTCCTGCAGGATGCTCTGCTTGCCAGCATAGCTGAAAACGAGAAGCAAACTGAACTGGCTGCTCGAGTTTCATCGTGGAAACAGAAAATCGAGCACAACTTGGAAGAGCAGGTAATTAAAGTTAGCTTATCTTTTATCTGTCATTGCTCTACTTGAGTTTTCTTCGTCTCTCCTGGTGATTAAAACTAAAGATGGCTTTTGTTTTTAATAGGATTCACATCCTCCATTCGATATTCACGAGTACAGTGAAAGGATACTTGAAAAACTCTCACTTGAATCCGACAAAGGAGATGTCATGCCGTTCAGTGATCTTGTTAAGGGTCAAGAAAAGCATGACGTTGCTCGATCCTTTTCTGCACTTCTCCAGTTGGTAACAGATTTTCATTTCTAAGCAAATATTTGCAGTCAGTTCTTTCTAGCTAGAAGTAGATTAGTTAAATTGTTGTAGCAACACTCACACGAAACTTTAATTTTGTCACAGGTTAACAATGGAGATGTTGGTTTCGATCGAGGCGGACTTCACGGAGAAGAGTCCGTTTGTCATACGGCTGTAAACCCTTTCCATGTTCGACTCCTCAAGCATGATAAGAGAAAAACGGAACTTCGAATGCCCAAAAAGAGAGTTAAATCCCCCTTGAGTAAAAAACGTAAAAAAGGCTATAGAAACATATCTTCACCCGAAACATGTCTACCGGTGACTTCGGATTCAGATTACGGTTCAGCGAAGTTGTCATCAGAACAGAATCACAAATCTTCTGTTAAGCTTGGAAAGCTTGGCGGTGTAAGGTGCAGTCCGGAAAGCAAGAGGAGACGAAGGTCACGATTAGTCGAACCTGTGGACTTTCAATCGGCACTATGACACCGAACATAGTATAGAAGTTAGGGCAGTCTTCTCTCGTTGCAGCAGTTCAACACCATGGCTGAATAGCTGTGAAGATTTCTGACCATAGATTCAGATTATTTGACAATGTTAGCTATGATGTATTATTGGTGTAACTCAGTCTTAGGATGTTTTTATCTGTGTTCCAAATGGCTTGTATTAACATAGGATTACCTGTTTCCCTTGTAGATTTTGCACTCATGCTATGTAACGATAACGCCAATTTGTTTATTTCAAGAACGTAAACCGTGTTAATTAAATATCGAACAATTCAAGTTTGATTCGAATAATTTAAATATAATTTAATTAAAATCTATCAAAGTTTAATCTGGATTGACTTGACTTTGAATCGAATAAAATTTATAAATAACTCGTTGAAGTCTAAAAAAGTCATAATCAAAATTCATGAAATATAACATTTTTGTTTCCTTTATATGATTTAGCACTAGTTAATAATTAATATTTACTTTTATCGTACAAGTATATAACTTAATTACTTTGAACTCTTAATTTCTTAAGAATTATGTTCAATCGTTACTACTCAATAGGAGTGTGCATTTGGTTAATTCGTTGGGTTTGAATTGAATTAACTAAAATTGAATTAACCGAAATTTTTAAAATTTTAACAATTAATCAAACTGAATTACCTTTAACCGAACCATAATTATTTCGGTTAATTAGCTGAATTAACCCAAAGTTATTATAATTTTTTTAAATTACATAATAGGTCACTAAATTATACTAAAATAATTTTTTAATCATTAATTTAATAAAAATTTAATGATCATTTAATAATATAAAAAATTTAATGAACATTTTATAATTTTTTAGAAGTTAAATGACTAAAATTAAATATATATAATATTTAATATATTAAGTGTCAAAACAAATTTAATCATCATTTTATAATTTTTAAAAATATGATGATAAACAAATCATTTGAGTATAATTTATAGACCATTTAAGTAATTTAACAAAAATTAACTCAAAGAACACTTAAAGAGTGAGCAGTGAAAAGAAGCAAAGAGAAGCTTCCCCGGAGCTCCGACGGTGAAACCGGCAACCAATGAATGCGAAGCATTCCTCGGCGCTTACAGCGGAATCGACTACTTCTCCAGCCAGAAAATTCGTCATCAAAAGCGCCGACATGAAAGACGAGTTGCAAAAAGAAGCCGCCAATATTGCTATCTCCGTTAGCTCTCTCTTTCTCTCAAACTTCCATTTTAACTCGATTTTAACGGTTTTCGATTCGATTTCGTTTCTGGGTTTTGTTCATTTGATCTTGGTTTCTTAGTAACTATTATAAATTTGTTAACTCTTGACTGTTTTTTTCTTCTGGGTTTTCGATTAGGCATTTGAGAAGAACAATGTAGAGAAAGATGTAGCGAGCACATAAAGAAGAAATTCGATAGGAGACATGGACCCACTTGGCATTGCATCGTTGGTCGAAATTTTGGTAACCCAAATTCCCATTTAGATTTAATTTGTCTATTTTGATATATACAAGTTTGGTTTTTATGCTAAACACTTGCTACAGATTAGTTTGGTTCAAGTAATGTTGCTATTTGAGTTGAAATCAAGGGAGATCTAGGCATAAAAGAGATTAAAATTTCCATTTACTTTACCTGTTTCTGGAGATGTATTGTAATTGTTTCTTCATTGCTATGGAATTTCTGGGTTAAGATCAACAAGTAATTTAGTAGATTTGTCGCTTTTGATGCAAGGGAATACTCTGAGTTTCGGTCTCAAACTTTATCTGGTTCTTCAATGAATGATTTAGTAACTTTTGTTTTCGATCACAGAGTCTTGTTTCATTTAGGGGTATGAGTATGGCTGCTGGTTGTGTGTGGATTTCTCAATGTTGTCAACAGCACTAGGCGCACTCGCCCCAAGGCGCAAAAAGAAAGCGCAAGTAGCAGTAAGTAGTTAATCCAAGTGTTTAATAACCTATTTGATACCTCAAACAGCATTGTTGCTATGCTATTTCCATTTAGTTGATGGAGTTAATGTTGGACATATACTCACACTGTATATCATATGTGTTGTATGTTTTTTCTATTGAATAAGAAAGTGGTTGGAACTTGCGGCTTAAACATCCCGAGCACAAAACTCGGGATTCGAGGAAGGAGAGGAGAGAAAGGGTGGGGGATTGTATATTATTACCAAGTATGGAAGATGTAAGAATACTATGATTTTAAAGCAGCAGTTCTAATTTTCTTATATACCACAGAATTTCATCTGCTATAATTTTGAGAATGCATTTGTAGTTTAACCAAATCATACTCTTTGGTGTTCCTTTCGGATTGTATACTCTTTGAGTGCTTGTACCATATGCATAGATTAGAACATTTTCTTTCAGGTTTCTTTATCTGATGAATATATCCTTGGAGTTTTAGGTCTTCAAATCCGGTTAATCATGGTGATCATGATGGTCTCGAGATCAAGAGGCTTTTCCATGTCCCAGGTGCGGTTAGAAACATGTTTTAAGCCGAAGCATGCTTGTTTGTGAATCCTGTATCCTAAAGTTCTTGTGCCTAACTTGTATATTTTACAACACCTGAACTCAAATTTGAACTATGAATGTCAATTGCAGTTTGTCGGTTACGATTTCTTCGGTGTCTCGTTCTTGATACTAAGAAGTGATGATGTCTTGTTGTTAAGGCACTCCAGTGATTTCAGCCACCATGCATTCGTCCAAGGGAGCCTACGGTTGTTTCATTTGGAAATATTCGAACTTGTTATTTGAATATCTGTATAAATAAGGAAGATTCAATCATCTTACTATTAAGAAACCCTTGTCTGTTTGTTTTGACCCTTGTCTTGCTCTTGTTGGATACTAAAGCTAGGTCGGGACAACTAAATTGAACATCGAATTGAATCATATGTAAAAAAAATTAAACGAAATCAATTACCTTAATTAAAACTTGAATTCTATAATCATCTGCATCGATAATGTTTAATCAATTAGAAATGTAAAAGTTTGATTAAAAAAATGGTTTTGTGGTGTAGTTGGTTATCACGTCAGTCTAACACACTGAAGGTGTTCTTTTATCGATGGCCTTGGAAAATTAAAAAAAGAGTATATATTCTAATAATTGCAATAAATCAATAAGAACATAATCAAAACAAAACAAACTGATTTATTAGGTTAATGCATAACATCACATGTACAAAGAATCATCAACCAATTTTATTTATAGTCAACACATGATCATTACATTCGCTTTCAGTCACGTCTTCTCCCTGTTTAAAATGTAATAAATTTTGGATCATATCTAAAAGAGTATAAAAATTTTGTAACCATTCATGTCTTTATAATTTATTTTTGTCAAACTACATACTTAAACTTAACTCGACTGCTAATATGTTGTCTACCTTAACAGAACTCGTTGAATAATTTGATCCCAAACATGCTTTAAACCTTCCAATACATTCTATAATTCCGCATCGAGAACATTCATTGTGTTCTCTCATCACAAATCACATCACTAGGGACGAAGCCATGATTTTGAGTTGAGGGAGCAAAACATAAATGTTTAAACGTAAGGGAGTAAATTCATAAAAACAATTTTTAAAAGAATTTAAATGGTGTGGCAAAAGTGAAAAGAAAAAATTATTCGGGGCGGGGGTGATTACCCCTCCCCACCCCTCTTTAGCTCCGTCCCTATACATCATCACAAGATGCAAAATATTAACTTAAATACCTAGTTTTAATTTAAATACCTAGTTCATATTTTCGTTCGTATAAAATATTTTATAACCGATAGGTGCCGATTTTGGGCGTTGTGGGGTGCTCAGCCTTCCCCACACGTAACAGATTCCCAGATCCGGTTCTGGTTTGCAGACCCGATTTTGGTGTTTCAATCGCACCGGTAAAAAAATTCATTAGTGGCGACTCCCCAGACGAATTCCGGTGATTACAAAACCTATAACTTAAAATTAACCCGATTGTAGATATGTTATCTATTTTAACATAACTCGTTGAATAATTTGATCCCAAGCATGTTTTAAACCTTTCAACAACCTCTATAATTCCGCATCAAGAACATCCACTGTATCCTTTCATCACAAATTACACCATCACAAGATGCACAATATTAACTCACACAACGCGAATCATCCAATTACGGATTTACATGTTGTATAAAGTGGGTCGGTGCTCATCCTGATTTTTTTTTTAATTTATATTAACTTGTTAGTTTTTATGAATTAGTCCATAATTTTTTGTAATATTTATGATTTGTACTACTCTGAAAATTTGAGATTTTATGCGTACTCACTCTCAAATATATTTTTAGATTCGTCACTGAAATCTTCGGTATTTAATTTGAACCACCCCGTCACAAAGAAACTTAACTTAAATCAATCAATCTTACCTTAATTAAAACTTGAATACTATTATCATTTGTATCCATAATCACCTTGTCCTAACACATTTAATTACTAATGTACCTAAGGTTGGTGCGGCTCACTAATCACTGCACTATCTCTTAGAAACTTTTATTTTCTAAAATTGTTAAACTATTAAAATAAAGTGTTGATTTGATTAAAATTCCCGAGGCCATTTTCATGTATCATTGAAGGGATGCCATGATCAAAGTTAAAAAATGTGTTGTTCTTTATAAACAATCGAAAGTATGAAATATGGTGGCGGAGAGAAAGAGTGCGCGTTTGGTTGCAGAGAAAACGACTAGAATGAAAAGATTTTCAACATAAATCAATTAAAATCATGAAGTTCCAAACTGAGCAACAAGGTTTCGTGGTGTAGTTGGTTATCACGTCAGTCTAACACACTGAAGGTCTCCGGTTCGAGTCCGGGCGAAGCCAATAAATATTTTTTTTCCGGCCTTTTTCCTTCAGCGAGCCATTGAGGATGGAAAATAAAAATTTCGCCGTTGCCGGGGATCGAACCCGGGTCACCCGCGTAACAGGCGGGAATACTCACCACTATACTACAACGACTTCGATGATCATGGCTTAATATACTCGAATCAAATATACATAGTACTGTGGAGATGTTTATTTATTGGATTTTAGGATGCGATTGAATATTATAATTCATGATGGATAAAATAATTTAAGAGGTAATGGTTTTATTGGTAAACAGAAATTTTAGAAGATTAAAAAAAAAGTTATAGAATCTTTATTAGATTTTTATCGTTTGTTTTGTGATCCACCGATACTATTAAGAGTCAGAACCGTCGTGGTTGTCGTAGCCAAGTTAAAATGGTCCGTCGCCCTTTCTTCATGGCACAATATCGAGTCCCATGCCCGAGTTATCCTCCTAAAAAATAAGCGTATTAGGGTTCAGCCAAAGAATAGAACAAAATACCAAAGACGAGGGACAGTCTCAATCACGATGTACCACGGTGGAAGAGACGTTATTAAGCATCCATTCGCATAGTAACTGCTAAAAGAATACATGTACATCTGCAAGTTTAACAACACAAGCCCAGGTTGCATAGGACAGAGTAGATGTGAAATAGTTGAACTAGAAGGAACCAATGCAATCGGTTTCCAACGCGTGGGGTAGATATCTCCAAAATATGTTACGATCCAAGGCAGTCAACGAGGTTTTGTAGTGTAGTTGGTTATCACGTCAGTCTAACAGACTGAATGTCTCCTGTTCAAGTCCAGACGAAGTCAAGTATTTTTTATTGATGGCCTTTATTTATAAGGAGGGAAAATTAAAAAATAGCCTATTGCCTAGGATCAAACCCGAGTTAGTGTAAAACTCTAAATCAAAAATCCTAAAAATTTGAGAATTGAAGTTAGGAGTCTTAGTTGAGATTAAGGGATTAGATTGGTTAAATTGGGGATTGAAGGGATTAAGCCAAAAAATTGAATGACTCTTATGTGTTGAGGGTAACACTTAGTACCCATTTGGTAAACCCTAATTTTTCCGGGCCATGCTTTGTATTTTTACCCATGAAATGGGGTATTTAAATCTAAACCTCTTTTTTTTTATTTAGCTACAGTGGTAACAGTAATATCTGTTCTAGAATAGATACTCTCAACCATTAGACATTGATCGTTCAATCACTGTGCTGACAATACTGGTGCTCAAACCTGTGACCTTCAGGAAGGACAACTGTTCTTTCAACCGATGAAGCTAAATGTTTCGTGCAACCTAAACCTCCTTTTAAACTTAAGCAGCGAGACTTTTTTTTCATTCCAATTTCTCGACATACTTTTTTTTTTAGTTTTCCAATCAAGCTTCAGTTGGGGTTGTGTTGTCGTCGTATACCGCATTGAAGGAAAGAACGCGTGTTTGGTTGCAGAGAAAATGGCTAGAATGAAAAGATTTGAAAACAATCAATAAAATATGATATGATCCAAGATAGTTGGTTATCACGTCAATCTAACACATTGAAGGTCTCTGATTCGAGTCCAGGTGAAGCCAAGTATTTTTTATCGATGACCTTTTTTTATAAGGAGGGAAAATTAAGAAATCACAGTTATAGGGAATCAAACCGAAGTCACCAGCATGACAAGCAGGTATACTCACCACTATACTACAACGACTGCAATAATCATAAACTAATATATTTTATAAAAATACAAAGTTCTGTGGAGATGTTTATTTATTAGATTCAAAGATGTGATTGAATATTGTAATTCATAATGGATAAAAAATTGTGTAGCCAAAATATAAAGATAATGGTTTCATTTATGATTTGTAAAGTGAAATTTTAGAGGATTAAATTACTGGTTGAATGATGAAGAAGTTAAAAATTTTTATTGGATTGTTAATTCTCGTTAATATATTTAGAAAATGATTGTTGAATAATGTAATATATATTCAAATGTGTACAAATATATTTACCCAGTTTGTACAATGTTTTTTATACAAATATATTATACATAATTGTTCGAGATTGTGGAAGATTATATGGGGTCTTCAAGTGCCGCAATGTATCCGGACTTTTCTTATGGTTGGCTTACCATGAACGACTACTCACTAATGTCGAGAGATGTCGATATTTGGCTTCTTCAAGCACTTGTATGATTTGTTCTCAGGGAAATGAAGATTTGAATCATTTCTTCCGTAAATGTAGTCGGGCAAAACAGACTTGGATTGGACTGGTGCATTCCCGTCTCAACAATGGTTCTTCGGTATGGCTTTTGACCAGTGGTTCGAAATGAATTTATGTGGGAATGGATATGCGCAGGTTTTGGGAGAGAATTAGCCTATTCTATTTGCCATAACCTGTTGGATTCTTTGAAAAAATCGGTGTCATTTCATCTTTAATGAATGTAGGGAGTTGTTTCGAGACGTGATTGGTTATTGTAAGAACTTGTGGGTCGAGGTGTGCGAGGCCAATTTTAGGAGTAAGTCACGGGCTTCTAAACCGAGAATACGGTGGGAACGTCCGATGGACGATTGGGTGAAAGTAAATGTTGATGAAGCTGTGGGAAGTGTTGGCAATTTGGCTGCTAGTGGTGTTGTCATCCGTGATCATAAAGGTAATTGGCGGTATGAGTTTGCGAGAAGTTTAGGCTCGTGTCCGGTGTTGGTTGCGGAACTTTGGGCTGCTCATGATGGATTAGCTCAAGCATGGAGATTAGGTTATCGTCATGGGCGGAGCCACATGCATCATTGGGGTGTCCATTGACACCCTAAAATTTTTAAAAAATCATATTTTTCTATATAATTTGTATATAAAAAATTAAAAATATATATAATTGATACCCTTTTATAAATAATTTGACACCTCTTTATAAATAATTAATTCTTTTTAAATAATATTCAAGAAAATAACACCCCTTAAAAAAATTTCTGGCTCCACCCCAGGTTATCGCCATGTGGAACTTGAAATGGACAATTTAACAGTGGCGCAGGTCCTTAAAGGTACTTCACAGGCTTTGTCGGACAATGCTCTTGTGCTTAAGATAAAAGATCTTCTTCGTAAGGATTGGAGGGTACGGATTACCTATATATGTAGGGATGCAAACTTGGTTGCGGATGGTTTGGCTCAGTTGGTTTGAGGCGTGACAGTGGAAGAATTCGTTTATGATCAAATTTCGATGGAGGTTCTACCTCTAGTTTTGACTGATCAATCTATGTCTTGATGTTTGTTTTATCATAGTTTATGTTTATTAAGTGATGTAATTATTACCATGAGTACTCTTTTTTTCCATTTAGGTGTAGGGAGGTCGAGGCTTGTGGTAATAGTTCTTTTCTAAAAAAAAATTATAGGATGATTTAGATAATGATATTAGCACTGAAATGACACCGTTGACACTGAAATCGCTCGGTGAAAAAACAAGGAAAAACTGCAAAACGCTTGCAAATGGAACCACCATTAACTATCAGAAACCGCTACAGAAATCCAACGGCCCAAATTAATCTTAATGACACGTGTTAAAACCCCAATACACTTGATAAATTACCCTTTTTCATAAACGTCATTCGCTTGCATTCCTCAGGAAAAGAACCAATAGCAATGATAAACTAAGAATCTTTGAATTTCATCAATCATGGAAGCCAAATTTCACTTCAGTTTAATTTCGACCCTCTCATTACTCTCAGCTGCTTTTGCAGGTATTCCAATTGTTTTCTTGTAAAAGATAATTTTTAAGGTTTCTATACATAATAACAACATAAATTATTGCATCTAATACGATGTTATTACATGTTTTAGGTGAAGCAATAATGCCACTGTTTGCATTCAGTTGGTTGGATGACAAGGATACATTCAAAGCTGGAGAAACTGCAACCATCAAAATCAAAGTTCTGGGGAATTTTGATAGTGAAGGAAATGCTTCACTTGATAGAACAGATTTTAAGCCTTTGATCACAGTCAATGGGAAGACAGGGAATAGTTCTTACATATCTGGTGTTTTTCTAGACATCAATGGCGATCCTAGTACTTGGAAGATTGTTTTTGTCCCAATTCTTGCAGGCTTATTTAATGTGATCATCGAGGATGTCCCTTTCAAAGTCATGGATTCATCTTTACATTTCACTGTTGAACCTGGTCCAATGCACCCATCTGCCTGTGTTGCTTCATGGATAGGGTTTGGGGATGAATTCGAAGCCGGTTCGAGGGCTCCGGTTTTGATTCGACCTAAAGATGCATTCGGAAATAATGTGACTTCGACGGATGAAGAACCGATTTCTTATAACATCTCGGTGACCGCTCTCTATGAAAACGGTTCTGTTGCCAGTTTGCTGAATGTCACATCCATGGCTTGGAATGAATTTGGTTATATCATAATGGAGTTTATGGCAGTTATAGCAGGAAACTTCTTATTGAACATCCAAGCGGAAAACCAGACCTTGAATGGCTCCCCCTTACCATTCAAGGTAAATCCAGGTGATTTGCTTTGCTTTAATGTTACTCGGACTCGAGTATAAGTACCAGACACGGATTTAACATGTGTCTGGTTTTTGCAGGACCTTTAGATGTGTCTAATTGTGTAGCAAAATGGAAATTTGAATTCAATGCATGGCAGATCTTTTCCAATATGGAACTACTTATATACCAGCAAGATCAATATGGGAACCTTGTTCCGGGGTTGTACGAATTCGATGCTGATGTAATCGAGGACGACACCAATATGTCGGTACCTGTAACGGATTTGCAGTTCAAAGAAGTAGAACCCGGGGTTCAGCTGTTTTCGTTCACCTTGTCTAAAGCAGGGAACTTCTTACTCACCATTTCTGATATGAAGCAAGACAAAAGCATTTCCTATATGCCATATGCTTATACTGTCTTTGTAGGTGCGTTATGAAATGAAAGGTTGCTCATTCTACTTATCTGTTACCCGAATTCGAATTTTTTTCCTAAGTCACCCATGTCCGACATGTGTTCGAATAGGTTATTGCGATGGATTCGAGAGTATTGTCAATGGGACCGGTTTAAATGCCTCTGTTGCTGGGGAAGTGGCAGAGTTTTTGGTTTATTTGCGTGATGCCTTCCAATATCCGACCCAGGTGGAAGTAGAAAGACTTCAAGTAGACATCAGAAGGGAAATCGATTCCGCATCCGTATCGTCTACTATACATCCTATACAGATTAGTAACGGTATGTATGTTCAAGCAAGTTACCATCTTTTTTGGTTCTATTTCATTTCATAGACAGACTTATCGTATGCCAGGAGAACTGCCAGGAATTGCAATAACTGAAACCGAACATGGTCCTGCTCCATCTATGGGCCTAAACAGCACGGTAAGAATTGCTTTTGCTTGTAAATCTATATATGTATAATGTATGTATGCATGTAAATGTTATGTATGAGATTTTGACAGTTTGATTCTAAACTCAGTCTCCTGGAAGCTTGACAGTTTGGGCCACTGCATTCAATGTCACGTATACACCTCAGAAGAGTGGGATCCATAAAATTTATGTATTTTGTGGAAATATAATCCTAAATGGTGGTAGTCCATTCACAAAGGAAGTAAAATCGGGTACAATTGTTCGAGTTTATGTTCCTGATCCGAAACTCAAAAACCGGAACCCTTCAAAGTATGCATCTCTATCCTTGGTGACTAATGATTGTATGCTTTTCTTACAGGTCAAGTTAGTACATCAGTATCAAGAGTGGTGAAATTTTCTCCCAAGGCACTGATGCTGGTTAGAAATGAAGTAGTAGTACAGTTGATGGATTCGTTTTCCAACCCCGTCGTTTCCGAGAGTTCAAAGCTAAAACTAGTGCTTACGACGGTTCATAAGCCGGGTTTCTCGCACTGGATGTTTGAGGATAACAATGATGGTTCATACACAGGTCACTATCTTGCCATGGAAGCCGGCACTTACGAGTTGTGTGCATTGTTCGAAGGGTATCATTTCTCGCCCTGCCCTTTCGCGATCGATGTGTATGGAAGTAAGTTAGCATTACTGCAAGCCTGCAAAAGAATCCTATGTTATTCATATGATTAAATCTTTGCTTCTAATGTCTGTCAGGACAATATTTTCCTAAAGCATATGATGATATCATCTCTCTTTGGGAGGACGAGTCGATTTCCTTCGATGTGTTGGAAAATGACTACTTCGCAGGTGCCAATGCAAGTATTGTCGAATTCTCGAAAGTAAGATCGAAAATTAAGCTGTCGAATCCCGATTATCTGTTCCCTGATACTCCCTCTGTTAACATGCAATATGTTATGTTTTTTTTCAGCCAATTCATGGTTCACTTCTACAATATGGAAGGCCTTTCAGATATACACCTTATAAAGGCTATTTTGGGAATGATTCTTTCATATATACAATATCAGCCATTAATGGTGCCCTGTCTACTGCTACTGTCAAAATATCTGTACTCACCATTCCACCTCAGTTTGTTTCTTTTCCAAGCCAATTGCAGGCGGTTGAAGATCTAATAAGTCCGAGATTCGGGTAAGGTTCATGCATTGTCTCGAATTTAAGGCCTAATATTTGTCATTTTTTCTCAAGAACTGAAATCATAGTTCACTTTTTGCAGTGGTTACGTTGGATTCGAATTGAAATATTCGGATCCAATGGAGAATATCTCTGTCATTCTCAGTGCTAAGTATGGAACAATATATCTTTCACCTATGTCAATGCAGTTTTGGCATCCGATATGGACCGAATTTCGTGTGGACAAAGGAGACGAGAAAGGAACCAATTTGACCATTGAAGGACGTTTAGAAGTAATCAATTTCATCCTTCAGTCAATGCAGTATCTTGGGTACTAATCGTCGAATTCGATTGCAAGTTTTCTGTTTTAGCTCTTCGAACCATCTGTGTCTAATGTATTTTCAGACATGAATACAAAGATATTATAACTTTGTAATGATTCTCGTTATACCAGGAATGGGAATTTTTCCGGGAACGACACGCTTCGAGTTTCGGCCAGGAACAGAAATGGAGTAAATGACTTGGATGTTAAAGTAGTAGTGGATCCAATTAATGACCCTCCATATGTAAATGTTCCTGAATTCATCATGTTGAAGAACACTGGGGATGAGTCTTTGTTGTTCGACAAAGAAACAGATCGGTTTCGATTCTCTGTTGGTGATCCGGATGTTCTTAGTTTCCCTGGTATGTTACTGAACTACGATTATGACACTTAAACTCGAGTCTGAGTAACACTGCCGGTGAAAAAAATTTCAGGGGCTGAGTCAGACTTTGAAGTGGCATTCTCAATGGAAGTGAGTGATGGTTTCTTGCTAGCCACGCTACCGGCTGCTCTTATTGATTCGACCAAACTGAAGCTGAAAAGCAGTTACCAATGGCAATCTCTTCAAACATATGTTACCATCTCGAAACACTTCGTGGTCAGAGCTCTCGGAATAAGGTTCCGAGCATCCCTCAACGATTGCAATACAGTCTTGCAACACTTGTCCTACCATGTAAGTCTTAAATTCCAGTACTTGATCATATTCTGCTCCTATATACACATTTCAATTGACTGGATTAATCATGTAGGGAGAAGAACACGGTGTTGCGGTATTAACAGTGAAAATAAATGATTTAGGCCGGTATGGACGTTGTTCGGATTGTGTTGATAGCATAACAAAGCCTTTGGTTGCGGAGGCTACGGTAAATCTGATAAGAGGAAAACCGATGAGCTCGTCGGCGGTTCGTAGTAAGTTCTTAAACTGTTCCGATTCAGAAATTTACATTCCGGTTGCAGATACGCGTGTCGGATATGAATATGTGTTATTAATAACTCGATTAAATGATTTTTTTGACAGTTCTCGAATGGTTTATGTTGATTGAATTCCTTTCGGTCCTCTCCCTTGGCTCGATGATTGTGTTCTTCACTTGCAAATGTGTAATTCTTCTTGTGAAGGAGAAAAAGGCGACACATTCCCAGCCATTATGAACTAACAAGGAATCAAAATTTGCAGACATAAACTGATGTAAGAAAATACTAAATCTGCAATTTCTGTTATTGTGGCATACTTTTCCTCTGTTTTTGTACTACATTTTCTGATTTATTTATTTATTCAGGATAAAATATATAAATTATCATTAAACTTTACTTTCAAACCTATTTTGGTCATTAAAATTTTAAAATGTTTAATTTACTCACTAAAATTTAGGTATTAGACATTTTTGTCATCCCACCATTCACTTTTATTGTCGTTTGGTACCAAATTTCACCAGACGTTTTGAGTTGCCTTTTAAATCTAAATCCGACCTTTGTTTCATCAAAACTATCCCGAAATTCAAAAATTGGGTTACCTTTCGGTTTCTCTCTTCGTTGTTGGAATCTGTTTTTCGGTATATTGCTTCCCTTGTGTCGATGAAGTTTTACACTATTTAAATTTTGAAAAGTTCCTCTATTCGCAAGGAAATAAACATCATCAAAAAATTAACGGAAAATGACTAAAACATTCAATATCTAAATTTTAATGACCAAAATAAATAAGAGTAAAATTTAATGATATTTTACATGATTTACTCATTTATTTATTTATCTATCTATTTGTTGGTTTGTTTACAGGTACCAAAAGGAGCCCCTTATGCCCCCTCCTCAATAGTATTCAACCTATGTTGTTTCGATGGTTCGATACGAATATGCGTAACATATCCGATACAAATATATTCGAAAACTTTGAATATCTTTTTAAAAATATTTAATACCTCATAAGTATATGCTCATGTCTGAATATATGAACATTGAGAAGCAAAAGATGGTACAAAAAAATTGAATTGGTCACTCCTAAAATTGAATTGAATGTCAAGCCACTGCACCACCTCCGACATTAACTGTCTTAGTGTTACCGCCAAAGATTCTTTGCCTGAAATCATTCACCATTAATGGAAGGCCTTTACGTAGGGAAATGGTGGGTTCCCAACCAAGAAGTTGCTTGGCCTTTGAAATGTCTGGTTTCCTCTTGTGTGGATCATCTTCTGTGTTTGGTCTGAATTCTATCTTTGCATTTGGATCAATGGCCTCCTGTACCACCTGCAACAAGTACAACGACAACAACGGTATCGAACTACCTTTAGCTTCTTCGGATTGTCTCGGTATGTGTCTAACACAGATATGCATAACAGTTACCTCGGCGAGTTCGAGCATGGTGAATTCTCCGGGGTTTCCGAGATTGAAAGGGCCTACGTAGTCACCTTCCATCAAACGTATTAGACCCTCTACCTATGCATTATCAGTGAATCGGATGAAAACACGAGTTTAAGTTAAAGTTTCGATAACGAGATTAGGTCACGGTAAATGATATCTAAGTCTATACCAGGTCTGAAACATATTGGAAACTCCTAGTTTGTTTGCCATCACCATAGACCGTCATCGGCTCTTTCCTCAGTGCTTGGGCTACAAAGTTGCTTACGACGCGACCATCGTCGATGCACATTCGCGGTCCGTATGTGTTAAAAATCCGAGCAATCCTCACCTATCAAATCAACAGTTAATCAGATTATGTTACTCTGATTTGTATACTCAGCTTCAAGCTTGAACTTCATAAAACTTACACTAACCTCAATGCCAAGGCTTCTATGGTAGTCCATGGTCAAGGTCTCTGCAGTCCGTTTGCCCTCGTCGTAGCAACTCCGTACACCTACCACCGTATTAGTTCACATGTTACATGAAGTATATAAAATAAGAATTCAGATTTGAGCTAAGTTATACGAGTTTCGACAAATTTCGGTCTGAACTAACCAATGGGATTGACATTGCCCCAATAGGTCTCAACCTGTGGGTGCTGCAAAGGGTCACCATAGACCTCACTGGTGCTGGTTAGCAAGAAACGTGCCCCAACTCTTTTTGCAAGCCCTAGCATGTTCAATGTTCCAACCACATTGGTCTTGTGGAGCCACCACATTGCCCCAACAATCAAAATCAAGGATCCCAAATTACATCACTTTCAAAAACAACTTTAATCCGAAATGAAAATCCGACTCCATCTATTCAAATTAAAACTTGATCCGACTCGATTTGAACACTGAACTTGAAGTGACTCGAATTCAAATTAATCTGAATTAGAAATGGTTATCTAAAACAATTTAAACCTAAAATGATATGAGCTTGAAGTGATCATAACTTGAAATAATCGAATCCGCAATGAATTGAACCAAGAAAAAACGAACCCTTAAATCCAATGACCAAAACTCAAAATAACTTGAGTTTGAAGTAACTCGAATGTAAAACGAACCAAACCCTAAATGAATTCGGGTGATACCATCAATGCATGTTGTTGAGGGATCACTAATCCAAGTAATACCATAGTTGCACAACTTATATAAAGATAAAGTTGGGGGCTCAAGTCCCTCGTGTTGTTGAGGTCCGTAAATACGAATATTTCAAGAAAAATGAAGATTATATCGAATCGGAAAAGGAAGAAAAGGATATAATGGTCTTGACAGGATTGAATTTGTAATGAACAGGGGATGCAGGACAAGCCAAGTGATATATTTGATCAACTTCCAACAGAATTGGTTCAACAACATCATGCCTAATGAGCTCAAACTTTGGATTCCCAAAATGGTGCATCAAGTTCTCTTTTCGACCCGTAAAGAAATTATCAACGACGATCACACTATCACCTCTCACGATTAAACGGTCCACGAGGTGGCTCCCCACGAAGCCGGCTCCACCGGTCACAACAATCCTCAAGGTCTTCTTTTTGAACCCCAATGGTACCTTTCCGGCCACATTTCTACCTTCTTGGAAAGCTTCATAGAGAACTCTCCGAATCATAGAACTCGACTCAGACCCCACAACATTCTCGCTGCGGCTCGGTTGTTGCGACAACGTTGTAACATGGAACGTGTTGAAAAACATAACAGAAATGGTGATTCCGACCAGAACAAAGACAAAACGTTGTTTTTGAGCCATGTAAAGAAATGGAGCTTTCCAGTTTCCTACGAGGATCGAAGGGTTGCTTCGTGAACCGAGAGTTGGTGATTGTTGTTGTGTAGGTGCTGTTGTCTGGTTTCTATGTGTCAGTTCGGACTCCATTTTTTTTATTTTTTGATTAAAGAAACAGAAAAGATGTTGGCATTACAACTGAGTTTGATTAAAGGAGAATGTTTTGATTTTAGATCGAATTTGAATGCTTCTACAAGTTGAGAAGAAAGGAGAGTTATGAGGAGAGAATAAGCATTTGTTGCTATTCACCGGTTGAGTAGGATTTTCTTACATGAGAATTGACGAGGAATAATCGCTCTCCAGCATTGTGGTTGGTCGGTGTGATGCTTGTATGATTTGTCTTTTTTTTATTACGATTTTCTAACCAGCACGAATCGTTTTACTCCTAATCGTACTTTCATTAATGCCTTCATTTTAAATTAATAGATTTAGTGTTCAAGATTAAGGGCTATAGTTTAAAGAATTAGGGATAGAAAGTATTTTTTAAAATTTAGGATATAAAAATTTAAGATTAAGATTTAAAAATTATTTTCAAAGATTTTTTAGTAGGGGGCATAGAAGAAGACACAATTACGGACATAAGATTTTTATTCTTTTCTTACATGGTATCCTAAGCGAACTAAAATCTTATACCCTTGATCATGCTCTCTTCTGTGCCTCAAGCTAAAAATACTTAAAAAATTAAATTATAAACTCTAATCCTAATTTTTAAAATTTAAACCTTAAATTAAACACCCTAAAAATACACGTACTCCTAATCATGTCATTCGGTTCGCTTGAAAATCAATTTGAATCTATCCAATTCACTTAAAATTCGAATCGGATCTATATCAATTAACTAAAAATCGGGTCAATTTCAATTTATTTCAAGTTTCAAATAATTTTAAATATCATGTTCAAGTCAATATCGAATATCAAATCAGCTAAAATCAATTGAATTTCGAGTCAGTTTATCACCTCTATGTTATTCATGTCATTTAATCTAATTGATTAAGAAAAAAAATAGATAAGTTATTGTTCTGATTCCTCTACTGTGTTAAAATTTGGATTTAGACCTATAGTTTTATTGTATAATTAGTTAGTTTAAACAGTTAATATTGTTAAGAATTAGTTTAAACAGTTAACGTTAGTTATTAGATTAATTTGCGGGTTTTTATTTTATGTCAAGATCAAAAAGTAGAAAAAATTTGTCCAGATTGACTTTCAGATGAAACTTTTCACATTCTTGAAGCACCTGCAATGGCTTTAGAAAAATATTATCTCAGCAATGAACACCAAAACTAAGATCGAGTCACCAACCGGACAAACTGATGTGCGGCGGCTAGAACCGGCGAATGTCCTTTGGTGGTTTGAAGTTGAGAGGATGAGTTTGTTCGGTTGCAGTTTCATCTTCTTTCCACATTTTAATGGTCTTGTCTGCTTCACAGCTACCCAGTCTTGTACCAGTTACATCGTACGAGCGAGCGTAGATACCGGCTTCGCTATCCAACGAGCCTGTAATGAAAGCAACCCATTGTGTTAAATTGCCTTCCCATTGACACAATCGACGAGAAAATGCAGAAAAAGAATCCCGGAAAACATACCAGGCTGTACAATTGTCTGAGCTTGCTGGAAATTGTGACCACTCCTCCAATCCCAAAACCATAAACTCCCATTGTCACCTTCAATAATTTGGACCAGAAAATTATTAGAAGCCTTACTCGCATAGTTCGGGCTAATAGAGAGGCCTGTACATGGTAATTCACAAAATCAAAATTATTTTGACAGGAAAACAAAAAAAAAATTATAAGCACCTCCGGTAGCCATTACGCCGTCCTCAATTACAGCCATGGTGTTAATTATAGTCTTCTGCTGAGAGCTGCTCCGGAAACACAAACAACGATACCATATAACATACGAACAAGCACACATCCAGGATTCAAGCATGGAAGTAAAATGGCTCACTTACAGCATATTGTGCAAGAATTCTCCCCTTGGAAGACTGTATTTCTTAATGTTGTCAGCTGATGCGGAAGCAAAAGAATGCCTAATGCAGAAAAGTTGTGAAATATTTTAAAACCATATAATAGCTTCGGTTTTCATATAAATTAATAAATTGGATGATGTCGGAGGCTCAGAGCACATACTCTTTAGGATGTGATGCCATTGCCCGTACAGACTTCTTATGGTGTGTTAGAGTTGACATCGTTTTTCCTGGACATTGAACAACCAATATGTAATAAATGGAACAAAAAAGATGAAAAATATGGAAAGAAAAAAGAAATGAAAATGTCACGTAAGTTCAACTTACGTTATCTAAGATCCCAGAATTTTATCGTTGTATCATGAGAGCCAGTAACAACTTGTGGATCCTATAAGATGAGATGCATAAGTTCCGTCATTCAACAATTTCTTGTGGTAAAAGCATTGCAAAGGAGAGAAAAAGATGTTTTTACCGTTGGTCGTGTAAAGACTGAGCAAACGGTGTTATCATGCCCAGACAGTGCAAAAATTTGCATCTTGGTGCGAATATCCCATACCTGAAATTGTTATTCTACCAGATTTGAAATAGATTTCGTGACTCAAAAAATCAGGAAAAAAAAGAACCCCATAAAACCGAAATACATAACATAAGTAGCTAATATTAACATATTAAAACAACAATTTCTGAGGGTTTTCGACATGCTGAAATTTTCATACCCGGCACACGGAATCACGTCCACCAGTTAGCAATATGTCGATTGTGGGATGAAGAGCCAAGCAATAAACACCACTTAGGTGACCATGGTAGGACCGGATAACCTATACAGCAATTTATAAGTTTCTATAACAAGAATGATTTCAACAGTTATAGTGGATGAAAAAGTTATAATTTCTTACTCGTTATAGATCGAAAATAATAAGTTTATGCAGTTTTAACCTAGTTCTGTTCAAGATCCCAGCACTTTACTTGCTTGTCATCACCAGCAGAGAACATATGTGTGTTTGCTACTGACAGCGAGGCCTGAGAATAAAATATAGATTTCAAATGATTCTGAATCCATGATTGATAACCATCATCCATAGCATGGTTGGCCCATAAAAACTACTCACACCTGAGAAAATTCCTTAAAACAAACCTCGTATCTGTTCAATGTGTCCAGTCAGTGTGAGCTTTAGCCTTCCACTTGCTACATCCCATATCTAACATGTCGAAATCAAGACATGTAAAGGCGGAAGTCATTTTCAAAAAGAAATGACAGGATTTATCTGTTTTATAGGCTCACGTTATAGCGGAGGAGAAACGATTAGAGAATGAAAAAAATGGATAACTAGTACCAATTACACAACTATATACCTTGATTGTACGGTCTGCAGAACCAGTACAAAACCAATTGTTACTTGGATCAAAGGCAACAGATCTCACCCATCCCAAATGCCCACTGATGACCTGCATTAACCATTTAAACATGTCAAGATATCTACAGGAACTGAAAGACACAGAATCAGCGATGAAAGAGGTTCAACAGGAAACAAAGAATGAAATCGACTGGCATTATACAAAAGAGAAATTAGTGAATAATATTCTCAATGTAGCTTTACTTATAAACATGTTTATCAAAAGACTAGGACACACAATCTGCATGATGGACAAAGAAAGCAACTCAAAGAGGTAGAGTGTCTAAAAGTGCTTGTGTGTGGCTGTGCCCCCAAGGGGAAATAAATTATAGAAGAAAACAAAATTTCTAACATGTGACCAAAACATCAGCAACAAACTCAACAGATATTTCTATCAACTACCATGATGTAGAGACGGAGATTCTCACCCTGTAGTTTTTCCATGAACGATGCCACACAGGACGTGGCCACTTGCTTGGAATTCTTTCTATTATAGCAGAGGTTGTCAGCCTATTACATGAAGGAGATCATAAATCTTCAAGCTGTAAATGTCCTATATTCGAAGGATTAGAGTGGCATGCCAATTTGCAATCCACTTATAGATCATATAACCAAATAAATACTTCTCTATGAAAAGGTCAAAATATGCTTGAGCAATGAGCACATCCACAGATCCACCTATAAAGCTTGTCATATGCCTAACAAAGGTAAGCTAAAGATATAAACAAATGATAGGACTGATTGTATGAGGGATGAAATTTTACATTTGGGAGCAGGTAACCAATGAAAAAATAAAAAACAAGACACTATGGGAAAAAAATGTATTATGGCGCAATAACAATCAGTCAATCACACGGTAACATGACTTCAAGAATTATTCATGAGTCTGAAGACGAATAATAAGGGGGGGGAGAGAGAAAACCTTTCAGAGAAGGGTGCAGAAGCAGAAGTAATGGCAGTGCTTTTTCCAGAATTACAAACATCACTTCTGGAAAGAAGGAAGAAGGACAAAAAAAATCAGTAACATGAATCAGCAACATAATTTCCTCTAAATAACAGAAACAGATTCCAAAAGAACAATGATTTGGTGGCCTATACAAATTAGAATCAGTCCCATTTAACATTGAACCCACGCCCTTTGGTCCATCGGGGAAGACAGTACCAAAATCAACATTTAGAACAAGAGAACTTACTGCCCCTTTGGCTGCAAAGCTGGACCAACAACTAAAGCATTTTGAGTGCCTTCCTTTTGAGAACTCCGAGAGTCAGCTGAACCTGCTCCATTTACAGTTATACAAGTCTCAACATCACATGCAAAAATCACAGTATCTATCAATTCATTAAGTAACAAGCAATTCATTTGCAAACCAACAAGTGTCAAATAAACAAATTATCAAGGTAAAAACCTTCCATTCAATTCAACCAAATACAAATATTACCTGTAAGAACTAGGGCATTCGAAGGCACCGAACTTTGATTCTCAGAACCAGTTTAACTTGCATCGGAGGTTGATCTGGGGCAGTTTTAATTCCACTGTACTCCACATTTATCTTACAAATTTAAATCCAAATCAATCATCCAAAAATAATCCAATAAACAACCTCCATCATAGTGCTACTAACAATAAAAACTAAAGTTCAAGAAAAACAGACTAACCTTGTGGCTCATGCGAATTTTTTTGCTGCACTCAACCAAAAAAAGAACCTTAGTTTACAAGTACTGTTCAACGAAATTTGAGTGAACAAATGAAGGGGGAAATGCAATTTGTTTAATTTTGAAGTAAAAAGAGGAAACCTTTCAGGGTCAGGAGCAGCGAATTGGCCATGGACAGGGCTAAAGAGATCGAGAGAGCGCTTTAGGGATTTAAGACTGAGCTTCTTCAATGACTGTGGCTCTACTAGCTCCATCTCCAGTGTTGGCCCTACCGTCTTTTTCCGATTACGAAGATTTGGGATTTAGGGTTTTAGGTTGATTCAAACCAAATTGGAATGCTGAAATCAGGGAGAGGTTTTCGAGTGAGGAAAGAAGGCTTAATTCAATGCAATTTTAACACAATATAAGGTAAAGTAAGTTTATAGTCCCTCAAGTTTTCTTTATTTATATTTTAGTCATTAACTTTAAATATTTTTAATTTCATCACTCATTTTTAAGTCACCGGAAGGTACCTGTTGTTCACCTAATTTTCTTTTATCTCATTTCATTACTTTTCCAGAAATGAAAATTTTAAGAGTTTGTTTCCATGCCACACTAACATCAAATTCTTGTTCTTGGACATCTTTTCGACCGTTTTAGATTATGATCTGTCATTCTATCAATTCAGTTTTTTTAAAACCTTATTAAATTTCAACTTAAAATCCTAAGAAAATAATTCTAATACATAATCTATATCGTACGGTCGTCGTGGAATCAAGATATGTCATTCGTATTTTTTTTTTCACCTCATCATCGTTTAGATTCAGTCTTCAAAAGAAAATGACTCAATATTAAAGAATCAAAATGAATACGAAAACTATATTTGAAATTTTTGGGGTTTTCATAAATGTAAAAGATAGATGTCTTGTCATAACAGTATTAAATAATTAACGAAGAGAGACTCATAAAACTCAATTTCAAAAGTAGAGTGATGAAATTAAAAGTTTTCAAAGTTGAATGTTCCAAATAGAAATATAGAAAAACTTGAGTAACTAAAAAATAGTTTACCCATATACAAAAAACAAAGTTTTAAGACTAATTATTAAAATCTAAAAAATTAAAGACTACAAACTTTAAAATATTCTAGTGGGCACAGACCCACACTCTCATACTCATGCATCCGCCACTGATTATAACGATCGTTATTTAACGACTGAAACTTTTAATAATATAAATAACAGTGATATTCAGAACCACACTAATAATTATCCGTACTCGCTATAACAATCGTTATTTAATGATAACATCAACGACCGAAACTATTAATAATAATAGTGAGATTCATAATAACGGTCGATAACGGTCACAATTTAACGGTTGACAGATAATAGCGATAATAATAATATATTGTTTTTATTATGATCCCATTATTAAAAAATTTCTCTGCAAAATAAGAATCGTCAATCAAATTTCATCTTTAAAAATAAAAAAATCATAAATAAATCTATTATATTTATATCTATTATAACATTATAATATTTATTAAAACTCAGATATCGTTATTCAAAAAAAATATCTATATAATAGATTTATATTACTCATTAAAAGAATAAAATTAATCAATGTATACTATTTTGTATAAAAAATGTATTGTTTCGTTCAAAAAAATTGTATTTGATTAATTTATAATATTTTTATTTATTTTAGAATTTTAAATTGATAAAAAAAACTGTAAACATAAATTATGCCCTTATAAAATAGATTGCAAGGGATTGGGAATTTTTTTAGAAACTCTATCAAATTATGTCTAAATATCCTAAAATAAGAGAAATTATAGTATAAATAAATTTTACCACGTTATTTATAAGACCAACCACTAAAAGTTATTTATCTCATTATTTTTTTCATATCATATATTTTATAAGTGAATCTTCACTCATATTTACTGTTAATTCATTTTTAAAACGGTTTTTTCAAGTGAAGATTCACTTAAAAAAACATGACATGAAAAATTGATGAGATGTGTGATTTTTAGTGGTTGGTCCCGTGAACGTATGATAAGACTTACCCATAATATAATTTCTCCTAAAATAGAGATATTTTATCGAAATAAATTCTAAAACAAAATCAATATGAAAATTGAGAATTAATTTGCATCGAATTATCATTGATGATTAAAAATATTTAAAAACTCACCAAATCAATACTACTAATAATTTTAATTATTTTTATAATTGAAGTTAAAATTTTAAATATAAAATATAGGTGAATTAATTGTATAAAAATTAAATATTATTAAAAAAAAGGCAACTTCGAGTGCCACTTGAGTGGTTAAGGTTTAAAAATCCTTAGCCCAACTTTACATAAACCGGGCTGGGCCATTGGAGCGAGAACAGTAAAATCCTATCCCTTTTCCGGTGTAAGAACAATCTCGTCCCTATTCCCAAACAAGGCAAAAGGCAGAGATTCGCCTTAGCTTTAATTTTAAGCTTAAGCCCAACCCTAAATTCTCAGCCGAAAACCTCGCTTATAAATACCTATCGTCCCTTCTTCTCAAACCCTCTCTAGCTCTCTTTAGTCACCGTCGCCTCCTGCGTCTCTCTCCATACCCGTACCTAAGTTTCTCTAGCTTCTAGCTTCAATTTCTCAAAGAGAGAGGCTGCAATCATGTTGGTCTATCAAGATCTCATCTCCGGTAAATTTCTTGATGCTTTTGTTGCTCTCTTTAATCTCGATTTGTATTTATTTTTTTGGTTTAGTTTTGTGATTTCTAGGTCTTTTTATTAGATCTGTGTTTAGTTATTATTTGAACTTTATTTGATTTTGTTTTGATATAGTTTTTAGTCAATAAAAATAGAAGTTCAGATTTAGCTATCGGACCTGGAATTTCTAGTATTATTGATGATTTAAAGCTTAATGATTACTGATCTTTAATTTGCTTTGCGTCGATTGAAGTATGTTGAACGGATTATTTTTTACCAGATTGAATTTAAGATCCGACGAATCTTAGCTGTTGGATCTCGGATCTCCAAGTTTCTTGATCTTTTTTAGAATTATAAAGATGATATTTAGTGTTATTCAACATTGATGGATCTTTGATTATTATGCTTAGGTTGATTTAAATCAGTGGTATTTTCTTAATCTATAAGGATTGAACTAACTGCCTTTGATATTTAGTAATTTTGGTGTTTCTTAAAATTGAAATATACTGATCCTTTTATTACGATTGTTATAGATATGTTTTGAAATTGTTTTATGTTGATTGATTTCAGGTGACGAGCTCCTTTCCGACTCTTTCCCCTACAAGGAAATTGCGAATGGGATGCTGTGGGAAGTTGAGGGAAAGGTTAGAATTTTGGTTTGATTGTTAAGTTAAAAAGTTTTGTTCTTTATAATGGAATTTGACTTGATTTTGTTTTTGCTACTTTTTAGTGGGTTGTGCAAGGTGCTGTTGATGTTGACATTGGTGCCAATCCTTCCGCTGAAGGTGAAGGTGAGGATGAGGGTGTTGATGATCAAGCTGTGAAAGTTGTCGACATTGTCGACACTTTTAGGCTTCAGGTTAGTCCTTTTTTTCTCTGGATGCTATTTTTTTGTGCATACCTTTCGAGTTGAACCTGAAGAATGTTTCAACAATTATTGCAGGAGCAACCTGCCTTTGATAAGAAGCAGTTTATTGGGAGAATTAAAAAGTTTATCAAGGATTTGACACCCAAATTGGATGCTGAGAAGCAAGAAAGCTTTAAGAAGAATATTGAAGGAGCAACCAAGTATTTGCTTTCGAAACTGAGTGATTTACAATTGTAAGTTATATATTCCCATTCTTATTTGTGTATTTTATTGGATTCTTCTCAGTTTTCAATAATTAAAATTTGGTTTTTTATGCAGCTTTATCGGGGAGAGCATGCATGATGACGGATGCTTGGTCTTTGCTTACTATAAGGAAGGTTCTACTGAACCAACATTTTTATACTTTGCGTATGCATTGAAGGAGGTTAAGTGCTGAGCTTTTTGGATTTTAAGCTTTGCTAAAGTTGTAAGAGTCTTTTATTATGCTTTTAACTCGAATTTTCTATCTTCTGTACTGTTATGATTGTGATTTATGGTGTTTGGTGTTTTGTTTTTAATTGTTTATCGGGTGATTAATAATATCTTAAACTTAGTTCTATTAAGCTTTGATTTAATTGGTATTTATTTTTTTGACAAATTTAGTATCTTTAACCTTAATGTTTACTCTTATATGCAATTTTGATGCCTTTTACTTTTTCTTAATATAATTATTTGATGATTATATGTTTTTCTATTAGTTCTAAGTTAGTCAATTTTAATACTTAAATTTATAGCATGGGTATATTAAGCATGAGTGATCATTTAACAAATTGTTTAGCTTATACAATAATTAAAATTAGAATATTGAGTTTTTAGCATGTATAATAATTAAATTAAATTTTTTAAAATTATGTATTAAAATTATTTTTAATTGTTTTTTAAAAACTAATATCAAATTATTCCTAAAATTTGTTTTATACCGTATTTTTTAAAACTAATATCAAATTAGTCTTAAGATTTGTTCAACATATGTTCGTTTCTCAGTCTCCTTCGATGAAAGTTTTGTGGGGTATTTTTATGGGAAAGGAAGATTCGACATGGAAATGCTCTTTTGTCTTACCTCTTTGTTCTTGTGATGAAATATTTTATCAAAATAATTGGTTATAGTTGCTTAGAATGGTATCTTCCAGTTAACCGGTCAAATTATCCAAAAAATTATATTTAATTAATTTGGTTGAAATTGATTATTACATAACGATTTATCATTCAATGTATCTTATAAATTGAATAATACATAACGTTGAACAGTGGTAATGTTTTTGTTGTCATTTTACGTTGTTTGTTGATGGTTTTACTTATCGTGATATTTGTATATTTTTTTATTTCAAGTTTTTAGATAAAATTTTTATATTTTTTTATTCCTTTCTTTTACGATCTAATGATTGTTGTTGTTTATTAGTATATGCCTGTTTTTAAATATTTTGTTTATTATATACAAACTTTTATTATAATTTTGGATATATTCTTATTTAACAAAATTAATAGATCTCTATTAAAAGATAGTAAGAATTTAAAACAATTCATATATAGATAGATTTTTTATATACGACCTTCTAATGTTTTGATGTAGCAAACTTTTTTGGTTTACCGGATTGTAAAAGATAAATAAATTATCTAAAAATAATTAAAATTAGAATATTAAGTTTTTTATTTATAATATTATTTAAAATTTTGATCTTGTTTAAAGAAATCTAATATTTTAATAAAATAATTTATTAATTTTATTTAAAAAATTTAATATGTTAGTAAACTAATTTATTCTTAATGTACGGTGTAAATCTCATTAATAATAATGTCAAAATAATCAGTTAGACGTTACTAAATTCTAAATCCATCATGTAGATTGAAGGAACCATGATTAATTCCTTTGTTGGCTTACGGGTGTAAATGCCCTTAATTAAAAAAAACAGTTAACTTTCTCAATTTTTTTTTAACTATTTAAACCTTTTTCAAAACAATAATTAATTAAGTTGATTAATTTTAATCATTAAATTTTAATAGGTTTTTAATATTTGTGGTTGTATTGATAATGTCTCTACTTAAAATATTTAAAACAATTATCTTACTTAAAAAAATTCTTTACGATTTTTAAAAATTCTAAAAAAATATACTTCATAAAAAGTTTATAAAAAATTCTTTGAAAAAAAAAATCTATGAATGTAATGCGATAAAGTTTAATATTTTAATTGATAAATATTATAATTTTTTGAATTATGATAAATATTTTAATTTAATAACTTAACTAGGTAAAAACTAAAAAATTAATTAATTTTTTTTAAAAAAATTAAAGGCTTTTTACACGCTTAAACCTTTCTTGTCCCTAATCCTATGTTTAGTTTGATAGGAAATAAAAATAATATATAAATAAACGAAAATTATTTAAATAAAAAATAGAAAATTAAAAGGTAGAAAATAGATCCTATATATTTTAATTCTAATAAGCAAAAGTAAATTCTTTTTGTTTTGTTATAAGCAAAACCAACGTTAATAGAGCATTTCTTTCTCCCACCAAAAACAAAACTAATTGAAACAGAAACATTTTCATCAAATTTTGAACTAATTCCTTCGTTCTGTATAGAATCAAAAGCCACCGTGAAAGAAAATTGTGTTTTACATCTGATATCGGATCTTGAATCGCCGGCGTCTATCTTCGTTTTCCGTTCTCCGGTAAGTTTTTTGATTTTTTATGCTTTAGAATTTGAATACGTGAATTTTGAGTAACTTGTTTGTTTTTTCTTTGATGGAGTTAAGAAAATTGGACGAACTTATTGGAAATCTCATTTTTGGAAGAACTTTAACTCAAATTGTGTTTTACATTTGATATCGGATCTTCGTTTTCCGTTCTCCGGTAATTTTTTTGATTTTTTATGCTTTATAATTTTAATACGTGAATTTTGAGTATCTCGCTTGTTTTTTTCTTGACGGAGTTAAGAAAATTGGCCGAACTTATTGGAAATCTCATTTTTCGAAGAATTTTAAGTTTTTTGTTCTTCGAATTCGGATTTTCTCCGTTTTGTAAAGTGAATTTTAGTTACGTTTGTTCTGTTTTGTTATTTGTTGATTTCTTTATTACTTATGAGTTTTTTTTTGTTGCTGGCGTTGATAAACAAGTCTTAAGAATTGGCTCCTCAGAGGAGATCGCAGCGGTACGTGGTTGGCCAAATGCATCAAAGCAATGCAGCCGCGACGGCGCTTTACGATCGCTCCAGCGGCGAATCCTTGCGCAACTCTGATTCCGCATCCAGCGGCGATGCCAACGATGCCGTTATGGCGCGGTGGTTGCAGTCTGCTGGTTTGCGGCATCTTGCCTCTCCCCTGGCTTCGACCGGCATCGACCAAAGCATCATTTCCAATCTCCTCATGCAGGTAAACCAAGCAACGCTCTACATTTAATCTCCACGTGTATACTTTTAATGCTTGAAATTTACTTCTACTTTTCATTTTTGGTGGAACTTTATTTGATGAAAACAACCGTGGCTATTGCAGTTTGATTAAGGGAAGTGTTTTTGAAGTTTCTGCACCTAATCATATGCCCCTTTTTATCTATTTATATTCCATGACCAGTTGATGGATTGGATATGTTCTTTTCTCTTCTGCGTGAAATTCTGAAAAATTCTTTCCATTTTTAGTACGAACAGTTGATCATTCTGAGGCATATTATCTTATTTTTCTCAAGAGTTTATTATTCTTCATCTCATTTTGAACACTATTTGAGTTTTTTCCCTGAAGAAACAGTATTTGAATTATAAATGGTTTTACATTCTGTGAATTTTTAGATGATGGGAAGTTTCTATTTCATTATTGAAGGGTTATGGAGCACAATCTGCAGAAGAGAACCAGAGTCTTGACACATTAACGAGGAACCTCAATTTTAATAGGGAATTTAGATCTGAGCCGTGCATACCAACTGGCCGTTCCGGAGGGCAAGCTATATCTGATAGATTCTATTCTTCAGAGTCGAGGGGTGATATTGGATTTGGGCTTATGGATCTTCATGCTATGGGTGATACAGAACTTCTGGCTCAGGTATGGTTTAGGGCACTGCACCTAGCTTTGCTTGAGGTTTCTACAGTGGTTGGTCGCAAGAAGTCTAGGTTGATTGCATGCAACTCTACTTTTCTTCTTTCATTTTTGTCAGGATGTGATTAGATTTTTCTGGATGCTGTTCCCTTTTGATATTTTTAAAATTATAAAAAATATTTCAATTTGAGTTTAAATAACATCTTTTTCCCCCTTCCTAGAAAGATTTTTTTTGTTGTTGTTGCAGCATGTTATCTCAGAACCTTTTAAACCATCACCATTGATGCCTTATGTGAACAAAGCCTTTGGAAATGAATCTAGTACTAGTCAGCAGCAAAAAGAGCAAGGTGATGCAGATGCCTTATGCTCTGCCAATGAAAAGGAGATCAACACGAGGGAAAGTAATGTTGCTAAGATTAAAGTTGTGGTATGTTGCTTTCTATGCGTGGTGCCTCGTTTCTCTCTCCTCTCTTTCTCAACATTCTGTAGAGATGGGGACATCTAAGATTACAGTTTATGTTCTCTAATTTAGTATCTTTCTGTTCCTTTTATTGTCATCTTACCTTTTTGTGTTTCATTATATATGTGCTGGATAAAGTAGATGCGTAAATCTCATGTAAGCTATATTTTTTTTCTCTATCATGTGGTACAAGGTACGCAAAAGACCATTAAACAAGAAGGAAATTTCTCGGAAGGAGGATGACATAGTAACTGTGAGAGAGAATGCTTTAACTGTCCATGAACCCAAGCTAAAGGTTTGTCCCTTATTCACAGCAGTTGTGACAACACTATGTGTTCCTGAGATGAATATTTTAGAAATGTTCTTTACCTGTTTGATATGTTATTTCACTCTTTCTTATATAAGCTTTAATTGTTTTATGAGAGGTGGACTTGACTGCATATGTTGAGAAGCATGAGTTCTGTTTTGATGCTGTTCTGGATGAGAATGTAACCAATGATGAGGTAATACTTGGTTGAAATAAGTTTCCTTAATGCTATCCAAACATGGTTCCTAAATAATGTTATCTTTTGCCCAAAGTTGTTTGTTGATTTGTTAGAGCAAAAGATCGATTTTTTATATTGTTTGCTTTAACAGGTTTATCGTGAAACTGTTGAGCCGATTATTCCCATCATCTTTCAGCGAACAAAAGCCACTTGTTTTGCTTATGGGCAAACAGGTGCGTAGTTTCTGAACTTTCTTCCAGAATGGCAGGCACAGATGGTACATATATTATGTTCTGCTTTTCCATGCTTCATGCTATATACATGTGGAATGAAAACTGTTGAATATCAAAGGCTGCGTGCATCTTAGATAGCATGTAGGCATCTATTTCTTTCAGTTTCATCGACATTATACTTGGATTTAAAATGTACAAATGTCTTTTTGGCCCTGTTTGTTATTTTTTAAGGCAACTGTGTGTTATTTTCTATTGCTCTGTTTGTTGTTTGCCCTCATACTTGCCAAGAACTTCTGCCTTGGTTTATGTAGATCGTTGCTCAACTCTAAATCATTTACCATATTCAATGGGTTGGGAAGAAGAAAGATTCTAGTCAGAACCACAAGTATTTCGTTAAATGGCGTAGTATTTAAACAGGACGGGGGAACATTAATTGGGAGGTTTAGAATTATTACTAGAAACTTGATGCTTACGATTGGTTTGGGAGTTTAGAGACTGGAAATGTCTGATTACATTGATGAGATAAACCTAAGACATGATGGTCATTTTTTTTTCATTTTCCTTGGTCCATTGCTCTCTTTGCACGTTTCTAGTTCGTGTTAATGTGGCATTGTTGCTAATTTCTGCCTACATGTGTCATGGAATATAATATTATTTTAATTACAGGTAGTGGTAAGACGTTCACAATGCAACCATTACCTCTCAGAGCTGCCCAAGATCTTGTTAGATACTTGCACCAACCAGTTTATCGCAATCAGAGATTTAAACTGTGGCTTGGCTTTTTTGAGATATATGGCGGAAAACTCTATGATCTTCTGAGTGAGAGAAAGTACTTCCCTTGTCTTTCCTTGCTTGCTTATGTGTCTTTTGTTTTATTTTACATCTTGAAGACATGCCTGATTGATTATGATTTATAATGGCTTTGAAATGTCTACTGCTCTGACTGTATCGAGCACAATTTGTACCATGTCAAGCACACGTTTTCTCTTTCAAGATGCATTTCAGGTGTACATATGTGTGCATATATGTAATAAAAGCAACTAAATCACTCAATAATCTGAATTTCCTCCTATAGGAGACTTTTTATGAGAGAAGATGGGAAACAACAAGTCTCCATTGTTGGACTGCAAGAATTTGAGGTCTCGGACGTGCAAATTGTCAAGGAATACATTGAGAAGGGAAATGCTGCTAGAAGCACAGGATCTACTGGTGCAAATGAGGAATCTTCAAGGTCACATGCTATTTTACAACTTGTCATCAAGAAGCACTGTGAGGTAAAAAAATCCAAGCGGAACAATGATGGGAATGAGTCTAAAGCTGGGAATGTTGTTGGGAAGATTTCTTTTATTGATCTTGCTGGCAGTGAAAGAGGTGCGGACACCACTGACAATGATCGGCAAACTAGGTAAGTTCGTATTTTCCTGTTAATTCTATTTACATGTATGTTTTCCTGCTCACCTGGTTTATTTTTGGCTCGTTGAATTTTTGTCAGGATCGAGGGTGCTGAAATTAATAAGAGCCTTTTGGCTCTTAAGGAGTGCATTCGTGCTCTGGACAATGACCAGCTCCATATACCATTCCGAGGGAGCAAACTTACAGAAGTGCTCCGAGACTCTTTTGTTGGCCAATCAAGGACCGTTATGATCTCCTGTATTTCTCCGAGTGTCGGTTCATGTGAACACACTCTCAATACTCTGAGATATGCTGATAGGTAACCTTGTTTCTATAACGAACTTCCATTAAAATAACTTCCTTTGTTACAGCAGATTCTATTTACTTCTTGTCTAAATAAAGGTTATTGTAACCCAACTGAACAGGGTTAAAAGTCTTTCAAAAAGTGGCAATCTCAAAAAGGATCCGGCCGTAAATTCCTTACCACCAAGTAATAAGGATGCATCTTCTTTCTCAGCTACCTCAGATGTTGAAGATGTTTATGATCAACCACAGGAAGTAAAAGTTGTCGATACAGGTCGAAAGATTATAGAGAAAGATGTATGTACTATTGACTTCGACAAACAACCCTTGGCTTTTTCATCAAGTCGACCTTTCGGCAGGAAGGAGGAAAGTGGCACAGGTTCTGGCCCAACAGATAGGGATAGATTTGAAGGGAATAATTCTTATGGTGGTTCGTCATGTCAAAGAACTTACTCATTAAGTTCTCAAAGTTCAGTTGATATAGAAGAGAGACTGCAAAAGGTGTCACCACCTCGTCGAAAACCGACTAGAGAAGAAAATTCTGAGAAGACGGAGAACTGGGTTAAGAATGATGGAGGGGGATCTGATTCATCTGTAACAAATTCCCGGCAGGCGAATGCCGGCACAAATAATGTTAAACATAGACAGTATGATCCCGAGTCTCCTACGGCTGGGAATATCAAAGGAATACATGATGTAGGAAATCAATACGGTTCATTTTGTTTTATTTTAGTAAGGGCTCTTAGGATTTTCTTCATTCCGAATATACTTTTGGTTTGTTGCAGGAGGAGGAGGCTTTAGCTGCTGCTCACAGAAAAGAAATCGAGGATACAATGGAGATTGTTCGCGAAGTAAGTAACCTTAGCATTTACGTTTCATTCACAGACTTAGGAATGAACTAAATTAGCCATCCGATTCATTGCTTGCAAGTGATTCAGGCTAGATATCTATGTCGTTCTACGATGCATTTTAAGTTCATTTCCGGGTCGTGCTTCTCACGAATTACCAAAACCGAGGTCGATAAGTCGGAGATATTATCCTTCTTTGTTCCCAATTAAGATGTTCATTGTGTTTTGCGTCCTTTGTTTCAGGAAATGAAGCTCTTGGCCGAGGTGGATCAACCAGGCAGCCAGATTGACGATTACCTTACCAAGCTGAGCTTTGTGCTTTCACGCAAGGCCGCCAGTCTGGTGAGTCTTCAAGCTCGCCTTGCCAGGTTCCAGCATCGACTGAAAGAGGAGGAGATACTGAATCGGAAGAGACTTCCTCGTTAAGGCAGCAGTTACATGGATCCTACTCGGTTCTGGCAGTCGACGCATTGCGCTGTTTTAGGGTCTTCAAGACGTAATTCCGCATTCGATTCAAATCTCGGGCCGCTCATGCCGGCATCAACTTCGCTGTTCGCATGTTTCCGGCTTATTTAGTGTCACCGAGGCACAGATACAGGTACATATCTGCGATGAATTTGATGCCTTTATTTCTGTGGTGACACAGGAAATGCTTTGAGAAGTCTTTTGTAGAAAAATAGTGTACTTGTCATTCTTCAAGTCATGTAATATTCTATATGCTCCTAAGAAATGTATAAATATCTACTTAAATATTTTACAAATGCTAAAATTGTTTTTTTTTTATTTTTTATAATCAACGATATTCGATTTAGATTGAATATTATTTTTTATAATCATTAATATTTAATTTAGATTTAATATACAAACGTATATCATGGTATTGGTTTTCTCAACTTAATACGATCTATTTATAATATTAAAATTCAAATCTTTAATTTTATTTAAAAATTTTAAATCTAAATTAATCTCGAAAAATGAAAATGCAATATACATCATCGCAAATTAATGCAATAAAAATTTTAGTTTATATATTTAGAGTTATAAATTTATGATTCAGTTTTTTGAATTTAATATTTATTTTTTGAAAAAAATTGATATTTTTAATTTAGGATTAGAATTTGAGGTTTAGATGTTAGGGTTTAAGGTAATATGATTAGGAACTTAAATTTTAATTTATAAACTCTAAATTTTAAGAATATTTTCTAAATTCAAAACTCTTACACATAAACCCTAATCATTAAATTATAAACAAGATCTCTAAACCATAAAACTAAGATTTTTGAGAAAAAAATTCAACCGACATCAGAATAGAACAACTACCCTGTTCTACCCTTTGATAAATGTTTTTAGGTATTTATACCTAAGGTTATGGGTTCAACATCCATTAAAAACATGTTATGAGATTTTTTTTTTTCAAAAAAAAAAATGTTTTTAGGTATATTAATTAAGATTTATATCCGATACACAAACGATGAAAATAAAAAGTACCCATAAAGGCTCTAATTTTAAGGTTTATAGTTAGAATATATGATTTAGAAATTATGTTTATTAGGTTCAGAAGGTTTAAAATTTAGTGGGTGTGGTTAAAATATAGTATTTAAAGCTAGAATTTAAAATCTAAAGTTTGAAGTTTAGAATAATATAATTAAACATTTAGTGTACGTTTGATTTACGGAATGTAAAATTATCTATGAGAATAAGATTACCGGAATATAACATTATTTGACATAATATTGGAATGTTACATTACCTTGTTTAATTTATTTGGTAAGAATATAAGATTGCAGTGTTTGATTGAAAGAATATAAGATTAATTGAAAGCAAAATTTACTGGTGAAGGCTCAAAAGTCATTTTAATTACACCTTTTGTCAAATTGTAGTATTTTAGATGTCGAACTCACAGAGACTGTATCGACTTTACTACTGCTTAAACCTGCACAATTGAAATTAAAAACACAAGTAATTTATTGAATTAGGATAACTAAATTAACTACTTGAAAACTAAATAAAAGAATAGGATAAGTATGATAGAAGTGATGCCAAGCTGAGTGCTTTGTAGAGGAGAATCCAGTTGTATTATTAATCCACTTATTAATGCAATGGGTTGAATTGCTGCCTTAGCGGGTCGCACTAAGGGTCGTCGCAGTTGCCTAGGCGGGGTTATGTCTTATCGACAAATCAACTTTGCATAGTTCGACAGAGCATCATTGTATGTCTCCTCCTTATTCCTAAGCGAAGAGAACTGTTGAAGTAGACGTCTTGATGATACCTTCCGGCGTGAATCAAAGATGAACAACAACCAAACACATACGTCTTATTAGTCGCTGAAATCCTGGGCAGTTTATCTCTAAACCGGATTAGTCAATGCCCTTGAGCAAAGACCGTATTCTCTCGTTTTGTGAGCTTAACTCTCCCGATATTACACAAATAAATTTTTCTTCGCATACTATCATATCAAGCTCATATGCAAAGAAGAGTAAATTCCAAGAGAGAATAAACTACGAAATAAGTTTTACATTAATAAATATCAAAGATAATACAACATTCTTCTCCAATTATTCCACAAACAACCTAAACCTCGGAAAGGTTTTAGAACATGGTGTAGTCGGCGGCTTAAGAATATATGCTATAGAGAATCCGACTCAACTCTCTTAACCTAAACCTAATGTGTCTTATATAAGCCAAACCCTAGGTTAAAGTCTTCCACATAAGGGAAAAGTTATACAAGGAAAAGAATACAATTCATAATTGAACTAGGACACTTTATTCTATTTCTTAAAATAACTCTTTAATCTCGCGTTGACTTTTGACCAAGGCTTGACTCCTTTGATTGGCTCTGTATTTCTCTCGCTTTATGTCCGTTATGATCGGTATATTTTTCTCTTTCTGTCGAGCACCAGTTGTTATCTTTATTCTGCTGTCGCGGCCTCCAAACTGTTGTCGTGGCGGGTGCTACTCTGCAATTCAGTATCTATCCTCTTATCTAGCCATTCTTATGACTTATTTAATATATTTAAATTTTTATATTTTATTATATTTGATCGTTTATCAAATAAACTAAGTATATAATAAAAATGATAAAAATAAATTAGTCTATTTATTTTTAAAATTAAAAAATCTTAATTAATAAAATAATAAAATTAATATTCAATAAAAAATATCTAATAAATTTACGCAATAAATAATAAGTCACCTAATTAAAAATCAATAAAGGAGCACTATGAATATAATAATCATCTTAGGGGTAATATTATCTAAAGGAAAAAAATACGTAATACTTAAGAAATTAAAGAGAATAACATTTTCAGAGAATAACATTTTCACTATTCGAGAAAAAAGAAGCTATTTAAAAAAAAAAAAAGAATGAGAATTATTCTAAACCAAACGTGGGAATACAAGTTTAAAAAAGATTATTATCATTGATAATCATCTTTTTCATAAATCAAACACACTGTTAAATTTAACTTATAAACCTTAAAAATTAACCTTTAATCCTTAAATTTTAACTACAATTCATGAATTTTAAATTACTAAATCCGAAACATCTACACGCTAGTCTACAATATTTTTATTTTCACTATTTGTGTATAAAATAATTATTAAATTGTTTTTTAAAAAATTCAAAATTCATATTAGGGATGGATAAGACCGGGTATCCGGCGAATTTAAATAGAAATGATCATGGTCTTGGTAATCATCAGTTTCTAAAAATTAGAACCAGTCTCGGTCACATTGGATCTTAAATTTTAAGAATCGGTCCCGTTATTGATGATTCAATTAGTTTATTCTTAAGAAAAATTGAGTAATTGAAGAAATTTTTTTCAACTACCAATAATAATATTAAATAATAAAATTAGAATATTGTAAGCTTGAAAATTAAAGTTTTAAAACTAGTCATACACATAATATTCAAACGTAATATTTATTGAATACCCATCGAATACTGGGTCCAAAAAATTAAAATCCAATCTTAATCCCGGTTATGACTGGAATCAAAATTTTAAATCCAATCCCAATCCCACCGAACTAATATCAAAGAAAAATCTACCGAATCTTACCACTCAGGTTTTTTTCCACCCTTAACTCATACTCCCTAAATCTCCAAATCATAAATAAGACTGAGTTTAGACCCTTTCTATATCATAATATTTCTTTTTCAAAAATCAATTCAAGCTCATATGTTTACTAATAATTATATTATATTCTCAATTTTGATAAAATACAAAGATCAAATTCCACAAAAGGACTAAATTTACAGTTTTCATAAAGTAGAAGTAGAAGGATGGAATTTAAGAATGAATTTTGTCTGCAACTATATCATATAAGTGACCTAAATACAAATTCAACAAGAGGGAGAAGAAAACAAGAATCACAGTTGGTCAACTTCTAGTTTCTTAAATGATCCATGTCGTTGCTCCGATTCTTTGCATTTTTTGAAGTATCGGAGTTCAGAATCCTTCCGACAAACCCTAAAAATGAACATATCCGTATCCGAAGCTCTTACCGGAGTCCGATTAACAAAACATCTTTTTACATCTGCTTTGTTTGGTTTCAGACAAGCTGCACGACAGCAGCTATTCTCAAAGCCCCGTTTTGTAGAAGATCGGCAAGTTCATCAAACAATAAAGCAGTCCTCCATCCCCAGCCTTTGGGGGCTTTCGGTAAAAGAGTTCCCCGCTGTTTGAAGCTCCCGAACACCGTTACTTCTCGCTTTGATGGACAAATTAGCTGGAAAAAATGAAATGTATCAAAATCGAATATTTTTTTTTTCTTTCGGCATAAAGGTCTTTAACTTGCAATGTGATAATGTCCCCTCTTAAAGATGAAAAACATGAACCAACTGTATCGAAATGTAGATCGAGTATAGAATCCAGTACCTGATAACGAGCGGTAACCTTTTCCCGAGAATCGATATACATGTGAACCTGAAAAGTGAAAGTGAAAACAGGATGTTCCTAATTATTCAAAAGCTTTAATTACACTTACTAATCAAACAATAACAAAAACAGAAAGGTCCGTCTCATGATTAGGTGTAACCGGGATGACCTTTCTGAGAGAATCGGTTATCTCAGCTTTCCGACGGTGAAGAAACAATCCTGAAGTGGAAGAAAAAAAATGGGTTGAGAAAACAACGGCAAAATCATCTTTAATGATATCGAAAAACAATGGATAAGTTTTCGAGATTGAGACTTCCGTTAAAAAATTACCTAGAGTCCTACGTCCTTGAGGATCTTCGTCATTGAAGGCCTGAACACTAACCTGTAAGTTGAAATGGATCGTATGATGCAAATCTTCACACAAACATAGAATATATAATTCAAAAGCTTCGCCTATAACATCAAGAAATTCTATAAGCAGGGGAATTAGGAACCATTTCAGAACATCGGGTTTTAGATTTTTTTCATTTTTTGTTTTTGGTTTCAACATTTTTTCCAGAAAAAAACAATCGATAGCACTTGGATTAAATATAAGATATTAATACAATTGTGGGAAGTAAATCCGTTCCGACGTTAGGAAATGTTTTTTCATATTCAAATACCTTCCACAATGAACCAGCGTAAAAGAACTCGGGAGAGTGCTTGACTTGACCATCACTGAGCCTGTGCACATCCTCAAATTCAACCCTGTACAGCCAGCGAAAGATTTAGAGAACATTCTTGGAAATAGTCTTCGACTCTTAAGTCAAAAATAAAGGAAACAGGAAATGCTGGGACAAGATAGATGGATTTGAACAAAGGCACTATACAACGAATTGAACATCCTCTAAAACACAACCAATGAGGTCTTGCTTCTTTTGAATATAATTACGTCATGTGTTGGTAGAAACAAGATCAAGAATGCCAAATCTAATAATAAGTAATATCAGTAAAATTATTATTGAGAACAAGTTATCAACCTAGGAAATAGAATAAGGCACAAGTAAGACCCCGAATGGAATAATTTCCACCTATATCATATGCACCAACCTTCACAATTCACGGAAGCACAGACCAACAGTTGCATAACATGAAAAAACTTACCCAAAACGAAAGGAAGGGAAGTGACTCAGAGGGGTTTTCAAGTCCAAAGATATAGAAGAATTAGTTGCATTCTCCCAATCAATTTCAATGGCATGCTCTGGTGACTCTAACATCTGCATGGCAATCCCACCAGTAGCTGGCCCTGCAATGGAAGTTTCAGGCACTTTGTCATGTGAGTCCATCTCGGAACTCCTCTCTGTTTGTTCTGCATGAACATTATTACTTCCTTCTTGGCTTAACTCCACCAGAGCTGTTAAGCCACCTCCAGACATATCTCCATTATGGTCAGCTCTAGCCTCTGAATCATCATTAGCAAGAGACTGCTGGCCATTTCTGTTGCCGATACCAAAGGGCACACGGGAGAAGACAAATCGTGTTGGTGTCCACGAAGTAGCAGGAACAAATGTAGCACCAGACCCGATACCTGCAAGCCCATCATTAGCCCCTCTAACCTGCACTCTTACCGGCCTAAAGATACCATTTCCTTCATCTGGAGCATTGTCAGCCATATATACATTTCCAATGTTGCCAGTTAGATGATTTTGATCATGCTCTGGCATGTAATAACCTGTAGCAGCTACGCCATGTGGGTATCCAAATGGTTGCCTGCAACTGCATTGCATACTAGTAAGGCAGCAATTTTTGCACGTGTCAACTCCAATTTCTTGCACCCTCTGGTGTAATAGCATCTACATTATAGAAATTCTTATTAAATCCAGAAGCAGCAACCAAAGTTTTAAGAAATTCTAAACGCATATAGTATAAAGAGGGACCCCAAAAGGAGAGGGGGAAACTCTCTACTATATAATCTAAAACCCATTCGTCAATGTCAATTGTATTTATAACTAGAAAAACCGTTAATTTGTTGATATATCCAGTTTCCAAGAATTCTTTCTTAATAAAGCACAATAACAGAAATGGCAACAAATTGGTACAGAAAACAAACCTGCAGCCAAAGGCCATCATTCAGAGCTTTGCAAGGGAAACCCAATTCTTCAAGTTGTTTCCTCACATTCAAGAGTGCCTCAAAGGACATGTTGCAATATAGAAGAGAGCCCCCTTCAAATATATTGACAAAAGCATCATATTCCTCACCACGTACCCCGCAGTTCCCTTTTGCATAACTTTTCACCTGTCTTTTACCCACAACCCTGCCACCCCAAGAAAGAGAAGCCATGCCACATCTTCCCCAATCATTCGACATGAGTCCATTATCCTCGGAAGCGCAATGCTTTGATTGATTGATTGCAAGCCAATTATGGTTATTCAACTGGTAACATGAACCTTCCTCAGATGGCCCCTCCATAGCCATTCGTCCACTTGTTCCATCACCAATTGGCATTTCAACATATGAACGTGAAGTTCTTATCCCCTCCGAAAATGAGCTACTTATTGATGGAGACTGATCTATGTTGCAGGAATACGCAGGTTCTGAGCGAGCATATTTGGGTCGCCGAACCTGTTGGTCAGAGATAGATACTCCTGCCGGTATGTCAACAACACAACCTGCAAGATCAACCGGCAGCTTCTGAACAGTCTTGTAGTGCTCTAGGCCATCTCTTAAACTTAGGCATCCCGATTCAGATTCCAATTTCTTACTATGAAAGCTATCAACCAAAGTTTTTCCGTTTCCTTTAGAAGACACAAGAGAAGTTCCCACATCCATCTCAGGAGAGTGATTTCCTTGACCAGATCTTTCAGGCTGGTAAAAAGAACCTTTTGCAAGGAGGGCATACAATGCTAGCTCAAACCTTTCATAAGAATGAAGACAATGGATCATCCAACAGTATAATCACAAACCACAAAACCCAAATTTAGCTACAGGGCTGCCAACAGCCAAACACATCTTACCTTTTTTCTTCACTAGGTACCCACAGCTCATCAGAGGTCAGCAATGCATGTAAAGTCTGAGAAGAAAGTTTAGGAAGCACCTATACATGAAGGGGAAACCCAATGACCAATAACATAAGCATACTGGAAAATTCATACAAATAGCTTTCACCATTAACCCTACAATTGAGGGGAAATGTTCTGGCTTCTTAAAATTCATTTTCTCATTTTCTAGTTAGTTCCTCTACAATTTAGTCATGCACGATAGAAACACCAAAATCACAAGCTTTTAAGCTTTACCTCTTTCAATTCCATGGCACCACTTTGACACAGATATCCCCAGCAAGCATTCTTCACCCGTTCTCCATGTATCCCATAATCTTGACTCTCCGCAAACACCTAAATTTACATCCAAATTTCTATTAAAAATAGCATAGACAAAAAAATAAAGATGGAATTGTTAAATCATAGTTCAAACCTGATATGCTAAGAAATTCGAAGTCCAGAGCTCAGATATAATAAAATCCGTACATATAGCACATAAATCCTGCAATCAGTTTCAAAATCCGAAACAAATAAGCAAACATATTAAATTTAATTCATTAACTCTAAAATAATCAATTAAAAAGAAAACATCAACTCTTTTAAAGGACCTGAAGATCGAGAAATGAAGCAGCAGCTAAAACGCGGAACGCATTATTATCATTAAGCTTGGGGTGGTGTCCGTACAAATAAGCCAACGCGACCGCAATTGCCTCGCCGTTAACATTGCTATCGTCGACGTTTAACGTTACAACCGGCGAATTAGCTTCTTTCCAAGGCCCGTGCAGCATATTCCTCAATTCAAAATAAAAAATAAAATTAATTTTAAACTATCGAAATTTAGAACTTAGGTTTTTAATTTTTCCCGTTTACCAATTTTTAATTGTCTTAATTTTAAACCTGAAGTAGGAGCTACGAGATAGGATTAATCGGTGGAGGTGGTAGGTGGATCCCATGGCGTTAACGACAATGTCGGAGAATGAACCGCCGTTGAAACCTTCCATTTGGATGTGTTCGCAAAGGGAACTGAGGTTACAATCGAAGGCTCTGAGTTCGCTGGTGCTCCTTTCGTTATCTGTGTGCTGTGGCGACGACGGAATCGTCATTTTCAATTGCTGTTGACGGTGATGCGTCGGAGGTCCGTACGATTTGTGCTTCGAGAATTGCGGTTCCATCTGAAAGGTCGTGGCTTAAGATTCACGAGGAAGAGAAAGTGGCAGCCATCGATAAACATGAAAAAGAAATTGTTAGATCTTTTCTTTTCTAGTCAACTTGGAAGATTTAAAAAAATTATTTATTCAAAATTTTAATAATATATATTACGCCAATATATAAATTGATATAAATTGAATTAAATTTAAGGATTATAATAAGACAAAACAGATTTTTATTCGAGTTAAATTCAATTCGGTTTTTTTATAATTTTATTTATTTATTTAATTTGATCTTAAATTAAGATTTTTTGAGGAAAAGTTTATTTGATACCGAAAATAATAATAAAATATATATAATTTTTCAGACCAAATTTTTTTAAAATTAATTTTAGAAGTTGAAATTTTTAATTTTTAAAATTTTTTAGAATTGTTTTTAAATAAAACTATTCAATTATCTTGGTTTATATCATAATTTTTTTATATTTTTAAAACATCTCTAAAATAAATATTTTATATATACTTAAAACTATTTTTATAACAAGATTAAAATACTCATATTTTAAATCAAACAATCTTTTTTTTTAAATCGCATTTTAATATTATTTTTTCATCATATTTTCTAAACGTAATATCAAACTAACACTAGATATTAATTAATTTGTTCTGAATTTATCTTAAAAATTAAAATTATATTCGATGTTATCCCAATATATCATAAAAATTCAAAAAAATAGGGAAACCCAAAAAATTAAAGCAAATCGATGCAAATCTCAGAAAATTAGAACAAAACCCAATATAGAGTAAAACAAACATAAGAAGAATAGGCGAATGTTCGAGAGGATGAAAAACAAAAAGGATAAACTACATAAATGACCATTATATTATGGGATTAGTTTGATTTGACCATTATATTTTATTTTTTTACAATTAGATCACTCAATGATTAAAATGGATTCAAAACAAAAAAATATATAAAGTTGTACATTTGATCTTCATATTCTATTAATTTATTCTTAATTTTAATTTAATAAAATAAATATACTTTTATTTATTTTAAATTTTATAAAAATATATATGTTTTTATTTTGACCTTCAAATAAATTTATTTAATAATTGTAGGAGTTTGTGAAGGCAAATTTTGTTGTATATGTTTTTTCCTTAAAAAAATTAAGGATATAAGGTGTAATGGACAAATTTTGGGAAACTACGACATTTTCTACAGTGAACACACCATAGCGTCACCTCCTCTTGGCGTTAGGGTTTTTTAAATATTATTTAAAACCATTAAGCCAGCCGAGTGGCTTGGTTGGTGCGGCTAAGCATAACGTCATGTGCTCATGGCGACATGGGGTGCATAACGCCATGTGCTCATGGCGTTATGCCATTTTTATAATAAATAATATTAAAAAACTATAACGCCCCCTCCTCTTGGCGTTATGGCAGGTCTGTGCTTCAGCGCGAATCTAGCTGAAATGAAGAAAATTTCTGTACTATAACGTTAAGAGGTTATGGCGTTGTAGTTTTTTAATGTTTAATTTTTGGGTCTATAAAACAGAAGTATGAGTAATGAAAGAGGTGTTAAAGAGTTTCTGGTTTGTGAAGTTTATAGTAGTTTTAGAGAGTTTGTGAGGTGTTGATGCTTCTTGTTTGTGAAAATAGTTGAAAAATTGAGTTGTTGTCTCAGTTTTTTCGTTGATTTCTTACAAGATTATTGAAGATCGACGGTTTGATTTCTTACAAGTAAGTGTTTATTTTTTAAACGAAGAAGTACTATTTTTTAAATTTTATACGTGTGATTGAAGTACTATTTTTTAAATTTTATACGTGCGACGGTTCAGATCTAGGATCAACCCAAGATGATAAATAGACATGTTTAGAGCAACGTGGCTCTTCAAACCATTGACTTGATGTTTCGGATGGCACTAATGATGGTTTTCCGTTCTGTAAATACCATGAATAGTACTCTGAATTCAAATCAAAATCACTTTCATCGGCTGGACTCAATTCATTTGCCCACCGTGTATATCTTTGTTCCCACATCTGAATAAATCTGGCTTGTTTAATAACCCAGTTCTCATCAAATCTACCTTTTCCAGTTCTGATATGAATTTGCTCTGCACTTGGAGGAGATCTAGGAATAGGCTGATGGAAGTTGAATTGCCGCAACACTCTATCAGCACAATGAAATTCAATTGTAGCGAAATGGATTAGAGGCACAACTGCACCCCAAAATGATCTATAGTGTTCCACAAATGAAGGTATACAAGCCTTTACAGATGGAATATCGTATGGCAACCAAATAAACTGTACCAAATAAATTTGACTTCATTTATTAATAATACAATACATTAAATATTAATAAATAAATCAAATTAATAAAATATAAAAACAAAGACCTGAGTTTTTCCGAGGGTTTCTATCTTTAGTCTTATGTCTCGAACATTATTATGAACAAGCCCTGCATTCTTTAATTTATGTCTCCATCTGCAAAAATATTGAACTCATTATCTATAAATAAATAGATATATATAGTAAATATTAATTATTGTAAATCTAACCTTCCAGCAAGCGGAAATTGAATGTCAATTGGGCTTTCTACAATAGGAGTTAGATAAGGCAATCTATACCAAGCCCAGGACTGTAATAAAATCAGACATCCACCCATATCTGATATCATTTTCTCACCAATAATAATTGACGCCTTGCACATTTCATGGTATAAGAAGGATAATATTGCGGAGCCCCAACTATATTCCATAGCTGTGCTCAAATCAGCCAACATCGGTAGATATTGTGTATGAACTAGATTACCAGATGTATCTGGCATCAATATACCACCAATGAGTTGAAGTATATATGCTCGAGCTGCATACATAATTTCTTATTGCGTAGAGGTCTCTGTTACGAAAAATTCAGCTTGCAACCACGAAATCTTAACACGTAAACCGATCACACATTCCTTCGGAGGAATTTTACCAAGATATTGCCCGCAAAACTCAAACACATTATAGTTGTTGTGTCCAACCAAAGGGGTACCATTTATTTGTACACCTAATTGTTTTGCGACATCTTCTAAAGTTATTGTGCATTCGCCGCAAGGAAAATGAAACGTGTGCGTTTCTGGTCTCCATCTTTCTATCAACCCAGTAATCAATCCAGGAATAATTTTATATCCACGCAGAAATGAGGCATTATAAAATCCCGAAATCTGTAACTGATAAATTATGTGCTCTGAAGGTTCCTTAATTTTTAAACCTCGACGGCGAATAGTATGCTCCTCACCCTACATAATTATACAATAAATTAATATTAAATTAAAAAGGGTGACATAATTTTTTTATTTAAATAACGTACTTTCTCATCACTAATATGAGAGGAAATATGTTCAGGATCACGATACAATAAAACTTGACCTTCACCAGATGTCATTTTAGAATAAGTCTGCAAAAAAAAATCAAATATTCAAACAGAAAGTTGAAATGAATATATAAAAAATTATTTTATAATATTCGAATATAAAATAAAAAAATATATATAACGAATTTATACCAAATTAAAATATAATCTAACACAATTAAAAAATTTAAAAACATACCTAGCAACACTACAATTGCTTCCTCTTTGTGTTCGACCTTCTTTCTTCAAAATTTGTTTGATCTCAAAAATTCGTTTGGTTTTCACCAGTTAATATAGTAGTGAGTATGGTACCATAACGCCATACACTCTTCTATTATTTGTACTGCAACAACCAATAATTTTTACTGCCATTGTCATTGTTTCAGACTTTAATAATTTATTGCCATTGTCATTGTCATTTGACCTCAATTTTGCCGTCCATTGCAGGCTTTAAACGAAAAAAGGGAGCCAGGTGCACAGGCTTAACGCCAAGAGCACCTGGCGTTATGCTCTCCCCTGCGTGTCACGGGTTTTACCAAGATGCAGGTACTGTTTATTTATTTTTTTTGCATGCATTATTACTGTATTTTGTTTGCATGCATGTCCTGTATTTTTACTGTTTTCTTTTTTTCATGCAGGTACTGTTTTTTGCAGGCATGATTGAATTTTTTGGTATGCATTATTACTGTGTTTTGTTTGCATGCATGTCCTGTATTTTTACTGTTTTCTCACATGCATGAATGAATTATTTTGCATGCATTATCACTGTGGTATATGGGCTGGCATGGCAGGAGTAGGCAAGGCTTAACGCCATGCACTGGTGGCGTTATGCACCCCATGTCGCCATGAGCACATGGCGTTATGCTTAGCCACACCAACCAAGCCACTCGGCTGGCTTACTGGTTTTAAATAATATTTAAAAAACCATAACGCCAAGAGGAGGTGGCGCTATGGTGTGTTCACTGTAGAAAATGTCGTAGTTTCCCAAAATTTGTCCATTACACCTTATATCCCTAATTTTTTTAAGGAAAAAACATATACAGCAAAATTTGTCGTTTGTGAACATTTAATGTGACTATTTATAAGTGTTCACAAGTTATCTAAATTTAAAATTAGATTAAAATATCATCTTATAATTAAATTAAGATATATATTTTTTAATATGAATCACTTAATCTCAGTGATTAAAGGAACGATTGTTGTTCTTAAGGGTCACAGGTTCAAAAATTAAATTTTTTATTTTTTATTTTAAAAAAAATTAATAAATTTTTTCATATATCTTTACTTATATCTCAAATCTTTTTATATTAAAAATACTTAAAATAAATATTTTATCTATTTAAAAATATTTTTAATATTAATACTAAAAGTTCCTATTTAAGCTAAATAATTTAAAAATAATTTTTACTATACTTTCTAAAAATAATATCAAAACGGAACCTTCAAAAATATACAACACGTTACATAAATTTGAAAATAAACGGCCGTTTTAAAGATTCGACCGTTAGTCCATAAAGTCCAAGGTCTCTTTTACCTACTTTCTTCAAAATTTGAATTTTCGAAACGTTCTTTTAACCCTTTGCCCCCTTTTTTCCGAATCAAACCCTTTTAAAATTCAATTTCTGCCACAAAATCCTTTCTCACAGCTTCAACTCACTCTGTTTTCAGATCATAAATCCCTCGTTTTCTTCTCAAAAGCAAAAAAAATGGCGTTGCGACCCATAGATAATGCACTTCCCATCACGCCAGACAATCTCAGACCCAAGAAACATCCTAAAGTGTCGATTCAAACCCAGAAAAGAGCTTCGGAGATTGGCCTAAACGATGAGAACAATGCTCCTTTTCCGCAACCCGTTGACGCCTCCGTCGATTACATTGCTTCCGAGAATCTCAAACCCTTTCAAGACCCGGAATCGAACATTCAGGTAATCCATTTTTACTTTACTGAAGAAGTAAACCCTGTTTACGGTTTCACGTTTCTGATTGTTTTTTTTGTTGTTGTTGTTTATTTTGAAAATTTTCAGAGTTTAATTGAAGGGTTAAATTCAAAGGATTGGGTTAAGGTCTGCGAGTCATTAAACGATGTTAGGCGCTTCTCTTTATATCACCCTGGTTTACTTCTTCCAGTCCTGTAAGATTCCATTTTGAGTGTGTATCAAGCCTACATATTTATTGGATATTAAACCGATAAAGTGTTTGTGATAATGCCAGAGAGACGGTGATGTTGGTAGTGGTAAAGGCAATGAAGAACCCGAGAAGTGCTCTTTGCAAGACTTCGATTATGGAGGCTTCGGATGTATTCGATGCATTTGGTGAAAAGTTGCTTGATTCTAATGATTCCAGTGCATTTGATCAGTTGGTGGGTAACCCAATTGACCCGGATTGTCATTTTTCTTGCTGGTTTTCGACTTTTGGATTTCATGTGTTAGAAATGATGTTAAATTTGCGGTGTCATTTACAGTTATTGCAGTTGTTATTGAAAGCTTCTCAGGACAAGAAGTTTGTGTGTGAAGAAGCCGATAAGTCGCTGATTGCACTCATTAACTCCATTGCTCCTTTACCTCTTCTTCGAAAGCTTCACGGATTTGTTAACCATGGCAACCTTCGAGTCCGAGCCAAAGCTGCAGTTTTCATTTCCAATTCCATTTCGAAGATGGTAAAACCACCGAGAAAACTCATGGCAGAGCTGTTGTTTTCCATTTATAAAATGTTTGAACATCGCCTCACTCATCGTATATGGTTAAATTTTTACCAATTGCAGGAATCCGAAGAAATCAGAGAGTTCGGGTTAGTTCCGTTGCTTCAAATGGCTTCGGATTTGTTGAATGATAGATTACCAGAGGCCAGAGAAGCAGCGAGAAGTATTGTATTTTCTGTGTACAAAGCATTTTCGGAAAACGAAAAGCCGAATCCGGAGGAGACTTGGCAAAGCTTTTGCGAGACAAATTTGTCAACCATTCAAGCTCAGTCCATGATCAAAGTTGTTTCTTCTTTCCAGTAGAAGAATGCCATTGATATTTGAAATTCCGTCATGTAAATGCTGTTTTTACATGATTTCTACGTAGGAACATCGATGTTCTAGTCTGTCATTGCCATAGAACTCTTGTTTCCTCTGCTTCTTTTTTACTGATTGGAATAATACATTTTCAGACAATTAACAAAGATCTGAGCTCTTGAACATATTTATATCAGACACATTCACACTTGACACTCGTATCTGGGTAAGGACTCGTACCCCGTTTTTCTTTCTTTTCCTCTTCTCACCCACAGACCATAGCCATATCTGCCGGATCTAATTTGTGTTCGGTGTAGAAAATCTGCCTCGGACCGTGTCGACAAGCATACATCACCCCAAACTATCGAGTCTGGATAATGAAGCTTGTATCTAAATCCGATTAACATAGATTTGGACACAACACCACCAATAAACTAAACCATGAATTTGAACTAGCCATTGTAATCTAGTGGCCTTGATATCCAGCACAGCATATATCTAAGCAGAAGTAGTCAAAATGACAAGCAGATTAAGATTGTTGACAGAAATGTAATGTTTTTAAAATTGGTGACCAGAACTACATAAAAGTAACAAAAAGTGACTAAACTTGTAATTTACCCAAAAGAATTTCCGATTACAAAACGGGGGATAAAAAGGTAATTTCATATTCTCGTCGTCACTCTCGTTATCACACTTCTGTGAACGTCGCCATTTCTCTTCATCTTCTCTAATCTCTAGTCTCTACTGTAGACCAGCGACAAATTCTAATAATCGAGAATGGTAAATTCCATTTTATTGGTTAAATTATTTCTCTGTGATATTTAATTTAAACCTAATTCGTGTATTTTTCTAAACCTTCATTGAATAGTATTCGTTAGGGTTTTGATTTCTTGTTAGTGAATCTGATTGTTCTTTTGTAAAGGGAAGCATATTAGGAAATTTTCTTCTTTCTTTCCCCTTCTAAATCATGATTTAGAAGTGCTGAAGTTCTTGACTGCTAAGAAATGGTTGGAAAGTTAATATTAGTATTGGATAACGTGAATCAAGCGATTTTGAGTCGTTCGATGATATGTTTCTTGTATAGTTGTATTCCGCTTGTTAATGGAGTTATATATGTCGTAATCAACTATGAAATGTAGTTTCCCCTCCCTGAAGCTCTGTTTGCTTGCTGAGAAATGCTTGGAAAGTAAATTTGAGTTTTAGATTCAAAAGTCTATTTGGAAACTGACCAATTTCGATGATATACTTATTTTATTTGGCTTGTCGATGGAGTTAGAATTACTAAATGTAGCTATGCCTTATATAATGGTTTTGACACCGTCCGAAACTGATTCGTAACTGATATGTCCACAATTGCAATTGCAAAATTCGCGACTGCGATAACCACAATAGTACTTGTTATGTCTGCAACTGCAATAAACACAAGGCGACCTAAAACGCGACCACAACTGTAATTTAAACCCTTACAATGACGTTAGAACCATTGAAATTTTGGGGTCTAATTAATTTGGTATGAGTATCCATTCACTGGTTTATGGCTTGAACTTTACACTCATAGAAGAAAGATTTTCTTCCTTAACATGCTATCATGCTTTCTGATCTGATATTAGCTTAGATTGATACTCTTGATAGCTTTTTATATTTTTATGCTGCAGGATGGGAATGATTCTGTAGATCCAAAACAGGACACTTCTGATATGGCAGCTTTTGTGAGTTCATCAGTTCTTCTGCACTTCTACGAATTGCGAATATATAAGTAGATTTCTTGTCTCGGTTATTGAGTCCAGATGATTTTAACTATGCTGTTTAGTGGATTTACCTAACATTGTTCTTGAAACTGTTAGACCATCTTTGAGATGAAAGTTCTATAGTTTAAAAATGATTTCCGTCCAACATTTTACTGAATTAAGTCCGTTATCTTTGCAGGTTCAGAGTCTACTTCAACAGATGGTGAGTTCTTTTCAATTGCTTTGAGATTCCGTTTGGAATTAAAGAACAGTGAATTTTAAACAGATGTAGTTATGTTTGCTATTTGATTACGTGTTGCAGCAATCAAGATTCCAAACAATGTCGGACTCCATTATCACGAAGAATATCCTTTTCAAATTGTTTAGTAACTGCATAATACTAGGAAAGTAAATCTCGAGTAGATAAAATTTGCTTCATTTGTTTTGTTGATTTTGGGATACTTTTGGTGGTATGGTCTTAAAGGTTAACATTACACTACATAAAATCGAGGGTTCTTACTTGTTCTGTCATCTGTTTTTAGCTTGTGTTTGTATTTTTCCAGGGAAATTAGCCATGAGAGGGTTTTTGAATTTTGGTTTCACTCACTCTTGTAGAAAAATTCAGTTTTTTCGAGTTGAGTCGTGTTTTGCTCAGTCTTAATTGCATTCAACTTGTAAGCATCTTCTTGATCTCCTTGACTTCAATGCACTTGATGAGATGGGCAACAGGATAGATGAGCTGGAGAAAAGCATCAATGACCTCAAAGAAGAGATGGGTGGAGAGAACTCTCCTTCTCCTTCGGTTCCTCCTGCACTAAAAGATGATTCCAAGTCTCCGGGTGGGTCGTAGCTGTGTTCCGCGATCGCTTTAAAGGAATTTGGCATTCTAAACCCCTGGTATTTCTAGATTCTATGTTTCATTTTGGTACTTGTTTAGTTTCTCCTATGGAAAACCTGTAGTATGCTAGTAGTTCAACTTTTGGAACAACAAATAGTTGTAACTCATGGCTCATGCCTCCTCTAACTGCTATTTTCATAGACTTTTCAAGCATTCTATCATCCTTGTTGAATATTGTAAAACTGAATTACTTAGAAACGGATTGTTCATTCTCTCTTTTTTGGTTGCTCTCCTTGTTCTCAAGTCATTATCCTGACTAATCCGGACCGATACATGTCGTATACTTGATTTTATTGAATGGATTTTCTAACGAGGTTTTTCTTCGTACACAAGGTCTTGACTCGAGACCTACATAAACAATACCAATAGATATTCATTTTCCCTTTACTGTATTTAAAGAATCATATCTTCGTATTCATGTCCGGATTTTCGCCCGACATTGACCATAGATACCTCGAGATAAATGGAAATTCTACCAATATACCACATGAAGGTTGGCAAAAGGACATTTAATTATTGGTTATATCGAATTGAATCATAAATTTGTATCTCTATATTCATGGAATATATTTTTTATATCTATATCTGAATATAGGGGGTAGATATGAAAAATTTGAAATTAAAGATTTAAGGGTGTTTGAAACCCTTTAACTTTTTTAGAAAACAATCAATTAAAACTTTTGAATTTTTTAATTTAATTAAACTCATAAACTAATAAATTTAATCGATTAAGTCTTTTAATTAATTTTGATCATCAATTTTTAAAATTTTATTTTAAGATATTGATATACTATAATTCTATTATATGATATTATAATTTTTTTTAAATATGGGGATGGTTTCAATGGAATTGTAGGGTGTATATATATAGGGATGTTCAAACGTTCGGTTCGGTTAACCGATCGAATTAAACTTTTAAATTTTTATTAATTCAATTTTTTTTGTATTAGCCGTTAATTGAACTGGATTTTTTTGAAATTTTTAACTAAACCGGAAAAAGTTCGGTTAATTCGGTTAACCAAACTCTTTAAAAACAAATTGAGTAAATTATACAAATGGTCACTAAACTATGTTAAATGATATTTTAGCCACTAAATTTTTAAAAATTGTAAAAAACAATTAGACCTATCGAATTACTATATTGATTCATCGTACGTTATAGATTATTAATAAATATTAAAAATTTTAATGATTATTTTTAATTTACTAAATTAAATTATTATTTTATATTAATTTTATAATATTTAATGATCATTTTATAACTTTTAAAAATTTAAAAAACAAAAATAAATATATAAAAATATAAAATATATAATATATAAAAACTTTATTAATTCAATTAATTAATTTTAAATTAAATTAATCGATATTCGAATTTTAAAAATTATTAATCATTAATCGTTAATTAATTTAAAATTAACGAAATAATTAATAAAAAACTTTGATTCAATCGGTTAAATTCACTAACCGAAATTTTGAACACATTTAAAGCTTGGATGTGGGGTAGTCTTAGGGTGAGGCGACAGTAGAGCGAAATTAAAATAAGGTAAGATGATATAATTTTTTATTATTTTGTAAAAAAATTGTATAATTTCACAAATATTTTTATGAATCAATAAAAATTTACATAATTATACCGGATCTTATAATAATTAATAAAAATTTACATAATTATACCGAATCTTATATAATAATTAATAAAAAAATTATATATCTTTACAAAAATAATAAAAAATTATATACTCACGTCCTTTTCCTGTCCCTTAACCCGCCTATATTAGAATTTCTCCCGGGTATCATCCTCTCAACCGTCGACTCGCCGTTCCCACAATCCAGTAAGGCGGCAAAAAGAAGGAAAGAAGTCATTCCTTTAATATATCTGTCTTTTTTTCCTTTATTTTCTCTTTAAAAAGTAGTTTTAATTTGATGTTAACCCTTCACTTTACCCGCCCATTCTCAATTTCCAGCTACCTTTACGTCCCTCTCCTTGTTTCTTCTTCCTCTCCACTTGCATTCTTTCTCTAACCCTATCTTTACAATTCTTTGCCCCTTATAAAAATTGGGTTTTCAATTTGGTAGCCTAATTCTTGAGGGAGAAAGAAATAAAAGAGGTTTTCTTTTTCTTTTTAATCAAAAAGCAAAGCTCTGGCAATGGAAGAACCAGGGCAGTTAAAAAGGGCATTACTTGATGCAACCGCAGGAGCCATATCTGGTGGTATTTCCCGGACAGTTACTTCTCCTCTTGATGTTATTAAGATAAGATTCCAGGTGAAACGAGAGTTTATTGTTGTTTTTAATGAGGAACACTGGGATTGCTGTGTATGTTGTTATATTTATGATATTCTTTCCGGGGGGGTTATTTTCTATGAATTAAACTGTTTTAGTCTTTGCTTGGTGGGATTTGATAGAAACAAGTAAAGGATCAAAAACTTGTTAATCTAATGGTTTGGGTTCATATTACATGTTTACTTTGTAGTTTAACAAGTTTTCCCCATCTTTGCTACCTAGCAAAATCTTAGAGAACATGTTGTTAGGCCTCGGCGCCTTGCAGAGTGTTAGGTGAATTCAATTGAGTTTAGTTTGCAATGTTGCAATTCAAGATATATGCTTCACTTAATTGATAAGTATTAAGTAATAGTTGTGTGAATAAACAGGGTAGTAGTGTGTATATGTAAAGATAATTTCTTCATAGACCTTTGAAATTTCTCATTGGACTAATTTATAGTTGTGAAATCAACCTTGAATTACTGACTGCATAATCTTCATATTTGGCCTATCTTCCGCTTTAGTGGACTGTTGCACAGAAAGGCCAACAGAAACTACGTTTTCTTAGTGTGCTTAGGTTCTGCTAGCGGCAGCCGGTAAGGCAATAAAGTCAGTTCAGTAGGAAGTCTAAACCAAAAAGGTATGAACGAAGTGACAGGTCCCTAGTTAGGGTAGGGAATGGCTCTCTTGTGGTAGTAATTGCAAATCTCTCCTTTTCTCTTAGTGTGCACAGTTTGCTTGCATGCCGCATCAGGCACATCTTTCTTTCTTAGTTTCACATTGGCCTGATGAATGAATTAAAGTCAGTCTTTTAGTATGTGTATAGAGACATTCAGTCCATTAGGTGTCAGATAAGAGCAGGGAAACCATGTTTTTCTCGTACCATCTCATGCAAGTTTTGTGAATCATAATGTATAATTATCTGATACATAGAAACACTTTCAAAAAAAATATAGTTGTAAAAATCATTTTTTCTTGTATAATCTTTGACCATGTTCTATTTGGTTGTCCTCTTCAAAATTCACTATTCATACTTGTTTTCTCACCATAGCATTGTTTTGTCTCTTTTTTCTATGTTTAATTAACTTAAACATGTTTTCATAGTTTATTCACATTGTATGATGGCAAACAACCTCCATCTTGTCCCATATGCTTTCATTTATGAGAATTTTCTTTTCAGCTTTGGGCATGTGCCAGGATATATTAATTCTTTGTTGCCAACGTTAAGAAGTTTTTTTCCCTATGCTTATAGGTTCAATTGGAGCCTACATCTTCATGGGCTTTGATTCGGAAAAATCTTTCTGGATCATCAAAATATACTGGAATGTTTCAAGCAACAAAGGAGATATTCAGGGAAGAGGGTTTACCGGTATGAAGGCCATTTTCTTGTAGACTTGTATGTTTATTTCTTCTTTTATTTTACTGGTTATGTAACTTATGTTTGTGAATGGTTTTTATATAGTGTTTATTAATTTCTGTAGTTAGCTGCATTGTTAGTTAGCCGTTTCTTATCTTTTTGCTGATTTCCCTGATTTCTGGTGGACTTGCTTCTTTTTTCTCATTCACTATGCTTGTTTATGGCAGGGCTTTTGGCGAGGTAATGTCCCAGCCTTACTTATGGTTATGCCATATACTGCCATACAATTTGCAGTATTACACAAATTGAAAAGTTTTGCCTCTGGTTCTTCCAATTCAGGTACTTTACATTTCCCAATGTCTTTTCTTATGCTGATATACTCTGATCAAAAGATAAGTTTTCAGTTATGCTGTGTGTTGACACTAATATGGGATACACAGCTACTTAATATAGAATACACATTATTTGACCTTGATGTCCACCGTTATATGTAGTATTTCAATATCTAGCTTTTATTATTTCAGATGTTAGCCTTATGTTTTTTCTTATGTTTTGATTTTGTGACGGTGTAGCGGATCACCTTAATATAAGCCCTTACTTGTCTTACGTCAGTGGGGCATTAGCAGGCTGTGCGGCTACTGTTGGATCTTATCCTTTTGATCTTCTACGGACAATATTAGCTTCACAAGGTGAACCTAAGGTATTAAATTGCATAATTCTGTTTTGACAACGTTTCATTCATTTGTGGGAAATATATTGAATCCCTATACTTCATAACGTCTTTGGAAAAATTTTATAGTTGTATCCTTGAATTTATAAAGTGATGTGCGAAAACTTCTTGCATGCAATCGGCCATTGTATCCTCATACTCCTTTCCTGCGAAGGCTTTAATTTCTTCAATGTAGCTCATTAATTCAGCACCTCCCTGTTACATGTAGGTATATCCTAACATGAAATCAGCGATATTTGATATACTTAAAACTCGTGGCTTCAGAGGATTGTATGCTGGGTTGTCACCGACACTGGTTGAGATCATTCCATATGCCGGCTTGCAATTTGGCACCTATGATACATTTAAGCGTTGGATCATGGTGAGGTTTTTGTTATTTTACTCAGTCTAACACTGCTTAAATTTTGATAAAATGAAATTTCTTGAATATATTGAAAATTTTATTTGCTCTTGAGACAAGCTTAGTTGTGGTTTAAAAGGTTGAATATATATTCTAAAGAACTCTTCTCTGAAACATGGTTTTGGTGTTTATGTCATCATCTTAGGCTTGGAATCGGTTAAGATCATCCAACACAAGCTCAACTACGGATGATAGCCTCTCAAGTTTCCAACTTCTCATTTGCGGACTAGCAGCTGGTACTTGTGCTAAACTTGTCTGCCATCCGCTTGATGTAGTCAAGAAAAGGTTTCAGGTACATCTCAAGGATCCTTGAAACTCGTATTGCAGCAGCACCTAGTCTGCAAATGTTAGATAACTATTTACTTTCTGTTAGATCTCGTATTGAATGTGTTAGATCTCTTTCCTCATATCTTTTTAAATAATGGTAATGCTTAATGTAACTTTAATGTTATTGTTTTGTTGCACAGATTGAAGGACTACAGCGGCACCCTAAGTACGGTGCCCGAGTAGAACATCATGCTTACAGAAACATGTTTGATGCCATACATCGGATTCTGAGGTCAGAGGGTTGGCATGGTCTTTACAAGGGGATCGTTCCGTCAACAATCAAAGCTGCGCCGGCTGGTGCTGTAACATTTGTGGCTTACGAGTTTACATCAGATTGGTTAGAGTCCATTTTGACCTGAGGCTGACACGGATTTTCATTTTTTCTTTTCCCTCACATCTCTATTACATAATTCATTCTTTTCCCCTGGATTTTGTAGAAGGCCCTCATAAGAAAATGGGGGGACAGATTATTACATTCAATTGTCATTACTTAGAGGAAGTTGATATTGTTTTAGAGAATAGAATTCATTGGTGAAATAAAGATGCAGAGTAACTTGTTGTACCTCTGAAACTTAAGCGTTTTAGTATGACTAGAATTATACTTTATCTCTAATTTAAATAAACTACTAATTAGGAATAAATTCTAATGCTTTAAATGTTGAATCAATGCGAACATGTTCGTATCGATATAGATTGATAACAGAACCAAAATGATACTTGAATGATGAATCTAGCATCTAAAACAATATGACACAGACACTGATAACCCTGTTTTGTAATGTTGAAACTCTTCATATGACATTATCCAATTCCAAGGCTTTGAATGATTTACTCCTTTGAAATGTAAGAATCAGATGAACATCATTGTAAAACCACCCATCTTTCCATTATATTTTTCATAAATTCATAATACAATGTATCTATCAGAGTGAACATTAAAAAATTCTGAATGTTCCTCCACATGCAGAGGAATATAGACTATTTTGTCAAAATGGTGAACTCCAAGATTTTCATCTGAGATGAACCAGAACCTTTATTCAACCACAAAATCCAACTTGTAAATATGAGGAAAATGAATGTCAGTGTTCTTTATTTAGTGATTTTGGGGCTTAGTGTTGTCCTCTGGAGGAAGGGATATGAATTGCAAGATTGTTTGGACCTGAGCAACATCCAGTCTGAATTTCTCTGCAATCTGGTTAACATTCATGGGACCATCGTGATCATCAGCCTTGCCTTGATGTAAACGCATGATGTGGTGTAGCTGTTTCACATTCAAGGTTCCAGGAGGTGCAGGCCTTTCTTCATACCTTCCGGACTCGGACGTTTTATTCCGCAATTTAGGCAAGGGTCTGCTAGGATTTTCGGCCACAAATGCCTGCAGTAGGAGGGAGTTAATTATTAACCAACATTAAAAGAACACCATCATGTCATAAACATTCCCATCCAACACCATGAGCAGATACTATCACTGTATCGGTTGTATCAAAACCCGAAACTGTAACATAAAAGAAAGGCAATGAATAAACTGATCTCACCCGTTAATTCTTTGAACACCATTATAGCTATAAATTAAAGAGAACTTTAATGAGCTGACCTCACCCATCTCAAGTTTTCCGCCAGGCTTAGCTGAAATCCTACCCACCATTTGACTAAGCATTGCATCATACTTGTGATCTCTTTCTTCCAGTACATTCTCAGGATTGCTTCTCGTAACTCTACCTTTAAACCCCAAAGATTCAAATTCAATCACCCACCAAAAAAAAAAAAATTAAACTTTCATTTTTTTTTGAAAAGGGAAATGAATTACCATGATCGAGATCTTCATGCTGGGAAGCTCTGAATATCTTCTGTTCACCGGAGGGATCCAAAGGTCTTCTTTTTGTGGATTGAGATTGGTCAACCGATCGAAGCCTACCAGTCGCTCGACGAAATGCCTGACCCATTTTCTCCCTTATTTCTCCGCCCTTTTAGTTGTAACCTTCTGCTTTCAGGGATAAAAGAAAAGACCCAGATTGTTATTTTGCTTCTATAGCATTGTTCCCAAACTGTACGGTCGTCAGAAAACCCTAATAGGGAACTTTCTGGGGTTTATGATGTGTTCTGAGAAAAAAAGAGGGAAAATCATGTCGCGTTCGTTTCTTTAAGGGTAAACTACACAAATGGTCCCTGATAATGACCCAATTCTTTTTAAATTCTCTTAACTATCAGATATTACAAATTAGTCCCTTAATTAAAAATAAATTAATCCATTATCGTTAAAATTTTAATATAATTAATTAAAATTGACATAATAAAAAATTTATAACGTCATTAGTTAATTAGTCGATAAATTTATTAACACATTTGATATTTTTTAAATGTTTGTATTATATTTTAACTCGTATTTAGTCTTTTATTTTTCGATAAGCCTTGTGAACATTTTAAATCGACCTAAAATATTATTTAAATATTTTTTAATACAAATTTTAGAATTTGACTGTGAATTCCGAATTTACCGTCAACTTAAATATTATCAAAAAAATATTTTAATTGTATAAATAATATTTTATATTTTTTAATATTTTGATTATTTTATTTTTCAATCATTATTAAATTATTGCACGGCAAACTTACCTAATTTGTTAATAGCTTTGAAGATCTATCCGGAGAAATATTCAAAAGTGTCTAAATTTTGATATTATTTTTTATTATTTTATTGAAAAATAACTCTCATTCAGTATTATTTAGAAACATATTTTTTAAATTATTTATATAAGATAAATTCGTTTTTTTTTATAGAACGGGAATTAAAATTTGTTATATTTTACAAAACATGTTGAGTAAATTGATGAAAATAATTATTTTGCGTATGTTTTAATATAAAATCGTTTATTTTAAAATACGAGTTTAAAGTCCGTTTTTTAGAACACAAGTTTATTTTACATGAATCGATAAAAAAATATTATTTTTAAATAATCTTAAATGAGGATTATTCTTTTAATTAAATAATAAAAAATACCAATTTATATTTTGAAATTTCAACTTCAGACATAACTATGAAATTGAGGAATAAAACTACAAAAGAAACCCTACTTGTGAATGATGTCGTATTGAATGATGTAATCCTCTGCATAGCATGTATGTATGCATGTATGCATACATGTAATTCATTATATTTAAATGTTCTTTTCTTTTTTTAATATTCTAAAGTAGTGTTTGATAGAATCCACTTGCATTACCTTATACGTTTATTATTGTCCTTATAACCTTTTATTTTAACCGAGATAAATTATATAAATCATCATTGGATTTTACTTTTAAATATATTTTAATCATTATAATTTTAAAATATTTAATTTACTCATGAAAATTTAAAAATTAAATATTTTTATCACTAAACTCTATACATCAAACATTTTTATTACTCATCAAAAAATTTGAGTAATTGGAGAATTTTTTTTAAAACACCAATAATAATATTAAAATAATAAAATTAGAATATTATAGACTTGAAAATTATAGTTTTAAAACTAGTTATACTCATAATATTCATACATAAAGAGAAAGTTTGATAAGAAAAAAAAATCAATACCGGATATTTGGTATTGGTCTCGGTCCTACTGGGTACCCACCGGGTACCGAGTCCAAAAAATCAAGATCTAATCCCGGTCTCAGTTATGATTGAGACCTAAATTTTGGATCCAATCCTAGTCCCATCAAAATAAATACCAGATAAAAATCTATCAGATCTTATCGAAACCGAAACCGAGACCGAGTAATCAAACTTTTTGCCCACCCCTGGACTAATTCTCATTGGTTTTAATGACAGAATTTAATTTAACAGAATTCACAGGTAAAATTCAAATATAAACAAATTTAAAATTTTAAAAAGTACAAGGATTAAATATGACCAAATTAAAATATATGTCTAAATCCACAATTTATTCATAGTATAAGTACTAATCATAGAATTTAACCATATGTATGTATGTATGTAATTTTCGTTCATATACATAAGCTTTTCAAGCAAGTATTAGTATTTCAGACATAGATTCATACAAACTAACCCTTTGACCTCGAGCAGTAGCAGCATCGACAACAACAGTTAGGTTTCTTTAATGGCCGGAAACTTTATCGGAGCTTCAAACGACGACGATGTCGGCTTGAAAGACCAAGACCGGTTGCTCCCCATAGCCAACGTCGGTCGGATAATGAAACAAACCGTTCCCCAGAACGCCAAAATCTCGAAAGAAGCAAAGGAAACCATGCAAGAATGCGTCTCGGAGTTCATCGGCTTCGTCACCAGCGAAGCATCCCAGAAATGCAGAAAAGAGAGGCGGAAGACCATCACCGGCGACGATATCTGCTGGGCTTTGGCGACGCTAGGTTTCGACAACTACGAAGTGCCGTTGAAACGGTATCTGAACAAGTTCAGAGAGCTTGAAGGGGGAAAAGCAGCCAATCAGAAGAAAGCTAGTAGCAGCCATAACAGCAAGCAAGAAGAAGAAGATGAAGATGAACAATATCCATTGAAGTTCAGCTTGATTCAGTAGCTAACCATGATATATAACATCATCTTCATCAAATATTAGATCTGGGTTTTGTTTGGAACTTGAGTTTTCATCTGTTTTCACCTGTTTCTGCAAATTTTTTGGCTGTTCTTGTAGTTGAATCATACTGCATCAATCTTAGCTTTGGGAATTAGGAGAGGAAAATCATTTATATGTTTAATTGATAGGAAATTTAGATTCCAGTGATGTTATTTTTCTTGAAATTTTCATGTTTGATGTATATCTTATATTCGAATCCAAATCCGAATCCGAATCCGAATCACAGAGCTGCATTTAGCTGCCTGTAAAAATCTAGTGTATATATTGAGTCTGGGTTCATCTTCAAGCCAATTTAGTGAATGTCTCCCACTTATTTGGGGATAATGGCTCTAGGTTTAATTTATCAAAAATATAGGTTAATCAAAATTAGGGTTAGGTTTTTTCATATTTTTTATATTCGTTTTACGATTCGGATTCGATATGTTTTATTATCGGATTCTACACTTGTAGGTGGATTAGGGTTTCTTTGTACTCATTGTTGATAGCCAAGGAGACACCATTTTTGCAGACATGTATGTGCACGGATAAGATCTATATATACATAATAAGATCTATTTATATTTATATATATTTATATATATTACTCCATATATATAAGTATATGCGGTACACTCTTAGTGGCTAATAGCCCTCACTAATGATAATTTTAATTTACTTAACGTGTAGAGGTAAAAGGGTTTTATTGATAGTGGATTTGATAAATATCAATACAATGAATTGTTTCAAGGCTGATTACAATTGGCTTATCAGAACAGAAAGAAATTCATTTATTTGATTTGATTAATACGACCTTAGCAATTCGACATAGATCTAATCTATTTTATCGAAAAATATGATAAAGAGATTTGCTTTGTCCACCGAACCCGCTTTTTAGAAAGAAAACACACACACGTAATTTTCGATAACTTCTTGCTCCCTCCTCCCAAAATTCCCGATTTACTTTTTGTTAATTTAGATTTACTTTTTGTTACTTTACCGGCACAGGATCAAGCTATAAAACTCTTTAAATTTTATATGTTTTTTGAGTTGTTGAACGACGAAAATGGATAACTAAGATTAACAGTCGGTTATGTGAAGATTATCACTTGATAAAAAATAAAAAAAAAATAATTTGAGTCATCCGTTTCAGTCATCTAACGATAAAAAAATGTGTAAAACTAGAGAGTTTTATGCTTTGAAACTTGATTCTATCTCTATTCTCTAAGTTTTATACGTTTTTTAGATCGTTGGATGCAGGGACGGAATTAAGATTTGGGGTTGAGGGGGACAAAACATAAATATTTAAAAGTAAGAGACAAATTCATAAAAAATATCAAATTTTAAAAGGATTTAAATAAGAGGATAAAAATGAAAAAAAAATCTTCAGAGACGAGAACAAAATAAATAACTTAATACGTTCAATGTCTATTTAAATCTAAATTAAAATCATAAAAAAGAAAATAATGCATAATTGATATCATTTAATGAGTTTGTTCATTTGGGTTCTCTTATATTTACTGTCACGTTGACTTTCTAAGTCTTCACCTTAATTCAAGTTTAAGCTTCTAGTGTCTCAAGTGTATATACGTATATATATATATGTACGTATATATGTACACGTATGTTATGGGATTCAAATACTGAGTGGGAGACAATAATACGTGTATATATTATATATACGTTGAAAATATCCTCCAATCAGTCCACGTCCGTACTGATGGAATATTCAGGGAATCCGAACACAGAATATTTTATTGTCAACATAAAAGGAAAGTGCTCATTAACTATCACTAATTTTTAGGTTGGTATAACGAAATAAAATATTAAATTAAAAATTAAAAATTTATATTATAAATTAAAAATTATCTTATAATAAATTAATTGTTATAAAAAAAATCGTTATTCGACTTTCCAACATATATATGTATTAGAATTCAAATCTCAATCTTATTAATTAAAGGTAGAATGCAAAAAAAATAGGCATAAAGATAATTTTGACCCTTAACGTTTACAGTTTTTGTCGTTTTGACCCTTATTCTTTTTTTGAGATAAATTTAGCCCTTAACTTATATTTTTTTGACAAATATCTTATTTTTTAACTAGCTTGATAATTGGACCGTTAAAAATTTAACGATGATATATATATGGAATACAATTTTAAATGATATGGAATGTAACCTATCATATATATATAGAATATAATTTTATTCAAATATAAAATATAAAACAATTAAAATTCAAATAAAATATTAAAAATTAATTAATTCTAAAATAAAAAATGATAAAACATTCTTAACCCTAACTACGATAGAATCAAAATTTCTTCTTAAAAAATATAAACACAATTTGAATAAGATTTTGATTTTATCGTAGTTAGGGTTAAAAATGTTTAATAATCTTATATTTTAGAATTAATTAATTTTTAATATTTTATTTGAATTTTAATTGTTTTATATTTTATATTGGAATAAAATTATATTCTATATATATGCATTTGATAGGTTATATGTCACGTCATTTAAAATTATATTCCATATATATATGTATCACCGTTAAAATTTTAACGGTCCAATCATCAATCTAGTTAAAAAATAAGCTATTTGTCAAAAAGATATAGGTTAAGGGCTAAATTTATCCCAAAAAAAGAATAAGGGTCAAAACGATAAAAACTATAAACGTTAAGGGTTAAAATTATCTTTATGCCAAAAAAATAATCTTGATGTTTGATGGAATAGTCATTTTAGTTCTTCATTTTTTTAAAGTAATTTATCTTCTAACATTTATGTCAAAATAACTTATTTAGGAATGAAAACAGTTAGTCAACTAACAATAAACAACTTTAAAAAATTGATAGAACGATATGTCAAAAAATATTTTATATTTTATACTCCATCTGTCCCCTAAATATTGTCTCTTAGACTTTTTTTGGGTCAAACTTTTTTAACTTTGATTCGTGATTATTTAAAATTTATTATTGATAAAAATATGAAAAAAATATATTTTAAACACTTCTAATCGAATAGATTTTAGATATATAATTTATAAAATTTAATTATTTAAAATATTTAATATAATTATAGTCAAAGTTTAAAATTTTTTACTTTCAAAAAGTCAATAAGGGACATTATTTTTGGGACGGAGAGAGTATAATTTTGAAAATTATTTTTTGATTGATATATCATTTTATAAAGTCATCATATTTGCCTATATGATACTACTATCATGTGTGTACTGTCATATAAGTTTGTCACGTCATTTTAAGGCATTTATCACTAATAGTTTTCATCTGCAGATAGTCTATTTTGTTCCCAAAATAAATTGCTAAAAATTAAATTACTTAAAAAAAATAGATCGAAACTGATAATTCAATCAAACATTAAAAATATTTTTTTACATTATCAAATTTGATGGTTTAATTCTAATTTATAATTAACTTATTAACCCAAAATTAGTATGAAAAATAAAAGATTAAATCTAACCAAACCAAATTATCCTAAATAATTAAAAAAAATAAAAAACCAACCTCACACTGTCTTGATGAATCTTTGGGCTGAAATATCTTATTTTAGGGTTTAGTTAGCCCAAATACTTATTGGGCTTAGATGCTCAATTTTAAGGGTTTCTATAATCTTGATGGTTAAATATATGATTTGGTCCTTGAGTTTGATTTTAAAGTATAATTCGGTATTAAATTTTTTAGTTTAATTAAATATTTAATCTTTTTTAAGTTTAAATTAGTATCTATGCTTAATTTTCATTTAAATTTAATTTAAAATTTATTTAACATGAATATCAATCTAAATTAAAAAAATAGATATTAAATGAACCAATAATCTAATTCAGAGCGGTGCAGCTACCGGTATAGTTAGTATTACGGGTGCTTAACGAGTTAAGTGATTCGTGAGTTGTTCGAATTTGATTCGATAAATATTTGATTTAAATTTTAATTTAAATTCAAATTTAATTCGAGACCTTAATAAATTGGATCAAACAAAATTTAATTTGACTCGATAAATTCGCGAGCAAATCATTAATTTTTAAAAATATTTTTTAATAATTATTTTAAAATTATTTCATTCAAAAAATAAATTTAAATAATAATTGTTAATTGGTAAATTGTTACTTTAATTTAGTATATAAATTTGGTGTATTTATGGATTGTTACATTCAAATTTAGACTTTAAAAGTGTTTTATACATTCTTTTGATATTTTTGATTAAATTTATTAATTTATGTTAATATTAAGCCTCATATAGTATTATTAAATTTTTAATTTTAACTAAAAATAAGGTAAGTTTTTTAGTGATCTTAATGGACGATGAGTCGGGTTAAGCAACAAAATATTTTAACGAGTAAGAGTTGAACACAATTTTAATGAGTTTGACGAGTAATGAGTCGAGCAACAAAATTTTTTAACGAACACAAATCGAACACTACCAAACTTATGACCGACTCGTTCGATCAGACTTACTTATCTTAAACTTTTTAAAATTTATTTGTTTTTAATTTTAAATTAATTCTTAAATTTTATAATTTGTGGTCGTCACTTATTCAAATAAAATAAAGGAATTATCAAAGAAACTTCCAACAATGGCTTTAGCCGACACAATTGCAAGAAAGTTCAAAGTCTTTGGAGTCAATGCTTTGTTATATAACCCATTCCACCCCATCTCCCCTCTCATCTGTGTTTCATTTCCTTGAAAACCATGGCAGGAACTGAAGAACATGAACACCAGATGCTGGAGGTTGAAGAAGGATGGGCATTGATTCAACAAGGAATCAACAGACTGATTCACCTCATAGAAGGCATTGACACCCAGAATTTTTCATCCCAGGAATACATGAATTACTACACGTATCCTTTTGTTTAACCATAAGGATAATATCCGATCGATCGAGTCTTAATTCAGTTGATATTATTCGAATCAAATTTTAAAAACTATGGGGTTTCCTTGACTGACTGCTAGAGCTGTGTATTACATGTGTAAGCCTAACCATACAGGTGGAATATATGAGAAGTACAACAATGTTTTCAGAGATTACATTAATGGCCATGTTTTGCCATCGTTGCAAGGGAAGGAAGATGAAGCTTTGGTGAAGGAAACTGAGAAAAGATGGTCAAATCACAAAGTTATGACCAGATGGCTGGTTAGATTCTTTCATTATTTGGATAGATGCTTTGTGGCTAAAAGGAAGGTTCCCTCACTCCAAGAATCTGCTTTTTTATGTTTCTATAATATGGTTAGTCCTATATTCTTTGATATATATTCGATATTGTATTTTTAAGGTGTTTGTGTTTTATTCGTAGAGAGTCACATGTGTGAAATGCGAGCATCTGTGTGCAAAAAGATTCGACTCCGTAACTTTAAGTTAGTGCTACTTAAGGTTATGGGGTCAAATCTTTTCATATAGATGCTCGCATTTGAGGTCTGTGGTTCTATGCTCAAACATTCTTTAACGGAGTATGAGAGACGGAATTTTATAACGAATCGAACACAAACACCTTATTGAATCAAAGGTTCTATTTGTGTGCATATATGTTGTTTTGCCAAGGTATTGGAGAATTCAATAACCAAATCAGAGATGCTGTATTGTCCCTGGTATGATCAAACTTCTGCATGCATTTCTCCTGTATTTGAACTTTGTGTTTTCGATCTCGTTCCATTTACGACTATTTAAACGTCGTAAAATCTTTGGTTTTGAAGATCGACCGGGAGAAGGAAGGGGAAGATATTGATCAAGCCTTGGTGAAGAACATTGTGAGTATCTATGTAGATGTTGGGCAAGGTTCAATGAAATACTATGAACGAGACTTTGAGGAAGCCATGTTTAAAGCTACTGCTGCATTTTATTCCACCAAGGCCCCTAACTGGATCAGAAATGAATCGTACAACGATTACATGCTTAAGGTGCGGTCGGTACGTATTTTCCGATGCATATTTAAATCCCTTTGTTTCCGTTACCGGAACTGACCAATCTTCTGCAATTTTGATGATGGAAATTTAGGTTGAATGTTGCTTGAAACATGAAAGAGAGACTGTTTCTTGTTATCTACGGAACACAAGCCAAAAGAAGTTACTCGAGGTTGGTTTTTAGTTTCTTTTCTTTATTCGGAAGTATTCATGTCGAACATGTATCATTACATGTCCGACACTCGTACTCGTGTCCGAGTAACATACATTTTCTGTTTGACTTCTTTTTCTCGTTTTTCAAATTGCTACAGATTGTTGAACATGAATAGATATCTGTTTATGAAAACGAATTGAAAGAGAAGAAACAGGTTGATGGATCTCTTGGAGGATGAGAAGAAACATTATCCATGTTTCATGTTTGAGAGCACAGACTTTCCTGTTTATCTTACTTCAATGTTAAATTTCTTGTTTGGTTGTCGGGAAAATGTTATAATTAAGCAAACAATGGTTTTTAAGGGGGTTTAGATTACTCGAATCCGAATAACATAGTTCATTACATAATCATAGACGAAAGGACATGCAAGTTGGCAAGCCAGTTCCATTTTCAATCTTATCTGAAGCATAAACACAAGAAATTGCAACTTTCAACAAGAATGGACATAATTAATCAACCAAAATCATGCATGATTGAAACAAAAATAATTGTTTCCAATGGGACAAGAAACATGGCACATGAAGGAAAAACACAAACCACAAAAAGATAATACGAACATGATACGAATACAAAAACATAAGAAAATCTCATATAATGCGAATATTAACATATCCGACACTCGAATCCAAGTCTGAGTATCATAGCCGCAGTTCTCAGAAGAGATGAAAACAAGTCAGAACAAGAAACAAGCACCAACAAGCTTCCAAAAGAATATATTTTTCAATTCCAATAGAATTTCGAGGAAAAAATGTTAAACAGAATAGAGAACTGCCAGTGGATAAATTGATTAGTTCTCAATACTAAATCAGTACTCAACCTCTTGAAAATGGTTGCCTAATGAATTCCAAACTCTATATTCTTTAACTCGGGGGCGGAAACAATGAAGTGAAAAAAAAATAGTACTGTATGGAATCGATATCTTACATAGAATTTCGAATCCTTGGGTGATCAAGCTAGAATTTTCCCTCTTTGCAAACCAATCTCACTTTATACACATGTACACCGAGGCAATAGGTTGTTTGGGACCGTCTTTGCTTGTTCCGAATGCAGGTCTAAGTAGGCATCTTTGTCACCTTCTTCTCCAATGCAAATCGGGGTTATAAACCGAAAACTGCAATATTATATACAGGGGTCGCTTAATCTCTAGCACTAACTAACCAGAACGACTTATGGCATGCGTAGCCTGCTGAACCAAAGATATAAATTCATCTACATCTTGAAAGCTGAAATCAATCGCTTTTTTAACAGAAGCAATCCACTCTATATTTTGTACTTCTTCCAGGGATGAAGTAGCAGCTACGAAACATGTTTGGGATTTTCTCGTGGCCTCCATTGCAAGACTTGCATCCTGTGTCTGCAGAACATTAACATATTTTTATGGGCATTCAAGTAGAAAAGAATATTTTTATGGGCATTATCGTTGCCTAATAAAGCAAGATAGGGGGGGGGTGGGGGGATTGGCACTTTCAGACAGAATTAACTTACAAAGTCAAGCAGACGGCTGAAACTTGGGCGATTTCTAGCAACAATGGCATGGGTTCCAGCAACATGTAAAACATTACCCTTGGCTAATGGAGCTTTGTCCACAATTGCTTGATTATTTAAGTTATTATCAACATCTGATACAGAAGATGATGGAGATTCACCTGAAAGAGGACATTTGAAAAGATGTTGGGAGGTATTTAATCTGAACATTGCAACAAGAAAGTGAGATTACTAATTAATATGGAAGAAAGATGTTTTGCAACTGATGTTGCACCTTAACCAAAATAAAAAGCATCTATTTACAGTGCATATTTTATGTTAGATTCCTTAAAGCATGATATACAATAACAATTGGCGCACTAGCCCAATGAGGGTTCTGTAGGAAGGGAAAACCAAATATGAAATATTTACATGGCTTCAAATGGATCCTAAAATGACAACGTGCACTGCTGATCACCAAATAAACAACTCACAGTCGCAAAGCTCTTGCCCTAAAGATGACACAACTTACATTGCACATAATTCGCATTTTAAGGCAAAACATCACAAAATAGAAATACCATCTAAAGGGGTTTGCAATAAATCACGGGAAAGAAAAGCCCAAGTATTCCTCCAATGATTTCTTACCTTGGGGGACCACCGGTAGAGTTGCTTGCAACTCTTTCAGGTCTTTAGTGCTAGTAGGATGTTTGCAGAACACAACCCTCATGTACGCTACCTGCACGCATTTATAGGCCAAAGCAGCAGCAGCCATTTCTTGGCATTTTTCATATTCTTGGGCACACATTCTGTCAAATTGGGAATTTCAGGAATCAGGATAGAGAAAAATATAGGGATATATCAACCCTCATACTGTAAATTTTATTACAAAAAATCTACTCAAGTTCAAGAAACAACAGTTTCACTTCACTATAGAAACAGTCACTTACTCGCAAAGTTTAGTGGCAGTGCTGTACACTTGCATTTGGTTCATGTCTACAAGCCTCTCACTATTGCTGGTCTCTAGAAGGGCAGCAACACCAAGAAATTTAAGAGCAGCTTGGAAGTAAATCTCATTGCTTTCAAAAGCAAAACCAGAACTCTGAAAATGGACAATCAAATGGTAGTAACAATTAGAATAACAAAACCATTTATGTTATAACTTTTATGAAAGCAGCATATCAATATAAGGACAATCTGAAAGGAAACCTTAAGACGATCGGCATAATTTCTAAGTTCTTTAGCATCATTCAGTGCATTTGTTACTGTCAGGCAGGAGGAATTTTCTCTCACGGGACTGCAAGCATTCTTGCTGCTAGCTTTTCCAAGCTGTTTTAAAGCTGTCGATGCATCGATGATGGAAGAGCCTTTAACTGGAACCTCATCAGAGATGACTCCCTGTTCTGCTTCTGGGACTGTCCGATGACCTTTTTTCACTTGCATTACTTTAGTTTGACCACTAAAATCCTGGATCACATTTTGCTCAGGGGCATTGTTCCCCTTTTTGCTGCATGGAGCAGAAGATTTTACATCAAATACATCATGCTTTATATTTGGTTGGGTCCCCATTCTACTATCACTTGATGGTTGTCCCGAAGGATTGCTCCTCCCAGAATAGTTCTTCTCATCCCCTCTAAATTTCATCTTATCTGCAGCAGAACTTTTATTTTCTTTTGTCTGTGATGTAGAGACCTTCTTAGCTTTCTGAGAAAATAATGCATTGCCACTCTGGGAATGTTCTACAATACGCTGCGCATTTTCAGCAGAATGAGAATCACCATTGAGCACATGGCTCTTACCCAACCGAGAAGGTTTATTTCTAACGCTGATTTTGCAAATAGAATCTTTATCCCGATAATCCAAGGTAGAAGATTTATGGGATCCAGGGCTAAAATCAACAGACACTTTCTCTTTCATTTCTGTACCAGATTGAGCAAGCTCAAACGTACCTTCCCCATTCCAACATCTTCTAATATTGCCACTTGAAGGAATGGCAGTATTTGCATCAACCTTCCCTGAACCAGCAGTTGATGCATGCTTTTCGGGATATGAGGTCCTCATTGGTGATGAAGACACCGATTCAACTGGCGAACCCCTTGCTTCTTCAAAATTGGCTCTGGTTTTACGAGAACCGGAAACCTTTGAAGAACTAGAAGTTGCTGCTATCGGAATTTGTCCAGTTCCAGAATCCCTTCTTGATGAATCAAGGCCATCCAATTCTTTTTTATTTGAGGACTTTTTCTTGTGCTTACTTAATTTCTGGTTCCTATCAATATATCGTACTTCTTCAATGCCACCAATCAAATGATCCATACTTCTCCTGTTTGGTGTATCATCACAATCATTTTTATTGGACTGCTTCCCCTCAATCTTAGAAAACCGCATCTTTTTTTCATTCCTAAAACCACTCTCACTACTCTCTTCCTTCATGCATAACTCATTCCCATTTTGACTGTCCTGCCAGACATCCAATTTCCTTTTCTTCACAGAACCCCTTTTATCACATATTCCCATATCAAATGATCCACCATCCGATGACACCTGAGTTTGATCCACAAGTTTCTTTACAGAAGCTAATGCTTTTTCTTTAATACTATGCTTTACATCCCCAGAATTAGAGCCCCCATTACAATTCTGCACACTTCTTCCATTTGCTTGAGCCAGCAAGCTAGTGCTTGAATTAAGTCTCACCCTTCCATGTTCTAAGTTAGAACTGTGATGTTTATCAGTAGTGTATTCTAGTTCTGTTTTGCTTTTCTTTGAACCTTCGTATGCATAAGGATCAGGCTCCCTCTTGTTTTTCCTCTTCGCTTTCTTGGTCTCACCTACATCAAACAATGCACAAAATGAATAACAATAATTACATTTAAAAGTCCAACTCCCAGTGAATTTCATGATGTAATATCAACTAATACCTCCAACTGGAAGCCTTTCGTTCTCTTCAAAGGTAGATTTCTTCATCACAATTGATTCAACAGGGGCCTCAATCATGTCATTTAGGCTTTTCAAAGATTCTTGCTGTTGCTTTTTTTTAGAGTTTGACATCTGATTCGGGCCACTGCTACCTACTTTCTGCACTTCCTTAAGACCACGGTTCTTCTTTCCTTGAATGGATAAAGCCTGAGAATTGAAACTAGAGTTGTTCTGATCAAGATGCTGAGGCTGAGCTGAAGTAACTAATGGCATACTTCCATTTGCATGATTTTGTGGGTTATTTTGATTCTCAGCAACAGGAAACTGGTACAATGCATTGAGAGCTTTTGTAGTCTCATCCTCACTAATGTCACACCGGTTCATTCCTGGCCTATACAATGATTTCAACAACAGAAATCAGCAAAAGAAAAATATAAATGCATATGTTCACACACATGAACAATTCATATATACATGTACATGTTATTCAGTTTCACCAGGTTTTTCTAATTATTTGCAAAGACCATGTGCACACAAGATAGACAGACACATAGCATGCGCTAAAACAAAAAGACAGATATATTCAACAAAAAGTTCATTAGATATATATCTAAATAACTTACAGCCAGTTAAGCATGCTACACAACCACTTCTCAGGGAGTTGTTCTGGTCTAGTATCAAAAGGCAAAAGTCTCCACTTGTGACAACGATCACACTGAACCCAATTTTCTTCTATGACGACAGGAACAGTTGCAGCTGGTGCAGCTGTCTGAAAGGCAAGCCTCTTATCATTGAGGTGAGGAACCACATCTGGAGCATCAACTCCTGGAAGCTGGTTACCAACCATTCTACCACTAACTTTTACTTTCGACTTATCCAAATAGCCATTTTGCTCCTTCTCAAAATCCATTGGACCATAATCTTTTGGCCTATTCTGAAAATGCCTCATTGTTGGCTCCATTCGTCCAATTTTCTGTTCTGAATTTATTTCCAGTGCATCTCTATGATTATCTTGGACCTTATTAACATCCTTATGTAACTTCAATTTCAGAATCTTATCTTTACCCGAAGATAAACCTTGACTAGAATTAGTGGTATCTTTAAGGGTTACACCCTTATCAGGTCTCAAGCTTTCCTTCATCGAATCAGCATATTCTCCAGTATTTTTGCTACCTTTTGACTTCTTTCCCTCAAAAAATGTCTTTTCCTTCTTGAAGGGAATACTTATTTTATTTTTTACACGAAACGTGGCTATCTGACCAACCTTTGTTGTTGAATCTTCCTCAAGTTTTAAAGTAGCAGACTTTTGGTAGCATTTGCTTCCAACATTACCCCCAAGGTCGAGTGAAGCATTCTTATTGGAATTATCTACACTTTGTTCCCAACCGTTTTCATCTAAACTATTCGGCTTATCCAATTTATTTTTCTTGCCAGTCGATCTGCTCCTGCCAGATATTGACTCCAAAGAATCCTCCTTTGCAGGGTCAGAGGAAATCAATCTACCCCTTAATGCATTCTGAGAAGCTTCTGCAGAGACATCACAGACCCTGGCAGTGGCTTCCATAGCAATATTCACAGAACTACATGGATTTGCATGTTTCAAGTCATTGGGAAATGAATCCCCTCCAGCAACCTTAGTTGTGTGCTTCTTTTTTATGAGAAATGCCTTCCCACTCTCAACATTCATGCGGTTTCCATGCTTTGGTTCCACCAACTCTTCACTTTTCCTGATTAAAAAATTTGTTTTCTTCTCGTGTAATAGTTTTCTATTACCCAAAACGGACTCGTCTATTGACATGGAAGGATGTTCTTGACATGCCCTAAGCAGTGGTATAGATTTATTTTCACTAGAAGGTCTTTCATTTTCCTTTCTTAATAAGCACAGCAGACTGTCATGAAGAGGAGATATGAGCACACCACCAGGGATATGATTGGAAGTCATAACCTGTTTAAAGGCAGAAAATATCAATTCATCCTTCTTTAGTTCATATGCAGATCTGAAAAAAACCAAAAGAAACATCTACCTGAAGAATTTTAGTGGGTGATTTGCTAGTGGTTTCTTGAGATTCCATTAATGTTCCTCCACTTTCATCAGGACTGTTCCCCAATGACGAAGATGGAGAAAAATCCAGCCCGAGACCGCTACAGATGGCAGCAATTTTTTGTGCTTTTTTATCAGACCTCATTTTGATTCGAACCTTCAATGTCTTCTGGTCACTTGGAATCCCTGCTCTGTTAAAACTCTCATCCTTCAAGGCAGACTTCTCAGCAACTAGAGCAGAAGTCAAATGCGAATCATGTTTAGCTGCAATATTGCCACTTGGGCAGGAAATGTTCCCTGGTCTCCCAGTTGGGTGTGCATTTGGAGGAGCTTTCAGATTCTGAGATGCACCCTGTATGGTAACACAATCAATGGCACTCAAGTAAACTAGTATTTTATTAAGTTGTCAAAGCAACAACTATGGAAATTTTCCGAAGAAATGACCAAAATATAGCAAGGATAACGTCCATATACCTCCGTAGAGAAATTGCTGGTTGACCCTGATATGCTGTTGTTTTTTTGTGGTGACTTTGGATGTGATGATCTTGGAGGAGAGCGCTCATAGGTAGGTAAAAATGAGCCATATCCACCAAATTTTGCCCCTGAAAAAAGGCCAAATCATCATCTTCAACGAAAAACAGTAAGCTTGTGATATTAGCTAAAAAATTGTTAAAACAGTGATCAACCACTTACCCAAATTTTCTGCAGAAACACCACCTTCAAAATCTTTTTGAAAATGGCCCAAAACATTTTTAATCTTCTCATCCTTAAAGAAATAAAATACCATATTACTATCAGAATGACACAGAATTTTGAAAGTTAATGTAAATTAAAAGAGCATATATACTAGATTGAAGAACATCTACAACAGCCAAAACAAACCAACAGTTACAAGCATCTTGAAGTTCATTCTTTTCAGGAACTTAACAATAACATACACACTATTGTAGTTCAATATTTCAAATACATATTAGATCAAATAAACTAAGAAAACAAATAAAGCCAATCACATTTAATTGGGCATTCAGCAAACAGTATCAACTTAAAAAATTCCAAAATGTCGAGGAAAGTTCGGAGATCATACAGGCAAATTTCTGCCGAGAGACAACACAAGTGTTTTATGAAATTCAGCTTATCATTTACTTTCTTTTCTGTGCCTCAGCTTTCTCAAACAATATGTCAATAAACTATTAGTAGTAAACTAACATGACCACAAACTTTTAATAAATTGGAAAATGATTTGACAATGGTGTATCTAGTTTATCATTATCAATACTGTCAAATTGCATAACTAGCTGCTATAAAACTGCACAAAGACATTAAACAGTCGTTTAAAATATATTCTTTTAGTTGTTCTGTAACATTCCGACTTATGAAAAATTAGCCTAGAGAATCACTCAGTATGCAAAAGAAGTTCAAAATATCATCTAATTCACCAAATACGCCATCATCACTCTTCCGTTATTTCTCAACCAAAAAATTGTATTAGTGAATCAATGTTCATATACCACAAATAAACTCAAACCAAAGCCTCATAAAACTCGAATGCATTGAGAGAGCCACAACTTATTCCAATAAGTACATTGCCCAATATGCTTAAATCAAACCCAAAAGTAAGCATAATTTCAAATTAACCATTCTTTGCAACAACGATTAATGGAATTCCATTGCTTACATATCATAAATACATAATTAAACACTGAATTCAGCCAAATTCCTAGCCAAAACTCAAATGCCATTAACTAAAGCACAATTCCAAGTTTCAGAAAGTGAAAACAGATGTGGAAATAATTGGATTCTTCTTCAAAAAAGCATAACAAAAATATGACACTTACAATGTAAGAGAATGCGATATCAGGGTTAATATTGTCGTCTTCATCTTCGTGAAAACAAGCTTCTCCTTCTTCAAGCTCGGAATTTTCATCCATCTCCAAACCCATCACCCCTCCAAAAACCCTAACCCTAACGCCGCAAAAACCTTAACCCCTCAAACTCCGAACCTTTCCGAGAATCAAACATCACCAAAATTAAGAAAAGAAAAATACATAAAAAACGAAGGAAAAATATTAAAAAAATAAAACCCACCAAGAAAATCTCTCAAAATCGACGGGAATCCTATCAAATTAAAAGAAAAACAAAGAACATTGCATAAGCAATCCCTTTTAACATCAATCAATCTGACAAAATCCGTTCATTAATATTTTTCCTTTTTTTCTAGTTTTTGTTCTTTTAACTCACAATTAGAGAGATATCGATGATCAGACGACGGCGATTGTAGTGATCGACGAGTAGCGCCGACTCAGGATTGACTCGTTCCGCGACGCGGTGCCGAGTTCGTTTTTACGGTCTCTTTCTTTGGTTCCAGAAAATTTTGTTCACACTTTCATCAGAATGATTAAAAAAATAAAAAATATTTATATATAAATAAAACAGAGCTGTGGTTTTCCTTTTTCAGGTGTGAATGAAATTCCTTGATGGCGCGTGGGAAGCAGGCGCGTGGGTAAGTTGGGCACAGTTTTGTAACTGGTACAGGAAAACGGCATCGTTTTATGGGTTTTCTCGTTGTGGTTGCGTATAAAAGATTTCCTATGACTGTAACTATACCGACCTTTCACATTTTGTTGTCACGGGGGAATCTTTTTGTTTATTCCTTCCGAACCAAGGCAACTCTTTCCTTCTAGGTTTTTTTTATAACTGAATATTCGATTGAATTGAGTTGAATCAATAAAAATTTAAAATTAATAAATTTTATTTTATAATTTTATTTTTTTTATTTTTTGTGTTATATTTATAAAATTTGAGTGGAATAGAGTTATATGAGTTTATGTTTAAAATTTAATTTATAAACATATATAATGTTATGATACTGATTAATTTTAATTTAAATGATTTTTTATAGGTATACAGATATGTATATATATTTATTCATATGTTAAACTTAATTGAAAAACTTGATTCGAACTTAAAAAATGATCCATTGATTATTAAAAAACTTTAGTTATTTAAATCTCATTTTATAAATCAAGTCAACAACAAAATTAGCTTTTTTCGAGTGAAGTTCTGTTCATCTGTAGTTCTTAAAAAATTATATTATGAATCATTCTTGTTATATCATTCACGAGACCAATCAATCAAATACATCTATTTAATTAATTTTTCACCCCATCTTTTATCAAGTGAATTTTCACTAATATTTACTGTAAATTAAGTTTAAAAATATATTTACTAAGTGAAAATTTAATTGGTAAAAAGGGTGACATTAAATAATTAATTAAATTGATGCATTTGATTAGTTGGTCTTATGGATAACATGAACCATTAAGTCTCATCGGTTAAAGCAACAGTTGTTGTTCATGGAGTTCGCAGGTTCGAACACCAATAATGACATCATAGTGATTGAGCGATCAATGTCTAATGGTGAAAAGTCTACTATAAAACAAACATTATGGATAACTTAGCGAGAATGACTCGTGGTATAATTTCTTTTAATTTTTAGTATTCTTTGCTAAATTTCTCTATCAGTCCTTGTATGATATAAAAGTTTTAGATTTAATTTATGTATTTTAATTTTATCAATTTCGATTATTGTGCATTTTAACATTTCGTTTATTTTCGATATCGAAACTTATTAACTCATATTTTAAATTTTAGTGTTCAAACATAAATAAAATTACTAAAAATAAATTCTAGATTATGTTGATTAAGGTTTCCTACTAAAGATGGGATTTGCTTGTTGTGTAATATAAACTCAATTGTGTTGCCTAAATTGCCATCCACAACAAGTCATTTTTTAGCTAAATAAGATATATTCATATTATTATTTAATATTGTTTATTATATAATTTATTTTACTAAATAACATGAGTCAAAGAATCTAACTGAATTAACAAATCAATTTTTGAAAAAATAATAAAAATTTACCAACCATTCTTAAAAATATCGACAAATTTTAAAATATAAATTTTTTGAATTAAATTAATAAAATTTTTAATTTCGAGACACAAATTTTATAAAAAGAGATACAATAACCGAAATTATTCGATAAATTATAAAATATTTACTTTATAAAATTATTAATTATGACCTAAACTATAAAATATTATATGAATATATTTATAACTTATGTTAGAGTTAATATATTTTTATTGTTTTTAATTTTGGAACATAATTTGTAAATAATATTTATAAAATCAATATATTTTAAGTGATGTTATAAATATATTCTTATGTAGTAATATTGTATAATTTATGTTATAATTGACATATTTTCATAAAATAAATGTATAATTTCAACAATATTTTGGAGAAATTTTATAAATATTGTGATAGTTTTTTTTTCTCTTAAAGTACGATATTCTAATTTTATTTTCGAATTAGTTTATTTTCTGTAATATCTTTAAATCCGACTTTAAAAAATAAATTACAAAAATACCCCTAAAACTTAGTTACCTGGATAGGAATTTAATTAAAAAATAAATTTAAAATTATAATATATATTATTATAATAGGTTTTTGTATTATTCATATTTTTATATTTTTAATACAGAATTAAAATTTACTACATATGAGTTAACCCTGAGATTTGTATATACAATCTTTTCAATTATATTTTAATTCATAAATTATAAAAATTTAAAATTAAATTTCTAATTCTAACATTCTACGATATAAACTTTAAATTATAAACTATAAATTCGAATCATTAATCATAAATTCTACATTTTACAACATAAATCCTTCAACTTAACCTAAATTTATAAAATTTAAATTAAAAAAATATAAACTAAAATGTATAGAAATAAAACAAACTAAAAATATATAAATAAAACATGACACAAAAATAGAGAAACACATATTATAAAAATAATTATTTTATTAAAATAAAAATAATAAATTTGATCATCAACAAACTAATACTAAAATTAATCTTTAATTATTATTTAAAAAATAAAATAAAATTACAGACGATAAAATTTTAAAAAAATATTAAAATTATATTAGAGTGATTAAGATTTTTAAATTTAAATTTGAGTCATGTCTATAATTTAATTTTATATTTTTTATATTACATTAATAACATATTAAAAATATTAAATTGATTTACTTTTTTAAATATAAAGGGTGACCCAAACAAGAACGATCCAGAATTTGGGGTTGAGGGGGCAAAACATAAATGTTTAGAATTAAAGGAAAAATTCATAAAAAAATAATTTTTTAAAAAATTTAAAAAATGGACAAAAGTGAAAAAAAAATTATTTAGGGGTGGAACCCCATAAAATTTCGTCTCTAGACCAAAATGTAACCTTACTTATAATTAAGTGACTTAAATATAATATTTAATAATTAAATGATTCAAATATTATTTTACTTATAAATAAATGACCAAAATATAATTTTTAATAATTAAATAATCTAAATATAATTATACCAATAATTAAGTGATTTTTGTTACGATTTACCCAAATTAATATACCAAGCTTCATTTAAAATCATCAAATTCAAAACAAAATAGTACCAATAAAAAAAACTCACTTTCAGCATCGAAATCTCCTCCGTATATTTTACCCGAAGACAACAACGATAATTTACCCTTCAATGTCACTTTCAAAGCTTTCAGCTTTTCTCCTTTAGGGTTTGCAAAATTTTAATTATTACTACGAATAAAAAAGAAAATTTTATTAAAAAATAAACAGATTCGATCGTATCGGAAAAAACCCAATCTCGATCTTTTCACCCACATTCATTAAATTCAGGAAAAATTCAAGCTTTTCGTTTTTTTTTTTCTCCTTTTGCAATCCCTTTTCAGATTTGGGTTTTTATTTTTCTCTCTCACGTTTAACAGAAAATTTCCCCCAGAAAATTCGACCCTTTTGCCCCCATTGTTTGTTGAATTCCCAAGATTCACTTTTTGTTTCCTAAAAATCTCAGGTTGTCCGTACAATCGAGTAAAGGGTAAGTCTTTGATGTTATTATTGTTGCTTTATTGACTTTTTTAAAAATAAAATTTTTATTTGCTGTGATTGAAGAAGAGAAAAATGATGGAAAAGGGAATTGATTGCTAAAAAAGTTTATTTTTTCCCTTTTTGGTATTTAAAGGATTAAATTCAATTAAAAAAGGCGGCTGCCAAATGTTTACTTCCGATATGAATCCGGCGAGGGATGCCGGCAGAGTTTCTGCTGCCGGCATGGTGTTGTTTCCAATCCAATTCACATGGCCGTATGGTGGAAGAAGTGTCTCCGTATCTGGCTCTTTCAATGGGTGATACTCTATATTTCATTTTTTAGCATGTTATTGATATGATATGTAGGCATATGATTAGTATTTGAATTAATGGATAATCGTTTGAATTGAAGGTGGACTGAGCTCGTGCGAATGTCACAGGTTGAAGGTTGTCCCAATGTATTTAAAGCCGTTTGCGCCGTGCCACACGGTTCTCATGAGGTTGGTGGTTGGTTTGCTCTATAGGAATTGGAAACTCAAACTTTTAGAAACATAGATAGTTTCTAAAATTGTTGCCGTGGCCTTCGTTTTTATTGATTTATCGGTATCCGATACCTATATTTGACACATTTTTTATGTGCTTACGGTTATGGTACGGAGATATAACCCTCCAAGTTCGCTCCATTGAAATTGAACATACTCATTTTGGAAATCTACCCGTTTTTTACGGTTAGCTTGAATTCGAATAACTTCGATTTTTAATATATTCATTGCTCTTATATGATTGCTGTGCCACTTTTATTAGTTGAAAAAGTGGATATTTAGGTTTAGGTGACTTTAGTGTCAAGCAACTTCTAGAGCATGTGAATCCAAATCTCTTAGTCGTGACCTTCTTTGTATTTTATTTGATTGTTTGTGTTGGTTCTTACATGTAGTACAAGTTTCTTGTCGATGGTGAATGGCGACATGATGAACAACAACCTCACAGGACTGGGGAATATGGAATGGTCAACACTTTCGACACTCGACCTGTACCTGCAGAGATCGTCTCTCAGGTACAATCTCGTTCAGAGATTCTTAATAACATGCAAGTGGATAACAGTGTCATGGTATAGATTTATACATAACATTTCCCCAAAGTATTTTTCCTTCTTTAGCCTAGCTTTACGATGGATGTAAAAAATATGACCTAGTTTGGAATAAGTTTGCGCTTAAATGTAATTCCAATCGCCATGTCAATGGACACTAATGATTTGGTAGAATTTTTTTATATCAATTTTACCTGCTGGAGATTAGATGGGAATTGAAAGCACTGTAGTCTTTTCGGTTTTGGTGCTTTTATTTTAGTTCTTAACGGATGCTCAGTATGTACATCATCTATTTATTTATTCACTTATTATTTCCTTTTACTTTCTCATGTAAGTGGATTTTGATACATTTTTGCAATGTCAGCAGCAACTTTCCGCAGTTACATTAAATCAAGCAATGCCTAGGATTTCAGAAGAGGATGTACAGGCTGCCCGCCGCCAAATCTCTGCATTCTTGGCAGCACATACCGCTTATGAGTTACTACCTGAGTCGGGAAAGGTTTGGATGCATTCCCATTGTCCCTCCTCCATGATGTACATTCCTCCGCATTTTACTTCCAGTTTTCTAATTTGGACAGATCTGCTCTTCAGGTTGTTGCCTTGGCTGTTGATTTGCCCGTCAAACAAGCATTTCATATTCTGGCAGAGCAGGTATCTGTTTAGTTCATTCAGAGGTTAGAATTTAGTTATTGTTTTCGGGATCTCTGTGCGATCCTGATCTTTTTGTTGGTTAAGATAAATGTTCTGGAATGTAGAGAGGAAATGTCTGTAATCATTGCTTCTTAGAGCCTTCTCTAGCTTGGGTACATATCTTTTTCTGAGTCGAGCCATTTTCAGGGTATCCCGGTGGCTCCTCTTTGGGACTTCAGCAAGGGGAAGTTTGTTGGAGTTATTAGTGCTTCGGATTTTATTTTGATTCTGAGAGAGGTATGTTCATAACGCTTAATCAAGTGTTTTCTTTGGCTAGGAAGTCTTCCAAAATCTTCTGAGATTTTTCATTTTTTTCCGATTCCAACTAACTATAGAAAGTTTCTGAATATTAAACTAAATAATAGTCTGATATATTGATATTTTTGTGTGTATTTCTCTTAATGCATACTCGTTTTGTTATGCAGCTTGGAAATCATGGATCAAACTTGACCGAGGAAGAGCTTGAAACACACACTATTTCTGCCTGGAAAGAAGGAAAGGCTTACATGAATGGGCAAGTTGATGGGCATGGAAGACCAATTCCAAGACAAATCATCTTTGTTAGTGTTTTAATGCTTTCCCATGGATAATAACTTAAGAAAGATGTTATTATGCACCTGCATGCGTATTTCCTGTTTGTCAGTACAAATGAAGCAAGCTGTTTCTCCATTCATGTTTTTTTTTTCCTGTTTGTGTTATAGACATAGTGTAGACATAGGTGTAGTGTGAGTTGAGGTCTGGATGGCTTATAACTAGATATTTGTTTTGCTATGATGTCTTGCCAGAACCTTATTTCAGTGAGAAAACAAGTTCATGCCTTTCTGACTTGTCTCTTATTTCCGTTGTGCCATGCCATTAGTGAGGCATATATGAGTGGTTTTGATTGACCCTCGTGTTGGTCATGCAGGCTGGGCCATGTGATAATTTGAAGGATTTAGCTTTGAAATTTATGCAAAATGGAGTTGCCACTATTCCTGTCATCCATTCATCCTCAGAAGATGGTTCATTGCCCCAATTATTACATCTTGCATCGCTTTCTGGAATACTAAAATGTGCGCCTTTTAATAGTGTTGTCAATTAACAATATGTTTTTCTCTTTATTTTTTGAGAACTAAATGTCTTCTTTCTCCCTAACCAATGGGGTTTGATTTGTAGGTGTTTGCAGGTATTTTAAACATTGTTCTGGTTCCTTTCCCATCCTACAATTACCAATTTGTGCTATCCCTCTGGGTACATGGGTTCCGAGAATTGGAGAATCCAACAGCCGTCCATTTGCGATGCTGAGACCTAATGCTTCTCTTAGTTCAGCGTTAAATATGCTAGTTCAAGGTATGGTTCCTGCTTCGTCAACATCTTACGGATGTATAAGACAGTGAATAAGGAGAACTAGGTTAAGTTGAACTCCACAGGGGGCCACCTCAAATTGTTGAAACATGTTCTCGTATTTATGTGTTATACTTTGTTTTGATAAGGTTTTACTGTTTTCTTCTCAGCTCGAGTAAGCTCAATACCTATAGTTGACGATAATGACTCTTTACTGGATGTATATTCCCGGAGGTAAGATGTCGTTCTTGATTGATAATCTTTCTAGCATTTAAGACTTACAACCAGCTTGGATTGAAGTCAATATTTTTTTTTTTCAGTGACATAACAGCTTTGGCTAAAGGCAGAGCTTATACACATAATCTAAATGACATGACCGTTTATCAGGTAACTGTCGTAACTTCTTTTCCTTTTCTCTCTTTTATACCTTTGGATGTGTTGAGGAAATTTTAGAGCCCGTAGCCGATACAACGCGGGGCAAGCAAAGGCCTTAAGCACCGAGCTCCTAACACTCAAAAAATGATTACCCCAAATTTCTAATTTGAACTTCTTTTCTCTCACCTACCTTCGTTGTTCTGATTCTTTGTTTTCGTCGAAGTATCCACGTCAGACTGAATAATACAATCGTACAGTACTAGTGTAGGTTGTAGAACATCGGTAGAAGGCTTTTAAATAGTCTAAATACAAAGAATTGTGTTACAATCAAATTACTCTAATTTAGAGAGCCAGTGATTTGTTAGCAGATAATTAACAAATAGTATTTACATAGTTGAAGTAAATCGTCTACAACCTACACTAGTACCGCACGGTTGTATTCTTCAGACTCTAATTTCTAACATATATTTGGATGTGGGTACAGGGGTATAATTCTCTAAACATATATGATAAAGATTAGAAAAAAGTTGAGCATATCCGTGTCTGGATACATACCCATATCCACATTCACCTCGGAGCTCGAATAACATATATGATCCTACTAGTTGGATTCTGCTGATCTTAACCAGTCGGAAACCGTAACTTTCTCATATTGCTGAAACCGTAACTTTCTCATATTGCTGAAACCGTATTCCCTAATCCTTTTCCTCTATTTATTCATTAGGCGTTGCAATTAGGACACGATTCTAGCACTCCTTATGAGCTGAGAAGCCAAAGATGCCAGATGTGTTTGCGTACCGATACATTGCTTAAAGTGATGGAACAATTGGCAAACCCTGGTGACTCTCTCCCTCTCTCTCTTAAACTCCAGTACATATGTTTTTCATTTTGAAGAATGGTAATGAATTTGGTGGCATTTAGATCCATGAAGTAGCATTGCAATCCATTATACTATAAACCATGTAGTTACAATTATGAAAAATGTATCGGCATATGATGTTATTTTCCCGCAACCTGATTTTCAGGTGTCAGACGGCTTGTCATAGTGGAAGCCGGAAGTAACCGCGTAGAAGGCATCATCTCGCTGACCGATGTTTTCAGGTTCTTGCTCGGTTAGTCCGAAATAATAACAGAGGAAATATCCATGAAGGTTGAGGTTTTGCGGTGGCATTCGGACTTCCAAGCACCCATAGTTCCGAAGACACCGCAATACCTCACACCGGAAATCTCATTCAACCATTGGATTGACCTATTGCTTTTTTGCCTGCATTTTTTTAGAATTTTAGGCCAAAGAGGAGATCATTTGTAAATTCAAGATGATTTTCATTTTTTTTTCCTGCAAAATTTGTTCATCATCTGGGAGATGCTTGACCTGTAATTGTTCTTAGTTTATTATTCTCTTCAAAGTTATAAGTAAAGACATGGGAGAGGAAATATAACTCTTTTACTGAATTATTTAATTATTTATTAATATCGTGCTCGATACATATTTCGGACGCCGAGTTCGAGCAATATAATTATCGTGCTCGATTCATTACGCTGTTTTCAGGGCATAGATTCTATTTGTCTGATTCTCTCAATGTGCATTGCTGCTACAAAGTATAATGTAGCATTAGAAAGTAAAAATTCCATATAAAACAGAGTATAAATGTCAAAATATACCCTCAATGTGTTGCTAAAATTAAATGAAGTTTTAATAAAAGGGCTAAACTAAAAGTTTCAGGAAATGGAGGGACTATTTTAGATATTAAACCTTTTAGGAATACAATATTGAACCGGACATAAGCAAATATACACGGAATGGAGTATGATAAATAGTAAGAAATATTTTTATTCTTTTGAGAGAAATATAAGAATTAGTTTTTTTTTACCAAATATCATAAATATTATTGTTTGAATTTTTTATAATATTAAATTATTTTTTAAAATATTATATTTTGAACAGTATTAGAGAAGTTGAATTTATTAGAATCCGACTATAAATAATGATCGAATTAATTTTTAATATAAAAAAATAAAATATTATTTAAAGTCCGATTTTAATGGATTCGATTTTATTTTTACCGTAAAATTAACAATATTCTAAAAAATAAAATTTCAAGTATAATATTAAGAAAAAAAACTCAAATAACAATATTTATGAAAATTTTCTTTTTGTTGTATAATTAATGAAACTTTTAATAATTAATATTAATCATGATTTATTAGAATTAAATTATAATTTAATATAAAATCTAATTAAACTTTATTATGTACAATCATAAAAACGATAAATTAAATATAAAACTAAATTTAAATATACCAATAATTAAAAAAAATTAAATCTTGATGTCAAAAAGTTTAAATCTTTTGTATTGATCTTTAGAGAGTTTTTTTAAGTAATTAAAAAATAACAAAAAATATATCTAAAAATAAATCTTGGTGCCGCCAAGTCAAAGAAAGATTATAAATAAAGAAATGGGATTTTAAAGTTCAAATCTTTTTCGTTTTGATTAAGAAACAGAGGAGAAGAGAATCGGATAGAAAAAAAATGGTGCGAAGAAAAATTGAAGAACTAAGCGAAGAAGAAAGGAAAGCACTCAGAGGCAGCAAATTTGCCCCTCTACCGCCGCCGTCTGTTTCGAAACCCAGGTTAGGGTTAGGGTTAGGGTTTTTTATTTTGTTTCGATTTTCTTCGTTTCTTTTCTGAGTTGTAATTAGAATTGCAGATTGGCTCATCCGGGAGGACCTTTAACAACTAATAAAGCTGCTGCTTTGGCCAAATTCCTTGAGAGGAAACTCCAAGATCCCAATGGCTTGAATTCAATTAATCCCCAACTTGTTGAATTGGCTGTCAACAACGCTAAAGCTACGGTCGTTCGAAGTATTCTTTTCTTTTCTACTTTTTTCATCTCTACTTCTAATATTTGTTGAAATTTGTATGAAAGATTTGACTTATTTTTGTGCTGAATTTGACCCTGTTTTTGGCTTATTTTAAGTGTTAAATGGACTTTAAATTGCTTGGACTTGGATTTAGTTTTAATTATTGCTTCTTTAGCTCTTTGTATGGGAAGAAGAAGCTGTTGGATTTGTTGATTTGAGAAAAGAATGGAAGAGTACAATTTGGGAATGCTTGAACTCATAGGTCACACAATCAAAATTTCTTTAACTTTTATAAGGGAAGAAGAAGCTGATGTACTTGTGAGTTGTGATAGTCTAGGATTCGGGTATATGTTCGATATGAATACTCAAGATTTCCCAAGTTTTTCTTACATATCTCGAGGACCATAACCTTGTAATCTTGTTCGAATATGGGTACTTTAGAAGGGAAAGAAATAGAAGTCTGGTAACATAGATGGCAACTTATCAGGTTACCTTACTAGTTCATCTTTAGGATGATGATGAATTGTAGTTGTTTGTATATGGTTACGAGATCTTCCTTAGAAAGCGAACACACAGTTTGTAATTCCTTTTCTTCTTTCGGATTTTCATTTTTTTGTTTATGTGCAGGTGGGGCTTCGAGTTCAGGGACTAGGGTTCGACATGTAGATTCCTTCGGTGACCCTGAGGTACTTCGATCCTGCCTTTTTATAATTGTCACACCCAAATCTCTCGAGTTGTTTTCTGCTTCTCACTTTGTTATCGGTCTATCGCTTTCTCAGGACTCTTCGGAGGAAGCTAAATTAGAAATTCCAGAACCAAAAAAGGATAAGAAGAAAAAGAAGAAGAAAAAGAAGAACAAAATGAAGAAGGTTGCCCTTGTTTTTTAAGTGTCATATCCATGTTTTGTGCTAGCCTTATTTTATACCCTATATTCGACTATTAACTGATCAAACGACATGCTTTCGCTGTTGCAGGTGGCAAATGAGATCGAATGCTCATTGAAAAGACCTAAAAAGGTCGTCAAACTATGATCAAATTAATGCTTTAATTGTAGCTTTAAGTTCAAAAACAAAAAAGTTACAGGATTTAAACACCGGGGATCAGCAGAGAAGCACAACAAAGGACCACTGGAAGAAGTTGCAAAAGTCTGTTGGGAAGAGTTTGGTTTCTTTAAGACAGTAAGCCTTCAAAAACACCCTTGGAAATTAGAGGGTGGTTGTGTTTTTTTCGAACAAATCTACTTTCTTGTGTTCTTAGTTCTTACACATCAACTCATTGGTTTCATTTGGACACATTGAATCCTTGTTGTTTTCTTGGTTGTAATTGTGAAATGAAATGAGTTTCTCCCCAGCCAGGCTTCACAATTTCCTTTAGTGTTAGAGTATTTATATGATACACTGGTGAATTATAGACCCTATATATTTAATCCCTATAGATGTGTATTGAAAGTTAAAATTAGGGTAAACTACAAAAGTTGTCACAGATATATATTTTGATCATCAAATTAAATAATATGTTTATCGGACAATTAAACTTATTAAATTGATTTATTTTGTTCCATGTTGAAAAACTAATGGAAGGGTGATGATGGATGATGTGACTGTTAGCGAAAATTTATAAAATTATATATTTGGTCAATTCATCTAAAAGGGCCCTTTTGATCAGTCTATATATTTCATCGTCTCTTACCTCAGAAACAAACTTGAATTTTCACTCTGAAACTCTCCAAGTAGGTCAGTTTCAAAATCCCGAAAAACCCAAATTCCGTCCTCACGTTCTTCGATCGACACGGTTTCTTCAAGACCTAAATCCGACTCATCTAAACCCGGCTGAGCCTCCTTTCTCCCGATGTCGAGAAAACCCTCTTGCCCAAAATCCAGTTCTTTCAATCCAAAGGTATCCCGGACCCTGAAATCTCCAAGCATTCTTTACAACTCCAGGCTTTTTGAGGACCATGTAATCCCTTGTTTCAATATACTTAGCAGTCTCCTTCAATCCGAATTGAAGGCCACCATAGCTATCCGGAGGAACCTGTATCTAATAATAGTAAGCAAGTTAGATGCTTATACGTTGCCTAATATCAAGACTTTGATAGACAATGGTGTGCCTGAATCGAACATCGAATCGATGTTTAATTACCATCAGGAGTCTTTTACTATGTTGCCGGACCAGTTTAAGGTATTGGGGCTTGATCCTTTGTTGTTCAAGTTCGTTCATGCTGTTATCATGTTTAGAAAAGTGAGTAAACCTTAAAAGAGAATCTTTTCAGAAATATCCCAGAGTTTTGGAAGCCTCAAAAGAGAAGATCACTGCAATTATGGATTTCCTAGTGAACGAAATGGGGTTCTAGACTTCAACCATTGCTTTTCACCCGACTATTTTTCACCCGGAGCTTGGATAAACGGATCGTCCCGAGGGGTTTGTTTGCTCTGGATTTGTTGTCGAAAGGTTTGATTAGGGACTTGAGTTTCTCAACCTTGTTTGCCACTTCGGAAAAGGCGTTTATTCAGAAGTTTGTCAACTAATACAAAGACAATGCTCCATAGATGTTGAAGCTGTACCAAGAAAAACTCCGATTCGCAGTAAGAGGCAAATATAAGATCAAATCGGTACGAGGCAAGCATAAGATCGAATCAAAGTGGTTTTAGAACATAACCTTATTAAATACGTTAACACGAATTTATGTAAAATAATAATAATAATAATAATAAAGTAATAAATAATAATAAAATAAATAACTGAAAAATCAAATAAAAAGATAAAAAATACAAAAAATAAAATAAAAATAAAAAAACAAAAAATTTGAAGATACGAGAGAGTTTTAGATTTAGTGGGGATTGTGTTGAGAGATTTGAGGGAGAAATTTTAGGGATTTGGTGGAGTTTGAATTAGTTTAGGATGTTTGATTCAAATCCTTTAAATAGAGGCCTTCAAATCTAAAAAAAAGGGAATGAAATCAAAGGATCTGAAAGTTTGAACTGGTAGAGGAATCGGAAGAGAAGAGGGGAATCGAAGAGGAGGAGATCGGTGAAAGGCAAGCACTTGACGGGAATCATCCAAAAATATTGGTGAGAACTTTTTCTTGGTTTTTTCTTACTATTTTTTTCCATGTTTAAGTTAGATTCCGGGAAGATGGATGAGTGTTCTTGAATCCGGGTATATTTAAGTGTTTTTAGGGTGTCATCCGAGTGGTGTTAATTTAATTAGGTGTTAATTTAATCAAATATTAGATGTTAATTAGATGTTAATTTAATTTTAAGGCTTAGAAATTATTTAATTAGGTTCTTGGTTGAATTTAATTTAATTTCTAAGGTTGAATTTAAAATTATTTTAATCTAATTAAATCTAGTTTAAACCTAAATTGAACCCTAAAACTCAAAATTAGTTAATTTAGATGTTAATTAGGTTTATTTTTTTTAAAGGCTTAGAAATTATTTAATTAAGTTCTTAGTTGAATTTAATTTAGTTTCTAAGATAAAATTTAAAATTAATTTAACCTAATTAGATCTAATTTAGCCTAAGTGAACCTTAAAATTGAATTTCCATCAAGTTTGACTTAATTTGATTAAATTATTAACTTAATTAAAAATTCTAAACCTTAAAATTAGTTAAACTTAATTAATTTAATTTTGATCATCTTGGTTGTAATTCGAACTCCCACATTTTCTAATGAAAATTAATTAAGTTCCTTTATTTTGTTTATTTATTTGTTTTATTTAATTATGTTTCATTTTTAAAAATCACATGACATATTTAGGAGATCACTTAATCATCATTTAGTTAATTAATTTAGAGACTTTTAGGATTAGTTGCTTTAATTAATTAATTAAATAGGGAGATAATTAGTAACGATAGTATTTGAATCTTATACCTCAGATACACTGAGAGGTCGGTGTTTTGACGTACCATGATGTTGGCTTAAAGAGTGTACCTTGGTATCGAATTCATATGCTATTAAAAACCTAGAATTTGATGAAAAAAATTTAGGTTTAGAATTAAATAAAATTGGTAGGTAAAAATTAGTGACAAGATGATCATATACTTGGTAGTGTTCGAATTACAACCAAGATGATCAAAATTATTAAGTGACAAGATGGTAGTGTTCGAGTATTCGGATGTTATCATATACTTGGTGAAATTAATAATTTAAATAGGGTTTTAATATTTAATTAATGGAGCCTTCTTAGGTTAGAACTTAAAATGAACAAAATAAATAAATGATCATGCATTTAAACCTTTTGATGCGGAATTTATATTTCTTTAAATTTGGGTGAGATTTTGTTGAGTTGATCGGTATTGGATAATGGCCAAGAGGGGGGTGAATTGGATATTAAAAATTTTGTAGGAGAAATTCGGTAAAAAACAAAAAATGAAGAATACAAAGATTTATAGTGGTTCAAGCTTCGAACAAGCTCTACATCCACTACCTTAGCTCTCACTAAGGATTTTGAAGACAATTCACTATTGAATTTAGCCTTTTTCTAGGTTCAAGGGATAACCTTTACAAACAAATCAATTTTCTACCCAAAATTGATTTAGACCTCACAAGGTGTTACAAGAAGTTTGAATTGGCTAAAAGGATTCTCTCACAAGAAAATAATAGCCCCTAATACAAACAAACTCTCTCCAAACTTAATTTACAACAGATCAAAGTGAAAAATACAAGTTGGGAGGACAAAGTATTCAATGAAGTGCTTTGAGTTGGATTTGTGAGCTTGGATGTTGCTTGATGTTCAATACTATTCTTATGCTTTTGAAAAGGTTTTTTTTTTATATCTTCTCATTGATTTCTAACCGTTGAAGTTGTTGGGAAAGTAAATATGGACGTTGGAGCTTCATCTTTCCATCATAAATGTACTCTGCAACAGGTGGTATCGAAACACGGGGTACTTGTTTCGAAACAAGCCAAGAAAAGAAAGAGCCGTTGTGCATTTAATAGGGGGTGTATCGATACCTGTTTTGATACAAAAACTTTCTGTGATGCCTGGTATCGAACCTTGTTTCGATACAGGCTAACCATCATTCAAAAATTAACTAACACCAACGGTCGACTCATTTAAATCTTGGAAATGGCCGTTGGAGATTAAGGGTGTATCGATACCTGTATCGATACCAGGAGTCATATTTTTAAAATTAAAAAATAATTTGAAAATTAACCAAGATGTTTCGATACCAGTATCGAAACATGGGTTGGCAGAAAGTTTTGGTATCAAACCTTGTTTCGATACCTGTTCTTGATCTCAAGAACAAGCCTTGAAAAATCCCAGGTGTATCGATACCTATCCTCATGGTATCGATACCCTCGTGTAAAAAAAGACTTGTAAGAGTATTTCAAAGTTCTTGGTTTTGTCTTAGAGATCAAGCTTTGACTTAAGGACCAAAAAGTTATTTCAAAATTAGTCCTTACATTTATTTGTTATATCAAAATCAATTTTAGTTTTACAATCTCCCCCTTTTTGATATAACAAAACCAAAAAGAATTTTAAGTTTTGAAATAATTTGGTTGAAAGACTCCCCCTTAATATGTGCCCCCCCAAAAATTTTAAAATTGTTGATGGTTTTCGAAAACTTAAAACTTAGAACTTTCTCCCCCTTTTTGTTAGATCAAAATCAATGAAGCATAAATATAAAAAGATAATCAAAGTAAAAGAATAAAGCATAAACCATAGCACTTAAATATAAAAGTTCATATGAATCATAAACCATAACAAGCAAAGTATCCAAAACATAATCCAACAATAATAAAGACCAAAACATAGGGAAATAAAGATAGGTGCATAAGTTCTAATATGAATGCATCATAACTAGTCTTAATAACTAAAAAGCAAAGCATAAGAAAGATCAACACGATCAATCATCGGCCATGTCATCACCGTCATCATCATCATCCTCATCATCTTCATCTTCCTCTTGATCTTGATTAAGCTTTTGACTTTGACGGAGAGCTTCAAGAGATACTCTCAAGGAGTGTCCTTGAGTCTCTAGGCTTGTCATCCTAGTGTTGATAACATCAAAACCCGAAGTGAATTGGGTGGAAAGAGTGTCAAGCTTGCCATCCATGGAATCCAAGAGGGCATTGAGGGAATCAAACTTAGATGTGAGGAAGGTCAACATATCAAACTGATGAATAGGTTCCGGATCAATCGGAGCATGAGGAGGAGAAGGAGGATCACCTCGAGTCCACACACCATTGGAAGCATAGACAAAGTGAGCACGGTTGAGTGAAGTTTCTCCAATAGGCTCTTTCAAAGATCCTACCTTGTCATAAGAGCAATCGATGTCCAAATGCAAAAAGATGGTACTTAGAATGCACGCATAAAGAAAAGATTGAACAAGGGGGATAACACGGTTTTGGATGTGCCACACAATATCCGAGAAGACAATCCGAGCAAGGTTTGGTTGGATGTTATCACAGAAACATGTGATCCAAAAACTATCAACTTGATGGATCCTAGAGTATCTCCCATTAGAAGGACGAATCCATCAAGAGATGATAAGATGGAGAAAACGGTCGTGTGCGTCAAGAGATGTAACCGACCTGGTGAAAGGAGCAAGAGAGTCTTCATCATCTACACCTTTATCCTCAAGACCAAAAACATCAAGGAAAGTAGAGACATTAATCTTGAAAGATTTTCCCATAAGATACGATTCAATGGCTACTACTTTACTCTTGTCCGGAGATAAGATACACTTAGCATTGGTGTAAAAGATAAGGACGAGAGTTGAAAAGAACTTGCCGGTATGAGTGAGAAAACTTAAGAACTTCCAATCGACAAGTTGGTCATAGTAACGAAAAGGAAATCTATGTGACGTGATGAATTGAATGTCCACACATCTTTCCTTTTTGAGAGGATAACTCCGGAAAAGATTGTAGTTGTCCAATCTACGATCATTGTCTAGACTCTTAGCATAGACCTTATCAAAATCAACTCGTGCAACACGAGATGATGAAGAGGATCCGGCTTCAGTACGAGATCGCTTCTTTGGTGCCATGATCTAGGATTGGATAAAATTTTTTTGGATTAGTTAAGAATAATATGTATGCTTGTATATATATAATCCAATTCAATCTTATGAAATAATCTAACAATTCAAGGTATTTAAGGATTAAGAATTTTGAAAAACCATCGAAAAACTTATTCGAACAAAATATTTATATTCGATTAAAACAAGTTGGAATTTTGTGACAAAATCATAGGATTATTGAAACCCATAAGATAGACAATTAAATCATTCTCAAAAACTGATTTTTAACAAACTAAAAATAAACGAAATTAAGAATTTTCGAAAGTATACCTTGAGTGTAGATTAGGATGAATTTCGTGATTATGAAGCACCGTTTGTTGATATGATGAAGTCTTTGATGCGTAGATCAAAATCCCTCAAAGAAATCGTGAAGAAATTGTGTTAAGAGAGACGAATTTGATGGGATTTTAAAGAGAGGCCGGCTAGGGTTTTTGGGTTTTAAAAAATGGAATTGTTTTAATGAGAATAAAATTAGGTTTAGAGTGTTTTAAACAACTTCCGTCCTCGTGTATCGATACTGGTATCGAAACACCCTGTTTCGATGCAAGTATCGAAACAGAGGTATCGATGCAAGCATCGATGCCTGTTCTTCTTGACAAAAACCCAAATAGGCTGATGAACAGGTATCGAAACAGGGGTTAGCTGTATCGATACCTTCGACCTTTGCTTTGCATTTTGGCTACTAAAAGTACTAGGAATGAGTCTCTAAAGTCCCTAGAAGCATGCATATGATGTAATGACATGTTTATTATGTATGAAAAAGTTCATACTCCCCCTAGCAACATGCATGGAGTCATCAAGATACAAGATAAGCATGATTTAATTCAAGATTCAAGCAAGATAAGCAAAAAGATGACACTTAGCAAGTCAAGATAGGCTAGTTAGACCTAACTCTCTCCTAAGGATCCAAAAACGCTTCTTATCCAAAGGTTTAGTAAAGATGTCCGCTAATTGATTTAAGGTGTCAACAAACTCTAAAGCAACATCATTTTTAGACACATGATCTCTAATGAAATGGTGTCTAATTTCTATGTGTTTGGTTCTAGAGTGTTGAATGGGGTTTTTGGTAAGACATATGACACTAGTATTATCACATTTAAGAGGTATGGTGTCTACCTTAATGCCATAATCTAAGAGTTGTTGCTTCATCCATAACACTTGTGCACAACAACTTCCTAGGGATATGTACTCCGCCTCGATGGTAGATAGAGCTACACTATTTTGTTTCTTAGAGAACCAAGATATGAGCATACTACCTAGAAATTGACAAGTTCCGGAAGTAGTTTTCCTATCTATCTTACAACCTCTATAATCCGCATCCGAATAGGCATGAAGATCAAAGGAAGAAGCTTTAGGATACCAAAGACCTAAACAAGGTGTATCTCTAAGGTACCTAAAAATTCTCTTAATGGCTATAAGGTGTGATTCTCTAGGACTAGCTTGGAACCTAGCACACAAGCAAACACTAAACATAATATCCGGTCTACTTGCGGTAAGGTAAAGCAAAGAACCTATCATTGATCTATATAATTTAGAATCAACGTACTTACCTCCTTCATCCTTGTCAAGCTTAGTAGATGAGCTCATTGGTGTGGCTTGAGGTTTCACATTTTTCAAGCCAAACTTTTTGAGCATATCCTTGATGTATTTTGCTTGATTGATGAAGGTGTCATCCTTCCTTTGCTTGATTTGGAGTCCCAAGAAGAATGAGAGCTCCCCCGTCATGCTCATCTCGAATTCACCTTGCATTAGCTTAGAAAATTCTTAACAATAACATTCATTAGTAGATCCAAAAATAATATCATCAACATAAATTTGAACTACTAAGATGTCATTTTTAAACCTTTTTATAAAAAGTGTAGTGTCCACATTCCCTTTTTCAAAACCTTTTTCAATTAGAAAGGTTGAAAGCCTTTCATACCAAGCTCTAGGAGCTTGTTTCAAACCGTATAAAGCTTTTGTTAATTTAAAAATATGGTTTGGAAATTTTGAGTCTTCAAATCCCGGTGGTTGTTCAACATACACTTCTTCATTTATAAAACCATAAGAAAGCACTTTTGATATCCATTTGAAAAAGCTTGAAATCATGATAACATGCAAATGCAAGTAGCATCCTAATGGCTTCCATTCTAGCTACGGGTGCATAGGTTTCATCGAAATCTATTCCCTCCTCTTGAGTGTAACCTTGAGCTACTAATCTAGCTTTATTTCTTACAATGTTACCACTCTCATCTAGTTTGTTTCTAAATACCCATTTAGTTCCTATAGTAGACTTATTACTAGGCCTATAAACTAATGTCCATATATTACTTATCTCAAATTGATTTAATTCCTCTTGCATAGCCAAAATCCAATAATCATCACATAGGGCTTCTTTGATATTTTTAGGCTCTATGCATGAGATAAAAGCAATATGATTCATTAATCTAAGAGAAGAACGAGTAGTTACCCCCTTGGATGGATCACCCAAGATTTCACCACTTTTGACATAGTTGAACTCCCTTGGGTAGCTCACTTCCCTTTCTTCAAGCTTTACATTTCCCAAAGCTTCTATTGGAGGATCTTGTGCTTCCTCATTGCTTGGAATCCCATCCACCTTTGATGCTTGTCCATCATCAATGGTTTCAATGATTCCTACATCATCATCATCACAAGAATCCTTCCTAGGAAGGAGGTTATCATCGAAAACCACATGTATAAATTCCTCTACAACTAAGGTTCTTTTGTTGAAAACTCTATAAGCCTTAGAATTTAAAGAATAACCAAGGAAAATAGCTTCATCACTTTTTGCATCAAATTTACCTAAATTGTCTTTTCCATTGTTCAAAATAAAACACTTGCACCCAAAAGGGTGAAAATAGCTAATGTTAGGCTTTTTAGACTTTAAAATCTCATAAGGAGTTTTCTTTAAAATAGGCCTAATCATTACTCGATTTATGATGTAACAAGAAGTGTTTGTGGCTTCTGCCCAAAAATACTTAGGTAAATTGTTTTCACAAAGCATGGTTCTAGCCATTTCCTCTAAAGTTCTATTTTTCCTCTCAACTACCCCATTTTGTTGAGGAGTGCGAGGAGCCGAAAAATTGTAGCTAACACCATTTTCATTACAAAAATTTTCAAAACCTAAATTTTGAAATTCGGTTCCATGATCACTTCTAATATGAGAAATTTTTTGATCAAGATCATTTTGAGAAATTTTTGAAAATGTGATGAAATTTTCTAAAGCCTCATCTTTAGAACTTAAAAATAGAACCCAAGTATATCTAGAGTAGTCATCAACAATAACAAAAGCATATGATTTTCCACCCAAGCTAGTAGTCCTAATAGGTCCAAAAAGATCTATATGGATCAATTGTAATACTCTACTAGTTGAAACATCATTAATGGACTTAAAAGAAACTCTCTTTTGTTTACCCTTAGCACATGCATCACAAATTTTATCCAAAGAAAATTTGAGCTTAGATAAACCTCTAACTAGATTTTGGGAGGCAAGTTTCTCTAAAACGCTTATGCTAGCATGACCAAGTTTTCTATGCCATAACCATGCATCATTTTCATCACTAGCAACTAAGCATGCATGAGATATGTTTATGTCATCTAGATGCACCATGTAAATATTTCCTATGCGATGACCTATGAGCATTGTTCTATTGGATTCTATGTCAATAATTTTACAACCATTTTTATCAAAAGAAACATAGAAACCTTTATCACATAATTGACTAATGCTCAACAAGTTATGCTTAAGACCATTAACAAGTAAGACATTTTCAATAAGAATAGAGGAGTGATTACCAATAGAGCTTATACCCTCAATTTGGCCTTTGGAGTTGTCACCAAAAGTCACTACTCCACCTTTTTTGAGCTCTAACTCCTTAAATCGTCCCTTGTCTCCGGTCATATGCCTTGAGCATCCACTATCAAGGTACCACATGTTTTGACTTGAAGCTTTGGCCTTGAAGCAATGCTCAACCTACAAACAAAAATTAGTTTTTCACTTTTGGTACCCAAATCATTTTGGGTCCATGAGAGTTAGTCCCTAAAAGCTTGGTTCCCTTAGGAATCCAAGAGGCAATGGCATTCATATTATTAGAAACAATGAGTTCCTTAGGAACCCAAACACTCCTAATTTTTCTATGTCTAAAATGCCTTTGAAAACCTTTTTGTTTGTGGTTTTGAAAATTTCTTTTGCCATGGTTGGGTTTTGAAGAGCTTCCTTTTTCAAAAGTTGAACTCCTAACCACCTTAATTTGTTCTTTAAGCTCATTCACCACCTTGTGGTGATTTTCACTCAAGCTTGAAACAAGGTTGTTTAAATCAACATTTTCTTTTTGAAAAAATTTCAAATTATCATTTAAATATACAACATTTTCTTCCAAACCCAAAATTGTTTTTGTCAAAGAATCATTTTTCATTTCTAAATCGGAAATAGTTTTCTTGCTTTTCAAAATTGATTCTTTGAACTTCAAAACCAACTCATCATACACATCTTGTAATTCATCATAAGCATCATAAGATAAATCATTACAAGATGGTTCAAGGGTTACCTTAGGCTCATCAAGAGCCATGAGACACAAGTTGGCCACTTCATTTTCCTCATCGGATGATGACTCCTCATCACTCCAAGTGGCAACATGAGCTTTATGTTTCTTCTTCTTCTCAAAACCCTTCTTTTTGTATAGTGGGCAATCGGTCCTAATGTGACCGGGCTTCTTGCATTCATAGCAAATGATTTGATCTTTCTCCTCTTCTTTGCTCTTTGCTTTGAAGTCCCTCTTTCGTTGGAATCTTCGATTCCTATTTGCCCTCATAAGCCTTGTGAATCTTTTGGCCACCATGGCCAATTCCTCTAGCTCTTCTTCTTCACTAGTGTCCACTTCTTCTTGTGACAATGAAGCTTTAAGAGCAATCTCTTACTTCTTTTTCTCTACTTCCCTCTTCTCTATCTTTACCTCTTCTTTCTTTTTCTCTTTTTCTCTTTCTTTCTTCATGATCTCATGGGTAAGAAGGGATCCCACAAGAGCATCTAGCTTTAAAGTCTTCAAGTCCTTGGCTTCAATGATAGCCGTCCTTTTGCTATCCCAAGACTCGGGAAGAGAGTAGATAAGTTTCCTCACGAGCTTCTCTTCCAGAATGATTTCACCAAAACCTTTGAGACCATTGACAATCACGGAAAATCTATCGAACATTTTGGTGATGTCTTCATCCGGCTCCATCTTGAAGTTTTCATAATTTAGGTTGAGAAGACCAATCTTTGTTTCCTTCACATCATTAGTGCCCTCATAAGTTATCTCCAAGGAGTCCCAAACTTCTTTGGCACTTGTGCATGAAGACATCTTGGAGTAGATGTCGGGGCCTAAAGCACAAAAGAGAATGTGAAGAGCTTTATCATTTGTGGACATTCTCCTTCTTTCTTCATCGGTCATCTCGTTCCTCTTCTTAGGCACTTGCCGATCTCCTTCTTGCTTCATAGGGATAGAGGGTCCATCTTCGATTATATCCCAAAGGACATAGTCATTGGAGTTGATGAATAACCTCATCCTATTCTTCCAATAAGGATAGTTGTCCCCATTGAAGAAGGGTGGCTTGGTGATGGAGTGAGACTCGTTCCATGAACCAGAGGTGGAGGCCATTTGATTTTTGTTGTGGAGATGATCAACAACCCTTGGATCTTCTTTGGTGGAGGTGAATCCCTTCAAAGATCTAGCTCTGATACCAATTATTGAGTTGATCGGTATTGGATAATGGCCAAGAGGGGGGTGAATTGGATATTAAAAATTTTGTAGGAGAAATTCGGTAAAAATCGAAAAATGAAGAACACAAAGATTTATAGTGGTTCAAGCTTCGAATAAGCTCTACATCCACTACCTTAGCTCCCACTAAGGATTTTGAAGACAATTCACTATTGAATTCAGCCTTTTTCTAGGTTCAAGGGATAACCTTTACAAACAAATCAATTTTCTATCCAAAATTGATTTAGACCTCACAAGGTGTTACAAGAAGTTTGAATTGGCTAAAAGGATTCTCTCACAAGAAAATAATAGCCCCTAATACAAACAAACTCTCCCCAAACTTAATTTACAATAGATCAAAGTGAAAAATACAAGTTGGGAGGACAAAGTATTCAATAAAGTGTTTTGAGTTGGATTTGTGAGCTTGGATGTTGCTTGATGTTCAATACTATTCTTATGCTTTTGAAAAGGCTTTTTTTTATACCTTCTCATTGATTCCTAACCGTTGAAGTTGTTGGGAAAGTAAATATGGACGTTGGAGCTTCATTTTTCCATCATAAATGCACTCTGCAGCAGGTGGTATCGAAACACGGGGTACCTGTTTCGAAACAAGTCAAGAAAAGAAAGAGTCGTTGTGCATTTAATAGGGGGTGTATCGATACCTGTTTCGATACAAAAACTTTCTGTGATGCCTGGTATCGAACCTTGTTTCGATACAGGCTAACCATCATTCAAAAATTAACTAACATCAATGGTCGACTCATTTAAATCTTGGAAATGGCCGTTGGAGATTAAGGGTGTATCGATACCTGTATCGATACCAGGAGTCATATTTTTAAAATTAAAAAATAATTTGAAAATTAACCAAGATGTTTCGATACCAGTATCGAAACATGGGTTGGCAGAAAGTTTTGGTATCGAACCTTGTTTCGATACCTGTTCTTGATCTCAAGAACAAGCCTTGAAAAATCCCAAGTGTATCGATACCTATCCTCATGGTATCGATACCCTCGTGTAAAAAAAGACTTGTAAGAGTATTTCAAAGTTCTTGGTTTTGTCTTAGAGATCAAGCTTTGACTTAAGGACCAAAAAGTTATTTCAAAATTAGTCCTTACATTTATTTGTTATATCAAAATCAATTTTAGTTTTACAGATTTCCTATCTAGAGGACGTCTTATTCAAGCTCAAGTTTAAAATGGAATATTTTCTTAATCAAAAGGATATCCTCAATTCAAGTGATGTTTAATTAACAATGAAGAATTAAATTAATATCTATATTCAAAATATCAAAATGCCACGTGTAATTAATAAGGTACCAATTTTGGGGCGTTTGTAAGGGTCGTCCTTACATGTAACCGACTACCGAACCCAAATGTTTTTAACGAATCTCTGGTTTGTTTTATGGTGTCTGGCCTACCAAAGTGGCCGGTGGCGACTCCAAATCAATTTTTTAAAATTAAAATAAGTTTATTTTAAAATTTGGGTTTTTTCAAGATTAAAAATGATAAAATTCGTATTTTTCAAAGCAAATTCGTCAGGTTATTTTTCCACACGTTTTCGGTTTTAAAAAGGTCGCGACAAAATAGATCCAATTTTTTATTACTATCTGATTGAATTCTGTTGTATGATCTTAGACATGCTAAGGATTCTGACTCTTTATAGCAACATTACAGTCTTGCTCCAGGTGAAACTTTGCAGGGCCTGTTTTTATGTGGTTTAATCCTTAAACTATCTCGAAAATGCAGATGTTAAATAAGTTTCAGTTGCAGATCTTCTTCTTTTATTATTATTATTATTATTATTATTATTATTATTATTATTATTATTATTATTATTATTATTATTATTACTACGGCAAGGGATTTAGCTCAAATGATGTTCTTTGTCATGCTCAGCAACTCTTTCTAAGTCTTGCTGTTTCTGTTCTACCTTGGAATATGACAACCAGGACAGAATATGTAAACTTTGAGGACTAAATATGTTATTTTTCAAATTCAAAACAGTCATATATTCCGTTATTGACTAATTATGTTACTTTTGTCATCGACTTAATGGAAATGTAAAAATAGATGGATAAAATCAATCATTTAATAAGTGACTGTTTTATAAGTTTTGACAATCGAGTGACCAAAATAAAAAAAACGTCAATAGTGACAGTCTATACAGTTTAATGTTTTTGATTATTTTTAATTTTCATTTGAAAAATACAGTAGAAACTTTAGATTGAAATTAAATGAAAATATAATTAAAACGAATAAATAAATGAAAATTAAAACGAATAAATAAATAAAGATTTTTATTCCTTATTTTCGAGTGCATGGTAGAAGCAAGTATGTACATGATAAAAAACAAAAGATAAATAAGCGTAACAATATGAAATAAAAAAAAACGAAACACATATATTTGCATAGTAAAATAAAGTGCAAATGATCAAACAAAAAAAGGCATAACAACTAAATGTATCCTCTAAATAAAATACATGGTTTAAAAAGCATACATAAGGTGAATGTGCATGAATGAAGACATGAGGAAAAAAAAAATAAAACACATATATAAAAGTCATACATGAACAACGGCATAAAACAAAAGGATACATGGCTCAAAATGTACAAAACATGGCAAATATAAATAAAGATACTATAATAAATTAAAACATAAAAAAAAACATAAATAGATATAGTAGTGCATGAATGAAGAAAGAAAATAAAATAATATAATAAAAAGGACTTAAAATAATTAAATGCAATAAAATAAAATAAAGAAATAAAATAAAATAACACTGTAAATGACTAATTTATAAAACGAAATAAATAAACGGGGACTTGGAAAGAAAATTAACCAAGGGGAGAGGTTTAAATTTAAAACTCTGGACACGGAGGGACTCAAAACAATAAAACCATTTTTTTAAATAACCGATTAACTTGAATATGGGCTAGATTGTAAACTTTCAAAAATATTAAAGGACTGCTTGCGTGATTTGTAGAGCACGGAGGATTTTATTACGCAATAAAACGATTTTTAAGAAATCCTGAGAGTATAAATAACAATTAAAATCTGAAAATAATTTTTTTGTCCTTTTTTGTTAAACCGAGAAAAATAAAAACCTTTAAATCCTCTGTGATATTCAAACAAAATGAAGAACAGGGATGAATATTCATCCTGTTCTTCACGAACCCAGAAATCGACCGCCTTAATTTTCAGAAACCACCGTGTTTTCCAGAATCCGGCCACCACCCACGGTGGCCAGAGAACTAAAAACCTCAAAAATCTCCCTTTTCAGAAACCGAAACACAAAACAACCTCCCCTTTTTGTAGAAACAAAAAAACAAAAAAGGATTTTCCTTTTAAAACCAAAAGAGAACAAGATCTCTTCAGTTCGAAGAGAACAAAAACGAAAGGGGCCAACTCTCCTTCAATCTCGGCTCACCAAGTCGGCATTGTGGCCACGGCTTATCGCCGGAGGGAGAAGATCAGAAAGTAAAAGAAAACTCAAAAAAAGGTAGACTTTTTATCCTAAAGTCTTTCGAAAAATAAAAAATCAAGAGCTCTCTTTTCTGAAATTCTTACTGTTTCTATTGATGGAATGGTGGGTTCCGAATCCCCATTACAATGGATTTTTGTGGCCTTCTTATAGCCGAAATACATAGGAAATTAAAATTCCTAAATTGCTATTGGCTCTCTATGATTCACTGCTGGAATTTGGTGCGTTTGGCTCTGATATTTCAACCGAAATCCTTTCTGAAATTTGTACAATTTTTTATTGTTGTAGCCTCTGAAATCTCTGATGATTTGGTTGTAATGCTTGTACAATTCTGATTTTCTGACATTTGGTGTTTTGGCCTCTGTTATTGTACGAGTCTGACATCAATTTTCTTTCTTTTTTGTTTGCATGTAATCGTGGCTGTCGGAATGGTAATCGGACGGTGACCGGCGACGTCGAAAAAGCAAAAGATCGTCTGGAATCTGAAGAGGCGTGCGCGTGGGGAGTGTGCAGCTTCTAGATCCTTCTCTGTTGTGATCTCAGCCATTAGATCTGAGATCAGATCTAACGGCCGAGATTCGGCTGCGCACAAGACAATGAGCAAAGATTAGGGTTTCCTGTTAGGGTTATCCGGGTTGGGCTTTAGTTAATTTTTGGGCTTGTTATTATTTTATTACTTGGGCTGTATTAATATTTGGGTCTAATATATTTATAGATGAAACAGTTCAAAGAAATAAAATAGGCTTTATTTTTAATATCGGATTGGGTTTTATTTATGTTATCATATTAATAAATAATAATAAATAAAATAATAATAGTAATAAAAATAAAAATAATATTAACAATATTAATATATAATAGTAGATATAAAAAAGTCAATAATAATAATAATAATAGTTATAGAAAATAATAATAGCATAATATTTAGTAGTATAATATTAAACTAAAGTAATAATAAAATAAAATTAATATGGAAAAACGAAACTAAAAAAGGAAATAGAATAATATTTAGTAGTATAATATTTTTGGACTTTTTAAATTTAAATATGTAGTAATAGTAAATAATAATAATAATAATAATAGTAATAGTAAAACAAGGAAACCAAAATTAGAAAGGAAAAGAAATAAAATTTAATACTATAATATTTTTGATCTTTTAAATTTGAATAGGTAATAATACGTAATAACAATAATAAAATGGTAATAATAATAATAATGGTAAAAACCGAAAAAAGAATGGAAAGAAAAATAAATGAAATTTAGTATTGGACTTTTTAATTTAAATATATAATAATAATAACAGTAATATTATTTATAATGAATAAAATAAATAAATAAATAAAACTAAAAAGAGATAATAATTACATGATTTATTTAATAAAGTATGATAATAATAAATAATGAAATAGTGACTAAAACGGAACCAAAAGCTAAATAAAAATTAAATATATTGTAACCATAATTCTATACTATAAAAATAAACAAAATACTACTAATAATAATAAGAAAAATAACATAAGTAAAAAAAAAATTAAATAGTAATTTATAATATTTTTAGTGTAAATTTTTTAGTTTAACATATACATATATAATTTTTTTATTTATTTTTTATTTTTTATAGATAGACAGAATTAAATGAAAAAAAAATAACCCATTATTATACTTTTTGTTTTTTTATCTTTTGTCATAAAATCTAAAATTAACTAAAGCCCGCTAAAAAACATAAATTTGAAAAACAAACGGATTTTTTTCCGGATAAAATTAGTGATTACAGTTAATACAATTTTTAAGTAAATAGAATGTAAATATTTTTTGAAAGATATAAATGAAGAATTTTATTTAAAAATACTTTTAAAACAAGTTAAAAGTTTAAAATTTTATTTTTTTAAGCTGAAAAATATTTTTAGCCGGAAAAATTACACCTCAAAAATACTTTTTGACAAACGTAATCAGCGTGGTTTAATTAATTATTTAGAATTTATTTCTCTAGTGATTTATTATTTATTTAAAACAAAAAAAATATTTTCGATATATAAATCCAATCAATTGAATCTATACAAAAGAAAAAGATATTTATAGTTTGTTCCCAATATTCCACAAGCAATTCCTATCAAAATTTATATAAAATATAAAATATTTTAAAAGCATGATTATGATGATACTCATCCATTCGAAAGAAATTAAAATATACGAAAAATGTCAAAACCTATACAAGTATAGTAAAACATGATTAGATACAAAGGGATACACGAAAATACGATACGAATACACGAATTGTCGAGCTAGTTTTTTACTTGGTTAATTTGATAATAATTGGTACACGTATCGTTTTTCATTCATATTAGAAGGGTCAAAAAAGGACTAAATAGAATTGGATACGAAGAGTGTTGAAGAGTTGTACAACAATGGAGGAATTAGAACATACCTGGTTTTCATGTCGGGACTAATGCCAAGATCTGGTTCCTAATGATTCCCATACATTTCTGTATCTCGGTGTAAATTGGTAGATTCTGTGAACAAAATGGCTTCAAACTTGTAACGGCTGAATCTAGCACTTCCGCGACATCGCCCGGCGGGAACTGTCTTTCCGTACATTTCTGCATTTTTAAGGGGTTGGGGAGTGAGATGGATTGGTCGGAATCGGATTCTAGATCGAGAAACGATTAGATATTAAAATGTCATGGCAGTCTGTGTACTAGTTTGAATATGTTTTTTGTATTAAAGCATGCTTTGTCGGGTTTAACTGAAATCTGATGATGAAAAACCTACCGTTCGTTGACACCAAGGAGCCATTCGGATAATTACCTGTATCATGAGCAAGGTGGATACGCAATGTGAGATAAGATCTGAAGGGATTCTGAATTCGTCTTGGTCGGATGAATTTTGCAGTTTCATCTCAGGTATCTGATTAGTTGTGAATGGATATGACGGATGATCGGGACTCCGGATCGGGACTGTTGGGGCAGAAGACCTCGGCACGGGCACGCTAAACTCATCCAGTGAAATCTGGTTATTTACAAAATCTATTGCCTCCTCAATCCTCTCAATGCTTTTCCCCCCTTTCCGCAAAGATGACGTAGCCTGAGATAGTAATCAAAGAACGAATGCAGCGGAAACATTCTACTAAAATAGAGGTATGGTCTGCAACCAAAATTATGTATTTTACTTCGGATAAATGCTAAGCCATCTCATAGTCATACGGTTTAGCTCAAGGATTTCAGTGGCCTTGTATTTTACTTCGGGCTTTTTCACCTAGGGCTCATTGGTTTTAGGTAGATGCTTTGATGTATATATAAAAGACTATACATAAAGTTCGAATGATACGGACAATATTCAAAATGCTTGGAAGCTAAGAAATGGGCAAGGGGCAAAAAGTTAAGACTCGAACAAACTGGATATATAACAGTTCAATGTCGTTTTTTACCTGCATAGCTGCATCGACCATTGACCGAGCTTTCCTTCTTGAACTTTCAACAATTTCAGCCACATGGGATACGGATTCTTGGACATGATGCATAGCAAGATCGAAAGAGCTCAACTGAGAGCCCTGCTCACCGATTTTAGCCGAGGGCTTCAGCAACTTACCCGAGGAGGCCCCTTGATATGTATTACGTTGCCTCAAGCAAAACAGAGCAGAAGAAACCTGTAAGTGGAAGTTAGGATAAAATGGTAAATGACAATAGTGTAGAGATTTAAAGGAAAAAGGCTTTATCGGTGTTTCATGCCTGTTCATTGATTTCATTTAACTGTAATAGAACAGCAGCATATTGCTTCTTGAAAGAATCTGAATCCTTTAGGTAGTTGTCTCCACCTTTCTGGTTTTCCAACACCTCGTCATTCATACGTCGCAGCTCAGACACCACGGCCTCCTGCAAATGCTAAGACAACCTTAAATTCACTTCTCTCACATTACTGAACAAGATCCTATGTCGGCCTAATGCAATAGGCATGGAACACAAATTATCCAGCAGAACACAACAATTAAAATCACAACATTAATGCCCCAACATCGCCAAAAAAACACGCACACACCAATTTTGGAGGCAAGATAGGTTAAAGTGCCATTTTATGGAAAGAATAGAAACAACAAGGAACAAAGAATGTTCGCATATTAGAAGTATGCAACAAACACTGCACAAGTCTATAAAGTTTAAAATATAGAAAGGGAGATGGAAAGATTCGTCAGTGGATTAAGTTTTAATGCATAACAGCTAACAAGAACCTTTTTGTCAAGAGCACGAGTCAACTGAGAAAGAGCTTCAACATCAGCTTCCCTAGCCTGAACCAGCGACAGAGCAGAAGGCTGGAAACTCATTGCTTGTTGACTATGAACAGTTTCAGTAGGCCCAATTTTAAGTTGTAAATTAGGACTTGATGAATCAACCTGGCCAAAGCAATTTATCATCATATTAGATAACAGTTTTTCTGATTCTATATTTTTCTATATCAAAACTTTTAGCTATAATCAACCTATAATTGATTTTATTTGATATCCACGAAATGAAATCTATTTTGCAGTCATAACTTACCTTAACTGGCTGTGACAAATTGCCAACACCAAAAGTTGATGGGGAAGTTCGAGAGGGACTATTAGCATTCTCCAGGTTATCACATTGCAAAAATTTGATGTTCTCTTCTATCTTGCTAGCTTTCGACTGCCCATTCATTTTGAGCTCATTGTAGTTCTCAACAAATTTACGGATGGCAGCATTTTGTCTTAAAAAGGAAGCAGGCAAGTTTTCCAAAGGATTTAAAGGCATACAATCAATATCCTGCAACAGAAAACACTATACTCGTAAAAGTTTATAGGAAATGACAAAAGGAAAATGGGAACAAGATAAGTAAAGTTAGTGAATGGCAGAGAATTATATATTAAACACAAATAACCAAACAGGTACAAGTACAACAAGTTGTGTCTTTAGACAGAAAAGATCTAAGGAACCTTCCAAAGCCTCAACCTGAGGCCGTAATGACAATAATCTGCATAAACAGTTAAGCGAAATGAAAATGCAGCTATTATATATGAAGCAACCCTATAAAATAAGAAGTTACCCTGACAAATTCCACTTCTAGCTCAGGGTGGTTAAACTGAATTCGGTATCTACTATAATCAACAGTTAACACGCTTCCATCATGAATCTCCCAAGTTTTTGGATGAATGGCAATGACACGTTGTCCAACTGATAGAGGTCGAGCTAAATCAGTTGGAAGTCCTTCACCAATTCCAGCACGGAGTTCAGCATAATGCCTTCTAACCGATTCCCGGTATTGATTAAGCTTCTCCCTTTCTTCTTTTAAAAATTGCTCAGAAAATCGCCGTGGTTTTCCAAGGGAACTGCATCAAGGTTATATTTTATAAGTAGAGCTCCACAACATAAAACCTTACAAAAATTCCAAAGTAGAAAGTTATACCTTCGTATTACACCCCATTCAACACGAGTTAATCTAGGAATATGACCTAATCCTACATGATCCAAATACTCCACAAACTCCCGTTTAGCAAACCATGGGTAATCAATAGTGCTATAGAACCATTCAAAGATACACCATCTCCGTGTTAGGTATGAATTGAGGAAGTTACAAAGCTTTACCTGTCATACAGAATACACATATGCATGAAGAAAAAACCCAATATATAGAAACTTAAGTTCACAGTAGTTGAAGTAAATAGTGTTACCTTCAGATTGGGTGCTCTGTCATGGAACGACGTGACTGGCACACTAATTTTGCCCTTTACAATATTATCAAAGGACTTTATACCCTTACTAATTGCTGGTTTCTGTGCATCCATCTTTCGCTTACTCCTGACCTTTGTTGGTAGGTTGACCTGGTTAACAGATGAAACCTGTATAGTAGATGGAGCTGAATTGTTCATGTCCTTTCCTTGACTCGTACTGCAGGATGCATGCTCTGGAGGTTTCATAGATTTCCCTTGCTTAGGATGTCCAATATTATTAGACCGTTTACCTTTGCTCGGAAGATTCTTTACCTCATCAAAAGCCTAAAAAAATGCAGACAAAAATAGCAATATCAACGAACAGTAATAAGTGATGAATGGAAGAACATGAACCTAAAGCGTATAAATTTATGATTTTTTCTATGCAAACAAATTGGTAGATACTTAACATACAAATAAGACCTCAAATGCAATGGTTCAAGAGTGAGGGAAAAAACAGTTACTAAAAAGGCTAGACATCTATACCAACATAAAGTGAGTACCCTTGGCAAACCCACAACTCAGTTGAAATTAAACTGAGTTGATCATTTACTTATTTCATAAATTTAGGTCTAAAATAGACATTCTTTCTAAATGGTCTCCATCATCAACTCAAAACATTACCAATTTATTCATTTCCTCCAGGCTCCATGTTGAAAGAACTATCCCTTTCAATTTATCCCCCCATTATCTTCACTTCATAAAAGACTTATTTAATACTTCTCATAGCATTTGCTTGTAATATTTATAATTATGTTGCTTATTATGTTTTCCACTCAAACACAAGCTGTAGGTGCCACATATACTCGCAACAAAAAGGCAAGACGTTTAAACATGCACCCACTTCAACACATACTCTCAGAATTAAGAAGGCTTAATTAGTAAAATGCATATCAAACATCTGTAGAAGAAAAGTATCTTAAGATTTTATGATATCAAATAGGGAACTGAAATGAAATTTTACATTTAAAGTTTAGATGTTGTTTGTGAGCCATCTTAAGTCTTTGAAGCTGAACAAGTGAAAAATACAAACCTCAATGTTTGGAGATTCACCCAACTGAGAATCAGCATCAGTTTCATCTTTTAGAATCTGCAACTAGAGAGCAAGTTGCATATGGTCATTGTTTCATGTTATAAACCCATTTCTTTTTCAAAACAAAACCAATAAAAAAACAAAGGATTTACCTACAAAAAAATAAAAACAGCAAAACAGATAGCATCAACTCTTACTTTATAAGGTGAGGATTTCTGTCTTCTTTTCCGCACTCCAACATTACCCAGATGTGTTTCCTCCTTTGCTTCTGGAATAGCACGAACATCATGATCAAAAAGTTTTCCACGTCTAGATGCTTTGGAGGCATTGCCTTTCGCTCCAGGAACAGGATGATTTCCTTTCAGTTTAGTCTTCTCAACTTCATTCTTCTCTTCCTTAAACTGCACAGATGACTCTGACACGAAAAAAACAGGTGGGATATGACACATTACATAAACACATCCAGACAGAGAGATCTTCAAAAGTTTGAGTCATCGAGAAGGGACTTACGGTGGTAATTCAAGCTAGAGAGAACAAATGAAATTCTTATGTTCAAGATTCGAATAGGTTTTTATATTTTTCTAAGATTGCAAACTTGCTCTTAACAAAAAGATAATCTGGAGAATGGAAATGCCATTTAAAAATCTTACTTGAGTCACACCTACCTATAATCCTGGAAGATAAAATACGTTTTGTGCACAAGATACTGCTTACAAATGACCCAAAATATTTTGACCACTCAAACCTTCTAAGTTCTAACATTTCTCTTGCAGGTATTGTTTAATTACATTACTCATTACTCACTTCAACTCAGATCTATAAAGTATGACACAGCTGAATCTGGCAAAACAAGGTAGCACTCAGGCTAAATAGACAGAACTTGCAAACTTGGTATTATCTAGCTGTTAGCTATAAAGGTTATCACATTCATAGAAATAACGGAACAAGGCAACACATTGTAAATTTAATCTAATACCTTGGTGTTTCATTAGTTGCATTAATTGTCGATTGTTTGGCTAAACTACAAGGCACGTGCACCTTAACAGAAAGATAAAAAAATGAAAAGATCTAGCAGAGAAACAAGCCAGCTTCTGCAACAGTAAATCCTATAATAATATATATTCATTAGTTTCTGTTTATTGGTCTGTATCTTACCGGTGTCAGGAGCAGTCTCTGGCATCATCAAGGACAGATCCGCTAGAGTTTGCAGGGCATCGAAGGAAGTGTCTTCAACTACAATATAAAACAAAATAAGAGTCAAACACAATTCATGACACAAGTAGACAGAATTCCAAAGATTAAAGTAAATGGTAAGGTTCAAGTCAAAGCTCACTCAAATAAATTCACAACGAGAAGCTGGGAAAAATGATCAAGCATGATTAATAGTCTAACAAGATTATGAAAATTATCTTTTGAGTTTTGCAAGGAAAACAATGTGGAACTGGGTGTAGAAAATTCTTCTTCTAAGACACAAGACTTTGAGAAAAATATTTTTCTGAGAGAAACGAGCAAAACATTCAATCTCCAGATAACACAGGTACAAGAAGCATAACCATACTTAAAAAATAATCTATAACAAAAAGAAAATATATCCAACATCAATGAATTACCAATTACCTTAGATAAAGTAGTCTTTGCAGATAAAAGTGATAACACGGAAGGAAAAAGAAAAGGAATTGAAAGGAGGGAAAGAATATTTTTCTTAAAAGGCAAAAACTATCACACCTTCAAACAACACCTTTTTACTTCTTTTCCTTGGACCTTTAATCAAGGCTCTAGAAGTTTTGGTATCTGCAACCTCAGCATCAAAATTTCCCTTGAAATCACATAATTGTTGTCCTTCTTCTGTCCCACTACAAGCTTCTTTTGTGTCTTCCAGAGGGTTGTTTACACTTTCCTCAACCTCTGGCTTCCTTCTAAGGTATTCTTTACCCTTCTGTTGAACTTCAACAGCACCGGGGCCTTCTATAAGCCTTGAATAGTTTTTGTCTCTAGCATAATCTGCATTATCTGCTTCCGTGCTTCCTAAGCTTAATTCACAAGCATCCCCATCCACTTCACTACCATGAATCTTGGCACTAGTAGTTTCTGAGTCGGCATTCTGAAGAAAGAAATCAGTTAACCTCAAAATGTAACAAAGTAGTGAGGAAAGCATTCAGCACATCAAGTAAAAATTTATTACCATCCTTTCATTGTTGATGACAGGTGATGGTGTCTCTGCTTTTCTATTTGGTGTCCGAGAAACTTGGGGAGAGCCACCTCTTTGTGAAGCCTCTGTCAATGCTAGTGCTACCTCATGAGCAACATCATCAGCGGCAGAATCCGCCTTTAGTTTCATTCCCTGCCTAATAGGTGAAAAATACCTTTCACCTTTGTTTTTGTCATGAGAAAAAGAAATAGGAACACGGGGAGTCCTTTTTCCAACAGCACGAGGCCTACTTTCTGAATTGATTGAAGAAAACAAGTAAAAACTAGGAAGAAACAACTAGAAGACTAGAAAGAGAATGAGATAGAGATCTTACCAGAACGTCGCCTCTTCAATAGTGACATGCAACTTGATGCAGATGAATGAAATTGCAACAGATCTGGAAGTGGCTTATCTAAACTTTTAGAAGGTTGGTCTCGAAGTTTTCCCCTGCTACGCTTCTGAGGTTTCCGAGAAACTCCCATTCCCTCATTGCTTTCTTGTTCACTGTCACTTCCTCCCTGCCATCTCACAATCCAGTAACTTCAGTTCCATAAAAGTCGTACCAAAAAATTATACCTTAAAAATATGATATTTCCTAACTTCAGTTCCATAGTCGGTTGCATTTCATATATACATCCATGATCCATTGATAGAATCCAAAACACCAGATCATAAAGTACAATCCAGTCAACTAAAGAGCTGGACAAGTATACCTTAGGGCAATAAGGAACCATACCAATGTCCCAAAGGTGCAGACAGAGGATTAAATAGTCATAGCTGGAGAGTATAGGCGCAAATCTAATCAAAAGCTTCAGATCCATGCAAATTCTAAATAACTACACCAGATTAAATTAGACACTCACCACCATAACAGAATAGTGATCTGTCATCATTGCTATCAGTCCAACCACCGAAGCAGTTCCCTCAGGAAGAGATAAGTAGGCCTGAAAATATGGTGAAATTTCTATTCTTGAGTTTACCTTAAAAACATCTAAGCATCTTCATGATATTGTCAGTCACACACGATTAAGATGAAAATAGCATTCCTTCATTAGTAGATGCTAATAATATGATTAAACTAGTATTTAAGAAAAAATGTGTCAAATATGATGTGTAACTTCAGTATTTGTGTATTGTGTTGGAAGAGAAAGCTTATTGATGATGATTCAATGGCAACATGGAAAAGCTAATGCAATTCAAATGTCTTGCACGTGAGTGCTAGAAAGGGAAATGAAAGAAATCAATATTGTTCGAAAGAGTACAGGCATAAGGCAAAGAAGTTCCACAAAATAAAGAAAAATATACATACATGAGTATTACTATACTAAAGCAATGCTTACCCTGTTCATAGTGTAAAGTGCCTCCACCATTTCCATGGATCGATTGCGTATCATAGTGGCAACCTAGAAAATCAAAAGAAGAAAAACAGAAATGGTAAAACAACAACCAAAAGCCAGATGTCCCAACTACATGACCATAAAAGCAACTATATTAAAGTAGATTTTTAAATTTTATAAATACATACACGCGCACACACATAGAAAATAGAGTAGCAATACCTGGAACACGTGCCATCTAAACAAACTTTAATCACAAGTCGACAAACAAAAGTAAAAACAGAACATTAATCAGAACTAACCTTCTTCCAGTCTTTTCCATACTTACGATATGCTTCATAGAAACGCCCAAGCTCTTCTTTGGTCCATTGAGGCCCTAACATGTCAGATAACTTCCTTTTCTGCACATAAGACATTAACATCATATAAATAATTTATGCCAGAATAAATGTTTTCACAAGTCATTTTTTAGCATGTATAGGAAGATCTCAACAAAATATTAAAGAGATATTTTCTAAATCCCATCTAGCAATGGTACCAGGTATATAGAAACTAGACATAAAGGAAGTTTGAATAGCAAAACTCACACAGTGGCAACTCTTAAATTTCTAGTTAGAGGTTGATTCTCTAACAAACAATACTTCATAGTTCATACTTGATTACATCTTAACACTACTTAGTCAAAAGGCTGTCGTACTCGAAACTAATTTAAAGTTTACTACCAAATGAGCTTAAATCTAAACACATAAAAGGTGGAAACTCATCAAGGTCAACCAAGAATAAATAACCTAAATCCAAAACTGATTACAAAAAGTCTCAAAGAAAACTACTCCAAGAACAGTATATAGCCAAAAATGTAATCAAACAAGAAGAAGAATGATCAAAAAAATCTTAACCCGTATAACCTAACAAAAAGAAAGAATAGAAAATAAAGAGAAAAATGCATCACACCAAAAATTTGAAAAACTAATCAAGAACTCACCCGTTTCCCACTTCTCTTAGAACTACTATCTCCATCTTTACTAGAAGCAACTTCATTAACATAAGAAAACTTCCTATTTATACTTTTAGATTTCCTAGACGGAGCCATGCTGAATTTCCTCAACTACCTGAAACATAGTCACAAATCGGAACAACAAATAACTGAATCAATATCCAGAATCGAAATAAGAAGCTCATCTCAATCAATTTTTCTCCACAAAAAATAAAGAATAAAAAAAAGGAAATATCTTACATAAAACATTCAATATGGATTTCAAATTTAACCTCACAAAATTTCATTTCTAGCAATAAAAAGAGAAGCGCTTGAAAAAAAAAACTCAAGCTTTGTCAAAACGAAGAATCCATAACCTACGTAGGTCAAGATCAATAAACAACAAAATTACAGAAGAAAGTACTAGAGATCAGGTCAGCTATGTTTACTTAATCAAAGTATCACCTCGATTAAGTGATGTTTGGTTCATAGGTTGCCGAGAAAGCAAAAGGAAAATTAGCAGTTCAAAAAACAAAAAAGCTCACTCGATTCACTGTCAAATTACTTCAATTCAAACTTCAATTTTTTAAAAAACAATTGCTTCTTCAGAAAACCGAATCCAGAAGAAGAAATCGAAGTAAACTAAACAAAAACAATTTCAAAATACGGAAACGAAAAAGCTTACCGAGTACCGATCGAGAACATTGAGGAAAAATATACGTCTGTGAAGAAGATAAAGAAGCGATCAAGCATAACGCGAGCTTCTTCTCCGATGAGCAATTGTTTCTTATTCTAATTTCCCCTCTTAATTTTGAGGTTTTTGATTGGGATTTGAAGATTGAATGTGGAAGGAGATAAAGAAGAAAAATAGGGGAATTTAGGGATATAACCGCGAAACTTTAAAATAAAAATTAAAAAGAAAAGGGGGAATTTCTCGGTTTATTATTGTTGTTGTTTTTAGGGTAAACTATAACAAGGTCACTCATTTATAGATATTATTATATTTTAGTCATTCAATTTTTAAAGTTATATTTAGGTCACTCACTTATAAGTAATGTTACAATTGGATCACCTGATTATTAAAAGTTATATTTGAGTCACTTAATTATAATTAAATTTATGATCAGGATTTAAAAAAGTATATTAATTTGATTTTTTTTTCAAATCACTTGTATACAATCGTTAACATTAGAGTACTTTATTTGAAATTATTAATTGATCTAATATATAAATTAATAAACTTTCTTAAATATGAAGGGTGACCCAAATATAATTTTACCTATAATTGAATAATCCAAATATATATTTATTAATTGAGTGACCTAAATATAATATTATTCATAATTTAGTGACCCAAATATAATTTTTAATAATTAAGTGATTCAAATATAACCTATCCATAATTAAATGACCTCCATTGTAGTTTACCCTGTTTTTATTATTATTTCTGTATTGTGAAATTGAATCTGGGCCGTTTAAAATATTCATCTGAAAAATAGTTTTTTTTTTTTTTTTTGTAGTGGAGCTAGATTCTTTTTTATTGGTTTTTTAATTTTATTTTTTGGAAAATAATTTTTTTCTGCTTCTGTAATTTCAATTATAGAAATAAAAACTCAGTTTATAAGTGTCATTAAATTACAGTTTCTTTTTTTTGTAATAAATTAGCTATGTTTTGACTCGCATTAAGACTTGCTTATCATCTAGAAGCTAATTTAGATTTTTAGATATAAAAATAAAAATAAAAAAAGTAGTTTAAAAGTCGAATTAAATATAAAAATGAAAATATAGTTTAGAAGTGATTTAGAAATAGATTTAATCGGTGGTCAGGGATGGTAACAGGACGGGACGGGATTAGTTGTCTCGATTTTAATTTAAAAGATAAATTGAAATATTTAAAATTATTTATCTTAAAATTTATTATATTTGATTTGATTTAATTTGATATAATAAAAATATAACTCAATATCAACTTAAATAATTTAAAAATATATTGAATTCAGTCAAATATTTACCCCTGATCAGGGATTTAAAAGTGTTCAAAGTAATGTTTTCAACCGCATCGTGTTTATCACGATTGTGGATATAATGATTGCTATTATGATCATTGTAAGTGTCACTATCGTGATTTTTTTTAAAACTCACACGACGTATTATAAATCATAATATATTTATATATAATAAATTTATTTATGATTTTTTTTGAATTTTTAGTTTATTGAAGATGAAATTTGATATATAGTTCTTATTTTTTGAGAGTTTTTGAATTTTACTGTTATTTATGCTATTAACGTTTTTAAACAACAATATTACTGTTAAATAATAATCTTTATAACGGTAACGAATCGTTTTTAAAATTTTTACCTGAATAGTCAAGATATGTTTGTTATGAGTATTATGGTGCTTAATGATATTGTTTGTAACATTACTCTATGCATGCTTTTATGGTGCTTTTGATTCATGATGATATGTGGCATGATAATGTGAAAATGCATGTAGGGTGTAACTATGTTATGGAATTGATTGAGAGCATGTTAATTGAGGAAAATGTGGGATTGAGCATGGGTTGTAAAATATACCAAATAATACTTATAAATATCAAATTGAAAGTTCTGATCGAATATATAGGATGTTTAAAATTTTTATTTAGAAAAATAGGGTGTTTAAAGTTTATTATAGAATTTAGATAAAAAATTACAGTACAGGTTGAAAAACGTCATCTATAAATGACAGTTTAGGTCATCTGCAAATAGTGGTTTGGGCCACATGTAGGTGGCGACAACACTATGTGTACATGATGTAAAATGAAATTTACATAAAATTTAAAATATAGGTAAAGATTTCTTATATTTCAAATTTTAATTTTGGATTAGATTATTTCCAAAATTTTTCCCAAATTAAAAGTAAAATAAAATTTAACATGCTTGAAGTTACTAAATTTTGGATGGTATGCTCCAAAAATATCCAAATGTGATTTTTTTCTCTAAATTTACAAAATAATCTCTGAATTTTTAAAATTTATAATTTGACCCTCAGACGGCACATATTCTCTAATTTTTTGTGTTCGTATATTTTTAAATGTTGTCGAGTTTTAATTTAGTTTGATTTTGATTCTGATCATCTAATGTAATGTCTTTTGCTCATATACGATAATATGACTATTAAACTAGGTAGGGATGTTACAAATAATTTTTATTTTTTAAATTTTAATAAGCATTTATGGTAAAAATATACTTAAAATAAAAATATATATTGCAAAAATAAAAATCAATAATATATATTATAGGTTATGATATTAAAAAATCTAGATTTTCTTGATTTTTTTAATTTATTTTGTGATTTTTTATGAATTTTTGAAGCTTATTGAATTTAACTCATTAGCTCGTTCCTAGGGTGTCATAAGTCTTTCTTGTAATGGAAAAGCAGAGCGGGTAAACAAGCTTCATGGAAGGAAAGATTAGGGGCCAAATTGAATAAAAACAAATTTCAAGCACCAAAGTGATAACAATGTAAAGTTTCAGGAAATAAGATATTGTTTAACCCATATTATTAAGAAAAAAATATTTAATCCCTAAATTTAATTACTTTTCTCATATTCATCCATAAGTTTCTAAATCCACATTAATCCATAATTTTTTATCCATATTAAACCCTAAATTAATTTTAGAATGCCTAAACCCTATAATCAACAATATTATATAAATTAATCCATATAACACGTGTATCAAAATATTTTAAAAATAAAGATTAAATTTAAAATATATAAACAATAAGACTAGAAAATCCGCTACAGTTTTATAATCAGCTACAGTGTTACAGTAATATCTGTTCTAAAATATACTTTCAACTATTAGATATTGATCGTTCAATCACTGTGCTGTAATACTAATACTCGAATCAGTAAACTCAAAAAATAATAATCGTTCTTTTAACCATTTAGGTAAGATGATTCGTGCAGTTTCGATTAACATTCGAAACAAAATCAATACTATTGTTTGATTTTGTTACTAGAAAATCCAACACCTATGTATTTGGTAATGATTTTTAAGCAAAGCCCAAACATGTGTTCATTGATTCATTGAAAACATGACTAAACATCTTGTCTTTGTGTACCAAATTTCTTTTGCATGGACTGTCCAATTCTTGCTAGACAAATTAAAGTGGACTAATCCATGTACATTTAAATAATTAATTATTGATTTATCTAATAAAATAAAATATTAGATATAAAAACGATTATCGAACGAATTTTTTGTTGACCCTCGTTGATAAAAACATTATCAGTTCAACCAAATTTGACTCGATATTTTTTATGCTCCGGTGATATAGATTTTAGAGTGAAATTTAAATTTGACTCGACACAATATAAATATTTTTTATTTGATAAAATATGAAATTAATTGAAAAGTAGAAATAAATAAGGATGTTATAATAATTATTTTATTTTTATCAGATAAAATAAAGAGATATTTGAAAAAATTTATAAACAGATGGAAATTATAGCAATTATACTTAAAATATTTAAATTAAATTATTATTTTGAGTAAGTTCGGGTGTTTTTACCCTAAAACCAAACTCAAAATTTTTTTAATCATCAATCTTATAAGATCGGGTCGAGTTAAAATCGGTTGTGTCTTAGTTAAATAGCCATCCTTAGTTAGATTTTTTAAGTAAAATTAAGAATTTAAATTTTAATATTATAAATAAAGTAAAATAAGTTATGACAATGATTCTCATGATATTTTTATAAATTTTAATTAAATTAAATATATGATAGTACGAATCATCTTACTTCAGTGGTTAAGGAAATAATTGTTATTCTTAGAGGTTGCGTATTCGAACACCGATATTTACAACACAATGTTTAAAGAGTCAATGTTCAATGATGAAAAGTATATTTTAGAACAGATATTACTTAAAACCACTATAGCCGATTAAAAAAAATATATGTAGGGCTGAGCATGGTAAACCACAAAACCGAGAACCGAACCGAGGCATTATGGTTCATAAATTTACAAACCGTGGTTAACCGAATTAAACCAAATTTGATGCTTTAATTGATTTTTAATTATTTTTATAAGATAAAAATATATATTTTATACTTAAAATACTATGAATGTATTTTTATTTTTATTTTTTTACTTAAAAATAAGTTTTTAATAAATACTTATGAAAAAATATCTCAAAATTTTTATCTTTTAATATTTAAAAGTCATAAAATAAAGCTATTTTGTCAAGATAAAACACAAAAAATTTAAAAATTAATGTTAATATGGAAAAACTGAAAACCGAGGTTAACCAAACCGAAAACCGGCGATTACTAAAATAGTTTACCGAATTAAATCAAACCAAACCGAATACACCCAAAAATATATGTATAGTTAAAAAAATGAATTAATATAATAGAAAAATAAATGAAGTTTGATAGATTAGTTCATAATTGTGCTACAATTTGGATAAATAATAAACCATCATGCAAATAAGATTCACATGTCCAATAATAAGCTCCTTTATCATGATTAAAAAAATAAATTAAACTTTAATTTTTATTTAAAATATTATTAAATTATAAAACAATATTATTATACCATACAACATCTTTTTGGGTATAGCTATTTTGATGTCTAAAATAAACAAAAACGACATCATTTTATTAAAAAAATAATATTTAAGGTTTAAGATTTATAAGTTATTATATATTTAAGATTTGAGATTTAAAATTTTATATTTAATTATATATTTAATATTTAGAGTTTATAAGTTGATTAGTTACTTGTATGGTTTAAAGTTTAGTTGTATATATTATAAATAATATTTTAATTTTATAATATAAATTATAAATAAATTATAAAATTATATTATAAATATTATATAATCGTATCAAAAGATAAATAAAATTAAGTTTAACTACAATATTATTTATATATTATTTTCGTTAGGATTATATTCTTTTAAGTTGACCTGATCATTTAATGTTAACTGATATTTTAAGGATGAATTTGTAACATTTAAAAGTTCGTGAGTTAATTTAGATTAAAGATTATCTATTAAGATGACATTAAAATATTTAAATTTTAAAAAATAAATATAATTTAACAATAAAATTAAAGTAATTAGAAAAATAAAAAAATAAAGTTCATTATAAATAATGTAATTCAATTAACCCTATAAAATACATTCAAACAATATTAACATATAATGATATTAAAATAAATTTATAAAGAATAAACAAAGTCAAATCTAAATCTAAAAAAATCTTGAATTTAAACTTAACTATTATTTTAATTAATACGCATGGACCAACAATATTAATTTTTTAATTGTTTTCCTGATTTTTAAAGTTTGCCTTAATTTATCTAATTAAATTACATTATATAATTAATTTTGATAAATAAATTTTTAAATGATTTTTTTGAGTATCTAATTATTTACTACTCGAATCAATCTTAGGAATGGTAACGGATCGAATCGAGGTGTTTTTTTTACTGTCCCAACCCGACCTCAAAATTAAAACATCCGCCATGACTCTGACCTGAAATAATAAAACATATAATCTAACCTGACCCAATCCGAAAAAAATAATAAAAATATTATATATTATATATAAAAATATATAAATATATCAAGCCGTGTCGTATCAATGAATTTTTATCAGAAATTTGACCCTGACCTGATTCAACTTTATTTTTATAATAACTCGACTCAAACTCAAATCCTATTTTTTAAAATAAAAAAATTCATTCTATCAGGTCAGATTAGATCGAAACCCGATAAAGATAGGTCAAATTACCATCCCTAATCAACCTATTAGACATAATATTAGTTAATAACAAATATTTGTTTTACTTAATTTTAATAATTAAAATAAAATATAATTATTATTTTATTATTTTAAAGTAATATAATGAACTGTCCGGTTCAATCGAAGTTTGAACCTCGCCGACATTTGTTTGATAAGATGTGGCCAAAAGTCGGCCAAGTCGAACAAAATGTACTTTGACATGTTTGCCTTTTCTTATCATTACTTTAATGAAATTTATGGAATATTGTATTTAGATTTTTTAATATATTATAATCGAATTTTTATTAAGATCATTTATTTAACATTAAATTTAAAAAATTAAAAATTAATGATTTTTTAAATAAATTAAATTGATCTAAATAATAAACAGTTTAATATATTTTTATAAATATCAAATTTAAATTTAAAAGATTAAAGATGGATAATCGCGTTTTATCCTTACTTTTTTTTACTTTTATCCGTTTATTTTATTAAATTAATTTATTTATAAATTTATTTTTTACTTTTAAATATTTATGTTTTAACCGAACCTTAAATGACATAAAATATAATTCGCCCTTTAAAAAATCAAATAAATTAATTATATGTACACATTTTTAACGTTAAGATTTTTGTTAGTTATTAAATAAATTATTTTCAAGTAATTATATAAATCCAAAAAAAGGTTTTGCCACTTTAATTTTTAACGTCACGCTCTGTGGGAAGCACGTAAGGTAACGATGTCCGAAAGTTAAACTGCTTGCTCTAGAAAGTGACACGTGTTGAACAATGGTTGGTTCATCAAAAAAGTGTGTCACTCACATTGTTTTTTTTCTTAATTTGTATCCTTAAATCATTTTATTAATATTTTTTTAATCTTAAAATAGGTCCATTTTATAATTATATTCACACATTAACCATCTAAATTTTAGGGTAAATTGCATAAATGGTCACCTAACTAATTGGATATATTTATTTTAGTCATTAAACTATCGAACTCGTCAATCAAACCATTAAATTTATTAAATCAACGTATTTTGACCATCGTTGTTAAAATTTAAACAGAAGAGTAATAAAAAGATGGCGTGACAGTTAACATAAATTTATAAATTTATATATTTAATCCTTATTATTTATCTAAATTTTTCTATACTAAGAGCATGCATAAGATTTTAATATCTTATAATTTGACACCAAATTTATCCATTACGATTCAAATTAATTCAAATAGTATCAAACAAAATAATAACTATATATTATCATTAATAATAGTTTAAATATTAAAATAAATGCTTAACATTTTAAAATAGTAAAAAAATATTAACATTAAATTTTCAAAACGGTCGAATAAAGCATAACATTTTTAAATATGCTCGAATAAAAAAAACGTTACAAAAGAAAAAGGACTTTATTTGAGTTCAATCAAAAATATTAGAATCTTATTCAACTGTTTTAAAAATTAAACTCGTATTTAATCATATTAAAAAAAATTAAAGCTTATACGGATCGTGTATTAAAGTTTTTTCAAAAAAAATACTAATTGATAGCAACATATAAGGACCATAATGACATTTCAAAAAACATTAAGGACTAAAAGTGTGATTATCCATAAATGTTAATATTTACCCTTGTGACGCCCATGTCCCAACCAACCTCTTAAGTCCGAGGATATATTTGTCACTTTACAAGCTTTGACATTAAATATATTACAGAATCTCAATTGATTAAAATAATTAACCTTTTTTTATTTATTTATAATTAATTTTAGGTAGTTTTTTCCCCTCTATTTGGCGCGTATATATACCTTTCCATTAAGAAAGTCTTGCTAATAGAAAGATCAAAATCAAAAGAAAACGAGTTTCAGAAACTGAAGCAGAGAGAAAGTGAAGAAAAAGAGAGAGAAAAAGCTAAAAAAATCGAACAAAACCCAGAAAAATAACAGACAAAACATCGTCTCTTTGTGTGTCTGTGTTTTTGTTTGGTCGTGTTTAAGGAATGAGAGAGAAAGTTCCTGTTTTGTCTCTTTCTTGTTTGCTTATTTGTTGTTGTTTCTCAGTTTAGAGAAGAAGACACAGATACCCATTTGATCTGATTGTAATTCGGGTTAATTATCTGTAAGTTTAATGGAGCGCCCGCCCGAGTCCGATCCGGAATGGACAGCTCCGGGACCCGAATCAGGGATTGAAGGTAAGGAAGAATCCGACGTTTGATTTTGGGGTTTGTTTGTTTTTGTGTAATGTGGGATGTGATGCATGTTTTTGTTTGAAATGCAGAGCCGGTTTGGCGATTGGGATTAGGGGGTGAACCGGGATCATACCCGGAGAGACCCAACGAAGCTGATTGTATTTACTATTTGAGGACCGGGTTCTGTGGCTATGGCTCTAGGTGTCGGTTCAATCATCCACCTGATCGTTCTATGGTAAACTCTTCAGAATTTGATTGAATTCTTCTTTGTTTTTGATCTGAATCAATGTTTGGGTTTTGATTATGATCTTTAGAATGATGGGGTTTTGAATTTTAGGGTAAATTATCATAGTTTTTGGTTTAATGATATGAGATCTAGTGAAATCGGTAAGGTCGATTTTCGGATGCTCATTTGTTTCGATCAGTAAAAGAAATCCGAAAATGGTGACGATTGATTGACTGTCTTAGGTTATGGGAGCTGGAAGAGGCGATGTAGGGGAATATCCAGAGAGATTCGGCCAGCCGGTTTGCCAGGTAAATTTGAGATATGTATGCTGGAATGGTATGATTTTGAGTTTCGACAATGTGCATTGCTTGATAACTTGATGCTACTTTCTTTTAAGTTTTAAGGATATCGAGTTAGGGTCACGGACTCACGGCATCGAATGGATTCTGTTTAGTTTGATTATGTCTGTTCTCTCTTGATTGATTTGTAGTATTATATGAGGACGGGGACGTGCAGATTTGGTTCTTCCTGTAAGTATCATCATCCAAAGGAGGGAGGTGGTTCTGCTATCGACGTTCCGCTAAATTATTATGGATATCCATTACGTCCGGTTTGTATCACTCGGCATTATCGCTTAAATGTTTTAAGTTGTGAGTTCTTAAGTTTTGTTTAATAGTTGAAGAATATTGCAAAACAGGGTGAAAAGGAGTGTTCTTACTATGTGAAGACGGGGCGGTGTAAGTTTGGCGCGACATGTAAATTCCATCATCCTGCCCCACCTGCTTTGCAGGTTCCAGTGCCCTCTCCTGCTCCTCGAGTTCCGGCTGTGCCTACACCAGTTCCTGCGCCTACATTGTATTCCACGGTGCAGTCACCATCCGGCCCTTCATCTCAACAATATGGAGTTGTAATGGCTAGGCCTCCCCTAATGCCAGGCTCGTATGTCCAAGGCCCCTATGGTCCTGTACTGCTTTCCCCGGGCATGGTTCCTTTTCCGAGTTGGAATCCCTACCCGGTAGGACAATTTAAACCTTATTCAGTTAACCTCAACAGTGATTACACTTCATTGATTTTTATTTTTAAGGGTTGAAAGTTTATAAGACACCTGGTTCAGGGACCTGTTAGTTCTGGTACTCAACCAGCTGTTGGATCTAGCTCAATTGTCCGGGGAAAACCTTTATCGCCTTCAGCGCCTGCCTATATTGGGTCTTATCAACCTGTATCATCTAGTGTTGGACCTTCAAGCAGTCATCAGGAGGAGCAGTCATTTCCTGAGAGACCCGGCCAACCTGAATGTCAGTATTATATGAAAACGGGTGGTTGTAAATACGGATCCTCCTGTAGATATCATCACCCACCTGAAGTGATTGCACCGAAAGGAGATGTCACCCTCAGCCCTCTTGGTCTTCCTCTACGTCCGGTACGAATTTCATGGAATGTACTATTAATGTGTTGCCATATGCGGGATTATGTTTCTGTAATAACGTTGGTCGTAAAATGTCATATTTTGATTATTATCTATATTTAGCAAACACTATATCGGAAAATATCAGTGCAATCACTGTGTTGAACTGGAGTTTCTTTCTTGATGTCATTCGCCCGAACCTTTTAATGAGATAGTTGGTATTTAGACTCAGTAGCATAGGCAGGTTACATGAATGTCTTTTAATCTTTTATTATATGGTTCCGATTTCATACATTATATGCGCGGCATGTACTAATGGTTACTTATTTGTTGTTTTTCTTAATGGTATCAGGGGGAACCAACTTGTACTCATTTTTCACAACGCGGAGTATGCAAGTTCGGACCTGCTTGCAAATTTGATCATCCTATGGAAAAACTAAGTCACAGTCCATCAACGTCTTCACTTTCCGATAAGCCTGTTTTACCCTCTCCCGCGGGATCTATGATTGGTACACTAGCTCCTTCACCCTCCTCTTCGAATTTACGACCAGAACTTCTTTCTGGGTCCGGCAAGGACCCTGCACCCACTATCATGTCATCATCGATGAGCGCATCGAGTGACTCAGTTGGTTCAGTTTTGCCTAAAGGTGCTGCCGTTCCTCATTCAAGCACACATCAGTCTGCCCAGAGTTCTGCCCCTCCTACTAGCAAAGGCAGCACCGAGGCCGACACTTCAAGCTAATAGATAAGAGAAGCAACGGCCTCGATCCCCATTTTTTTGATCAAGGTCATGAACCTACAGATTATTGTTTTATGCAAGTCTTCGAAACTAGGAGGCCTAATTTTGTTATCATGGCAGGCACAGATCATCCATGTTCGTATAACCCTTGTATGGCCGTCTCTTCCATCTCGAATAAAGCCCATGGCGAATACCCTGAAAACTTTAGCAAAACCGTTATACTTTTTCTTTCGAATAACCACTGAAGAACCCTCAGTTACATTAGGGAGAACTGTGTCAACCCATCCAGTTTCCGGACTCCGAAAAACGAAAAGTTACCCCACCATCAGTCTTCCCTTTACATGAACATCTTTCTCAGAGTTTGTTGTGAAGAACGAATTTAAGAAAAACTCTATACGAAGCATCGAATTGCGACTATATTTAGATACATATTTTATGTTCTGACAATCGAAATGCTTGATACATTTCTTATGACATGAATATATGAGAATTGCTCTTTGAATATTGCTTGAATTAGGGTTCAGTTTGGTTTGTTTACCTTGTCACTTTACCCAGCTTCTGTAATCTCTCATACTGTTATATTTTTTCTATTGAATAAACTGCTCGTGCAAGCGTTTATCTTCAAGAAATGACATGGGATTTTTGATCGAACCGAAAATGAAGATCTATCCCATTCGATCGATTTTTTTAGAATGGTTGAGCTCTCCACTTCCCCATTAAGATTTCCTTTACCATGGTGTTGTGTTGTTTTGTACACACACAAACACAGACAGAACACTGGACTGTCTTATGTTTTGTAGTTGCCGTTTCTTTCTACTTTTCAACACATTTTTAGCTGTTTGTTAGTGCTTATATGATAATTGTGTCCAAATTCTTTTAAAAACAGAGCAGTAATGAAATGGAAATGCATCAGTCCGACAAGGTGATGATGGTGTTTAAACCATTAAATCACAATGTAATAATTAAGGTTTTTACATGCATTTTATGGAAAGATCTCAGGCCTTTGCTGATAAAAAGTAGAACAAGTAGCCGCAAAAGATAGATGATCATGGAGTTGATATTAATTGCTGTCTGATTTGAACAACATGACAGGCTTCTTTACCAATGGATCGTGTTCTGAAATTAAAGTAACCGAAAAAACTGTTTTTTTAATATCTTTCGTGTCTGTTTTACGACGGTAATTATAAAAGTACATGCCTGGAGTCGAATGCATTTCCAAAAGGAGCCCCAGATGAAGATTGCAGAGTCTTGGAGTTGTCATTGTAAGGATAGAAAGCTTTCTTGCAACCATCTCCGTCCATCAATTGCGGATTTACGATATCGGAGAGCTCCCATGGTAGTTGTTCAGAGCTCCAAAAACTCTGTTTCATCACATCACCAAACCAGGTAACTCAACGTTTGTGACATCTGTAGGAAGAACATCACTATTATCAGAGCATGATTGGTTTTCATGGGTGTCTTGTTTGATTGAAGCAACATGGGAGCTTGTCGGATTCGCCGTGGTTTTCGTCGGAGGATTTAGACAGTTACGAGTAACAACGGAGGACAAATAACCCGAGTTAGTATCAGTAGAGGAAAAGAATCCATTATCATCAACTGATGAACCATATGATCATGTTTGATGTATAATGTGGTATGATTGTTAACAACATGATTATTGATTGCTGGTTTGGGTTGTTGCTGTTGTTGAGTTTGAAAGCTTGTAAGAAACAATCAAAGGGAGACCAAACATGGAAACCGGAGCTGTCCGAATAAACAAACTTGGTCCTTGCTTGAGCTCCTTCAATGGAAATGGCAGCCCTATCATAAGCAAGGGCTGCTTCTAGAGCAGTATCAAAGTTGCCCTAGCCAATGCCTTGGTTTCATCGTCAGGTCTCTAATCTCGTTAGCATACCGTCCCATCAGTGGCAGATCCAGAACTATATGTGAAATTAAGCATAAATCAAAATATTTTTTAAAATAAATACAAGTTCATAAAAATTTTAAAATTTTAAGCGAACACAATCATAAAATTTTAAAATTTTTAAGACTAATTCATAAAAATTTTAAAAATCAAATTTAAATATATAAACTTTTAAAATTTCAGGGTGGACAGAGTCTCACCTTCAGCTACATATGCATCCGTCACTACGTACCATAGCCGCCTTCGTATGGACGAAACTAAAATTTAAGATTAAAAAATAAAATACAAATAATTTAAAGTGAAGGTAAATTTATAAATAAATAAAAGATTTAAAAAAGTTTAAAGGTAAAAAAACTTAAAAATAAGGGGATTACCTCTTTTCAAAAATTTATAAATATAAAATTCGAAGGAGGAAAGAAATTTATAATTATATATTTTTTATAAAAATATAAATAATTAAAGGGTAAAAAATTTTCAATCGGAGGCAATTTCACATATTTTGAGTTTCTTGAGAACAAAAAGCTATAATCCTTAATATATATTTTAGTAATTCGATTTTAATTTAAAATATTTTAATAAAAATTTTGGAACTTAAAACGTGGAATTAACCTGTCAGTAATTCACTACATGAATCGTTGCACAATTTTAACTATTATATTTACGTGAGAAAAATTCTATGAGTTGAAAAATTATATTTTTAAATTTTAATTGATAAAAAATATTTAAATTATTTAAAATTTTAATTTATAAATTAGGAGTTAAAAAAAAATTAAATATAATTAGAGTTTTAAAATAGAAGTTTAATTATCTTAAATAACTTAAAATTTTTATATTCGAACAAATCAAATGTTCGCCTTAATTAGATCGTAAGTACTAAGATCTAGGGGTACTTATTGAGTTGAGCAGCTCACAAACAACTCGAGTTCGATTCGGTTAAAACTCGATTGACGCTTGACTCAAAATTGAATTCAATTTGAGATCTTGATGAGTAAAGTCGAGCGAGGCTCAACTCTATTCAATAAGTTCGTTAATCGAACATGTCATAAACGTACATGAACACCATCAAAAATAAATAAACGAACACAAACGTTATATTAAAAATTTAAACTAACTAAACATGAACACCTTCCAATTTAAATAAACGAACACGAACAAAACTTTTTTCATTCAAAATCGATTTATTTACATCCATAAATCTTTTGGTCAAATAAACTTTACGACGTGTCATCTTATTTGTAAAAATAATTTTTTAAATTTAGATAACTATCAAACTTGAAAATTTATATCATGGGTCAGTCCCACCACATGTCCATGGGACCAACCAATGGTAACTACCCACTTCATCAATTTTTCCATGTCATATTTTTTTTCAAGTGAATCTTCACTTTAAAAAATAAAAAATAATAAGATGAATAATTATCATTGGTTGGTCCCATAGATAACGTGGTGAGACTGACCCATGATATAATTTCTCATCAAACTTAGAAAAAAAATCCTAAGTAATTGTTTTAACATAAAAATAATTTATGTGTTATTTATAAAAAAAAATATATGGGTTAAATTTTCATTTAAAAAAAAATAATTTATTCATTCATAGGGTCTAAAATTTAGGATTTTAGATTTAAGATTTAGGGTTTTTATTTTTTAAATTGACTAAGATTAATATTTGATCTATTTTTTTAAAAAATAAAATTATTATGTATAAAATAATTTAATTAAAAATTCTTTTAATAAAATTTATAATTATATGTTAAGTCCTTAAGATTTTTAATCTTTATTAATCAATTTAATGGTGTTCAGCAATGTTCAGTATTAATGATGTTTAACAATGTTCGTCGAGCGTCGTAAAATTTTTCATATCCAAAATAAAAAATTTTATTCGATAAAGATTCAATCGATAGAAGATGACATTATACGAGGTTAAAATATAAATATTTTCAAAATTGATGTGATTGACCCACACGGAGTGGATATTGAATCCAGAAAAACGTCATGTTGCTTCCGAAGATTAGAACATTTCACTTTGAGGGTTAAAACTGTCTTTTAACATCAGGTGAATTCTGTTCACCGCGTTATTCATGGTCCAAGCAATCAGAATATAAATATTCTCTCACGTTATTAAAACCCTAAGCTTTGCCTTTAGCAACAAAGCTACACCCATATAGGGGAGACAATACTCCCGTCCTGAAGATTTTTTTTATTTAATTTTTAAAAAAAATTATTTTTATAAATTTATTCTCTATTTTTAAATATTTATATTTTGTCTTTCTCAACCCTAAATTTTAGTTTTATACCTGCCTACCGTACAAAGTTTGTAATGTTAATCAAAAAGCGTAGTTAAGTGAATAGTACCTCACCATTTTTCATGTTATTATTTTAATATTATTTTTTGATTAATTGATATCTAATATTATTTTTTTATATTTAAATAAATGAGTATAATTTTAAAAGGAAACTGTATGTTTGTTTGTCACTAATTTTAGGTTTTATTCGTCATTTACAGGTTATTACACCAAGCATGATGGATTGGTCCATTGCTCTGTTCAATAAGAACCTGTCGTGTCGCTGTTTCACTAATCTTAAAACTTTTTTGTATTATTAGTGTGTAACAAACTTTTTTCTTTCTTTAGAAATGTATAAAGCTATAATTTTAGAATTATATGGGTAAAGTATTAAAAATAGCATTAAATTTTAGAATTTAATTTTATAGGTCACGGGGTAAAATATATTTTATAGGTTTTAAGATTTAAAAACTAAAAATTAAGATTAAAATTTAAAATTTATTTTTAAGTATTTTTTAGATAAATTATAAAAATAAACATAATTAAAAATAAAAAATATATATTTTTAGAATCGGATGAAATTCGTCTGTCTCTTTATTCAACCAAATCAAATTTTATTTATAAAAATGGGAAAAAAAGTACATACCAACAATTTGAAAGTACAAAGCAAACCCTAAGACCTACAAATAAGCATGCAACTGCAGCAGATCTCTCTGTCTCCTGATAACAATACTACTAGAGTTTTATTCATACACTACAAGATCTCCTTCAGCAGTCAGCACCAACCTGAAATGGAGGGGAGAAAACAAAAGGATGAGAAAACTATACAGACTGAAAAACAAAACCTAGAAAAATTACAGGCAGATTCTCTTGCTTCTTCTCTTGTTAAAGTGAACAAGGGTTGACGTGGTTTTAAGATATGAACCATGAGAGTGAGTACCTGCAACGAGAAGAAAATCTTGGCGAGCTTTTAGGATTTGGAACATGAGAGTGAGTTACTTACTACCTGTATTTGGGTGCTGAGAACATTTAACATCAAGGGTGAGCAGGTTCGGCGACAGCGAGTTCAGCCTCGTTTGCATGTCTTCTGGACCTGGTACATCTCTGCACGGTTGCAGATATAGCCAAAATGGCTATGGCCAGCATAATGAAAGCTAGGCCTATGGGTGCCCATTTCTCATTCAACCTGATGGTTTCGTGAATCTCAACACTCGTCGTAGATGATGAAGTTGAACCGTTGCTTGAATCCATTTGGGAGGGGAAAACAAATATGGATCCGAAGGGGGAAGAGTTGAAGACTTGCAGTTGTAAGCAAAGGGAGGGGAAAGACAAAAGAAGCGTGGCGTGGGAAAAATTATACAGTAAACCCTGTTCATCAAGTCATCTATGGTCCCAAGCAATCAGGATCGTTAATCTTAATCTTTTTCTAAGTGAATCATCACCTCTTTCCTACATGGACTTAGTGGATGGGTAATTATTAGGTGGTTATTTAAAGATCAACGATCCTGATTACTTGAACCATGGATGACGTGGTGAACAGGGTTCACCGTATAATCTCTCGTGGCGTGGAGTACTTATTATTATTATTATTATTATTATTATTATTATTATTATTATTATTATTATTATTACTTAATCCCACACATTACGTGGAAGCAGTTTGAACTTTGAAGGTTTGATAGATACATTGGTAGTTTGGTTACAAAGGGTGAAATAGTCCGGTACCATTTTTATATGTCAAATAAAAAATATAAAGGTTGAAATGGTCCGTACCGTTTTTGTAACTCAAATAAAAAATACAAAGGGTGAAATAGTCCGGTACCGTTTTTGTAAGTTAAATAAAAAATACAAAGATTAGAGGTTGGGTTGCATGCTTAACCACAAAATTAAAAATAGAAATAAATCGAATTAAATTAAAATATTATAGTTTATAAATTTATAGATTATAAATAATTGTGGTTAATCAAATTAAATCGAATTTAATTTTTTAATTATTTTTTAATTACTTTTATAAGGTAAGAATATATAGTATTTTAAGAATAAATACTATAGATATATTTTATTTTTTACTTAAAAAATAATTTTTAATAAATATTTATGAAAAAATATTAAAATATATACCTTTTAATATTTAAAAATCATAAAATAAAACTATTTTAACAAGATAAAATACAATTTTTTAAAAACTAACGTTAATATGAAAAAAAAATCAATGTTAACCGAACCGAGAATTGATGACTACTAAAATATCTTACCGAATTAAACCGAACCGAAAATCGGTGATTACTAAAATATCTTACTGTAACCCCCTCGACCCGGTCTAGATCCCACCCGACTCGAACGAGCTATACGGGGAATACCGAGGCTAATCTGGAGACTCGCCCCGATAAACAACCCTAAAAAAATTTATCTTTTATCTTTTCTAAATGCTTTAATTAGATCCTACATGTTCATGCAAGGACCGAGTTCAATTGCAGCGGAAATTAAAGAGAAACGAGTCCTAATTTAATCGAACAAGTTTTAGGGACCTAATCATAGTTTCCAAAATTTTATGCCCTGATTGTGAAATTATGGTTATCAATATTTATTAAGTATATTTCATGTTTGCACGTAAATTTTTGACGTAATATAATATCTACAAGTCATTTTATTGCATGCTCAAAGTTTAGGGACTATTTCGAGCCTCCAAAGGTTTCATGACATTCTCTATATGCAAATTCACCTAAGAACACTTTAAGCACATCTCATGACATATTATCTAGATGCAATTCAACCTAGTTAGCAACAATATATTCTACTCCTAAGAGTATGCTTCAACATAACTAATCTTATAAACACATGGAAGAACCACCTCAATATACTCAACATGATTTCTAAATGCATTCCAACCTAAATAACAAAATCATAGATTTGACTCATAAATAGTCATGCTTCATTATAAATAATACTCAAACTCTCACATAGAGATATCAAGAATCAAACTTCAAAATAACTATATTATTACTAAAGGAATATCAATGAGCAATTCAATTCAAAGTCACGAGCTAACATCAACTTTGATATTCATCAAATATGTATAAGCATATAACCATTTCAAGTCTCAAAAGCATAGACATTATTCACAATATGATAACTCATCCCCATTGCTCTCTCACTACTACTAATATTATAAAGACACACTTGAGCTTTCACTTGACGGTTACCTGGATCCTTGCTTCTCTTTGTTGTCTCCACATCAAATACTCTACATTACAAGGTAAATATGAGAGGGTAAGCATAAGCTTAGTGAGTGAATAAAAACAAGTATAAAAACACCTTTTAACGCAGCCCATATTAAACCAATTTCATCAATTTAAAAACATGTCATGTTCTTCATAAAACAAAACACACGTGGCTAACAACGCCACCTTTAAAACTCAGTAAGTGTCATCGAATCGTGACTAACAATGTCATCATTAAAATGGAGTAAAACCCTTTTTCAAATCACTTTTGAAAACACATGCTCAACGAGCAAAACTCAAGTCTTACATGCTAACAACATAACAATGCTTACACATGCATCTCAATGCACAAAGCTCAAGTCTTACATGCTAACAACATATCAATGCTTAAATCATATGCATACCAATGCACAAAACCTCGCATGCATAATACCATATGCAACCAAGTGAAAACCTTGACACTTACCTTTGAAAAGTAAAAAATATATTGGTGCTAGTGATCCGATTTGTATTACTCCAAATCGTTAGGATAAACGGACAACCGCATGTTAGTATTACTCCCAGAGCATGCGCATGTTGATACTACTCTCAACATGAATTATCTCACCTTGGTGTCCGGTGACAGTACTACTCCGATCAACCCGCATGTGACAATACTACTCCCATTACATAGCATTAGAATAAAAGGCAAAATGCAACACATAAGAAATTTATACACGTACGACTTTTGAATGTTTATAGTACACTTTAGACCCTATTGATCGATCAACTTATCCCATAAGGTTCATCACTTAACTAGCCAATATATTATCAAAAATCAATGCTCAAAACTTAATTCAAAACAGAATTTAAATCACATGTATCCCCCTTTTTACGCATTACTTGTAAAAACCGGTAACACCATTTTTATCTTATTTTTCAAAACAAAACAATGAGAACATCGAATGCATATAAAATCTCTTTAAAAATAGTCTCATAAGCATTTATATACATGTATAATCACGTATGTACAACACAATAAGAGCATGACAGATAACATAATAAAAATACGGCATAATATGAGAACCTTTAAGAAAGCAATACTTTAAACTTACTTTAGAGTGTAGGGAGGTTTCTCACACCTTCCTTACACCCCCAAACCTTTGAAAAACATTTAAAACCATACCAAATTTGCAGCCCTCATAATCCACTCACCAATAACCGATACTTGCTCGCCAAACCATCGAAACGAACCGAAACACCTTCAAACACGATCGTTTAACTCTTGTCCTGTTTCAAGCATCAAAACCAAGGGGTTTAATGCTTCTAAACTCACAAAAGAAATCAACAAGTCGGATCTTTATACAACAACCCTTAAAACCTATCAAAACTTAAACCGAAAACTTGTTGAAATACACCAAACTTCACTTAAGCCTATAGTCCGGGATTAGAGATATTAAAAACACTTTATAAATATCCTAACACATTAAAAATAATACATTTAAGACCCAAAAATAATTGGTAAAAATCCTTGAACAAAAATTGAGATTTTTAGCCGAAAAAACCGTTTTTTATGAACTTAAAGGATTAAAACAATCTCTCCAAGACAAGAACTTGGGAATTTTAGTAAAGAAATTTATTGTTGTAGAGGATTGACAAAATCTCACCTTCAAAACTGATCCAATTGTTTTCCGGGTTTTAAAACGAGAAAATGATGAGAAAACAAGAAAATTTGAAGGAGAAAAGTTAAGATGATTATTGTAAACGACTTTTAGTGGAAAAAATGAGTTTTTACCTTGAAAACTTGATGAAGGACTGCCTCCAACGAGGGAAAACGAAAATTAGAAAAATATGTGATGTTTAGGTTAATTAAAAAGGTTTTAATAGTTTTAAACCGGGTTCAATTAAGTTATTTAATTTAAAATAGATTTTGGACTTAATTAATTAATATTTGGAAAGCCCAGACCGGTTAGGATTATAATTGGATCAAAGCCCCTTAAATATTCAAAGTTTTGTCTTGTTTCATAAAATTATTCCTAAGTTTTTAATTTTTACAAAACAGTCACTAATTTCAAAATCTTAAAATTTCAAGGGTCGATTTTCAAAATTGATTTAAATAACGTCTAATATATATTATTTAAGGATTTTAGAATATTTTTCCTTATTTTATTTCAATAAAAAACTAATTTTTAGGTATTTAATCCCGAATTAGACTAAATCGATAAAACCGATCCACTAGACCTACAAATAAGCATGAAACTGCAGCAGATTTTCCTGTCTCCTCTCTTACATCCCTGATAACAATACTACTAGAGTTTTATTCATACAATACGAGATCTCCTTCAGCAGTCAGCACCAACACAGAAGGATGAGAAAATTATACAGACTGAAAAACAAAACCTAAGAAAAATTACAGGCAGATTCTCTTGCTTCTTCTCTTGTTAAAGTGAACAAGGGTTGACGTGCTTTCAAGATTTGGAACATGAGAGAGAGTTACATGATTACTACCTGTATTTGGGTGCTGACTGCTGAGAACATTTACATTCATGGGAGAGCCGGTTCGGCGACAGCGAGCTCGACATCCTGTTCGACATTGATTTCAGCCTCATTTGCATGTCTTCTGGTACATCTATACGCGGTTACAGATAAAACCAAAATGGCTATGGCCAGCATAATGAAAGCTAGGTCTAGGGGTGCCCATTTCCAATTCAACCTGATGGTTTCGTGAATCTCAACACTCGTAGTAGATGATGAAGATGAACCGTTGATTGAATCCGTTTGGGTTAATGCTTGAAAGTTTGAGGGGGAAACAAATATGGAACGAAGGGGGAAGAATTGAAGACTGGAAGTGACGATTTTATGGAGGGGAAAACAACTAGGGGGAAGGTTGAAGACTTGAAGTGATGATTTTATATAGGGGAAAACAACTGTGATGATTTTATAGAGGGAAAAACAACTATGGGGGAAGAATTGAAGACTTAAAGTGATGATTTTATATAGGGGAAAACAACTAGGGGGGGAAGGGTTGAAGACTTGAAGTGATAATTTTATAGAGGGGAAAACAACTGTGATGATTTTATAGAGGAGAAAACAACTATGGGGGAAGGGTTAAAGACTTGATAATAATAATACTAGAGTTTTATTCATACAATCAGCACCAACACGAAATAACCTGAAATGGAGTAAATTATACAGACTTGAACAACAAAACCTAACCTAGGTGGCTGTAGGAGACAGGCAGGTTCGCCAGACGGTGTGTGTTTTCAAAGTGTTAAGATTAAAGAACATATATGGTCATGTCACATGTAATCGCAACGTGTAAAAACGAGAAAACTTGTCAGGTTCACTAGCTTTCAGGATTCTGAACATGAGAGTAAGTTATATTTACCATCATGGAAGAGCAAGTTCGGCGACAGCGAGCTCAACATCCGGTTGGACATTGATTTCAGCCTCATTTGCATGTCAACTGGTGCATCTATACACGGTTGCAGATATAACCAAGATGGCTATGGCAAGCATAATGAGAGCCAGGGCCAGGGGTACCCATTTCCCATTCAACCTTGTGGGTGCTTTCGTGAATCTCAACACTCGTAGTAGATGATGAAGAGGAACCCATTTGGGTGAATCTCAACACTCTCTTTTTATGTCACTAGGACTATAAATGAGACGAGTGAGATTTCGTGAACTATCCGAGTAGTGACAAATCTCACTACCGGACTGAATGTGTCTATAAAATCATAACCCGAAATTTGTGCAAATCCTTAGGCAACAAGACGAGCCTTGTACCTATCCACTGTGCCATCAGCCTTGAGTTTTGTTTTGAATATCCACTAACAACTATTAGTTAATATCAATGATCACATGTGAGCAGCTGCATTGACTGAAATAGTTCAACAGGTAACGAACAATTGTCTCTTTCCACCTCTCATATTAAGGAACATTGAAAAAGAGAAGAGGATTTTTGTTTGTAGAAAATATAAAAAGAAAATAAAAATACTATCGTACTTGGTAGATTTAATTATACTCATCCGCCAAAAATCAGTCTTAACAGATATATAACAAGTTAATAACATTTTCTTTTTAAATCGGAGTCTCGATTTAGTAAAATATATCATACTCTTAAACTTTTAAACCGTACGTAATTCACAAATATCCAAAAACTAAATGGAAACCTCAGTTGATGCAACATTAACCAAGTACCCAGTTACAACATAACAAACACTGATAACAATACCACAACCCAACATAGAGACAGCTTTATTCATATAGTACAATCGCTCCTCCTTCGACTTGGTGTAAGCTTGTATTCATTCCTGCCATTGACAGATAAAAACAAAGAACATGAATGAAGAACATGCAGATATAAATCCAGATCCCATGGATGAAGAAGAAAATGAGATAGCAGAGAGAAAATGTATGAATCAAATCAATAAGATGAATGATTTGTGATGGAATTGGAAAGCTACTTAGTTTTTACGTGGATCCTCATCCCATGCAGGACCAGATTTAGGGTTGCTGGAGTTCAGTTCAGTTCAGTGCCCTAACTCCCCAACATGTTATGATTTATGAAACCATAACAATAATATGGAAACAGGAGTTGAAGCTGCTTGTTAGTTTGATTTGAAGAATACTCAGCATCTCATAAACCCCCAGAAAATCACTTCCTTTGAACCATTAGATACCAGCTTGTTTGGTTTGGGAAATATGGAACTAAGGGTTTCAAAAGAACCAGAAGTCGCAGCTGACGCACCAGCTTCTTCTTCTTCTTCAGGATCATGCCCGGTAGCTTTCCAGAAACCTGAACCTGTTGCTCGAATAGGCCCACCGATATGGAATCATGTTTTCCCTTTACATATACATACATACCTTCCTAAATCATGTTATTAAGCAGGTAGGTTTAATAACAAAAATCCATTTTTTTAAGGTTTTATAGCTTTTCCTGGCAACCCCAAATCTTACATCCTCACCAACAACAAAACAGGAAACATATTTCATTATATAAAAGCAAATTAAATGTTCAAAAAAGACACAAAATTACCTGTAGGAATCTCATTCTTGAGTTTGATCAAGCTCAACATCAGCTTCCCCATGGATTCCATTCCTACCATCATTTCCTTTCCCTTTGGTACATTTATATACCGTTGCAGATACGATGAAAGCAGACATGGCAAGCAACAGCAGAACCAGAGCTGTCCACTTCCCATTAAACTTAAACGATTCGGAGATTGTAACACTCATTGTCGTTGACGATGAGGAGTTGTTGTCTGTTACCATTTTCAGTGCAAAGCTTCAACCTAGAGCAACAAAAAGGGTCGATATCTACTAGTATGAAAAATTGTGGCCTAAAGAAGAAAAAATATGATGTATATATACTAGAATGAGTCACAGTCATGCATGATTTCGTAAGCTGCGCGTGAAGGTTTATAGTTTCCTAGAAGCCAGGCCTCCCCTCCGAAAACAGTCAATGCCTCAAGGGTTGAATAGTACTAAATTTATGTCCGAACAAAATTACTGAAATTTTAAACTATAAAAATGTATTAAATATTTTAAACCTAAATATATATATTTACTATCTAGACTATATCCATTCTTTAAAATTGGTACTTAAAGAATTTTTCTCTCAATTGATATATAAACTAGGCACATTCTCTCAATATGACATCTGAACTTTTTTTACTCTCAAGTTGTACTTAAACTAGATATATTCTCTAAATATGATATTAAAATTTATATATTCTATCAATTTAGTCATAATTCAAATCAATTCAGTAAAATTCGGGATTGGTGTAAATAATCTTGTGCCATTTTTCTTAGAGTATATAGGTCAATGAGTTCAGTTTTGTTGCCTAAAACGTTTTTGTAAGAGTTATTTGCTTCATTATATTGTTTTATATCCCTTATTGTTGGTGCCATAACTTGGATTTGACCGAACTTTTTACATCGACGTGTGAACGATAATGGTTTGATCAAGGTGGGTTCTGAATAGACGTAATAGGAGAGATCGTACATGTTCTTTTAAAAAAGAAAAAATTTCAAAATTTTGATAAATTATATTCATTAATCGATGTTAATCTCAATATTTATTATAATTTTTTTCAAAATGCTCTTAAAAATGAGTTATAATTGTTAAAACGTTATAATTAACATGTCTTAAATGTCACAATTGATTATAGAATCTTATTGATTACTCCTACTCCTATTGCTTTTATAAAACTAGTGAGGTTTTAGACATGTGCAATAAAAACGACATCACAGTAACCCCTAAAAAGGACAATTATTTCTAAAAGTCACGTAGAACTAGTGGGTTATGAACAATTATTTTTAAGGACTATGTTTTAATAAACTATATAAGGTCTTAAAATCTTTAAACCGCCCCTGATCGAAGTGATTCATTTTCTATTGATTTTTCTTTAATCGGCAATGTTTAAGTATGTTTCCAGTGGAATGTGTTGCTCCAATGCTCCTTGATATGGAAACAGGGATTTGAAAATTATTGGAGCTAGCTGTGGATATTGAGACCTGTTTACAGGCGTGTCTCTTTTTATGCTTTTGTATTTATTGAAATCATGTCGCATATAGGTGTTGAACTTAAGAATGCTTATGTTTACGCTAGCCCTCTAGGCCAAGTGATTAAAGGAACGATTATTGTTTTTAGAGGTCACGAGTTCGAGTACCAACGATGTCATCAGAGTGATTGAGCGATTAATGTCATGGGTTCGGCAATGTATACGGTCTTAACCAATTAAATTAAGGCATATCATATATTTTTCTATATCATATTCACACATAAGCATCATTCAAATCATCCACTTTAATGCTTTTGATTAAAAAAAATACTACCAAAGATTTTTTATGTTATCTTCCTCTTTATTGTTTGTTTTTTTAATTATTTTTTCTAAGTCATAACTCCTAACCCTACACCTTAAACCCTAAAACATAACCTCTAAACCCTAAACACTAACTCTAACCATAAACTCTAAACCTAAACCATAACCCCTAATCCAAAACACTAACCCTAAATCCTAACCCTAACCCTAAACTCTAAATCTAAACCATAACCCCTAACCCTAAACACTAACTCTAACCTTAAACCAAAACCCTAACATTAACCCTAAATTCTAAACCCCAAACACTAAACATAAACAATAATCACTAACCCTAAACCCTAAACTCTAAACCCTAAACCCCAAACCTAAAAAAATAATTAAGGAAAATTTTAAAGAATAAAGAGAAAGATGACACAATAAATCTTTGGTAATATTTTTTCCTTTTTTTAAATCAAAGACATTAAATTAGATGATTTGAATAATACTTATACGTAAATATGATATGAAAAAATATATGATGTATTTTAATTTAATTGGTTGAGGATCATATCCTACGTGGTGGAACGGATTCATGTAATAATTTCTCCTAACGATGATGTTGCATGTAAACTAAAATGAAACGTAACCGAAAATTTTATAAAATACGCAATCAAGATTCTTACAATCTTGTAAAAAATTTTGTTGCGTCTCATTTTAAGGCATCTTACCTTAAAACTTCCTGACAAAATTGGGTTGAAGACTTGTCATCAAAGGTGTGTTAGATAAAGGACTCATAACCGTTGCATGTAAGACTGTCATCTCTTCTTTCGAATTCATCTTAATGTTCTCATACTCTAGGTTGAGGAGTCCAATCTTAGCTCCTTTACTTCGTTTGTCCCCTCGTATATAACTTCGAGTTTGTCCCAAACTTTCTTGACATCTTCGCAAGAGGATATCTTTTTATAGATGTCAAGATGACATGCACAAAAGAGAATGTGCAATGGTTTATAATTTAACATCATCTTCTTGTGATCTTCTATGCTCCATTTTGCCTTTGTCCTCGTGGCATAAACGGTTCATCTTCAACTATGCCCCATAGCTTGTAATCTTTAGTTTTGATGAAGTACATCATCATTATCTTTCAATGGGAATAGTTTGACTCGTTAGAGAAAAGAGGTTTGTCAATAGAAACTATCGTGAATCATCTATTGATAGATAAATGGTAAAGCTTGCCGGATCGCCTCAATAGGATGTTAATCCTCTTCATTTGAGCCTCGTTCTAATACCAATTATTGAGTTTGATGCACAACCGATTAAACCCTGTCAAATGATGAAAAATGGGAATTTGGGTGGTTTGTGGTGGAAGCATAAATATAGAAAATTGGACACAGATTTATTGTGGTTTGACCTTCAAACAAGCATTTACATTCACTATCTTAGTTTCCCACTAAGGATTTCTCAAATTCACTAAGAATTTTTATCTTTTGACGACAAAGTGTTAACCTTACAACCTAGATTCTAACCCCGAATCTAGCATCCAAAGTTCACAAATTAAACTTTAGGAATTCACTCAGAAAATTTAGTAAACTAGTAATCCTTCTTACAAGGATAATTGTTTGCAATCTAAGCTCTCAACCAATCCTAATACACTTGAGCATACATATACATTAAGCTCACAAGTGTTGTCTACCCAAAGATTAAAAATTAAGCATTAAAACAATTCTTTCATCATATGTTGTTGACAATGGAAGCATTAGTCTTCTCTTGATGATTGAGACTTCCTTTTATCATCCTAATTGAGCTTCTAATTATTAATGATCATTGAGATTGATTTGGAGCCGTTTGGAGCTGATTTCTAGGCCATTTTTTTTCTGGTGCATATGGTATCGAAACGCATAAAAGTTGTTTCAATATTATCACTTTTGGAAATAATCGTTGGATCTGTAATTAAGAACATGTATCGAAACGCCTATAAGGCGTATCGAAACAATCATGCTTCAGTATTAAAACGGTCAATTCCCATATCGATATTGCCCCAAGTTGTTGGGTTTTTCTTATAAAATCGTTAGGGTTTTCATAAAGCCGTTAGAGGTGTATCGAAACACCTAAAAACTAGTTTCAATAATGGCGTATCAAAATCATTTTTTTTGTATTGAAACCAAATCTTCTAGTAATAAAACGTATCGAAACGCCTGGACCATTTTCTTTGAAAGCAAACAAGTTGTATCGAAACGTCTAGAAAGCGTATCAAAACATTTGTGACATTTTGTACTTTGTGACTTCTTTAAAATATTTGAAATACATTTAAAAACCTTAGAAAATGTCTCAAATTATTTTCAAGTTGTTTGGACTTAAAACCATTTTTAAAATCTTTTTAAATTAGTTCAAAATTAATTTTTAATTATTATATCAAAATATTAGTTTTACAAAAAAAATCAAAGAATTGCACGTTAAAGTACAAATCGTTGCGCCTGAATCCGAAAAACATTACATTCTTTCATTATCGAATGAAAGAGATATGTAAAAGATGTTTCGAGCTTACATACGTGTTGGAGGAACAAACATAGAGATAATTATAGTTTTTGATAATGGCTCAGATTCTTTTAATATCAATCAATTAGAAGATGAAGTCGCGATGACAACATGTAATCGTATAAGACGAGAAAAGATAGAACAAATTATGGAATAACTAAACTTAACATCTAACTTAAGTAAAAATTACGAGAAACCGAATCAGATTCCTCTTCCATTCATTTTAACTAGAATGTAATGTTATTTTGGTTTTCTATTTTGTAATATTTATCGTTAAATATTCTACTAGACATAAATTTTATAACAATATAAGATACAAATAAGAAGGATTAAAAATACAAATAATATGTCAATTTTAACATACAAATAATATCCCTATTTTATAACATCATAAATTTTTTTTACTATATTTCAACATACAAATAATATCTTAATCTTGATCCAAAAAAAAAATATTATGGAGGATTAAAAATTTTTCTAGGATTATACTATCCGGTGATACCATATAACACATCTCAGTCATTATTTAGGAGAAATAATATCTCGAGAGTTGCCCTAAATATATTCCCATTCTCATCTCATCTACCATGGTAGGAGCTTCGATTACGGGTGAGCATGGTGGTCTTCATCGTGACAATGTCGATAATAAAACTTTATTTCCATCTAATAGGCCATGGTAGAAGCTTTGAATCTGGGTGTAGACAATGGGCTTCATGGTGAATTTAATGTTAGAAACATGAGCCCGAAATAAATTTTTTTTCACTATTATAGTATTCGGTGACATTGGATACTATATATCTCAATATTGTGATTTATTGTTAAACAAAAGAATACATAAATTTTAATGGGTAAAAGAAAATCGAATGCATATAATACATTTAAATAGTAGTAGGCAGCCATTTTGAATGATTACTCAACGTAAAGAGATTAGGGTATTTATAGTGAGTAATTCACGTTCTGTATGATGCGAAATATGTGAATACTTCGCTTCCTACAATATGCGAATTTTATTATAAAAATTATAAATCATTTTTATAAAGAAAGGACAACATAAAATTTATATCACTCTCATTTTGCGTTCTACAAAATACAAAATAGTAATTTGTATATTTCAAGATGCGAGTTACGTCTACGTGTGAAAAAAGAAAATTATTTTTTTAAAATAGAATTTAAAAGGAATTATTTATCAAATAAAAAAATATCCCTCTATTAAGCCTAATATTTAAGTTTTATTTTAATTCTAAAAAATAATTCCAACTCTAACCCAATGAAACTGATGTGACGGGATGAATTAGGGTCTCACATAATCACATTAGTATTGGGAATCAACATTTCCCTCACCTGATTCGGTCAATTTTTTTAGGGAAAAAATATCTTTAGATCAGGTCAAATATTATGTCTATTTCTCTTTAGAGAATGAGTCAAGATTTAAGATTAAAAACTAAATTATATATATTTAAAAATGGAGGATAAATTTATAAAAAATAATTTTAAAAATATTTAAATATAAAGATAAAAAAAAAACTTTAAGGGTAAGAGGAATAATTGTTCCTCTTTATCCCTTGTACCTTCAAGATGAATCTACAATGAGCGTTAAATATCGTTGAATTCCACTAACATTGAACATGGTTGAACATTATTAAATTAATTAATTAATAAAAATTAAAAATTTCAATGACTCGTACCATAATTAATAATTGTATGTTGGGTCTATCACTCTTTTATTAATTGTACGTTGAGTCTTTGAGATTTTTAATTTTTATTATTTAATTTAATAATGTTCAACGATGTTCAGCGTTATCGGTGTTCAACGATGTTGAAAGTTCGTTGCAGAATTTTAATATTTAACAGTAATATTTAATTTACATAATTACATTTAAAATAAAATATTATAATTGTATTAAGATATTAAATCAAATAAATCATTTTAATATAAAATATATGGATGCATGGTTATGCTTAGTAGTAGTAGATGCGGATGGTTATGTCATCATGTCATGGCGTCGTGGTAAGGCTGCTTGGCTCAGCTACTCGGTCAAGCTGACGCGTGCACTAGTCGAGCTGATTTCACACTCAAACCCTCCGCACGCTGCTCCATTTTTTTACTCCCAAACTCTCTGTTACGGAGATTTTCTTAAGAAGATAACGGGCGAGATTTTTTTTAATACTATTAAGATGATAAATATATAATATTTGTTCACATTTTTTAAGTTTTTAATAAAATATTTATTTTATAAATAAAATTATTTTAATATAAATCTTTTTAAGATAAATATCATATTCTTTTATAAAATTTTTAATAGAATTTCGTTCTAAATCATCTAAATTGATTAATATCGCACATCTAACTAATCAAATTTTTTGTCTTAATGACTATTTAAACGGAATTAAATTATTTATTGCATGAACCAATCCATTTAAATTATATTTTTAAAATTAATAGATTCAAAGTTTTAAAAATATATACCCTTAAATTTTTATATTTTATATTTTAAAGAGCAACGTTACAAAAAATATTATAAAATGGAAGGCGAATGTTATGTTTACTTTTCTAATTAAAATTTTAAAAAACTTGAAAGAGCACCTAACTTTTTTATTTTTTATTTATTTTCATGTAATCTCTATTTGGGTTTTGTCTCCCCCAAGCTGAGATCATGGTGGCAACGTCATTTAATATCTCCTATATAGAATGAAGTTGCTATTTAAATAATATTAATTATTAAAAAATTTGTTTTTTTTAAAAAAACATAAAGTTTTATTAATGAAAGAAACAACAAATATATTCCAACCGTTTAGCGTCGACCAAACATAATCAAACTGAGATTATCTATTTTAGAAAAAGCGATCGTTATATTATTATTTTAGTTCTCATCTTTATTTTTTTTTCCCGATGTTCGATAATATTAACCTATCAATGTAGTATGCACCATATTATGTTCCCCTAGCGACAAGTCCCGCACAAGATTATTATATATTATTGGACCAACATTCACTTCATAAACATCGTATTTGAGGGGTGGTGCTCCCCCACCGGTGCCATCCATCTATTCTGTTAAACTTGTCAGTTCAATTATTTTTACCGTATTAAAAAAAATAAAAAAATCGTAAGAAATATGAGAAAAATATATTATCATCGTATTTCGTAGATTTTGAATTTTATTATACTCTTATTTTTTTTTCAAAAATCAGTTTAACACATGTAATAATTCAATAAACACTTCTTTAAAATCGAAGTCTCGATTTAATAAATTATATAATACTCTTAATCTCTAAACCATTCATGATTCACAAATATCCAAAAACTAAATGGAAACCTCAGTTGATGCAAGAACCAAGTCCCCAGTTACAACATTACAGACACTGATAACAATACCACAATCCAACATATCTAGAGACAGCTTTATTCATAGAGTACAACCACTCCTCCTTCGACTTGGTGTAAATTGTAATAATTCCTGCCATTAAGAGATAAAAACAAAGATCAGTGTTTATAAATTATATACAGTTTGTCAGAAGAGAATTAATTCTTCATGGATATCCATGCATAGACAAAGAACTTGAAGATATAAATCCAGATACCATAGCAGAATCATAAAAAATTGAAGAAGAAAATGATATGTGATGCAATTGGGAAGCTACTTAGTTTTTACGTGGATTCCATGCAGGGTTAAAATCCAGCATGCAGGACCAGATTTAGGGTTGCTGGAGTTCAGTTCAGTTCAGTGCCCTAACTAAGGGTTGAAGCTGCTTGTTTGGTTTGAAGAACACTCAAAATCTCATAACCCCTCCGAAAATTACTTCCTTTGAACCAGTAATTAAGTACCAGCTTCTTCTTCATCTTCTTCTTCATGCCCGGTAGCTTTCCAAAGGCAGTGCCTGATGCTCGAATAAGCCCATCGATATGTAGTCATGTTTTCCCTTTACATATACATACATACCTTCCTAAATCATGTTATTAAGCAGGTAGGTTTAATAACAAAAATCCATTTTTTTTAGGGTTTATAGCTTTTCCTGGCAACCCCAAATCTTACATCCTTACCAACAACAAAACAGGAAACATATTTCAATATATAAAAGCAAATTAAATGTTCAAAAAAGACACAAATTACCTGTAGGAATCTCATTCTTGAGTTTGATCAAGCTCAACATCAGCTTCCACATGGATTAATCCATTCCCACCATCATTCCCTTTCCCTTTGGTACATTTATATACCGTTGCAGATACGATGAAAGCAGACATGGCAAGCAACAGCAGAACCAGAACTGTCCACTTCCCATTAAACTTAAACGATTCGGAGATTGTAACACTCATTGTCGTTGACGATGAGGAGTTGTTGTCTGTTACCATTTTCAGTGCAAAGCTTCAACCTAGAGCAACAAAAAGGGTCGATATCTAGTATGGTGATGGAAAGCTAAAACCAACAATTGTGGGTGTGCTGCGACTGTGGGGGATATCCATTTTTCTAATTTTTTGACGTAACATATCCAATTTTTGTAGGATGGTAAAATAATACTGTAATCCTTATATAAATATAGAATGCGTAAAATTACAAGATTTTAGATAATATAAAATTAAATTATTAATAAAAAATATAGAAAATATAAAAATTTTTGAAAATTTTAGGGATACAATTGCACCGAGCACTCCTAGATTCATCTCTGAAAATAACTCATCCTCATTGTTCTTAACTTGACACGCCTAATAACAATGATTTTTAAGAAATCGGGTTTGGTATGAGATGGATTATTATAAAAATAAAGTCGAGAAAGGGTAGGTTTGAGTTTAGGGTAAAAAATTTTATCCGAACTGATTTAATATATTTATTATATTTAATATTTTTCTTAATTTTGGGGTCAAATTTAATCATTTTTAATTAAAATATCATAATTGAGTAAAAATCAAATCATGTTTTCATTATATTTTATTAAAGTATAATATAATATATTAAAATCGAATCAGAATCGATAATTTATATTTTGGGTTAAAATTAAAAAAAAAAAAAACACCCCATTCCAAAATGTGTTTAAATCTGTAATTTTATCGAGTCGTCACAGTCATTGAATTCATAAGCAGCGTGTGTCGTTGTAGGTTTATAGTTTCCTCGAAGCAACACCTCCCAGTAGTCAATGGTTGAAAAGTCTTAAATTTATGGCCGGACAAAAATACTGAGTTTTTAAATTATAAAATTTATTAAATATCTTATTATAAAATTAGAGATAAAATCAATCGAAAGAGTAATTTCAGTAAAAAAATAATAATGTTATTATAGAAAAATTTAAATTTGGGTATTATTGTTTATAAAATAATATCATAAAAGATGAGAAAAAAACATAAATTATTAATTCAGTAAGATGAGATATTAAATCTTTTAAATAAAATTAATAATATAAATTTTAATATTATAAATAAAAATTAAATAAAAAAATCACCTCCATATTAAATATTTATAAAACCGATTTAAATTATCGATCAACGTATTTATTGAGAGCTGTTTACAGGTATCTGTTTTTTTGCTTTGGTATTTATTGAAATCATGCCCCTGCAGGGGTGTTCAAAAATACTTGCCTTGAACTATTCGACCCATTGATTTGTCTACCCGATTAAAAATTATCGGGTATTTATAATGAAATATCTGATTTTTGGGTCGGGTACCTGACCCGAATTTTTTCCGGGTAGTTGGGTCAGGTCAGGACCGAAATCTTTTAAGAACCGGGTATCCAACCTGACCCGATAATTTTAATAAATATATATTTTTAAATTTTAAATTATATTTTTATTATTCTCTAAAATTAATTTTAAATCCTTAACTTGTTTTTATACTCGTATTATATACTTTTAAGTTTTGAATTTGTTAGACTTGGAGTGGCTCGATGCACAATCGAATTTACTTGCCAAGTGATGGAGAATTGGCCAATTTGGGTGGATATGTGTGGAAGCAAAAATATAGACAATGACACAAAGATTTATAGTGGTTCGGCCTCGCCTACATCCACTACCTTAGCTTCCCACTAAGGATTTTCCAAATTCACTAAGAATTTCAACCTTTTGAGGCCAAAGGGATAACCTTACAATCCTAGACTCAAACCCGAATCTAGCATCCAAAGTTCACAACCCGAACTTTGGGAATTCACTCAACAAAGAGAAAAACTTAGCAAACTTGTTTAATCTTTCTAATAAAGCTAATGTTTGCAATCTAAGCACTCACTCAATTCCTAATTACACTTGAGCATATATGACAATTAAGCTCACAAGTGTTTGTCTACCCAAATAATAAGAATTTAAGCACTAAGACAAATCTTTGATCATATTGTTGTTTACAATGAAGCATTGGTCTTCTCTTGATGCTTGAGGCTTTCTTTTATCATCCCAAATGAGCTTCTAGCCGTTGGTGACCGTTGGGATTGGTTTGGAGCCGTTTGGAGCTGATTACAAGGCTTATTTCCTCTTTTGGTGCAGACGATATCGAAACATGTGAAGGCTGTTTCGAAACAGCTGCTTTGAGAAATAGCCGTTGACCTGCATTTATGAACAGGTATCGATACCGCTCCTAGCCGTTGGGGGTTTTCATAAAATCGTTTTGACCGTTAAGGGTGTTTCGAAACAGGGTTCGAAATAGAGCATCACAGTGGCAAAAAGTTATCGATACCAGTATCGATACCACTGTGGTTTTGCCTTTGAAACCATGGTATTGAAGAACAGGTATCGAAACACCTTAAGGGTGTATCGAAACACTTGGGTTAAAAACACTTATTTGGTTTCTTTAAATCATTTAAAACATATTTAAAATCACTCAAAAACATCTTAAATATATTTTTAAGTAGTTTGGACATAAGAACCATTTTTGAAATATTTTCAAATTAGTTCAAAACTATTTTTCAATTATTATATCAAAACATTAGTTCTACAATCTCCCCCTTTTTGATATAATAAAACTAACTTGAAAAATTGTTTTTGAGATTGCTCCCCCTTTGTCAAATAAACTTTGAATTAAGAGAATTAAATACTCAAATCATTTAAGGTTCCTCTTATCCATTTGAAAAGCAATTTTTCATAACATTCTCCCCTTTTTGTTATATTAAAAATGGTTCAAACCAAGTTTGAAAAACTTTAAAGCTCATAACATAGGAGAATTTGAAAGATATAAATTGTTGGAAAAATTAAATATCAAAATATTGGTTATGAAAACAAAAACTCCCCCTTACTCAAGGCATCATTAAGTGTTAGTCCAACATATATGATAAACTAGTTGAAATAAAACAAAAATAAGCAAATAAACACAAATTCAACTAGAAATTTTACCACACTTGAACCAAAGGTAGGATGTGAAGCCTTCCTTCTTCAAGTGTCCTTCATGTGTGTATGGAGCTCCCCCTTAATCTTGCACTTTGTTGCTCATATCTCCATCACACCTAAAATGAAACAATCAAGTAAGTTTTGGTATCCAAATTGCTTTGGATCCTTTAGCATTAGACGCACATAATTTAGCCCCCTTAGGAATCAATTTTTCAATTTCATCCCTATTTGTTGAAGTGATTAGTCCTTTTGGGACCCAAACACTTCTAAAACATTTTCCATTTTCAAATCTAGGGGCACTAGATTGTTTCAAATAAAAATTTGATTTTCCCACATCATTTTTTTGAATTTCTTTGGAAATCAAATCTTTTTCCTTCTTAAGATCATCTAGAGCCATTTGATGATCTTTTTTCATCTTTTGAAGCAAATTTTGTAAATCAAAAACTTTAAGCTCAAAATCTTTTAATTTTGCTTCAATTTCGAAATTGGTTTTTGAAAGCAAATCATTTTCTAATTTAAGCTTTGAAATCATCTTTTTGTTTTTAGAAAATGAAGCCTTGAACTCAAAAGCCAATTTATCATAGGCTTCTTGTAACTCATCAAATGAATATGAATTTAAACAAGATGAGTTAGAAGTTACCTCCCCCTCATTGAGGGCCATCAAGCATAGGTTGACTTCTTCATTTTTGGTGGAGTCATCATCACTCCATGTAGCCATATATGCTTGCTTCTTGGAAGATGATCCCCTTTTGATTGACTTGTAGGAGTCCTTCATCTTCTTCTTGGATTCGTGCTTTGAGGATTTTCTACTTTTGTTTCTCACGAATCGATCGAAATCAATGAAGAGTTGGGCAAGCTCTTCATCTTCTTCACTATCCTCCTCACTTGAATCTTCAAAGTGGATACACTTGGAGGATTTTAGAGCAACGATGTTGATATTTACACCAAGCTCTTGAACCTTCTTCTTCCCCATCGCTCTAATCTCTTCCTTCTTTTTCTCCTCTTGTCTTCCTTTCATCATAATTTGATGTGTGAGGAGTGACCCCATGAGTTCATCAAGCTTGAGTGTCTTTAGATTTTTGGCTTCGATGATGGCGGTCCTTTTTGAGTCCCATGACTTGGGAAGGGAATAGATGATCTTACGAACAAGCTTCTCCTCCGGAATGATCTCTCCATATCCTCTAAGTCCATTGGTGATGGTGGAGAAACAATCAAACATCTTTGCTATGTCCTCTTCCGGATTCATCTTGAAGTTCTCATACTCTTGGTTGAGGAGTCCAATCTTGGTCTCCTTTACTTCGTTTGTTCCTTCGTATGTGACTTCTAGCTTGTCCCAAACTTCCTTGGCACTTTCAAAAGAAGATATCTTCTCATAGATGCTTGGATGGAATGCACACACAAGAATGTACAAGGCTTTGTGATTAAGCACCATCTTCTTGCGATCTTCCACGCTCCATTCCGCCTTTATTCCTTTTGGCACAAATGGTCCATCTTCAACTATATCCCATAGCTTGTAGTCTCTAGAGTTGATGAAATACTTCATCCATATCTTCCATTGGGAGTAGTTGGACCCGTCAAAGAAATGTGGCTTGTCAATGGATTGAGCCATGGAATATCGGTTGATTGTAAATTGGTCGAGCTCTCCGGATCTTCTCAATAGGATGTTAATCCTCCTCAATTGAGCCTCGCTCTGATACCAATTGTTAGACTTGGAGTGGCTCGATGCACAACCGAATTTACTTGCCAAGTGATGGAGAATTGGCCAATTTGGGTGGATATGTGTGGAAGCAAAAATATAGACAATGACACAAGGATTTATAGTGGTTCGGCCTCGCCTACATCCACTACCTTAGCTTCCCACTAAGGATTTTCCAAATTCACTAAGAATTTCAACCTTTTGAGGCCAAAGGGGTAACCTTACAATCCTAGACTCAAACCCGAATCTAGCATCCAAAGTTCACAACCCGAACTTTGGGAATTCACTCAACAAAGAGAAAAACTTAGCAAACTTGTTTAATCCTTCTAATAAAGCTAATGTTTGTAATCTAAGCACTCACTCAATTCCTAATTACACTTGAGCATATATGACAATTAAGCTTACAAGTGTTTGTCTACCCAAATAATAGGAATTTAAGCACTAAGACAAATCTTTGATCATATTGTTGTTTACAATGAAGCATTGATCTTCTCTTGATGCTTGAGGCTTCCTTTTATCATCCCAAATGAGCTTCTAACCGTTGGTGACCGTTGGGATTGGTTTGGAGCCGTTTGGAACTGATTACAAGGCTTATTTCCTCTTCTGGTGCAGGCGGTATCGAAACACGTGAAGGTTGTTTCGAAACAGCTGCTTTGGAAAATAGCCGTTGACCTGCATTTATGAACAGGTATCGATACCAGTATCGATACCGCTCCTAACCGTTTGGGGTTTTCATAAAATCGTTTTGACCGTTAGGGGTGTTTCGAAACAGGGTTTGAAACAGAGCATCACAGTGGCAAAAAGGTATCGATACCAGTATCGATACCACTGTGGTTTTGCCTTTGAAACCATGGTATTGAAGAACAGGTATCGAAACACCTTAAGGGTGTATCGAAACACCTGGGTTAAAAACACTTATTTGGTTTCTTTAAATCATTTAAAACATATTTAAAATCACTCAAAAACATCTTAAATATATTTTCAAGTAGTTTGGACATAAGAACCATTTTTGAAATATTTTCAAATTAGTCCAAAACTATTTTTCAATTATCATATCAAAACATTAGTTCTACAGAATTTTTCATAAATATTTATATTGATTTGTCAATATGAGATTTTAAAGAAAAAATATGATCGAGAATAATATATTTTTTTATCGATAAACTTTAATATATGCATATATATTCAAATATTTATTATTTAAAACCGATCTCAAATCAATAATTTTGTTTTTAAAATATGTATCATAAATTTTTAAGTATTTCTTATACATTTTTTAAAAAAATATATTTTAAAAATATAAAAAATTAAATTAGATTCCCGATACCCGATTTTATAGGTACCCAAATTTTACGTGTACCTGATTTACGGGTATCTAATTTTTATAGGTCGGATCATGAATCAATGTTTTGATACCTAAAAATTTCGGATACCTGAAATTTAGGATACTCAAAATTTTGGGTATCCGTTTATGAAGACCCCTACATGTAGGTGTTGAATTTAGGAATACTTTTGTTTCTGATTGAAATTAAGTTGAATTGATAGGCATTTGTCGGAGTGACGAAGGATTTTAATGCCATTGTTATTGCCTTTACAGGAATGGGAACATAGGAATACTTTCTGTCGAGTCGATTCAAAAATTTTAAGAGTTTTATACAGTTTATTAAAATATAGTCTTTTAAAATAATTATTCATAATCAGTGGCGGGTTCACTTGAATATAGTCTTTTAAAATAATTATTCATAATCAATGGCGGGTTCACTTGAAGCATAGGATGGACCCAGGCTCACTTTGAACTTTCTAAAATTTATATATTTGTCTTTAATCTTTTAAAATTTTATGAATTAATCCTTAAAATTTTTAAAAAATTATGAGTTGGGTCCACCCTGAAATTTTAAAATTTCATATGTACCCACCCTGAAATATTTTTCTAGATCCGCCACTATTCATAATCCTCACTGATTCTAAAGATGTAACTTTTAAAAGCAATGTCCATTTTAAGGGTCACTGTACAGTTGTTTGAAGTGCGTTTGTTTGAAACCTCATTGTATCTATAGAAACGATAGAAATAGAAATAATCAATAAGATTCTATAAACAATTGTCATATTTAGGACATAATTATAACGTTTTAACAACTATAATTCATATTTTTCAAGAGTATTTTTAAAATTGTTATAATAAATTTCGAAATTAATGAATGTACAATAAATTTTGAGACTCTATTTCTTAAAGATCATGTATAGTCTCTCTTATTACACCTGTCTAAAAACCCAATCATTTCTGTTCAACATAACTGATATAAATTTTGATTCATGCAGAAACCGATCATGTTTCTTTTTAAATATGTTTACTGTTTTCTCTTCGATTGATTTATCTGCATGTTTGCGGCATACAAAATTGTATTTTTTTTAAAGTAGGGTGATTTAAAATGAGGTTAAAACAAAATACAATTGAAATTTAGTATTGATTTTTTAATATATATCGTGTTTCTTTCAAAAAGTGTAAAAAATTCGATATATACCGAAATTTTTACGCTTTAAAAAAATTAAAATTTTATAAATAATTCGATATATACTAAAATTTTCATATTTTTTTAAGAAATTTCATATATATCAAAAAATTAATACCGAAATTCTTATAATTTTTATAATAATTTTGGTTGTGTTTCGTTTTAAGACGACTCACCCTAAAACTTCCCGACAGAACTGAGTTGAAGACTTGTCATCTGAGGTGTGCTAGATAGAGGGGACTCGTATCTTAAAAAATGTATATTTCTTGACATTGTTCCCTGCAATAAAGTAACCTAGTTAAGCTTTGAGTTCGGTCGAATTTCGAATTTTAGAGATGATATTGTTAATACAGGTAAGCGTTCGATTGAAAAAATAATTATTTGAGTTGATATGTCATATTTTGTAAGTTAAACTTTATTTTAAGAATTTTGAGTCGAGTTTTTGATTTTTTATAAAAATTTAAGTGTAATAATTTACCATGTTATAGTATGATTTAATTGTAATTTAAACGTCTTTCTCTAATCATATGATATATATGTATATATATTTTTTGATAATATTTTTTCATATTTTTATATCGCTATATATATATCATAAAAATTTGAGAGATTCATATCGAGTTTAAAAATATGTCCTTAAATTACTAAAAATTTTGATTTATTTGAAATTTGAATAATTTTAGAGTCGAGTTGAGTTATTCATTTTTTTAGTCGAGTCGAGTTTTGCTCACCCTTAATTATTGGGAGCGATAGTTACAAACTTCGAACGTAAGTTTTATATTTGAACTTGGATATGATGTTATTGAGAGGGATGACCACAAGCCGTAAAATGGATACGAATGATAGATAAGTTTTGAGTTCCGTTCAAATTTTAAATTTTAAAGATGACATTGTTAGGAGAAATAATTACGAATTTAAAATATAAATTTCGTATTTGAATTTAGATATGATATTATTGGAAGAGATGATCACGAACCGTAAAACGAACACGAATAATAAAAAATCATTAAAAATTAAACTCTCAGTCTTGCAATACCCTTGAGCTAAGTAGATCTTGTGAAGAACACAGAAAAGAAAAGACTGTTAAGAGCAGTGAAAGTTAAGTCTTTGTCTGTGTCTAGAACTTAGCCTTTTGCCTCTTCTGCTTTGGAATGGTGTGCAAGAAAGGAACTCTTCATAAGGACACTTTAAAAATTGATTAAAATAGGAGGATGGGATATTATATTTAAAAAATAATATTTTATCTTATTAATTTTTTTAATATAATTATACGTATTTAATTATTGATTGATTAATTCAAGTCAGAATTATAAAGATTTATTATAAAATAATTTTTTTAATTATTTTATTTATAATTTATGATTTAAACTTTTAATTTTATTTAAGGGATTTAATATTACATCTTATTAAATCAATTTATTGTTGATAAATATTTATTCTATTTTAAATGTTTTTATATTTATTTTGAGTTTATTTATATTTAAAATTTAAAATCAAGATTTAATTTTATTTAAGGGATTTAATATTATATCTCATTAAATTAATTTATTGTTCGAGTACCAATACTGTCAGCATAGTGATTGAACGGTCAACGTTTAATGATTGAGAGTATATATTTTATAAAATAAATACTACTACTATAATCACTATAGCTAAAATAAAAAATACCTTATATTTAACCTATAACTTAATATTCATTGAATTCAGTGACAGAATATTTTTAGAACAATACTTTACTCCACCATATTCAATCTTCAAGTTGACGTTTGGGAATCATGATGTCTATCACATGTTTGTTAAAATATCTACAAAAGGAAAATTCACGGACTGAAACATGATTCGATCACATTGCGGCGCATCACTCACTTGCTGTCCTCAAAATCAGCAAATCTTTTATCACAACAAGAAGATACTAATTTATACTTGGGGGTAAAATTGCCATAAGTTCCCAAATCATGTTCTACATTTCAAAATGGTCCCTATTCTTTTCTTTTAGATAAATAAAAAAAATTATTCATTCAAAAATACTAATAAATTGTACAAACAATAAAAAAAATCAATTATACAACCAAATAAAATTATTTATATAATTCTCTAGTTCATAGCGAGACTTGAAGAATCAAGTCATAATTTTTTCTCGATAACCTCAGTCGAACATTTATCTTTATCGAGGAGATAATGACATCCACTTACCTTAACTTACTCCATGCACTCCACCATTCCGCTCTTACCAAATAAAAAAAAAAGGTAACAACATCATGTCAGTCGAGTGATAACAATCAATGAATCTTATATTTTAAAGTATTAATATCGTATTAATTAAATCCTTTAATAATAAGACATAATATATTAAATAATTTTTTTTATAATATCAACACAGTTGATTTAAATAATAAATAATTTAGTATCGTTTAAGTAAATTTAAACTCAAAAATTTATATATACAAAAAAAAAATCGATTAAAAGTTTTATACATTAAAATTAAATATACGATACGAACCGATCTATTTCGATAAAAAAATCATTTCCCTATTATAATACCATGAATTATAATAAATTTATAAACTCTATTCCCCCATCCCTTATCCTATCTCCTCTCCCAATAAACTAATGTCAACTTTAAATTGGCAATGAATAAACAAAAGATATATAAATGAGATGTCTTTTCAAAAAGGTGAGGGACCAGGTTTTCATTTCTCTGCATCTCGGTTCTTCCTCTTTTGAGGATTAAAACAAACCACCAAAACGAACCCAATCTTCCCATTTCAGGAAACGCCATTCCCTCTTTCTGGGATTTGTTTTTTACCCAATACTCATGGAGATAGAAGCCTCTTCACCCAATCAACGCCTTCAGTTTGGGAAGATGGGATTTGGGTATAGCTTCTTTCATCTTCAACCTCTGGTTTTTTATGTTTTCTGGATTCATTTTCCAACCATGATTTCTGGGTTTTTGTTTGTTTTCTTAGGTGCCAACATTACAGGAGAAGATGTAGGATTCGAGCTCCTTGTTGCAACGAGGTTTTCCCATGTCGCCATTGCCATAACGAAGCTGTGGTATGTTCCGGTTCCCCTCTTTTGAATTCCCCTGGTTTTTAGACAACCTTTTCATCTAGGTACCTAAATATTTTTTTTTGTCAAATAGGTACTTAAAAAGTATATTTTGTGGTTAAATTAAGTACTTAAAATATATGTTTTTTCATCTAACGCTTCAAAAGTTATCTCTTTTGATATATTTTTACTTATTTGTTCTTCAGAACCTGTTGAGTAACTCTTTTGATAGGCATGACCTTGTTCGGCAAGATGTTAAGCAAGTACGACATCAAAAATCCAAGCTTGTTCAGCTTATTTTTTCTCTCCTTTATGTGTTGATTATGTTAATTTGATTCTTTTAAGGTTATTTGCTCGGTTTGTGACACGGAACAGCCGGTATGTATGTTTCAGATTGATGACATTTTTGATACAAAACATACCCATTTTTGTTGTTTCTTTCATGTTTTCAACTTTGATGTTGGATTATGTTGTTCTAGGTTGCTCAAGTTTGTTCGAATTGTGGCGTAAATATGGGAGAATACTTCTGTAAAATCTGCAACTTCTTTGATGATGATGTAAGTACACATGTATTTAGAAGAAATTATGTAGTTGACAATGTTTAGTTCATTGATGATGATGAAGTATACGTGTTCGAGACATATCTAGACATGAATATATCCGTGTCGGAAACTCGCAATCGAGTCTAAGATGTCCTTGCTTTTCCTGGATGTTTAGTTTTTGATTATATGTTATGCAGACTGAGAAAGGGCAGTTTCATTGTCTTGATTGTGGGATCTGCAGGTTAGTTTCCAAGTTTATGCATATGAAATATTTTCTTTTCAATTTCTCGAATGCAACTGATGGAACCTAATGCAATGGTGTCTGAAATAGGGTTGGTGGCCTAGAGAATTTTTTTCATTGCAAGAAGTGTGGTATGTTCTTAAACACCTTTTTTTTACGAATCTGAGTAACATAGTTTCCGAATGTCGATGTTTGGCATGGTTTCGATTCTTTGCTGTTTCTGTTTCTGCAATAATCTGTGATTGCATAGGGTCTTGCTACTCCGTTGCCTTGCGAGATAATCATACTTGTGTGGAGAACTCAATGCAGCATCACTGCCCCATATGTTACGAGGTATATGTCGTTCAATTCTTCTCTGTTTGTATCTCGATTCTCGAACGATTCTCGTTTTTTTAACGACATGTCGTTTTGTTTCTCTAGTACCTATTCGATTCGTTGAAGGATACAACCGTGATGAAATGCGGTCACACGATGCACTGCGAATGTTACGATGAGATGATAAAACGTGACAAGTGAGCGACTGCGTGTTGTTGTTCCGTCTAAAGCTCGATTCAGACATGGTTCACTTATGAAAAATCTGAGTTTCATTCCTAACTGAAATCCATTGATTTCTTCTCAGATATTGTTGTCCTATATGCTCCAAGTCGGTGATCGATATGTCCCGAGCCTGGAAGAGGATAGATGAAGAGGTAAGAGTTTAATGTCATCGAACTGTAAACGTTTTCGTGTTAAATCTGATTCGTGATCGAATAATCTTTCGTTTCGACAGATCGAAGCGACGCCAATGCCTGAGGATTACCGATTTAAGAAGGTTCATAGTTTCTATTCTTTTTTCATGTCTAAACAATATTTTGTCTCATCTTCGAGTCTCCTATACCGAGTTCGGAATGCAGGTTTGGATCCTATGCAATGACTGCAACGACACCACCGAAGTGTACTTCCACATAATCGGACAGAAATGCAGTCACTGTGAGTCGTACAACACCCGCACGATCGCCCCGCCGGAACTCCCTCAGTGAGGCGACCGTGACCAAAGAACTTAAGCCAATGAGCTCGATGTATCTAACGGTTCGGTTGTTAACCATAGAAACCGAAGACGGATTCTTCGATTTCGCATATCGTGTTTCGATCATCTCAATCTGTCATTGCCATCGGATTATTGTCGTTACCGTCTTATGATTGAAATGTGTGTGCCATTTTTATGTCTTTTGCCATGAACATTTCTCAGGTTATTTGTTCTCCATTTTGGTCTGAAACTGAAACAGCAAACGGTTCTTATACTCATATTTAAAATGTTGTATTTAAAACATTTATTTAAATTTTGTTACGTTTATAATTTAGTTTATATAAATTCATGTTCATACTATTTTTTACTGTTTTTATATTTATTTCTTAGGATTTACCTTGATTAATTTGGATTGACCAGTGTTCTACACTTAATTTTGGGTAAATTTTTCGATAAAGATTTTTAACATACATAACTCTCGGATATGAGATCTATTTATACTTTAAAAATGTGATTTATTAAGTTAAAATTTTGATTTATACTTTAAAATTAAAAAGACATAAAAGATAGTTTTCACCCTTAACGTTTATAATTTTTGTCATTTTGGACCCTATTCTTTTTTTGGAATAAATTTAGCCCTTGATCTATGTTTTTTTAACAAATAACTCATTTTTTAACTACTATGATAACTAAACCGTTAAAAATTTAATAATGGTAACATATTATATATATATATATATGTGATAATATATTTTAAATGACTTAACATCTAGTATATCAAATACATAAATGCAGGATAGAGTTTTATTCCAATCTAAAAATATAAAACAATTAAAATTTAAATAAAATATTAAAAATTATTATTATTTATTTATTAAAAATTAATTAAATCTAAAACAAAAGGCTACTAAATATTTTCAACTTTAACTATAGTAAAATCAAAATTTTATCTAAAAAGCTATGAACATAATTTGAGAAGAAAGTGTTTTGTATAATTTGTTACCGGTGAATCAAAGATAAAATTTTTTGATAATAATCAATTGGATTTTTATTATTTTAATTTTGAATTTAAGTATTTTAGTTTTAATCTAAATCGGAGTTTTAGGGTTTTATAAAGATATTTTAGTTTAGTTAGGGTTGAGAATATTTAGTAAATTTTTGTTTTGTATTTAATTAATTTTTAATATTTTATTTAAATTTAAATTTTTTATATTTTATACTGGAATAAAATTATATTCTATATATGTATATATTTAATAGTTTAGATTATATGTCATTTAAAATATATTATCACATATATATATATATGATTTGTTACCATTATTAAATTTTTAACGGTTCAGTTATCATAGTAGTTAAAAAATGAGTTATTTGTTAAAAAACATAGATCAAGGGCTAAATTTAACCCAAAAAAGAATAGGGGTCAAAATAACAAAAATTATAAACGTTAAGGGTAAAAATTATCTTTATGCCAATTAAAAATTTAAACCTTAAAAACTAATCATTATATCCTAAATACTAATATTAAATTATAAATTTTAAACCTTAAATTGAACCTCGGACCCGACTAAAACTTAAGGATAAGGGGCAACTTTTCGAATTTTAAATCAGGTAGAACATCGTCAAATGTAAATCAAATCAAATTCAAATAACTTTTTTAATTTTAGAATCAAATACAAATCAAATAAATATCCAATCCGATTTGACTCATAATTATTCCCAACTAAAATAGGAGAAATCCTACTATAAGATCACGAGAAATTATGGGACATTCTTACCACGTCATCCATTTAATTATTTTTTTATCTCATCATTTTTACCAAGTGAATATTCACTAACATTTATTATAAATCAAGTTTAAAACAGTTTTAATAAGATAAAAAAAATTAAATAGGTATTTTTATTAATTGTTCCATAAATGATATGGTAAAAAAAAATTATTAAATAGATATTTTTATTAATTGTTCCATAAATATCTTATAATATAATTTCTCATAATATCACGTTATTTAAAAAAATCATAAAAAATTCAATAGTTAACGTATCATGGTGAAAAAAAAATAGGTATACAGGTGTTGGTTGTTTTAGCCAACACGAAATTACAACTTAGTATATTTAGGCTTCCTTTATTATTGAGATTAGAAATAAATATTATAAGCAAAATAATCGTTTTAAAATTAGTGTTGCCACCTAGGGTTTTTCTAATGAGAAGCAGATTAAAATGAGGTATAATTAAAATTGTTATAAAAATTATAAAAAAAATTTTATTAATTTTTTGGTATAGATTAAAAAGTTTTATATTTTTAATAATTTTATTATATATTAAAATTTTTATATTTTTTAAAAAATAATTTTTAAAAAAAATCAATATATAATATATATATTTATAAAAATTTTGATAAATATTAAAAATTAATAACAAAAATTTTATAATTTTTATAATAATTTTAATTTCATCTTATTTTAACCCATCTCGTTTTAAAACTTTCATCGGCACCTATGGAAACATAAAAATTTTAAAAATGGCTTTGTGTCAGCGGCTAGGTTTTTATCAATTATACTAATATACCCTAAAGTGTGTTAATTTTATTAATTATTTTAAAATTTACGTGTGTGAATTTTTTAATTATTTTGACTTGACGTGCGTAAATTTGTCTAAATATTTTTTTTGTTTACAGGATAAAAAGTCAAAGACTTGTTGAACTTATTGCGGCACAAAGCAATCACGATGACGTGTTGAAAAAATAAAATATTTTTATAGGGATGATAAAGGTAAAAAATATAATATTTAAAATTAATTATAGGGACGATATTTTTTATATATAAAGACAGTTGGTTTTATTATAAAAATAAATAAATATTAAACTTATAACACAGATTTTTAATTGTAAGTACAAAATAAATACTTAATTTAAATATTTTATATAAATTAAAATAAAAAATAATTGCATAAATTCATATAATAAAATATTGAAATTTAATTAGATGATTCAAACAAAAGATAAATATAAAGTATATCAAAAATCCACAATCGAAACATTAGTGCCCTGTGTAGCTTATTGGAGAGGCTCATCGATTATGGAGGTAATGGGTTAATCTGAGTTTATTGATTTTTTTTTAAACATAAATTTTGATGCATGGTTTACCCGTAATTTGCAGGGGCGATACAGCTTTGCGCGAAACACAACAGATTGAGGGTGAAGTTCACGATCGGTTGCTGGTTGCTATGGAAGCAACAATGTCTGCGTGTGTTTGACTCGGACAACGTAATCAAAGGGGATATAGCGATAGTCGGCCAGAGGCTAACAAACGATGTGCAAAGTTATTTGTCTGTTTCGAGCGTGTTACGTAGTCCGGATGCTCCAAAACAACAATGGGGTTGCCTAGGTCGGGAATGGGTTAAGGTTAACGTGGATGGGGCAGTTGGTGGTTGTCAACACGAATTTAGAGTTTAATAATAAATAATTTATAATAAATAAAATAATTTGACAATAAAATATTAAAATATAAAAAAAATTAAAAATCAAAATCCGAAAAACCAGAACGTGGAGAGTTTCAGTTGCTAAAGATGAGGGATTTATAGCCGGTTGTTGAGGATTAGATTATATTGTTAGGTAGAGTTTTTTTAGGGATTAAGAGGTTGAGGGGATTAAGATTTGATTCTGATTAGGACTTTAGGATTGAATCCCTTTAAAAGGGATTCAACTGATCGACAGTGGGGAGGATTTTTGGGGGAGATCAGAAGCTTGAATCGGAGCTAGGGTTTGGAGACTTCAATCGGCAGCAAAGGAGCTTTTTTGCAATCGGAATTCTTGGAAGGTAAGCCTTTGAACCAATTCTTCAAGTTCTTTCTCTGTTTAGATGCTTAAATTTTGGTTTAGGGGTTTCGGCCGGTGGAATTGATACTTAGGGTAGGTTTCAATCGATGTTTTTAGGGCTCTAGAGGGGTTTTCCGGTGACCTCATCGGCGTCGGAAACGGCCGCTGATGGCTTCTGGGCGACGGTCGGCGTGATTTGCGGTGGTCGGCGAACACGCCGGAGCGGCACCAGATGGTGGCGAAATGGATCGCACGGCGGTACAGGCGGCGGAGTTTAGCCGTGTTTTTCATGTTCGTCTAGAACATGAAGAACATTCAAACTGTTCTTCGTTTTTGGGCTTGTTTGATCCGTTTGGAGTTAGATTTCTGGAAAATTTGTGTTTATCTCAGAGGATTTGTTGGGTTGGGCGAGTTGAACCGAGTTGGTCTCGGTACAAATGACCGAGCCAACTCGGCATAGGAGAGTTTTGTTAGGTGGTAAAACGCTACCGTTTTGGCAGCTTGTTTTGGGTGGATCGGATCCGGGTTAACCCGGATCCGCGTTTTTTTAAAACTAATGGTTAATTAGCCTTTTAGCCCCTTTAGGTTTAAACCGCTTTTCAAATTTAGTCCCTAAAATCCCTGTTTATCCCCCTAAACCCTTAGATGTCATTCAATTAGGTCCCTAGACTCCTAATTAGACCCCCTAGATTTAAAATTAAATTATTTTAGACTTAATTAGGGCTTAAAATTAACTTTTAAAGACTTAAAAAATTTAATTAGGTTCTAAATTTGAATTTAATTTAATTTTAAAGAAAACTTTAAGATTAATTTAACCTATTTAAATCTAATATAAAATTAATTTGACCCTAAAACTTAGAAATTAGGCTCTAATTAGGTTTAATTTAATCCTTAAAAATTTTGAAAATTATTTTAATTAATTAATTATTCTAATTAATTTTAATTAATTTCTAAAAGAAAAGTTTTAAAATTAACTTACCTTAATTAGGTTTAGTTTAGCCTTAAACCTTAAAACATTCACTTCAATTAGGCTTACTTTAATTCTTAAAAATTAGAAGATAGTTTTAATTAATTATTATAATTAATTTTAATTAATTTCTAAAGATAAGATTTAAAACTAATTAGGTCTAATTAATTAATTATTATAATTAATTTTAATTAATTTCTAAAGATAAGATTTAAAACTAATTAGGTCTAATTAGCCCAAGTTTCACCAATTAAACTTTAATTAGGTTAATTAAAAATTTAGAAATTATTTTAATTAAGACTCTTAATTAATCTTAATTTTTTAAGATAAGATTTAACAATAAACCTAATTGAATTTAATCCAAGCTTTAGAACTTAAAATTCACCAAGTTAGATTTAAATTAGGTTTTAATTAAAATTTGAAGTTAGAGAAATTTAATTAATTAATTTAATTAAAATTTCTAAAACTTTAAAATTAATTTCACACTTAATTAAATCTAATCCTTACTTTTGAAGCTTGAATCCTAGTCCCTTTTTATCTCTTCCAAAGTAAGTCATTTTTTGTACTCCTATATGACGGAAATTCTTGATGTACTTTTGTACTCCTCATGATTCTAATGAAATATCAAGTTCCTTTTATTTTGTTTTTATTTTATGATGTTCTTGCATAGCATATTTTAGGAAGATCACCTAATAAACATTTAAGTTAATTAATTAGAACCCTCTAGGACTAGTCGCTTTAATTAATTAATTGATTTAATTAGGGAGATAATTTAGTAACATAACATTTGAATCTTATGTCTCGGATACACTAAAGAGGTTGGTGTTTTGACGTACCATGATGTTGACCTAGAGAGTGTACCTTGGCATCGAATTCATGTGTTATTAAAACCTAGGATTTTGATAAAATAACTTAGGTTTAGAATTAAATAAAATTGATAGGTAAACAACTAGCGACATTAGTAACTTAGGTTTTAAACACTTAAGCAATGGAGCCTTTTTTAGGATTAGAACTTAAAATGAACAAGATAAAAATGGTCATGCATTTTGCTTTAGCCTTTTGAGGCGGAAGTTACATTCCTTTAAATTTGGGTGAGGTTTCCTATCTAGAGGACGTCTTGTTCAACTCAAGTTTAAAGGTGGTGTAACTTCTAAATCAAAAGGATATCCAAAATTCAAATAATGTTCAATTAACAATGAAAAATTAAATTAATATCTATCTTCAAAGTATCAATGTCACGTAATGTATTTCAAGGTACCAATTTTTGGGCGTTTGTAAGGGTCATCCTTACACGTAACCGACTCCCGAACCCAACGTTTTTAAATGAACCTCTGGTTTATTTTTATGGTGTCTGGCCTACCTAAGTGGCCGGTGGCGACTCCAAGTCATTTTTTTCAAAATTAAATTATATTTTTCTTATAATTTTGGGTTTTTCTTGATAAAATTCATATTTTCAAAATTAATAGCCAAGTCATTTTCACCTAAAATCGCGTTTTTTAAGAGGTCGCGACAGCTTGGAGACTCCGTTGGGGACTTAAAAAATTTAATTTTTTGTGATTCAGGCCTAACTTTTTTAAATTTTACGTGGCATTTTGGCATTTTGAAGATAGATATTAATTTAATTTTTTATTGTTAAGTGAACATTATTTGAATGAGGATAACTTTTTACTTTCATGATATATCTTGTCATTCATGCATAAGCTCTCAACCCGAGCTTTTACCCTTAAGTGGTAGTTAGATATTATCCGATGTGATGCTCTCCAGCTCTGAGTTTCGGATTTTTATCTCCTTCCGGTATACTAACCTTACGCATCGTGGGGTCTTCACCTCCGTTGTAAGGGACCTATACCACCGAATCGATGTCTTATCTTCATAGTAGACGGTAACGACAGTTCGGGAACCCAACGTCTAGACCAAAAAACCGCATATAGAGTAGAAACCTCCCCCTTCTAGAGTCAGACAGGAACCATAAGATAAGGCGGTATGCTGCCGAAATACCGCCAAACTTAGGATTTCTCTGTTAACATGCTCTCTGGTTATTTTACGCAATTTAGCATGCTCTCTGGTTATTTTTACGCAATTTAGCATGTTCTCTGGTTATTTTACGTAATTTAACCTGTTCTCTGGTTACTTTTCCAGCACCTTTTTATTATTTTATTTTATCTTTGTATTTATCCTACTAACACTTTTTCTTTCTGTTTTCGTTTTTTGGTCCTTTTATGCATTTTTTTTACTTGGCATATTATTTGCATGGGTATTAATTTGGAAAAAAATAAAGTTAGAAGTGTCTAAAAATGTCAGAAGGGATCATTATAGGCGAAGATAATACGGAAGTCTGGACATGGTCCAAGTCAGTTCAGCATGAGAAGGGTGACAGTTTGCCATCAGGGAATGTCTCCACACTAAAAGGGTATGTCAGAATGAGCACAAATTAGAGTCCCTGTCTCTCCGAAGTCCAAGAGATATGGGAACAGTGGAGTGATGACATGAAAGATTAGTTCAAGAAGGAGTTTGGAGATATCGCGTTGTTAGTGAAGGTCCCCATTGATAGACACCTAATGAGGGCGATGACGTAGTTCTGGAATCCCGCCTACAACTGTTTTACCTTTGGGAAGATAGACATGACACTTACGTTGGAGGAATACGAGGTTATGATCAATTGTCCGGCAATCAAGAATGATAGAATATATGTGAAGCCCAACAGCACTTCAGGTTTCAAGAAGAAATTAATGCAGATCACTGGCAAGGATAAAGAGTTTTGGGACCAGAAGGTAACGGGTCATGACCACCAAGACGTGAGCAAGGAAAGACAGAGAGTGAGTTGGAAGGTCTTCAAGGGTTTGATAGCCGCGAGCAGCGAAGAACCCACCAAAGCAAGACAGTTGGTTTTATTATAAAAATAAATAAATATTAAACTTATAACACAGATTTTTAATTATAAGTACAAAATAAATACTTAATTTAAATATTTTTATATAAATTAAAATAAAAAATAATTGCATAAAATCATATAATAAAATATTGAAATTTAATTAAATGATTCAAACAAAAGATAAATATAAAGTATATCAAAATCGACAATCGAAACATTAGTGCCCTGTGTAGCTTATTGGAGAGGCTCATCGATTATAGAGGTAATGGGTTAATTTGAGTTTATTGATTTTACTTTTAAACATGGATTTTGATGCATGGTTTACCCGTAATTTACAGGGGCGATACAGCTTTGCGCGAAACACAACAGATTGGGGGTGAAGTTCACGATCGGTTGCTGGTTGCTATGGAAGCAACGATGCCTGCGTGTGTTTGACCCAGACAACGTAATCAAAGGGATATAGTGATAGTCGGCCAGAGGCTAACAAACGATGTGCAGAGTTATTTTTCTGTTTCGAGAGTGTTGCGTGGTCCGGATGCTCCAAAACAACAATGGGGTTGCCTAGGTCGGGAATGGGTTAAGGTTAACGTGGATGGGGCAGTTGGTGGTGTGACGGGTATGGCTTCTACCAGGGGTGTCATTCGTGGTACGGATGGCGAATGGTTATTTGGCTTTAGGCGTAGTATTGAGATTTACTCGATTCTGTTATCTGAATTGTGGGCAATACATGATGGGATGGTCCATGCATGGAAGTGTGGTTTTCGTAGAGTAATTGTTGAATTCGACAATGGTCAAGCGGTGGATATTTGTCTTCGAAATACCAAGGCCTTACAAGGTGCATCGATTGTGGATTTGGTGTATGATTTGCTTGATAGGCGATGGGAGATGCAAGTGATGCGGGTGAGTCGACAATTAAACATGGTTGTGGATTGTCTTGCTGGGATGATAAGAGGTAAACCTATTGGATTGTGTGTTTATAATACACCACCTAGTGAGGTTATTCAGCTAGTTCAGACTGATTTGGTCCCTGATTAATGTCTTGTTTTCTTGTAGCCGTTTGTGGCGCTGATCTTGTAAGTACTCGCTTGTGCACTCTTTTTCCTCCATTTAGGTTTAGGGAGGTTTTTTAATGAGGCATAAGTGTGTACGCTTCTTTACCCATAAAAAAAATCGACAATCGAAAGATACAGTGACAAGTCATCGGTAATAATATTAAAAATACATACAATCCTTATGATATATTGATAAAATAGTATTTACCACAACTCAACCGCGAACAAAAAATAATGATTGTAAATACATATTTAAATCCAACTCGATTGTCCAAAATAAAAAATCAACAAGATAATAAATAAGTACAATCTTAATCGGTTGTATTATCGTTAAATTTATCCCTAAAAAATATCAAAAGCCAAAAACGATTAAACGACTGAAAAAATACAAAACATATCAAAAGAAAAAAAAATACCACAAAGATAATTATTTTATTAAAATTAAAAAAGCAATAAATAAATAAATAATAAATATAATAAAAATTAAAAAAATATAAAAAATTATCATATAATCATATTAGTATAAAGTTTTTAGATAAAAATTTAAGAGAAAATAAATAATTTAAGTAATATATTTATTTATTTATTTTTAACAAAGTAAAATCTAGTTTGTTTGTCAGTTTGTACTTAGTTTAATCTTTTTGTTCCAATTACTTAATGACACAAGACACCCTTAATTTCAAGGTAAGAAAGTGATTAGGTTTTGACTAGGAGCAACTAACAATAACAAAAGGATAAGGGTGAAAACAGTAAAAGTCAAAAGATAATAATTTCAGTAAAATTTTCAAACTTTTATTCATCTAACATAACACCTGTAGATAGGTAGACTTAAACAAGTTAGTATTTTCTAGTAATTTTAAGGTATATAAGATATATTTATTTATATTTTTTAACTTTTCGATAAGATATATATAATTTATAAATAAAATTGTTTGAACTTTAAAAAAATAAATTTTATCAAACAATATGATGATATAACAGACCGACTAATGATACATCAAAACGACATCATTTTAGAGATGAATAATTTTTTAATCTACTTGATATAGTTTTATCGATTCTTACGTTCAGTGTATACTTATAAACGAATAATTTTGTAAATTAATTCGAACTCTATTTTATTTAAATAATATAAAAAATCAATTTTCAAAGTAATTATAGTATAAGATTTTTTTTTTATAAATTCTACTTAAAAAGAGGGAGAAAAAAATATTAACTAAAAGCTTTAATCACGTACTTTAAAAATATTAACTAAAAGCTTTAATCACGTACTTTAAATTCTATTTATCTGCTCTTGTAGTTTGATTCAATCGGCGCTAGTTTCTGATCTATATTTTTGTCGGTGGTCTTCTGAAAAGTTATATCCTTACTCCGGTTGATGGTTGTTTGCCGATGAAATCAGTCTTGGGTAGCGATGTTTTTTACGTGACAGTTTGGATCGTCTACTACTCTTTCTTCCTTCTTTATGTGTCTCGTTTGGACAGAGATAAGGAGATTCAAAAAGCTTCTGAATTTTATTGGTATGCTTAATTTCATATGAATTTTATTTTTCTGTTTTTTGGGTTGTAAAATGGTTGGATTGTTTAATCTAATTTTATCACTTCTTGAAGACGATATAATTATAATTTTTATGAATTTAATAAAATTCAGTAACATTTTTTTAAAAAAATTGTTAACATAATATATGACTTTTCCTTCAACTAATTAAGACCAGTGACTATGGTTAGATATAAATAAATATAACTAATTTCGATATTTATTTGGAGACAAAAATTATATATTTAATTTATTTAAATTGATATTTGCTTAAAGAAATGAGAAAAATATTCAGAACTAAATTGGACATGGACCAAAATTTTATTTTAACTGAAGTTTTTTATCATTAAACTGCATATTTATTTATCAATAATTTATCTTTATTTAAAATTTGTGTAGATGTTAAAAAGAAGGTTTAGGAACTTTAATTGAAAACTTGTGTATAATTAAGAATAAAAAAACAATTTTAATTATTTATAAAGGCTTCGGAACTTAGACAGACCTTATTATAAAAACTTAAAAAATATATTTTTTTTTATTTTTTTTAAATCTCTAAATTTTTTATAAAAAATTGCATGAACCAACGAAATTATAAATAATTTAGCGTACGTGTAATTCCAACCAAATTTAATTTTTCTTACCAGACAAGACACGTTTGGTCTGTTGTAAAACTCCATATATACAGCACATGTACAATACAAGTTCTTCAACATTTGAGGTCAGAGATTCCAACAATGGCATCCGCTGATAAAGCTGAAGTAGTCTCGGAATCGGCACCAAAGTCCGAAGCTGCTCCGCCAGATCCGGAGGTGGCGGTGGTGGCAGCGGCTAAGTTCCGTTTCAACTATTCGTTTGTCGATGTTGCTATTAGGATCTTAGTATTAGCAGCCACTCTAACTTCTGTGGTGGTCATGGTTACCAGCGACCAAACCGAGGTGGTTCCGGTGCCGGGATTGCCCGGAGTTAGCCTCCCACTTAAAGCGAAGTTCAATCATTCACTGGCTCTCATGTAAGTATAATTTATACCAAAATTTATAAGTATATATATATATATATATATATGCATATGGTTGATATTTTAAAAGTTACAAAATTGTTAAAAAAGATTACAAAATAATTGTTAAATTTCTTAAACTATAATAAAATATTTATTAAATTTTATCAAATTGTTATATAATGGTTATTAATTTTTTTTAAACTGTTAAAATAATAATTATTAAATTAATTAAATTATTATACTATTTTACAACGTCCGATAATCATTTATATTGTTCAATAAATTTAATGATTATTTTATAATTTTTAAAAAATTAATAACCAAAACAATCATTTTTTTCATAGTTGGTCGACTATTGGTGTACTTTATTTTTATTTTTTAATCAAATTTCAAATGTTTTGAAAAATTATATTTTTTGATTATTTATATTTTAAAAGTTATAAAAATGGTTATTAAATATCTCAAATTGATATAAAATAATTAAATTTTATCAAATTGTTATATAATGTTCATTAAATCAATCAAATTGCTATATATATTATAACTTTTAATGACCATTTTGTAACAGTTCGATGAATCTAATGATCATTTTGTAACTTTTAAAAGGTTAATAACCAAAATGATCAATTTTCATATTATAGTGATTGTATTTTTCCCTTATTTTCACATCAAATTTCAAGGCTTTTTCACAGAAAATGGTAAAAATTTTAAAAATAATGTCTCGGTGACTCGAATTCAAACAACATAATTTATATATGTGTATTAATTTATTTAAATTTAAAATTAAATTAATCGAATCGAAATATCTTATTATTATTTAAAAATTATTTACATTACGCAGATACTTTGTAGCAGCATTATCAGTAACATGCTTCTACAGCATTATCACCACTTTGGCATCACTCTCAGTCATTCTCAAACCTGTTTATTCCAAAAGCTTCTTGCTCGTTTTCGCTTTCTTAGACGTGGTAAGTTATTCGATTTCAATTCGGAAAAGTTCGAATTTATTTTACTCATTGTCGATTCGAGTTCCATCTCAAACGATAGAGCTAATCAAATTTGAATTGTTTAAGTCGATTAATTATCGAGTCTAGTCGAATTTTTAAATTTATTATTAGTTTGACACCGAAAATCTTGGGTCCAATTCAAGATTGATTATAAATAATTGAGTTTAAAGTTAGGAATAAGAATTCGATCGAATTCGAGACGAGCTTAATCCTCGAATTTCTACTCAAACTTCGTACGATTCAAGCTTTAATCAACTCAATTACACCTTTATCCTAGATGTAAATGTATGAACCATTATCTCTTTACATTACAATCCGATATCGACCCTCGATCATAACGATGTAGGTGTTTGTCGGGATCGTTGCCTCGGCAACCGGCGCAGCGGGAGGTGTCGCTTATATCGGATTAAAGGGCAATAATCACGTCGGATGGACCAAAATCTGCAATGTATACGACAAGTTTTGTCGGTACAATGCAAGCGCAATCGCGCTCGCATTGTTCTCGGCCATTCTTTTCGTGTTGCTCTCGACGATGTCGACCTTCAGACTTTACAAGAAGATCCATGACTAGACAGACAGATCCTTGATCAATGTCGTCCTAGTTCTCAGCTTAAGAACATTTGATGAAGGTTTAATTTGTGTTGTTTTTATGTTCAATTAGATGATGTTTTTTGTCAGCAAAGGATGTTTTAATATATTGTCTTCAATTTGTGTTTAAGTTGGCCACTGGTGTTTATGTACTAGTTTATTTAATGACATTTAAATTATATTTCTTGTAATAAAAAAATAAATTACACAGATAATCATCATATTATGTGGTTGATATCGAAATAACCACAATACTTTAAAAAGCGTCAAATACATCGGTTAACTATTATAATGGTATCAAAATAGCCACCGATCGAACTGATGACGTGGCCGTTAAAAATAAAATAGAATAATTATACATTTACGCCCTGTTATTCATTTTTTTTTTAAATTTAATCCTAATTAAATAATTATATTATTTTATTATAATAAAATTAGGACTAAATTAAAAAAAATATGAATAACAATGAGTAAATATGTAATTATTTTATTTTATTTTTAACGGTCATATCATCAGCCCGTTAGTTTTTAACAGTCGGTAGTTATTTCGATATCATTTTAATAATTGACCGATGTATTTGATACTTTTTAAAGTATTGTGGTCATTTCGATACCAACCCCATAGTATGGTGGTTAATAGTTTTTATTTAATATTAGGATTTTTAAGTTAAAAAAAAAATACATTTTTCAAAATAAATCACACACAAAATATGAAATTTGTAATAATTAATAGTAATTACTACAAAGATTACTTAAACTAATATTTTTCTCAATGAATGAAATTTGTACATTATTATAGGTTAAATAATAAGGGTAAAATTATCATTTCTAAATTATAATTTAATTATATAATTGAGTATTAATAATATTTTATATTATTGAAAAATAGATTATTACAAAATGAGACATTAGCTTGAAAATAAAATCCATTTTGAATTCGAAGTTTTTTTCTTTATGTTAATACTTACATAACCCGAATCGATTCGATTCGGATAATAAAAATATAAATCTGTTTTAACAATCATGCATCATTTATTCACATGCAACCTTGGTGTCAAAGCTACTGAGGCAGATTGCAAAGGCTTGGAATGCAGAGATCGGATACTGGAAATCCATGGTGAAAAAATCTTTTCCGACTTTCCCGAACTGAAGGACGACCTTTCCGTTCCCTGGAGAAGCCATCAACTGGAAGTTTTTAACCGAAGCCACCGTCACTCGGCCGTGGAAGTTCAAGCACCAACAATGAAGTTGTTCATGCCACTTTGGAGCTTTATTTATCAACACCAGTGGTGCATCATTCTTTTCACCGGACTTCGATTCCGATAGACAATCGCCCGTGCTGGCCGATTTTGAATAAACGATGGGATTTGATCGGGATACCTCCGTGTTGCAGCGAGGAAACTTGCCCGGGGTTCGAGCTTCCCCTTCCGGTGCAACCGAAGTGGCAGGGATGGTTTCCATCATACACTTGATTCTCCTTGGACCCCTAGGAGTCATAAAATTATATATGATATATAATAATACGAATTAAACACGGAGATATTTCAATCGAATAGTTTCGAATAATTTTAAAATTAAACAAATTAAACACGGCGATATCCCGATCGAATTTCAATATAAAATAAATAAGAACTTACCTTATACCAAACACCTCCAATTCATATGAAATGTGAGCCATGGGACAGTCCACAAATGTGACACCAGATGAAGCTTGTTTCAAATTCGGCAGCCTTGAAGAGTGATTCCTAGCCATTTTCGAACCGTTTCGGTTCGAAGATTGCCCGTCGAATATCGTGAACCGATTCCTTAAATAATTCGATCTTTACAAAAAAAAAGACATAAAATTATTGTTTATAGTTTATATTTTCCTCGACCCTTTATTCTGTTCGAAACATTTATACTTAAAATTTACGTTTAACATATATCTAAACATACGATTACATGAAACTCGAATCAAAATCAAATAACTCGAAACTTACCTCAATTTTCCAACATAAGAACTACTCCCCTTTGACATATCCTCATCATTGAAAGAGATGATGTACTCATTGCAAGTGGCATGGCCATACTTGCGAGCAGCAAGGAGGAATTTTCCGTCCTCGGCGATATTCGTATCTGACATATATTCGATATTAATATAACTCGTATTCGAATAATATAAGTAAAAATAAAAATTCAAAGAAGAAAGAGCTTACCATTAGTTAAACCTAGGTAAAGGTAATATGTTTGATTGGATCGGTTCCGTTTTATAAAGCACTGGAGGAGACCATCCTTGGGACCAGGCTGCAAAGAGATATTTTAATTTCATCTTTAAATTATGATTTTTATTTTAAACAGGTCCTTAAACTTTTAAATATTTTAATTTTATCCTCAAATAATAACATTTATTCTAAATTAGTACTTAAGCTTTTCAACATTAAAGTTTAATATTCAAATTATTAGTACAAGCTAATCATGTATCATGTCAATAAAATCGTTATAAAAATTATTAACTATGATGTAAACACGGATGTATATTATATAATAATATGATGTGATAAAAATAATAATTCGAGATAAAATTAAAATATTTAAAAACTTAGGGACTAATTTAAAATGATGATAATAGCTCTTGGATAAAATTAAATCGTTTAAAAGTTTAAAGACCACCTTAAATTAAAAATTATAATTTAATAATAAAATTAGAATACTTAAAGATTTAGAGATTAATTTAAAATAAAAATCATAATTTAAAAATATATGACAATTAACTTTTAATTTTATATTTAATATATATTTAGGTCCGAGTATGATATTAGTAAAAAATAATTTTCTTTAAAAGATTCGAGTTCCATTATTTTTATTTACAAAATAAACCGTTAAACTATCATTTTTTATTTTAAGTCTTTAAACTAAGTTTTTTTTCCTTTTAATCCCCAAATTATTTATTTTTTTAAAAAAAAATATAATGTTTTAATATCTTATTAGTAAAAATATTGTTTTTACTTAGATAACTAGCAGACTTCGTAAATAATAATTAAAAAACTTATTTACTAAATAATAATTTAAGAATTAAAGATAAACAAAAAATATAATTAAAGGATTAATTTTTTAATTAAGCCTAAAAATACTAAAAAAAAAACAAGAACCTGTTTAACAGAGCTGGGAAAAGTTAATCTTCCTGAAATTTCCGGAATTTCAACAATGTCCTTAACGATAACTCTCCAGCTCCGGCAAACGCCGCCACAAGCCACCACTGTTTGCCTTTCAGGCCAGCAGTTTTCAGAGTCTTCGATCCTTGAGAGAACTTCCCTCAACAGCTCCGGCGGCAGGTTCGTCCAGCTACAACAATCGCCGCCGCATCCGCCGTCCCCTTCAACCACCGCTTGTTGGACCGAAACTTCTTCCGGTTGGCTCTGAACCTCCCGGCGTGACCTTAGTCTTGAGATGAAGCTGAACTTCATGAATTAACGTTAGAAATTGAAGCTGAAGTTTGTGATTTGCATGAAAACCTGAGAAAATCGTTGGGTTTTTTATTGTTTTTCAAGTTTGGAAATTTTCTACTGGATTTTTTTTCCTTTTCTGAAAAAAAAAAGTTGGTCATATATTTATCATTGGATATATAAAAATCTAAAATAATAATGATAATGACAAAATTAAATAAGAATTTTGATTTTTTTTTTATGTATACATCAATCTTTTATTTAAAATAAATAATTTTCTTTGGATATGTATTTTTTAGATATTTTTTAAAAATAGGAATGTTTTAGTGATATTTATACAAAATATTATTTTTTTTATAAAAAAAGTTTTAGGTTTTGTTTGGTAAGTTGTAATTTGAATTAAAATTAAAGATTTAATATAAAATAAAAAATTTAATTGGTTAAATTTATTAATTTAGATATTTGGTAAATAACGGGTTGATATAATAAATTTGATAAAACCTATAATTTTAAAAAGATCACATCATCTACGATCGTCGACGACGATGACAAATTGTGGTCGATAAATGAGTGGATTTATTTTTTTAGTTTATATTATTTTATATTAAATAATAAAAAAAAATATTATATTCTATTAAAATAATAATAAAATATTTGTAAATAACAAAAAAGTCCAATGTATAAATTTCAATAATTAAATAAAAATTTTAAAATTAAATGATTAAAATAAAAATAAAAAATTATTGCGCGATGAATATTATATTTTATTCTAAAAAATAGAAGATGCATAATTGTCTCCAATAGTGTTATTTTTATTTTGGTTTTTAAATAGTTTTATATTAAGTTGGTAATCAATTAATTTATAATATCAAAAAATATTTTGAAATACTTAAAAAAAACATAAAAATAATGTAAACAACTCAAAACAAAAAAAAAACATATAAATATAATAAATTAATTATAATACAATAAAATATATAAATCTAAGATAAATACATAAATTATTATTTTGAATAATTATTAAAACTATTTATTTATTCCAAATAATCCATTAAAAATGCAATGAAAGTGTGGTCTATGTGACATTTGGAATTGGACCCACCGCTCAATAATATCTTACTCCTATCATTTATAGTAGAATTTTAATCAATTTTCTTCACAATGGGCCCTTCTCCGATATTTTCCAAGACATTTATATATAAATATTAAATATTTTAATTATTTATTTTATATAATAATTATTATTTAATTTATTAATCAAATAATCTATATTAAATAACATAAAGTTTAAGATTTAAGGTTTAAATAAATTTAATTTTAATTTAATTAAAAGATTAATTAAATTATTTTATATACAATAAATTAAAATATTTAAATTATAATAAAAAATTATTTAACAAAACCCTAAACTCTAAAGTTATTTAAAATTTTAAATTATATTTAAAAGTTTTAAATGATTTTAGAGTTTAAGGTTTAGTATTTAGAAATTGTTAAATATTTTTTTATTATAATTTAAATATTTTAATTTATTATATATAAAATAATTTAATTAATATTTTAATTATATTAAAAATTAAATTTATAATTTTATATGAATAAATATAAAAATTATATTTCATATATATGTTGAAGGGATTTATATCACAAAAATTAGCTTGGCTAAGTGGTTTGGTTGTTGGGCATGGGTTCTTGAGGTTCGAGTTTTAAATCTCCACACGTGGGGATGTAAAAACCGTTACTCGGATGAGTTTTAGGTTGGGTACTGTCAGGTAGGGTAAAATCGGATATAGGTCATTTCAGGTTGATTTGATGTTTTGACTTGATTCGGGTCGGGTGCGGGTCCGTTTCAGGTCGGGTCCATTTTAGGTCAGATCCATTTCAGGTCGGATTCATTTCAGGTCGGGTTCAAAAGGTTCGGGTCCAAATCGGATAATTGACAGTTCCACTTCAGGTCGGATTCATTTTAAGTCGATTTTGTTTCAGGTCGAATTATTCTTGATTTTATATTCTAGTAATTTAAATTATTAATTTTAATTTTGTATAAATACGTAAAAAAACGAATAAATATTAGACCATAAAGTTAAATATTAAATTTTGAAATTTAAAAAAAAATCAACATTAACTTGTAAGGACTCAAATACAAAAATTAAAAATTAGAAACATTAAAGTAAATTAGAAAAATCAGTAATAATCAATTCAAAAAAAAAACTTGTAAGTTATAAGGACTAAATTATAAAAATTATAACTTAATAATAATTAAAATTATTAAAAATTTATCTTTAATACATTACAAATTTATAATTATACTATAGTTTAATATAGGTATAAAGATAATTTTAGCCCTTAACGTTTATAGTTTTTGTCGTTTTGGCCCTTATTCTTTTTTTGGGATAAACTTAGCCCTTAACTTATATCTTTTTAACAAATAGCTTATTTTTTAACTAGATTGATGACTGGACCGTTAAAAATTTAACGATGATATATATATGGAATATAATTTTAAATGACATGGAATGTAACCTATCAAATATATATATATATATGGAATATAATTTTATTCTAATATAAAATATAAAACATTTAAAATTCAAATAAAATATTAAAAATTAATTAATTCTAAAATAAAAATTATAAAATATTCTTAACCCTAACTACGATAAAATCAAAATCTTATTCGAATTATGTTTATATTTTTTTATTATATTTTAAAATTAAAAAATAAATAACATATTTTTTAAAATTTTTACATAATTATTGTGACACAATTGTCTCAGGGAAACCTTTTTCCCGTGAATTTGGTTTATTGTATGTAATATTTAAGATTAAATGCGATGAATTTTGTATTATTTAAATTATTGTCTAGAATTTGACATTTGAAATATTTTTTATATAATAAAAAATGAAATATTATATTAGTTTATGATATTTTATTTATATAATATTATTCCCGTTATTTTTTATTTGTTCATACATCTTAAATAAAAAATAATTACAATACACTATGATTACAAATTCTAAAATAAAAATATAAACATAATTCGAATATGATTTTGATTTTATCGTAGTTAGGATTAAAAATATTTAATAATATTTTATTTTAGAATTAATTAATTTTTAATATTTTATTTGAATTTTAATTGTTTTATATTTTTATATTAGAATAAAATTATATTTTATATATATATGTATTTGATAGGTTACATTCCATTTCATTTAAAATTATATTCCATATATATATCATCGTTAAATTTTTAACAGTCCAGTCATCAAGCTAGTTAAAAAATAAGCTATCTGTCAAAAAGATATAGGTTAAGGGTTAAATTTATCCCAAAAAAAGAATAAGGGCCAAAACAACAAAAACTATAAACGTTAAGGGTTAAAATTATCTTTATGCCTTTAATATATTTCAAAACCTAAAAATAAATTTTAGACAATATATAGAATTTATACTATAAATAGAATAATAGTATATATAAAATTAATACTATATAAAAAATTTATACTATATGTAGAAAATATACTATATATGGAGTAATACTATAAATGGACTAATATTATTTTTAGAAATAGAATAATACTATATATGAATTAAATATATATATGAAATAATACTATTTTTGTAAGTAAAATAATACTAGAATAAAGAATAATACTATTTATGGTATAATACTATATATATGGAAAATAAAATTATAATATATATTAAAATACGGTATACTATATACATTACACTATATATAATACATTGATAATTTAATAACTAATATAAATATTTATATAATATATATTGATAATTAGATGTCTAGTAATTAGATATGTTATTTGTATAATATATTTATAAGTATAAAATTATTAATTATACATAACTACATAAATACATTCTAACATTCATATATATAATATGTGTATCAATGTATGTTATATATATACATAGTGATAGTAGATTAGTATTTAGTAGTAGTAATAATATTATACATAGTACATTAATATATTAATATATATATCAATAATTCAATATATCATATATGTATGTTATATATATATATAATAATTAGTAGATGTATATTATATACTATGTATATATAACATATGTATATGTATAATTGTATATAGTAATTAGTATATAATACATGTATATATGTATATATATCATATATGCATGTTATATCAATGTGTAATTATAAATTATGTATATGTATATATACATTAGTATATAGTACATGTATATATTAATATATATGTATCATGTATGCTATAATCTATATGTATATGTACTATATATATGTATGTTATATGTATATATATAATATATTATACATATATCATACATGTTAACATGCATATTAATTTTTAATATATAGTATTAGTAGTTTAGTACATGCATTATATGTATGTATGTTAATAACTTAATATGTCACATGTGTTAGGATGTATTAGTATATTATACATATATATACATATGTATGTTAATAATGTAAATATGTAATGTTATATATTATATGTATACGTATTATATTAATATATATGTATGTTATATGTATATGTATTATAGATATATACATTATATATATCATACATACATATTTATTTTTAATGTATATATATGTATCATATTATACATGTATATATAATATGTATTATACATATACTATATATACATATATATAATATACATATGTAATATGTACTATACATATATTATATATATAATATACATATATAATATATATAAATACGTATATATTATATAACATATTATATATATGTATGTATAAATATATATATATGTATGTATGCTTATAATATATAATATAGTATATATTATAATATACTTCTAAAATAAAAAATTTCATCAAATCCCCCGACAAAGTCAAAAACAAAATCTGTCCCGAAAAAATCAAAATCCCGCCCCCTCCTTCGATAAAATCAAAATCCCGCCTCCCCCCTCGATAAAATCAAAATCCACCTCCCCCTTCAAAAAAAAATTCACCTCTCGACAAAGTCAAAATCAAAATCTTCTTGTCCTGGCAAAATCAAAATCTCATCCACCCTCGGCAAAATCAAAATCCCCCTAAAAACTAAAATATAATATATATTAATATATATACTTATATATATATATAAGATATATATTAAATGTATACATTAATATATATTCATTTTATATATATATATATACTAGATGTATATATTAATGTATGTATATAATATACATTAATATATACTATATGTATAATATAATTTAATACATATATAATATACTTATATATATTATATTTTATGTATTAATGTATTATATATATTTATATAATATTTTTTAATGTATGTATTTAATTTAAAATTATAATTAAAACTAAATATATTAAAACTAAATAAAATAGTAAATAAATTTATTTAATTAAATATATAATATTATTTTTAAATATTATTTTTAAAATAATTATCATGTCTAATTCTATTTTTTAAGTCTAATTATATTTACCAATATTTTAAATTCATCAAATTATAGTACATCTAATTATATGTTATGTAAATATTAAGTTTCGTTAATATTAGTTCATGTCAATAACAGGTCGGGTACAAAACAAGTCGGGTTATTTATCAGGTCGGGTTCAAAACAAGTTGAGTTCAAAATAGGTCGGATAAAATCAGTTATCGGACCGATTCAGTCAAGTAATATCGGTTATTTGACAGGTCAGACTCGGGTTCGGGTTTGCTTCAGTCGGATACAGGTCGAGTTTCAGGTCTATAGTAATAGGTTGAAATCGGGTTCAGGTCCTTCTCAGTCGGATACAGTTCAGGTTCGGTTACTACAGTAATAAGTACAACTCGGGTTCGGGTCAACAACAGTCAGATACAGATCAGGTTCAGGTCATTACATCCTCAGGTCAAACCAAGTTTTGACACGAACAAGTTTCAGGCGGGTTTACAGGTTGGGTCAACTTTATCCACACGTGCCACTATCTCGTTGAAGAAAGAAAATAAATTAAATATATATAAAAAAGTTCTCCAATAAGATGGTGACACATATCATCATCTATATTATTTTATTATAATAAAATTAAAGTTAAATTAAAAAATGTATGAATAACATGGAGTAAATGTGTAATTATTTTATTTTATTTTTAATTGCACATCATCAGTCTGTTAACTTTTAACGATCGAAGACTATATTGATATCATTTTAATAGTTGACTGTTGTATTTGACACTTTTTAAAGTATTGAGACTATTTTAACACCGACCCTATAATATATGACTATCTATATAATATACTTTAGTTATAATAATAATTAATTAATAAAATATTAAATTAATTATTTAAAGTAATAAAATAAACTTTTATTTTATAAGATTTATTTTTCAGTTCTTGTTTGAGATCTTAAAAATGTCCAAACGATTCTGATGTTAGTACATGAAATAATCACCTTAAAATATCATAATTATTCAGATTTTAAGATCATAAACGATTTTGCTTCCGACATGAATGAGTTTTTTACGAAGCACAAAATCAATATCAATAGGTTCAACACGAACCATCTTATCTTAATGAATAAAAGAATAATTGTCGTTTTTGGAGGTCGCAGATAGAGACGAAGGCAGGATTTGAGATTGAGAGAAAAAATATAAATGTTTAAAAGTAGGAGGACAAATTCATAAAAAAAATAATTTAAAACAAAATAAATAGAGGACAAAAGTAAAAAAAAAAAAAATCTTGAGGGTGGGGAGGGCCCCACCCCATATAGTTTCGTCATTAGTCACCTGTTCGAACACCGATAATACAATACAATGATTGAACGATTAATGTCTAATAATTAAGAATATATTCTAAAACAGATTATATTGTAACTTATATAGTTACTTATATATATTATTTTTAATATTTTTAAATAATAATTTCAAAATTTAGAATACCAAAAGAAAAAATTAAAATTCATAAAAATAAAACCCCATTAATTTTTTTAGTTGATCACATTAATTTCAAATATATTTGTCTAAGAAACTTGGAAGTAATCTTCATAAACGTAACATCTAAGATATAAAAAATATTAATTTCAGAACCACGAAGTGGACTTTACGTATGATGAAGGCTTGGTAACAAAAAAAAATTAATGAAATTAATAATATTTTTTTAATTAAATTAAAAAAAATCATCTAATATTAAGAGATAAATGAGGATATTAAGGAACCGTCTCTTAAAATTTTAAAATTTATATATAATTTAAAAGAATTTATATATTTTGTTAGTAAAATCTATTTTTATCCTTAAAATTATATAAGTTCATCCGCAACGTAAAATCTTTTGTCCGTCAACAACCGATCAAATCTATGATCCCATTTTTTCAAATACATTTAACGATTTAAAAGAACGTCTGACTGCCGTTTTTTTTATCAAATAATCAATAGTTTAACTATGAACGAGTGTGTCTAATAATATTTTTTAAATTTATTTTATTGTCATATGAGATCTTTTGTTCTTTCGCCCGATAAGACATTTTATTTTTCGTAAAAGAACAATTAAATTATTAAAAATTTATAACATAGAGTCTAATGAAATGCAATTAGAGATTATTTTATTTTTTTAGATATCTAAATTAATATTTTTAATTAAAATGATTTATAGTTGACTTGATTGGACCGCATTTAGTGATTATTCTAAGTTCCTATGTAAAAATTTATTATAATAATCTATGGAGCTAAGACTCAGTAAGGTTGTGGTTATTTGTAATATATTTTAATATTTAAATTAAATTAATCGATTAATATTTTATATATAAATACTTGTACCAACAAAAGAATGAAAAAAATTATGAATTTAGATTTATTTATTTTATATTTTAAAAAAATATATAAAACGATAAATTATACAAAATACCATTAAATTTTATAATTTAATTTTGTTTATATTTATTAAACTAAAAATCAATACTATTTTAATCTTAAATTTTATTTTAAACTTTAATTATGTCACTTAACCATTAAAATTAACGAAATCTTTATGTTTCACGTGTAATAAATTAAAAAAAATTAATGAATGAATAATATAATTAAAGTTTAAAGTAAAATTTGATATTAATTTTTAATTAGTAATATAATTAATATTAATTTCTATTTTAATAATATAAAATAATATTATTTTACGTAAAAAAGTCCCATTAAAATATCCTCATTGACGCGTAGTCGACAAAATATACCTTCGACGTGGGCACCTTCCTTTCATTTTGCCTTTCTCGTCTCTCCAATCAATGAGATATAATCAAATGCATCCGATACCACAAAACCCAAATCAATCAAAGCCATTCATTAAAATACTTCTTCTCTACCAGATATTATCAACGGTCGAAATTGGTTTCAAGACTTTGAACTATCTTTTTCGGCGTAATGTACAAATCTCTGTCTGCCATCTCTTGGCTTTCCTTTCTCTGTCACTCTCTGAACTGCAACAATTTGTATATTCTCTCTGCGGTTCACTCATTTTTTCCTCCTTTTTTAAGAATTTAAATTATAATATTTCAGGTTTTGGGGAAAAAATTAGCAGATTCTGCATTTCGTTGCTCAAGTTCTTACGAATCAGATTCGCGATTGGAGTGTTATGATCTGAAACCAGTGTTATTCTCGGTTTACATGTTTGAGATTCGGAAGTTGAGTTGAGGTGAGTTGGATTCTGACTCGGTTTTTTATTTAAAAGCTGTCGAGGTAGTTCTGTTTGGCTGGCAAGAACAAGAGGGAAAAAATGAGAATTAGTTCACATGTTTTAGTTTCTTTGAATTATTTAGTTTTTCCTTTACTTGTTGATTTTGATTGCCGGTTCCTCTCACTTACATTTCATGTTTCTCTGCAACGAAACTATAAATTTCTAGAAACTGAACTATATTGTTTATTGACTGATCCAAGCATTTGTTTTTTTTTTTTAAAAAAAATTCAACAGATTTTCAGTGAGGTTAGAAGCTGAAACTGGAAGATCTCTGAAACGAGAGTTTTCGGATCCAAATCAAATACTTAGGGAAATTGAATTATAATAGAAGTCAGACTCTTGAGATATTATCTAAACTGAACTCTTAGGTCGTACTTTAAACTAATTGATTCTAGATTGTTAGTAGTATACCATGGCGACCGGGATCCTAAACTCTGTTTTAGCCTCCGATCATGGCTCAGTGGTTTCTATGAACTTATTCGTAGCGCTTCTTTGCGGTTGTATTGTGATCGGTCATTTACTAGAGGAAAGCCGATGGATGAACGAGTCCATTACCGCCCTTGCCATTGTAAGTTGTAATTTTGCACGCACACATGTATATTGTACTATCGTTAAAGAGAAAAAAAGCTTTAATTTCCATGATTTTGGTTTATTTTAATGGCAGGGGGTGTGCACTGGAGTTGTAATTTTGCTTACAACAGGAGGGAAAAGCTCTCATCTGTTAGTTTTCAGTGAAGACTTGTTCTTCATTTATTTGCTTCCACCTATTATTTTTAATGCGGGGTGAGTCATTGATGTTTGCAGTCAATCTCTATTTATGCTTGTTTTCCACTAAATTTATGAGGAATAATAGATGATTTCGTTTTGGTGGTTCTCAAGTGCATTTAGCTTCTCTTTTTTTGGATGTGTGTTTTCACTTTCCTTTAGTTTTAGGATCTTGTTAGAGATATAAAACTTAGTGACAGGTAAAAGTCATAATGTATGAACAAAAATACGATTAATGCATTATTTTTCTTGAATTTTATAAAAATAATACATATAATGCAATAAAATAGCAAATCAAGAGTCACCAACATGCTCAATGATTGATATTTTTCTTTTTACCAGATTCCAAGTGAAGAAGAAGCAATTTTTCCGCAACTTTATGACAATCATGCTGTTTGGTGCAGTTGGTACTCTAATATCGTTTGCCATCATATCTGTAGGTATGTTTAGTATTTGGATGCCTTTTACATTGTTTTCATATTATTAGCAAAAATTTGTAAACGAAGCACCAATTTTATAAGTTATGCAGAAGTATGATACTTATTGTTCCGACTCTTCATTACCCTTGTTTGACATCTGTATCCAATACTATCCATATGGTATCGGGTTATGACTGTTGAAATGCATCGAAAAAATTGAATAATATTGTTACCAAACCCATACAAGATTTGACACTCACACCTGAATCCAAGTACCATAGAGTGTGATCATACTTGTTGAGCTGTACAAACATGCACATCTGCACACAAGCACACATCACACTTAGGAAAGTACTAATATATTGGCCTTATGTCATTGTGTAAGGTATTATTTCTCTGGTTAAACACATACTAACTCCTTATTGCTAACGTTTATCCTAATATCGTTTTTTTGGTCTTCTTTTATGGTGGCCTAGGTGCCATTGAGATTTTCAAGAAAATGAATATTGAGGATCTGCAAATAGGGGATTATCTTGGTAACATTCATGCCACTATCTCTTTTTCCTATATAATTGTTGTATTGTATGTTTTAGTTTTTGCTAATTCTCCTCGCTATCCAAATTGCAGCAATTGGGGCAATATTTTCAGCCACAGATTCTGTTTGCACTTTGCAAGTATGTATGTTGGAGATCTAGATTATGGTTACAATCGTTAAAACAGTAACTGTGCCGATGGTTTATCAATTTCTTGTTTGTTCAGGTTCTTAATCAAGATGAAACACCTTTATTGTACAGTCTGGTTTTCGGGGAGGGAGTTGTTAATGATGCCACATCCGTGGTTCTTTTTAACGCAATCCAGAGCTTTGACCTTTCCCACATCAACACCTCCACTGCTTTGCAATTTGTTGGAAATTTTTTGTATCTGTTCATCTCAAGTACTTTGCTGGGAGTTTTGGTACGGCTTTCTTTCTATTCCCAGTTTGAGGATATACTTGATTATGGTTTGGGATTCCTTACGATCATTTTTGTTGATCTTCTGCAGACTGGACTGCTTAGTGCTTTCATTATTAAAAAGCTCTATTTTGGAAGGTTTGTTTACTAGTCCGACGTAAATAATTTTGCCTCATTTAACTTGCTGAGGATAAATTGAATTATCTAGTAATTTCATGGTATATAAATGTGTGGAATAGTTGAACATTCTCAACCATAACCTATATCACTTGAACTTGGGTGTGAGTGTCGGATACGGGTATGTGTCCAACACTGGAATATTCAATTTCTTTGAAGTTTTTCCATATATTTGGAGGAATTTTGGAAGTTCATATTCCCGCACCCATGTCAGGATATGCATCATCTGGAATAGTGTCCTCATATCCTTCTCTTCTTGCAAAAACAGGCATTCAACTGATCGTGAGGTTGCTCTTATGATTCTCATGGCTTACCTCTCATATATGCTTGCCGAAGTAAGGTTTCTTAGACCTTGCAAGGCACCTCTTCAATGACGTTTTTTTCCCTTTTCTATCAAGAGGAAAGGCAATCTAATCTAATTACAATGTTTGAATTGCAGCTGTTCTATTTAAGTGGGATTCTTACGGTATTCTTTTGTGGGATTGTTATGTCTCACTATACGTGGCATAATGTTACGGAAAGTTCAAGAGTGACAACGAAGTATGTTCAGTCTCCAATATCTGTTATTTTGGATGTAGCCAACCTTTCATGTTATTGTATCTCTTACGACCAATTATTATTGTAGGCATGCTTTTGCTACTCTGTCATTTGTTGCCGAGATCTTTATCTTCCTCTATGTTGGAATGGATGCTTTGGACATTGAGAAGTGGAGAGTTATTAGTGATAGGTGAGACCAATTATACACCAGTTTTAGATCTTACCAATGACTTAAAGTTCTGGTTTGGCTATTGCCAGTTAACATAACTCTTTTTTTCTCAGCCCTGGAAAATCGGTTGGGGTGAGTTCGATTCTGTTGGGCTTGATTCTTGTGGGAAGAGCAGCCTTTGTTTTCCCTTTGTCCTTCGTATCCAACTTGATGAAGAAAGCTCCATATGAGAAAATTGGGTTCAAACAGCAGGCACGAGTTTTGAACCATTCTGTCGTGTATCTTTAGTAGGCATGAGTCTTATAAATTGATGACTCTTTGTGAACATCTATTTTGCAGATTACCATTTGGTGGGCGGGTCTTATGCGCGGTGCTGTCTCTATCGCACTTGCTTATAATCAGGTAAGAAGATTTTAACTTATTTAAACCTACATGTATATAGCTAACTTCTATATAAAATATTCAACTGATATGTATTTGAATGTTCTGATGAAAATGTAGGAAATTGTTTATGAAAATGTTGAAAACCAGTGTAGAATTGCAAGTTTTCGGCTTTCTTTTACGTAATGATGATGGAAGTTTAATATTTGTTTTTGCAGTTTACAAGTTTAGGCCATACGCAGTTGCAAGGGAATGCAATGATGATAACCAGCACGATCACGGTTGTTCTTTTCAGCACAGTGGTAAGACATGAGTCATCCGGTTAATTATTCGACAAAGCTTGATTATGATCCCTTATCTTTATTGCTGTACTTTTCATTATTTTCCCGACATCACTGTTTTTAAGCTGCAGCGAAAGGGTTAATGATACGTTCGTGAAGTTATTGCTTATTACATAATCAAGTTAAATCGAGTCCTTTGATTTTTATCGAGTTTGGGCTTTAATTTTCGAGTTCAGCTCACTAGAATGCTTCCTGTAATTACATTCGTTGAAACTATGCAGGTTTTCGGGTTGATGACTAAGCCGTTAATTAGAATCTTGCTTCCTTCGCCGAAACATCTCACCAGAATGCTTTCATCTGAACCATCCACTCCCAAATCATTCATCGTGCCACTCCTCGACAACGGTCAAGAATCCGAGGCTGACCTAGGAAACCGAAGCATAATCCGACCAAGTAGCTTAAGAATGCTTTTAACCACTCCTTCCCACACCGTACACTATTATTGGAGAAAATTCGATGATGCCTTCATGCGACCTGTATTCGGCGGAAGGGGTTTCGTTCCCTTCGTTCCCGGATCACCCACCGATCACAATGGTCACCAATGGCAATGAAAAACGAACACGAAGCCGATACAAAGCAGGCAGGTACTAGTAAAAGACTTCTTGTTCCGTAAAATCGTAGTGAAACCACGTCGAAAACCGGAGTTTCAAGTGAAGTTTGTGTCGATGTAAATTAAGTGTTTTGCAGATTGATTCTAACATCAATTTTGTCCAGCAGTAGCTGTTCATTATTTTTTTGGTTGCATTCCTGTATTTGTTGCTGTGTTGAACAGTCGGATGGTGAGATTGTTTTCTTAAGACTTAGCTGTTCAGTCAATTAAAATGATTATAAAATGTTTTTATTTTGAGTTATATATTTTTAATACACAGTTAAAGTTTTATTTTTGTTGAAATAACTATTATTCGAATAAAAATCATTAATTAACTTACGATAAATAATTTAAAATAACTTTATAAAATGACACATCAGAAAAAAAAATTATATTATATATGTTTTGTAAAGTTATTTTTGATGGATTTATCATTGTAAAGACAATATATTTGTTTAGGATGAGTCTACCACATGCGTCGAATATTGTTGAATATCACTAACGCTGAACACTGTTGAGCACTATTAAATTAATTAATAAAAACTAAAAATTTTAAGGATTAAATATATAATTTTAAATTATTTAAAATAAATATATTATATTTTAATATTTTAAAATTATTTTTAATTTAAAAATAAAAAATATTAAATCCAAAATTTAAAACCCTAAACTCAAGTTAAAATATTAAACATTAAACCCTAAAATCCAAAACACTAAATCATAAACTCTAAACCCTAAAACCATAAACCATAAAATCTAAAAATATAACTATAACCTAAACCCTAAAATAAAAAAAATAAAACTCTAAAAAGATATAAACCCTAAACTTGAAACTTAAAATTAGTTTAAGATTTAGATATAGGGTTTTTTATTATTTTAGAGTTTAGGATTTAGTGTTTATGGTTTATTATTTTTAGGGTTTTTGGTCTAGGGTTTTTGAGATTTTATATTTTAGGGTTTAGAGTTTAATGTTTAGTGATTTAGGTTTTGGGTTTAGAGTTTAAGATTTTTTAAAATTAATTTAAATTAGTATTTTATTCGATTATTTTGAAAAAATAATATATATAAAAAATAATTTAATAAAAAATATTTTAAATAATTTATAATTATATGTTGTGTCCTTAAATTTTTTAAACTTTATGAATTAGTTTAATAATGTTCAGCGATGTTCATCATTAACGATGTTCAGCGTTGTCCGACGCCCATTGTAAATTTTTTTATTTGTTTATATGTTATTGTTATTGTCATATAAGTCTGTCACGTCATTTTAAGTTATTTATTGTTAGTTGATTAATAATTTTAATCTTTAAATGTGTTATTTTGATTTAAAATAAAATATTAAAAATTAAATTATTTAAAAAATAAAGACTAAAATTACAATATAATTAAATATTATTGACATTTTTAACATTATACATTTTATAAATAATAAAATTAAAATAATAACCCTTAATTTTATTACTTGAAGGGAATATATATTTCAATAATAAATTTAATAATATATTTTTTAAACTCATGATTGTAAAATTGGGAAGAAAGACAAGAGCGAATAAAAAATAAATTGTTTAGATAAATATAAATAAAAAATATTTTTTTATAAATGATGAAAGATAGATATTATTAACACGAACATAAAAATATATATAACAATAATGGTTTATTGATAAATTGATATTATCATCTAATCGTTATATATTTTTAAATTTTTATCAATATTTATTTTGAAGGTTTAAAATAAAGATAAATTAACAAGATAACATAATAAACGTTATTTATAAAAATAACGTTAAATATAATCTAAAAAAAATCAATAATTATGAACGTCCATCAATATCTAATATAAAAATCCAAAATAAAAATATAATAAACATCCGAAGAGACAATATCGTATTCGATCTTTAAAAAAATTAAATAACTGAACAATATTAAAAAAACGACTTCAAATATAATATTAAGAAAATCGCAAAAAGAAACAAAAATATCTATTATTTTTATAAAAAAAATTACCTGTACTAAATAAAATGGTATAATATTATAATATTATTTATTATTATGTCTATATTAATTGTCATCTTTGAAAATTCTCCTTAAATTTTAGGGTTTGCACCGCAACTCATTTTTTTTATAGAATATTATAATTTTTTAATTTTGTTTAGTCAATGATTATACTGATTTTGGTGCTTATCGTTGACCACTATTTTTTTTTGTCTTTAATAAGAATAATCATATTTTTATGATATATTTATTTGTTTTTTTAGCATATTTATTTATGATTATATATATATATATATTTATTGTTTGATCGTTATTTTTATTTTATATTTTTTTAAGGTTAAATTTGATAATATTATAATTGATCAATTTACTGAAATTTTAAATTAAATTTGAATACAAAATTTATTTTTTAAAATATTTTTTTATAATGTTTAATTTTGATTTACGATTTTCAGTAATTTTTTAATAGTTTAATCACTTTTTATGGTTATTTTTTTAATGTCATCGTATTTATGTGTATCTGATTTTTCTTTGAGCCTTTTATTTTATTTTTTTATTTTTTTATGTACTATTTTTATATGATCTAAAATGTTTAATTTTTTATATCAATATTATTAGAAAGATGTTCAATATATATTTATATAATTTACGATTATATTGATAAATTTATAATATAAGATAAATGATTTCTATTAAAAATATATTAATTATACTTTTTTAAAAAATAATAAATTGGATGATTTATTTATAAGATTAAAAAACATCTTGTAATTGAAAAAATATTAGATAAATCATGTTTATGACATTATTTATGGTTCATCCAATGAGATTTATTTTTTTTAAGATAATTTTTAAATAACTATCTATCATGTAGTAAATAAGAGAAATTATTAGATGAATCTTGTTTCACCATGTCATTTGTAATCCAATTAATTTGACCCATTTATCTCAAAATAATTACTTAATAACTGGAAAATTATATCACGAGTAAGTCTTGTCAATGAGTCCAAATTATCTGTCCCTTTTCCATGCCCCCATTTATGCCCCCACTTCAAATTAGAGGGTTTAGGGTATATGGTTTAGGGATTTAGGTTAGGGTATAGAGAATTAGGGGTAGGTGTATTTTTAGGGTTAGGATTTATGATATAAAAAATATGGGTTAGGGTTTAAAATTTATTTTTTTAGTAAAATAACAAAGGGGCACAAATGGAGGCATGGTAAAGGGGCAGAAGATTTTTGCTCCTTGTCAATAGGGATGAACATTTTACTCGGCTTGATCAGGTTCTGACATGACCCGATCGTGTCAGATTTTTTTATGAAAACTCAGGTTTGGTTCGGGCCGAGTATTTTTTTTAGAGTGACATTGGGTCGGATCAGGTTCGGGGTTAGAGCATAAAATATCCTATCCGACCTAAGACTAAATATGTAATTTTTTCTATAAATTTTTAGGGATATTTATAATAATAGTCCTCTATCTATCTATTTTTTTTTATAATTAGGTCTTTAAAATTATAATTTTTTATAATTAAGTCCCATGTAATTATTTTTTTATAGTTTAGTCCCTAAAATTATTTTTTCTATAGGTCAAGTCGAAGTCGAGTTTAAGATATTTATTTTTGGGTCGGGTCGGGTCAAAATTTTTTAAAAAGAATTTTTCAGGTTGGGTCAGAGTTAGGTTTAGAATGGTTGTGTTCGGGTTGGGTTCAGGTGGGCCAAAAATCTTACTCGTGCCCATCTCTACCCGCCACGTCATCCATGTGACTAACCACTAAAAAACATTAATCTCATATTTTTTCATGTCATATTTTCCAAGTGAATCTTCACTCATATTTACTGTTAATCCATTTTAAAAACTGTTTTTTTTAGTGAAGATTCACTTGAAAATATATATGATATGGAAAAAATGATAAGATGATAGTTTTTAGTGGTTGGTCCCATGGATGATAGGCGAGACTTACCAACGATATATATTTTTTCCTAATAACTACTCACTCTCTAATTACATGTAAAAAAGAGGTGATGATTCACCTTAAAAAAAGAGATGAACGAATCTGGTTGATTGAGACCATAAATGACGTGGTGCATATAGTTCATGTAATAATTTGTCAGGAAAGAAACGAAAAATTCTTATCGAATAAATCACGAATGATATGGTAAACAAAGTTCATTTAATAATTTTTTTTAATTAGGGACTATTTGTGCATTTTACCCATAGTAAATTTATGAAACTCCAAGGGCATTTATGGAATTTAAGTCTCCAAAAATGCCCCTGAAGTTGACCAAAATCACAACCAAGTCCAGAATTGAAACATGAAAACAGTGGCAATTGCGAAATTAAGTCGCACTCAGTGCTTTTTGTTCTTCCCCAATTTTATAGTCCTTCCTCCTCCGGCTTCCGTTCCTCAAAACCCTAAATCCTTTATGTTGTTGTCGTTAAGACTTCTTCACTATTTTCTTTTGGAATTCCAGAAACAGGCAAGTTCTAATTTTCTGCTTCTTCAATTTATTGCTCTTTCAAATTTTAGTTTATTTTTTTGAATTTTTGACGACTGACGTTATTCTGGGTTTTGCGTAACCGAAATGCATATGTGTTTACTTCGTCGTTAATGCTTGTTAATGGGTCTTATGGATTTGGTTCATTTTGTTTTCATAAACGTTACTTCGTTTCTGTGTGTTAGAATTTGGGATTTAATTTAGGGTTTTAGGTTTTCATTTATGTTTAATTGATTTACTGGTTTGAAATTGTTTATAAACTAGGGTTTTGGTCTCAATGCTAGACCAAAATAGGGAATTTGTTTGGTTTCTCTCATTATTAGTAACCAAGTTAACTTGAAAACATACTTCATAACTCGTGTTGATTTGTATGGTTTTGTATTTTTCTTTTTTGCCACTGAATTGTTCTTATTCTTACTTGTGTTCTATGGACTATGGTATCATGTTAGGTTCATACATACATACATATAATATACATACGTATATACATACATATTCTGGCAGGAAATTTGGATGGATGGTTTGGTCAACTCAGAGTTATGAAAGCTTCAATTTCTTCCATCATTTCTTATTTATCCGAAGCCTCTAATCGAAATTTTTGAACCCTTAATTGTTTGTTCCATGGGATTATCTTTTAGATGTGATAATTGCTGGGATATTTTTGTTTATTATTTTTTTAAAATTCAGGTGCTTTTTTATTTTATAATCTAGAGTGTTCTTATCAAATCAATAGACTAGCCAATGGGTTTTAATTGAATTAACATGCAATGAGTACTTCGGTTGACATCGATGGCGGACTAACTTTGAAGTAGGCCATCAATGATATCAACTTCTCCTGAAGTTGGCTTTATAGTGATGTTGACTTCTCATGTTACTGTAGCAATCGCCATAGATCATGAAATAAAAAGTACCCAAATCTTGAAATAAAAAATTCAACCACAATATTACTGCAAAAAAACACCCTTCAATGCATTTCTATTAGGGAAGGCAATAGGTCGGGCCGGTTTTTGGCCGCCTCGATCCCTACCCAAAAAAAGTAAGCTACCATACCCGAACCCACCGCCCTTAAATTTTATATATCTTGCCCCACCCCGAAAATTAAAGGGTTACATCCAATCTGATCCGAAAAATTAATAAAATGTTGTATATATTATATAAAAATATATTGGGTTGTGTTGAAAAATTTTCACCCTAAACCTAAACCCGTCTTGAACTTTTTATTTCAAAACTCACCTCACACTGATACCCAAAGTTTCCACCAAAATACCCGGTCGGGTCGACTTAGGTGTGGTGCGTGTATTTTTGCCATCTCTAATTTCAAAGAATTCTGCAACTGTAGTGGTGGCAAATGGGTTGCTTGGGTCAGTTTCGATTCGGGTTATTTTGGGCATGACTACATTTGGTTCAGGTTGGGTTAGTTTTAGTTTGAGCTTATGGTGATTTGGGTCGGGTCTATTATATTAGGTTGATTGATTTTCGGGACGGTCGATAGGAGATCGGTCGGTTTCAGTTGAGTTTTCAACTGTGCCAGTTTTTTTACACCCCTATATATGACTTTACAAAGCCAATATATATATATATATATTTGTGAGTTGTGCGGTAATTTACATTTTATTTTTCTTTATTTCTTTTAATATCTTTTCTTTATTTTGGGTTGCCTTCGATTCGATTGAAATCGATTAAGGTTCATTTAGTTCGATTGAGAATCGGTTTGGGTCCATTTTGGTTTAACTAAAATTCAGGTCGATTTTGATTTGGTTCAGTTTATTTTGTATCATCATGTTTAGGTTGTTATTGGATCTCGGGTTAGGTAGATCGATTCGAATCTCGAGCCTCGAGACAAATTTGTCAGGTCTAGTTGCAAATACGTTGCCTTTTTACCCTTTTTTTAGAGCTTTGTGTTTCCGTCTTATGCACACAAATCAACTTAACTTATAACGTTAAATGTGATTGATTACTATAGATAGGATTTTGATATCTTGGGATACCTGGCTTTGTTGGATATTGGTATCATTCTAATTTGATAAAATTACTGCAGGACCCATGAGGAGGCGGGGATATGAGTTTCTTGTCTGATCTTTGACAGGTCTTGGAGGAAGAGTACCGAATTCTGTTATAGTTTAACTAAATTAGTTTACTAAAACGATCGTTTTCTCTTTTTGTGTCTGAAACCCATTCAAACAGCCCCAGTCTGGATTTTTTTGGCAATGGAGTGCAACAAGGAAGAAGCCATCAGGGCCAAAAACATTGCAGAACAGAAGATGCAGAATCGCGATTTTTCTGGGGCTCTTAAAGTTGCGATCAAGGCCAAACAACTTTTCCAGGATCTGGAGAATATTTCTCAGATGATAATGGTGTGTGATGTGCACTGTGCTGCAGAGAAACCATTTTTTGGTAATGACAAGGATTGGTATGCCATACTTAAGGTGGAGCAGACAGCCGATGAAGCTACAATAAAGAAGCAGTATAGAAAATTTGCCCTCCAACTTCACCCAGATAAGAATAAGTTTCCGGGAGCGGAAGCTGCTTTTAAGTTGATTGGGGATGCTCAGCGAACCCTTTTGGATCAAGGTAAAAGATATGCACATGACATGAAACGGAAAGCAGCTGTTAATGGACCGGCTCCGGCAGCAGCATTTCGCCCTCCACAGAATCCAAGTTGGCGCCCACACACAGCTTCTCAGAATAATATCCCCAACTTTTCTGGATTAAATTCTCAACAACAGCGACAACCTCCAACTCAAGCAGGGTTCTCCAATGGCAAGTCCACCTTTTGGACCAAGTGTCCGTACTGTACTGTTAGGTACCAGTATTATACAGAAGTACTTCACAGATCTCTTCGCTGTCAAACTTGTAACAAGTACTTTATTGCCTATGACTCGGGTGCAGTTCCGCAGGCAACTAATATGAATCAGTCGAATTTTCCCGGACAAGGAGTTGACCAGAATCAGAGGAAGTTCACTACTGAGAATGTTTTTACTGGTTTTGCTCCAAATGCTGCTAGCACTTCAGATGTCCAAACGGAAAAGGCGAATGGTAAAAGAGGAAGGAAGCAAACTGTTGAATCCAGTGAAAGCTGCGACAGTGAAAGCAGCATTGAGTCGGAGGAGGATGTGGCGATTGATGACAATGGTGAAGTTCTGTCCGGAAAGAAGGTTGATTCTCAAGTACCGCAGAATGTACGGAGATCTGGGAGGCATAAGCAAAATGTTTCTTATAAGGAAAATTTAAGTGACGAGGAGGACACAGTTAGTCCTGCAAAAAAGGCCAAGGGAAGTGGACCAGACTGTGCCACTGAAGAAATGCCTGATAAAGACAAGCCTGTACTCAAAAACCAAGTGAAAGAAGATAAGAAAGAGATGGACCACAGAGAGGGTAAACATTTTGATGCGAGCTTACCCAATGGTAAGAATACTAGGGAAGCTTCTGCTGATGACCCTGCTGTGGATGATTGTGTGTCAGATTCAAGCTCGAAAGAAGAAACAAAAGAGCCCGAGGTTTTTGCATACCCTGACCCTGAGTTTAATGACTTCGACAAAGAGAAGAAAGAAGAGTGTTTTAAAGTAGGGCAGATTTGGGCTCTGTACGATGGGCTAGATGCCATGCCTAGATTCTATGCTCGGATCAGAAAAGTCTTCTCGTCTGGGTTCAAGCTGAGGATAACTTGGCTAGAACCAGATCCAGATGACGAGGATGAAATACAATGGGTCAGTGAAGGCTTACCCGCTTCTTGTGGTAACTTCAAACACGGGGGGTCTGAAATCAGCGAAGATCGTCCAATGTTTTCCCATTTGATATCTTGGGACAAAGGAACACGTAGAGATACCTATAAGATATTTCCAAGAAAAGGAGAAACTTGGGCCCTTTTTAAGAACTGGAATATCAAATGGAAGTCTGGTGCCCAGAAATACGAGTATGAATTTGTTGAGATCTTATCAGAGAATGCTGAAGGTGTAGGAATACGGGTTTCTTACTTGACTAAGGTCAAAGGGTTTGTAAGCGTCTTCTCTCCGATGAATAAGGATACGTTTCTAATCCCACCTCATGAACTATTCATGTTTTCGCACAGGGTGCCGTCCTTTGTGCTGACCGGTGAAGAGAGACAAGGGGTGCCAAAAGGTTCATTTGAACTGGATCCAGCTTCTTTACCTGAAGAAATTTTTGTTTCCAAAGACTTGAAGGAGGGAGATAACGACAGAAATCCTTTACCTGAAGAAATTCTTGTTTCGAAGGACTTGAAGGAGGGAGGTAACGACAGAAATCCTTTACCTGAAGAAATTCTTGTTTCGAAGGACTTGAAGGAGGAAGGTCATGGCAGAAATCCTAGTAGTTCATGTCCCAGTGCTTCAGAAACGGTGAAGCCAATGGACGGATCAAATAATCCGGTTCCTTCGGTTTCGGCTTTGAAATCCTTTGAAATTCCAGAATCAGAATTCTACAATTTCGAAACTGACAGAACCAAGGAAAAGTTCCGTGTTGGTCAGATCTGGGCGTTGTATGGTGATGAGGATGGCTTGCCAAAGTAATACGGTGAGATCAAGAAAATCGACTCCCACCCTGTTTTCAAAATACATGTAAGATGGCTTTTTCCTAGCCCTTCGGAGACCACGGTCGAGTGGTCTGATCCAGACATGCCAACTTGTTGCGGGAGATTCGTCACTAGAAACAGTTCCCAGATCTACACCTCCATTGATTCCTTTTCTCATTTGTTAAAAGCAGAGCCTACCGATACAAAGGGCGAATACACCATCGTACCTAGAAGAGGCGAAATCTGGGCTTTGTACCGGAACTGGACTCGCGACATCAAATGTTCGGACTTGGAGAACTGGGGATATGACATAGTGCAGGTATTGGAGAACAACTATTTTCTCTTCAAGGTTTGTCTTCTAGACAAAGTCGACGGCTTCAATTCTGTTTTCAAACCCAAAGTAAACGGACGAACGAACGTTACACTCGAAATCCCTCTGCTCGATCAGCTCCGATTCTCTCACCAGATTCCACATTTCCAGCTAACCAACGAAAGAAATGGCAGCCTAAGAGGATGTTGGGAACTTGATCCTGCAGCATTGCCACCATATTATTTTTCATCCTAGCTTGGAAGTATCAAGTTTAGTTCTGTCTTCTCCTTTGTCTACATTATGTGTTCATTATTACCTGAAGCTCTGCAGGTGAGTGGTTTCAAAACAGAACAACTTTTGGTTACTGTAGGTGTAACTGGATGATTATGTGCTCTTAATCTCATTTAAAACATATTTTAATGTGAAACAATTGTAACATCAATATGATTTTGAGGAAATTATGTTATTCTGCCACCTCATCAGTGAGCTAAGCAGCAAATCTACATTAGGATTATAATTATATGTAATCAATGAGAAATTATTATATAGTTGTGGTTTATCTTATAATCCTGATTTATCTCGTTATTTATGATCTCATTTAATGAGATTTATTTATTTAATGATATATAAAAAATAAAAATATATTATTAGATGAAATCATAAATAATGTGAATCAGATCTATAAATATTGAGAGAAATTTAGGGGCAATTAATTAATCATATTAATGTTAAACGATAGTTAATTTGATTAACGGATTGTATTAAAATATTTAATAAAATTAATTGATAGTTAATAATTATTTGATTATTGAGGTAAGTAAATAACATACATAAATATTATTATATTTGATACTTATTTGAATAATTTAGGGTTAATAAGTGTTTATTTTATAATTTTTTTTCTCTCAGTTTGGTGGTTAACGTTTTTCGAATTACTTTAATGCCTAACATTTATTCTCTAAATCGAATTAGTTTTTTTCCATCGATGGTCGTTATAAAATTTTTGTTATTCAATAAAACATAAGTGGTTAGCTTTTTTATTTATTTAATATATATATTTTAAAATATAAATTTCTTAAAAAATTCTTTAATTTCTTTCGATCAAACTCAAATGTCTTGTCGTATGCTCACCGTTTAACATTTTCATTCTATAGCCGTTAATTAGAAACTTAACCACTCTTTTTTCTTCACTGTTTGACGTTCATTAACATATCAATAAACGATTCACTCATCGATTTTTTACGATGAGATGATGAATACTTTAATCGCGAGGGGTTAAAAAAAATAAGGGTAACTAGTGGTGGTTAAATCGATTGTCAAAGTGAAAATTTTAAAGATTTAGAGTTTAGAGGATACAATAAAATTAAAGATTTTTATTTTTTAAATTTAAAAATATGTCACATGTCTCATTTTTATTAGATAATAATTTTTTTAATATTCATCATAAAAACCTGATTTAAATTACATAATAAAACGATTAAATACCAAAATGACCTAAAAATATTAGACATCAATCTGAAAAATATAAATTAAATACTTTTTAACTATTAAATCAATAATTTATTATTATCAATATTTTGACATGTATCACCTTATGATTAATAACTAAATATTTAAAAAATAACATATAATCTAATAATAGGAAAATAAAAAATCAAGCTGTATACTATTATAAAATTTTTAATGATCGATGAGAATGTAATATTAATACTAATTTTACTAAAATAAATAGTTAAATGACTGAAATAGAAGAATACATTAATTCAGTGACTATTGGTGTATTTTACCCTTAATTAATTAAAAAAAACTAATTGCTTTGACTTGACTTCTCTGTTTATTTCTTAGCTTCTCCGTTAACTAATCGAACCACCAACCGAACCTAATTTTCTTGATTTTTAGGGTTTCTGTTGTAATGGAACAACCTTCATCTCCTCCAAAAACTACGCCACGTGTCGCTCACCGGTCTAAGGACCCCGAAATGGATGTGCATTTTCCGGTGACCGAAGCCGACCTGACTTCCTCCGTTTGGGACTGGGGCGATATCCTGGACTTCACCGTAGACGATCACTTCTCCATTTCCTTTGACGACCAAAACATATCTCCTCCTCCGTTGGAACATTCATCTCTATCGCTATCTCCAGATCCAGCTTATGGTCCCAGTCCGGATCCGGGACCAGTTCCCGGACCCGATCGTGTGAGGAAGCGGGACCCGAGGATGACTTGTTCGAATTTTCTAGCTGGTCGGGTCCCGTGTGCCTGCCCCGAGATTGACGCGCAAATGGAGAAGCTTGAAGAAGAAGAGGCAGGGGTGCCGGGAAAGAAGCGAGTCCGAACTGGACGTGTCGGGTCAGGGACGTGTCGATGCCAAGTTCCGGGTTGCGGAGCGGATATTACGGAACTTAAAGGTTACCATAGGAGGCACAGAGTTTGTCTCCAATGTGCGAACTCGAGCACCGTTTTGATCCATGGTGAAACCAAGAGATATTGCCAACAGTGTGGAAAGTAAGCTTTGCTTTAAATAGTGAGGCTATGCTTAAGTTTATTTGGTTATGATTTATGAATTATGCTTCACTGTGATTTTAAGGTTTTTCCAGTTAATATAATTGAAGACATAATTTACGGTTGCATTTTAGTAGCCATTAAGTTGTAATTCAATTTATTGTCTCTCTGAATTAACCAAGTGTAATAAGGTAGTATTTGAGAGCTTGAATTGGATTTGGGCTTCAAAAAATTGAAAAAGTAACAACTGAATGTAGCCATGAATTAACCATTCATGATTAGTTTTGAAAGTCATGGATTTGTTGGATACTTATATAGTAATGAATTTGAAATTCTTATAGATATTTTGGAATCTGAATTTCATGTTTTGTTACTTTTCAAATATGTAATGATGTTGAATCCCAATTAATTGATACATAATGTATGCTTGTCTATGTCACAATTTATTACAGCAAATGCATTCCAAGTCTAAATCTTAAAATTCATGTTCCCAAACATTGCATTATTGTTATTGGTTAATGGATGACTGATTGACTGTAGAACTAGAAGTTCTTTTTTTAGGGTGGGGTGGGGGGTGTTATTGTATTAAACTGTTTGTTTTACCTATCAATTACTTGTCAGGTTTCATCTGTTGATGGATTTTGATGAAGGGAAAAGGAGTTGCCGAAGGAAACTAGAGCGACACAACAACAGAAGGCGAAGGAAGCCTGTTGGTTCTAAGACTGCAGTCAACGAAGAACCTCGGGGAGCTGTGCAAAGTGAAGATATTGATTGTGATGGTGAAGCAGGAAAAGGTTCTATTTTGATTGAATGACCCTTTCTTGTAGGACCTGTAAATTTTCCTTGTTGAAAATAATTTTTCATTTGTGATATACAGATGATTTAAGCTTGAGTGGCCAAATAGCTGAAGAAGAACCTGCCTTTGAGTCTGAAGATGTGCTTGTTTCTTCTCATTGCTCTGATCCCATGTTGCAGAGTGCTAAAAATGATAGCGTTGTAGCTCTTATTAACCCTGAAATGGATGTAGGGAAAGCGGACTCCAAGTTTTCCATTTCTACTTACTCATCCATGGTGGGTTCTTTGATTGTTCAAGTTAGTTGTGCAGTATATTCAGTTTTATTCTTTGTAGGAAGCTTGTCAGTAATATGCATATGAATATATATTGATTTTGTGTTTTGTTATAGTGCCCTACAGGCAGGATCTCATTCAAGCTTTATGATTGGAATCCAGCAGAATTCCCACGAAGACTTCGGAACCAAGTATTTTATAGAATTATCTTACAGTTTAGTATTTAAATAAATCGAATCATCTTCATGGTTAGAGATCTGAGGAATTGATTGACATGTGGTTAACTACTTTGCAGATTTTTCAATGGTTGGCCAACATGCCTGTTGAGTTGGAAGGCTATATCCGCCCTGGTTGTACAATCTTGACCGTGTTTATTTCAATGCCAAAGAATATGTGGATAAAGGTAATGATTCAATCAGATGGTATTTATTTAATATCATTTTAGCTTATATCAGGTCACTATATTGACCATGCAGACTTGTCCTCACACATATCAATAGTTGATTTTGAAGCCAATAACATGAGAGAAGAAACGTTTTACTTACATTTCCTTAACTACATGGTGTCTTAAGTCTTTAGTTTTAATCTGTAGTGTTTGTAACCTGTATCTATTTATCAGAAATAATGATTATTTAGTATATGGTGTATGCACTAATAACTTAGAACTTAGAAAGTATATAAGAGTGCAATTTGTTGTAATGGTGGGAATTTGATGCTTACTGTGGATGTGAAGCAAGAAATGACTTCATGAATAGACATTTAAGAAATATGTCATGTTCTCTCTAATGCATCCTAGTTTGTAATTTTATAGATGTCAAGTCAATGTTAATTCAGGCAAACATTCTGCTTAATTTATTTCGTAAAAAATTATCTTCTTGCACTTGCAGTTCTGTCCTCTTTCATGATTTTGGCATGTTTCATAGGAAATTAACCTCATTTTTTCTTTCAAACAGTTATCTGAAAATCCAATGACCTACATGCATGACTTTGTTTTTACGCCTGGAAGGATGCTGTATGGGAGAGGCTTCATGACTATTCATCTTAACAACACGATTTTCCGTACCAGGAAAGGTAAGAAAAAAATGATAATTTCACTAACAATTTCACTCATGATTTCCACTTTATTTTAAATTTTGGTACCTCCCTTTGAAAAGCCTTTAAGTGGATGATTAAAACTTCTGGAAGGTAATTTGGAGTGGGTTAACTTTAACCTCATGTGTGGTCTTCTCCATCAAATAACATGTATGCTAGTTGCAGAAGTTAAGATTCCTTACAATTGATTAGGCTTGATTTCATATTTTTTTCTGCCGTACCTTCGTGGTTTAAATTGTTCAGTCTTCTAGGTGGCTACATTTGATATAGTTAGTCCTCCCGGCACTCGAACTGTGATTAAGATCTCTTTCGTGCGTAGGTGGAACTTCTTTGGTGAATATTGATGTGGAGATGCAGTCCCCTAGACTTCATTATGTCCATCCTTCATGTTTTGAGGCTGGCAAGCCAATGGAGTTTGTTGCTTGCGGAAGTAATTTGCTGCAGCCCAATTTTCGGTACAGATATTGCCTTTGTTATCGGGGGGGAGGGGATGAAGGTCTTATTGGACCTATCAGCTATATTCTTCTTTTACAACTCTTCTTCTGTGTTGTTAATGCTTAAGAAAGATGATAATTATCCCAGGTTTCTAGTATCTTTTGCTGGAAGGTATCTGCCGAATGATTATTGTGTTGCATCCACACATGTCCACGTTAAAGAGGATTCTCCTACTTGTGATCACCAATTATTCAAAATATACGTCCCTCAAACTGAACCAGATCTCTTTGGTCCCGTATTCATTGAGGTAAGAACTGTGAAAGTTCTATCTCAATATTTCGGTTGTTTTCTCATCTCAAATAGAATATCCACTGAGCATTACACTTTACAACCCATGCTTGTCTTTCTTGTTATTTAGCAGTCTTCTTCACATTCAATAGTTTTTCTTTGACTATACCTGGCAGGCCATGAGATTACAAATATATATAAACGAAAAATTCCCCCAAGTTCAGATAAAACAAATTATTATCAATCTGAATGAGGTTTTGACCTAATATGTTTAATAAATTGAGTAACTTATTGTGGCTTTTCTTTCCTTCCAATTGTGGATTTCTTTGTAGGTTGATAATCAGTCTGGATTATCAAATTTCATTCCTGTGCTAATCGGGGATAAGGAGGTTTGTTCTGAAATGAAGGCAATACAGCAGAAGTTTGATGCCTCTCTTTTTCGGGGAGGATCAAATCTTTCTTCCAATGGATCGTCATGTGAAACGTCAACTTCGCAACAAGAAGTGTATTCTGAACTTGTTTTAGATATAGCATGGTTATTGAGGGAGCCTGAACCTGAGTTTTTTCAAGAAACTACCGTCTCTTCTCAAATTCAAAGATTCAATTGTTTATTGAGCTTTCTCGTACAAGTCGAATCAACAGTCATTTTGAAGAAAGTACTACAAAACCTGATGACCGCAATGGACAAGACTGTGTTTAATGGAACTAATAATTCTGATATGATGTTACTACAGAAATATATGGATTATGCTAGAGATATCCTTAATAATAAACTTCATAAAGGTGAGAGTCCAGTGCTTCTTTCGGAGTACAGCGAGCAAGAAGGAAAATGGTTTTCCCGAAGCAGCTTAACAAATGACGGTCTCTCGATAGTTCCAAATGGTTCTCAGGTGAGGATTGAACATTTTTGTTGAATACAACAATATTTTCTTGTTTCTAAGTAAAGCACGAGGGTTTTATATGATCCATGTTATATCCATATGGCAGCTGAAAAGCTTGTATGTTACTTTGACCTTTGTTTTTCTTGAAGCATGTGTGTTCAAAAGACATGTTATCACAATACAAGTATTCGGATATAACTGTCTGAAAATCCTCTAAGTACATGAAAAAACTCGGAAAATTCTAAGATCTTTGTCTTCATGCTTGCCGTGAATTAAATGTAGGACTATATGGCATCATATTTTACATATCTATATATCTCGAAAAATTTCTGGCATAGAGTTTTCCGTGCAAAATCTGGTTTTTGAATGCATGGAATGTTTTGGTACTTATACTGATGTTTTCTTTGCAGGATTTGAAGGGAAGAACTAGTGATAAATTCGGAACAATGATGGCGTCGACTACTTTGACCAGAAGCGAGTCAGTTTCACTGTTAAACGAAGAAGTTATTATGAATGTGAACCTTAGTAAAGAGTACCCGAGAACATCATGCAGTCCCGTTTTCGCCACCACAACATTGAGATCTCGCCCGGCTGTATTTGTAATAGCCACTGCTGCCATTTGCTTAGGGATCTGTGCTGTCTTTTTTCACCCTACCAGGGTCAGTGAGTTTGCAGTAACAATACGAAGATGTTTGTCAACAGGGACGTAGGTGTCGGATATGCTCTTAAATCTGCGAGATCCCGATCAAGAGGAGTGCTACATATCTCATTTCTATATCACTGAATGCATGCATATCAGGTCTGATAATTTCCTTTTTCTAAGATCTTTTTGTGTTCAGAGGATCGCATCAAACGAGATGTTCGAGTAACATTTCCCTTGAATCCGGCAAAATCGGGAAGCCGGAGTCGGTAAGTCTCCAGCCTGAATGGAAATATGAAGGTTGTTGAATTTAGTATGAATGAAATTTTAACCTTGTTAAGCTATTTTAGGTGTTTGTGCTTTCCCTGTATTACATATCCTGAAATGTTCTCAGAAATAAAATGTAAACAATCTGTCCCTTAAGATGATTTAGAGAAAAAAAATTATGCACTTTGAAACTTAATTCCAGTCATTTACAGCTAAAAAGCAAAATAAACTTTTGTTTTTTTTTCTTAAAAGAATACATTTAATTTTTAATATAATTATCAATATTTAATTTTTTTAATATATTAATTCAAATTAAATATTGTTAAGTTCTATATTAGCAGTTTTTAATATGGATGAACGATCGTTTAGAGCCGACGTAAATTATCTTGATTATGATTATTGTTACTGGTGAACGAACGTTTTTCATTACAACAGTAAAAAAACACAATCTAAACTGTTCAAAAAACATAATAAAACTGTTCAAAAAACATAATATTTGATTTTTTCCGTCGTTCGTGCAACAAACTATTCTTCACTTTATCATTATCGTTTACTATAATATTTTAAAAACACATATGAGTATCGAATATAAATATAAAAAATACGATCCTTATGCTCGTTAAAAAATAATATTAAATTGTAATTGAATCGAATTTAATAAGTCAAATTAAATTGATTCATTCAATAAAATGTTGATTTAATAAGTTACATACTTGACTCAAACTTCAATATTTATGTTTGAGTATAAATTGAATTAAATATTTTTAATATAATTTAAAACTAAAAAAATCATACTAAAAATAAATGTCCAATTAAACTTCTTCTAAGATACTTCATTCAGAAATAAAATATTTGAATTCATTTTTATAATAATTCAGACTTAAACAAATAAATTAAATCTAAATTTAAATTCGAACTCAAATAACTCGGAAAATTGACGGACAAGTCAGGAAGAAGACCATTAATAATGGTAAAAACTTAATCCCAGAATTTTACTTGTACTTGTTTTTAACATCATAGGAAATTTGATGGGAAAATGTAGGATGAAAATAATGTGTCACCCATGTTCAGGGTTCTGCAACTGGCACAGTTCTTGGTTGCTTCCTTGCTGACACTTCATTTTCTCTCAAAGGAAGCCGTAACAAATCCCTATAAATCCCTGACTGCCGATTACACAAAAACCACCAACATCCGTTGCATCTACAACCATCATAATCCCTTTCTTATAATTTTATCGAAAAATGATCGGAACTTAATATTTTTTTATCAGATTTTCCTTATATATGTTAAGGGAGTAACTGGTAGTTTAGTGGTGCTGGTGAACTGGTTAGGTGCATGGGGAGTCTCTTACACATTCAAATTCCTCATGAGCTGGAGTTCATCAGGTGAAGGAAATAAAAAACATTGCCCAGAAAACTAAAAATGATGTTTTTTTCAGACATAAAAACTAAAACATGTTTTTTTTCCTGTTGTTTCAGGAACACTTTTATATAGCCAAATTAAGGGAAAACATCGGAAGAAATTCAGGTATGTGTCACGCTTGAAAAGAAGTAAGGTGTATTAATCCCACGTTAGAAAGAAAAAGAGAAATCTTGGGATACAAACGATGACGCTGTACATCCTATCAGACATATCTTTTAGAAAGAGAGTAATGGTTGCCGTGACAAGTGGTATCAGAATGATTCTTTAACTGTCCGATTTCATGTCAAGCGCCTATGAGAAAGATAAGCAGGAGGAATAACCATGACAAGAGGCCAATCATGAGAGCGAAAGGGCGACACGAGATTAAGTGAGGGAGGATAGAAAAGAGATAAAGTGTATTAATCCCACGTACATCAATTCATAAAGAAACAAAAAAAGGTTTAATGATTCAGAAATAACAAAAATACAATAAATTTTAAAACAATTCTTTAAATTCAGACAACTTCCCAGATCAGACAGGGAAGTGATTGGATTCCAAGAAAACTACTTCTAGGTAAAATTATGCCTTTACAAGTGATTTAACTTTGTTTTCCCCACTTGTTTAATCTGCAGTAGAGTTAATTTTGATCAAGTAAATGCTTGTCTTATATTTTCATTTATGTTTATGGATTTAAAATGAGAATTAATTATTGAAAAGTCATTTTTGTTTATTTTTGGCATAAAGATAGTTTTTAACCTTAACGTATATAATTTTTATTATTTTAGCTTTTATTTTTTTGGGGATAAATTTAATCATTAACCTTTATCTTTTTAACAAATAACTTATTTTTTAACTACCATGATAATTGAACCGTTAAATATTTAATAATGATGACATGTCATATATATGTAATAATATATTTTAAATGACTTAACATCTAGTATATCAAATACATAAACGCGGGATATAGTTTTATTCCAATCTAAAAATATAAAACAATTAAAATTTAAATAAAATATTAAAAATTAATTAAATCTAAAACAAAAGACTATTAAACATTTTCAACCTTAACTATAGTAAAATCAAAATTTTATCTAAAAAGGTATGAACATAATCTGAGAAGAAAATGTTTTGTATAGTTTATAACCGGTGAACCAATGATAATTTTTTTTGATAATAATCAATTGGATTTTTATTATTTTAATTTAGAATTTAGGTATTTTAGTTTTAATCTAAATCAAATTTTTAGGGTTTTATAAATATATTTTAGTTTAGTTAGGGTCGAGACTATTTAGTAAATTTTTGTTTTGTATTTAATTAATTTTTAATATTTTATTTTAATTTTAATTTTTTATATTTTATATTGGAATAAAATTATATTCTATATATATGTATATATTTAATAGGTTAAATTATATGTCATTTAAAATATATATATATGATATGTTACCATTATTAAATTTTTAACGGTTCAGTTATCATGGTAGTTAAAAAATAAGTTATTTATTAAAAAAACATAAATGACTAAATTTATCCCAAAAAAAGGATAGGGGCCAAAATGACAAAAATTATAAACGTTAAAGATGAAAATTATCTATATGCCTTTATTTTTTCAGAACAATTTTGATCATTTATTTCTAAAAATAATTAGTAAAACTATTAACTTTTTAATTCAACTGAAAAAATCAATGATCAAATTTGTACTGAATAAAAATAAAAGTGAATATTCTAGTATTTAACCTTTAATATAGTTAATTGTTATGACTCAATTAAAAAAATTCATAAAAACAATTTAACTTTTTAAAAAATAAAATAAATTATGAGTAAAAAAATTTAAATCAAAATAGCTTGAATAACTTAAAATTTTGATAATTAATTAATTTATTTAAAAAATTGAGTCAAATTTCTTATTTTTGCAAAAATCAAATAATTTTACAATATCTTATTTCTTTTGCTATTAAATGATTAAAAATAATAGATGACATTATTTTTTATCTTAAAAATCTCAATTTATTTTTAATTTTTAAAATCTTTTATAAATTAGTTTATTCATTAGGAATATAAACCCAGGAATTATATTTTATTATTGAATATAATTTCTCTATAAATAAATTAAACCATCAAATTATAAAGTAGTCCATAATTTCTTTATATTTATAGAAAAAGACTAGAATTTCTTAATGCACTTTTTGTAGCAATATTCCACATATCCAGTAGCTTTCTTCCTATCTGCAAAAAGAAGAGACAAAACAATGACTTTTATGGTAGCAAATTAAATGTAAATTAGATTTGATTCAAGAAAAAACGAGTGATGCTTACCGGATTTGAAGACTCCGGGCATGGATTCTGCACAACGATTAGTACACCGGAAGATCAGCACCGAGTAACGGAGTAAACATTTCGTACTGCAAACATTGGTGCATATATCAGTAAGAAGAGGGAATTTTTCTTTGCGGCATTTCGACGAACACTTGTGTTTACAAGTGTTATCTTCCGATGGCGAAGACGATGGTGCTGGAGATGGCAGAGGCGATTTGATCTGACGCAGTGCATTTATTTCGTAAGGACCTTGTTGGGATTCGAAATATTCGACGGGGTAATCAAATTCTTTGGGAAATACATTTTCAGAAACCTGAGGAGTTTTCTCGGGAAAATTCTGGGTTTCTAGCGAATTCTTAGGAAGTTCAGATTCTGGAAACAGAGAAGTTACTTCATCATTTGACTTGGGAAAATTTTGGGTTTCTAACAAATCCTGAGGAAATTCAGATTCCGAAAGCAAAGAAGGTTCATCCGGATTTGATCCGGAAAAATACTGGGGTTCGTATGAGAAATCAGAAGGATCAGAATCCCGGGAAAATTCAGTTTCAAAATCAAAAGGAACGAATCCATGAACTCGAACAGCAAGAACAACAAGCAAAGCAAAAACCAAATTGGGTATTAAAAATTCCTTCATCATTCTTTCAATTGCTTTGAAAAATGTTCAATTTTTTTTCTGAAAAATTAGAAGAAAACCCAGAAATTTATAGCCCTTGAATCGATTAAAATCCATGCCATTGATTCCTCTGTAACTGCTAATTTGCAGATGATGGATTTTAAAAGATTGAACAGAATCTCAAGTTTCCAAAATTAAAAATATTTCATATTTTATGGTGAATTAATTTCTAAATATTTTTGCTCCAATCTTTACATGATTGTTAGAATACGGAAAGAATAATTTTTTTTAGATCGTTAAATGTTTAAAATAAATGATTTAAATTAGTTATTATGTATATAATAATTTTTATATAAATAATTGTTAATCTGAATCAGTAATAGATTTAGAATTCATAAATTTATTTAACGGTGTATATATAAATTTTTAAAATTTCAAGATAGATAAAATCTTTAAATATTACAAAATTTTAAAAATTAATTTATAAAAAATAAAAAATATATATATAAATTTTAAAAAATATAGAGCGAGTTAATACCCACCCTAAAATAAGGCTGCATCCATCACTGATTTTAATTATCTGTTTTAATCATTCAACTATATAAAATTTATATATAAGGCTGTTTTAATACCCACCCTAAAATAAGGCTGCATCCATCACTGATTTTAATTATCTGTTTTAATCATTCAACTATATAAAAGAATGTATAAGATTTTAAAAAATATATATATATATTATAATTTAATATCATTCCATATATATTATATAAAAAGATTAAACTCTTTTTTTTTAAATTAATTTTTATTTATTTATTTATTGAAACTATTTATTAAATTAAAAATTCCATTACTTATCAATTCTTCAGAAAAACATACCTATGATATCACGAGAATATGATAAGAATATATATATATATATATTATATAAATTAGAGTGGTATAAAATTAAAAAAATTGATTTAATTTTAAAATGACATCATTTGATTATATTTTAGTTCGACTGTTACTAAAATTAATCTCCTTTTTAAAAATTGATAATATAAATTTTTTGAAATTAAAAATTTTGAAATAAAAATTATAAAAATCTTTTTTATCCTTAACAATTATAAAAAAAACATTTAAAAAATTTAAATTTAATATTTTTAATTTTTTTGACAAATACTACTGAATTTTGTTAAATCCATAAAAAATTATAATTACATCGTCTTCAAGAAGAAGAAGTGAAAAATTGGATTAAACAATCTAACCATTTTACAACCCAAAAAACAGAGAAATTCGAATTCTTATGAAATTAAGCATATCAATAAAATTCAGAAGCTTTTTGAATCTTCCTGTCTCTATCCAAACGAGACGCATAAAGAAAGGAGTTGTAGACAATCCAAATTGTCATGTAAAAGCATCGCTACCCAAGACTGATTTCATCGGCAAACAACCATCAACCGAAGTGGGGATATAACTTTTCGAAAGACTACCGACAAAAATATAAATCAGAAACTAGCGCCGATTGAATCAAACCACAAGAGCAGATAAATCAAACCACCGACAAACAACAATCGATCGCTAGGGTATGCTGCAACGTGCCAAGAGCAGATGAATCAAACCACAAAACAAAAACATGTCACAAGGACAGAAAACATGTTATAAAAAAAGAAATTCTTATTAAAATTAAAAATAAAAAATAATAGATTTATAGATTTGGTGATCGACAACTAATACTAAGATTAATTGTCTACCACCGATCAAAAAGGAAAGATCAAAGTGAAGAACGATTAAAAACAAAAAAAATTTAAAGAAAAGAGAAAGCGACTAGGGTTTCTTGAAGCCCTATTTTTTTAAATATTTAATATTTTTATTTTAGTTCTTCATTTCATGTATTTATATTGTCATATTTGTAAAGTAATATTTTAATTTATTTTTTATTTTTGTATATTTATATTTATATTTAATAATTAAATAAATTATATTAAAAATAATTATATAAATAATAAATTAATATATATAGATCCTTCAAATATATTTAATAATATTATATTAAAAATTATTTTTATAATCTAATTAATATATAAAATATTAATAATTAATAAATTATTAAAACAAATATAGAATATAATTACACCCTTATATATCATTTTACTCAAATAATCAAATAGTTATAAGCTACCTGTTAATTTTACTAAATATTTTAGGTATAAAGATAATTTTAACCCTTAACGTTTATAATTTTTGTCGTTTTGGCCCTTATTCTTTTTTTGGGATAAATTTAGCCCTTAACCTATATCTTTTTGACAAATAACTTATTTTTTAATATCATGGTAACTGAACCGTCAAAAATCTAACAATGATGACATGTTATATGCGTATGATAATATATTTTAAATAACATGACATCTAACCTATCAAATACATATATATAATATAATTTTATTCTAATATAAAATATAAAACAATTAAAATTTAAATAAAATATTAAAAAATTAATTAATTCTAAAATAAAATACTATTAAACATTCTTAACCCTAACTACGATAAAATTAAAATCCTACCTAAAAAAATTAATTAATTTCGAACTTGTTCATATATTTTTTAAGAAAATTAATCAATAGCCTTTTATTTTAGAATTAATTAATTTTTAAAATTTTATTTGAGTTTTAATTATTTTATATTTTATATTGAAATAAAATTATATTTCATATATATATATATATATATGTATTTGATAGCTTAGATGCCATGTCATTTAAAATATATTATCATATGCATATGACATGTCGTCATCGTTAAATTTTTAACTGTCTAGTATCATGATAATTAAAAAAATAAATTATTTGTCAAAAAGATATAGGTTAAGGGTTAAATTTATCCAAAAAAAGAATAAGAGTCAAAACGACAAAAAATATAAACGTTAAGAGTTAAAATCATCTTTATGTCAATATTTTATACAATCAATTAATATAATTTACTAATTAAGTTATCTAATTTAATCAACTATTAACTAATTATATCTATTATCTTTATTAATTATCAAACAAAATCATAGTTTTTTTGACATGTATTATGTGAATAATTTTATCTGATTATCCATTATATTTTTAATGAAAATTGAATTTTAGAAGATAATTTCATTTGATTATCAACTATTAATCATGGGATTAGGTCCCATAAAATCAAATACATACCCCCAAAGCATCACAATTAAAGAATACAAAAGTGACATTTGACCACAAAAAGGATGGGGTTAAAAGCAAAAGTTATTTTTATAAAAAAAATAATTTATAGATCGTATAAATTTTAGTTTATATATGTATTTTAATTTTAAATTTTGGGTTTTAACTTAGGGGATTTAATTATAAGATATAAAATTTAGGGTACAAGATTTAAAGTTTAGAGTTTAAATATTTAAATTTAAAATTTTAAATTAAAATTTATAATTAAAATTAAAAAACTGTAAATATCACATGAAATAATTATAATGCGTCGTGTGGTAGTAATATCTAAAAAAATCATCAAAACTATCATTCAAAATTAATTAAAAAACTTAATTAAATTTATTAGTTTGAAGGCTAATTAGGTAAAAAAAATCAAAAATTAATTGATTTTATTTTAAAAGTTTGAAGGCTTAAGCCTATTATAATCAAGTTATTAAATTATAATAAAATAGAAATATATGAAATTAGATATAATATTTAAACTCCTAAATAAAAAAAACTAATATATACTTAAACGCATTTAAACCCATAGTTTCTAAAATATTATAACATCAATAGTATCATCTAAATTCTAAAATATTGCAACATATCTACAATAACAACTGGATTAAAATTTATTTGATTATTTTAAATAAATTATAGTCTAATTAAATCTGGGATCTTAAATTTTTAAATTTATTATTTAACATATATTTAAAAGATATAAATATAATTTTAAACCTTAACGTTTATAATTTTTATCATTTTGATCTTATTTTTAATGATAAATTTAGCCTTTAACCTATATTTTTTAACTAGCATAATGATTAGATAGTTAAAAAATTAACGATAATGATATTATATATATGTAAAATGATATTTAAGATTTGAGAATGTTCAGTAGCTTTTCATTTTAGATTTAATTATTTTTTAATATTTTATTTGAATTTTAATTATTTTATATTTTATGTTAGAATAAAATTATATTTTACATGTATATATTTGTCATTATCGTAAAAAAAAATTAACGATAATGACATGTTATATATATGTAGAATGAGACCAGATACCATGTTATTTAAAATATATTATCATATATATATGATATGTAAATATCGTTAAATTTTTAACGGTCTAATCATTATGTTAGTTAAAAATAAGTTATTTATCAAAAAGACATACGTTAAGGGTTAAATATATATAAAAAGAATAAAGACCAAAATAATAAAAATTATAAACGTTAAGAGTTAAAATTATCTTTATACCTATTTAAAATAATTTTTTATTATAAAATTTTAGAATAAGAAAAGTACAAGAATAACTCTGGTCAAATAAATTAAAAAATAGAAAATAAAGAAGTTACAATTTTTACTATTTTTTTATTCCAAGAAAATGACATTTGGATATCCATGTCTCAAAAAGTGTGATTTTGTGATAGCTACTTCGAGGACAGAATCGACCAAAGTGAAGATCATATTTAATCAAATCTGATTTTACTTTATAATTATAATAATTAATCCAAACAGTTTATAACTTTGTGTAAAGACATTATGTTCATTTTTTAATTTATGAAAATTTGTTTATAATGATTCAATAGTATAATAAATATCTAAATTAAAAATTAATGTTAAAATAATTAATTTTTAATTCAATGATATAATCGATATTAAACTTAAAGTTTAATGGTATTTGATGTAATTTATTATTTTTTAAGAGAAAACAAAATGTCTGAATTTATTTAAGAAATAAAAGAAAATTATTGACGAAGGATGAACGTAGGAATTTTGTGTTAGGATCAAAATAAAAACTGTAATAACCTATTTGACTTAACCCAATATACAAGACCAATATCCAACAGCTCACAATTACAAACTCAATAACCAAACTAAATGAAAATCCTAAATTATGATAACCCTACGGCAGCAAACCTGTTGTCGCCTCCAGTTTTCAGTCCCTGCGAGTGGCCGCCACGTGCGGCGGTTCGAATCGCGCGTGGTGGTCACGCGCTCACCCGATTGGTCCATCAAACGATCACGGCCCCACCGCCTTCACCAAGTCAGATCCTGCAAAACATCAAAACAAGCGGAAAAGAGATCTGAAAAGAGATTGAAAAGAGATTTTTCTCTTATTTTATATGTATTTTGTGGGTATATAAACCCCTTTAAAATCGATGTAAGCGGAGGAGATTGGAATGAAAAAAATAGAGAGTATTCAAACAAAAAATCAGAACACTACCAAGTCGGAACCAAAACAAAAATAAAAAGAGAAGGGAGATCGAAGAAGAAAAATATCGAACGAAAAGGTAAAAAATATTTGAATCAGCTTCACTTATCTTGAGATCTACTCGCACACGAGTCTTCTTTCAAAAATCCAATTCCATAGTTGGCTTCAGCACGTCGACACGCTTCAGAAAGTATAAAACTTTTCAACTTCCGGCGAACGGTGACTCGCAGTGGTCGGCGGCGAGGGAGGCAAAGAATGTTCAGAGAGAATTTGAGAGCATTTGACATTTTTTCGAGAATTATGATACAAATATTTTTTTTTTGTTATAAAAGGAATATATATAGCATGTCAAAACGACGTCGTTTTGGCTTTGGTCATCCTAACCTCAAAACGACATCGTATCATACATGGAGCTCCATAGTCGACCCGGATCCAAACCCGACCCGCGTCTTTACCTAGAAAAGTGGGAAAATTACTATTGCAATCCTCGTACTCTCAATGTGCCTGCATTTTGGCCTAACTGTTTTCACTCTATTTAATTTTGATCCCCCTTTTATTAATTTTAACTATAATATTCAGTTTTTATTTAATTTTAGTCACTATTTTATATATTTTTAACCTTTTAGTTTTGTTTTTCTTCCAGGGTGACCCATATTAATATTATTATAATTATTATCATCGTTTTATTATTATTAATGCTAATATTATGTTTATTATTATTATCAACCTTATTATATTATTTATTACCATGTTTATTATTTTCTTCTTATTATTATCATATATTTTGTTTGACTTTTACTATATATCTTAATTAATATATTACCATATGTTCATATTTATTTTTTACTATATATGTTTTGGTTAATATATATTATTTTTATAACTTTGACTTTATATTAAAGCTAATATATGTTTCCATATAAATATATATTAGGTAATTATCATTACATGTATAGTAATTATATATGTATGTAAATTATAATATTAATTATTTTATGTTATTATTATTATTATTATTATATTATCGTACGTTATTTTTATTCGTTATTTTTGCGAGACCTTAATATCCCGATATATTTTGCTGGGAGTAGCATCCCGGTCTCCGGGTGTTATCTTCTTTGAATTATCGTGGATATAGGTTTTAAATTTGCATTTTTAAGATTAAAAATTAAATTAATTTAAATTTTATATTTTTTTAAAACTATAATGCGAACCTTTAGGTATCAATTTTTGGGTGTTATGGGGTGCTAATCCTTCCTCAAACGTAACCAACTCTCGAACCCAAACGTTTTGAATCTCTGGTTAATTTTTAATGGTGTCCGGTCTACCAAAGAGACCAGTGGCGACTCCAACTCAACGAATTTTCAAATTTTAACAGTATTCCACTAGAAGTGGCATCCTGTTCTTCAGGTGTTATCTTTAGATACCGAATTTTCAAAATCACTCGCGCCAAAAAGCGTTTTAACGACTATTTTAAATTTTCTGAAAAAAGGTCGCTACAGATGGCGACTCCGCTGGGGACCAATTTTTTTTTAAAAAAGGAGTTAGGCCTTAGTCCGGTTCGCATCATAAGTTTTAAGAAACTATAAAAATTCAAATTAAATTAATTTTTAATTTATCATCACATTAGATTAAGAACCCGTAAGTGGGAATGATTACTTCGCTTCGTAGGATTTTTACCTCCGTATAGTGTTATAATTCATTTCCAGAATCTTGGTCCTTATATTTCGTAGGATTCTTACTCCCGTATAAATAAAGATCATATTTCCCCGAATCGATGTCCTAGAGACAGTTCAGGTACCGATACTCTAGAACCGAACCGCATATAGTGAGCCGTAGAGCCATGTGAAACTCTGTCCGTTTAGCGGTAACCTTTTGGGTTTGGGTGCATTTATATGTTGTTTATGTATAGTTTCTTATTTATTTAAATTTTATTTATTCGATTATTTTAATACGAACTAACATTTTTCCTCTTTTGTTGCATCATGACATATCATAATCATCCATTGTACATTAAGAAAATACTATGATCATATTTTGATTATTGCATTCACATGCATTCATTTTTTAAATATCAAGACTAATGTTCGGGATCCCCTGTCTCAGCAATACTGGACAAGACAACAATTCAATACCCCTACAGAACTTGACGCAAGACGAAAAAGATGAACGGAGACAGGTTAGATAAGATCGAGCAGACTTAAAAGGACTTGCAAGCAGATTTAACACAAAAATGGAAGACCAATTAGCCAAAGCTCGACAAGAGATGAAAGATCGGATTGCAAGATCTCAACAAGAAATGGTCGGGAAACTAGCACAAATGCTCGAACTCAAGCCACATGAACAAGAAGATGTTTCTGTTGTCAACCCAGGGGCAAATTCCGCTGACATGATCGAAGATCCCATATACCCTACGGGGTTTACTACAACTCAAGATAAGATAACATCGAAAGCTCATCCCTAAGTGGTTCTTTCTAAAGGAAAGCTACCATTGCATCCGACCGACACATTTGGCCCTATGAATATACCCTCCACGTTAGAAGCCAAACATGGGGTAATCAAGCCGAAAATTTTGTCTCGGAACTTGATCAGTTGATAGAAACAGAAAAACTAAAGATTGAAACTTCAAAAGAAATTGAGGAGCGTTGCAAACGACTCGAAGAAAAGATAGACGCCATGGAGATAGTAGACACCTTCAGTGGATTCGATGCTAATAAACTCAGTCTCGTCCCAAATTTGGTGTTACCCTTAAAATTCAAAATCCCAGAGTTTGAAAGATATGATGGGACCAGCTGTCCTCGAGCCCATCTTACTATGTTTTGTCGAAGAATGACAGGATACGACAGGGATGACAAGTTACTGACACACTGCTTTCAAGATAATTTAACGGGATCTACCACTAGATGGTATAATCAGTTAAACGTTATCAAATAAAGTCATGGAAGGACCTGGCCAAAGCCTTTATAGAACATTACAAGCACGTCAGTGATATGGTACCAGACCGCTTGACTTTGCAACACATGAAACAAAAGTCTAACGAAAGCTTTAGACAATACGCGCAATGTTGGAGAGATGTAGCGGCACAGGTTCAACCCTCTCGCAGTGAAAAAGAGACTGTGGTGATATTCAATCAAACATTGGAAGACCCAATCTTGGATCGCCTCATAGGCAATGCAACCACCAATTTTTCTGATCTGGTACTATCTGGTGAGCTTATTGAGAATGCCATCAAGAGTGGTAGAATCGACACCGGTGGAAGTTCGTCCCACAGAAGGTTCACATACGAAAAGAAGGACAATGAAGTGAACTCTTCAAGAGTCTACAATTTTAATTATTCAAAGCCGGTAACGGTGATGCAGCCTACAGCTACCGGTACCTATAATTCCTCGAACCAAGATTTTGATCAGAGGAAGAATGTTGAAAAGAAAGAGTTTACTCCGATCTCAATTACTTATGGTGAGTTACACAAACAGTTGTACGATAACCGTCTGGTGTTACCCTTCTTCCAAGCGCTGATACAACTCCTTTTCCCGAAATGGTATGATGCCAATGCAAGATGTGATTACCATGCAGGACAAGTGGGGCATTCAATTAAAAATTGTCTTGGTTTTAAAAGGTTGGTAGAAAAGTTTATCAAACTCGGAATATTAACCTTCGACGACTTAGTAAGGACGACCACGAACAAAGATCCATTGCCAAAGCATGAAAACACTAAACGAAAATGATGTTGTTGTTATATTTTTAGTTGTACAAAAGTAAATCATGCTTGCTAGTCTAAAATTCTTCCCTACCTTGACCATAGAAGGCCTTTTGTAGTTTTCATCTCTGAGATATTTTTGTGAACTATCTCACTAGCCTAAGCCCAATGGCGGTGAGAGTATTTTGTAAGGGTCTAAAACTACAAGTTGCAATGAAAATATATTTTGCTCTCATTCAAGTCTTGTGTAAACCTTTGAGGTTGAATTTTAATCAGCCTAACTTCAGAAAGTAGGGGCAAAACGATCATGTGGATTATTGCACTTTAAGGCAGATTGTTGAAAAATTGTTTGAGGCATCCATTTTGAAAAAATATCGTAAAGAAGATCAAATCAGAGAAGTTCAAGCATAATCCAAGATCAATGGAATCAGGGGAACCCCTTAGAAAAATCATGTTATTCGTGCATTCAAGTATTTGCACACCATGCATTTAGATTAAACATGCATCGAGCATAAATTAGGGTATCCTTTGAAAAAGGAAAAATCATGTCATTCATGCATTCAGATATTTTGCATTTAGACATCATGCATTCAGACTTGACATACATTGAGCATTCATGATGCACATATTTTTGCTTGTACATATAAACAAGTCTAGAGAAGAGACCGGAGGACCCCAATCATGGGGCACTGACGCGATGATCAACCTTTGGCCCCGAGGAGACTAAAAGCGCAGAAAATCATAAACATTCAGATATGACCTCAAAATTTGGAACAATTACTAACTAGCATTTTATTTTTCTTTCAGGACAAGACTACCCATCATGAAGTAGCGGAAACAACTCTTTTTTCCAGTGTTGCCTCCATCAGTGGTGGTGGGCCAATTCTGTTAGAATCTTACGCCTTCGATAATTATGTTGTAGATCAAATTTTTATGCAGATCTCATGTTTCCATATTTGTACTGATGGTACATGTGAATCAAAATTTGTTTTGAAGAAAAAATACAGAAAAATGAAGAAATGAAAAAAATGAAAAATGAAAAAAATGAAATGAAAAATTGAAAAAGACATGCAAAATCAAGACATAAGATAATTCAAATGTCCTTCAAAAATCTATTTTCGCAAATGGTCGAGAGAAGATAAATCCTTTGGAAAAATCCAATCTTGTGATTGGTACAAACTGATTGTATCCAGGGTAATGGTACAGCTAGCCCGAAGCAAACGGCTACCGATAAAGACAAAACAAATCCGTTAATCCTTGTGCATTTGAAAAAATGCATTGATAAGGACCATTCAAACGTCCATTGAAATCCATTTTCATGAATGGTTAAGGAATTAAATCCTTGGTACTAACTGATTGTACCCAGAGTAATGGTATAGCTAGCTCAGAGCAAACGGCTACCGGTAAAGACATATCAAATCCGTTGATCCCTGTGCATTTGGGAAAATGCAAAGAAGATACATGATATCAATTGAAGACACATTCAAATTAGATATTCAAATCTTTCAGGCTTGGATCTCGTCCCCGTTGATGGTGTGGTCAAATCCCATTTAATCATGCTTCATCGTTGATGGCATAGTATGATCTAAATTTGATCTTACCCCTCCGTTGATGGAGTGGATAGATCCAACTCAGCACTGCTTCTCTGTTGATGGTGTAGTGGGATCCAATCACAGACTTAATCTCGTCCCTGTTGATGGTGTGGCCAGATCCCATTAAATTATGCTTCTCCGTTGATGGCGTAGTATGATACAGACTTGATCTTACCCCTCCGTTGATGGAGTGGATAGATTCAACTCACCCATGCTTCTCCATTGATGGTGCAGTGAGATCTAAATCACAGATTTGATCTCGTTCCCGTTGATGGTGTGGCCAGATCCCAATCAATCATGCTTCTCTGTTTATGACGTGGTATGATCCAAAATTGATCTTACCCCTCCGTTGATGGAGTGGATAGATTCAACTCAGCTTTGCTTCTCCATTGATGGTGTAGTGAGATCTAAATCATAGACTTGATCTCATCCCCGTTGATGGTGTGGCCAGATACCATTTAATTATGCTTCTCCGTTGATGCCATAGTATGATCCAGACTTAATCTTACCCCTCCGTTGATAGAGTGGATAGATCCCAACTCAGTCCTGCTTTTCCGTTGATGGCTCAGTAGGATCCAAATTACAGACTTGATCTCGTCCCCGTTGATGGTGTGACCAGATCCCATTCAATCATGCTTCTCTGTTGATGGTGTAGTATGATACAGACTTGATCTTACCCCTCCGTTGATGGAGTGGATAGATCCAACCCGATCCTGTTTCTCTATTGATGGCATAATAGGGTCCAAATTGCTGAAAATTGATCTTGTCCCTGTTGATGGTGTGGCTAGATCTAAATCATCGAAGTTCAATTCTATTTCTCTGTTGATGGCAGAGTAGGGTCCAAGTTGCTGAAATTTTATCTTACCCCCATTGATGGTATGGATAAGATTCAACCTTACACTTCAAGTTCTGTCTCTTTGAACAAATCCAACAAGTTCTCATCTTGCCATTGATGGTATCATGCTTCTTCATCGGATGCAGCTGGATCAAGTTTTGCAGACCTTGCCTCTTTGTCAATATCGCAGTTAGATCAAGTTTTCTACAAAAATGGCAACGTCATAAGTCTCGTAGCAAGCCAAGCTCATTTTGTCTCCTCCAACGGTTCAGCCGTAATTTTTGTTCTCCTCAACGGATCTCTTCATTTTTAAGATTCTTCAAACAAGAGCGGTGAAGAAGATCAAGCTTTAGCAGAAGAAGTGGTGGATAAAAGAACCATAACCTTACCCAAAAGAGCCTCAACCAAAAGAACCATAACCTTACCCAAAAGAGCCTCAACCAAAAGAACCTCAACCTTACCAAAAAAAGATCCTCACCATTCTAAAGATGAACCCTAAAACCATACCAAGTGAAATGGGTTATTCTTTGTCTTTGCTCTATTATCGTTACACAACAATGAGCAAAGAGGGGCAGCTGTAATAACCCATTTGACCTAACCCAATATATAAGACCCATATCCAACAGCCCACAATTACAAACCCAATAACCAAACTAAATGAAAACCCTAAATTATGATAACCCTACAGCAGCAAACCTGTCGCCGCCTCCAGTTTCCAGTCCATGCGTGTGGCCGCCACGCGCGGCGGTTCAAATTGCGTGTGGTGGTCACGCGCTCACCCGATTGGTCCATCAAACGGCCACCGCCCCATCGCTTTCACCATGTCAAATCCTGCAAAACATCAAAACAAGCACAAAAGAGATTGAAAAGAGATTGTTCTCTTATTTTATATATATTTTGTAGGTATATAAACCCCTTTTGAAATCGATGTAAGCGGAGGAGATTGGAATGAAAAAAATAGAGAGCATTCAAACAAAAAATCAGAACATTACCAAGTCGGAACCAAAACAAAAATAAAAAGAGAAGGAAGATCGGAGAAGAAAAAATATCGAACGAAAAGGTAAAAAATATTTGAATCGGGTTCACTTATCTTTAGATCTACTCACACACGAGTCTTCTTTCGAAAATCCAATTCCATAATTGGCTTCAGCACGTCGACACGCTTCGAAAAGTACAAAACTTTTCAACTTCCGGCAAACGGTGACTCGCGATGGCCGGCGGCGAGGGAGGCAGAGAATGTTCAGAGAGAATTTAGAATTTGGGAGCATTTGACATTTTTTAAGAATTATGATACAAATGTTTTTTTTTGTTATAAAAGGAATATATATAGCATGTCAAAACGACGTCATTTTGGCTTTGGTCATCCTAACCCCAAAACGATATCGTATCATGCATGGAGCTCCATAGCCAACCCGGATCCAGACTCGACCCGCGTCTTTACCCAGAAAAGTGGGAAAATTGCTATTGCAGTCCTCGTACTCTCAGTGCGCCTGCATTTTGGCCTCACTGTTTTTACTCTATTTAATTTTGATCCCCTTTTTATTAATTTTGACTATAATATTCAGTTTTTATTTAATTTTAGTCACTATTTTATATATTTTTAACCTCTTAGTTTTGTTTTTCTTCCAGGGTGACCCATATTAATATTATTATAATTATTATTATCGTTTTATTATTATTAATGCTAATATTATGTTTATTATTACTATCAACATTATTATATTATTTATTACCATATTTATTATTTTATTCTTATTATTATCATATATATTTTGTTTGACTTTTACTATATACCTTAATTAATATATTACCATATGTTCATATTTATTTTTTACTATATATGTTTCGGTTAATATATGCTATTTTATTATAATTTTAACTTTATATTAAAACTAATATATGTTTCCATATAAATATATATTAGGTAATTATCATTATATGTATAGTAATTATATATGTATGTAAATTATAATATTAATTAGGCATAAAGATAATTTTAACCCTTAACGTTTATAGCTTTTGTCGTTTGGGCCCTTATTCTTTTTTTGGGATAAATTTAGCCCTTAACCTATATTTTTTTGACAAATAGCTTATTTTTTAACTAGCTTGATGATTGGACCGTTAAAAATTTAACGATGATACATATATATATATGGAATATAATTTTAAATGACATGGAATGTAACCTATCAAATACATATATATGGAATATAATTTTATTCTAATATAAAATATAAATTAATTAAAATTCAAATAAAATATTAAAAATTAATTAATTCTAAAATAAAAGATTATTAAACATTTTTAACCCTAACTACGATAAAATCAAAATCTTTTTTGAATTGTGTTTATATTTTTATTTTAGAATTTGAATAATATTTTGATTTTATCGTAGTTAGAGTTAAGAATGTTTAATAATCTGTTATTTTAGAATTAATTAATTTTTAATATTTTATTTGAATTTTAATTAATTTATATTTTATATTAGAATAAAATTATATTCCATATATATGTATTTGATAGGTTACATTCTATGTCATTTAAAATTATATTTCATATATATATCATCGTTAAATTTTTAACGGTCCAGTCATCAAGCTAGTTAAAAAATAAGCTATTTGTCAAAAAGATATAGGTTAAGGGTTAAATTTATCCAAAAAAAGAATAAGGGCCAAAACGACAAAAGCTATAAACGTTAGGGGTTAAAATTATCTTTATGCCTATTAATTATTCTATGTTATATTATTATTATTATTATTATTATTATTATTATTATTATTATTATTATTATATTATCATCGTACGCTATTTTTGTTCTTTATTTTTGCGAGACTTTATTATCCCAATACATTCTGCTGGGAGTAGCATCCCGGTATCCGGGTGTTATCTTCTTTGAATTATTGTGGATATAGGTTTTAAATTTGCATTTTCAAGATTAAAAATTAAATTAATTTAAATTTTATATTTTTTTAAAACTATGATGCGAACATTTAGGTACCAATTTCTGGGCGTTGTGGGGTGCTAATCCTTTCCCAAGCGTAACCAACTCTCGAACCCAAACATTTTGAATCTCTGGTTAATTTTAATGGTGTCCGGTCTACCAAAAAGATCGGTGGCGACTCCAACTCAACGAATTTTCAAATTTTAACGGTATTCCACTAGAAGTGACATCTTATTCTTCATGTATCATCTTCAGATATCGAATTTTCAAAATCACCCGCGCCAAAATACGTTTTTAACGACTATTTTAAATTTTCTGAAAAAAGGTCTCTAGGAAAACATAAAAAATTAGAGACAAAAGGCGTAGGCATCCATTAATGGAGGGGTTAATTTGTAAACCTTATCTATGGAAAAAGTTATTATTTTTAGATTATGAATGTATGTCAAAAGATCGAATCGAACTCAATTCGATTTGAGTTTTTAACAAGTTGGACTTAATTGCTCGATATTTGATTTGAAAATTTCATAAGCTAATCGAAAATATAATATATTATTGTTTTTTTAAATTAAAGTGAATTAAAATATACGTTGAATAATAATAATAATAATAATGATAATAAAGATTGTAAATAAGACGATATAAATCTCGAGCTACTTAAGTTCGATTTAGATAAAACACGGTCAATAAAGACGAAGTCAAGATTTGAGATTAGGGAATATATATAATGCTTGAAAATAGGGGAGTGGGTAAATATATAAATAAACTATTTTTAAAAAAATAAATAAATGAATAAAGGTAAAAAGTTCTTCGGGTGGAAGGCGGTTGCCCCTCCTTATTCCCATTTAATTTCGTCATTACGGTCAATACTCGATTTAGCTGGATATTAACTCAAAATTCGATTCGAATTCTTAACGAACTAATTCGAACTCAATACCAATTAAACTCAATTCGATTTATTTACGCGCCTAATTCGGATCGAGTTGAAAATCTACTATTCATTTGGTGAGTAGGTTTTCTTCTTACCAACCACTGGATTGTACATTTATTTGTCCTGGTATTTAATGACAAAACATTTACTATATAAAATCCATAGCATTTATTGTACAATTATTTGTCTAAATTATTTAATGTCTAAAATCCAAAACACTTGTTTGAACGTTTATATCGAGAAATTATTAGGTGAATCATGTTTATCACGTTATTTATAGTCCGAGCAATAAGAATCGTTTATTATCAAATAATTACTTAATAATTACCTACCCACTAATTACATGTAAAAAAGAGGTAACGATTATCTAATAATTTTTCATAAGGTAATAAGCAAAGGTGACATGACCAACGTGAAATTGATTAGAATTTTTAAAAAAAATTTAAGTTCGAATCGAATTTTATTCGCTCGTGACTTATCTCGCTGCCAATTTGTTTTATAAATATTTGGCCTTGCTCTTACATAAAATTTGTAAGAATCTGATCCAGCACTGTTAGTGAAGGCACAACTTCATCTCCTTGTCTGAAACTGTACATGCTGCGACATTTTCTTCAGTTGTGGAAGAATGTTTTGTCTAAGAAGTTTTTGGATAATTACAATAGTTCTGATCGTTGATGTTATCGGAGCAAAGGTTTACTCTGCTCCGGCCACACCTCGCCGGATTCTGTTGGATACCGATGTCGATACCGATGATATCTTCGCTCTTTTGTACCTCTTGAAGCTTAACAGATCGGAATTCGAATTGGAGGTGAACTCTAAATCTGCATTTTGTTAATGTTTTCTTTGATGTAAAATCTTTGTACTTTCGGTCTAAGATCGAGAGAATAGAATTTAAATTGCGGTCACGGTCGCGTTATTACAGTGACAATAAACTGTAACATCTTGTAGTTATGATTCCGATGCAGGCAATTACGATAAACGTCAATGGATGGCTCGATGCCGGACATGCGGTGAATCAAGTTTACGACATCCTTTACATGATGGGCCGTGACGACATAGCCGTTGGTGTCGGAGGAGAGGGCGGTATCCTTGAAGATGGTACCATATCACCGAATGTTGGTGGATATCTTCCGATAATCGAACAGGGGATGACAACGGTCGGAGGTTGTAGATATAGGCAAGCAGTTCCGGTAGGCCTCGGAGGAGGACGATTAGATGTAGACACTAACTACGGCCTTCGGAAAGGATTTCTTCCGCAGGTACCGAATTCCAACGCTCGATTTATTACTTTTGAATTACTCGTGTTCGTTAATCATTCAGACATATATTCGGATACGAGTATAGGATAAGTTCATTTGAGATATCTAGAGCTTATGGTTACATTTTATTCATGGAATCAGGGGAGTAGGAAGTATTCTCCTCTTCAACAACCAACTTCTCAGCAAGTGATGATTGAAAAAATATCGGCCGGTCCGATTACCGTATTCTTGATCGGAGTACACACGAATTTCGCCATTTTTCTTATGAGTAATCCGCATCTAAAGCGAAATATCGAGCACATATATGTGATGGGTGGTGGAGTGAGGTCCAAGAATCCTACAGGGTGCTGCACAAAAAATGATACCTCAACTTGCCAGCCTCGCCAGTGTGGTGACCATGGAAATCTTTTTACGGATTACAACACTAATCCGTATGCCGAATTCAATATCTTCGGAGATCCATTCGCGGCATATCAGGTACCGTTTAAATCCCGAATTGCCTCGGAGTTTATATTCAAGTTAGGCCTCTTCATCGTAGAATGATATCGACACCCGAGTTTCGCCTCGGATTGCTATTTGTAGGTGTTTCATTCGGGTATTCCGGTCACCCTTGTTCCTTTAGATGCAACAAACACTATCCCCATAACCGTGGAGTTTTTCAAGGCGTTTGAGGAGAGCCAACGGACTTATGAAGCACAATATTGCTTTCAATCGTTGAAAATGGCTCGCGATACTTGGTTCGATGACCACTTCTATACGGTAATTTCCGATATCGAGTTTCTGCTAGCTACCAACATGATCCGTCAACCGGAAAAACTCTCTTGTGAACATGATAAGTCGATATTATCTTCTTTGGATACCTACCGGACCCTCAGGGCTTTGTTATCTAAATGTGTACCACTCCAAGTTCGAATCTAGAAATTCTTGGGGATCAAACTTTACTTGGAGCGGCACACATTCGGATGGCAAAGCCTCGAGTAACGGCGTCCAGAGAAAACAATATTGACTTGTGTTCAATGATGTTGGTGTAATGCAGCTCGGGATAACCGGCTGCAACACCAACATCATAATACCTAAACAAACCAAAAATTTTACTCGATTGGTTCGTATGACTAGCACGTTTAGGCTCGAATCTCATCATCTGTGATCTCGTCACTTATTTCCGGGCTAAAATTTCGTGTTTATATTAAAATTTTGACATAAGTTTTGTAATCCGTAGAGCTACTTCATGTGGGATTCGTTCATGTTGGGTGTTGCGACATCGACGATGAGTAATTCGGAGGAGAACAACGGGGAGAATGAATTTGCAGAAATGGAATACATGAACATAAGTGTCGTTACTTCGAACGAACCTTACGGAATATCCGATGGTTCGAATCCGTTCTTCGATGGACTTGAAGTTCCCAAGTTCAAATTGAAAAAAGGTGGAGTTCATAGCGGACATGTTCAAATCGGACTCCGAGATCCTCTTTGCTTTGTGGATAATGGAAAAGGGAAATGCAAGGTAAAATCGTGTCCGGATTCTTTTTCTTGAAATATCGATATTCGATACATGGATTAATGTATAAGAATACGTATAAATCAAACATAGTATTATCGGAACACATATTCCGATATTCGTATCCGACACTTATTCCGACTAAAGTCTACATATAATGAAACAGGATGGGTACACAGAGGAGAAGACTGGTCCAGATTCAGTTCGTGTTCTTGTTGCAACAAAAGCAAAATCTAATCAAAACATTTCCAGCAACCTCAACAGACAATTTTTCGAGAACTTTTTGGATGTAAGATTCTTAAAATGAAAATTTCCATAGCTTTTATTACTTCTACCAAGTTTTGTCTGAAAATAAACATGTCCGGACTGAATGCAGGCTTTAAATCGACCCGAAAACACGGTGATGTTCAATCTCACAACAGAATTTCCTCATTATAGGCAGGTTTTCTACAAACCAGATTTTAGAAGCAAGACATTAGGGAAACCGGTCGTCTTCGACATGGATATGAGTGCCGGAGATTTCATGGCCTTGTTCTATCTCCTCAAGGTGCCTGTCGAAACGATCAACCTTAAGGTTAGTTGTTTCAGCTTTGTTTGCGGATATAACAGATGTTATTGATATGGCAATGCAATAGAAAACGGCCGTAACATCATGTGTACTGGCCGTTGCTCGTTATTTAAACGAGTACATTTTTATCTATCCAGGCAATATTAGTGAGTCCAACAGGTTGGGCCAATGCCGCAACGATTGATATCGTCTACGATTTGCTGCACATGATGGGCCGTGATGACATTCCGGTCGGTCTCGGAGATGTATTCGCAATCAACCAACCGGACCATGTTTTTCCCCCTGTTGGTGACTGTAAATATTCTAAGGCTATCCCACATGGGAGTGGTGGATTTCTGGATTCAGATACTCTCTATGGGATGGCTCGGGACTTACCACGAAGTCCCAGAAGGTATTTAAATACGAATCAATCAAACTAACTGAGTCGGTTCGGTCGGTTAAATCGGGTGAAACGGTTTATTGCAGGTATACAGCAGAAAACTCTGTAAAATTTGGAGCTCCAAGGGATACAGATCACCCAGAATTGAGACAACCCTTGGCATTGGAAGTTTGGAATTCAATATTGAAAACTGTGGATTCTGGATCCAAAATTACCATATTGACAAATGGACCTTTGACAACTTTAGCCAAGATTATAACTCAAACACATACAGCTTCACTCATACAGGTACTTGAATTTTGATTTGGTATCGAGTGTCGAACACGAGTATGTGTCGATATTTAAGTATATTCGAAGAGTCTTTAGGGATCATATCCTCGTACCGGTGTTCGGGTATGTGTCAAAAATCAAATGAAGACTCAACCTGTGATTTTTTTTGTCCAAATCTAATTGCAGGATGTGTATGTTGTTGGAGGACATATCAGCAGAAGTAGCCTTGACAAAGGAAATGTCTTCACTGTTCCATCCAATAAATATGCCGAATTCAACATGTTTCTCGATCCGATCGCTGCTAAAACGGTCTTCGAGTCCGGCTTAAACATCACACTCATTCCGCTCGGTACTCAACGCAAAGTTAGTCAGTTCACCGAGACCTCGCAGTGGCTGCAGCTGACAGGGAGAACTCCTGAATCTCAGTTTGTGAAGCGCCTATTGTCCAGGCTACACACTTTGAAGCATACTCACCACAGATATGACCATATGGTAAAGTTTCTGGTTTATAATGTTTATCGTGATCGTAAATGTAACGAATGCCATCGCTGATACTAAACAGCTGCAGTTTCTAATCCCGGGTTTTATTGAAACAACTGAATCTGCTTCGTTTCGCAGGATATATTCTTCGGTGAAATCCTTGGAGCTGTTTTAATGGGCGGAGATGATCTCAAACTGAAACCCACCATGCAAGAAATGCCTATCAGAGTCATTGCCGACGGCGTTGAATCCATCAATGGGCAGATTCTGATCGACGAAAAGCAAGGGAAGTTAGTTCAAATATTGGAAAGCATCGATCCGATGGCATATTACGAACAATTTGCAGATAGATTGAGTGATGAAAAGCAATCTGCTGTATTAGGAAGCTATGATGAACAGAGGAAAATGTGGAATACACCACCATCTCAGACCTGTAAAGCAAATTTAGAACTATTCGAGAGATCCTAATAAAAAGAAAAATATTGTTATCTTAAAGAGATTCGAATTCCAACGGTTTGGGGTTTAACCAACGCAAGTCCCAATGCCCGTTTGGGGCTAACAGCCGTTGGCCAACAGCTGGAAAATACAATTTCTTCGGAACACGGCCGGTACACGGCCGTTTGCCACAGCCGCAACAAACGAAGCCTAAGCCTTATATCATAACTTTAAAATAAGGATGAACGTGAAATGAAGCATAGCAACTTGCATTGTAAATGAAACTTCTTAACTGTTCTCAGCTCTCAAAAAGTGCAACCCAAATTGCATTATTCAATTCAAAGTGTTCCCACAAACATCATTCACAACACTCACTCAACTTGCTTCGAATATTAGAATTAAGACCGAGCATACTAGACGGGAATACGGCGCTGGATCAGACTCCGACAAGAAGGACAGTCCTTCATCCCTTGCTTCTCATGGAGCTCATTGCACATGGTGCAAACAATCTGATGTGCGCAGGGGGTGAAAACTACATACATCTCCTCTGACAATCACATCACACACTCACGTTCACGCCTCCTCTGAGTCGAGGTGTATTTGCTATCCGTAAATCTTCGAACGTTGCTTCCATCAATGCCCCTTCGAAGTGCGGCAATTTTTGAGGAGTCCGTCTTCAGTCTCATTCGAGAGATTTCTTGTTCAAGTTTCCAAACATCCTCTTTGTATTTTTGCAAACTGGTTTCCTCTTTTGACTTAATCATGTTCCCTTTTAGTTTAGCTGAAGCCTGGATTTGTTCTCATTCCTTCCTTATCGAGCTAGCCTGAGTAAGCACTTCTTCCATTGCCTTCTGTTCCTGTTGCCATTGAACCTGCCATGTTTTTTCAGTTTTCAGTGAGAACAAAGTCATCATAGCATAAGTAATAATTACAATCCGACGGTCTTTATCGAACTAGTAGCATACCTAAAAATATTGATATGAGTGGTATCTTGACATCGTACAATTGATATCGTTTTACACAATCAGTCGAAACACATATATAATCCGAAAACCTAGAAAAACTGTGAGCAAAAGCATAAGGTGAAATGAATATGCTATAGGACAACCCCAACAACCAAACATTAAGACCTAAATATTAGATGGGAGATAGGGTATAGCAAATATTAGTTTCTGATCGATTTTGGCATCAAAATTCAGATAAATTATGCAAACTAAAATCAGAAAGAAAAGGAAAGAGAAAAGAAATTAAGCAAAGAATTGACACGAATCTGGAGAAATTTGGCCACTTTTAGTATGATAATCTGGAGAAATTATCCACTATATTCGAAACGATGTCTTTACAACCATAACAAAGGCCTGATCTCAAAACAGCCTTGGTAGCAATTTCTTCTGTGTAACCAAAAGCAATGATTTTCTTTATTGCACTCTTGAATATCCCATCCAAATTGCTTAAAACAAGTTCTTCTAGCTGAGATTCTGTGAGATAACTCCAATCAGCATCTTGGAATTCATCTGCCTCAAGTTCCTCTTTAGACCGACGGCCCAACCTCAAAAGAACCTAATGTGCAGACAATCTCAGGTCGAGTTTTAATCCGTCAGAATGATCTTGGCTAACACCACACAAGTTGCACAAGCTAGCTACATGAAGGACTGGTGTGATTTCAAACTTCTCAGCACAAAACTCATAACTTTGGCAAGGCGAGGTTATAATCTTATTCTGATCACCTAATGGCGGTTCAGGCTGGAATTTTTGCTTATTCCGGCTACTTTTATCTTGAATCGACATCAACCGAGATACATGACTACTACAGCTACTACCTATAAGAGCCCCTGAAGCCATTTTGCAGCTGCATCAAGAGCAAAAAACAACATCAAACTATCTAACAATCCTCAATGCAAAAGCTAAACAATCCAATTACCCATTCGCCAAACTTAATCAAAAACACAATACGAATCCGAATTCCAACTTCCAAATTTAAAAGGATTGCTAATCTCATTACATCAGTCACTAGCAAACTAAAAACACTGATAATTCCCTATTCTATATTTTAAACAAAATAGAAATCGTACCTTGTAACCTCAGACGATCAAAATTCTGCAACGAAAAGAGAAAAAATCAATGAAAACTAAACAGATCAGATTCAAAAATTAATTAATGGAGGTATTAACAACATAGACTTGAATTCAATCTACCAATAGAACAATGAAAATTACAACATAATTATCATTTGAGTTAGTGAAGAGGTAAACACGCAACATCGCTTAATTAGAATAATGATCAGATTCCGATGATCGGAAAACATACCCGATTCAAAGCTCATTTGTTTGAGAAAAATCGCCAATCTCTAAAAAAATATTCTCTGTATAAGATATATAAGAAAAATAATTATTAAATAATTTATGTTTTTTTATTATTTTAATCTATATATATTCTATTATTGATGTGATATTATATCGTGTTTTATAGTAAATAATTTTAATAGTATAAAATCAAATATATTTATTTTTGAAATAATTTCATATCAGTAATGAAATATATGTGGATTGTTAAATATATATTATATTATTTTTCATATATTTAAATTTTTTAAAAATTAATTTATAAAATTTTAAAAAACTAAAAATAAATATATAAATTTTAAAAATTTAGGGTCCGTCACTGAGGTTCATAGTTATATTTTTCTTAATAAATAACCTTTTTATTAGAAATTTAAAATTTCATATATTACATAATAATATCCTTCAGAATGAAATATATTTCATTATTAGCAAAGAATAAATGGTTATTCTAGACTATAATTGTTTATATTATAATTAATATTATAAATTATTATAATTATTATCAAATCATGTATGCTACAATAGTTCATGTTCATAGAAGTTGAAGGACTGGTATTTTATAGACTGATACATGAAGCCTATTCGATTTTACTAGTAGCCGATTCGAACTCAGATCGAGTTTTTTTAACATCGATTACGTATCATTGAAGTCATTCATGAAATTTACAGAATCCATGGTGGGGAGCTAAGAATATGAAGGTATATTATCTTTGCCTCCTCACTGTAAGGTGATGTATCTGACGGAGAAAGAACAAGACTTCCTACTCGCCGGAACCGTTCCATCGAGTTATGATAATCAACATTGAACTTGCTAATGGGAGTTCTCAGAGCTCAAGTACTTTACCTTGCGAATTTCATGGTGTTTACGAAGACGTTATCAGCCTCGCGAGCAAGATGTTCTTCAGGCCTTGAAATCATTCACAACGAGTATCGTGTATGCCGAAAAGCGGCTTCCCTTTTGCTCCTTTCGGCTAACCGACATCCTGATATCAGCCAAAACAACACTAGAAGTTCAGATTTGGACAACTAGATTTGAAGAAACAGGATGTATCTGCATTCTCTAGACTGATAATAAGAAAAGTGATCATAAAAAAACAGTTCTCGCTGCATACCTACATGGGTGCACATGCTAAAATCATGAAGATATCAGGCATTAAATATCGATTGATGCATTTTGTTTTACTTGCAATGATTCGGAATCAACATATACTTCCTCAAAATATCAAGAAAAAAGAGAAAATATAAGGAGAAACTTCAATCATATGTTTCTCTACCACCTCTCGATATAATCTATAATCGGTTTCATTTCATTTGAGTTTTTGTTTCTTTTTTCTTTCAAGGGTTTACCCATTGAGGCAAACAACAGAGATGTTGATACCTAGATTCATCATGGAACAAAGAAAATAAGACAGGGAGGAGAAACGATGCATGAGGCAGTTTAGTGGAAATCAACTAATCAGATGGCTCAAATAATGTATATAAACTCGGAAAGTAATCAAAACTAAAGCTTGAGTGAGTGACCAACCAATTCCATAGGCATTTGATGCATCGGTGATGGGACAACAAGAGCAGAACTTCGGTTGATCAAATCGTCATGTTGGACTGAACCATGGGTTCCTGGTTCAGAGACACTGGAAACATCAAGATTTCCCTCGACCGACCCGGGCCTGGAATCTACTTCACCATATGTGGCACCATCACCTGACTGCAAGATTCCCAAAAAGATCAGTAACTGCAATGCTATTAAGGGTAATTGACATACAAAACGTAAACTGCAAGCATCATGAGATTACAGTCTTTAATATGACCAGAAAGGTTCTTCAAAGTAGAACATCCCTGAACTTTTCGATTAGGACGGTAAGTACAAATGTACGGGTTATATCGACAGCATGGCAGAATAAGCAATTAAATTCAAACTTATTTTCCCTTCTAAATCAAGATAGATTAATGGCTCATGGTAGTAATTCAACAAAGCAAATTGGACAAGTTGATTTCAATAGCCAAAGAAAGATTTACATAGTTCATACATTAGACAATCCTTTGATCTGTACAATGATGATTGTAATATCATCAGTTCGATTTTCACGCTTCAACCAAAGTTTATGGGATTCTCCAGCAATTGCAGCACAAGCATCACCGGGATCTTTGTATTCTGCAGCCTGTATTAAGAAAATTATAAATTTGTTAAGGCTTTATTATTAAAAAAACAAAGTATAACCCTTTTCAACTCTAGGTACCTAAACTATTTTTTGCATATTCCAGGTACCTAATGTTTTCCATTGTTACCACTCCCACCCCACCCGATTTTTCCATCCATCAGGATGACATGGCAACACCAAAAGCTTCCAAATGGCACCTCCAGAAAGTGGCAACATGGCAAAAAGAACAAAACTAAAAAAAAAAACTAAAATTTGGCAAATGGGAAAATAATTAATAAGTTCCAAGGACTTGTATCATACCATGTTGACAACAGTTTGGCTAGAGAGGAATTCGAAAACTCCATCACTTGCAACAACAAAGAACAAATGACTAGGTGTGAGACGAACAACCGAAATCTCGGGAACTGCAGTCACACCAATCTTCTCTGCCGTGCTATCTCCTATACTCCTTGTAAATGCAGTCCCAGGATACATTCCATTAGGAACCCACAACCTTGGAGGATCGCCACCATTACTTTCTTCATCACCCCAATTCTGTATATTTGGGTCTTTAAGGCCTTCCACTTGCTCAATATTCAAAACCCTGGCTCCATAAAGCTTCACCCGATCATATTCATCTTTCCTAAACGGTGTTTGATCGATAGATAAATCCTCGGACACGACTCTGTCCCCATCTTTAACAGCAATTACAGCTCTCGAATCACCCACATTAGCAACATAAAGAGTATCCCCAACAATGAGAACAGTTATTGCTGTGGTACCACTCAAAGCATCATCAATCTCACTATCATGCAACTCATAATTTGTAGCTAAAAATGCTGAATTATAAGCTTTTAAAGGATCATCCAACAATGCAGGGGCACTGGATAATTTTTCTATAAGTCTATCCTTAACAAAATTTGAGCATTCAGCACCATATTGACCATGCCCATCAAATACACCAAAGAAATGAACATTTGGGTTACCTTGAATTTGTGTTTTGATACAGAAACAATCTTGGTTTTCCCTCTCAACTGCGTCTGGGTAATACCCATGTTGTATTAAGCTCGAGTACTGCAAAGAGAAGTTGTGAGATGGAACATGAACCAGCTCCGATGAACTTCTGGTAAAGCTGTGTTTGCTCTTGTAAGGCTTTATTCCTCCTCTATGGTGTCCTGAATCCTCATCCGATGTCAACGGATGTCTGTTACAACACTTTCCCAGAACACAACCCATGATTTCGAAACACAAAATTAAAAAAGAAGAAAGAACATAGCAAAAAAAAGATACCCTTTCTAAAAGTGTAGCTCAAGTGTTTGTTAAAATGACTAAAAGAAACCGAATTTCAGAATGAAATAAAAAAGCGATTTTAGGTGAACATGGAGAAATGGGGTTTCCTCAAGGCTAACATTAATGTCATTCTGATGGAAAACTTGATTAGGAAACATGGTTTAAAGAGAAGAATAAACCCCTCAACAAGCAAAAACAAAAGGTGAAACCTGAATCAGGGCTAGGGAAAAGAAGAAATGCTTTTTAGAATTTCGGGGATTCCTTCTTTAATTCAAGACGAAAAGGATTTCTTTCTTGACGGAAAACAAGATCAACTGCTTTAGAAGGAAACTGAATGGATGGATTAAAGAGGAAGAATCAAAGAAACCCAGAAGAAGAATTACAATGAAATTGGAGGAAAACGTAAACACTAAACCTGAGGGGAGAAATGTTGATTCGTTATGCTTCAGAGGCTTTCAAGTTTTGAGCGAGGGAGACGATAGAGAAAATCGTTGTGCGCGCCGTGTGCGCATGACTGTATGATTTTACACGCTTGCACACGTGTGGTCTTTTTTAGTAAATTTATATATAAAAAGTTTAAAATGGGTATGAGCATGAAGTTAAGTCATGTTGAATTAAATTAATAAATTTTGAGTTAGTTTATTTAATAAGTTTTATTTTATAATTTATTTTTTTAATATAGTTAATCATTCGAGTTTATATTCGTATTTAATTATATATATTTATAATCTTATGATAGTAATTAGTTATTGTAAGTGATATAAATATGATTAAAGAAAGTTATTTAAATTATAATCACATAATATTATTATAAATATTTATAATTAAATTTAAAAAGAACTCGTACAACTGGAATCGATAGTAGAAAATTTTAAATAAAATTTGAATTAAAAAATATAATTCATTAAAACATAAAAATTTATTTAATTCGAACAAATATTCATCCGACCTGAATAAAGCCACGTATAACAATTTAAAAAGTTTATAAAAATTTAACTTATATCAAAATAAATTAATATAGGATAAAGTAGGATGGAGGTCGATTAATATCGGGTAAACTATAATGGAGGTCAATCAATTATGAGTAAAGTTATATTCAAGTCAACTAATTATTAAAAATATTTGGATCATTTAATTATAATTAAAGTTATATTTAAACCATCAAATTATAAAATATTACTTAAGTTACTCAATTATAAGTAAAGTTACATTTGAGTTGAGACGTGATCTCTTAGACCCGATTGAATTCCCATTGACCCAAAATAAAACCAACTACCCTAAAAAACCTGAACCGAATCACCATAAACCCAAACTTAAACAAAATTAAATCAAGACCAAAACTAAACCGAATATAATTAAACCCGAACCAAATAATCCGTTTGCCACCTTAGGAATCCATGAAAGCACAAGAACATATTTGGGTGACAAAGGACACATCTCATATAATTAAACCCGAATATAATTGTTGCATCGGTGACAAAGGACAATGTAATGAAAGCACAAGAACATCAGATAAACCTCGTAGATGACAGATTTTTCAGTCAAACAAGACATGAAGTGATGCTGGGGAGATTTGAGCATAATTTCAGGATGTTTTCAAACAGAGAACTAAAAAAATATATAATTTAAGAAAATGGGTAAAGGCCAGGATGATAGAAACGAACAAGTTCAGGATGGCCAAATAGAGAGTGGAGGATACCAATATGTAATCGTTGTATGTAAAGCACTTGAGCAGGTTGTCGGTGTCGTAGACTATGAAGCCACAGAATACCAAGGCACTGATTGCACCAGAGACAGCAGTAGATACCGGGCCGAGTGGGAAGAACATCTGCATGGTAGTAGAACATATGGTTAGGTCAGATGAGTCTTATCTATAAATAACCAAGACCCAGACATCTCACCTGTCTTAGACTAGTTAGGACGAGGATAATAAGTCCGGTGAACAAAATCGACCCAAGATAGTTAAAGTCCTTACCGTTCTTAGATGCCCGGAAATTTTTAACAAGGCATATAGCCAGTAAGTGATGAAACCACAGCTGCTGTCAAGAACAGTGCTTCAAGCACAATTCTTCCTGAAATCATGAAACAAAATCGGTTAGTTCGGACAATCCTAGATTCATAACTACACCTGGTGCCATTTACAGCAAGTACCGAGAAAGATACGAACCATCAGTGTTAGCACATCTCACACCAATTGGTGATAGATAAGCAACGGCCACACCACTGCACGGATCAAGTTCTACAGTATAGAATCAAGAGAAAAAGTAGCAAAATAATTTCGAAATGAAAAATTGAAAGTTAACGTATCACATAAGCATTAAATGAAACTTTATGCATAATTTTGAGATCTATCTTGATTCTCACCTTCTTCCTAAATAAATGCCCTAATCAACATATATACTATTCAAAGGACCTAACAACATTATCAGGACTAAAGATCTTTGATAAGAAAGAAATAGGAAAACAATATACAGATGAGGGGGATTAAACAGAGGAAGACCTAGAGGCCAGAGTTTCCTCGAAGGAGGTCATTGATCGGAGGAGACAATACGGCAATGACGGAGACAACCGTTGTCAGCAAAAGCTGTTCTGCCAGGATGCCGTAAACTTTGTGGACAAAGGCCCATCGGAGTTGTTCTCACCGTAGCTGAGTGAGTCCCAGGTAAAGAGGCTCCCCTGAATCTAGATCAAACTGCTCCGCCTTGCCAGTGTCCGTGCAACTCGAGCGCTCGTAACCGTGCATCATTTTCTTGTTTTCTCAGGAAATTGAGATGGGAAAAACAGTTGGAAAACAAATCATGGGATTTATACGCGTAATTAATAGCTGAATTTCAAAATAATTACATGATAAATAATTAAAATATATTTAAAGATTTTATTCTAAAATAATAAGAGTAATAACAATCAACAGAAAATCGAATTAACAAGAAAATTATATCTATTAATACTGATAAAAGTTCATAAACTACACTGTTACGACTGCATACGATCAACATCCATAGTTCAAATACGACTAAATTTGACAAACAGTGCGGAATTCTAACCCAAAAACCCGAGAGGAATAGAGAAACAAAGATAAACGTGTACTTTCAGGGATTCTTCTTGTTCGATTTTAGTTGATATCAGAGTCATCGAAATCGTCTTCGAAGTTATTGAAGAAATCGGCGTCGGCGAGCTTGTTGTCGGTTCCGATGACACCTTCTCCTAAAAGGCCGAACGAGTCAACGTCGTCGACTTCCATGGCTGAACCTTGATCGTCTGGATCCGTCACGTATTCCATCGGCATCGGCCTCATCTTTTCCCCCCTTTTTTCAGCTTCTAGGGATTTCTCTCTTCGACCTCGATTTTCTTCTCTCCTTTTTGTGTGTATTATATAAATGACGATCCACATTAAAACGATGCCGTTAAGAATGTTTAAACAAATCCTTCAGCAAAACGCAGCGTTTCCTACCTAGGAAGGGAAATGATTCACATGAAAAAAAATTATACAATAAATATATAAAAGTTTTATATAATAATTTAAAAAAGGATATATGATAATATTATTTAAATTAAAGTTTTATATTTAATACATTAATAGTGAAAACTAATTAAATCCAATTCTCCGCCTCCGCCTCCGCCTCGTCTTAGCGCCTAAACCGGCCTCATAAGCGCCATTTTAAACACCGGAGTTCACTTAACGGATCAGTTTCACTGTAACAAGGATTCTAGTTTGAGAAAAATGAGATTCCTCCCTATAAGATTATCTCAAGGAAATGGAACTTATACAGAGTAAAAATTGGGAATGGATGATAGGCACGACCGAGACAGCCGCATCCACCGCAGCGTTGCTCGTCGATTAGCAACAAGTGATCGGTGTCGGTTCTTTGAAATCAATACGATAACCAGCTCCTTTCATTATGAAGATAAGATCATCAAGCATTTCATAAATCAAAGTGGAATTAGGATGTGCCTTGTCAGCCACATAAAAGCAATGAGTCTTGCCATTGATGCTAATCCAGCTACATCCAGGTGCCTTCTTCAACCCTTTTTCCTTCATTGTTTTCCTTATTCCAGCCACAACATCCCATCTTTTAGAAGAAGCGTGTAAATTTGAAAGCGAGACATAATTCGAGGGATTTTCGGGTTCTAAATGAATTAGGAACCTATGAGCAAGTTCTTGCAGCTCAATGTTCCCGTGCATTACAGCAGCATTAACCAGAGCACCCCAAACACTTGGCCCAGGTTCAACAGGCATGGTTTTAATAAAATCTAATGCTTGATCGAGCCGTCCAGATCGACCTAGCATGTCGACAACACAAGCACAGATCTCAACTGTTGGCTTCATCCCATATTCGTTTGTCATTGTGTTATAAAAACGAAGACCTTCGTTTACCAATCCCGACCTACCGCAAGCAGAAAGCACGCCTACTACTGTTATCATGTCTGGTTTATCCCCTAGCAAAAGCAGCTGGTTATACAGACTTATGGCTTCTTCACCCTTTCCATGTAATCCATATCCACACATCATTGAACTCCAAGATATAGCATCTTTACAGAACGAAACTTTATCGAAAACACGCCTCGCACTATTCAGGCTCCCACATTTAGAATACATGTCGATCAACGCATTACACAAAGCTACATCACTGGTCAGTTCTTTTCTAATTGCATAGCCATGAATCTGTTTTCCGGCCATTAAACCGGCATAGGAACTACAACCAGGAAGAACACTTACTAGAGACACTTTATTGGGTTCTATTCTATCATTCAACTGCATATTCTGAAAAAGAACCAGTGCTTCTTCAAAACCTCCATTTTCAATGTAACCATTGATCATTGCCGTCCAAGCATAAACATTTCTGTATCCCATTCGATCGAAAACGTTTCTACCCATCGAAACTTTACCGCTTTTCGAATACATATCGATTAAACAACAACCCAAATGAACACCTGAGCCAATGCCTGAATCCAATTCATTCTTCAGAATATAACAATGAAGTTCCCTCCCATAATTACATCCCCAAGTACCCTCACCACCACTCAAAGGCAAAAGACTCGAAATTGTGAATCCATCAAGTTTAATCCCATCAAGTTGCATATTTTTAACAACTTCCCACAAATCCTTCACCATTCTACAATCCCCTGAATTCGAATAACCCGAAATCAGTGCATTCCAAGATCCCACGTTTCTTTCACGCATTTCATCAAACACATTCTTCATCCCCTCAAACTCTCCACATTTCCCGTACATTGAAATCAAAGAATTGGAAACAACGATATCCAACACGAACCCAATTTTTATACTTTTGCAATGAACCAATTTCCCAGCAACCAAGTCCCTCATTTCGCTACCAACTTTCGAAACCGTTGCCAAAGTAAAATCATCAGGCTTTACGTTAGAACGACCCATTTTACAGAACAAATCAAAAGCTTCAACATACGAGTAACTTTTGAGATACCCATTGATCATAGAGTTCCAAAGGTAAACATTCTTGTCTTTAACCGAATCAAAGACGGTTTTAGACTCAGTTAAGTTCCTAAAACAGGCGTATAAAGAGATGAACTTTGAGGCTAAAAACGGGCTTTGAGTGAACCCAAGTAAGAAGACTCGAGCGTGTGCTTGCTTGGTGAGTCGGAGAGATTCATGAGCGGATGAGAGATTGAGGAGGCGGAGGAGATCGAAAGGAGAGTCGAACACAGGCCCAGATGTGTAATAACGGGTGGTTTTCAAAGCAAGTAAGGTGCGTGTAAGGAGGAGGAAGAAGGTCATTTGGATTTTGGCGGTGATAATGATCAAATGATGCTGGGGGGAGAGTAAAGATTGAAATTTGAAAGTAAAGATTAGAAATTGAAAATGTTGAAATTATAAAAAAGGGTAAATTATATATATCACCATTGAATTTTATTGTAAAATTTATTTTAGTCACTCGTTCGTTAATTTTTGACGGTATCTATTTATCGATAAATATAATTTTTTTAATTCTAACGGTACAAAGTTTTATCAGCATGAATGAAATAATATTTAGAAATAAGTTTTATTATATACATGAAGATAAAAAAAAAAAGAAATTAAAAGATTTTTATCTAATTCGAGATTTTGAGACATTTTTTTAATAAAATAAAAGTTAGATTTGGACTTAAGGAGACAAGATGAAATGATTAGTGAAGTTTAGAACGAAACGGCCATCATCTAGGGATAGGTACGGGTCGGATTTTCAGCACTCTACTCAAATATGTATACTCTTCACTTGACCCGACCCGGGTTTAGGATGAAAAAATTCAACCCAACACGATTTTAAGCTTCAAAATCCGACCCGAATCCAAGTTATTAAAAAAAAAATTGGAACTTAATTATTAAAAAAATTAGGGATCTAATTGTAAAAAATATAAAATTTTAGTGACTTCATTATAAAAAGTCAATTTTGGTGAGTTAATTGTATAAAATATATATAAAGGGAGCATTATTATAAATATCTTTAAAAATATAAAAAAAATATACTATTAATCTCGGGTCGGGTTGAATTTTTTCCACCTTAAAATTGAACCCGACTCGAGATCACTCTTAAAAAATTCGACTCGAACTCGAACTTTTCACAAAAATCTGATCCGATCCAATTAAATCGAGTAAAAAATCCTTTTGTTCGGATTCCGTGTCTATTCTTACCATCATCTATAGTCGTCGGTAATAATATAAATAATAACAAACAGTAAATGACATTGATTTTATAATACCGTCAAAAACTAACGGACGAGTGATAAAAAATTTCCAGTATCTAAATTTTATTAAATAAATTAAATGTTTAAAATTTTATTAATTAAAATAAAGTTCAAAATAATTTAACGTAATTTATCTTATAAATAAAATATTTACTATTTTATAATTAATTATCAAACTTAGATAAGAGAATCAAACATCAAATCTTATCTTTGGATCATTCATTGAAATAAAATGATAAAATAAGAAAAGAAAATGAGACATTGCTAACAACTAAAGTAAGCACGGATTGTACTACTTCACAAAAGATTTCCATATCCATATGCTTTTGCATTTTAATTTCTTTAATTACATATTCGATTCATTAGTTAATTAATTTAAATTAAATTTAGTGTTTAATTTATAGGTTTATAATTTAAGAATTGTGGTTAGAATTTAGAGTTTTAGAGATAAAGTAAAGCTTGTAGCAATCATCAACTCTGATACAAGTTAACAAAATGCGAAAAAATAATCATCGACTTTATCTAATAAATATCTTTTAAAAGGTGCATTTTATCTTGAATTAGGTAAACTAAGATTAACATGCGTAATACTTTTTGTGAAAGACATGTTTTATAGGGGATGTATATCATCATTGTTTATCTTCACTTCTTTGACGAGGGATTAATGTCCCTCTCTTTTCGGGAATTGCATTCCCCTTCACTCATGTATGTTCAGTGTGAAATCGGACAATTAAAGGATCGTTCTCATATCATTTGTTATAGGATCATTATCCTCTTTCCAAAAGACATGTCTGATAAGATGTGTAACACTATTATTTATATATTTCAAGACCTCCCTTTTTCTTTTCGATATGGAACTGATGTCTCATCTCTTCTCATCTATATTTTCTTACACAATCATTCATATTTAAACTTGACAATCTAAAATCTAAATTTCTACTCTTAAATCTAAAAACTTTAAACTTTTTAACATTAAACTTTAAATTTAAAATTATAAAATTTAAACCCCAATTTATAAACTGAACCTATAAACCTTAAATCAAACCCGAAACAAAATTTCCACCTCAACATATTTCCTAACTGACAAAGGAGATCACAAAAAGATAACATAGGAGATTATTGCAATCAAGAAAGAATCTAGTTCTAATCTTTCACCATTTATTTAATAATAATAAATTAATATATTTAGAATACCACTTTGTTTTTATGTTATTTCTAGACCTTTAGTTTCCAATGTGACATAAGCCTTATCAACAATAAAACCAATCATGCTTAGTCATGTGCTCTTAAAATTAGACATGTTCAAGGATTATATTTGAACAATTTTTTATTTTTAAATTCTAATATTTATAAATAAATTTTAAATATTAAAAATTTATATTTTATCTTAATTTTTTTAAATTTTAATTATAATTTCTAAAATTAAATTGAAATTTAAATCTTAAATTTAATTTTTAGTATTAAGAAATTTTTATTCTATGTTATTTGTCTGATTTATTCGATTTGCGAACCTGGAAATCATGTTTTATACTAATTTAATTAATAATATTATTATTTTAAATTTTAATTTTTTTTATATACACAAAAATTTAAACTCGAAATTTACTTAAATAATACCAAGTTACTTATTACTTATTCTAATTTAATTGATTTTATAATACTATTTTAAAAAAAAAAACAGTTATAATGATTACAAATAATATCTATTTCAGAATATACTCTTAACCATCAAAAAATAATTCTTTAATTACTATACTGTAAATACTGATATTCGAATCGGTAACTTTTAAAAATATCAATCATTTTATTAACTATTGAGATAAAATAATTCGAGTCATAATATTACTTTTAATATGTGATATCGAATAAATTTAATGCCTTTGCATAAAGGTAGAAATGGGGGGAAACGAAAAAAAATAATATAAAATAAACTTAAAGGCATTTTATGGTTGGAAATTTGTCCAATTTCGACAGCAAAGCAAAACACAGTGATTTGAGTTCCAAGTTCAGATGCTCTAATTGTATAGTAATAGTTTTTTTTATTTGTCTTAAAAATAATAAATAAAAAACCCATTAATAGATATGTATTTTTTAGTGTAATACTAATATTAATTTATTAATCTATTATTGTTGAAGATTGAATTAACGTAAGATTATAGTCGAAACATACAATACAACTGTTAAAACTATTCTTAAAGGTGACTTTATAGGTTTTAATAGGTGTTTTTTTAGTTGTTAGTATTCGAGATATAATCAAAAGAAATTAGAAAGTTTATATTTAACGAATGAATAGAAAGGCTAATATGGTCATTGTTTGGTTTTATTACTTCGAGGGGATCAGGTAAGTGAGCAATATTTTAGTGATTCATCGAAATCTATTACGGAGAGGAGAACTTATATCATGGATCAGTCCCACCATGTCATCCATGGGACCAATCAATAAAAACTGTCCATCTCATTATTTTTTAATTTTCCAAGTGAAGATTCACTTGAGAAAAAATTATGACATGAAAAAATTGATAAAGTGGACAGTTTTTATTGGTTGGTCTCATGGACAGGTGGTGGGACTAACCCACGATATAATTTTTTCATGGAGAGATTATTAGGTGAACTCTGTTCACCACGTCATTCATGGTCTAAGCAATCATGACCGTTGATCTTTAAATAACCACCTAATAACTACCCACCCACTAAGTCCATGTAGGAAAGAAGTGATGATTCACTTGAAAAAAAAATTAAGATCAACAGTCCTGATTAATTGGGATCATGGATGACGTGGTGAATAAGTTTCACCTAATAATTTTTCCTCTGTCATGATACGGAACATATTACTATATAATGTCATGTGTTGTCCAGCTTGTCTCATTTTATCATTGTAAAGAGAACTTGTATATTTTCTCTCCTCTGTCTAAGATTAGGAAAGTTTATAATGTAAGCATACAGTTATATTCTCTTATTACTAAAAAAAAATATATTTAATGATTAAAAAATTATTATAAAAATGAATCTTTTAATTAGAGTATTCATAACATTAGAATTCGTATTTTTAATTTTATTTAAATAATTTAATATTTTATCAGTAAAATTTAATTAAAAAACCTTAACTTAAAAGACATTGAATATATTATACAATTTTATTGATCAGATTACATCATAATTAGGCTTTTAACTTAGAAATTTTCACACCTTGGTCATCAATCTAAGGCTCCACATTTATTGGCCTTATCATTTGATGATGACTTAAAAGACTAGGCCAAATCCACTACAATTAGACATTTTCCGACAAAAATGAGTCATCGGCGACGGAATCTTCGTCGGAAAAAAGCTTTTCTCCTTCACTTCGAACACTAATAAAAATTAAAGAGAATTAACAGAAAGGGCTTGTTAGACTGTGTAAACAAACTTTGCTTGTAGCACCAAGATTCCCATTGATATCATCCAAATTCCATAAATCATCCCAAAGAATATCAACCTCGTTCGACATGTCGCTGCCGGAACCGGAAACGTTGCCGTCGATGGTGGGATAAAGCAAGGCTGCTTGGTGGTGGTGGTTGTGTTCGGTTGTGTTGGGGTATGAAACAGATGTTGTCATTTCTTGTCTCAAGTGTAGCACATATGGAAGTTCTGTCTCTGGTAGTGGTTCATGTTCAGCTTCATCAAGCAAAGACATAATCCTTTTCATGTCCAACTGATTCAACTGGAACAGGAACTGTTCTTGTTCTTGTTGCAGGAGTTGCTGTTGCTGGAATTGTTGCCTTCTCAATAAACGAGCTTCTGATTTATGATCATAGTTGTTGTCCGGTGAGAGTTTGGTTTTTTTCTTGAAACGAGTCCTCCAATAGTTCTTGATCTCGTTATCGGTTCTTCCCGGCAAGCTTCTTGCAATGGTCGACCACCTGAAAAGTCGGATTTCGATATAAGTATCAGATACAAATATATATCGAACTCGAATTATTTCAGACAAAGTTGATGTTCATATTATTACCTGTTCCCCCATCTTGCATGTAACTCAAGAATTATACTCTCTTCATATGGTGTTATTTGTCCCCTTTTAAGGTCTGGTCTCAAATAATTCACCCACCTCAACCTACAACTCTTTCCATTCCTTTTCAACCCTAAAAACAAAACAAGAACATGTTTACATATGTTATTGATTCGAATCTTGAACTTATTGAATGTCACGTTTTAAAGATGACTGCATGAACTAACTGAAATAAGATCCGGGTTTTTAAACCCGGATATTTCCCTTACCGACGAGTGTGGCAACGGAGTTCCATCGTCCTTCGCCGTGTACCCTAACATATTAGATAAGTAGCTTATCTTCTTCATCAGTCCATGGACCTTTCCTCCATCCTTCTTCAATGGAACCCCAACCAAAGTGACCAGACATCACTGCCCAAGACATATTCAAATGTTGTTTGCCTTATGAGGCTTAGTGTGTCCTATATTTATATATGAAGTAAAGGTACAGCTGCTGATTTCTAAGATTAAGATAACAAAATTGTTTATTTTGAGCCGAGTCAAGCATCGAGCCCGAGTCAAACTCAATAGTATTGTTTTTCGAGCTTGAACCTAAAATTTCAAACTCAATAAGTCTCGAGCCCGACAAGCCTCAAGCCCAAAACAAATCCAATAGTATTATTTTCGAAACGAAGTTGAGTCAACTCGACTCATTATCACCCCTAGGCGGAGTCATAGCCACGATTTTGGTGTTGATTGACATTATTTTTTAAAATTATATTTTCTATATATATTTTTTAATTAGTTACAATGATTACTGTACTATCTATTTTAGAGTATACTCTCAAATATTGAACATTAATCGCTTAATCACTGTGACCTCCAGGAACAATAATCGTTCCTTTAACCACTGAAATAAGATGATTTTATTTTCTATATAATTTATATATAAAAATTAATATATATAATTATCGGTTTTTATAAATAAAATAATACACTTTTATAAATAATTAATTATTTTTAATTATTATATAAAAATAATACCCTCAAATAAATTCCTAAGACTTAAACTTATCAGAAATTAAAAAAAAAAGGTTTACTATAAAATAATACAGCTGTTGGATTGAATTTGCTTACTTGTTAAACCAATTAATTCAAAATCAATAATCAAGTTAATCTAGTGAATAATATAGTGAATAATCAATAATCAAAAATAGAAGATAAATTTAAAAATAAATATAGTTTAGAGGACTAAAAGTGAATTAAGCCATTATTTAATTAATTGAGATTAGGTGTAATAAATAATCCGTGTTTTGTACGGATGTCCGCACTAGACAAAGGTAGTGTTTCAAAAGCTGAAAAGACCTGACTACTTGTAGTGCTTAAACTTTGTTTAACAGCTAAGCATGTGAGATTTATTAATTTAATTATTAAGCTAATAATTTATGTTTAGAATAGGGGTAAAAGTGTAAGATTATTTATTTTTTGGCTGAATTATACATTTTGCCCATGATTTTTTTTGCCCATGATTTTTTCCTCCTTCGTCGAAAAATTATATCATGGGTAAGTCTCACCACGTGTCCATAAAATTAACCACTAAAAATAATCCGTATCATATTTTCTAATTCATCGAGACTGTGGACGTAGACTTGACTTAGAAGTCACGTTACTCTAAAAATTGATTATATAAATTGTCCATTATTTTTCGATTTTTTCCAATTCAACTCATCTCGACGATTTTCGGTTAATGAATTCGAATTCAACAATTTTCCTAAATATTTTTTAGAGTTTTTGGTTTTGATTTTTTGTAGAATTTATATCTATTTTGCACGGTCTATATTCGAGATTTGTAACATTTTTTCTTAACAATATTAACTTTTATATTCAAATATGATTGTTCTATAAAACTTGATTATTTTAGAAAGATTGAGATTAAATTTAATTCAAGAAAAAAAACTAAATTTATAAAATATATAAACGTTAAGAGTAACATTTATCATTACAATAAATTTTTTAATTATAAATGTCTTCTCTTACAATGAAATGTTTTCTTTTCTATCTATCGATCGATATAGAATCTAAGTTATACAATGTAAAATTTTTAAAAATTTTCGCATTTTTTGGATCGACTAAAACGGATGACTCAATTAACTCTTTAAATTTTTTCTCAAGTGATAATCTTCACGTAACTAATTGTTAACCTGAACCATTCGTTTAATTATATAAAATGTACAAATTATAAATTCAAATCAAACAAGATCGATCGTAATTTTTTTCAAATCTAATTAAATTAGACCGAATGTATTGAACCGAACCAATTATCCATAAACATGTCTAACAGCCATATGAATACTGAATAGTACTTGAACAACCAACAATAATATGGCGAGAAAAGTAAGAAAAAAAAAACTTGTGAAACATAAGAAAGGTAATTTTTTACGGTTTAAGATTTAAGATAAAAATCTGTTATGTAATAACTTTTCAAATTTAGCTAATATCTGAATAAAAATTTACAGTCAAATAACAATAAACAACTTGACAGAATGATACATTATAAAAAAATAATTTTATATTTTATACAATATAAAATTAATTTTTATTGATGTGTCATTATGTAAAATCAACATATTTGTCTATATGATTGTTATGTCAGCATGCATTATCATATAAGTTTGTGTTATACAATCTTCGTTCTGAAACGATTACAAAAGAAAATAGTTAATAAAACAAAACCGAAATTGAAACTTTGAAATATAAAGATCAAATCGAGTTTTGTTTGAAAACGGATGAAGTTGAGGCCTGCGTTCAGCAGTTTCCTTAAGACTGATTTGCAGCCACTCCGAAGGTGCCGAGTTGTTTGGCAGTCAGTCTCCCAAGATACAACAACTGGAAGAACTCCGAACAGTAGCACTTCTGCCGAGTTCTCGAACCGCTCTTATCTTTGCCTATCACCGAGAGAGAAAACTGAGAGAGAAATCGTGTTGGGGATGATTTGAAACAGAGAACATCAACCCCTTTATATAGTGGATTTCTAGGACAAACGGTGGTATAACTTTCCCTATTTAATATCCGGGAAATCCGGGATTAAATTCCAAAACGGAAAAACCAGAATTAATTCCAATCAAAAAAAGGAATTAATTTCAAATACCCGAGAATTAGAATAATTGTTATTCAACCGATATTTTAAATTTAAATTAAATACCATAAATAACAATTATATCTTTAATTTGCTAGAGCAGTCAACTGCTAATTAATTCAAAATATTCTGAATTAATATTCGTTTCTGGATATTTCCAAAAATAAAATAAGAAAAAAATATGCACAACGGGTAAAATATCTGTAAGCCTCGGAAAGGCCCGACTGGTCCAAACATTCGGAGTCGCCCACATCGTGTGGGTGCACCCCAACCCGAATGGAATTGGATTCGCACCCCCCTTGCGCGCAAGACACAATGTCAACTAAAGTCATTCATTGATTTCATTATGGGTAGTTGTATATAAACAACTCTCATATCATTTATCCTACCAATGTAGGATAAAGGGGTTCTACATTCCTTATTCATTCTTGACTTTCCCACTTTGAGCATCAATTTCTCATTCACCACTCAACAATATTGAGCGTATGAGCTACCGTTGTAAAGATCTCACGGCATAGAATAGGAATCAACCATTTCCTTATTCAAAACCTTATCTTTACTTGTTCAAAAATTGCTCCAAAGATGGTCACATACCACTGTTTTTCCAACAGTTTGTTACGTCATTTTAAATGTCGATTAATTAACAGTTTTCATATATAGAGACTTATTTTGACCAAAAATAAAATATTAAAGACCAAAATACTAAAAAATAAAAAATAAAATAACTTTCGATCAAGCATCGATGACATTTTTAACTTTATGTGTTTAGGTAAAGAATTTGAATTGATTTGATCCAAACGTATGTTTAATAATAAAAAAATATTACTTCTATTTAAATTTCATTAAATATCGAACTTTTATATAAATCCGACTCTTACTTCGACTCCATCCGAATCATCAAAATAAAATATTAAATTAAATTTGCAGTTCAATTTGTTGATCTTTTGCCTACAAACTTTGGATAATCATCCACTCAAATATAGCTTGCCTAACTTATTATTTGCTTGAGACTTTCGGTCCATATTTTATAATATTAATCACATTCACAAAAATAATATTTTTTTAATTAAAATGACTACAGTTAATAATAGTTATTAACATTTAATTATTTCTAAATGTACTTATATTATTTTTAAATGTATATACAATTAATATTTAATTTATTATTCAATTAACTAAGATAAATATTACATAGATATATAAAAGGATGACCTTTCAATTTAATTATTTCTTTTTATAAAGTTGAGATTCAAATATCATTAATTAATATTAATATTATATTTTTTATTGGTTTTTGGCGAGTCTAGTTGTACAAATTGAGAACAGGGGTGAGCAAGACCGGGTACCCGGTCAATTTGAATAGTATTGATCCCGGTCTCGATAATCACCGGTTCTTAAAATTTGAATCCGGTCTTGGTTATACTGGGTCCTAAATTTTAAGAACCGGTCCTGTTACTGGTAGGTATCGATTTCAATACCGAGTATCTGATCAATTAATTTATTCTTAAAAAAAATTGAGTAATTAGAGCAAAAAAATTTTAACCACCAATAATAATATTAAATAATAAAATTAGAATATTGTAAACTTAAAATTAAAGTTTTAAAACTAGTCATACTCATAATATTCATGCATAAAGAGAAAATTTAATAAGAAAAATAAATAAAAGAAAACAAATACCTGATATTTGGTATTGATCCCGGTACTACTGGATACCCACTGGGTACCGAGTCTAAAAAATCAAGATCCAGTCTCGGTCTCAGTTATAACCGGGACCTAAATTTTGGATTTAGTCCCAGTCCCACCGAAACCAATACCAGATAAAAATTCACCGAATCTTACCGGGTCTAGAACCAAGATCGGGTAATCGGGTTTTTTACCCACCGAGAAGTTAGTCTAATAGGTAACATCGTTAAATGTTATTAAATTATAATTATTAATAATTAAAATAATTTTAATATTTTTTAAAGTGCAAAACTAAATTTTGACATTAATATAGATTAAATTTATAACGATGATTATGTCATCTAAGAAGGCTATAAAAAATAATTTTTTTAAATAATAAATAGTTTAATATCATTTAAGTAAATCTCGAATTTGATTTATTATCAAATTTATAAAGCAAATTATTTCGAATTAATTAAGACGAAACCTTAAAAATCACAAACACAACTAAAAAACTAAGAGATAAACTACCCCGCACGAGTGGACAAATATTTTGCATTTTAATCAAAGTATAATTATGAATTAAGTCCTTTTAATTTATAAATTTAAAATCTTAGTCCTTGCACTTTAATTTGTAAAGTACACAATAGCCATTAAATTATGAAAAATGGTCATTTTGGTCATTGACCTTTCAAAAGTTCTAAAATAATTATTAAATTCATTAAAATTTTATAAAATTGACATTGAGTTTATCAAATTCTTACAAAATGGTCATTAAATTTTGTAAACAATTACAAAACAATAATTAAATTTTGTAATAGTTTAATAAATTTAATAATAAAAATTTGTAACCGTCGATAAATTTAATAATTATTTTATAATTTTTAAAAGGTTAGTGTCTAAAACGATCTTTTTCATAGTTTAGCGGTTATTGTTATACTTTACTCTATTTATATTTCAAAATTTTTAAAAATTCAGATAATTATTATTAACATTTTTAAAAATCTCAAAATTTTAATATTTTACAAAACAACCCTAAATCTCCCTTTTTAACAACGGCACCATCGCTTAAGCGGTGATATCTTCTCCTCTCGTTGCACGATTTGTAAGGTTTAGTTCATGATTTTTATTCATCGTTTGTCGTTCGATTAAAGATTTAATATTTAGTATTCATAGTTTGTTTAGTCACTCATTCGTTGATGTGTTATCCCAAAATGGTTCGAGTTAGTAACATAATTTTCTTTGTTTCGAGTTATCTTTGATGATCTTATAATAGATCTCCTTATGGTTTTGTTGCTTGACATATTGATCATCCTTGTCACCATGATTTTCGATCTAGACACTAATATTTTCATAATTTCAGCACTGTAACTAAACATTCTTTTATCGACGAATGCTCCTATTACACTCATAATCTCTGAAAGATGAGAACCAATTATGTAACATTTACATCAAAAATTCAAGTATTACATACATCATTAGTACGATACACTGTTGTTTACGAAGATATAAATACTTAAATATATATTTCTTTATTTTTGTCCAAAAAAATATATATTTATACATTTTCATAAAGTTTGGATAATAAAAAAATATTTATCCAAAACTTAGTTACATTAAAATATTTTATTTTATTATTTTTTATATGAATCAAAATATTATAATATTAATTAAATATGATAATCCACATGAAATTCATAGGAAATAAATAATCCCACATTCTACAAATTTAGCCACGATTAACCGAAATTTCAATTCCGCAAATGGTGCCAAAACAGGAAAACAAACCCTTCTTGTTCTTCTGACCACGTCTTCTAGAATGCCTACACCTTTTACTCATCGTCGTCGGAATCTCATCGGAAAACAAACTAGACATCCCGTTAGTCTGGTTGTATACCGGCGGGAGCTCGGTTCTCCACCGTTCAAGTTTCGATTCGAGTCCTTCGATGCTTCCGTCTAAACTCCACCCTTCTCCCACCGAACTCTCAGCCTCTTCCATTCTGTTGTGGTACATGTTTTTCACCACCGCCGCCGCAACTTCCGACGGCGAGGGACCTATTTCCGAATTGGTCCAGATTTTGGGTTCGGGTCTTTTTTTTGAACCGTTTAGAATTGAGCTTGGTTTCGTCTTTCTCTCACTGTTTTTGTTGAACTCGTAATGGACCAACGAACTTCCCCTTGAATTAACTTTGTAGTTGTTTTTTCCGATATCGGAACCGTTAACGATTGAGCCGCCGTTGATGACCGACGATCCTTTTACCGATGTTCTGGGTTTTATGTTTGGACCCAAAATCGAACTCGAATCGCTCTTGGTTCGTCGGAGTTCCGGTCTGATCGGTTCGGTAAGAAAAATGTTGTTGTGGTTGTGGTTGGTGTTGGTGTTGGTGTTGCTTTTAGTGGTGGAAAGAATCTTGAGATTATTAGAGCTTTGAAACGCGTCTTCTTCGCCCATCAGATGCCGGTAACCCACCGCCGACGACCCGATTTGGAAATACAACGGCATGCTCCGCATCGAGTTATCGAGCAGCGCCACCCCGATGTTCAAAATCCCTTGGGGACGACCCGACGGTCTCCAGACCTGAAACGCCACGAAACTCATCCCTAGCTGGAGTTCTTGGTGGCGGCCGTGCGACGGAGAAACCGGCGGGATGAGGTTTTTAACGATGACTCGTACGCTCCCTACATGGACGTCGCGGAACCAATGCACGGCGTAGATTTCGATCATTAAAGTGGAGCTTTCGCTGTTGAGGAACTCGTCATCTACCCGGAAAACGAATTTATCGTTCCACGTCGGGTCGGTGTGACCCTGGGTGTCGACCCGGGTGGAGAGTTTCCGCTTCGAATGGACCCAAGCCACCGCGTAGGTCCGCATCTTGCGACCGCATACCGGCTTCAAATCTTGGGCGGAGATAATATTGAGTTCCAAGAGGTGGAATGGCGGTGGCCGAACACTCATAACGGAGGCTAAAAATCAAAACAGAAGACACAAACCTGGTACTGTCAGTGTTTCTGTGTTTGTTTTCGTGCGTCGCCGATGACGTTTCGTCGGTGTTGATGAGTAAAGGTCGGCCCTTTGCCGTCGTAACAGATGTACGACGACAAAAAGTGGCAGGAAAAATAAATTGGCGACGAGAAAATAAAGGGAACATGGTGTGGGATTTGTGGTGAAAGAGACGAAACCGTTGTTTGTTTAACGTGTGTTGGTTATAGGTTGACTGCCATGGGAGGTGGCTCTCCTCCTAGGTGATGTAAGAAAATAATAATATATTCGATATTTTTTAATTTTATCAATTTAATCATTAAACTCGTATAATAAATTAATCTCGTCATTTAATTATCGATGACTAATACAATTGTTATCAACAATTGTTCTTTATCATGTCGGACATCATATCATTAAATAATTAACGTTTTGTGTTAATATATGTATATATTATTTCTAAGAAATTAATATTCTCTCGTAAACATTTTTAATTATGTGATAATATAATTGACGTGTAGTTTTATTTTAAAAACTTATAATTTAAAATAATAATTAATTTTAAAACTCTTTATTCATATTATAACATTATAGAAAATTCGTCATTTTAAGAAAATATTGGAGTTCAAAACGATAATTGAAGATATAAGAGGAAGAAGAATATATTTTAGTAATTACCGTAATTATTACTGTAAAAGAAGATAACGTCATGTGCACATGGCATTACTCCTTATATTATACATGACGATAACGTCATGCACCGCCATGTGCATATGGCGTTATCCCCTTTTATTGTTACGATAATTTCTAAAATATACTTTTCTTCCTTATATATCCTCAATTATTGTTTGGAACTCCAATATTTCCCTAAAATACCTAAAAATTGACTCACTATTATTATATGAGAAGACAATTATTTGGACTAAAAAGAGAAAAGATCAAACTTCCATGTTTTATTGAAAAATAGACCAAACTTTTTTAAGTCATCTCCAAGTAAAGCAAATCCTATTCAAATGAAAGCACCTTGTTTATATATATTGTTGACTCTAGCAAAATCTGTATATTTGGTGATTCTGGTGACTGAAACATAAAGTTTTCATCCTTTAGAGGATATAAAAGCTTCTGTGAATTTATGAAGTTTGTTCATTTCTTGATACTTAATGCCCAGACAAGGCTCGGTCTTGGCGAGCAATCGGCCTGTAAAATCCGTTTCCTCTCGATCGAGGGTAGTCCTGATTGTTCCCCTCATAGGCACCACCCCTGCTATAACTTCGACCACCGAAACGCCCCCTTGAAGCTTCCGTTGAATAGCCAACTCGGCCTCGGCCTCTACCCCTCCCTGTCAAGAACATTTTAACCACTTCGATAAGAATAGAAAACAGATGTTCTTGATGTCACATGTCATTACGAAACAAATAGCATCGAATATTTTCACAGGAATACGGAAAAAATCGGTTCGTTTTCGGTATATATATAGATACACACACCACACAGATGCTAGCTAACCCGGTGAGAACAGCCCACCTGTTAGACAGCTATAACAGAGGCTGTACGATGCCCGTTGTAGACAATGTTTAATACAATAAAACGTATACCGATAGGAAAGAAAAGGGAGATATATAACGTACTTCCTCCTCGAGACGGTATATAAATGTTTGGTCTCCGCTCTTCGATGTACACTTGTTGTCCGGCAACCTGTGCACTTCCCGCCTACACAAGATTTGACTAAATTAGCATACAATTTATGCATTACAGGGCGATCAGTGTTATTAGTGTGTTCGACGGGAACGATGAAAAAAAGGCAGAAAGATGACCATCAATTTATGCAGAGAAGGAAAATCGGAGCAAGATACAGAAACACGGAAAATGAACTAAAACTATGCTTAGTATTCTTTGGCGGGAAAAAAAAACGTTAGATACTAAAACGAGAGAAATGTTTCCTTTCTAGAAGTAAATTTAGACCTTAACGGCATTATGAACACTTGTCATATCTTCAAACTCGACAAATGCATAACAGAAGCCGACATCCTGCACATGAAAGGAATATTTTAGCATTAAAAGCAAGATACCATAATCAGATCAAGGAAGAAGCTAGAAAGTTAACCATGCGACTGCGGATCACCACTCCGTCAGGACTGACCACACCAAATTTCTTGAATTCCTCCACAATTTCAGACTCAGACACGGTAGTGGGCAAGTTCCTTACATAAACAGATTTCATTTCACCTAAAACAAATGAGCAGCAAGATTTAGCTTCGAAAATATAGCCAACGATTGCCTTTCTAAAGATGTAAACATGATGAATGTTTCGAGATTTGCAACATACCATAGAGTAAAATGGTTAAACATAAGCTTTTTTACCTTCATATTCAGCGGGTGAAATTTCATCAGCGATATCAGTGTTGGACACTTCAACTGCATTAGCGGAGAAAACGGGTTGCTGAGAAGTTTGACGAGTATCATGACCCGAATCAGAAGCAGGTGGTGTGTTCAGGTTAACAGAAACTTGAGGATTGACTGGTGGTGCAGGTTGTCCTTTAGCAATCCGTAACTAGACAATCATACACAAAACAAAATATAAAATAAAATCAGTAATGCGGAAAAAAGACAATTTTTAACTCAACAAACACGCATTTTGCGTGTATAAACATATGAATTACATAAAATTAACCACTACTCGTAAAACATACAATAGAGGCATAGGTTTGCTTTTGGGGTTCCCCAACAGGTTCCTCGACAGCAGGAGGCACATGCTCTAGGACAGTATTCACTGTTTGCATAAACGAACCGTTGGACTCGTGCACACAACTGTTCTCCAAAATACTTTCAGATTCCGGAGTTTTCTGTAGTTGTTGCTCCAGGAAGCTATACTTGTCAGCGAGAACATTTCCATTGGCATTGACGGGAGCCAAAAGCTCCCGTTCGTGGATATCTCCTCCCAACATATAGCTTGGCACTACAAGAAGAATCAATGTTAGCAGCAAAAACATCTACAATATCCTAGTCTCCATGCTATACAATTTTTCCAGGCAAACAGACAAGAAATACCTGGTTCGGGATTTGTTACGAAAGCATTGACATTGAGATCATGATTGTGCTGGGCTAATAGGACCGCAGGATGTTGGTGAATTTGTTCGTCATCAATGTAGTGAAAGATGTCATTTAGAAGAAAATAGCCTTTATCTTGCGGTGCAAGGAAGAATGTTTGCACAAATTTCCTCCTGGAATTGAAATCCTTCACTTGCACTGTACCGGAAACCACCACCAGAACACCACTATTCCACGATTCTAGGGAATACGCCGTTTTTATCTCAATCCCGGTAAAATTGAACGACATAACAAGAGCATGGATTTGCTACAAAATGAAAATAAGAAAAGACAAAAAGGAAAGAATAAGCCAATAGTTCCATTCATTCAATGCATAAATAAATAATAAAAACCAGCATTAAAATAAGGAAATACAAGGATAATAGATGACAACACAAAACAATTGGTAAGTTCGTAACGCCAACGCCGACTTTGATCGATATCCGATTATTGACATAAATAGACAGACACTAAATACATTTTATGAACTAAAATTTTGTGCATATCAAACTAATCATCCAACTAGATCCATAGAAATTGCAACAAAAGGGCATCAACATAACTTAATTATGTCGAAGATTATTCGTCCCAAACTCGATAAGCTAGAGAAATACCAGCAATCCGGCGGCAGTGTCCGTGTTATTACCATCAACACGAACCAAGGTACTGGAATCACTATAGAACTGGTGCAACAAGTGTGGCTGCTGCTGAAGTACCTGATAATATTGGCCAACAAAATATGTCCCAACCTGCAAAACAACAACAGCAAAAACCCAGATTTTATTTTCCTTCATCTCAACCATACATTTCAATGAAACAATAAAAATCAAAACTTTTTCAAAGAAACAAATAGAAAATGCAATGAAAAGAGAGGGCTAACCGGCTAAGCCAACTAGCCAAGTACCTGAGTAGCAGTAACTGGAATGGGATAAGGAGATGCCATTGCTGAACCCCCTAAAACCCCAAAAGAAACTTAAAAATCTGAACTTTTTATATAGATCTGCAACACCACAACATTTGGATAATCTTTCAAACCAGACAAATAAAACCCAGAACCAACAGCATAGAAATGAAGGGATTTGAGATAGGTATTGAGAGAAAGAGAAGAAAAGTTCTTACCTTGAGGGAAGCTGTTTCTCCCCTGTGCTTTTTTTGGTATTTTTTGGGTGTGCTTTGCTGTCTTTTTGGCTCAGTTGTGTACTGGGATTGTTGGGGTTTTCATTGTTTGTTTTGTTTTGCTTTTATGGTAAAAAATTGTCCAAATTTTGGTAGCCGTCACTGTGAATGGAGAATTGCTGGTGGGATCTCTTAAAAGCAAAAAGAACATTTATTAGGGTAAACTATAAAAATAGTCCAAGATTTTTCTATTAAATACAAAATTATATTTTTACTGTTTTAGGGTAATTATACAAAATTTAGGGTTTATAAATTTAGAAATTATAGTTAGAATTTAGAATTTATAGGTTAAAAATTAAATTTTTAATATATTATTTAAAAATATAATTTTTAATTTTTAATGTATAAATTTTAGTCCTAAACTCTAAATTATAATCATAATTTTTAAATTATAAAACAGTAAACCTAAATTGAATCTTTAAAGTCTAAAATTAAAAAATTATATAAATTTTAAATTAAAATTTTAAATCTTGAAATCAAGATATCGCTGTCGGTACGTAAAATATTATTTTTTTAAGATAAGTCTATAACGGGTGTCGAATACTTTTGAACACAATTAACGCTGAATACTGTTGAATATTATTAAATTAATCAGTAAAGATTAAAAATCTTAAAGACTCAATAGAAAATTATTAATTATATGTTAAGTCGATAACTCTTTTATTAATTACGTATTGAGTCCTTAAGATTTTTAATTTTTATTAATTAATTTAATGACATTCAACAGTGTTCAACATTAGTGGTGTTCAGTGATGTTCGACACCCGTTATAGACTTCTTCAAGCAATCTGAAATTATCAAATCTTGATATAATATTAAATTATAATCGTAATATCATAGTTGAGAATATTGTATTATATTTTTTAAAAAATAAATTACTATATTTTTAAATTACGATTATAATAATAGTATCACGATAAACTTAAAATTTATTAAATACATCCGTAAAACAAATCACCATTTACAAGAGACAGAAATTTGTTAACTCTACAAACATAAATGAGAGGGAAATTTGATAACCTAATTATATAGGATAAATTCTATATATAATCTTTCGATTATATTTTAATTATTTTTTATATTCTCAATTATTATAAGTTATATATTAATTTTATGTTTTAAAAATTATAACAAATTAGTCTAATACTGTTAAAAATTTAAAAAAACGATGACATAAAAATTAATATAAATTTATATAATTATATAATTAATTCTTAAATTTTACACTTATTTTAATTTAACCTTAATTCAAAAAGTAAACAATATAATTTTAATAACATCACATTGTGATCGTTGTTTAATCCGGATATTCAATTTTTATTCGAAAAAAGACTAGTGTTGATAAATGATCCTACTCTCTTTTTTTCTTCTATGTCTACTTTTATCAAGGAATGGATGGTAAAGGTCTTGGATGCGTAGTGAATCTTGAAGTACTATTTCTGTATCTCCTAAGCAAATTCACCGCATTAAAATTAGTCGTTAATGATCGATCGAGTTTGATAAATTCACCCTCTGAAACAAAAAGGTTCTAATTCCGGGAAAATAGTATCAATTACTTAATGTCTATCCAATGCATCCGTTATAATTATTTTATAATTTTTTTTTCGTATGATTTTACTTACTATACTTGTTGTAGTAACATTATAAGTTGTATTGTTACTTTTGTTCGTGACAAAATAAATATATTCTCTTTCCCCTATTTTCGTTTATGTATAAACAATCGAGTGTAATTATGTTAAAAAATAGTCATATTAAACACACAATCGAAATTGATAATAAAAAACACAAGTAGCATGAATATGGAGAGATTATATCATAGGTTCGATCGACTACGTCAGTCGTGGTCCCTAACCAATGAAAATCACCCATTCCGTCACTAGTCAGCCTGTAATTAATATAATTTTCAGAAATCATATTTTTAAAATGACATAAAAATTATGAGTGAAGATTCATTGGTCGGAAAAAAACGAATTAAAGATTAATGATGAAGTGGGTGATTATTATTAGATGGGACCACGGGTGACGTGGTAGCCCAAGTTCATAATATAATTTCTCATGAACATGGGACATAAGGGAGGAAGAGCGGGAAAACTTGCCAAAAATGACGATAGAGAAATTGATAATAAAAATTCGTTTTAATACGTTTTCGACCGTTAGTCTAGCAATAAATCTTGAATTCCGTATGATATTATTTTTAAGTTATGAAATAAAAATTCAAATCACTAAAAAAAAAATTATGCAATTATTTGATAATTTTTATATTTGAGTCATTTTTTTTAATTTTATATGATATTATATATAACATGTGATAATATAAAGAAATATATATATATATGGATATTATATATGCATAAAAAATTGTTAAATATTTAAATCAAAATGTCTACCGTCCAACCTTAAGGATATACGAGAAATTATTACATGAACCCTTTCCACCACTTAAGATATGGTCCCAACCAATTAAAATAAAACACATAATATATTTTTTCTATATCATATTTACACATAAGTATCATCTAAATCATCCACTTTAATGCATTTGATTTAAAAATAGAAAAAAATATTATCAAAGATTTTTTATATTATCTTCTTCTTTATTGTTCAATTTTTTAATTAATTTTTTCTAACCCCTAACTATAAACCTAAACTTAAACCCTAAACTCTAAACTCTAAACCCAAACTCTAAACCCTAACCCTAACACATAACTCTAAACCCTAAGCCTTAAATCTAAACCACATAAATCCTAAACCCTAAACCTAAACCTTAAACTCTAAATTCTAAACCCTAAATCTATATAAAAAATTAATTAGGAAAATTTTAAAGAACAAAAATAAAGATGACACAAAAAATCTTTGATAATATTTTTTTCCTTTTTTAAATCAAAGACATTAAATTAGATGATTTGGCCAATATTTATATGTAAATTTGATATGAAAAAATATATTATGTGTCTTAATTTAATTGGTTGAGACCATATCCTAGGTGGTGGAAAGGGTTCATGTAATAATTTTTCAGCATATACATATATATATTGTTACGTATATGCATATAAAAATATATATAAATAAATAAATATAAAATTAAATTTGTATAGAAACTCAAAAATTCGATTTCACTCGAATTTAATAAACTCAATTTAAAAAATAAATAAAGTTTAAATCGGAAAATAAAATTTATAAACTCGAATAACTTAAAAAATTTAACTTTACTTAACTCAACTCAATTGATCTTCGAATCCTACATGTACGGTTTGACCCGATCCAAACCGACCGTAGGGTTGATACCGTACTGTACTCGTTGACTTCAAAACCGTATGTTTCGTAGGTCAATTCACCAAATTAAATCCGTACGGTATATCTTTAGATTGATATCCATGTATTTCGCCGTATAATTTCAGATTTACTAAATCTTTTAAAAAATATTTTTAAGCTATATTTACGATTCATTTTCTAATTTTATACTCTCTATTAATATAATAAAAAAAAAATTAAAAAAAATGTACTAAAAGTTGAACCGGTTGGTCTAATAACTTTCTGCATGTTTAATATTTAAACGTTTATGTTAAAAGGTTCGAGCGTAAAAAATCCCTAATGAGAGACTCATCCACTAAAATTAAATGCACGACGCAGATCGATCTGAATTAATTAGGGCGAAACCTTGATAATCGAAATAGCAATAAAAATATGTTAAAAGGTCCATATATAATTTATTTTGTAAATAGCATTACAAAATTATATATATCCGATTTTTTTAAATTCGATCATTGTATAATAATTTAAATTAAATAAACCAACGATTCTCGATTCAAATGATTCGATCGAAAAGATTTTTTTTTTTATTCCATGGACACAAATTTTAGTACAGTATTGGATTTAACAAGCAGATTATTAGGGGAAATGTGTTTAATAAAGAAGCATGTTTAAATTCCATGCAAAGAGCGAAAGAATTGGGTGAAGACATGGCCAGATCAATTTCAGCGTAGCCAAATCTAATTGTCGTATCATTTAAAATATATTGTGTTTATGTCGTTTTTCATGTTATAAAACATGTTTTATTTTGATTTATATCGTTTTATATTCGTATCGTATTATCGAAATATGTGGTTGGACGCGATTTTCGTACGGGTACGGAGAGGGAGAGAGTGACAGGGTGGCAAACCCTGTTTCAGACATTACCCTAAAACTTCCCCAACTCTCTTTATATAAACTTAGCTTTCCGAACCCTAAAACTTCCCTCCCCGTTTCCATTAGCTAACACACTTCGGTTTTTCTCTTCCAAACAAATCCCGAAAAAATCTAATTTTTTGTTTTTCTTTTCGTTCCTGTTCTTACAGCATCTGATCTTTGTTTTGTTTTGTTTTTCGTTGTTCAAGTGAACTTGTTTCTTAAGTATTTTTCAAAGAAAATTTGGTGATTAGGGTTCATATTTTCTGGGGAAAAGTAGAGCAAAAACAATGTTGAAAGACATGATTCATCCACAAGAACAGCAGCTTCAAATTGTAATTATCCACTTCCTGCATTATTGGGTTCATGTTTTTTTTCTTGCATGTGTTTTCACGTACGAAATTCTATTGATTTGATGTTTTCATGGCGATTATGATTAAAATCCATGCATTTAGCATTTCAAAACCCTAATTTTCTTCTTCTTTGTACAGGATGAAGTTTCAAGTCCGATTAGCGGGCCGATATTTTATTTTTCCGATACCGATCTCTTCTCCGACACCGGACTGCAAAGCTCGGAGGTGAATTCGGGTCATTGTTGCTTCGATGAGAGCACTAACTACGGCGATAAACTTACCATGCCACCTTCAGGGACTCCCACTGCCACCACTACAAGCACCACAAACACGACCGTCGCAACCGTTGCCGTCACTGGAAATGACAATAATATTAATAATAACGACGACGAAAACAACAATAATTTGTCCTCCTTAATTTTCGACTCGCCGGACGATATCGATAACGACATTTCAGCTTCCATAGACTTCTCATATTGTCATTCTCCTTCTAATTTTTCAGTTCCTCCACCGTTTTTGACTCAACAAGATCAACAATTCGACCTCCCTTTAGCGCAACCTCAACTCCAGATGTCCGTCGACGCCGTTCCCACGGTGGACGGACTCTCTCAATACAGTGGTGGTGACAATCACCACCACCTTGTTACGACTGCCCCGTTTATGGGGCCATCGCCGCCATTATTTTCGTCTGTTTTCGACGAAGATTGCTTATCTTCGATGCCTCCTTATGCCCCTCTAAACCCTTCATCTCCTTCATGCTCTTTTCTTGGCGGTCCTTCAATGGCGGCTTTCATGCCGATGACTACCGCTTTGCCTGCTAATAATTCTGGGATTTTCGCCGCCGGGAACATTCTTACGGCGCCTCATGAACTTTTCCCACAAGACTTGGATTTTCAAGGCGATAATTCTGGGATTTTCTGCCCCGATTCAATTCAACGGATTCTTAAACATGGAGAACTAGAGGTACATGCATGTTGAAAATTTAAGTATATTAAATTTGGGTTAATTGCACTAAACGTCCCACACTCTAGTCTAAATTTTAAACCAACCCCCCAAATCAAAAGGTTCTATAATTATATTATCAAATTGAGTTCTAAACCTTAATAACATTATATTTTTTTTCGAGATATTTTATCAAAGTACGAAGTTAAAATCTGAATTTAAATGTTTAGAAACATGAGACCGATTAAAATATTGAACATATTTTAGGAACGTCTACTACAATTAACCTCATGAACTCGAGTGCAAGTGTAGGAAATGAACATATGTTTGATAGATACGTATTAACATTAAAAGTTATACATTGAGTTAATTAATATTTTTTATTTATGAATGTGCCAACAGGGACTGAGCTGTGACAATCAACAACTGGTAGGAACAACAATGAGCTCAACTCCATTAACACCAGAGATCTCAAGTTTGGAGGATTCAAGTTTCCACAAAGTTGGAAAACTCACTGTTGAACAAAGAAGAGAAAAGATCCATAGGTACATGAAGAAACGCAATGAAAGGAACTTTACTAAGAAAATCAAGGTAACCCTTAGTTTCTCTCTCTCAAACATATCAAAATACAATGATAACTTAAATGACCAGAGTTCAGATTATGTATACATAAAACGGTATCGAACAGTGGCAGATTCAAAAATTCATTTAAGGGTGGGCACATATGAAATTCCGAAATCTTAAGATGGACACAGATCCACCCTATTGAAGGCATGAATCTGCCACTGATATCGAATATATATGTATATGTATATGTATGTGCATGCATGGGAAAAGTTACTTTTTTTCATTAACTAAAGTACTTATGTGCATGTGTGTAGTATGCCTGCCGTAAGACATTAGCTGATAGTCGACCACGAGTGAGAGGAAGATTTGCCAAAAATGATGACTTTGGAGAAACCCAAAGGCAAGCTTCTAGCAATCATGAGGAAGATGATGATGAAGATCAAGTAAGATCTATATATGGCTAATTCCACCGGTTGTTCTCGAATTATGGTTTAGACTCTAAATTTATCATGAAATTTTTAAATGTTCTTATTAAATATTAATATCGTATCGAATCGTATCATTCCATCAACTCTATAACCATTAGTTTGGATGTTATATGTTATATGTCAACTATAATATGACTTTAAATGCATATTTAAAACATTTGGATCGAAATTATAAATACGTGTGTACCTACTGTATGGATGCATTATTTACGTATCTTCATACAGTAATTACAAACACATGTTTATATTGTGATCCAAGAGTTTTAAATATTCTCCGTGTCATATTTCAGTTTGCAGTATGAATTAACATCTAAGTTGATAGGAGGACTTATTCGATATAATAATAATATTTTAAAAACTCAATTAGAACATTTTAAAGTTTAAGGATCAGTTTAGAATTTAAACGATGATTTGGGACGTCGGTCCAATTAACCCATATATATATCGACGATAATTTAAGTTTAATTTCTTTTTTTTTTCTTTATTTTCATGCAGATCGTGAAAGAAGAGGAAGACATAATTAATTCATCTGATATATTTGCTCATATCAATGGTGTCAAGTCCTTCGAATACAATTACTCATTTTAGTCATTAATTTAAATATATAGTTTAAAATAATATATTTAAGAAATATATTATAAAATAATAAATAATTTTGATATTTATATGTTACATATAATAAGGAAACTATATAGTAAAATAAATTTCTCCAAAGTGAAAAGAGATTTTGCATTTTTATAGTCAATCCCATCACTTTCTTGTATTTTTTAAATTTGAAAGGATATTTAAATTTAATCATAAGATCTTATAATATTCGAATGATCAATTAATCGAATAATTCAGATTAAATATTACTAAAACTAATTATAAAAATGATTCTTTCAGTTTAATTTATTTTATTTACAATGTCATAATTTAAACCTTTTAACATTGTTTACAAAACATAACATCTCACTAGACCGACTGTTTTCATAAATATTTTATTTATAAGATGATACGATCGAGTTTATCGAGTAAAATAAATTTAAATATTATATTATTGACCCAACCCATAAAAATGGCAATAATTTTATTTTATTTACCCCGTATGAATAGTGGTTTCCATCTGAGCTTCCTTAGGGATATTTATATATTAAAGGAAAATTTTAATATATTTTATTATTAGAATTTAATACTCGTTAAAATTATAATTTTTATCTTATATTTATAAATATATACGTGGAAAAAGGTTTATACACGAATCAATATTGTAAATAAATAAAACTTTTTTTTATTATATCTTTATTCTTATTCTTATCCTTCTTTATTTTATTTAAAATATTTAATATTTTTTTTAAAAAAATTATCTTGAAAATAGGGTGTGATTTTATATTTATTTTTTGAAATCAAATGTTGGGCCAAGGCCCAATAGTAGGGGAGAAATCATCAGCGCCTCCAACAATCAACACCAAAAAGGAACAACCCGAAGAAAAAAAACCCTAATTCGCCATCTATATAAACCTCGAAAACCCTAGTTTTTGAAGTCTGTTTCGCTTCAGCCGTAAAAATGTCGAAGCGAGGTTAGTCTCCATTTCTTCTTGTTCTAATCCATTGTTTGTTTTTGTTTTAATTTTCCGTTTGTTTCCCGAGAAAAAGAACAGATCCATGTAGATATTTACATGTTCGCTATTGTTTATTTCCTTGGATTTTAGAGAGCTAAAAATGGTTTTCTTTTTGGTGATCAGGACGTGGTGGTTCAGCTGGAAACAAGTTTAGAATGACACTGGGTTTGCCGGTGGCAGCCACAGTGAACTGTGCTGATAACACTGGCGCTAAGAATCTTTACATCATCTCTGTGAAGGGGATCAAGGGTCGCCTTAACCGGTTGCCTTCCGCTTGTGTCGGAGATATGGTGATGGCCACCGTCAAGAAAGGGAAGCCTGATCTCAGGAAGAAGGTTTTGCCTGCGGTCATTGTGAGGCAGCGCAAGCCCTGGCGCCGAAAGGATGGTGTTTACATGTACTTTGAAGGTACAAATACTTGCTTTCTGTCACATGGTTGTTGTAGTGGACTAGTTTGCTTAGATCCTGTTTGAATTTTGGATGTTTAAGTATATTATTCATTCCTTTGTTTCTGTATATAGTCTTTTCTGGTTAATCACTGTCATGATAAGTCAATTATCCTGCTCATGCTATGATTTGATGCTTTCTTAGACCAATAAAATGAACACAAATGATGGGGTTTCTCTCATTTTGGATCTCATTAGTTTGCCAATTCGATACCTTTGATTGTATTCCGCCTTGTGTGTTTCATAGACTGTTGAAACAATTTTCTGTGGTTAAGAGGTAATTTGAAGAATTTACTCTGAATATAGACTTTTCTGGTTAAGAGGTGTCAAGATGTGTGCATTATTAACCTGCACTTACTATGGCTTTTATGCTGGTGATGTAGTGTGGAGGATTTTTTTAGTCTTTCTCCACACCTCCCATAACCAGCTAAATTGGTTTACCGACCTTACTGCATTACCAGATGGTAACCATTGTTTCCATCCCTGTCCAGGTTGGGACATTTGAGATCAGTTGTTATGCTGATTAGTTAAAAGGGTATCTTATTACCAGACATAAGTCATGTATCATCCACAATGTTCAAAGGATGATACAGTTACGAGTCTGGAATATCGATTTTGTCCATCGTTGTGGATGCGTTAATTTTTTAAGCTTGCATGTGCTCCATTAGGTCCCTACATGTTTTCTAATTTGCAACTGTTAAAGGGTATTCTTTTGATTTCTTAACACATTTTATTATCGATTTTTAGTTAAAAAATAAGTTCATATAACCAGACATAAGTCAGGTATCTTCTTCAATGTTCAATGGTAGATACAGTTACGAGTCTGGGAAATCGATCGTGTCAATCGTTGCAGATGCATTAAGTTTTTATACTTGCATGTGCTCCATTTGGTCCCTACATGCCATTAATATGTTCTCTTTGAACTTTTTCTTTCTTTTGATTGCTCATTTTGTTTTTTGTTGTTCGAATAATTTTCTGATTCAACTCTTCTATTTGCAGACAACGCTGGTGTGATTGTGAACCCGAAAGGAGAAATGAAAGGTATGTTGTCTAAATAATTTCTTATCATGGTGTCTTGAGTTTCATTTGAGTTGGCCTTACAAATGCCATTGATGCTGATACTTGTAGGTTCTGCCATCACTGGTCCCATTGGAAAGGAGTGTGCTGATTTATGGCCAAGGATTGCAAGTGCAGCCAATGCCATTGTTTAGGAATTCAAGTTTAGTGACTATATTTTGCTGGTTAAGTACTCTGTAATGTCTAGTTTATGTTTCTGATGGTGTTTTATTTGATTTTGTGTTTGAGATCAAAGGGTGAGTTTTCCCTTTGTAAAAGAAGAGATTGCAGATGCATGACTTTAATAATTTTGAGTTTAAAATCTTCAATTAGGCTTAAAATTTAGAGTTTAGAGGATGGAGTTTTGTTTTTAGAGTAATATGGATAGCATTTAGTTTTAATACTTCCTAATACTAAAAATATTTTTAGTAAAAATATCTTTATGACTTAAATTTATAATTAAATTACTATTAATGTATTTAATAAAAATACAAATGAATAAATAATAGATATAGAAAAAATTAATGCATTAGGGTAAAGTTAAGTAATCATAATTCATGAACCCGTGAAGTGATTCTAATGTTAAAAGGATGATGTATTTTATTCAGGTAATTGGATGATGTATTTCATTCAGGTAATCGGGTTTGAGTATTATATGTACAAGTTGTATATATTTTATTAAAACACTAAAAAAGTTAAAACAATTTGTCATCTCACCAATATATTGAAAAAATAATCATGATTAATTTCTTATAATCAAAGTTTTTTTTTTCATTCTTTAGTCAAGTTGAAATCAAATATTTAAATCTATATTCTCATAAATTATGTATCAACTTGTATTTACTTTTTGCAATTATAATTATACTTTTAAGTTTATTTGTAATTTACATAAAAATTTGTATTATTTAAATCTTAGAATTTATATAAAAATATCTAAATTTATAACAAAATTATCATCATAGAACCAATTTATAATAATAATTTTTACCTAAACCAATTATATTAAGGGTTAATTTAGCATAATTTCTTCAATGAATTTTTGTCGTCGAACTAAAAAATAATATCGAATGATCACAAAAAATATTTTAAATAGATGTTTTCACGCCTTATTTGGTTCGAAAGTGAGTTTTAAAAGAATTAAATTTTTAAATTTTCTTCTAAATCTCTATTTAAAAATCTATATCCTTCAAAACCTAAACCGAATTTTTTTTTTTTATAATTTATTATTATTTTTATCAGCTCTTTAATTACAAATAAAGCCTAAAGCCCATTAAGAGTCCAAAACCCAAACCTACAAAATAAACCCCAAACCAGAAATCTTCTTCCTCTCATTTCTTTTCCTCCACTTCCGCAAAGGAAAAGAAAGAAAGAAAAAGAGAAAACCTATGGCAAGCGAGGCGGCGGCGGAAGTTAACACCGTACCGGCGGTAGCGGTGGCAGACAAGCAACCACATAAGCTCGAGAGAAAATGGACCTTTTGGTTCGATAACCAATCAAAGCCTAAACAAGGCGCCGCTTGGGGAACCACTTTACGCAAAGTTTACACCTTTGACACCGTAGAAGAATTTTGGTGGTACTTTTATGGAAGACCCATTCCTCCTTTTTATCAATATTTTATAGATCTGGTGAATTTAAGATGGGTTTTTATTCTGCCTTGTTCGATTTATGTATTGGCTATTTATATGGTATGCTTTTATTTATTTGGTGGAGATTTCTTTGTTTAAAAGAGAAAGGGTATTTGTTTTTTGTGTTTAAAATGAGAAAATTATTGTTTTAGAGGTTGTGATTTTATCTGAATTTGTAATAATCAGCTGCAATCAGGTTCCTGTATTATATAGTGTCACGATTTATTGTGTATTTATATAAATTTTGATACTATAATGATTTATATTGTACATATTTTGAGTTATATTCGAATTCGAATCATATTTGTGTTTTAGATATTTGAAATATCTTGTTCATGTTTGTCCGATATTGTCCGATATTGTCGAACATGAGTTGGTTTCTGTTACTTTGTCTTGCTGAATTTGTAGTAATCAGTAGCTACCAGGTTCCTGTATTTTACAGTGTCACAATTTATTTTGTATTTATATAAATTTTGATACTATAATAATTTGTATGATACATATTTTGAGATATATTTGAATTCAAATCGTATTCCCGTTTTAGATATTCGAAATGTATTGTTCATGTTTGTCCGATATTATTGAACATGAGTTGGTTTCTGTTACTTTGTCTTGCTGAATTTGTAGTAATCAGCAGCAATCAGGTTCCTGTGTTTTACAGTGTTACGATTTATTTTGTATTTATATAAATTTTGATACTATAATGATTTGTATGGTACATATTTTGAGATATATTCGAATTCAAATCGTATTTGTGTTTTAGATATTAGAAATGTGTTGTTCATGTTTGTCCGATATTGTCGAACGTGAGTTGGTTTCTGTTCCTTTATCTTGTTATTTTTTCATGGTAATTCTTTTGTGACATGTTTCAGTTTGTATGATCAAATATTCAAGCCCAGCAAGCTTCCTGGTAATGCTGATTTCCACTTATTTAAGGATGGAGTTGAGCCGAAATGGGAAGATCCCGAATGTGCTAATGGAGGAAAGTGGACGGTTGCTAGCAATCGAAAGACTAATCTTGAGAATATGTGGCTTGAAACTGTGGGTGCTTTGAGCCTAACTAATATGCTTAATGCAATGCAAATAATAGTGTGCTATATCGGGATATCGGTTGACTTATCGACGATTGTTTTGCAGTTGATGGCATTGATCGGGGAGCAATTTGATGAGTCGGATGATATTTGTGGGGTAGTTGCTAGTGTACGCCAAAGGCAGGATAAACTTTCATTGTGGACCAAGACGGCAACAAACGAGGCTGCCCAGGTATATGATGCGAGACCGTCTAAGCATTAATGTTTACCAAATGTGTTACATGGCTTTAATTTTTCGGCTTATTTGTCCTTAAAAACCGAGATATTATATGCTCATCATCTTTTCCGATTTCTGCTTAGAACTTCATTCATTGATTGCTGCAGTGCTTATAGTTTTATGCATATGAAATTCATACTCATACTTATTTTGTTGTGTATATTTCCGTTTTCCGAATACGTCAACAACATATTTATATCTACCGTCTACCTCTGTATATCGAGTCCGAGCAACATAGATTGTAATCTATAATTTGCAGAATTACAACAATGTTTTGGTTATGCTTTCGTTGATTGCTGCACGCTTTCGAACTTTTTTGAATTGCATCTGTTGACGATCTTAATTCGAAACCTGTTTTCTAGATGGGCATCGGTAGGAAGTGGAAGGAGATCATCGATGTCAATGATAAAATCACTTATAGCTTTCACGTAAGTATTATTCGATTGGCACTCGAGACTTCGAATTCGCATTCTTGTATCGTGACTGGTTCCTTTAATTGTTGTAGGATGACTCGAGAAGGGAAAGATCGGCGAAAGGCCGATATAGTGTTTGAACATCTTTGCCGTTTTCTTATTTCGGTTCTCGAACTCGGACACTTGAAATATTTTGAATTCGAGTTTTTATTTTTTCGAATGTGATACGATTAAAGATCATTTTTTATGTTTGGAGATATTGAGAAATTTAATATATTTTCTGAATGCTTCATTTCCTCCATATGGATTGACATATTTGTATTGTTTCTAAGATGTTTTATTAAGATGGTTCATATCTCTTAAAAATGGTGTACAAATTTTATAAAACATCTTAAACAATGTTAAAATAAGTAAATATGAGTTAATATACATGTTCGTAAGGTTGAGCATTCGATCGAGTCAAGTTTAGTTAAAAAAATTTGATTTATAGTACGATTTGATTCTATTTTAAACGATTTTTTTAATTATATAAGTTATATATCATAATTTTCATATTTTTTCATATGTAACAATATTTTTTAATATTTTTATATATCAATATATATATATATCATTAAAAATTGAGATACTCATCTCAAACATAAATTATTTAATTATTAAAAAATTTAAATTATATGAATATGAAATTTCGAATCGAGTATTTTTACCTCGAATCAAGTTAAATTATTTGATTTCTTCGAATTGAATCGAGTTTTACTCACTCTATATATTTGAATTGATTTTGTGAGATGTTGAGATATTTTTTTACTTCGTATTACTAAAATATCTCTTTAAAATAATACAAAAATGTATGTACAAGGCATTCTAAATCATGATTAGAAGTATTTTGAACATGATTTTTACACTATTTAAGATGTCACACGTTTTTTTTTATATTATTTTAAAAAGATTTTAATACTACAACGTAAAAATTTAAAAAAGTATAAAAAATTCTCTTAATATCTTGTAAAATCACTTAAAACATGAGATAATAATTAAAAAAATGGCGATCGATAAAACACGAATTTCATACAAATAATACGATAAAATCACGACGATACAATTCAATTTTTTTAAAAACTTGCGTTCCATTAGATGTTTTTTTTCTTGTAATAATAAAATTTGAGAAATTATATCATGAATATTTTTTACCACGTTATCCGTGGTTCAACCAATCAGATTCACTCATCTCATATTTTTGAAGGTGAATCATCACCTCTTTCTTACTTGTAATAGGTGAGTAGATAATTATCAGGTAATTACTTAAAAATAAACGGACATGATTGCATGGACCACGGATGACGTGATGAACATGGTCTATGATATAATCTCTCGTCAGAAAAATATTACATGAACTCTTTTCATCAAGTCATCTATGGTCTCAACCAATTAAATTTATCCATTTCAATATTTTAAGGTAAATCATCATCTCTTTTTTACACATAATTAACAGACGATTAGTTATTAAAAAAAATTTAAAAATGAATAATGTTCATTGTTTAGACTATGAATCGTAAATAAGATTCCCCTAATAATCTATAATCGGTCAGATTATTATTTGAATTAATTCAGTTGCAGAAGTAATTAAACAATTTTTTAGTATTTAAGTTTAGTACTTGTGAAAGTTAATTTTTTTAAAAATAAAATATTTCCATTATCAAAATCATTTTATACCAAAAAAAAAAAATTCGTAATTTGAAAAATTAAATTCGGATTAAAATTGTTAACTTTTTGATAAATTAATCAAATATTCCATCTTATCTTTAAAAAAGATAATTGTACGAATTAAACACAACAAACACGTTCAATCGTTATGATCAAAGTTTCATGCTTAAGCTTGTTTCCCTTGTTTGTGTACTTACATTTTCCATCACTTTCCCAGGAAAATAAAAAAAAAAAAACTTAGCTGGTTGAAGAGTTTTAGCCTGGTTTGAAATTCTCTCTCAAGTTTCATGTTTTCCCCTAGTTTCCCTCTTGGAAATTGGATTTGCCTGTAATGGTGTAAAAAACAAAGGGTTGACTTTATTCTTTGGGATTTATCAGATTGAATGATTCCACTTTTCAGTTTTCACCCATTGAAAAACCCAGAATAAAAATCAATTCTTGATTTAGGGTTAGGGTTTGATCATTCATCTCATTTTGATTTCTGGGTGTCTGTGTTTTTGTTTTGAAAATCACAATCTAACCCAGAGATCTCCATTTTTCTTTTGAGCTTTGAGTTAATGGAAAATTGAAAGTCTTGTTCTTTTTCACCTAGTTGATCTATAAGGGGGCTTTATAATTTGTAAAAGACCCTTTTCTTTAATTGAATTAATCATTCGATTTCGAAGTTTTTTTAGTATATTTGTCAATGGATGCTGTCCATCATGATGTGAAGGATGTTAATGGACATAAAAACAACAACTTGAGAGTCCTGGATTCTGCAGAAGCTGAAGATCATACTGATGGAGAAGATTACAGTGAGTCAAATGCTTTGTTGGTACCCAAAAGAGATGGGATGTCAAGAAAATCTGATAAGACTAGGAGAAAAGTCCAATGGAATGATAGAAATGGGAACAAACTTGTGGAGATCATGGAGTTTGAGCCAAGGTAATAGGTCATTTTGGACTTTATCTTCTAACATAGCAGTATGTGTTTTGTCTGAATGTTTGGGAGTTTTGATACTTTTGGCTTGGTTTCTGTATGTTGTTAGTTTGCATATTCTGTCATTAGTGACCATTTTGTTTAAAACTTTGAATTTAGTGTCAATTATGTATTTGATGAAGTGTTATGAATTATGAACATAGGTACTTTTATCGTTTTCAGTATGCAACAATTGTTTGTATCTGCAAATCTATTTTCTGAGAATAGAAGATTTGGGTACAAAATTTACAACTTTATGTTGCATATAGCTTCACCCTTAAGGCAATGCAATATTAGTCTCCTTTTGATGTTAAGATGGATCTGTGATTGTAGAGATGGATTCTCGTTAACCGATATTCGTTTCGAGGGTTTGATTAGGGGGTTTGCATCTAAGAAATAACATGTTGAATTCTGGGTTTGTCACTTTGTTGTGCTTTTATGTTCCGTTTCTTTTAGTTTGTGGTCGACACCCTCTAATGCATTGTCATCCGGATGCTACGAGCCGTAGATTCGTGATGCTACGAGCCGTAGATTCGTGAATGCAGATTGAACTGCTGATGGCTTGGCTTTCTGTTCTTGGTTCTTGAATTTATAACATCAAGAGCTTTGCTTTAAGTAGAATGGACTACTTTTCTAGTTACATGATTCGAATAGTTCTAGCTTTGCTTTAAGTAGAATGGACTACCTTTTCTAGTTACATGATTCGAATAGTTCTTGGTGTAGTAACTATGAATTACTTGAGTTGGATTCTATTGTACATTATATGATATTTTCCATCTAGTTTTTTTTTTTTTTTTTTTTCGTGATAAAATATGGGCATGTTTTGGATCTTTGTAAGAATTAGTATTTCTTGTAATGCCGGAAAAACCGACCAAGCATGAACAATCCGACGGAATTCTTGCATATATTGTTCAGTGGATATAACCAGGCTTCATGCATTCCCTTGGACTTGATTAGTTGATTGTGTTTTTTCGTTGATTCACGACTGCACGTCTCATCCTAATGTCCTATTCGTGCCTGCAGTGATGTGAGCGATTCTGATGATGATGATGATAAGGATTTCTGCATGTGTATAATCATGTAGATACCGGTACCTCCTGCTCGAAAAATCGATGTCAGCTTCGTTTTTCAACCTTGATCTTGATATCTTGCTACCAGGCAGCACTGGTTTCAACTCACATTTGGAAGGATAGGTTAAATTCCGGAAACTGACCCGAGGCAGTCCTCTCATATTTTTGCAGTTCATCGAACCGGAGTGTGTTCCCTAGAGGTGGTTTTCTGATGTGTTTCGCCTTCGATGAGAATTTCCTAGGAACAGATAAAGACGACAGTTATCTTCCTTGCGCAATGCGCATTCGGGTTTCAGCGATCATGAAGATCGTTCCGTTTTTGTTTGCTTTTTCTTGTATGCCGATTCCGTATTCGAACATTCATGTTAAAACTCACTTGTTTTGCTGGTTTTGATGCCGGATTTCTCCTCAAGCTTTTAACTGCAGTCATCAAAGAAATCCAGTGCTGTTAAAAAAGGAGTACTTGTTACAGTAAAATGTCCGGTATATTACTCCGGTCCGGATACGAGTACTTCGGTCCGGATACGAGTGTCCGGCGGTATGTTCATTCTTCTCGAAAAAACCGAAATTTTAAATACAAACTACAACCTAATTTTTTACTCTTAAATTTTAATGATTCTTAGATTTTGAAATTTATCAAAACAACAACTAATTTAACTGTCATTTGCTCAATTTAGCTTATCGGTTCGACTGAAGAAACCGGTCCGGACCTAACAATCACAGAACCTTATTTAAAACTAAACCCTAGCCCGGAAGAAACCGGTTCCCTCTCATAAACAAATCACAGCCGTTGATTCTCAAAATCCCACAATCTACACCGTCCAAAAGGCATTCAACCCCATCCTTCTTTATTCTTTGGCTTTGCACCCAGTCATCTTCTTCCACTCTCGAAATCGTTTCTTTTCCGTTTTTCTCCAAATCCCTAAAAAACCCAAAAACCCTAACGTGAAATAAGATTGATAATCGAAAAATAATTCGGTAGATTTTGAGGGAATAGAAGAAAAGAGAGGAGAAAGGGGAATGGATTCTGATCAGGGGAAGTTGTTTATCGGTGGGATATCATGGGAAACAAGCGAGGATAGGCTAAAGGAATACTTTGGCCAGTACGGAGACATCTCGCAGACTGTTGTTATGAGAGATAAGGTTACTGGTAGACCTCGTGGTTTTGGGTTCGTTGTCTTCTCAGATCCGTCCGTCCTCGATACGGTTCTTCAGGAGAAGCACACTATCGATGGTAGAATGGTGAGATTCTTTCTGCTATTTTTTTTTTATTTTTTTTTGGCGTGTTATAAATTTGGAATTTTTATGTTATTTTCTCTTGATTTACTGTTTTGCGTTTGTTTGGCTTCATGATTTTTTTTCTCCAATTACGTTGTATTTATTGTTCGGTTAGCTTAGGGCTTTAAATTTTTTCAGTTCATCCAAGTTTATGTATTTAATTATTTATCTTATTGATGTTGGTCTTGCCTGGTTCAAAGATAGTTCCCAATTATAAGATAGCTGTTTCCCAGGTTGAGGCGAAGAGGGCTTTATCTAGAGAGGAGCAGCAAACATCTTCTAGACCTGGTAGTTTTAATCAGGATGGAAATTCTGGTGGCGGTGGAAATATCAGGACCAAGAAGATTTTTGTCGGAGGGTTGCCTCCCTCCTTAACTGAAGACGGTTTTCGTCAATACTTTGAGGCTTATGGTCATGTGACTGATGTAGTAATCATGTATGACCAGAATACTCAACGGCCTCGTGGATTTGGTTTTATCTCCTTTGACACTGAAGATGCAGTTGATAGAGTTTTGCACAAGAATTTTCATGATATGAATGGCAAGCAAGTTGAAGTTAAGCGGGCCCTTCCTAAGGGTGCCAATCCTGGTGGGGTTAACCGAACGATGAGTGGTGGTTCTGTAGGTTACCAGGGCTATGGTTCTTCTGGTGGGAATTCAAGTTCTTTTGATGGTCGCATGGACTCCAACAGTTACATGCGCTCCCAGGGTACAGGAGCTGGCTTTCCGCCTTATGGCTCGTCAGGATATGCACCTAGTTACGGTTATGGTCCTGCTAGTAATGGTGTTGGTTATGGTAGTTATGGCAGTTATGGTGCCCCTGCCGGTGCAGGTTATGGTGCCCCTGTTGGTGCAGGTTATGGGAATCTCAGTGCTAATTATGCAAGTGGGCCTCCTGGTGCCCCTAGAAGTTCATGGGGAGCTCCAAACCCATCTGGTTATGGTGCAATGGGATATGGAAGTGCTGCTCCTTGGGGTGCTGGTGCTGGTGCTGGTAGTGGTGGTCCAGGTTCTGCAGCTACTGGCCAATCTCCCACTGGATCTACTGGGTACGGGAATCAAGGTTATGGATATGGTGGATACAGTGGAACTGATGGATCATATGGTAATGCAGGATATGGGGCAGCTGGAGGTCGTTCTGGTGGTACGGGTGGGGGAGATCTACAAGGGAGTGGTGGTGGTTACATGGGAAGTGGATACGGTGAATTAAATGGAAGTTCAGGGTATGGTAATGCATCGTGGAGGTCTGATTCATCCCATGGTTCTGGAAATTATGGGGGGCCTCAGTCAAATGATCCTCATTAGGACAAGGTGGTTATGGTGGTGGGTACAGTGGTGCACAGGGCCGAAAAACTCAACAACAGTGATGCTATGACTTTCAAGACAACTTGATCTTGACCTGTTCTGTGCATAACCTTCGCTTTCCTCTTGTAGTTGTGATGGTTTCATACTCCCAGCAGTGACAGGAGAGGCTCAAGTTGAATGCCAAATCTCATTGGGACCGGTTGGATTGCTTGAAACCCTGTAGTTTGCAGCATCTATTTTGCCAGTCATAATAAGTAGTTTTGAGGCATAATAGATTCCTTTCTTCAGTTGTGTTATTGAGTGTAGTTTTAATTTGGCTTGCTTTATATTTTCTTTTTTTTCTTGCTGCTGTGGTACAATTCTTATCTGTGGTAGTGTTAAGCTTTATTAGTTTATATAACTTAAATTTGAGTTGTCTTTCTATTTTGAGTATTTTTATTTTTTTATATCATCTAGGAAAGTTGGATGACAGATAATTATGCTTGATTTGATATGATCAGTAGGGTACGGAGATTTTCCAAGGATTTTTAATGATAACAGTGGAGCTATGGTCACTTGAGTTGATCACTCGTAGTGATAGTGTTAAACGTAGTGGTAGTTGACACTTGAGGATGGTATAATCAGTTCCTACTGTATTTTCCCTTGTGTTCAGGTGGAGAGATGCTTGGAAGTTCAAAGGTGGAGTCAAGGGTCCACTCATGGCTGAACCTGAGCTTTGTGGAGCAGTTTCGTCAATGTGGGTTTTTTTTCGGCGGAGGACTTGCTTGGTTGGAATTTTGAATTAAGATGAAAAGAGAGAGGTCTTGACTTTTGAAGTAAACAATTTTCCCCGTTCTTGAACCTCGTTCCTGTTTTTTTTTTCAAGATGGAATTGAACTAGAGAAGCAAACTGCTTGGGGATATGTTGACTCAAAGCTTTAGCTGTCTTGCAGGTCAAAATTTGAGTACGTAGCTAATATGAGTGTGGCGTTTGATTCATTGTAGTAGATCTTCGCAGTTAGATTCCTTGCATTATTGTAACCATTCCTTATTCTAGCAAGTTAAACTACGTTTTGATTGGTGGAAGGACCAAGGACTAGTACTTAAGGACCTAAGGTTGATGTTGGAAGCATTCTTTTTTCTGGATGTTAATGCTGAAGACATTGAGGATCAGTAATTTTAGATTGGAACTCTGCCTTTTCTTCTAGTATCTGTGATCATTTATGCATCACGATAATCAAATGTTTTGTTGCTGATACACTTTGGATTTTGCAGAGCCTTGCTTGAATTAGTATATGTTGAAGGAAACCTTGGTATGTCGAAATCACTCAAAATTCAGTCAAACAACGTATTTTATGTTTTTGCAAGAATGTTCTTTTGATCTTTGTTTCAAGGAAATGAATCTCATTATCAACATGATTGAATGAAACTGAACTTGCATACCCTGAATTTTATTTTACTCCAAATGTTTACTCAGGGAAAATTGCAGTTTTACCAGAGTCTGGATGCAGCATTCATGGCTGTTGTTACCCCAGTCAAAGATGGAGGCATCCACCAGGGAAGATTTATTCCTTGATAAAATCCTAACTTCGCCTTTACTTGAACCGTTCTTCCGGCATCGTTATGAACTGCGGCAACTTGAACAAGTACACGCATCATCAAAACAGATGTACCAGTAATCTATGTTGCTCAGACTCAGGTATGTTTTATCTTTTCTAAGTTTTTTCATGTCTTTCAGGGTCATGTCTCTACATCCCATATGATGTCAGATATGAATACCTCGGAATTAACATGATCCTGGCTAAATACTTAATGTACTCGAGTTGTAGTTACCTGTAAATCAACACGTCCATCTTCTGCTAATACTGAATTCAAATGTCAGGTACTAGGTAGTTGTCGTCGATAGTCGCAGAACCGAAATCTTATATTTTTCTGACAGTAAAGTTAGGAAATTATGAATTTGAATCCATGGAAGTTAACTTTCAAGCTTAGATTTTGTTCTACAATTTCCAGATTATCTGATGGGTACCTGAAGTCCAGCTTCCTTCACTCTCATATCTGCAGATTTGAGTTGCTGCTCGGATAAAGTAATGCCGGTATATTTGCATCCGGTCGTTCGACAACTCCGAAAGCTAAGCTTCCCCAACCACATCCAATCTCAAGAATTTCATGCTTGCTACTAATTCTTGCCTGGAAATCTGGGAAGGAAAGTTATAATGAAAGGACCAAGGCATGGATAGAAAGTAATTAAACTAATTAAAATTGTAATCAACTAGTATAGAACATTAGGGGGTAAATTGACAAACTTCAAATTTGACAGGGACTTAAGAAGTATTTAAACGAATTAAAATTAGGGGTGAATTTTTAATTTTAAAATTTATGGTGAATAAATATTTTTTTATTAATAAAGTCACTTTAATTAACATCATTATACTTTTAATGAAAAAATTGTTTCACACTTTTATGTAACATATATTACACATATTTCGATTAAATAAATTTTCATTGATAATTTATATAGTTTTTTTTGAAAATTTCTCAAATATTCATTTAAATAAATTTAAATGAAAAAAACAACTAATTTTTTTTATAGATTCTACCAAAAAATATTTAAATTGTCTTAATATTATTCTCTAATAACATATAAAATTATATTAAGTAAAAATATTAATTTTATTTTTTTGTTAGAACTATTTAATGATGTTAGTATAAGTGTTAAGTGACGATTTATTATATTTATAAAATAGAGTAATATAATATGATTAAATTAAAGATTTATGAGATAAGTTTAATGATCTATAATAAAAAAAAATCATTTACATTAAAGAAAAAAAATCTCTCATCATGTCTTTCCCTATATTTCATATTAATAAATATTAAAATTTAATTTTAAATTTTAACTTTAATTTTTATGTCTTAAATTTCAAATCTTGAATTTTAAAATATATATCATACACTTAGTCTCTTAAAAATTAATGGTAAATCTTAAATTTAAACTCTAAACTTATATAATAAATTAATAAAATTATAAAAAATATATAATAATTCAATTATCCTCATTTGGCTCAATGAGTCGAATCGAGTCAAAAAATTTCGAGTTATTCGAGTTTACGAGTCATATTTTACGACTCAAACGTTATTTGAAATTTTTTCGATTTGAGTCGATTTTAAGAAATTCGAGTCGAATCGAGTCGAGTTTTCGAGTTTCTATAAATATTTATTTTTAATTATTTATCATGTTATAATATGATTTGATTTCAATTTAAATGACTTTCTCTAATCGTATAAAATATTTATCTATATATTTTTTATATGTAGCGATATTTCTTTGTATTTTTAGATATCAATGTATATATATCATAAAAATTGATGGACTTGTCTTAAACTTAAAAATTAATCCTTTAATTATTAAAAATTTTGAGTTATTCGAGTTATTCGAATTTTCGTTTTACAACTCGAACTTTATTTGAAATTTTTTCGAGTCGAGTCGAGTCTATGAAATTTCGAGTCGAGTCAAAACGAGTCGTGTATTTTTGCTTCGAGTCGAGTTATTCGATTTTTTCGAGTCGAGTTTTGTTCATCCCTACATGTTATATTTTGCAGGATTTAAATAACAATTTATAATCTTAAAACTATTATTGTAATATTGAATATTTTCTCGTTTAATAAAATTAACGGCGGATGAACACAACACAATCTTAATATAAATTTTTATCCTTTTGCATTCGAGTTTAAAACTCGAATCATTCTAAAAAAAAAAGAAAACTAGTTTTCGTTTAAGAAAAAAAATGGTATGACAACGACAGCATAGGTTCATCTTCAAACCAGTTTCAGGTTTTGTTCTTACATAATCATGAAAGTAGCCGTGGGGGGAGGAGGGATCAGTGATCTGCTCGGCCTGTGTTCTGTCAAAACAAGGTGCAAATGTAGTTCTGTACGAGAAAGGAGATCACTTGGGAGGCCATTCCAAGACTGTTAGATTCGATGGTGTTGATTTAGACCTTGGTTTCATGGTTTTTAATAGCCGAAGTTTTTTGTTTTTATTTTCATTTATACCGACAATTTTTGAGTTTTTCGTCACTAAAGATATAGTTTTTTGAAAAAACTGTCGCTAAATGTCAAAATAAACGTCGTTGAAGTTGGAAAGTGGAAGCAAGTCTTATAGCTGATTTTCAGATAAGAGATCATTGATGACGGATAGATTTGTCGATCAGTGTTTTCATCTGCGTTGTGTTAAATATTTTTTCAACATTTGATTTTATCTGATAACAATATCTTTTAAGGTTCAGTGTTAGAAGAAGATGGCCTAATTGTTTTACAGGTAATTACAGTTTGAAGAACATTTGGTCATGGCAATCATTAGTCCATTTCCTTTGTGTAATGCTTTGGGCGCCTTTTTTTTCCTGCAGTTCACATCGATTCCAGAAGAACGGTATGATGAATACAGGCGAAGTTTGGATTTTATCAAGGAAGACATCTTCCCTGGTGCATGCATACCTTGTTTCACTAGGGTAATAGCAGCCATGGATGCTGCATCTAGACTCTGGTATAAATGCAATTTCCCCTAAGCAAACATTTCTTCTTCTTCTTCTTCCTCCTGGTGTACGCATACCTTGTTCCACTAGGGTAATAGCAGCCATGGATGCTGCATCTAGACTCTGGTATAAATGCAATTTCCCCTAAGCAAACATTTCTTCTTCTTCTTCTTCCTCCTGGTGTACGCATACCTTGTTCCACTAGGGTAATAGCAGCCATGGATGCTGCATCTAGACTCTGGTATAAATGCAATTTCCCCTAAGCAAACATAAGAAAGAATTGAATAAAACCTTTTATGAAAGCTTGAATTTTGATTCTGCTGTTCTCTCTTAGCAAAATCCATGCCTTGGGGATTCGACGACAGTTCATTCGAACATGGGAATATTATTTTGATTATTGTGCAGCGGGGTTCAAGATTAACACTTTTGGAAATTACCAGGTGAGTTTCAAGTAACTGCACATCTATATTATCCATGGTTTTCATTTCTCCTAAAATATTCTTGTCCGGATCATTCTCGATACGAATACGAGATATAATCCTCGAAATGCAAAGAATCAAGCTGATCTTAAGTTTGCAGGTTGTATTTTCTCGGCCTGGAAATGTAGCTGCACTTGGCAATCCATTCAAAGGCTTTCCCTGCAGCATCTTATTTTCATTAAGATATCATGCCTTAACCATGATTCTGTCTGTTAAGGCTGAAACAGATATATGTATTAAACCTATATAAGTGTTAGATTATCTATTCGAATTCGAACATCCATTTTCGAAATATTATCAAATTATAACATAAACTACAGGGATTAGCAGAAGCTGTCAGGTTCGAGGTAAGCCGGAACAGAGTGGCATGGATGTTCTTAGTGAAACAATGGTCCTAGTGTGTGTTTATGCATGGTGCAGGTTGATTTTATATTTAGAATAAAATGGCATTTTTACCATTCTAATTAAAAGTAAATGAAATTCTATGTTAAGTGTGAATTATCAACCTATCTTTCATGTCACGACAACGTTGGCAAACCTATCAATCAAAATAATAATATTTTCTCTCATTGCAGTTTCTTTCTTTTAACACAAAACAGTGGTTAACATCTCTGTATTTCTTATTCCTCTCCTTCTTTATAGAAAGAAATGTTATCCTCTTTTTGTCCCTTCTTCGTTTCGTCGGATACTCTCCCTTTCTCTGCCGGTATCTGACTTCCACTTCCCCTCCCCTCCCCCCCTGCCATGGTCAACAAATCCCGTGGTAGGGATTTCTTGTCCGGTTCCCTCCACAGCTCTGCCACCTCCACCAATGCTGATCTCGCATGGCCTTTTGGTAAGCTTGAAGGCATCGAATACAACGAGCTTTGTGAAACGGCTTATGAGATATTTTTCACATCGTGTCGTTCGTCACCAGGTTTCGGGGGTCGGAATGCGTTGACGTTTTATTCTTCACGTGATGGGGAAGAAGGGAGCTGGTTTGGGATGTTAACGTCAGCATCGCCTGCATCACAGGGGCAACGGTCGAATCATGGGGGAGTGAATGCGCCTCCGAGTATGATTAAAAAGGCTTTGGGGTTGAAGACGGTGAAGAAACAACAACATGCTAGGAGGATGACAATGGCCTCTTTTAGTTTTAATGGTGATGGCAGCAGCGAAGGAGACGGTGGGACGTCGCTTCCTGGTACGGGGGTGACAGAACAAAGTGATAATAGGCTTAGGAAGACTCTCATGAGAACCCTTGTAGGCCAAGTAAGTATCAATAATGCATGTATTTCAATTGATTTCATTGGAATTTCAATCTGGCTTAAATATGTGCTGCATGTTGCCTAGTTAATCTCTATGTTGGTTTGAACAGACGGATAAGAGAACGGAGACGATCCTTATTCCGCTCCAGCTTATTTGGCACATCAAACCATCGGAGTTCAACGATGCACACGAGTACCATATTTGGCAAATGCGTCAGCTCAAAATCCTTGAAGCAGGCCTTCTGATTTACCCTTCGGTCCCTCTCGAAAAATCAAATCCTTTTGCAATGCATCTACGTGAGACGATCCGAGCCGGTGATTGCAAGCCTCTAGAGATTACAAAGAACTCCGAGACTTGGAAAACACTATGCACTGCTGTTGCTTCTTTAGCTTGGCGAAATACCAATGGTGGTCCTACTGATGTGTGCCATTGGGCTGATGGATTCCCTCTCAACATTCACCTCTACACTTGTCTCCTTCAGGGCATATTCGATAGTAGTGATGAGACAGTAGTCCTCGAGGAGGTCGACGAGTTACTAGAATTGATGAAAAAGACATGGACCACGTTGGGGATCAATAAGCCAATTCACAATGCTTGTTTCACTTGGGTGCTTCTTCGGCAATACGTTGCCACTAATCAAATGGAGCCTGATCTGTTCTCTGCTGCGTATATTATGTTGACAGAGGTGGCAAAAGATGCTAAGCAGACAGACAGAGAGGCAATGTATGTGAAACTATTGTCTTTAATAGTAACTTCGATTCTAAACTGGGCGGAGAAGCGGTTGCTCCGGTACCACGAATACTTCAACAAAGGAAATACCAGTGGAATTGAAAGTCTTTTGCTTCTGGCACAATCTTCGGCAAAGATTTTAGGTGATGTTACAATCATGGAAGGAGAAGGGAGCAAGAAAGGGGATATAATGCTCGTAGATTGTGTAGATCGTTACATTCGATCTTCGGTTAAAAATGCATTTACAAAGGTGAGTAGGCAACTGTCTTGTTACAAAATGCATCATTTTCAGCATGAGTTCTGTTCAATCCTATGTTTTTTTTTGGTGATCGGTACAGATGGTAGAACATGAAAATTCCAAACTTGCAAGTGCAGAAGATGGGGAAGAACCGAGTGAGACCATATTAAAATTTGTTAAAAGAACCGAGGCGTTGGCCGAGAAAGAAAGGGCGACTTTTAGTCCTATATTGAAGAGATGGCATCCGAATGCAGCCGGCGTGGCGGTTGTGACACTACACCAATGCTATGGAGCACTGTTGAATCAATATTTAATCAGGACAGGTACACTGAACAGTGAAGTAATTGGAGTACTACAGGGAGCTACAAAGCTAGAACACGCTTTGGTTCAGATAGCGGTCGAAGAATCCGAAGAATGTGAAGATGGAGGAAAAGGAATTGTTAGAGAAATGAATCCATACGAAGTCGATTCGATCATATTGAATCTCTTGAGACAATGGATAGATGAAAGGGTAAACATAGGGAAAGATCTTCTTGGTAGAGCAAAAGAGACTGAAGTCAGTCAATATCTTTGTTCTGTTTTTGATTAAGTTCATAAGAAAGAGAAATGGTCTATGGCTCAGCTTACTAATTGGTTTTAGTTTATGTTGTAGACATGGAACCCCAAGTCCAAATCCGAGCCATATGCGCAGTCATCGGTGGAGCTAATTAGTTTGGCCAATGAAATGGTGAAAGATTTCTTCGAAATTCCGATAGGAGCTACTGATGAACTCATTCTTGATCTGGCTGGAGGTTTAGAGCAGCTCTTCCAAGAGTACACTACCTTTGTAGCATCATGTGGTGAGAATCATCTCATTATGTTCCATGCACCATTTAAGTTTACATGATTTCATCGAACGATTAGTCGATGGCACGTCGGGAGTATGTGTTTCTCATTTTTTATCACATCTTTTGTTTCAGGGTCGAAAAAGAGTTATCTCCCTACACTTCCTCCTCTAACCAGATGCAATCGAGATTCGAAGTTCTTTAAAATCTGGAAAATGGCCAGTCCTTGCAGTGTTGGAGTACAAGATATGCATCGAATTGGGAATATAGATGGTCACCATTCTCGTCCATTAACGAGACGTGGCACACAACGCCTTTACATTCGAATTAACACCTTGCACTATCTGATCTCGAGCCTACATTCTCTTGATAAAGCTCTGACCATCTCACTGAAAGGCTCAACACGAAACGATTCCAACGACAGATGTGGACAACATGGTGCTTCACATTCCTTCTTTGAAAATGTTAATGGATCTATTCAGTCTGCTTGTGATCATGTATCAGAAGTTGCTGCTTACCGCCTTATCTTCCTTGACTCGAATTCTATTTTCTACAATGGCCTTTACGTCGGTGACGTAACCAACGCTCGAATTCGACCTGCAATCAAAGTTCTAAAGCAGAACCTAACACTGCTTAATGCAATGGTCACAGAACAGGCTAGATCATTAGCAACAACAGAAGTAATGAAAGCAACTTTTGAAGCATTTCTTATGGTTCTGCTCGCCGGTGGACCGTCTAGGAGCTATAATCAGTCCGATCACGAGATGATTGCCGAGGATTTTCAACAGTCTGCAAAATGTATTTTGCAATTATGGAGAAGGGTTGATATCTGATGAGGTAGTTCGAAAGGAATCCGAGACAGTTGAAGGGGTAATCTCACTGATGTCTCAATCCACCGAAAAACTGACAGAGGATCTCAGCCTTGTCACTTGTGAGTCGACCGGAATAGGCGTTGTAGGAACAAGGCAAAAGCTACCTATGCCACCAACAACAGGAAGGTGGAACAAATCGGATCCGAACACCATACTAAGGGTCTTGTGCTATCGGAATGATCGAGTGGCGAATCTGTTCCTAAAGAAGTCATTTCATCTGGCAAAAAGGAACTGAAACATATATATATGAGACAGACAATGTATATATTGTTCAACATTGTCCCATCAAGCTATTCCTTGCTAGATTGACTACTTCATTGATTAGAGCACTTTGTTGACAATACTCGGGTCGAGGACGAATTTACATATCCAACTTCGAGACAGAGTTAAGATAGGACATCAAAAATACCCGGAGTAGGATGGGATCGAGTCTTAATTCTAATTTCTCGGGTCGGAATCGAGGGGACTAAAAATCCGACCTGCACTATCATGTTACCAACCCTAACTAGGACCAACTCTTGTTGCTTGTTGATGGTTTAACTTCGATTAGTAGTGGTATTGGACAATGTTGATTTAGAGATTTATATATATTATTAGATGTAGGATCGAGTTACATTATATAAATCTTTTTAGATTTATTTTGAAACTGTTATATTATGAGAGATAATAGATCTAGATACCGTATTTGTTCTAACGAGCTATTCCTTTAGCTCTTCTTGATGTGTTACCTTCAATCTCGTTATATTTATTCTTCGATTTCGTTGGATATATAGGTCATATGAAGTTTTTATTTGAGAAAATAAAGTATTTGAACTTGCACATGACAATTTGGAGGGAAAACGCCATATTTTTTAAAATATTTTTTTATAAAATTTGAAGTGAGAACACCACCTGCACATGACGTTCTCCTATCTTCACTTAAAAATGACCTACATTTCTAAATATAGACGGAAAACACTTATATTCGAAAATAAAATTTTAAGTTTAATTCTCAATTCTTCCATAAGTACACGCATCGAATCTAAAACCTCGATCTCATACATATAAAACTTGATTACAGTCACCGAGAAAATGACATGCATCGAATCAGAGGATGACACATGTTATTTTATTAGAACATCTCTCAAACATTTTAATGGAAACTCTTATTTCCATAGTCTTAACTTTGTACATTTAAAATTTAGGTGGTTTTATAAAATATATTTAATAATACTATACAATTCTAATTTATAACTTTTAATTTAAATTGGTCTTCAATTTTTTAAATATTTTAATTTTATTTTTAAATTATATTTTTATATTAAATTATTCTTTAAACTTTTAAACAATTTGGTTTTATCCCCAAACTATTACCCTAATTATAAGCTTGTCCTCAAACTTTTAAATATTTTAATTTCACCCTAAACTATTAGTACATTCGAATCACATCCATAGTTAATAAAATCGTTTAAAAACATTAATTGTCATGTAAACATTGATGTGTATTATATAACAATATGATACGACATAAACGATAATTATTATTGCAGTCATTAATAAATTTAGCGATGGAATTAAAATATCTAAAAGTCTGAGGATAATTAAAATGAGGATCACAATTTAAAGAAAAAATTAGAACTTTTAAAAATTTAGAGATTAATTTAAAATGAGAGCTATAATTTATAGATAAAATTAGTATATAATTTTGATTTTTTTGTTATCCCTAATTATTTTATTCTAATCAAAGAACTCACGAGTGTGACTCATGAGTATGGGCTGAGTTGACCCAACAATATGAACTCAGTAAAGTCCAAAATGGAGAAGATGAAGTTTTCAAGATAAATATAGCAACCAAAAGCCCTTCACTCCTAAAACCCTCATCTTTGCTTCTCTCCTTCACTCTCGATCTGTCCAATATCTGCTCGCCATGGCACAAGCACTGACGCGTGCCGCAACTTCCACCTTCACGCGCCACCTTACGCTCTCCTTTCACACACCCAAACGCCTCTTCTCCTCCAAATCCATCACCTGCTCACCTCCCATCCCTTCTCTCCGCTTCTCCCGCCGTGTTTCCCCTCTTTCTCACGCCGTCCGATGTCTCCCTCTCGCCGCCACGCGTTTCACCTCCATCCGGTGCCGTGTCAACCGATCTGGAAACTCCGCTTACTCACCGCTCAACTCGGGGTCTAACTTCAGTGACCGACCGCCTACCGAAATGGCCCCACTGTTTCCCGGGTGCGATTATGAGCATTGGCTTATCGTTATGGATAAGCCCGGTGGAGAAGGGGCTACTAAGCAGGAAATGATAGATTGCTATATCAAAACTCTCGCTAAAGTCGTTGGAAGGTTTGTTATGGGTGTCTGGATACTGAGAAAGTGAGGGGAAATGGGAAGAAAAAATGGGTTAACTTTGCAAAGGAAGATAATTTATTGGTTTATAAAGTTCACTATTTTCTGGGTTTAGCTTTGTTTTCACAATAATTTATTCTTTCGTAGGATTTCTTGCGTTATGCATTTCATTTCGGGATTTGGAGAGTTCTTTGATGTTCCATACATTATTACATTAATAATTGATGTTGATTCTTTCTATATCTTAGTGAGGAAGAAGCTAAGAAGAAGATCTACAATGTTTCGTGCGAAAGGTACTTTGGATTCGGATGCGAAATCGACGAGGAGACTTCAAATAAGCTAGAAGGTCTTGCTTTTAGCTCTCCTTAAGCTGATGGATTGTTTTGTTTCACATTTCTTAATGAAAGTTTATGTTTTGTATATACATTTTTTGTTCTATCTTAACAGGATTGCCTGGTGTTCTCTTCGTGCTCCCGGATTCTTATGTCGATCCCGAGAACAAGGACTATGGGGGTAAGTTGTTAGCCCTTTTAGTTGGATATAGTTCTGCAGAAATTTTTTCTTGTGTTTGCATAGAATGCTGATTGACTGAAGACATGCGCGTACGTTACAACATTTGTGTTTCATTTTCTTTCCTAGGTTGTCAACTTTGCCAGGTGATGTTATTCCGTATATTAGATTCATCTACTGTTTAATAGTGGACTGTCATTAACATGCTTTTTGTCCTGCTCCGGTGCACTTGTATTCATGTATAATAATCTGTATTGCCTATTCCTAGATATTGAACTCAACAGGGTAAATAGCTTGGTATTTAGTAAGAGTGTAACGGGGAACATCCAGTTCCTGTTTTTAAAAAGCACGTGCCAGTCCATCTTGGCAAAGCTAAAACGCCTTACGGGCAATGTTTAGTTTTGAATGCTAATGGACTTAAATCAAATGTCTCTCGCACTGCTTTGTGCTTCCTCCTTTAACATGGAGCTCAAATCAGTAAAGAGGATCGGAGCAGACATTGTACTGTATGGTTTGCACCACCAAAAGGGACCAAGTGCTTATTGCCTATGCATTTAGTCCATCTTGGCAAAGCTAAAACGTCTTATCGACAATGTTTAGTTTTGAATGCTAATGGACTTACATTGAACTTCTCTTTCACGACTTTCTGATCCCATCCTACATGGTGTTTGGATTTGTGGAGATGAAACATTAGTTTGTGTTTGCACATAACTTATGAAACATTATGCCCATGCATTTAGTCCATCTTGGCGAAGCTAAAACGTCTTATCAGCAATGTTTAGTTTTGAATGCTAATGGACTTGCATTGAACGCCTCTTTCATGACTTTCTGATCCCATCCTACATGGTGTTTGGATTTGTAGAGATGAAACATTAGTTTTTGTTTGCATATAGCATATGGCATCTTCTTTTGAGCAATAACCAAGCACTTATTTCGTTTCTCTTACCATGTATTTATGTCGATATTTGCGTATTATGTACTTGCTTGCTATTTCTCGACAAGATGAAGTCAGTATTGTTTATTAGGATTTCGTGAAAAAATGGTTTATTCAAAGGCTTGTAAACCCAATCACCTCAGTCCATCTTGGCAAAGCTACTAGCCTTGCTTCGACAATGTGTAGCTTTGAATGCTAATGGATTCGCATCGAAGCCCACTCGGTGAACTTTTGAGCTTTTATACTTGGAGTTACAGAGTTATTCGAGATGATAATTGATACATATCAATTCGAATATGCATATACTATGATCTCACTATAGATGTATTACATGACATCTGACATTTGACATTTGCAACTCAAACTTTTCAGCTGAACTGTTTGTTAATGGTGAGATTGTTCAAAGATCACCTGAACGACAAAGGAGGGTTGAGCCACAGCCACAAAGGGCACAAGACCGACCAAGGTACAATGACCGGACTCGTTATGTTCGTCGTAGAGAGAACATGCGGGGAAACACTTGATTTCAAAGAAATAAAATGCTGTATAGAAATCTTGGAAGCAGTGAATCAAACTCTGTTAAGTGTTCCTTGAGATATGGAAGGAAGCATTATTGTTCTGAAGATTTGGATACAATGGGTTAGATTGATGTTTTTAATGTAGTTCTGCTACTGAACTTTTCGATTTCTTATCTTTATATCTATTTTTTTAACTTTGGATTATTTTGTGATAAAATAGAGGTCGAATTCAAACTTAGGAAGTCAAAAAGAAACGACCAGTGAAATTTAAGATCGAATGTCAAAAAAAAACAACTAGTAAAATTTAAGATCGAATGATCATCATTTATGATCATGTATGGTGGCATTCAACGACGATGATAAATGGTTATAGTGACTGATAAACAATTAAATTTAATTTTATATTAAATAATGTAGTAATAAATATTAGGAAATTAAAATAACAATAAAATTATTTAAAATGTTTAGTTAATAAATTAAAAATTTTAAAAATTAAGAAATCAAAATAAAAGTGATATATATTTTTTCATTTTGTAATATTTTTTCAACATCTTTAGACGTTAGATAACCTAAGCTAATATTTACAAAGATGGCATGTCCAAAATTACACATTACAAACACAGGTAAAGTTGTTTCATCTGAAGGGTTCGATTGGTGCGGATTCTTCGAGAAGTGCAGCAGCCTCGAAACATTCAGCCGCCTCGACGTCGGATGTGCTGATATCGGATTTATAAAGCAACCCGAGATTGTACCATGCGGTCGGGTTGGTTCGATCGAGTCGAAGGGCATCCATCAGAAAACTTCTCACTACAGGCATTGATTGACCACCAAGCTGTCTGAGAATGCAAGCAGTGGATATCAAGCTGGGAACATGTGTGGGATCAACATCTAATGCCTTCTTGTATGATCTCAGAGCTTCCTGGTGAAGCCCTTTGGCTTCGTCTAATAAACCTAATAAAACAACGATACGGTTTTAGCGAGCCAGTTCGGTTCACCATCTGAAAAGATTGCCGATCGCACGAATACTAATAACAAGCATGAACTGCTGGGAACTTCAGATATGCAATGCTAATCGAAGTATCGAGAATAATTTACGACTAGTAGATGCAAATGAAGTGTACCTGTAGAGTACCATCTAGTAGCGGAGAAAGGACTGATCGCCTTGGATTTGGAGAGACAGACCTCGGCATCCCGAAACTGCGATAAGCTTGTGTACACATTAGCTAGATCATGCCATGTTTCCATTTCCAAGCTTCTATCCCACTTTCCCTTGGTCTGTGAGAAAGGGAAATAGCAATTTAGAAGAACCATTGGACCGACTTCGAGTTCTACGAGTTACTTGCTAGTGCAATACTGCAATTCTCAGACTCGATTTGATGAAAGCTTTCTGTAGCTAATGCAATCCATTAAAAACAAACTAAACTCTTCACAAATTCTAAGTGGCTCGGAATAATGTGCAGCTACCTAACTCGCAAACCGAAAACAAACATAAAAGTTTTTGATATTTTTCTCTATTTACACTAATGTTTTGCATGATTCTAAAGTTCAGGACTCTGCATGATGATCCACTTCTATGTTTCAGCACCAACATGCAGGAATTAAAAAGTAAAAGATGCTCAATAATATAGTACAATCAAAAGGACACTTATCGAGTTCTTCTATCGGAGAGGAAACTCGAATCTTTCGTTTTTTTGGCAGATTCAACTTCAAAAGGATAAAAATGATAAAATGGAGTGCAGAACCTACCATTATAAGTTTCTTCCCAGAACCCGAGCTTTTATACTGAACTTGGAGAACTGCAAGAAGATGAGTATATGTCTTGACAGCATTTTTTAACTGGCCTTGTGCAATCTGAAGTTTAGCCTTAGTTCTCAATAGTTCTCCTTGGTCCCATTTCCCAGTTTGGTTAAGAGCGGCGTTAACCACCGTCTCTGCATCGAAAAACCGTTTTTGAGCAGACAATATCCGAGCCAGAAGCACATATCCTTTAACATTAGACCCGGCTTCGAGTTTCAACAGCTGCTTTGCATAGTGAAGTGCAACATCCAGCTTTCTCTGCTCAGCATTTTCTAGGCAAAGATGGAATACAATGTACGGGTCACTTTCTGTCATCATCTTTTCTGCGGCTTCAAGCACCTCGATTGTTTCAGACTGTTGCATAGTTCTATGAGAGTCGGAAGACACCAGCCTCGACTGAGCTGACAATAAAACTCCCAGTAAGCAGTTTGCTTTGCTCACCATCTGCCAACACTCACCATTCAATCCGGTAAGAGCTTTCCGAGCCCAACTTGTCCCTTCATCGATAGAAGTCATATTCTCCCCACAAATTTTCGAGGCTAGCAATAATTCCAAGATGCAGTCCGGGTTTTCTCGGCTATTCAAAAGGTTCCGCAGAAGATTCAGAGCTATTATGTCCTCACCTTCCCCATAATGGCAGAGAGCCAACATACAATACTGTTCTTTTCTTTTCATGATCTCTGGATGCAACTCTTCAACCTGATGAGCTAAGGCTCTAAGTTCCCCGGAAACAGATAGTGCAAAAGCAAGATGATCCAAGATCGAAGGATCCCATCCGATCCTTTTCAGAAGGAACTTTTTAAGTAGAATTAGTAATAAAAGAATGGACTCTTCAACGTTGTTTCTCGGCACAAATGAGCCTTCCATCTGCGCACGGAGGGTTGGAGGGCTTGCTTCAGCACCACTGTATAAAAGCAACACTGCAAATTCCTTTTCTAGTTTTGCTTTGGTTCTGGTATCAAGATTCCAGAAATAGAGGAGAGCTCGCCGATATGACAAGATAGCTTCTTGGGGATCTCCTGCAAGTTTCCATAGTTCTGGAAGCAATTCCACTGCTTTGTTCAAAATTTCCTGCAACTTACAATCCGTAGATAAGTTGTCGGGCAGGCCATCAGGCAATGCAGATTCAACAGTGTCCAAAATAACTTTGCACGATTGAGCAGCTTCTGTAAAATTATCAGGAAAAAAGTTTAAAGAACATGAAGAAGCAGTAATGATTATGTCCATAAGTAGAGTGGTCGTTCGGAACATATGAATGCAAAATCTGCGGAGCAACTCGAGTTTTGTCACGCCTAGCAAGTAAAGGGAAAATGAAGGGCATACCTCCAAACCTTCCAAGGTGCTGCAATGACTTTGCTTTCAGAAAAATAGCTTCAAGAAGTAAGCTAACAGCATGCAAAGACATGGGCGGAGAAGCATCACTTTCCGAGCGGCGCTGGTTTTGCTCGTATCTTCTTGAAAGGGAGAGTTTCATCTTTGAAGTCACCACGGCGACATCTATTCCTTCAAATACATGAAGAGCCGCTTCTACATTTCCTTTTTGATACTCAAGCCTTCCTAACAGTGCCCTTGCTTCCTAATAAATTAAACTATTTGTCAAGTAATCCTAAGTGTTGTAAATCAATCGAACATTAATCGACATCGGTCCATTCCTTCGGTAAAATCACCAAGGAATTTCTTTGCACACCAAGTATCCAATCGAGTGCAAAAGATAACAAGAATTTAGATGGTACTAACCTCATAGTTCAGATAACCACTCTCACGAAGCGAAGACTCAGCTTCTTCAATATTGCTATTGTCAACCTTAGTCTCCACCATTTCGCCCGCTCGGGATGAGTAGCCACTCACCGAATAGTCCCGAGTCGCTAGTGATTCGGAAGAAGCATTAGTATCATCGACTTTTAACTGCTGTCCTAACCAGATGCACCTCATCATTTTCTGAAACTTCCCTTGAATTTGGAATCCCCGCTTATTTATCCACTCCTTGACTGCCATACCAGCCCGTTAAACTCGAAATCCTTCAACAATGGCAACAAGATCATAAGAAGCTTGAAATTAGGAGCATTCAAAGAACATAAGCATCTTACAAATTCAAACATTAATGCTCAATCATACCAACCATTGTATGCTAAAATAAGAGACTTCAACCCTATTTATTTCCTGAATTCTCAGCAATTAGAACCCTAAAATTATGAACCAAGAACTTAAAGCACAAAATGGAAGGAAAAAACTACCTATTTTCCAGCAGTTCAGGCTGAGAAAACCACCATAACTGAGCTTAAAAACTCATTTTTCTCATCAAAGAAAAAGAGGACAAATAAATAACAAAAAACCCAGAAAAATTCAACTCAAGCATGATGAAGCAGACAAGTCCAGACCACACAATATAGAAGGAAAACAAGGAAAAACAACTAAAATATCAAAAATTGAAAGCTACAGCTGTATGTAAATTACTAGTGAAAATAATCAAACCCTTGGCAATCATTATTGAGTTAAAAAAAGACCAAATGGGGTTAAAAACAGCTAAAAAACCATACCTTTTCATTGCTAAGAAACATTGACTGAGCCCACCAAACACTCCCAGACTGTATTTTCCACAATTCACTTAAATCCTTAAGAAAGAGTCAATAATTTTTCACTTGGAAAGAAAGAATCCAAAGCAAAGCTACCATCTTTCTTTCTATTCTTTCTTCCTCAGTTGCTTTATCTTCTTATTATATACTAAAGTTTTGATTTTTGTGGGGTTTGAAGCTTGATATAGTGGAAGTATGACTGCATTAAATTATGAAATCTAACACTCAAATTGAAAATAAATAAATAAATTCAGTTTCTTGAAAGAAACGTCCATGGCCCAGTTTGAAATCTTCCCCTATGCTTCGGTCACCTGCTGGTTTCATGGTCCATGTACATCCCTTGCTGCCTGCCATTCTTTTTTTTTTTTTGAACTTAAATAAACAATGAATTTGTGGTTTATATCAGTTTTGAATTTATTTAAGAAAAAGGTATAAGTTTATGGTACCGATGCTATCATTGCACTGAAAGTATGGATGTAGGTTTCTTCCTTGGTAAGACTGTTTAGCTTATATTACTCAACAACAAGAAAAGTTTGAAAAAAATAAGCTCTAAGAAAGCTATTAAATTTTTGAAAAAAACCAATTAAGTTCGTAAATTTTTTTTACACTCAATTCATCCCTTTAAGTTAAAAAATTAATTAATTAAGCTTTTAAATTAAAAAATCAAATCAATTAAGTTTTTTCTACCAATTTTGACTATTAAATCTTAAATCTTTAAAAAAAAAATTGTTAGATATTATCAGCACATGATACAGTATAATTCTATCACGTTGTATTTACAAAAAAATCAAAAATATTTTTTATAAATTTTATAAATTTTTTAAAATATTTTTAAAAATTAAATAAAAACTAAATTTTTGAAAACTATCATGTAAAAATATTGTGGTATGTTGCACTGCAATAGTAAATTAATTTTTTTTCAAATTTAATGATCCAAACTGGTCAAGGGCTTAATTGATTTAATTTCTTAGTTTAAGGGCTTAATTGGGTGCAAAAGAAGTTCAAGAGCTTAATTGAATTTTTAAAAAGGTCAAGGGCTTCTTTGACCCTTAAACCAAAAAAAATATATTGGATTGATGGATTGTTTTAGGGAAAGATTTTGATATATAAGTTTATAAAAATTTTATAATTTTATAATTTTAAGAGTTAAAGTTAAATTTTGGGTTAAGGGATAATGTATAAATGTTTGAAAATATGATAAATTTATAGATAAACTTAAAAAAATAAATAAGGAGATAAAAAAATTTTCAGGAATGGGGGACGATCGCTCTTCCCCTCCTCATTTGGTTCTGTCATTGTTTAGGTTATAGGGTATAAAATTTAAAATTTAGGGTTTATGTTTAGAGTTTAAAATATCGGTTCTTAATATTAAAAATTTAAGATTTTATAATTTAAATACGAAATATTGTTAAATTATTTTTGTACTATTAAAATATAACTTTTATTTTATTTAATTTATAGAATTAAAAATGATATTTATGTCTTTTAAATTAAATTAAATAATTAAAATTTAAAGCTTTTTATGTAACCTTTCCAATTAAAGTTCTATAATCAGTAATTACCAAAACTATTTTTTTAGCATTATGATTTAATTATAATTTAATATTTTAATTTAATTTTAAATTTAAATAAATTTATATATAAACTATATTTCTCAAACATATATCACTTAAAAAACATTATTTTTTACCATTAAAATCACCTAATTTTTTTTTTTAAAAAAATTATTATTATTATTATTATTATTATTATTATTATTATTATTATTATTTGTACAACACATCCATTATCCAACTTGTGGCTTATCTTACAGCTAATTCCAACATTGACATTGGAATTAGTAAAATATGTAGTAATTAATACAAGGGAAGGTGATGATTTGGTCTCTGCCAAGTTTAATGATTAAATGTCTGCTAATTACAACCCAATGCCCACTACTTGGTCAATGGGAGGTAAATTTGACTCGAAATTAATGTATTTTGATTTGATCTGATCTGATCCGATAAAAGTATATATTTTATTTTGAATTTTGATTTAAAACGAGTTGAGAAGGGTTATAGAATGAATAAAATAAGGGTCGAGTTAGATCAAGTTTAGAATAAAATATTTTTGATATGATTCGAATATAATTATAAAATTGCCATTACATTAGGGTTTTGCATTTCTTTCTTTACTAGACTTGTTTCTTCTCCTCTGCCTCCCATTTCTTTCTTTTTTTTTCATTCTTCATTTGGAATTTTTGACATTATATTTTACATGTTCTTACTTTTCTATTTCTTATATACTCATGAATTTTTTTATTCGATCGATTAATTCTGTTAACTAAAATTTTAAACACCCCTATCAAACCTTTCAACTCTATAATAAATAGTATATATTTATATATATATTATTAATATTATATATCTAATATAAAATATAAATTATTGATTATTGTTATTAAGTGATTATCTAATTATAATTATTATATAAATTAAATTCGGTTACTCCTCCGTTTAAATTGATTAAATATATACGTATTAAGGATTAAATATGTTGTTATACAAATTTTTATAATTATCATATCAAAAGTTAACGATTTAGTGACCATTTTATAACAAAAAATAAAATTTAATACTTATTATATAATTTTTGAAAGTTTAGTGATTGTTTTATATTTTTGGATATTTTAGTGACCGTTTGTATATTTTACCCTAAAAATAATTGGTATTTCATAGGCCAGGTTAAATTTCTTAATAGCACGAATCAATTTGCCTCAATAATTAAAGGAACAATCATTGTTCCTGGTATATTTACAGTATAGTGATTAAAGAGTCAATATTTAACAGTTAAATGGTATATTTATCGTTTTTTAAAGAAAAATGATCATTTCGACACCAACCTTATAATTATGTGTTTTTTATATAGTTTATTTTTTTAATCTTAATGTTTAAATGTTAAAGACTAAATCTTTAGAATTAGGATCGTATCGTAACAATGAGTAAAGATTAAGGACCAGAGTTATTAATATGCCAATTTATAACTATCATGTCAACTTTCCTTTAGAAATTAATAGCGGGCAGTATGTTATAATTCTCGATGACTCGAGTGATTAATTTGGAGCATTTTATACTCGAATGATCCAACTAAAATGTATTTTTTAATTGAGGGATTATTTGCGAAATTTACCCAAAATTTAATTATATTTTATTGGGCTAGAAAAATCTGAATCTCTTGAACAAAGGCCTGATTTAGCGAAGGGGGAAACTGATTTCGACGGGTTCAGACCCAATTCGATACGATAAGGTCAAAATTTTAAATATTTTTTGAGTTTTGGGTCGGGTTGAAATAAAATAATGGTCAGAGTGGATTCGGGTTTAAGGGTGAAAATTTCTGACTCAATATGTATATTATTTTTAATATTTTTTTGATTGGGTTAATTTTTTTTATTAAAATATCAAAATTGGATTAGAATCGAGTTATATTTGTAACATCCTCGATCCAGTGTCACATTGGATCTTCGGTCTAAAACTTGTATTTCAAAATTTCTTTCCAAAACCCAATAATAAAATCAAACTCAAGTCCAAATATAAGTCCACAAAAACCAATATGAATAAAAATAGTATGTTTCAAAAGCATAAAGTAGTTGGAGCTCCAAATATTACAAATTCATTTAAACATTCGTCCCAATTTAAATAACAGAGTTACAATTACATATATGGTTTAACATAATACTAGCCCACTACATCTATAATTATACTCTGACACATAGTCGATACTGAAATCCAAACCTCGATGGTGCTCCGCTGAAACCGGCTTCACCTAACCTACGCACGAAAATACATTTCAAATGCTGAGCTACAAAAGCTCAGCGGGTACGCCGAACTCGGTCAACATCATGCATATCATAAGCAGTAAAGCAAAGCATATAAATATCGTGCATGACAAGATGGTTTAGCATGTTTGCCTATCACATGGCATAAATGAAATGTATACTATCGCACACAACATATACAAGTCACATCAAGTCAACACACAAAAGTGAGGCCCGCGTCCACACAACATCAGGATTCTACACTCATAATTGAGTCCGCCCTCAAATTCTATGCTCAGAATGTTAAATCGAACATCTTCGAACGAGACCGCCCTCAAATTCTATGATGATAGGAGAGTTGGGAGTACCAACCTTAAGCTAAAACAGCAGCAAAACGTCACCATTCTTCCCTTCAAGCTTTCTTCTTCCCAAGACTTGTAGAAGGCTCTCCAACTTCCCTCGCTCTTTTCTTGTTACCAAGATGAAGGAGATGGGGAAGAAAAAAAAAGAAGTGATGATATCACTTCTGCAGATCAAAGCCCCCCAAAACTCTTCTCTTTTCATCTATTTGTGAAAATACCAACATACCCTTAGTCCACAACTCAAGTCCAAACACAACACTTATGACCCAAAAGCCTAAGGCCCATACACTCAAATTCAGGCCCAAAATCAAAGCCTAAACTCCTCGAGTTAACTCGACATTTGAATTTGAATCCAAGTCGTTATAATATTTTTTATTATACCGAATCGGATTAAATTGAAGATGTATTATATTATAATCAGATCAGAATCAAGATAGATTATTTAAATTTTAAGTTAAAATTAAGACGATAAAAACCTGACCTGCCCTTGTTACTGTCCCTAAGTTTCTTCTACAAGTTGAATGTCAATATTTACCGCTATAATTTTATTTCTTTCCAAGAGAATTTGAATGGAAGATTTGTTGAAAAACATGTTATAGATCTACTTTTATTCCATACAATCGCATATGTGGTTCGATAAATAATATCATTTTTAAAATTAAATTCGATAACTATCTTTTCAAAATAAAATGTCTAATTATTATCTTTCCAAAAAAAACACGTCACCATTTTAATAAAAGATTTAATAAAAACTTATCAAAATAAAATCGATCAAAAACGTCAATCGTATTTTGATGATCAAGACAATAATATTATAAAAATTAAAGGACTAATAATATAATTTACCAAATTTTAAGAAAAATAAAAAGTAGATACCCACCCATAAAAGAATAGATATGGGAAGGGACAAAATTACACCCACGTGGCAAGGCAATCGCCTCTCACTTCCGACTATTTTTTTTTTACTTTTGTTATTTTATTTAAATTTGTTTAAAATTTATTTATTTTTATAAATTTATCCCCTATTTCTAAACATTTATGTTTTACCCCCTTAACTCTATCCTGGTTCCGTCACTAAATACGAGAGAGGTAAAATGGAATAAGGCGCCACCATAACAAAGAAAAATAATACATAAATCCTAGATATATAAAGTAAAGAAAATTGGATAGGATCGATAATTGGTTAGTCTAGTGAAATAAAAGATTATATTTTTTAGATAAGATCAATAGTTTAAATCTTAACATTATGAATTGTGTAAATAAGATTAAGAGTTATTTCATAATAAATTTTTGTATTATTCGATCTAAATTAATCAATTAATAAATTGAATATCGATAATCTAATTTTTTTTGATATAAGCGTTAGTGGAATAACCATTAATTATTTTTTTATTAAATATATGAATTTAAAATACACTTTGAATGTTGGAAACCTGACATGTAAAATGTCCTGTCTGACTCAAAATAATTGTACTAATTAATTTTCTTAATTACTTTTATTTATCCCAAGGTGGAAGTGAATATATTAGTCTAAAACAAGAACCAAGCAAAAGCACACAGTTTAAAAAAAAAAAATTATTGGGAATAAAATAAAATAAATTAAAAATAGGATCGAAATGATTTAAGAATACAGCCCTCACAAAAATATTAAATAATTGGAAAATTATAAGGCAAAATTATTTTTTAACCCTTAAAAATAAAATTATTATTACCTTTAAATTTATTTTTTAAAAATAATTCCTCTACAAATAATGTCTAGTTCTACCACTAATCGACTAAGATCTTATTTTAAAGTGGTCCTTAAATTTTAAACGTTCTAATTTTATTTTTAAATTATAACTTATTTTAAAATAGTTTATAAATTTTTTAATGTTTTAATTTTATCATCTAATTGTTAATATATATTAATAAAATAGTTATAAAAATGATAAATTATCCTATAAATATCATTGTGTATTATGTAATATTACGATTCACATAAATAATAATTTTTGGTTGAAATTAAAATATTTAAAAATTTGAAGATCAAAATTTAAAATGAGTGTCAGAAATTAAGATGAAACTAAAATATTTAAAAATATCGAAAACCAATTTAAATTAGAAATTATAATTTAAAAACAAAATTAAAATATTTAAATTTTTTTAAAAAATAATTTAAAATAAGTATTATAATTTAAATCTTATGTAAGTTGTAGGGTACACCACAAAACATAATTAATTAAGGTCCATGCTGCCCTTATTTAAGAACTTATCCAATAGGGCAAGGCAAATATTCTTATATATGTCAAAGGTTAGGCACCCCTAGAATAAAAAAATAGTACCCTTAAATTTCATATGGCACCCAAAGTACTCATTAGATTCCTTCTTTTACCCAACCGTACTGTTAGGAGTAAGGATTTTATTGTCGGATATTAGATCGAATTCGATTTTTTAGATATTTGAGTTTTTGGATCAATGAGATAATAATCAGTATCCGATCTAAAAAATGGATATTTGTACATTCGGATATTAGATATTCGGATACTCAATTATCTGAAAATATAATTTGATTAAACGATTTTTTTTTATGTTTAAAGGTTTTATTTATAAAAATTATGAAATTTCAAATATAATAAACAATAAATTACTAAATACAACAAGATTCACGTTTATAAAAGTTTTATTTTTTTTAATTTTTAACTATAACAAGCACTAAATCGTTAAATATAACAAAATTAATATTAATGAAAATATGAACTTTCGGATTTTCGAATTTTAAGATGATCCAAAACTTAAAATATCGTGATTCATATTCGATCCGAAAAACTTAAAATTAGATAGGATATCCGATCCGAAAATAAAAACTTGAATTAACCCGAACTGAACTTAAACCAAATATATTCAAACTCGAAATTACTTGAACCAAATGACCCGTTTATCACTTATACTCAAATTCTTATTTGTTTCTTATAAAAACTTATATTTACTGTATTTTAACAACAGTCAAATCTCATAAATATTGTTGTTTAATTTTTTTCATAATATTATACTTGTAAAATTATTTCTCAAAGTATTGTATTTTAAACAATGTCAGTGAAGTCAAATTTATTAGAATCTGATTATGAACAGTGACCAGATTTAAAAAAATAAAAACACTATTCAAAGTCGGAGCCTCTTGCCACCGACTTTAGTGTATGTTTTTTTTTAATTTTTTACTACTCAAAGTCGGAGCCTCTTTCTCCCGACTTTAATTTTTAATCTAAAAAATAAATCACTATTTAAAATTGAATTCTAATAAATCCGACTTCACTTTTACTATAAAAACATTAATAGTTTAAAAATAATTTAAAAAAAATAATATATTAAAAAATAATTTTTTATAATATTTCTGTCATTTAGCTTTTAACAGCATTTCAAATTATTTTTTAGACTTCTCCGAAATAAAAATGACTCAACTTGAAAAAATAAAGGCTTTTTAATTTAATCGACATGTCTCTGAGCTTGTAAAGCTGAGATCCTGGCATATTATCCCGGTGAAAAATTATATCATAGGTCAGTCTCATACGTGTCTATAAGATCAACCACTAAAAATTACTCATTTCAGTAATTTTGTCATGTCATATTTTTATCCAAAGTGAATCTTTACTTGAAAAATTAAAATTTACTGAAGTGTGTAACTTTTAATGGTTGATCTCATGAATGACGTGATGATACTGATCCATAATATAATTTTTCCTGTAAGGGATGCTTGTCCTGCACTTTACTAATAATTTATGCATTTCTTCATCTCATGATCATATTTAAAATATTATATACATATTAATGCATAAAAACGTTACACACCGATTATTTTATGCATTTTTTAATTTAACGAGTAACTTTAATAAAAAATATTTATTTTAGGAGATACAGATGAAAACAGTTTTGACTACTAAGGATATCTGCTTATTGAAGAGTAAAGAAAAAGTATAAACATATACTATCTTATAATCACCTTAAGACTAAAGGTAAACATTTGATCTAGTCGAGTCAAGCCGAGTCAAAAAATATAATTGACGAATCATATTTTATAACTCAAATTTTATTTAAAATTATTTGAACAAGTTGAGTTATTCGAGTTTCTATTCAAAGTTAAATATACACATTTATAATGTTATAGTACTAATTAGTTCCAAATTAAAAGACTTTCTATAATCATATATAATATACATATTTATTTTTTTATATTTTTTCATATATATGATATATATATATATATATATCTTGCAGAATTGAGGGACTTATGTCAAACTTAAAAATTGATTCACTAATTGTTAAAAAAAATAAATTATTCAAATTTATATTTTATAATTCAAACTTTATTTATTTTTTTTAAAAATTGATTTAAATTTATAAAATTATAAGTCGAGTCAAAATGATTCATATATTTTGCATTAAATCGAATAAAAAATATTTTTTAATTAAATCAAATTTTATTTACTCTCATTTGAAATTATTTTAAAAAATATTTTTTATGTGCTAGATTTGGTGGCTGCCTACACAAATCGCATTAGAGACTTTTTTTTTCTTCTCCTTTTAGGTTAGGAAGAATTTATGGAATGGATTTAGAAATCGAGAAATTATATTATAAGTTATTTCTGTTAAGTTATTTATGAGATTAATTAAGGGTGTTTAACGAGTTGAACAATTCGTAAATTATTCGAACTCGACTCGGTAAATGCTCAATTCAAGTTAATTACTCGAACTTGAACTTGATTCGAGACCTTAATGAGTTGAGTCGAGCAAAGTCTAACTCGATCAGATAAGTTTGCGAGAAACTCATTAATTTTTTAAAATAATTTTTAGTAATTACTTTAAAATTATTTACATTCAAAAAATAAATTTAAATAATAAATATTAATTTGTGGATTGTTATTTAGTTTTAATATACTAGTTTGATGTATTTATGGACTGTTAGTTTAAAATTTAAACTTTGAAAGTGTTTTATATACTCTTTTATAATTTTCTTTGGTTAAACATAATTTATGTTAACATTAAGCCTCATATAATATTATCAAATTTTACTTTAGTTAAATAAGGTAAAGTTTTAGTGAGTTTAACGAGTAACAAGTTGAATTAAGCAATGTAACCCCCTCGACCCGGTCTAGACGCCGCCCGACTCGAACGAGTTACACGGGGAATATCGAGGCTAATCCGAAGACTCACCTCGATAAACAACGCTAAAAAAATTATCTTTTATCTTTTCTAAATGCTTTGATTAGATCCTACATGTTCATGCAAGGACCGAGTTCAATTGCAGTAAAGACTAAAGAGTAACGAGTCCTAATTTAATTGAACAAGTTTTAGGGACCTAATTATAATTTTTAGAATTTTATACCCTAATTGTAAAATTAAGGTTATCAATATTTAATTAAGTATATTTCATGCTCCATTATAAACAACACTCAAGTTCAAACATAGGGATATCAAGAATCAAACTTTAAAATAACTATATTAATACTAAAGGAAGATCAATGTGCAATTCAATTAAAGTCATGAGCTAACATCAACTTTGATATTCATCAAGTATGTGTAAGTATATAACCATTTCAAGTCTCAAAAGCATAGACATTATTCACAATATGATAACTCATCCCCATTGCTCTCTCACTACTACTAAAGTTATAAAGACACACTTGAGCTTTCACTTGACGGTTACTTGGATCCTTGCTCCTCTTTGCTGCCTCCACATCAAATACTCTGCATTGCAAGGTAAATGAGAGGGTAAGCATAAGCTTAGTGAGTGAATAAAACAAGTATAAAAACACCTTGCAATGCAGGCCATATTAAATCAATTCCATCAACTTAAAAACATGTCATGCTCCTTATAAAACAAAACACACATGGCTAACAACGTCACTTTTAAAACTCAGTAAGTGTCATCAAACCAAGGCGAACAACGCTATCATTAAATTTTAGTAAAAACCGTTTTGTAATCACATGCTTTACAAGCTAAAACACAAGTCTTACATGCTACTCACATAGCAATGCTTACACGTGCATCTTGATGCACAAAGCTCAAGTCTTACATGCTATCAACATAGCAATGCTCAAATCACATGCATATCAATGCATAAAACCTCGCATGCATAACACCATATGTAACCAAGTGAAAACCATAACACTTACCTTAGAAAAGTAAAAACATATATTGGTGCTAGTGATCCGATTTGTACCACTCTAAATCGTTAGGATAAACGGGCAACCGCATGTTAGTACCACTCCCAGAGCATGCGTATGTTGATACCACTCTCAACATGAATTATCTTACCTTGGTGTCCGGTGATAGTACCACTCCCATCACATAGCATTGGAATAAAAGGCAAAATGCAACACTCAAGGAATTTATACACGTACGACTTCTGAATGTTTATAGTGCACTCTAGACCCTATTGATCGATCAACTTATCCCATAAGGTTCATCACATAACTAGCCAATATATTATCAAAAAAACAATACTCAACATTTAATTCAAAACATAATTCAAATCACATGTATCCCACTTTTTTTACGCATCACTTGCAAAAACCGATAAAATCACTTTTATCTTATTTTTCAAAATAAAAACTGTGGGAACATTGAATGCATATAAAATATTTTTAAAAATAGTCTCATGAGCATTTATATACATGCATAATCTCATATGCACAACATAATAAGAGCATGACAAATAACATAATAAAAACACGACGTAATATGGGAACCTTTAAGAAAGCAATATTTTAAACTTACTTCAAAGTATAGGGAGGTTTTTCACACCTTCCCTACACCCCCAAACCTTTGAAAAACATTTAAAACCATGCCAAATTGGCAGCCCTCATAATCAACTCACCGATTTACTGAAACTTGCTCGACAAGTCACACGAAAACATGATTCGGCTTTCCAAACTCCTTCAAACTTGTTCCTCTATCTCTTGACCTAATTCAAGCATCAAAACCAGAGGTTTTAGTGTATTAAAACACACCCAAACATCTCTCAAGTTGGACCAATACATGACAACCCCTAAAAACACCATAAAACTTAACTGAAACTCACCGAAAACCTCTCCAAACACCCCCTAAACCTTAGGTCCGGGATTAGATACATTAAAGCCATCTTAATTACATCTAAACACTTCAAGATTCATGTATTTAGGCATCAAAAATAGCCATGTAAAACCCTTGAACGAAAATCAAGAAAACAATGGAATTTTTATCAAGAAAACCGATTTTATTGATTCAAGACTTTAAAGATTATTTCAATAAGAGAAGAACTTAGGAAATTCATTAAAGAACTTTAGGTTTCAGAGGTTTTAAGTATTATCAACTCCAAAATTAATCTAACCCCTTCGAAGGTTTAAAAACTAGAAAACCCGTAGAAAAACGACAAGATTTTGATAAAGAAAAGTATAGGAAAATAAACCAACAAAATTTTATTAAAAAGAATGGATATTTACCTTGAAAATATGATGAAGAGTCTGCCTTGGAGAAGAAGAAACCGAAATTTAAAGAAAATATATTTTTAAAAAGTGAATTTTTGTGTTTTAGATCAAAATTAGAGAATTTTGATTACTTAGGTTAAAATTAGGGATTAAAGGTTGTTTATATAGGCTCTTGGAAAAACTAGATCAAATAGGATTAGGATTATATCAAATTACCTTAAAGATCTAAAGTTTTAGCTTAGTTTATAAAATTGTCCTCAAGTTTTCTATTTTTATAAAATAGTCACTAATTTCAAAATCTTAGGGATTCAAGGGCCATTTTTCAAAATTGATTTGACCAAAGTATAATATATATTATTTAAGGATTTTATAACATTTTTCCATAATTTATTTTGATTAAAAATCAATTTTTAAGTATTTAATCCCGAACTAGGCTAAACCGACAAAATCGGTCCACTAGAACTCTAAATCGGCCTCTAAACTTCTAGGCCCAAATTTGGGGTGTTACAAGCAACAAATGTTTTTAACGAACACGAGTCTAGCATAATTTTAATGAGCTTAACGAGCAACGAATAGAGTCGAGCAACAAAATTTATTAATGAGCATAAATCGAGCACTACTCAACTCACGATCGACTCGCTCGATAAGCACCTCTAAGATCAATCAATTAAATATATTGATATTATTAATTTTTTTATTTCATCTTTTTTATCCGTTTAAATTAGAATTAATTAATATCATGACATTTAAGGACAAAACTAAGATATTTTTTTTACCTTTGTTCTTCTATTTAATTTTTTAAAATTTAATTTATTTATAAAATTTTCTCTACTTTTAAACATTTATATTTTGTCCTCCTAACCCGCTTGACTCCATCCCTGATAATATTATAAATATTTGTAATTAAATTTAAATCAAAATTCGAACAAATCAATTCAAAATAATTAAAACAAAATTTGAGTTATAAAAAAAAATCAAACTCGATTAACTCTAACTTTTTTACTCGACTCAATCAAATACTTACTCCCACTCATATAATACGTAAATAAATTTAGTGCATGTTCAATTTAATATTTTAATACATTATAATTTAATCATATTATTCGTGTACTATTTATGTTAGGACTGAAATCCCAAAACTGAAGAAAAAACATGAAAAAAAAACGACAAAATTAAAATTGTACCATTTTCACCATCGCATTAATTTATAATTTCACCATTTCTAGAAGGACTAAACTGCCATTGTACCATATTTAGGGTCAAACCCTCAATAAGCAAACTCTCCGCTTCTCGAGAGATTATACGGTGAACCCTGTTCACCACGTCATCCATGGTCCAAGCAATCAGTACCGTTGATCTTTAAATAACCAACTAATAACTACCTATCCACTAAGTCCATGTAGGAAAGAGGTGATGATTCACTTGGAAAAAATTTAAGATCAACGGTCCTGATTGCTTGGGACTATAGATGATATGGTGAACAGGGTTCACCGTATAATTTTTCCCACTTCTCCGCACGCTTCTCTCTCCGTAATATTTTTCTAGAATATACACGTAAACTTTTTAATCGGGTTTATAGCTTTAGGTTATAGTTTTAGGTTTAGATTATAATGGGTAAAATTTAAGATTTATAATTAAAATTTGAGGGTTTAAGATTTAAGTTTTAATATGTTAGATTAAATATTTATGTTTTAGATTTTATAGCTTAAATATGCGAAATATTGTATATTTTTTTACCCAGTTTATGTATCAAAATAGGGGCGGTATAAATATTTTGGAGACGATGTGTAATTTATTAAAATGAAACTCTTACTTTACAACCAATAAGATATATAATTTTTTTTCAAAAAAATCACCTTAATAGAAGAATATTATTAGATTATTCTTTTGAACAAAAATAAATAAATATTAAACATCTAAAAATCAAATACTTTTAATCTTTTACCTAAAGAGTGATATTTTTTCATATTTAAATTTTAGATAATTGTTATATATTCAAATAATTATATATTTATATTTATATTATTCTTTAATTTAATTTGATTGGGTCCTCTATTTAAAAGATCCTATTTATCATGCCTCCATCAATACCTCCTGTTAAAATTTAAAAAAAAATAAATTTTAAACCTTAACCTAAGTATTTTATATATCTTAAACCCTAAAAATACACTTTACCCATATTTTTTTAAACCATTAACTATAACCCATAACCTATAACCAAAACTCTATACTATAAACTCTAATTATAACCCATAACCTATAACCCTAAACCATACACTTTAAACTCTCAAATTTAAAACGGAAGCTCGAATAGAGGCATGAGAAAGAAGTAGACGGTTTGCACCCTTTTAACGATCACTACTATTACATCTTTTCAGAACCTACTATATCAAAATATAACCGTGTATATATATATATATATATAAGTGTATATGTATTATCAACACGAACTTATAATAATAACTAAAATAGTAATAAATAAAATAATAAATAATAAGATAATAATAATTAATATAAATAATAATAAAATATTAAAATTAAAAAAAAAACGAAAATCTGGAAAATCGAAAAACATGGGATAATGGGGAGATTTTCGGTTTGAATTGTTGAGTACTTTTAGGGATTAGGTTAGTGTTTGATTGAAGTAGGGAGGCTGATTCGAATCCCTTTAAATAGGGATTCGATCGACAGTGGCAGGGGAGGATTCGGATTTGGAGATCGGAAATTTTGGATCTGGAAGGAGAATCAAAAACTGAAGCGAGAATCGGCGCTGGTTGGTCGGAATCAGAGGTAACCACTATTCTGGAGGCAATCGAAGTTTGAGGTGAGCATTTAGATTTGTTTTCTTGATTTAATCTTTGTTTCGGTTGTTTAGGTACTAGGAATCTGAGATTTCGGTGAATTTAGGGGAGTTCTGGGCGTTTGATTAGTGAAAATCTTAGTTTTTAGGGGTTACCGACGGTTTTTAGGGCGTTTTAGGACTTCGAACGGCCTCGCCGGCGTCGGAAGTGGTCACCGGTGACTTCTGGGTGACGACCGACGTGATTCACGGTGGTCGACGAACACGCCGGAGCGGTGCCGGACGGTGGCGGAGTGAATCGTACGGCGGTGCGGGCGGCGGAGTTTAACCGTGTTCTTCATGTTCGTCTAGAACATGAAGAACATTCAAACTGTTTTTCGCTTTTGAGCCTGTTTGATCCGTTTGGGGTTTGATTTCTGGGAATATGGTGTTATCTTCAGAGAAAAGTGAGTCAGGCCGAGTTGGTCTCGGCGCAAATGGCCGAGCCAACTCGGCACGTGAGGTTTTGTTAGCAGGCAAAACGGTGCCGTTTTAGACACTCGGGTTACGCGGGTCGGATCCGGGTTCACCCGGATCCGCGCGTTTTCGCTTGAAATGGGGAAATCACTCTTTAGGTCCCCCTGATTTTGAGTTATAATTCAATTAGGTCCCCAGAATCCCAATTAGACCCCTAAACCTTTAGATTTAATATAATTAGGTCCCTAGAAACCCTTAGTTAGCCCCTAAACCATTAGAAATAATTCAATTAGATCCCTAGACTCCTAATTAGACCCCCTAGGTTTAAAATTAAATTATTTTAGACTTAAAATTAGAGCTTAAAATTAACTTTAAAAACTATAAAATATAATTAGGTCCTAAAATTAATTTAAAAGACTTAAAAAATTAATTAGGTTCTAATTTAATTTTTAATTAAAATTAATTAACTAATTAAATCTAATGTAAAATTAATTTGACCCTAAAACTTAGAAATTAGACTTTAATTATGTTTAATTTAATTCTTAAAATTTAGAAAATAATTTTAATTTTAATTAATTTCTAAAAATAAGTTTTAAAATTAACTTAATTAAGTCTAGTCGAGCCTTTAAAACCTTAAAACGCTCACCAGATTAGACTTTAATTAGGATTATTTAATTCTTAAATTTAGGAAATAATTTTAATTAGTTATTTTAATTAATTTTAATTAATTTCTAAAAGATAAGATTTAAAATTAATTAGGTCTAATTTAACCTAAACTTCATCGAATTAATTTTAATTAGGTTAATTTAAATTCTTAAAAATTTAGAAATTGTTTTAATTAAATCCCTTAATTGATAGGTAAATAAAATTGGGATTATCGTTTAAAAATTGTTTTAATAACGTTGATTAAACCCCTAAACACTTAAGCAATTGTTTAATACTAGGCCTAAACAATTTCTAAATTGTTTTAATTAAATCCCTAAACACTTAAACAATGGAGTTTTTTTTTAGGATCAGAACTTAAAACGAATAAGATAAAAATAGTCATGCATTTTACTTTAACCTTTTGAGGCGGAAATTATATTCCTTTGAATTTGGGTGAGGTTTCCTATCTAGAGGACGTCTCGTTCAACTCAAGTTTAAAGGTGATGTAATTTCTAAATCAAAAGGATATCCAAAATTCAAATAATGTTCACTTAATAATAAAAAAAATTAAATTAATATCTATCTTCAAAATACCTATGCCACGTAACTTTTTCAAGGTACCAATTTTTTTGGGCGTTCGTAAGGGCCGTCCTTACACGTAACCGACTCCCGAACCCAATATTTTTTGAACAAATCTCGGGTTTATTTTATGGTGTTTGGCCTACCTAAGTGGCCGGTGGCGACTCTAAGTCAATTTTTTTTTTCAAAATTAAATTATATTTTTCTTAAAATTTTGGGTTTTTCTTGATAAAATTCATATTTTCAAAATTAATAGCCAAGTCATTTTCACCTAAACTCGGTGAGGTTTCCTATCTAGAGGACGTCTCGTTCAACTCAAGTTTAAAGGTGATGTAATTTCTAAATCAAAAGGATATCCAAAATTCAAATAATGTTCACTTAATAATAAAAAAATTAAATTAATATCTATCTTCAAAATACCTATGCCACGTAACTTTTTCAAGGTACCAATTTTTTTAGGCGTTCGTAAGGGCCGTCCTTACACGTAACCGACTCCCGAACCCAATATTTTAATAGCCAAGTCATTTCCATCTCTAAGCTCTGTCCACTAGTAGTAAAGGTGAAGTTCTCCAAGGAGCTTGAAGCTCAGCTGATACCTGAATGGAAAGACGCCTTCGTTAACTATTGGCAACTCAAGAAACATGTAAAGAGGATGAAGCTCTCCCGGTCCCGGCAGCAACCTCACCTGAAACATGAGTTTCATCGCTCCGTTTCCGACACCATTCGTTCCATTTCGACCAATCTGTTCTTCAGCTCCAAAAGCAACAACACTGACGATGGTCAGATCATTAAGGTAAAAATACAATCTGTGACTCAGAACATCGGTCGGAATATGGTTGTCGGTACGGTTTAGGGTGCTGGGGAAAATGGGTTGTTTTCCGTTTTTGTGTTTCTTCATCTGGTTTTAACGTAAAGGTGTGGAATTTTTCGATAAAAAGTGGGGTTTTCAAAGGGTGATGGAAATTTTTCTGGGAAAGTTTTGGTTTCAAGATTTTTCCTATGGCCAATGATAATGGCTTCTCTTTGGAGACCGCAAGGGATGGTTTAGCAGCTTTCTAAACTGATTCTCATGTTCTTGATGAGCTTTTTCCGAGTTTTAATTTAATTCGTTACTCGTTAAACTTATTAAATTTTTATCTTTTTTTTAAAAAATATGAATACAATATAATGATATTATTAATGCTTAAGATAAGTATATAAATTCAAGAAAAGAGTTGAGGTATGAGGAGATAAATTTAAAAAAATTATCATGACTGAAATAGAGATGAAGTTGATATTCGAGTGTGAGATTTTTTTTAATTTTTTAATAATCTTCGATGAAAAAAATGGGAGAATACCTTAGAAATTTTAAGATTTAAATTTTCAAGTGTATTTTTTATATGGGAAGTAGAAAAAAAATACTATTATAATTTATTTTTATTAATTCAAATTAATTTTTGTAATTTTAGGGATTAAAAAAACGATTTAAAAATTTGAAATTAAAATTTTATCGTTAAATTACTTAAAAATTTAATAAAGTTTTTTTAGAGTTTTCGATTAGTATTTAAATTTTTTAAGGTGACCATCAAAAGTCATAATTTTTTATAGAGTTGCTCACGAATTTATCGACACAAGTTGGACCTTGTTCGAATTGACTTGCTAAGATCTCGAGTCGAGCTCAAACATTAATCGAGTTTTGACCGAGTCAAATTCGAGTTATTTATGAGCTACTCAACTCAATAAACACCCCTACCTGTATCTAATGTATTATAATTCGTTTTAATATTGCTAAGGATAAATTACCTAAATGAGTACCCAACTTTTAGAGCAATATCAATTTAGTCAAAAAAAAATATTTCCAATCAAGTCACCTAATTTTGACGTCGTTATCAATTTAGTCATCGTCATTAGAAGAAACATCTATTTTAGTCTTGATTGTTAAACGTCTAAAAATACTTGACTTACCATGTCACTTTCGATAAAAGCTTTTATATTTAAATTAAAATTGAAATTAGATATTTATTTTTTAATTTATGATTGTCCTTTTTAAAAATATCGATTCGTAAATTCGATAATATTTATATGAATTAAACATGTGGTGGTTAAAACTTTGGAATCTGGTTTAAAGGGAGGGTCCTTATCAAAGACAAAGTCTCCCATGGATTAAAGTTGAAGTTAAAACTTTCTTGTAAATAATATACACAATTTAATTAACTTTACATTTAATTTATTATCATTTATTGAATTTTGTTTCTTTTTGGTTAATTAGTAATTAATTAATTCTTAATTTTCAATGTGATAGGTAAGTAGGGATAGACTTAGAAGTGCGGCCGTACTTTTAAAAAATTTAAATTTTCTATATTTTAATTATTTATTTATATTTTATATCGATAATTTAATTATGTACCTTCTAAACTCTTTTAATTTTATACTGTTATATTTTTAATATAATTTTTTTTATAGTTTATATCTTTATATGAAATTTTGGATCCGTTCCTGCAGGTACGGAAGAAAAACATGAAAGTTGCGTCTGATGGTGAAGTAGAGCTTTATCAAACTGAGCTTCTTCAATTGTTTTCCGAAGAAGATGAGGTATATTATTATCGGTGGCGGAACTTAGGTTCCGAGTAATAAATAATTTAAATTTTTAAAAATTTAAAAATTTAAACTAAAATTTTAAAAAATAGGGTTTAATTTTTTTAAATAATTTTGAGATTTAATAAGAAATTTTAAAAATTATAAAAAAAAGAGTAAGTGTTGATAATCAGTTAGTCAAAGCTACTTACATGCTCCAATCTCTTTTCTTTAGATCTCAGATTCAAAATTCAGTTGGAGCATTCATCCCCTAGAGTCTCTTTTTTCTTTCTCTCGGTAGAAGTAAAAGTAATCTTTTATAAAAAAAAAATACGAGAGAAAATTTAATTAAAAATATTTAAAATTTTGAAGCTTAATATATAATCTCAAGGGAGAAATTGTTTTTTTTAAATATATATAGGATTCAAATTCTAATTTCTTAAATTTTTGAGGTGCCATGACCCTCCCTAGTCACTTGCATGTTATGTCACTTATTATTATTATTTGTTTTTATCTTGTTATTTTTTCGTATCGAATATTAAAATTTTGTAATTAAATAAACCTTATTTTTAGAGTTTTTTAATGATTTTGAAGGTGAGGCCATTTTTTGAGGGTTTGGATGAAGAGTTGAATAAAGTGAACCAATTCTACAAGTCTAAAGAGAGTGAGTTCCTTGAGAGAGGGGAGACTTTGAATAAACAACTAGAAATCCTCAAAGACTTGAAGCAAATTCTCGACGGCGATCGGCGACGGAATTCGAATATTTTTTTACGTTCATCGCCTACTTCTCATCGTAACTCTAATTTCTCAGGTGAAATTAAATAAAAGATTGAACCGTAGTTGAAGGATATATAGTGCAAGTTATTCGAATATTAATTTAGGGTTTAATAATTAATTCTTATGCATGCATGGAGTACTCCAGGTTTACGTGAAAGTTCCCCAGAAATCTCAGAGACAGATGAGGCGATTGCAGCGTTGGAAAGGAATGGAGTGAAGTTCATGAACTCCACGGCGGCCGCGGCGGCAAGCGGAGACAAGAAAAAGAATGGTGGCAAGGCAAAGGTGGCAATGAGGATCGACATCCCGGCCACCACACCGACGGGGACCATCTCGTCGTTGGCATCAATGTTGTGGGAAGATCTTATCAACAACCCCATGAAACAAGACCCTGCGGCTGGGAGTTTGATCAATAGGAAGAAGATCCAATGTGCTGAAAAGATGATTAGAACTGCATTTGTTGAACTCTACAGGGGACTTGAATTGCTAAAAACTTACAGGTTCGTTCATTTTGCTTCTTGGGAAAATTACCTATTTGGTACCTCACCTTTGCCTGTATTTTTGTTTTGATATCCTACTTATTTGTTTTAGCAAAATAGTATCTAACATTATATTTTGTTTCTATTCTGATACCCGTCATTAAAAAAATAATAATATACGGATATGAAGAGAAAAAATTATATATGACATGTTGACAAGGAGAGAGGGAGAGAGCATCACGTGTGTCAGTCCGTTATGTCATTTTTCTCTCCTAATCAGCTTACCATGTGTGAGTTTATAGAGAAATTATATCATGTACTCTTTCTATCACGTCATCTTGTCCACTAAAATTCAACCACTTAGGTGATTGAATTTTAGTGGACTAGACCATGGATAATATAGTAAAAATGATCTACATTATAATTTTTCGAGTTCCTATGATTTTAGTAGATGAAACATGTTGATTAGGAGAATAAAAAATGACATAACAGACTAACACATACGATTTTTTCTTTTCTAGTCAGTATATTATTATTTTTTAATAGTGCGATATCAAAATAAAAATAATATATACGTTAGGTATCATTTACTAAAAATAGATGAAGTATCAAAACAAAAATACGGACAAAGGCAAGTACCAAAGATGTAATTTTCTCTTTTTTTCTTATACAAACATTCTAAGGCTAAAATTATTTTTGGCAGCTCATTGAATATGGTGGCGTTTACAAAGATACTCAAGAAGTTTGACAAGGTAATCTATAGTAATGAAAAAATCATATTCGAATAATGACGAAATTAAATGGGGTAGAGAGGAGTAATCGTCTTTCACCTACGATTTTTTTAAAAAAAAATTTTTAAAAATTTATTTTATTTATAGATATATTTTTTTTACTTTTAAACGTTTATGTTAACTTAAATTTTGATTTCGTATCTATATTTAAACTTTTTACACGATTTAATTTTCTAAAACTTAACCCGATAATCTAAATTTTCTAATTCCGCCCCTTTGCTGCTTGAACAGGTATCAAAGCAACAGGCATCATCAAGTTATCTGAAAGCAGTAAAGAGATCCCATTTCATTAGCTCTGATAAGGTAACTTGCTTAACATAAACCTTGTTCTCACTCGAATTTATTCGAAAAATGAATATATTCGAATCAAACACTCGCATTATAATACTTTTAACTAAAAATATGTTGCTTTTCTAATCAAAGGGTTGATTTGAGTTGAAATTTTTATAGGTTGTAAGGTTAATGGATGAAGTGGAATGTATCTTCACAGACCACTTCGCCAACAATGACAGAAAAAGAGCCATGAAGTTCTTGAGACCACAGCAGCAGAAAGATTCTCACATGGTCACCTTTTTCTCTGGTACGAAATATTTATATTCGATACATATTTGGATACGGATACGAGAAACATGACATTTTATTTGATGGGTGTGATGTTTTTTTCAGGATTGTTCACTGGTGTGTTTGTATCATTGTTTGTTATATATCTGATCTTGGGACACTTGAGTGGTATATTCTCACCCTCCACTGACACAGCTTACATGGAAACTGTGTACCCTGTTTTCAGGTCCTTATTTTACATCCCTATCTCTCTTAATTTCTTTAAAAATATTTTGAATAATTATTAATTTTAGATTATTCAATTTTTGATCTCTTGTTATATCAATTAAATCGGATCATCAGAATATGTAATATGGTAAACTTAATAAGAAAAATAAAAAAAATATTTCCTAAAATTTTTAGAAATTAATCGAATTTTCAATTTATATAGTCATGTCATTTGAGAGTTGTCAAAATATGAACAATTCAAAACTTAGGTTAATGAATTAAAAAAAATTAAACTTTAGTGATCAAAATAGGAGTGAAAAGAAAATTGAGTGATTATTGTTATAGTTTATCCATTTTTTATTAAGGAGTAACGACAATTTCTAACAAAAGATAATGATGGAACGATATCGAATGCGGACTGAAAATTGAGTGACCTTATCGAATACAAACTAAAAATTAAATGATATTATCAAATATTTTAAAAGTATCATAACCAAAATGAATATATCGTAAAATTTTAGTGACTATTTATGTAGTTTACCCTAATTTTTATTGTCCCCAATTAAAAAAAATGAGATGATGTAAAAAAATGAAATGATAGTGGAAGGGCCAAAGTAATAGAAAATTTAAATTCTAAAAAAATAGAAAAATTATATAGGTACCAAACTAATAATTTAGCTATAGTATAGGGACAAAACATGTATTAAGCCTTTTTTATATTTTGAATATTATTATTTTTTTATATTTTTGTACTGTACTTGTGCAGTGTATTTGCATTGTTAAGCTTGCACCTGTTCTTGTATGGATGCAATTTGCTGATGTGGAAGAACACAAGAATAAACTACAACTTCATATTTGAGTTTGCCCCAAACACTGCCCTTAAATATAGGGATGCCTTCCTAATTTGCACAACTCTGATGACTTCAGTTGTTGGGGCTCTGGTCATCCATCTCCTACTCAGTGATGCAGCCTTTTCTCCTGCTCATGTGGATACCATTCCTGGAATCATCCTCTTGGTTGGTTAATCGAATCCGATTCGTTCGATTTTATTGAAATATTTGTGTTCGATGCATATTCAAACTGTAATGAAAAGTGTATGGCTTCACATCTGCTTTTGTATTGATTGTCGATCACGAATCACAGGTTTTCATTACTCTGCTGGTGTGTCCGTTTGATATATTCTACCGATCGACTCGATATTGCTTCCTTCGAATAATTTGTAACATAATCTGCTCTCCACTTTACAAGGTAGCTTTATTATCGGATTTTTTACCGCCGATTGCTTCCGGTTCGTGTGTGGTTTGAGCTGAGCATTTTCTTCCTGTTTGCAGGTTGTGATGGTGGATTTTTTCATGGCTGACCAACTTACTAGTCAGGTAATTGTTCAATCACAAGCAATGTTTGCTAAGACAGAACATGAATTTTTTTCGATAAGGAAAGAATTTTTAAATGTTAGGATTCGAATTTCAGACATTTTGTATGTTTGTTAGCAGATTCCATTGCTAAGAAACTTGGAATCAACAGCCTGCAACTTTCTTGCCGGAAGCTTCAAAACTCACCAATATTCAACCTGCAAAAATGGACAACTCTACCGGCAGCTTGTTTATGTTATCTCGTTTTCGCCGTATTATTGGCGTGCCATGCAAGTAAAATACAAACCTTGAGTATTATCATGTTCATATTCATATCAAATGGACTCTGACATGTTTGCACTTGTGTTTATGTTTCCGATTTCAAGTGTGCGAGAAGATGGTTCGATGAATCGGATCTGAACCATTTGGCTAACATGGGGAAGTACATTTCAGCCATGGTGGCTGCCGGTGCTCGACTAACGTATGCGACACAAAGCAACAGCCTGTGGTTCAGTGTAGTGCTGGTGACTTCAGTTGTGGCCACAGTTTACCAATTATATTGGGATTTTGTTAAGGATTGGGGACTTCTGAATCCTAATTCCAGGAACCCTTGGCTTAGAGATGATCTGATTCTAAAGAAGAAGAGCATTTACTTCATTTCCATTGTGAGTTATGCTTTAACTTTGTCACACTTCTCGTGTAATCTCCGAAGCAGACGATATCTCATAACGAGCACAGTCTCGCAATCCTTGCGTCACGAATTTATAGATTATTTTTTCGATAGTTCTTGATGACAATTCTGTAATTGTAGGCCTTGAATGTAGTTCTGAGAGTTGCTTCGGTAGAAAGCATCATGCGGTTTCGAATCAATCCGGTTCAATCGCATTTGCTGGACTTCTTCTTGGCTTCCTTAGAGGTCATCCGACGAGGCCATTGGAATTTCTACAGGTAAATTCATCATTCTCCCACTCTGATTTCAGACTATCTTACAAAACATGAGAAACTGTGACTGTAACAGGCTGGAGAACGAACATCTAAACAATGTCGGCAAGTTCCGGGCAGTAAAGACTGTTCCATTGCCGTTCCGTGAGACAGATTCTGATTAACATCCATGAAAGTTTCATTATCAGAGCTGACATGGAGGACAACTGATACATAAGAAAGGAGCCCAAGCATAAGAAAAATTTTCCAGCAACAAACTGCAATTCTAATTAGTGATTTACTGATATCTAGATTTATCTGATGATTTGGCCAATAGCCAAAGACATTATCTTCTCACCCTGTATACTCTCTATCAATTTTCCTGCAAAAGAAACTTCTGGGGGAAATGTTCTGATGTGATTTCCCCTGAAACTATTGTAACTCGGGTGCAACTCAAAATTGCTCGAGTTCAACTCAGTTAATTTCAAGTCAAGTTGGAGCAGCTTGAATTATGGTGGAAAGCCGGCCAAACCTGAACATCCTAACAAACTGCAATTGTATATGTAATGAATGTAGACATGGCCAATATGGCGAATATCGACAACGGAAAAAAACAGAACTGCAAAATATAATTCACTCTTCCATTAAAACACCCAGTACAACATAGAAAGTCAGCATGATGCTGCACTTAACTGGTTGTCTAAGCAAAACACCTCTGCAATCAATAACATAAGCATTTATATGTTCTACATAGCATGCCATGAGAAGCCAAACATAAACACATAGAATTTAGGTATGATTATTGTCTCTTGATGACTTATGATATGCCATTTTCCAACATCTATCATACAAACCTATGACAAGTACCTCCATAGAGCAGGGCGATCTCTGGATATCAAGAGTGTGCGAGACGCCAAGTAGTCGAAAGAAGGGGAATACATGTTATCTGGCCCAATGATCTCTCGGACATTTTGAGCACTTCCATGATCATATATGAAAGGCTGCAGCGCGTCATCCTTCAGTGCATTGAATACAAAGAGCCCCAGCCCACAAACACCCATGACAAGGTTTGAATTTCCCCAAACCTGTGTTATGGCAGAATAGTGGGAATGGGCATTGGAATCTGGCAAAGAATAAGTATTTAAGAGACTTAGTTTGCGCAATGAGAACTGTTGCACTTGAGAACAAGGCTGTTTTTTTCCTGATGGTTTCACATTTGAGCATCCGAGATAGATTGAATCCCCTCGAGAGGAAACTGACTGCCCATTAACACCAACTTTTGCTATTTTCACACCTATACCAGATGGATTGCGAAAATCCATGATATTAATAGAATCTGCAGTGCAGAATACACCATCATTTCCTTCAGCTTCTGCTGAGCTGACTCTGCAATCCAATTTTTGCTAACATTAGGTCTCATACAAGAATTTCTCTATACTTTCTTTCTTTTAGCATGATATGATAAACAAGAATAAACGATGCAACTTACAGTAAATGAATATTGCATTAATCAATGAAAAGATGGGATGGAAGTCAAACCTTTGTCTAACCCCTCCACCTATCTCAGCATCGGTGTTATTTATATGAAGAGCAGAGATTTTTCGCCCAGATGAAGAGACAGATCGTACTGTCTGAGGATGTTGAGAGTTCACATCCCAGACAGAAATCATTTCTGCTTCAGCTACTATTACCTTCGCTCGGTTTCTCCACTGCAATGGACTTGAATAATCCATTGACGACACAGGCCTCTGCACCTCCCACTTCATAATTTCCTCACCATCACGGACATCATATACTTTGACAACCTTCTGAGAGCTGGCAGTAGAGATGATAAGAGGGCCCAACGGTTTATACCACCATTGCTGAGTTTCAGATGATAAACTACTACACGGAACATTTCTTCTATACAAAGTATTGTTTGGCAAGGGACCAAGTACCGTTCTTGAAGCTGTTTCCCCACACTCAGTGTGGAAAGCACGCACATCTTTGGTATAGAAATCCCATGAGCAGAATCCTGATTCTAAAGAATTACCAGCAGATGCAGCCACAACATATCTCCCCGAGCAACCATCCGAATTGGGAGCACGAATAATCCAACAATCCCTCCACATATTAGGTGAGATGCTCACCGGAGGCTTATAGACAGCCTTCTCCTGAAATAATAATGGTATCATTTAAGTTATAAGTTATATTGTTCGTCTCCACTTTTTCATGCACCGTTGGTATAAATATGCAGCAAATTTGATTTAATCAATGAGATTGCAATATAACTTTTGTAAAACATATAGCCACATGCACACATCAATGCCTCGAGCTTTCAGTAAATTCAATAACTTTTTCCAATTCTGAAGTTTGATGAATTGAGTTTTCAATAAACAGAATGACTGTAGGAATAGAGACATTCAAATAATAAGTAGGAACACTAATCATCATTCATCAAACAGAGATGAAAAAAATATAAAAAAGATGATTGAATCACTATCATCAAACAACAGAGAGGAACATAAGACAATTCGATAGTTGAATATAGAATACTAAAATGGGAAATAAAAGTCAACTTCCGACAGATACAATAAAGAATACCTCAGAGTTGGTAATGTCATAAAAGGAACATGACCCATCATCGTGAGCAAGAAGTGCTGCTTCTCCTTCTGACACAAACCATCCTCCAGTTGAAGTCTTGCAACCAATTTCATTGAGCTGGTAAACGCTAGCATCTTCAGACTCCTCCTCAAAAACAGAAGTTGGCCGATTCTCTTGGTCATCAAACTCCCCAAATATCTCATCTGATTCGAGATTGATCTCAACAGCATGTTTCACGTCAATATTTTTCAAAGGCCCTTTTGCTCCTGAAGCATCACCACCATCCATATCTTGAGTATCACATTTCTCTAAAGTAACCTGCTCATTCCTCATTATTACTTTACTTTGCTTATCAAGTGAAGCCAAAAACTCCAAGGCTATTGGATTGCCTTCAGCGGAACTCAATAACTTCTTTTCCTCCCTTAATTCACTACTGGGTTCTACAGCTTTAGATGACTCGCGACTTTGAGATCTCCCAGGTGATTCCTTCAGTGATGTTCGGTTTCTAAGTAACTTATGATGAGGAAACAACCTAGCTTCCAATTCCTCACTATTCAAACCTTTAACTGAAATCTTAACATTACCCACCTGCCTACTCTGATTCCCATCAGCTTTTTTAGAACTCACATCTTCATCTCCGGAACCTTTTGAACCACTCAATTTACCACTTGAATCAGTCACAACATTTCCCATAGCCTTCTCAATACCCGAAATCTTGTCTTGGATATCAGAAAGTATAACCTTTGAGGCATCTGGATTATTCATGTCAAGCATCTCCTTAGTCCTCTTAATATCTGAAGCTATTCTCTTCACCTTCCCTTCCAGAAAAGCAAGCTTTTCGTGAAGTTTGCTTGGATATTTAATGGCAGCTCCACTCCCTCCACACTCTTGCACACTCAAGTCCTCTTTTGAAATCAAACTCTTTCCATCACTTAAAGGCTTCTCTTTCAGAAACTTCGCATCACATTTTGAATCAAAATCTGACATACCCTTTTCACTAAAATCCCCAGAACCCCTATTTTGAATGTTTTCCCCATTTGTTTTTCCCAAATCAGAGATAAATTTAGCATCTTTTTTGCAATTTGTGTCTAAAACCCTAACCCTTTTTGCTTTCCCCTCATTTTCCTTCACTTTCATCATCAAACTCTCCCTAAACCCACTATTTTCGTTGCAACCTTTAACTCTGGAATCCCGAAAACCCTTATTTTCCCTATCAACTGAAACCCTATCTTTCTTCAAATCCGAAAAAACCCTAATAAATTCAGATGGGCTTTCACTCCTACCTCTTCGCACTGTTGACGTCCCCCGCCGCACCCGGCCTTCACCGTCGGAACCACCAAGCGCCGTCACCTTCTCAACGCGTGGAACGGGACGGGTCGTGGGTTTCTGTGTAACCACGGAAGCCCGAGAAAGACTGCTGGATCTTGGGTTTTCTTTTCCGGAACATGATTTTTTGATGGCCGGATTGGAGTTGCAGATTGGAGTCGGGGTTTTCGCAGGTTTCTGCTTGCCGGCGGAAAAGTCTCTTTGCCGGCGAACCGACGACGATGACATTGTTCTCTCCTTTGTTTTCGTGATTCAATAAATTAACAGTAAATTAGAACAGAGATTTGGAGGAAAACAACAGGACTGACTATGATCCTTCAGGGTTTAAAGGTTGAATTTTTGGGCGGGAAATGTGTTCAATTTGTAAAGTTTGAATTTTGGGGAAGATTGACTGTATTTGTTTTAGATTTATTTAATTTTATTTTTTATTTGTTTTATAGTTATCTATAAATTTTAAATATTTTAATTTATATTTAAATTATAATTTTATTTTAAATTGATCCTATAATTTTTAAATATTTTAATTTTATCTTAAAATTATGATTTTTATTTTAAATTAGCTCTTAAATTTTTAAACATTCAAATTTCATTTTCAAATGATAAGTTTTGCCACGTCATATTATCAAATGATACACTTGATGTTTACATAGTAATTAATAATTTTGTAACAGTTTTACCCGACTCATTTTTTCTGGGTAGTCGGGCCGGATCAAGGTCAAAATTTTTTAAGAACCGGGTACTCGATCCGATAATTTTAATAAATATATATTTTTTAATTTTTAAATTATATATTTTTTATTATTTTTCTTTAAAATTAATTTTAAATCTTTAACTTTTTTATACTTGTATTATATACTTTTTAAATTTTGAATTTTTTATAAATATTTATATTAATTTGTCAATATGAGATTTGAAAGAAAAATTATAATCAAGAATAATAAATTCTTTTAATGATAAATTTTAATATATGCATATATATTCAAATATTTGTCTTTAAAATTTATCTCAAATCAATAATTTTGTGCTTAAAATATATATCATAAAATTTTAAATGTTTCTTATATATATTTTTAAAATAAATTAAAAAATTAAACAGAATACCCGACACCTAATTTTTGTGGGTACTCAATTTTTATGAGCCGAATCATAGACCGATATTTTAGTACCCGGTCATAAACAACCTTACCTATAACACCATGAATGACATTGAAGTTAAAGATGTACAGACCTTGCTTAAAATCTCGAAATTCTCTCACCAACAAGATTTTCTCCACTTTTTCCTTACTCCTTGGATATAAAAATAAATTGTTACACTCTCAAAAAGATTATAGTCGTGATTTATATTCTCAATTATCAGGCATTGATCACTCAATCACTTTGATGATATTATTAGTGCTTAAACTCGTGACTTCTGGGAGCAACAATCGTTCCTTTAACCATTGATGCTAGATAACTTGTGTCAACATTAACTTGTTAATTCAAAAATCTGGGTCGTTATAATAGTTTTAATCGTAAACTCTCAATATATTACCTTGACATCTAAACTTAAAATTTTAACTATGATTCTTAATTTTTAAACATAAAATTTAAAATTAATATTTTTACGAAAAATTTAATTTTATCGTTAGTATATTAAATATAAATCCTGAATTTATAAAGATACAATCACATTTACAAATAATATTTTAAATGAAAATAAATTCAAATTATGATAAGACTCAAACTAACGTACAAGTCCTAAAGCCTATTCACTGCAATCGATACGTCATTGATGATTATAACTTTTAATGATAGTATTTTTATCATATTATTCAGAAAGAGAGATTTATTAATTATTCAAAATCATGATATATTTATAAAGATAAATAAATTTTAATATATTTATAATTTAGAGTTTAATAATTTAAAATTTAAGAGTTGTGATTAAAATTCAAATTTTAGATTTTTTGATAATATGATTAAAGTTTTAGATTTTAATTTATAAATTTTATATTCTAATTATTTTATATAATAGTCTTTTAATTCTAAACCCCTATATTAAATTTTAAAATTTTAAAATTAAGAGATAACTAAAAAAATATAAAAATATAGACATTATCGCAATTCCTTTTAAATATTTAAATTAAAAATATTTTATTATTTCAAATGAGAGATTATATCATGGATCATGTTTATTTCGCCATCCGTAGTCCATGCAATCAAGTCCATTTATCTTTAAATAACTATTACTCATATATTACAAATAGAAAATAGGTGATGATTCACCTTAGAAAAATATGAGATGAAGAAATCTGATATAATTTCTCATTTCGAATCAAATATTTTTTACTTTAAGTCTAAATCTAATTCAATTTGACTTTATCTTCTACGATATCTAACTCTAAACTTATTTTTTAAATATAATTGTACTTAATTCATTCTCCCATTTTTAATTATGAAATAATTAAAGTTTAATCAATGTATTGTCATTCAAAAAAAACTTGTACTTAGTTTTAAATCTTTAAAGTAAATTAATTAGCATTATAAATGGAAAACTTTAATATTTAAGAAATTGATTGAAAATTAAAAAAATCCATCGCGCATCAAGGCATAGATTTTTCAACGGTCGGGTATTTAAACTCCATTTCTTTAAAGGAAAATAGCCGTTACAGTCAACGGCTATTTTTGTACTTTTAATTTCGAAACTGCCACTCAAACCCTTTTCATTTTCATTCAAGAACAATCAATTCTTTCTTCTTCTTCTTCATCTTCAATCTTCTTGACGACCTAAAAAAATACAGTAAACCCAGAATAGAAGCAATGGCTCCAACGCCATCTTCTACTTCCAAACAAACCCAAACCCAAATCAGAACACCTCAATCAAAGCACCGTCTGAATTTCAACTCGGCGAGAAACAACAATAACCCGGCGATTGAGCAACACCACCCACCGGGGGAGCACCCGGTGGAAGTCATCGGAAGAATACGAAACCACCCAGGTGAACAAAAAGATAAAACCCCAGTCTCGTATCTCCATATAAACGCCGATAACAAGACTCTCCGTGTTCGGGCCGATATCGGGTACCGGGATTTTACCCTGGATGGGATTTCTTCTTCAGAGGAAGAGGATCTTGATACTTTTTACAAGAAGTTTGTTCAGTCGAGGATCAATGGGGTGAAAATGGGAGCTAAGTGTACGATTATGATGTATGGACCTACTGGTGCAGGGAAGAGTCACACGATGTTTGGGTGTTCAAATTCGAATCAGTCTGGAATTGTTTATAAGTCGTTGAAGGATATACTGGGAGATCTTGGGGAAGATGACAATGGAGGAGAAAGATTGGGGATTGGGACTTTTGTTCAAGTTTCTGTTTTGGAGATTTATAATGAGGAAATTTATGATCTTTTGTCGAGTAATGGTGGTGGTGGTTTTGGAATTGGATGGCCTAAAGGCAATGGGTCTAAGGTAAGTTTCTTTTAGAAGTCTTTTCTTGATGACTGAAGTTCATGTGTTTTCAATTTGTTGTTTGTTATTGGTGATTTGGTACACATCTTGCAGTGTAAATATAGGATTTGAGTTGGTCTACATTGTTTTTAATAACTCGAACGGTCCATATTCGATTCGAACAGTCCATATCGAATACACCCTAGGCCAAGCATAATAGGCTGAGATAATGGTTTGATTGTGCTTATAGTCGAAGAATTTATGCCATTTGGATGCTATGAGCTAAACATAGTTTATGTCATCAGTTGTCCTTCATCCTATCTGTGTAACAGGCATAAAACCATACCAGGGTCAATTTTAGTTAATTTTTCGTGTATGTCGTGCCCGTGTCTTGATTTTTAGATATCCCGATGTCGCCTTATTTTTATCTGTATCTTACTCGCTTGCTCGTGTCCATGAACATTTTGCAGGTGAAACTGGAAATATTTGGAAAGAAAGCAAAGAATGCTACATTCATATCAGGAAGTGAAGCTGGGAAGATTTCAAAAGAGATTCAGAAAGTAGAGAAGAGAAGAATTGTCAAAAGCACACACTGCAATGAGAGAAGTTCTAGAAGTCATTGCATGGTATATCGATTTTTCTACATCTTTTTCGATGATCAAAATATAACATTTCGTTTCAATCTTCACAGATAATTCTCGATGTGCCAACAGTTGGAGGAAGACTTATGCTTGTGGACATGGCAGGTTCTGAAAATATTGATCAAGCAGGTCAAGTCGGATTCGAGGCAAAAATGCAGGTAAAATGTAACTCGAGTATGTGATATTAAACTAGTTCAAATAGTTAAACTCAACATTTCTATTTGTGATTTATTGTGGATGTAATGAAAAATTGCAGACTGCAAAGATAAACCAGGGAAACATAGCACTGAAAAGAGTTGTTGAATCCATTGCTAATGGAGACTCTCATGTCCCTTTCAGAGATAGTAAGTTGACAATGTTGCTCCAGGTAAAGTTCCATTTCCATTGCTGTCATTCATGGTCATTTTTCGTGACCGACGCTCTCGAGTCCGAGTAACATAGGTTCACAAAGTTTTTTTTTTCTCCCAGGATTCATTTGAGGATGATCAGTCAAAGATTTTGATGATACTTTGTGCCAGTCCAGATCCTAAAGAGTTGCATAAGACAATTTGCACCTTTGAATATGGAGCAAAAGCAAAGTGTATTGTAAGGGGTCCTCATACACCATTGAAGGACAAAAATGAAGATTCTGCATCAGCTGCTAGTTTAGGGTCTAGGCTTGCAGCAATGGACCAGTTCATAAATAAATTACAGATGGAGAGCAAGCAGAGAGAAAGAGAGAAAGATGAGGCGCGTAAAGCACTTGAAAAGAAAGAAGAAGAAGTGGCGGCACTACGATCCCTTCTGGAAACGAAGGGTTCGGGTTCTGGTGTGACTGAAGATGAAATCAACTTGAAGGTAAATAAGCGAACACAGATGTTAAAACTCGAGTTGGAGAAGAAATTAGACGAATGCAAACGAATGGCTGAGGAATTTGTTGAGATGGAAAGGAGAAGGATGGAGGAAAGAATCCTGCAACAGCAAGAAGAAGTTGAGATGCTAAGAAAGCGATTGCAAGAAATCGAATTTGAGTTACGCAGCTCAAGGGGTGGTAATGCGGAGAATGAACCATCAAATGAATTGGATGGAAGCAGCTTTGCCAAAAAGCTGGTTGGGATTTATGGAGATGAGGTACCAGGGATGGTAATGTCAATGGAGCTGGACATGAACGATCCCGAACCATTTGTTCATGATGTGAAACATACGGAAAAAGCTGTGAATCAATATGAAACCGATTTTGCGCCACAGTTTGGTGCAAAACCAGGCCTCACCACTGTATATGAGGAGGAAGAAACAGAAGATGAGGATGAAGAAGTGGAGAAAGTGATAATAGAGGAAAAGAGGATATGCACGAATGAGAAAGCTTTCGAATCGACGGCACTTAAACAGCCGGATTCTGATACTCCGAGACTATTAAGAATCCAAAACATCTTCACCCTTTGTGGGAACCAAAGAGAGCTTTCTCAACAAACCATAACTCCAACACCTGCAAAATCAGCCCTTACTGAAAACATTGATCCTCATTGGTCCTCTGTTATGGTAGCATCAGATGATTCTGTTGTGAAAATCTTGAACAAGGAAAACCAAATCCCTTCTGATGAATGCACCGATGGTCAGATTGATGTCTATGTGAAATGGGAATCATCCAAGGAAAATCCTGGAAAGTTCATCACAACACTCAAGGTTACACAGGATGCAACACTCGCAGATCTTCGGAAGTTGATCGATATCTATCTTGATGTAGATAACCAACCTTTCACCTTTCTAGTGCTTGGGGTAAGTTATTGTTAGAACTCAATTCATAATACTGTTTTCGAACATCGAACGTATTAGCTTATACTTTGGCATGTGCAGGATCCGACCGGGGCGACCGTGCCGAAAGAGAATGAAGCCATCTTTAAGGCTAGTAAACTGCCGATATGCAACAATGGTTATCTGGCTTGCATAAGGCCAGCAAATGGTCTTCAGATAACAAATCATCTGCCATTGAGTCCACTACAATTGACTCCATTACCACCAACACTACCGGAAAACAAGCTCCCACTCACCGCAAGCTCCCGCTTGTCAAACCAAGGTGATGACTTATCACCCAAGTTATCGCCTCATCTCAGTACCACTCCCTTTATCACAGCTCGAAGAAGATGTTAAGGTCGATATTTGCTCGATTTTGTTCCGTTGAAAAAGGAATTCGGATGTGGAATCAGTGTGTATAATATCAATGTGTACATCATGAAGTGTGTCTTCTTTTGGTTATGGATTTAAACTCATTTTCCATTGTCGTCTTGTTTAAAGAAGCCATTGACTTATATTTGAACTCTCTTTCGTCCAATTATATATTGTTTCCCAGAAATTTGTGATTCTCCAGGAGAAATTGAGGGAAAGTCCAAGAAAATTTATCCATGTCTGCATCCCATGAACTTCCTCCTATCCGGAACCTCACTAAGTACTGGTTATGATGAGCATCCGTGAATCGTAGCTTACTTATCGGTTGTGACAACGTTAATAAATCTTTAATACTTTTTGACCACGCCGATATTTTTTTTTGTTTCGTTTTTTATTATGATTTTTTGGACTCTCGAACTATATTTAAAAACGAGCTAACAATCACTATTATTATTATCAATTGAATTACGATAATAATTAATATGCATTCTGTAATATTATTTGATTGTCAAACTTGAGCGATGTTTGTATCTTTTTTGGTCATTAAATGTATTCTGTAATAGTATTTATCAGAATTATAATTTTTTATTATATTTTTAAAATTTTCCTATTTAAATAAAACTCTTATTGTATTTTTTTTTGATTTAGCTACAAAATTCTTATTGTATTTCTTTCGGCTTATACGGATAATCCGACCATATAATCACAATCTAGTCTATTTATTAAATATGGGATTGCTCGTCCTCTAGTCAAAATCTTAAATTTATTTAAAATATTTGTTAATTTTATCAAATTTTGTTAATTTTATCTAAAACTTTTAAAAATATAAAGGGATAAATATTAAATTTACACATATAATTATTTTAAATGTGTAATTTGATACATAAATTTTAGCTTGGAGTAGTTATGTACATAAAACTTTGATAATGATTAAAATGTACAAAAGAAAAAAATAAACTATTTTTTATTTTTCTATCTGATAAATATTATTATTTATGTATACAATATATAAATATATAAAAAGTACTAACTTATAAAATATTAGTGATTTATGAAAATTAAATTAAAATTTTATATATAAATACGTAAAAATAAATATCAATGTATCGAGTCGTATATTTCACCAAAATTCATAAATATAATTATTTATGTAACTCAAACACAAAAATAAAAAAATGTCATACAATAAAATTGCAATACATGATTTATTTATATTTATTTATTTATTATTTTTAAAATAAAAAATGTAATTTCATAAAAACTCAAAACCTTTACTTTTTCTAGAAAAATCCAAACCTTAATTCTAAATACTTAAATCCCTAAACTCTCTAATCATCGTCGATCACCATTATTATCGTAGGACTCCATAACTGAAAACCTCATAATCCCGTCGTAAAAAATCAATGAATTAATCGTCAATTGATTCATCAATAAACTACCAACAAAAATATAAAAAGGCATGTCATATTATAATTGAATGATATATTATTTTTTAACGGTCGTTGATAAAAAAATCTTAATTTAGTTACGAAAATAAAGGTTAGACTCTTATTTGACCCTAAACAAAAGTTCAGGGACCTAATCAGAAAATAATTAAACCAGCAGTATTTGGTTGAAAAAGAATCAAAATAAGGGTAATTAACACTTAAAGTCATTAATTATTTCAGGGTTTAGAAGCCAAAAGCAGGATACTGGAAATTCAAGCATACCAGTAAAATAAAAAGCCATCTCTCCTCCAAAAGGATTCCAGCATCAAGCTTTCATGTCATCCAAACCGAAACTCGCCTGCAGAAACAGAAAAGAGTTCAGTCAGTTGATCTCCACAAGCACAAAATCGATACGATTAATAAAATACGCAAAACATTCGACACGAAAAGAGAACCATGTTACCATGAACTTTGATTCATAGTCCATTATCTATGTACTGGTATTCTTGCATTGTTAAATGTGAAATCGTTATAAGTGTTCAAGTTATCGTTTACGACTAAGAAACGTAAGTTTCTCCCTCGCACAGACAGTTCAGAACGGTTGCACGGAACGGTGGCAATGGCATAGCAGAATTTTATATTGTAGGACGGTTCTTACCAGAAATTTGTGGTTCGTCTCAAGAAATTGAGGGAATGTCGAACAAAACTTCTCCATGTCGGCGTTAACATCTCCCGAGCTAGATATCACATCCATGAACTTCTTCCTATCCGGAGCCAGCTTCATTGAAACCTGTAATCCAACAATTCACTAAGTGATGTAGGACAAGTAACTTGATACGCAAATATCTAGAAAATTTTGATAACTCGTTTGTTAAAGCCTGATTCAAACATCAAGTACCAACTACATATTATAATCGAACACCTTCAAATTCGTATGTTAATAACGGGAACGAGAGATATCAATCAAAAAGAAACTTAATCGAGTTAGAACAAAAAATATTTACTGTGAAACTGGAACTAGCAATCCAGCCATGAAACTTCTTCAGCGTTTTGCCATATGAGTCAGTGCAACATTCTGTCATAGTCCAATCTGGATGTGAAAGCAAGTTGCGGAACAATTCTACGATGAAATCCATCGCTCTGAAAACCATCAAAATTGTAAATAACAAATCGATAAATAGAAGGCAACGGAACATATGAAAGATATATACAATTACCAGGCAATGTTATGTACCTAGTTAACCAAAGAAGACCATTAGTACAGCTAGATGAACCTGTTGCAGTCTGACATTCAACCTCTTCTTTCACCATATTGTACAAGTATTTGTATTTAGTAGGATTCGTTTCGTATTTCTTTTCCAACCTCTGAAAATAGAATCAACAGAAAACAATGATTTAAGAGCTCGAAATTAACACCTAAAAACAAAAACTTGTTTCATTAGACATGCATGCATGGTGTTAAAAGAACTTCGAAACGAAACGATGAGTCGATGACCAACTAGATATCCATGAGCATCTGTTTTAAGAAATTAACGAAAGGCATGTGCCCGGTACAGAAAAATAACAAGTAATCCATCAGCGAGATCAATATCGTACCGATATGTTACCACCGACATCACTCTTTACAAGAGTCATAGCAGATCCAAACTTATCTGCAAAAGTACAAAAATGGAGAGTTTAATTTTGCCCTGTAAATGAAGTATCAACATTGTATCCATCAAGCAAGAAAACCAGTAATGTCCTGCATATCACGCGCCTTCTCCGAAGGCGTCAGCCTTCCATTATCGATCGCACACATGCACAAACCAATCGGATCGAGTTTGAAACACAATCTTAGACAATCCTACAAAAGATTGGTAGCTAGAACTATCAAGCATTTTGTCTATTCCAACATGGTTTATCATCAAAGAGTATTTTCGTATCGAATCCAGCATACAATCATAATCATTTCAATCTTACTATCCTTTGCATATCTAAAAAATTTACATTCATAGAGTAAACTTCTCCACAAACAGAAATGAAGAAAGATGCTAAAAGTTCCCTAATCTAACAAGCTTAACCTAAGAAAATTAACCCATAATTGCAGATAACCAAAGGCATAATAGAAAAAACCTATAACTGGCAAAATCAACTTGCAGACTTCCAGAAAGGGTTTAGCAAGCATCTCCCCTTCTGGAGATTTGATCTGCTTCATTCCTTCCAATGATGGAGTAAAAACTGATCCTTCCATTGCTCAAACAAAGCTTTCAAATTTGTTTCTATTTCCTTCACTGCAAAAATCAAATTGGAATCCCCAAGGTTTAATTTAACTGCAATAAGATCCTATAAATAAAAGGCAGCCACTTTTATATCTCAAAATCACTAAAGTTCTAACCTTTGATTCGAATATAAAAAACCCAATTCAACAATCATATAAAAAGTCTGGATTTTGATCAGATCTAACAAAGAAACTGATCTGGTCAGTTGCACGTCTACATGTTCACCTTGTACACGTGGCTTTTTTTAATTGGAGGCATCAATTGGGTCCCAAAACTAATATTTCAATTAAATATAATTTCGAAAAAATATTTTAAATAAAATTTGAATTATAAAATAGAATTATAAAATAGAATTATAATATTTTAAAATTTTTAGTAATTAATGTACCAAGTTTTATTTTTGAATCAAATCTCTTAATTATGTTACATATGTCTTTTTGATAAATATATTATTTTTTAACTAACATAATGACTAAATCGTTAAAAATTTAATGATATTGACATGCTATATATATATGTGATAATATATTTTAAATAACATGACATCTAGCCTCACTCCACACACATATATATATGACATGTCATTGTAGTTAAATTTTTTACGATAATGATAAATATATACATATAAAATATAATTTTATTCTAATATAAAATATAAAACAATTAAAATTTAAATAAAAAATATTAAAAATTAATTAAATCTAAAATAAAATACTACTAAGCATTCTCAAATTTTATATATCATTCTACATGTACACGACATATTATTATCGTTAATTTTTTAACTATCTAATCACTATGTTAGTTAGAAAAATAAGATATTTGTCAAAAAATATATAGATTGCTAAATTTATCCCAAAAAACGAGGGCCAAAATGATAAAAAATCATAAACGTTAAGGTTAAAATTATCTTTATACATATATATATATATATTATAAATGGTTATAAAAATTAATCATTATCATAAATATCATTAATACAAAAATCTTTAAATTTATTATCTAAAATTTTATTCAAAATTATTATAATGAAATAAATATGAGAGTTTATCGCTAGGTATTTGATCAAATAGGATCATTAGGTTCGTATAGAACCTATTATTAAAACACCCCTAAAAAAGATAGGGCTAAACATAGAAAAAGGGTTTTTTATGAGATGAAAAATAAAAATTATTATCATTATCATAAATATCATTAATACAAAAATCTTTAAATTTATTATCTAAAATTTTATTCAAAATTATTATAATGAAATAAATATGAGAGTTTATCGCTAGGTATTTGATCAAATAGGATCATTAGGTTCGTATAGAACCTATTATTAAAACACCCCTAAAAAAGATAGGGCTAAACATAGAAAAAAGGTTTTTTATGAGATGAAAAACAAAAATTATTATCATTATCATAAATATCATTAATACAAAAATCTTTAAATTTATTATCTAAAATTTTATTCAAAATTATTATAATGAAATAAATATGAGAGTTTATCGCTAGGTATTTGATCAAATAGGATCATTAGGTTCGTATAGAACCTATTATTAAAACACCCCTAAAAAAGATAGGGCTAAACATAGAAAAAGGGTTTTTTATGAGATGAAAAATAAAAATTATTATCATTATACGAAGTTTGTGAATAAGTGATTGTCCGATAATGAGTAAAGAATATTCGTCTTTAAGCTAATATGATGTATTTGTTGAGTTGATCAATCTTATAAGATGGCCAAGAGGGGGTGAATTGGCAATTTAAAATTGTGGGGTAAAATTTTTGGTAAAAATGCTAGAGTTGAAGAACAAAGAATTTATAGTGTTTCAAGCTTCGAACAAGCTCTACATCCATTACCTTAGCTCCCACTAAGGATTTTGAACCAATTCACTATTGAATTCAACCTTTTTTTAGGTTCAGGGGATAACCTTTACAAACAAATCAATTTTCTACCCAAAATTGATTTCAACCTCACAAGAAGTTACAAGAGATAGAAAGGGCTAAAAGAAATTCTCTCACAAGAAATATATGCCCCAAATACAAATTAACTCTCCCCAAACTTAAGAATTACAAGAATCAAATTAAGATCACAAGTTGGGAGGCTGAGATATGCAATAAGTGCTTGGAGTTGGATTTAATTTGCTTGGATGTTGCTTGAGGTTCAATAATTCCTTAATGCTGTTGAAAATGCTTCTTTTTATACCTTCTCATTGATTTCTAACCGTTGAGGTTGTTGGAAATGTAAATATGGACGTTGGAGCTTCATCTTTCCATCATAAATGCACTCTGCAGCAGGTGGTATCGAAACACGGGGTACCTGTTTCGAAACATGCCAAGAAAAGAAAAAGCCGTTGTGCATTTAATAAGGGGTGTATCGATACCTGTTTCGATACAAAAACTTTCTGCGATGCTTGGTATCGAACCTTGTTTCGATAAAGGGTAACCATCAATCAAAATTTAACTGACACCAATGGTCGACTCATTTAATGCTTGAAAATAGCCGTTGGGGATTAAGGGTGTATCGATACTTGTATCGATACCAAGAGTCATATTTTTAAAATTAAAAATAATTTGAAAATTTAACCAAGGTGTTTCGATACCAGTATCGAAACATGGGTTGGCAGAAAGTTTTGGTATCGAACCTTGTTTCGATACTTGTTCTTGATCTCAAGAACAAACCTTGAAAAATCCCAGGTGTATCGATATCTGTCCTCATGGTATCGATACCCTCGTATAAAAATGGCTTGTAAGAGTATTTCAAAGTTCTTGGTTTTGACTTAGAAATCAAACTTTGACTTAGGGACTTAAAAATTTATTTCAAAAATAGTCCTTACACTTATTTGTTATATCAAAATCAACTTTAGTTTTACAATCTCCCCCTTTTTGATATAACAAAACCATTTAAAAATTTTAAGTTTGAAATAAGATTTTTGAAAGACTCCCCCTTGATATGTGCACTTTAACTTTAAAAACAAGTGATGGATGGTTTCCTAAACTTAAAAACATAAAATTTTCTCCCCCTTTTTGTTAGATCAAAATCAATGATAACCAAGACAATAAATAAAACAAACATAACATTAAGGATAATGAAGGTTCATAACATAATCCATAGCAAACAAAAAAAAATCCAACAACAATAAAAACAAAGCATAGGGAAATAAGTGCATAAGTTCTAATATGAATGCATCATAACTAGTCCTAAGAGCCAAAAGCAAAGCATAAGAAAAATCAAAGATCAATCATCGGCCATGTCATCACTATCGAGTCCATCATCATCATCATCATCATCATCTTCTTCTTCTTCTTCCTCTTGATCTTGATTACCATCATTGTTGAGTCTTTGGCTTTGACGAAGAGCTTCAAGAGATACTCTCAAGGAGTGTCCTTGAGTCTCTAGGCTCGTCATCCTAGTGTTGATGACATCGAAACCCGAATTGAATTGAGTGAAGAGGATGTCAAGTTTTCCATCCATGGAATCCAAACGAGCGTTTAAAGAGTCGAACCTCATTGTGAGAAAGGTCATCATGTCAAATTGATGAAGAGGTTCCGGATCAATAGGAGCATGAAGAGGAGAATGAGGAGCACCTCGAGTCCACTCACCATTAGAAACATAAACAAAGTGAGCACGGTTGAGAGATGTCTCACCAATGAGTTCTTTCAAGGACCTCACCTTGTCAAAGGAGCAATCTATTTACAAATGCAAAAAGATAGTGCTGAGAATGCAAGCATAAGGAAAAGATTGAACAAGAGGGGTAGCACGGTTTTGGACATGCCACACAATGTCCGAGAAGACGATCCGAGCAAGGTTGGGTTGAACACCATCACGAAAGCACGTGATCCAAAAGCTATCAACTTGACGGATCCGAGAATACCTACCATTTGATGGACGAATCCATCAAGAGATGATAAGATGGAGAAAGCGTTTGTGTGTGTCGGGAGATGTGACTGAGTCGGTGAAAGGACCAAGAGAATCTTCATCCTCGACACCCTTGTCCTCAAGACCAAAAACATCAACAAAAGTAGAGGCATTAATAGTAAAGGACTTGCCCATGAGATAGGATTCAATTGCCACTACTTTGCTCTTGTTCGGAGATAAAATACATTTGACATTGGAGTAAAAGATAAGGACAAGAGTTGGAAAGAACTTGCCGGTATGGGTAAGAAACCTCAAGAATTTCCATTCGATGAGTCGGTCATAGTATCAGAAAGGAAATTTGTATGAAGTGATAAATTGAACGTCCACACATCTTTCCTTTTTGGGAGGATAGTTGCGGAAAAGATTGTAGTTGCCCAATCTACGATTAGTGTCCAAACTCTTGGCAAAGACTTTCTCAAAATCAACTCAAGCAACACGAGATGATGATAAAGATCCGGCTTCGGTACGAGATCGCTTCTTTGGTTCCATGATCTAGGATGGAGACAAAAATTTTAGATTAGTTAAAAATATGTATGCTTGTATAGTCAAATTCAATCCTATGTAGTAATCTAACAATTCAAGGTATTTGAGAATTTATCAAAAACTTTGAAAAAACAAAAAAATATACAAAAAAAGATTTATATTTGATTAAAAAAATAGGGATTTTGAAACAATTTTGTAGGATTATCAAAACCCATACAATAGACATTTAAAATATGTTCAAAATTTAAATTTTAACAAATTAAATCCAAACGAAAATATGGTTTTTCGAAAATATACCTTGAGTGTAGATTAGGATGAATTGATTGATTGTGAAGCACGAATTGATGATATAGTGTAGGAGTTGATGTTTGGAATCAAAACCCTCAAAGAAAATATTGAGATTTTGGGTTAAGAACAACGAATTTGAGAGGATTTTAAAAGAGTGGCCGACTAGGGTTTGATGGATATATTTGGGAAGTGTTTTAATGTTATTAAAATTAGGTTTAAAGTGTTTAAAAGCAACTTCCGTCCTCGAGTATCGATACCGGTATCGAAACATACTGTTTCGATGCTAGTATCAAAACACAGGTATCGAAGCTGGAATCGATACCTGTTCTTCCCAAACATAACCCCAGAAGGGCTGATGAACAGGTATCGAAACAAGGGTTAGCTGTATCGATACCTTCGACCTTTGTTTTGCATTTAGGCTACTAAAAGTACCAGAAATGAGTCTCTAAAGCCCCTAGAAGCATGCAAATGATATAATGACATGTTTATAGTGCATGAACAAGTTCATACTCCCCCTAGCAATATGCATAGAAGCATCAAGATACAAAAAATAACATAAACATGATTTAAATCAAGATTCAAGCAAGATATACAAAAAGATGACACTTAGAAAGTCAAGATAGGCTAGTTAGACCTAACTCTCTCCTAAGGGTCCAAAAACGCTCCTTATCCAAAGGTTTAGTAAAGATGTCCGCTAATTGATTCAAGGTGTCAACAAACTCTAAAGCAGCATCGTTTTTAGACACATGATATCTAATAAAATGGTGTCTAATTTCTATGCGTTTGGTTCTAGAGTGTTGAATGAGGTTCTTGGTAAAACATATGGCACTAGTATTATCACACTTGAGGGGAATGGTTTCTACCTTAATGCCATAATCTAAGAGTTGTTGCTTCATCCCTAAAACTTGTGCACAACAACTCCCTAAGGATATGTACTCTACTTCGGTGGTAGATAGAGCTACACTATTTTGTTTCTTAGAGAACCAAGATATGAGCATACTACCTAGGAATTGACAAGTTCTGGAAGTACTTTTTCTATTTATCTTACAACCTCCATAATCCACATCCGAATAGGCATGAAGATCAAAAGAAGAAGCTTTAAGGTACCAAAGACCTAAATAATGTGTATCTCTAAGGTACCTAAAAATTCTCTTAATGGCTACAAGATGTGATTCTCTAGGACTCGCTTGGAACCTAGCACACAAGCAAACACTAAATATGATATCCGGTCTACTTGCGGTAAGGTAAAGCAAAGAACCTATCATGGATCTATATAATTTAGAATCAACACACTTACCTCATTCATCCTTGTCAAGCTTAGTAGATGAGATCATAGGAGTGACTTGAGTTTTGACATGCTCCAAGCCAAACTTCTTGAGCATATCTTTGATGTACTTGGCTTGATTGATGAAGGTGTCATCCTTCTTTTGCTTGATTTGGAGTCTCAAAAAGAATGAGAGTTCTCCCATCATGCTCATCTCGAATTCACCTTGTATAAGCTTAGAAAATTCTTGACAATAACATTTATTAGTAGATCCAAAAATTATATCATCAACATAAATTTGAACTACTAAGATGTCATTCTTAAATCTTTTTATAAAAAGTATAGTATCCACCTTTCCCTTTTCAAAACCCTTTTCTATCAAAAAGTTTGAAAACCTTTCATACGAAGCTCTAGGAGCTTGTTTTAAACCATATAAAGCTTTTGTTAGTTTAAAAACATGGTTTGGAAATTTTGGATTTTCAAAACCCGGTGGTTGTTCAACATACACTTCTTCATTTATAAAACCATTTAAAAAAGCACTTTTGACATCCATTTGAAAAAGCTTGAAATCATGATAACATGTAAATACAAGTAGCATCCTAATGGCTTCCATTCTAGCTACGGGTGCATAAGTTTCATCGAAATCTATTCCTTCCTCTTGAGTGTAACCTTGAGCAACTAATCTAGCTTTGTTTCTCACTATGTTACCACTCTCATCTAGTTTGTTTCTAAAAACCCATTTAGTCCATATAGTAGATTTATTACTAGGCCTATCAACTAATGCCCATACATTATTTCTCTCAAATTGATTTAGCTCTTCTTGCATAGCCAAAATCCAATAATCATCATCTAAGGCTTCATTGATATTTTTGGGCTCTATGCATGAGATAAATGCAAAATGATTCATTAATCTAAGAGAAGAACGAGTAGTTACCCCCTTGGATGGATCACCCAAGATTTCACCACTTTTGACATAGTTAAACTCCCTTGGGTAGTTCACTTCCTTCTCTTCAAGCTTTACATTTCCTAAAGTTTCTATTGGAGGATCTTGTGTTTCCTCATTGCTTGGAACCTCATCCACCTTTGATGCTTGTCCATCATCAATGGTTTCAATGATTCCTACATCATCATCATCACAAGAATCCTTCCTAGGAAGGAGGTTATCATCGAAAACCACATGTATCAACTCTTCTACAACTAAGGTTCTTTTGTTGAAAACTCTATAAGCCTTAGAATTTGAAGAATAACCAAGAAAAATAGCTTCATCACTTTTTGCATCAAATTTACCCAAATTGTCTTTTTCATTATTTAAAACAAAACACTTACGTCCAAAAGGATAAAAATAGCTAATGTTATGCTTTTTAGATTTTAAAATCTCATAAGGGGTTTTCTTTAAAATAGGCCTAATCATTACTTGATTTATAATATAACAAGAAGTGTTTGTGGCTTCCGCCCAAAAGTACTTAGGTAAATTATTTTCACAAAGCATGGTTCTAGCCATTTCTTCTAAAGTTTTATTTTTCCTCTCAACTACCCCATTTTGTTGAGAAGTACGAGGAGCCGAAAAATTATGGCTAATCCCATTTTTATTACAAAAATTCTCAAAACCTAGATTTTGAAATTTCGTTCCATGATCACTTTTAATATGAGAAATTCTTTGATCAAGGTCATTTTGAGAAATGTTTGAAAATGTGATGAATTTTTCTAAGGCTTCATCTTTAGTACTCAAAAATAGAACCCAAGTGTATCTAGAGTAATCATCAACAATAACAAAAGCATATAATTTTCCACCCAAGCTAGTAGTCCTAATAGGTCCAAAGAGATCCATATGGATCAATTGTAATACTCTACTAGTTGAAACAACATTAATGGACTTAAAAGAAACTCTCTTTTGTTTACCCTTAGCACATGCATCACAAATTTTATCTAGGGAAAACTTGAGCTTAGGTAAACCTCTAACTAGATTTTGGGAGGCTAGTTTCTCTAGAACACTTATGCTAGCATGCCCTAATTTTCTATGCCATAACCATGCATCATTTTCATCATTAGCAACTAAGCATGCATGAGAAAAGTTAATGTCATCTAGATGCACCATGTAAATATTTCCTATGCGATGACCTATGAGCATTATTCTATTTGATTCTATGTCAATTATTTTGCAACCACTTTTATCAAAAGAAACATAAAAACCTTTATCACACAATTGACTAATGCTCAACAAATTATGCTTAAGACCATCAACAAGCAAGACATTTTCAATAAAAATAGAGGAATGATTACCAATAGAGATAATACTCTTAATTTGGCGTTTGGAGTTGTCACCAAAAGTCACTACTCCACCCTTTTTGAGCTCTAACTCCTTAAATCGTCCCTTGTCTCCGGTCATATGTCTTGAGCATCCACTATCAAGGTACCACATGTTTTGACTTGAAGCTTTGGTCTTGAAGCAATGCTCAACCTACAAACAAAGATTTAGTGTTTGATTTTTGGTACCCAAACCATTTTAGGTCCATGAGCGTTAGTCTCTAAAATCTTGGTTCCCTTGGGAATCCAAGAAGCAATGACATTTAGATTATTAGAAACAATGAGTTCCTTGGGAACCCAAACACTCCTAATCTTTCTATGCCTAGAATGCCTTTGAAAATTTCTTTGTTTGTGGTCATAAAAATTCTTTTTTCACATGGTTGGGTTTTGAAGAGCTTCATTTTTCAAAAGTTGAACTCCCAACCACTTTGATTTGTTCCTTAAGCTCATTCACCACCTTGTGATGATTTTCACTCAAGCTAGAAATAAGGTTGTTCAAATCAACATCTTCTTTTTGAAAAAATTTTAAATCATCATTTAAATCAACAATCTTTTCTTCTAAATCCAAAATTGTTTTTGTCAAAGAATCATTTTTCATTTCTAAATCGAAAATAATTTTCTTGCTTTTCAAAATTGATTTTTGAATTTTAAAACCAACTCATCATACACATCTTGTAATTCATCATAAGCATCATAAAGCTCATCATAAGATAAATCATTACAAGATGGTTGGAGGGTTACCTTAGGCTCATCAAGAGCCATGAGACATAAGTTGGCTACTTCGTTGTCCTCATCAGATGATGACTCCTCATCACTCCAAGTTGCAACGTGAGCCTTTTGTTTCTTCTTCTTCTCAAAACCCTTCCTTTTGTATAAAAGGCAATCGGTCCTAATGTGATCGGGCTTCTTGCATTCATAGCAAATAATTTGATCTTTCTCCTCTTCTTTGCTCTTTGCCTTGAAGTCTCTCTTTCTTTGGAATCTTCTATTCCTATTTGCCCTCATAAGCCTTGTGAATCTTTTGGCCACCATGACCAATTCCTCTAGATCTTCTTCTTCACTAGTATCCACTTCTTCTTGTGAACATGAAGCTTTAAGAGCAATTCCTTGCTTCTTTTTCTCAACTTCCCTCTTTTCGATCTTCACCTCTTTCTTCTTTTTCTCCTCTTCTCTTCCTTTCTTTATGATCTCATGGGTGAGAAGAGATCCCACAAGAGCATCAAGTTTGAGAGTCTTGAGGTCCTTGGCTTCTATGATAGCCGTCTCTTGCTATCCCAAGACTCGAGAAGAGAATAGATAAGCTTTCGAACAAGCTTTTCTTCCGGAATGATTTCACCGAAACCCTTGAGACCATTTATAATCACCAAAAATCTATTGAACATTTTGGTGATGTCTTCATCCGGCTCCATCTTGAAGTTCTCATAACTTAGATTGAGTAGATCAATCTTGGTTTCCTTGACATCATTGGTGCCCTCATAGATGGTCTCCAAAGAATCCCAAACTTCTTTGGCACTTGTACATGAAGACATCTTGGAGTAGATGTCGGGCCCTAGTGCACAAAAGAGGATGTGGAGAGCTTTGTCATTTGTGGACATCCTCCTTCTTTCTTCATCGGTCATCTCATTCCTTCTCTTAGGTACTTGTCGGTCTCCTTCTTGTTTCATTGGAATTGAGGGTCCATCCTCGATTATATCCTAAAGGACATAATCATTTGAATTGATGAATAGACTTATCCTATTCTTCTAATAGGGATAGTTGTCCCCATTGAAGAAGGACGGCTTGGTGATGGAGTACGATTCATTCCATGAACTAGATGTGGAGGCCATTGAATCTTGACTTGTAGATTTGATCAAAACGTCTTGGATCTTCTTTGGTAGATGTGAATCTCTTCAAAGATTAGGCTCTGATACCAATTGTTGAGTTGATCAATCTTGTAAGATGGCCAAGAGGGGGTGAATTGACAATTTAAAATTGTGGGGTAAAATTTTCGGTAAAAATGCTAGAGTTGAAGAACAAAGAATTTATAGTGGTTCAAGTTTCGAACAAGCTCTACATCCACTACCTTAGCTTCCACTAAGGATTTTGAACCAATTCACTATTAAATTCAACCTTTTTCTAGGTTCAAGGGATAACCTTTACAAACAAATCAATTTTCTACCCAAAATTGATTTCAACCTCACAAGAAGTTACAAGAGATAGAAAAGGCTAAAAGAAATTCTCTCACAAGAAATATATGACCCAAATACAAATTAACTCTCCGCAAACTTAAGAATTACAAGAATCAAATTAAGATCACAAGTTGGGAGGCTGGGATATGTAATAAGTGCTTGGAGTTGGATTTAATTTGCTTGGATGTTGCTCGAGGTTCAATAATTCCTTAATGCTGTTGAAAATACTTCTTTTTATACCTTCTCATTGATTTCTAACCGTTGAAATTGTTGGAAATGTAAATATGGACGTTGGAGCTTCATCTTTCCATCATAAATGCACTCTGCAGCAGGTGGTATCGAAACGCGGGGTATCTGTTTCGAAACATGCCAAGAAAAGAAAGAGTCGTTGTGCATTTAATAAGGAGTGTACCGATACCTGTTTCGATACAAAAACTTTCTGTGATGCTTGGTATCGAACCTTGTTTCGATACAGGCTAACCATCAATCAAAATTTAACTGACACCAACGGTCGACTCATTTAATGCTTGAAAATAGTCGTTGGGGATTAAGTGTGTATCGATACCTGTATCGATACCAGGAGTCATATTTTTAAAATTAAAAATAATTTGAAAATTTAACCAAGGTGTTTCGATACTAGTATCGAAACATGGGTTGGCAGAAAGTTTTGGTATCGAACCTTGTTTCGATACTTGTTCTTTATCTCAAGAACAAGTATCGAAGCCTTGAAAAATCTCAAGTGTATCGATGCCTGTCCTCATGGTATCGATACCCTCGTATAAAAATGGCTTGTAAGAGTATTTCAAAGTTCTTGGTTTTGACTTAGAAATCAAACTTTGACTTAGGGACTTAAAAATTTATTTCAAAAATAGTCCTTACACTTATTTGTTATATCAAAATCAACTTTAGTTTGACAGTATTAAAATCATGATTAAAAACTCGAACAAATTGATTAAAATTTTATAAATCTGATTTTTTTTAATTTGAATTATAAATAAGATTTAATAATGAATCGATGGAACATTCACTCATAAAATAAGATACATAGGGATGGGCACGGGTCGGGTCGGATTATCAACCCACCCGCACCCGACCCAAAAAATCAAACCCCCCACCCGTCACCCGACCTGACCCGGTTTTAGGGTGAAAAAACCTAACCCGACCTAACCCGAATCATTAAAAAATTAAAATTTTAGGGACTAAACTGTAAAAAAAATAAAATTTAGGGATCTAATTATAAAAATATTTAATTTTAATGACCTAATTATAAAAAAATTAATTTTAGTGATCTAATTATATAAAAAATATATATAGAGGGGTCATTATTGTAAATATCCCTAAAATATATATGGGAAAATTACATTATTAGTCACGGGTCAGGTCAAGTCGGATTTTTTACATCCTAAACCCGAACCCGACCCGAGACCACCCTTGAAAAAACCGACCCAACCCGAACCTGAACCCAAATTTTTCACAAAAAATCTAACTCGATCGGACCGAGTCGGGTCGGATCCCATCGGATTAGGGTTCATGCCCATCCCTAAGATACATGTTGAAACGATTAAATTCAAGTACTATATCTGTAGAAATTGCTAAATTAAGGTACCGGTACATAGAAAATAAAATGCACCAAAATTTTAAATTTAAGTACTAAATATATAATTTTGACAAATACATGTACTAAATTGGCTAAAAAAATATTACATTTGTAAAGAAAGAAAAAACCCTAGATCCGACGGCTATAAAACCCACCATAAACTAAAACCCGTTGTTCGCACCTCCATCGACTTCCTCTCCGCCTCTCTACTTCCAACACTTTCACACACTCACAGCAAAAATGGTGAGTTTCTGTTTAGCCTTTTAATGGAGGATATCGTTCATTATTATCAGTCGTGTTTAATTATGGGTTTTAATTGTTGTTTTTCTTTTTCTTCTTGTTAGCCGTTCAAGAGGTACGTTGAGATCGGGAGAGTGGCTCTCGTTAACTACGGAAAAGATTACGGCAAGTTGGTTGTCATCGTCGATGTCGTCGACCAGAACAGAGTACGTCCTTCCATTTTCTGTGTTTTAGTATAGTATTGTTTTCATTTGTTTTTAATCATATTTCTTAGCTGTTTAGTGGATTTAGAATTATGAAATATGTGATGGGTTCGGTGTAAAGTTGGATGATTTAGGGGGAAAATGAGATTTAATGTGGTATTGTTTTGAGGGTTTGTAATGGATTTTGCATATTAGGGTTTTTTATTGGATTTGATTTGGTGAAATGGTGAATTGTGAACTTATAGTGGAATTTAGTTGTTTTGATTCATAAGAGGTAGAAGAAAATTTGGTTTTCTGTATTTTTCTTGTTGATAGTAATCTAGTTTTGTTAGGGCTTGGTAGTTTAGTCTTAAATGCTTCGCCGAACCCGCCGCCACTCCCCATCTTTGCTCGGGTTTTTCACCGTTTTTAGCTGCTTCCAAACTCAGCTTCTCTACCCAACCCTTTGTTTCAACAGCCGAACTGAGCCAAAGCTTATTATAGGTTGCCCAACCTTATGTTGCTCAGACTTGAGAGAATGCTTGATATCTGTATGTATTCAACAGTGTACTAAGTTTTATGAGTGTTGGGAGACATAGGACTGTATGCTCACATCTACTTTGTAATATATATGGTTCGGAGAATGGGAATTTCAGAGTGGGAATGAAGAATGGGGGCGGGGGGGCATAGTCTAATCCTATACGGAGTAGGCGAGCATTGTTAATGTTTATTTTTCTCAGCATTTGTTAATCTGCAACATTTGCTACTAGTTGATTGTGGTGTATGCACATGCCATTTGAAATAGAATTGTGAAAGCTTATTTTTGCTTATATTGGTATGGCAGGCTCTTGTTGATGCCCCGGATATGGTCAGAGGCCAAATGAACTTCAAGAGGCTTACATTGACAGATATCACAATTGATATTCCTCGAGTTCCTAAGAAGAAGACATTGATTGAAGCAATGGAGAAGGCTGGTAAGTACGATAATTTTCACATACATTATCATATCATTGTTTCTTTATGCAATGTTTCCTTTCTAATTGGCTTTATGCTATTGTCCCAGATGTTAAGAACAAGTGGGAGAATAGCTCATGGGGTAGAAAGCTGATCGTCCAGAAGAGAAGGGCATCCCTCAATGACTTTGACAGGTTCAAGCTTATGTTAGCCAAGATCAAGGTCAGTTTTCCATACACTAATTTGTTACCCTTTGTTATACTACTTTATTTTTCCAACATCTAAACGCCTTCTCAAAACTCTTTTTACCCTGAGCAGAAGGCTGGTGTTGTCAGGCAAGAGCTTGCTAAACTTAAAAAGGAGAACGCATCTTGAAGTTAGACATTGAATCATGGTAGATTTTTTCCCTAGTTTTATCATCCGTATTCCGGAGTTGTTTCAGGATTGGTTTTTGCTTTTCTATTAAGAAAATGATTTGAGGACATCTTGTTTGCCATATGACAGATTTTGTAGCGAGTTTATTGCCTATAGTGTTTATCTAAATTGCTTGCTTGCTCCTTTCGAAGTTGGCATCTGTATTTGACACCATGAGAGTCTGTGCTGGTATACCTGTGATTATACATACAGAAACACACATAACATGAATACATCATATCTCAAACCTAACTGGTTCAAGGAGCCAAACCCCATATCTCAAACCTCTTCTGTCTTGGGTGGACGGCCTTTGCCTATAAAGCTTCACTGAAACTTTGAGACCTGAAGATATGGTGAAAATGCAAACAATGTCCAGCCGAGAACTGTCAGACATCACGAGGATACTGAGGCATGTTCATTTTGTTGAACAATTCTTGGGGGCTTTTATTTGCCTAGGCAAGAGTTTTGTAAGCTCCCTTGAACAGGTTGACTGGCATTCTCAGCTGAATCATCCTCTGCAACACATAGACACCAAGATTAAGATGAACAAACCATAGCTCGATTGACAACTTTTAGTTCTTGCAATGTACTGAAGTTAACGACTGTTATATGCAGCCAGCAACAGCAAATCTGCTGAACAACAATCCTACCGCACCAACCAAAAGGCATATTATAGTGAAAATATCTTACCAACAAGGGATTTGATTGAGGTTTGCTTGTGTTTCGAGCTCTTCTTTACTTCAGCTGCACAATTGAACAAGGCAAAACCAGTCAATTTGCAGAAGATACACCCGTGTTCAAATTAACTTGACAGAGAAGGAGAAAATAACTTGAGGTTTGATATTTTTGTCTAAAATTTAATGAAGAAAATTTAATAATGATTTAATCTAAAATTTTATTTTGAAATATAAGTGATTCTTATTTATATTTAGAAATCTACATTAATTTTTACAGTATAGATAGAACACCATATGCCATAGACGTTCTCTCTTTAAATTTTAAAAAATAATATTTTAAAAAATAAAGAATATCACTCGCACGTAGCATTTTTCCTCAAGCCATCATGTGTAGATAGCGATTTTTATGTACATTGTAATTTTTGACTTAAACTCCAAAATAAATTTTAAACATCCTATTTTCTCATTAAAAACTTCAAATAATTTATATATCCGATGAAACCAAATTTAATGAAATCTCTATTATATATAAATTAATTACTTTACATTTACATTTATTATTACTTTTCTTACTATATAAATAACTAATTCATTAAATTGTGATCCATATCAATATTATAAAAAATTATGAAATAATTATTTTAGCTTACTTTATTTATTTTTGATATTTTGATTTAATCTTTGTCTTAAAAAAATTAATTTAACTCACAAAATTTTGAATATATATTTTTTATTTTAATTTTTTAAAATATTTTAATTTAGACTCCCCAAACTCTATTATCAAAATCCATCCTTCTTAATGCCAACTTGATTCAGCCCTTAGATTATCCATGTTTGACACATGAATATGATCTTTACATCGTAGAACATAGTTTATTAAGAGTATTTAAACGGTTGATTTGATTAATCGATAAAATTTAATTTTAAAAATTGTTTAACTGAATTTTTTTATTAATCATTAGCTAAATTAAATTTTTAAAAAATTAACCGAATCAATTTTTTATAAAACTTTAGGTAAATTATAAAAATAACCACTTAACTATATTAAAATAATTTTGTAATCACTAAACTTTTGAAATTAACCATTAATTCATTAAACATTATAAATTATTGATATATATTAAAAATTTAATATTATTTTAATAATCTAACAAATTTAATGATCATTTAGTACTAATTTGATATAACTTAATGATCATTTTATAATATATAAAAATTTAATGATATTTTTTAATTTTTAAAAGTTTAATAATCAAAAACAAATATATATAATACATAATCTTTTTTATTAATTCAATTAATTAACCGACTTCAAACAAAATTAACTAATAACCAAAATTTGAAGAAAAAAAATCATTAATCATTAATAGATCGATTAATTGAAAAATTAATTCAATCGATTAATTTAATTAACCGAAATTTTGAACACCCGTATAGCTTACCACCAATTAGCAAGGAAACAAGAGAGGCACACAACAAAGAACAAAAGGACAGCTCTTAGTGGGTCAAATTCAGATGTAGACATATGGCAAGAATGAAGAATAAAGAACTGAAAAACAGCTCAGTTGGCCATTGGTCCCCCAAGGAAAAATGAAAACAAGAAGGGCACAAAAGAAGCAATAATTTGCCATTAGTCATGTAGCATCATATAGGCTACTCTATGCTGTCCGAAATCCGATATATTTTCGACACGAATATGCTTTTCTAAGTTCGAATATGCATCGAACATGATATCCGACATGGATATTTCAAGGTAGAGAGTTCTATTCTTGTTTGTTTGAAGAATAGCCTATATAGATGGTAATCAATTCATGGCTTGTCATGTAGTTCATTACAAGTAGAAGAAAGGGGGAAAAAAAACAATTTGAACCATTGCTTAATGCTACAAAATGAAATTGTTTGATGGATTAGTAATGGGGGGAGCTTCTTAATACCTTGGAAATGCAGAAGAAGATGCATAGCGAGAGTGCATGGAAATCGTGAGGCTGAAATATTCTACTCGGAGTTCCGGATGCTTTCACTTGTGAGCCATAATTTCTTTTGGACGATAAACACGACATCGTCCCCTTCATTTTCTGAATCCGAACTGGGATTAGCTGTTGCTACTGCTTCCCAGTGAAAAGCTGATAAATACTTCCTTACGGAATCTATCACTGGTTGTTTGTCCCGAATGATTATGAAACCACTGGGACGGAGAATACGATCCATCTCGAGTAACAAATCCTCGGCACTGCAGCCTTTCTTCTCTATATCCGAAAAGACTGTCCAAGCATGGAGTAAATCATAGGTACGAGGGTACGTGGAAAAGGCTTCACACCTGCCAAAATGATCAAAACAGGGGATGGAAATAGTACATAAAGAAAGCCAAGTACACAAAATATGGGGTTTAATGTAAAAAATAAGATTATATTTCGGACTACGTTAACCAGATGTTATAAGTTAATATGTGCATACCAGTTATGAGTGGTGCCAATGAGGCCTCTGTCATATATCAACTTAAGCGTGTTCGGTCCATCCTCCGGGACGACATTCATCACCCAAACATTCTTGTCTTTTAGAGCAGTCGCAAAAGATCCCATGTTTGCTTTCATGTCCATCAGATTTCTCAAAGTATCGGCCTCAATCTTAGGACTCAAGAGATTCCAATAACTCTCTACCCGATGGCGCCAAGCTTCCTACGGAATTGAAAAAGCTATATTAGCATCCATACCCTTGGTCAAGGACACATAAATCACAATATAAGCACTATAATCACAAATAAAGGCACGGATGAAACAATGCTGCCTTCATTACCGTGTCTTTTTCGAACATTTCGTTTGAATAGCCAAAATCAGCAAGCCTGGGGGGAGGAGATGTCAACCTGGCCGGCCACGGAGCCAAACCACTTCCCTTGGCTTTTTGGTCATCTGATAGAAACAAAGACAAGTTTTAGTTAAGATAAATTTTAAGGCTCCAATCTTTTAAGCCTAACAAGTCCGAAGAAAGAGTAATGTTCAACTTCCAAATCAACAAAAGCCAAGTTCGAGACACGTTCTGTGAAAATTTATTTCTAATTATCAGCATACTCTATAAGAAAATATTAATAATAAATAAAACAGAAAATATCAACTAAATAAGGGGGAAAGACTTTAATATTAATAACACAGACAGATATACTCACGATCAGAATAAGGAGTGATACAAGCTTCCATTGGCACTCCCCAAACTGCATCTGGATCATCATCCAAACGGCAGAGGGGGGGATTTGTACCAGGTTCTCGTTCCATATAACAATCATTTGTTAAAGGCTTTTGCCAAATGACAGTTTGGTTCCTCTTTGCAGCTATTCTCCAACACATACGTCCCACAAGGGCGCTCATCTCTTTCCATATCCGGAGATCCTCTTCATCTTGTGCATAAGCTTCTGGAGACGAGTAGGCAAAATAGCCTCCAGGTCTAAGTAACCGGTCTAGCTCAAGAAGAAGAATCCCATCCCTTTGAAGCCAATCAATCCTACAACGAGAACAGTGAGCAAGTTCGAATGATCTGCTCGGGTAAGGGAGCCTTTTGGTCCCTAGAACACCAAGATATGCAGGAATTCCTCTTTCCAGGGCAAATTGAATTTGATTTTGATGCACATCATTAGGTGCTAATGACATTGCTATGATATCAGAAGAAAGAAGATATGCTCCAAAACTTGCAACACCACAACCAACATCGAGAACTGTACGAAGTCTCCCTTCATTATTTAAATTGTTGTGCGAAAAATTGAGCATCTGACAATTTAAAATCATGAAACCAGAGTCATTTCCTTCTTCCCTAGGTTTGAGATGTTTAATAAGAATCATTATATACGAAGCCGATCAGTAAAATAAAGAACCAAAAATGACAAAGAAACTCAAATAGACACAAATATATCATTCCTTATTAGGTGTTCAAGATTATTGCACACATGTTTCAAAATATTTTCTTTCGAGCCAAAATCAGTATGCATCAGCGATCTTACATTTGCAATAGAAGCAATATACTTGTCAGCTCCATAGTGAAAATGGGTGCCTCCCCCTGGAAAAACTATCTTTTCACCTTGTACAACCATCCAATTCTGGTCGGACTTTTCATGAGCAAGGTGAGTATGAGGAATATTTGCCTTCCACACTTCATCTCTGCTTTGAGGCCACTTAATCGGAATCTGTAATTTCACATGAATTAAAACACTTCCGGAATTCGACAAATATCATAATGACCAACAATGAAACACATACAGTACGACCATCACTATATAAGACAAATTCACAATATACAGTACATCAGCACCTTGTATCCTGCTGGAGGAGGAATCAAGCAATTGTATCTCCTTTCGGGAGGAGGGCAGTGACGTTCATAGTGCTCCATCACCGACAAGTCAAGCTTTAATCTCATTTGGTATATGATATTTCTGTCTAAGCATGGAATCAATTCCGAATGTCGATCATCACAGACCTTCAAAAGTCATAAGCAGATAAGTTAGATGATCAATACCTAATGATTCAGCAATAAACAACTTACCGGGAAAGATTTCGGTACAACATCTTCTCCATCCTCCAGTCCAACTTTTGTTGAAGATTCTTCATCATCTCCACCCAAATAAGAAGATCCAAACTTTCTCAGAGATTTGCTACCATATTCTAGAGCCGAAGCACCATTGCTTGAAGACCCAAAAATAGAACCATAATATACATAGAGAAAACCGAGAAAGATTGCCACAACACAGACAGAGGTGACTAATCTCTTCGTTTGGCCTCCATCAGATCTTCCCCTCATCCTGCTTTAGCACTAAGATACTTCACAAACTGTTTCCCACAAAAATCTCCTTATCCTAGTCAATCTCACATCAAATTTCCTATTCAAAATTAATCGATTCGGTCACTACCGTCTCGGGGATCTACTCAATTGAATGAATAACACAAAACACTTCAAAACTTATCAAAAAGAAACACAGTGGAAAACTGATCAAACCTGCAAGAAACCAACAGGTGATTAATGCTTTTGAATCAACCAACAAAGTGATTTAACTTCAACAATAAAGTTCAAAAATTCAGATCCACCATGTTAATGATCCAAATCTATGAAAAACTAGCATTACACAATCAAAAAGAAAGGGTGGAGATAATGAAAAGATTAATGCTGGACGACATTAACTGCCTACAGTTGTAACCAGTTGATTGACAACCATGAAAAAGCAATAAAAGCATGTAACTAATGCTCTTTTTACTCTGAATTGAAACAATGGGAATCATCAAAATGACAGCTAGGTAGTAGCTTCAAAGAACTAAACAGATCTGAGTCAACAAAATCTCAACCAAATCCAAATTTCTGCATTAACAACTAACCAAATCCAACCATCAAGAATCAAACTTGGATTCCAAAGGAATCGATATCACTAACATTCTTGAACTAAAGATAGGAAATTGGAATTGACCCATTAAAACTACCACAAGAACAAGCAAAACCCATAAATCAGATCCCCTAAAAAGAAAAAAAAAACACGTTTTTAATGAAAACCCAGAAATGAATTCACAATAAAAAAGAAAAACAAGCATGGAATGAAAAAAAAATAAAAAGAAAAGCTTACTGGGTTTCAATGAAGAAACCGAACTGACCAAGAAAAGATAGGTGTGGATTATCTCCTAAACGAAGAAACAAGAGCAAAGCAAGAGAACGAGAGGGATTAGATCTCCAAGAATCTGCTTCTTTTTATGCAGTCTGAGGGGCAGAGATAGAGAGAGAAAGTGCAAGACAGGGTTGAGTTTCACACACTGTTTCTGAAGGAATCTGGGTAAACATTTATCTGTCCAGGACTGGATTTGTAGATGACTAGAATTTGACATTGGGTGAAAGTTTTGTTCTTTATTCTAATTTTTCTAATAAATAAATAAGGGTGAAATATATTATATATATCTCAAAGATAAAATAATTTTAATTCAAAATTTTATAAGATGAACATATTTTTTTATTTGAACTACTTGCTGAGATAGGTATTTGATCGCCCCGAATCCGATTTAAAATTTAAGCTTTCTAATTTAATCTTAATATTTTTTATCTTCGATCTGACTCGATATTATAAAAATCATAACTCGACTTTGATCCGATTTTAATATTTTAATAAAAAATTCAAGAAACTTAATTCGATTAAAAAAAATAAAAATATTAAATATTATATAAAAATATAAAAAATATATAAATATATCAGTCCGGGTTGAGTCGAGGAATTTTCATCCTAAACTCAACCTCAATCCTAATCCCAACCCGACTTTATTTTTCGATCACCCAACACGACCGAAACTCGATTTTTAAATAAAAAAAATCACCCTGTCGAGGTCGAATCAGATCAGAACCCAACAAAAACCTATCAAATTACTATCTAGTTCACTTATACCCTAAATTTAACTTAACAAATTTACATAAACTTCAATCTATAAGACTCATGTATAAAAATATTTTACTAAAATTATTGTTTTAAATTTTGCATGATTTTCTTGGTAGTATTACCCCCTTATGTCATCCCAATGTGTACATATTTGGTCCCACCCAACATAAAATTTTCAAGTTGCACCAATTGGTTATTATTATTAATTTCATGATGTGAATCATATAGCTAAGAATATCATATTCATGCTCCTTCTTTTCTGCCTGCAAAAGAGGTAAAGCATAGTTTCACAAAATCTAAGGTATTTCTTCCCATTGTTTAGGGTACATGCCATTTGCCATCTTGGGAGGATATCAACAATGAATGAATACTTTAAATATGAAAAGGGTTGAATATAATTAAAAAATTAAAAAATATATATAATACAAATTTAATTCACATTATCCAAATTAATTAAAATAATAAAATATTGGGTAAATTATATTGATAGTCCCTAAACTTTTAGGATGCTTGTAATATGATTACTGAACTTTTAAAATTGACAAAACAGACACTTAACTTTTAATTGTCAATTACTGTTGTAGGGACGGAGCCATGTTGATAGTAGGAGCCACGAGGAGCTATTGTTCCTCTTAGATTTTTGGGTTTAATTATATTTAAGGTTATTTTTAGTTTAAATAATAATAAAATAAATTTTGTCCTTTCTAAATTTTAAATTTAAAGGCCTAATAGACCTTTGTCCTTCTCGGTATTCAATCTTGATTTCGTCCCTGTCTATCATTAGAATCGCATATATATATGTATGTATGCATATTATTTATATGTCCAATGTTAAGCGATAAGTATATGATTAACATGTTTAATTCATGTTTTTTTTTTTTAACAAGCTAATAGTGATTATAATCTCTACCATTTAATATTGACCGCTCAATCACTCTGCTGGCATTACTGGTGCTCGAACCCATGACCTCTAAGAAGAATAATTTTTCCTTTAACCACTTAGGCTACATAGCTCATGCAGTTTAATTCATGTTCTTTGTTAAACGTAAAAGTATCGATAATATGTTTATATCATGTTCACTAGTAAATATGTGTTATTATCAGCATGTTCATGACATATTCATGCTATGATATGATATGATATGATGATGTTTAGGATATGAATGGTCCAAATAATTTTTTATTTATAAAATGATCGATATATTGTCATTGACTATAATTGAGATACAAAGGATATTTATACTTTTCAAGAATGTTTATCGAGGGTTATAGATATAGTTGGCATGTCATAAGTCTCGTTAATAGTATTATTAGCGTTGTATTGTTGATAAAAAATAATTTTACAAATAATATTCAGATTATAAAAAATAATTATACAAAGTATCATATTATTTAATTTTTTAAAATTTTATACATGTTTAATAATATATTTGACATAATCCTAAAAATTTATAAAAATATTAATTTTCATTGCTAATATACCAAATGTTGATTTATATTTAAATGGGTTTTATAGTGAAATTTAAGAGAAATGTCTTGGTTTTTATTTTTTTATTTAGACCTTTCGAGCCCAATAGGTTTTTATTACACTTGCAAGCCCAATTTTGTTTACAATAACAAGATTTTTTTTCAAATAAATTGAGATTCATTTTCTTTAACATGGGAATTCAAAGTTTATTATATATTAACTTTGATAATAATATTATTATAATTAACTAATATTAATATAAAAGTAAAAAAATATATTTTTCTGATAAAAATATATTAATAATACTCGAGTTAAAATAATTTAACCAGCAAATTATTGTACGAGATAAGACATTATATCACTTAAACAATGTTTGAGATTTGGATATTTCTCGTGTGAATCATGAATAAAAATCATTTTTTTTTATTTTTATTCATGTCTCACATTTAAAAATAAGATTTAAATTAATAGTTAAAATTTAGGGTTAAAGTCTATAGTTTAAGGTGTAGAGTTTGAGATTTAAAAATCATGATTAAAGTATAGATTTATTTTTTTTAATGTTAGGGTATAAAAATAACAAAAAAAAAAGATAAACGATTTTTATTCATAAATCATCCTTTATTAAAAAATGTTTTTGTGCATGAGCTTTCTAGCTCAAGTAGTTAAAGCAACGTTTGTTGTTTTTAGAGGTCATAGGTTCTAGCACCAGCGACACCATCAGCAGAGTGATTGAGCAGAAATAACTTTAAGCATTAATCCTAAATTTTAAATCTTAAACTTTAAATTCTAATTCTAAACTATGATAAAAAAGAGGATTTTTATTCTTTTGTTGCCAGCTTTCATAATAGATGTATTTTTTTAGAAAAATTATTTAGGTGAGAAAATAAAATTTATTCGTAAGGGTTTCATCCATGGTCCCAATTAATCAGGACCGTTGATCTTAATTTTTTTCCAAGTGAATCATCACCTCTTTCCTACATGAATTTAGTGGGTGGATAGTTATTAGGTGATTATTTAAAGATCAACGATCCTAATTGCTTGGACCATGAATGACGTGGTGAACAAGATTCACCTAATAATCTCTCGTGGTCCAGAATCCGTTGACACCATTACTTGCTAATTGTTATATAAAACTATTTCTTTCACGTTATTCATAGAAAACTATCCTATTATATAACGTAATCTTATCATATTTTTTTCATGTTTATTTGATCAAAATTCTGAAAACTAGTGCATGCTTGTGTTGAGTTTGAGCAAGACTTCTACCTCTATCTTGTTTATATCTAAATGAAATGAAAATGTCTTTAACAATCAACATCTATGAACTCAATAAATGATTCAGATTCGAACAACGTTATTGTCGAGGAATGAAAAAAATAATTAGATAGAAAGATCAAGGTTTCATGAATATATTAACGAAGAAACAAACCAATCGATTCACGATGAATGAACACATATATTCTCGAAAAGAAAACATTCTACGTTAATTTTAACTTCGAGTTTAACGACTGAATGTTTATAAAAATGTATACTCTCAATGCATCGGAACAAAAATCCTTTACCATTTAATCATACCCTCTTTTATGCTCCATATTAAAAATATTTAAAAATTAAATTCTAAACTCTGAACTCTACACCCTAAAAAATATATCATACCCCTAATTCTCTAAATTCTAATCACAATTTCTGACCTTAAAACCCTAAACTCTAAACCCAACCTATTATTTTAAAATAAGATACTAAAAAGACATAATAAAAATGCAGACGATTTGCACCTTCGTGTACATGGTTGAACCAAGCAATTAGGTTTCATATGAGAACTAATAAGATCTGACAGTTAATTAGGGTTCATACATACAACCATGGACTACCACATAATATCTTATAAATATTTCCCCTTGAGGAAACACAGAGATGAATAGTTGTCCAAATCAAGCAATCTAAAGACAATTCAAGACAAAGACCATAGCCCCATTATTACAGACTGATGTTCTGCAGATTTAGCTGTTGAAAAAACATGGAAAACTCCATTAATTTCTAAAGGATTCAAGGCATATAAGCAGCTGTTTTACTTGAGTACTGTTGTTTCAAGTGTTTGATGCAGCCTTTAGTTTACATGTGTAGTCTTTTCCTTCATATTCATCTACAGTACCATACATATACATATACATATACCTATATGTATATACAGTTATATACATATACATACATATATATAGGCAAGAAAGGAGGAAGACGACGAACATAAATGATACTAAAACAGGAATGCTTCTTTTTACTCACCTGGCACATGATTCCCTTTTCAGTACTTGATTGATTTGCCAATTTTCCCACAGCTAAATCTTAGCATAAATTCTTAGGACAAGACGATCTAATAATTGCAGATTAAGCTAATTACTACTGGTAATTACTACAAATAAGACGTACACTGCAACAACTACTGTTTTAAACATGGTGAAATAAAGAAATTCATTAAAATGTAGGGTAATATCCATTAATGAAGCTAAAATACAAAAGGGAAAGGTTTTTAAGACAAAAGGGTATGATAATTGCAGATTAAACTAATTAAGATGATATTAATTATTAAAAAAAGGAGTGGAGAAACCCTTTTGCCATGCAGAATTGCTGATAGATAGATGGATGGTAACGTTTTTTGATATTGGTTTTTATGTTTTTTGCTTACTGATCTTGATCTCCGTTGGGAGGTGGTGGAAGTGGTGGAGGATCAGCCGTGTGAGGTGGTCGCTTTCGTTTCTTCTTCTCATAGCTTATGCCTCTTGCTTTAGACTGTGAATCACGAACCTCACGTAGGTAAAGCCTGACGGCTCTGGCACCGAAAGGGTTGGCTTCGGGTTTGCCGCCGTGTTCTTCGAAGGCGGCGCGGAGTCGTCCGATGAGAGCATCGAGGCTTCCCCAAGCTTGCCGGAGAGGGCAAGGGCATGGAGCCGGAGGGTTAGGGTGGCCAAAGAAAGGACAAAGCTGAGTGTGCACTTTGGTTTTCCCGAACTGGTCAAGGTACCGGAGGAACTCCAGGACGTGGGCGCCGCTGCAGCGGGAGAGCGAGAGCGGGGGGCGGTGGTTCCGGAGGTACTGCCCGAAAGTGTTCCAGTCACGGCGCTTTTGGTTCTCGTAGCGGCTGAGAGTGGAAGGGGAAGCCGACGAAGAAGAAGAGGAGGAAGCAGCTGCTGGTACTGTTGGTAAAGGATTTGCGTTGGTGATGGTAGTGTTGACGGTGGTGCTTGCGGTGGCGACGGAGAGATTTGCAGGGAAACTCGTGGTCAAAATGGTGGTGGAAGAAGCGTTAGAATTCGAGTTTTCGAAACCCTGAAGAGAATCCATTTAGAAGGAAATTATGATTGAAAACAGGTGGGATTTTACATAGGAAAGTACTACAGAAATCAATAATGGCGAGAGGAGGAAGAAGAAGCAGATGTTAAGGGTATATAACATTAATTATGTATGAGAGATAAACCCATAGGGAATATAGAGGAGAAAAGAATAGTGAGTGTAGGGCATGGTGAGAGTCCCCATTGCTTTTCTTTGAGGTTTCTCTCAATCTTTTGTTTGATCAATCCTAGATAACTTGAAAGGCTCTCATCATGTCTAACGGTGAGGAGAAATTATATCATCAACAATACTATTTGTCACGGTATTTATATTTCAAGCAATTACGACGATGATTTATCTTAAAAAAATAAATGAATAAATCTATTTAGTTAGACCACGGATAACGTGATAGATAAGGTTCATAATATAATTTCTTAATGGTGTGGTGGCAAATACGAGTGCAAATCATCTGCCCCTTCCTCGTGCCTCCATCTATGTCCCACTTTAAATTAGAGGGTTTAGGGTCCAAAGTTTAAGGTTCTAGGTTAGGGATTTTGGTTAGAGTTTAAGGAATTAGGGGTAGGGTGTATTTTTTAGAGTGTAGGGTTTAGGATTTAGAATATAAAAAATAAGAGTTTAAGGTTTAAAATTGAAATTTAAAAAAAAATCAAAAGAGACATGGAGAAGGGGCAAAGGATTTTTGTTCGGTAAATACACACATAAAAATATAAGATCATGAATCCAATAAAAAAAATAACATTTATCTTAAAAATTCAAGTTCGAATACATATGCATACCTTGTCAAAGATTAAGAAAAAACATGTACAAATAGAACTATATAATTAAATGAGTGTATTCGATATATATATATATATATATATATATATATAATAAGATATAATATTAACGTATAATATAAAATTAAAAAAAATAGTTTCCACCGATAATAAAACTAATTTAGGGTTTAAATATTTAAGTTTTAGGTTAGAATTTAAGATTATAATTTAAAATTCGAATTTCAGATTTTAAGATTATGAATTTATATTTGAATTTTTAAAGTAAAATTAAGTATGCATATAGAGTATTTTTTTCACTATTAGTGTATAGAATAATGATACGATGATATGATACTTTTATAATTAAATGCAATTGATTGTAATAAATAGTTATATGCAGATACGAATCTAAAATTTCATGTAAAGAGTATAAATTATTAAGAAATTACATTAAAAATATAAAAATACAAAATTATAAGAGTTTAGGGGATACAAAAATTAAATAATCAATAGAAAATATACTCCATAAAATATAAAAAAAATTAAAATTTTAAAGGGTGTAACGGGAGTAAAAATCATCTGTCCCTTTTCTGTGCCTCCGTTTATGCCTCATGTGTAAATTTACTAAAAAAATGAATTTTAAATCATAACCCTTATTTTTTATATTCTAAACTCTAAACATATACTAAAAAATACATCCTACCCCTAATTCCCTATACCCTAAACAAAAAACCCTAAACCCTTGATATAAAGTGAACGCATAAATAGAGATATGAAAAAAGGGTTGACGATTTGCAACCGTGTAACAGTCCTAACACCCTTAGACCCTCCCCTAATTATATGTCAATCTAATCTGATGGGATATAAGATTTCTTTAGCTAGATTAAACATTTAAATTTTATTACTCTAAATAAAATAGATTAAATTAAAAAGATCAACATATAATATAAGATCCAAATTAATCAAAGATTTTAAAATTTTTTTATTTAATTTCAAATGAATATTTTAAATTGAAACCAAGTGTTATTTTTATGACTATTGTTTCCCCATGAAAATAGGGTTTTCTTTGGTAATGGAAAGAGTTTTTGAACAGTGAAGGAAACAGATGATGGAGACAGGATAAAGATATGGAGGGGGAAGAACATGATTTTGTTTCTTAGCACCTTTTGTCACCTTTGATGGACAACACCTTTTCTAAATTGACCACTTTGCCCTCAACACTTTCACAATAATTAAAGGGTAAATATATATTTTGATATCTAAATTTGATTTGGAAATATAATTTTGATAATTTAATTTTTTGATCGAATTAAATATCTGAATTTGAATTTTAAGTTGCATTTGATTAGATATATATTTAATAGATTATGTATGAAATTATGTTTATCGAAAGATTTTTGTTTTTTAAACTATGACTAGTCGATAAATTTATACGTTTAAGATATTTTTTAAATAAATATTCACTTATATTTATTATTAATTTATTTTAAAAATAATATTTTCAAGTAAAGATTCATTAAAAAATATAATATAATAAACTAATAAAATAAATAATTTTAACGATAAATTTCATGAAAATTTACTCATAATATAATTTCTCGGCAAACAATGTGTTTAGAAAACAGTTCATGTGAGCAACAGTTTCAAACCCTAATTTCTGGCCATCCGGACCCAAATAATTAGGAAAACTTGCAAATCATCTAATACATCACTTGTTTGTTTCTTATGAGTGGAATTAGAATGTTTCAAACATTGTTGTCCAAGACAGATAAAGATTGGACAAGAAACATGTTGTGTTACGATTAGTAAAAATAAAATCGAACTCGACCAGTGTTATTAGTAAAAAAAATATCTTAATTGATTTAAACTGAATATTTTTGTTTATAAAATATATTTAAATAGTTAAAAATACGATCAAATACTTATACTTCTTAAATTAAGTTTACAAGAAATATTATTTATTTTTTTAGATAATCTGTTAAACGTTAATGATACGGGATTCTTAAAAAGTTTACACCGTTTTAAATGAAAATAATTCATTTTATTTAAACAAACCGACCTATAACTCAGAAGATATTATTTATTTTAACGTGCTCAAATTCATATTTTTTTTATTATTATAATAATAACGTTATTAATCGAACTTAAACTCAATCAACACCTATATAAATATTTTATTATTATTCAACATACATAAGATGTGAATTCCGACAGCTCTAATAATTTATATTTTTTTATATTTTATAAACAAAATTCTTATTCCCAAGGAACAGAAAGAATATCTTTTTGTAAATATATGTTTATGCTTTGTTTAAATGAGATTAATTAGTGTCGTTTGATTAAGCTTGCAATTTACTAGTAAACATGGAAGATCAATTTCGAGATTTGGGAAGTGGGAAAAGATACAAAGACAAGCCTACGAGAATTTGTCTCCATACTTTGCTTTTCAACTTTGATTCTAAAAAGGGGTAAATGAGATATTTTGAAAAAAATTTCTTATTATTATTTTGGTTATAGGAAGCTTAAGTATTTTAGTAATTTTTTTAACAAATGTAACTGAATTTTTATTAAATCTATAAAAAATTATAATTATAACATAATTAAGAAACAAAACAATTCGATTAAAAAATCTAAAAATTCTTACAACCTAAAACAACGAAAAATAAAGTTTCTATGAAAATAAGCATATCAATAGAATTCAGCAGTTTTCTGAATCTCATTGTCTCTGTTCAAACGAGACGCATAATGAAGGAAGAGGAAGTTGTAGGCGATTCAAACTGTCGTGCAAAAAGTATCGCTACCCAGGACTGATTTTATCGGCAAACAACCATCAATTGAGTGGGGATTAGTCTTTCCAAGTAACAACCGATAAAACAATAAATCAGAAAACTAACATCAATTGAATCTCTGTGCAAACAACCGATCGATAGGGTATGCTATTACATGCCATAAGGACAAACGAATCAAACCTCAAAACAAAAGTAAAAACATGTCACAAGGACAGAGAAAAGCGTGTGACAAAGACAAAAAAATAAATCCTTATTAAAATAAAACAAGAAAAAAGATAGATCCAATGGTCGACAACCAACACTAAAATTGATTGTCGACCACCGATCAAAAGAAACGATCAGAACGAGATGGAATTTGAGAAGACGAGGCTACAAAGGGTTAGAGAGAATAGGGTTAGAGATTTTATACATTAGTTTTTAAAGTTTAGATGTTAAGATTTAAGGTTAGAATTTTAGTGTTTATGGTTAAGTATTAAGGTTTGAAAATAAATTCTACTATGATTTAAAATTGTAGAATTTGATTTGATTTTTTTTACGAAAATTGTAGAATTTGATTTGATTTTTTTGACGATGAAACATATTCTTTCAAATTCTATAATGATGGACGTAGAAGACGAAGACGAGTTTAACATATTAGTGATTAAATCATAAGAAATTCAAAAGTTTGATGATTATATTATATATTTTTTAAAGTTCAGTGAGTAGAATTGTATTGCTGAATTTTGTATACTACCATTGTCTAAAAGCAAAGTGAAATTTTAGACACTTGGGAGCTCTTTATGAGATTTTATGTCCTAATTTGACTTTACAGCCAATCAAAATCGTAATTATTACAATTCTATACTTGTTAATCAAATCTGTTTAAGGATTAGATCAGGGTAAGAGAGGAATCTTGAAACATTTATAGACATATCACCTTCATTCATACAAACCAAAACAAGACCATAGGATAAAAACACACTGCGTCCAGTTTATCTGTTCCAACATTTATAAGACATATCCAAGAGTAGCTTTCAGTTTAAAAAATCCTTCATCGGATCGTCGTGGTGTACCCTTTTCATCCGATACGCCTCCATTTCCTCGGCGGTAACCTACAGAAGACATCACCCTGATGAATCAGTAACATGACAAAATGACCCGACAAACTTTTTTTACTGAAGGAGGCTGTGGGAGTTTGCTGATTAAGAGACACTTACCTCATCGTTCCATCTGACATTATACTTTCGTTTCCTTTCATCTTTCTCCTCTCTCTTCCTCTCATCCTCCTGTCGGATAAAAACAATGAATAAATATAAGCATACGATCGTTTTGGTACACAACGGGAATGAAATCGGGTTATACACCGTGTTTACCTTCTTGAGAGCCTCGGTGAGACGTTTTTCATCGAGAACAAGGTCATCAGGTACATCGGTACCCCAAGTAACATGTTTCTTTTCCTCTGCAGGATGAGGGGGAGCCTCTGCATTAAAGTTGGCAATCCAATCAGAATAGTGATGCAAGGGTTAAAAACACAGGAAAGTACTAAAACTCAGGGATAATCATCGAACTAAAAACAGCAGATTCTCCAAAGTTAAGGGATGCCAAAATATAAGAGCTGGCTCACTATCTGGACTCCCATTAGATGAATTTATGTAAACCAAAATTACTTGCAGCACTATGTATGGACTTAAAGACCATCAGTAAAAACTAATTTGAAGTATCTATGTAAGAACCCACCTTCGGATGCTTTACGTGCAATATTTGTCTTCATCAAGTCTGTTGCTGCTTCTGCAGCCTCAATTCCGGCTGCACCAGTGCAGTAACTATTCCGTATAGTCTGTTTACAACACTTGTAACCCCATTGATGATCCTTCCACCATGAACCCCAGACAGTAGTGTGGTTATTAATGAAGACATCCTCTTCATACTTGCTTTTCGGTAGGGATGTTTCCTACAGAAAAAAAGTTTGCAAGGAAATAAAATAAATTAGCACTCAATTTTCAATACTTAAAATACAAATTATAACTAAAATAGTGCTTTTCCATAATACTCAACAACCTAGAAAGAAACATCAAACTAAGAAAATTATTTCAAACAAGTCGCGAACAGAATTAATCAACTTAGAAGACATGCTTTTCCAATATTATCCAGAAGTCTCTCGCTTTGGGAGGACAATAACACTTGATACAGTTTACATATGCTGGATGCATCCTAGCATTACCAAAAGCAAGAAGAAACCACGCCAACTTTAGCAAGAAGAACAAAATAACAAACCTATTGTGTAATGTATGTACTATTTCTCCTAACATTGCAAAGGAAAAATGAAACAGTTCATATTTGAGGAGACTGTAATTAAGTACAGAAATCCTCACAAATGAAGTGGCAGAAGGGGTGAACCACAAATTAACTAGAATAAGCAGAAACTTAGTTTCATACGTACCATTCCCTTTATAATCCTTCCAGCACGATCATACTCCACTTGCCTCTCGCTTTGTCCCAATAGAAGCTCCATTGGGATCTCTTCTTCAGTTGCAGCATTGCCATACTTCTCCATAATCGTATCCTTAGTCTTTGATTTTAACTTCTCTTTGATCACCTTATAGTTCTTGAATAGCAGTTCAGCCTGGGATGGAGCAGCCTGCATATGAATGTCTTGGCCTTTATCAAAGGCTTCCCAAGCATGAATATTGAGCTGCTTGAACTCTAATGCTTGGCCACTCTGTCTATATTGATTATCACCCTGTAGGGTAAAACATAAACATGTCAGAATAGCATAATTAATAAACTTTATGCATAAAAATATGAAAACAACTTGTTTAGGAAAAATTCTACACAGCACTCACTCCGTAGAACTTCTCATTAGGATCAGCATCAGGAAGAGGATCTTCACGCATGGATCGGGTTTTGGGATCATAATAAGCAGAATTGACATCAAGATTCAAAAGATACTTTGCTGTGTCTTCCCGAATACGCAAATTCCTAAAGAGAAAGGCAAATATGAAGTGAGAATACTTGTTTTATATTGCACAGAAGAAACATTGATCTTTAAAACCAAAATAAAAACACAATGAATAGAAAAGATACAACAATGGGTTGCAATAGATGTACCTGACTGTTCCGGTGCTCCCACCACCAGTGGTACGAACACGCTTCTCAACCTTTGCAAAGTCCATCTGCTTGCTTTCGTCAACCTTAGCCTCATCAACCTTCAGAGCATCATCATCATCATCCTCATCTTCGTCACTAACCTCTCCACCCTCTCCATCATTTTTACTGTTTTTTTCCTCCAACTTCTTCAGCTGCTGTTCTTTCAAATACTTCCTTCTAGCTTCATCCCTTGCCTCATACCTTTCAATTACACGAGCATATGTAGATGCATCATATCCATTCCACCTATCCCTCTTGCCATCATAATCCAGTTCAAACGTCTCTACCTTTTCATCAGGTGCAATGTGCATGTTCGTCCATTTTGCACCCTTCTTACGAGGCCTCTCCATGCATGACTTTGCATTATGTGTCATGGCTCCACAGCTACAACAAACAATAAAAGGACTTAAAAAAACTGCGAACTTCAGCGTAATTATAGATCTTGAGGGATAAAAGGCATAAACAAGTATTCTCATCTACACTAAAACTATTTAATCCCACATAACAAGTATTCCTCCATCATGCATAGTTAAATTTGATCATTAATAAATATGCTCATCACTCATACAAGATAAATTCCATTTACCAGGATAACAAAACATCCATTGTATCTTTACCACAGATCAATAGTTAGCAACATACCAGTTAAAAGATTTATAGTTCAGGTTCCATTAGACAAGAATCCATCTCTACCAATCAGAATTCTAATACCTTTTTCTATCCCAAATGATTAAAATTGATACAAAGTTCAATGGTTTTATACTTCGATCTGAAAACTAAATGAACCCTATTAACACAAAATAAGTCATTCCTAGAAACGAAAACAAGTATGGATTAGGTAATAGAAGAAGAAACAGAAGATCTACTTACTTTTCGCATGCTCCTTTTCTATATTTTTCAGCCTGAAATATCTTCGCACCTCTATCGTACCAAGATTTGGTGTAATTAGGGTCCGATTTCCACTTCCTTTGATGCTTTAGACTTGGTCTTTCAGCGTTAAGATACCAAGGCGCCGATGACATATACTGAGGAATATGAGGGTTAATTTCTTTCCCATCCTCATCGACCTCAGCCGGCGCAAGCCCCGCTTTCCGAGCTTCCTCTAATTCAAGCTGCTTGCGGTGATCCTCCCTTGATTTAAACGCCACTGAAAATCTCCAAACAAACAATTTTCAGATAAAATCAATAAATAATCCCTCTTTTGGTATCGGAAAGAAACGAAAAAACGATAAATCGGATGAGAAAGAACAGAGAACGCACCTGATGCTGTAGCCATAGTCGATTCAAGAGGATTCTAGAAGAAATTAGGGTTTTGAAGACGTGAAATTCCACCGATTCAATCGAAAAAGCTTGTAAATTTGGCACACAAGAACCCTAAGGAATGTTGATTTTTTTTCGTTTCTAGATAATTACCTGTATATATAGGCATCGAAATATAAAATACCTAATTTAACTAGAATTAGGAAGTTCATATTGGATTGGACCGGATTGAACCCGGTTTGGTCAGTTACATATTATTTCCAAATATTGATGATAAAGCTTGGCCCATATTATTAAAGGCATTATTGGGTCCGGTCCAACCTACCAAATAATTTTGGTTTTAAATTTATCGAGCGGTTTTAAAAAAATATAATTATGTTTAGACGATTTGTGTTTGAGTAATTTATTTTATAATATATATATATATATGTTATTATAAGATTAAGATTAATAAATTTATTAAGTGATTTTAGTAAAAAAAATATTTATTTTTAGTCCAATTAGAGGGTTTATTTTATATATAAACCTATTTTAACTTTTTTTTTTAAGATATATAAAGTCGTAGGCTGCTTATGGTTAATCATAAAATTAAAAATTAATTTGAATCGAGATATTTAGACGGTTTATAATTTATAAATTTATAAATTATAGTTAACTGAATTGAATTAAATTTAATTTATAATTATATTTATAAGATAAAAACATGTATTTTATACTTAAAATACTATAAATATATTTTAAATTATTACTTATTTAAAAAATATAATTTTAATAAATATTTATAAAAAATATCTCAAAATTTTATTTTTTAATACTTAAAAATAATAAAATAAAACTATTTTATCGAAATAAAATATAAAACTTAAAAATTAATATCAATAATAAAAAATTAAAAACTAAAATATTAATAAAATAGTTTATCGAAGTAAATCAAAATCAAACCGTATAGGCCGAATAATTTGATTTCAATTGGATGTTGCGTTTACAGCCACAACTTTTCTCAAAAACCCAAAGTCACCCCCTTTTCAAGTCTACTTTTGATTTTAGTCCATATTTTATGTTAAAATGTTGAATTCAACTCTTACATTTCAATTTATCATAATTTCATCTTTCTACTTTTACGATTAGGTCCAAATCGATAACAACACGATAGTTACTGTACTTAAAGTGGTATATTATAAAAAAGAAGGGACTAAAACTAGTATTTGACCATTCCTTTTATCACCATTTCTCCTCGGGGATATCTTCTCTTGGCTTATTAGTAACGCCGATACGTCGGATTTTCTTCTCAAAAGTATTCTCTACTGAACTCTTATTAAACGACATCGTTTTTGGTATCCTCCGATCTCCGTCAATGGCGAAAGAACCAGTGCGCGTCCTCGTTACCGGAGCTGCAGGTACTGTTCTGGTTCCGTCAATCAGATCCTTTACTTAAAACATTTCTTTTTTGGAAATATAATATTCAGATCTAGTGAGTTTTATTGGATGAATCTGATCTCTAGTTTCCAGATCTAGCTAATCGTTGTCTAAACTGGAAATGTTTTTAGATGATTCGATTAAACTGATTATTGTTCGATTTAGAAGGGGAAAATTGATTTATAATTAGGATTTTACTGAAAGGTGTTTTAATTTGCCATGGATCTATGCTTAGTAGCTCAGAGTAGTGACTGTAGAAGTTTATATGGTAAATGATGGAAGAAGTGCTTTAAAATTTGAATTTCATGCTAAGAGTAGTGACTGTAGAAGTTTATACGGTAAATGATGGGAGAAGTGCTTTAAAATTTTGATTTTGTTTGAATTTCATGCTGGTGAAAAATAAATATGTTGGCTTGCAAAGATCATAAACAAACAACAGACAGATAAAATAAATAAATATTCATGCTTGAAAATTGAGGAATCTGCGATATTTTGATCTGACATTATAGAGTTAGCACCTGGGAGTTGAACTGAAGTTGAACATGTGGGGGAATAGCACTTTTCATGGATTCTCTAGATACATGAAAACTTAGAAAAAAACGGAACTGTGCTGAATCCTAGTCGGAGGCTCCGAGAAACATATCTTGGACTTACTGCTCTCCTTTTTGTTTTCCAAAATGGCTTACTGAAAAATTGTTGTTGTGTTTGTAGGACAAATTGGGTATGCTCTTGTACCCATGGTTGCTAGGGGAATCATGTTGGGTGCGGACCAGCCCGTGATCCTTCACATGCTTGATATCCCACCTGCAGCAGAGGCTTTAAATGGTGTCAAAATGGAGTTGGTGGATGCTGCATTTCCTCTTCTGAAAGGTATATGTTTTCATTATCATCAAGCTTTTGTTTGAGTTTTAACTGTTGTCATCAAGCTGTGTTATAATTATACTAAATTTGTATGAAATATGAATATGTTGTATGGTCTGAGATCTGACCTTTTGTTGTTTTGGTCAGGTGTTGTTGCTACAACCGATGTTGTTGAGGCATGCACTGGAGTCAATGTTGCTGTCATGGTTGGTGGTTTCCCAAGGAAGGAAGGAATGGAAAGGAAAGATGTTATGTCGAAGAATGTCTCTATTTACAAGTCTCAGGCTTCTGCCTTGGAACAGCACGCAGCTCCAAACTGCAAGGTGAGAAAATGTTTCAACATTAATTTTCTAGCATTTTGGTCACCTGTGAAATTAAAAACCAGTCTATTTTTTTTTTTAATTCTAGTTACTTGCGCAAAACATTTAGAAGAAAAGGGTCTTAATTTTCTCTTCCCCAATATAGATTGGGGCAATATAATTTGCTGAAATTATGAAGCTGTGTTTTAAAACCTTTGAAGTGTCTGTACTGTATTTTGTGATATGTTACTAATTTGGCAGGAATGGGCAGCAGTATTTTCTACAACTTAAAATTGTATTAAATAAGCTACTCCGCTTTCTTTCATTTTATGCAGTGGCATGCATATCCTTTCATGGGACCTGAGGTTCTTTGAAGGCACACTCTAAAGTGGCTAAATTTGTGGATTAATATTTCTTATACTGTTTGACCTTACATGCTTTCTTGTATTTCATGCTTGTTTCAGGTTCTTGTTGTTGCTAACCCTGCCAACACCAATGCATTGATCCTGAAGGAATTTGCACCTTCAATTCCTGCAAAGAACATTACCTGTTTGACGAGGCTGGATCATAACAGGGCATTAGGTCAAATCTCAGAGAGACTGAATGTCCAAGTTTCTGATGTTAAGAATGTGATTATTTGGGGTAATCATTCATCAACTCAATATCCTGATGTCAATCATGCAACTGTTGGAGACAAGCCTGTTCGTGAGCGTGTTAAGGATGATGAATGGTAACCCGAGTAATACTAAAAGAGTTTATTATCTGATGAAACAGATATATTCGAACTGTGATTTCTGAGACTCCATTTTGAAATTTTTGATTTGCTGTAGGTTGAATGGAGAATTCATCGCCACTGTTCAACAACGTGGTGCTGCAATCATTAAGGCTAGGAAACTCTCAAGTGCACTATCTGCTGCTAGTGCTGCTTGTGATCACATACGTGATTGGGTCCTCGGAACTCCTGAGGTTGGCAATGTTGGTTAATCGGTTCTTTTTTTTTAACGATATTTGATGGTCACTATCTGATTTCCTTTTGTTGGCACTGGTAGGGCACATGGGTTTCTATGGGGGTCTATTCAGATGGTTCATATAATGTACCAGCTGGTGTCATCTATTCCTTCCCAGTTACTTGTAAGAATGGAGAATGGACAATTGTTCAAGGTAAGAATTGTGGCTAGTCACGCGCCAAACTAATACGCTTTCAGTCGTTACTGAAGTGCTGCCGCTTTTTGTTGAAATCTTATTTATATCTTAACTTTGTCTTAGGGCTGTCTATTGATGAATTTTCGAGGAAGAAGCTGGACTTGACCGGAGCAGAGCTCACCGAGGAGAAGGAATTGGCATACTCATGCCTATCATGAGCGCATTCATCATTTCTCTAATGTTGGAAAGAGGAGTGTTTTGCCTTACTAGGGTTTAGCTGGAGTTTTGAATAAAAAGCATTCTATATGAACTGGTAATGATCGGTACATCCCCGGATTGATCATCATCATCCATTTTAGTTGATCATTGGATGTTTTGGATCTTTTATTCGGTAATCCCGGATTTTTTGCTTCGATTTTAAATGGGAAAAGCAGTTTATGTTTCTGCACATATCTGGAGTTTTTCTTTGTTCATATTTACTGTTAACGGAGTTGGAGATGTCGATATTGTCGGATCCAGTATCGGGGATCTTACTTTGAAAAAGAACATATTATAATCATAACAGTTGGAGCTTTCCTCTTTTGTTCATGAGAGAGGAAAGGATGGCTGCCGGATTCTGGAAGAAAATAACTTTCTGTTTGTTCTCGGGAAAGTAGCAGAGATAGCTCTGTAAACGAAGATTTGTTAAATTATTAATTTGATAATTAAATTTCTAATTATTTCAATATTATCATTAAACATTTAGTTTTGTTTCAATTTGGCCATAAGTTAAGAAAATAACTTATAGTTAACAAAATTGTATAATGACATATTCAAACAATTTAACCTTTTAACTCGAAATAAATTATTAAATTTAACTCTATTTTTCAGTTTTGGTAAAAATATCTACTAGATCCCTCTTTATTTCAAAATTTAACAACTTGGTCCCTAAGTTAAAATTGAAGAAGCGTTAGAAAGTTCATGAAGAATGCTTGAATAGATTGTTTGACACCATGACAATGGAGGACATTGGTTTTTTCTTCTTGTGGAGTTAGTGCAGATTTGAATCAAGCTCGATTCGATAAACTCGGTTAGAGCCTTATCGGATTTGGAACATATTTCAAGCAAAAATGGTTAGTAAATGCAGTTCAATTACTTTCTTTTTCTAAGCACCATGAATTTGAAACCTCCATATTGTTCTGGTAAGGGTGCACTCTGAAAATTTAAGTTGTTTAGCTCTGGATTTTTATGAAGACCAGATATCGAACATTTTTAAGTTGTTTAGCTCTGGATTTAAGTTGTCTATCAGTTCATCAACTAAAATAGGGGACTAATTGTCCAATATATAAAATCACAGGGACACCATTGCATTAAATTGAAAGAAAAAATTAACAAAATATTATCAAGAACTGCAGGCAAAGTCCAAACATCCTATGATTAAGACACATACTTCATACCAATTAATGAGACGACGATTGCGGTTCGGTTCCATTTTCTTGTTCACCTTCCCCAGAAATCTCTTCCAGTGACTTTCCTTTGGATTCAGGCACCAAAAATGTGAACAACAATCCAAGAAAGTTGCAGAAACCGAGAATTATAAGTGAGTTTTTCACTCCAATGGCACCTGCAGCGTACAGAAACCCGAATGCGCCAACCATAGCCCCTGCCTTGCCTGATGCAGCCGATATTCCATGGCATGTTGATCTCAATCTTGCTGGGAAAATCTCAGCAGGGACTACAAATGTAGTGGCATTCGGTCCGAAATTCGCAAAAAAGAATGTTAATGAGTACATGACAACGAACCCGATCCGGTTATCGGGTAGAGTCCAGTGATGGTATGGGATTGCCAATGCAAACATGAACACGGTCATGAAGAAGAATCCCATCACTTGGATCTTGAATCTCCCGACTTTATCGATCAATGCGACGGTGAACCAATATCCCGGTACAGTGCTGCATAGTGCAATCAGTGTTTGAGCTCTTGCTATCTTGTAAACTTCTTCAATGGCATTCATGGTGTTTGCCTTTGGAATCCAACCAATGGCACTAAAGATGTCCTTTTGGAACAGGTTTTGACTGTAGAAGGCAATGTCTAGCAAGAACCAAGTGCTCGTAGTACCGAGCAAGTGGAGTCCGTGTTGACGAAGAAACCGTGCAGAGAACAATTCATAATCTTTCCCTTTGTTCAGTTCTAGTTTCTCCGGTTCGGATTCCAAATCGACCTGAAGTACTTTCGACATATCAGCTGCAGCCTGTTTCGCATTCTTGGCGACCAAGGCAGTGTAACGAGCGGTTTCGGGCATTTTTGTCCGCCAGTAATACGTGAGTAAAGCCGGGACGGCTCCGAACATAACGATAATCCTCCAAACATAATCCGCCTGGGGCACGGTCGACCGATTTCCATCCACTGCATAACTTGGTGCAGGGTAATAGGACTTAAATGCTGCTGAAATTATAATAGCAACCAACCCTCCTGTCAATATCCCGAAACCCTGCATTGCGAAAACCGCAGCAATGAACGCACCACGAGTCTTTTTATTCGCGTATTCGGACATGATAGTAGCGGAGAGCGGATAATCACCGCCGATACCGAAACCAAGCCAAAACCGAAAGAAGCAAAGCGTAGCCATAACGAATTTCGCATCACTACTAAAGGAAAGGCCAGAAGCAAATGAACTTATGACCATGAGCATTAGGGTCATACCATAAACACGTTTTCGTCCCATCTTATCACCAAGCCAACCAAAAAAGAGCTGCCCCGCCAGGGTACCGCAGAACGCAACACCATTGATGGCAGCCGAGACATTGGCCGGTAGAATCCCGGGGGTCGAAGAACCTTCCTTGTGATAATATATGCGACCGAGCAGTTTCGTGACAAGTGAAATACAAAACAGGTCATATGCATCAGTGAAGAATCCCATACCAGCAATGATAATTGCAGTGAAATGATACCATTGTGTTTTTGCTGCATCAAGTGCATTAAGAACTTGAATTTGATCTTTTGCCATCACTAAACCGATATTCGATAAGTTTCGAGTTCGAATATCAGTTCCTATACAACAGAGAAATTTGAGTTCAATACGCAGAATCCCAATGAAAAAGAAAGAATAACTGAGGTCTGTGGTTTTATAAGCAAATGATGAAGAAACTTTCTTCATTATTTTCAAAAAAAATAAGATAATTTTAAGATTATGTGATGATTTTCAAATTTTAAAAAGATAGAATATATCCTGATCTCCGATTCAAATATTGTTAAAAGGTGGGGAATTATCAGAAAATTTTATATTTGAATTATCGTTGTAATTATCATATGAATTAATGTGTTCCATGCTTATATGCACTCATATTCGGATATAAGATCGAATAAAATCTGTGACGGTACACATCCTTATCCGATATTAGTCCGAATAGCAAGAAATAATTAGGGATGAGCACAGAATCCGAACCCGACGGGTTTCGGCCCGATCCGGTCCGAACATGTCAGATTTTTTGAAGAAAATTTGGGGTCAGGTCAAGTTTTTTTCAAGGGTGATTTCGGGTCGGGTTCGTGTTTAGGGTGAAAAAATCTAACCCGACCCATAACTAACAGTGTAATTTTCCATATATAGGAATATTTGCAATAATGATCCCTCTTTATATATTTTATACAATTAGGTCACTTAAATTAATTTTTTACAATTAGGTCACTTAATTTTTTTATTTATTTATAATTAGATCTCTAAATTTTATTTTTTATAATTAAGACCCTAAAATTTAAATATTTTAATGATTCGGATCAGATCGGATCAGGTCTGATTTTAAAACTTAAAATCAGATCGAATTAGATCAGATTTTTTTACCTTAAACTCGGATCAAATCGGGTACAGATGGACCGAAAATCTGTCCCGACTCGACCCGTATACATCTCCAGAAATAATGCAGAAAGTGAGCAAATCTCAAGATCAAGATTACCACGTGGATTTCTAAACTGATGCATAGAGTCACCAATCCCTCTTTTATTACAACAAAAAAACATATCTGAACCCGAATCTCGATTTCTTATCTGCAGGATTTAATATTTGGCATATTAATATTTCATCCATACTCATCACGGCAGCTGCATTGTCGAACTGTCTGCAGCAATTTGGTGCTGAAAACATGGTTACAAGTTTCCTATCCGCGAAGAACTCGTATCCGTCTTCAACGACGTGAAATCAAGTGTATAGATTCGATTTTAACGAGATAAACGAACCCGAGACTATAACCATTTATAGTCCAAATGATGCTATGAGACCTGCATATGAACCTGGTGTGCCCGGCATATTAAATCAAGATCAAGCCTCTTTGAGACAATCAATCACCCTACCAGGCTATCGGCACCAAATATGTATGTAACTCCCCTGTCATTAGGCCCCCAGCCTTGAATGTCTATACAAGGATCAGACCATAGGAGGTGGCATAGTAAGCCGGATTCTAATATGGTCTAAATTGTGTAGCTCAGGTGACAGTCCATCGTGCATGCAGTGTATTTTTTCTTGTATCAGGGCTGCATTAGTGAGGCCGTTGGAAGTTGAAACAACCGGTGAACACTTTCCAGAGCCGGATGTTGAACCTTCGATTGCAGTCGCCGTAGATACGGTTCACCGACACGCATTCGAGGTTGCCTCTGAGAAGGAATAAGTTCTCTGGATACTTGATTTTGTATGCAAGGAGAAGGCATATTGTTTCGAGGCTTTGCTTTCCCTGGTCTACGTGAACGCAGAGGGAAGCCTATTTCGGTACATATTACTTCAAATTTAGAACATTTTTCAGTGACAAAACACACAAGCGTCACAAGTACTTTCCGATGTTCAAACACATTAACAGGAAGCAATCCACTTTAAAAAGATTTTTTTTTCTTTAGTTATTACCGGTACGTATTACATTATAATTCTACCGTGTTATATTTATATATCTTGATAGATATTTAGGGATAAGCATGGGTTGGGTTGGGTTGGATTTTCGGCCCACCTGCACCCGACCTGAAAAATCATATCTTCACCGCCACCCGACTTGACCCGGGTTTAGGGTGAAAAAATCCGACCCGACCTGACTTAATTTTTAAGTTCTAAAATTTGACCAAACTTGACCCGAACCGAATTATTAAAAAAAAATAAAATTTTAGAGACTAAACTATAAAAAAATAAAATTTAGGGATATAATTGTAAAAATATTTAATTTTAGTGATTTAATTGTAAAAAAAATAATTTTAGTGATCTAATTATATAAAAAATATATAAAGAGGGGTCATTATTGCAAATTTCTCTAAAATATATATGGAAAAATTACACTATTAGTCCCGAGTCGGGTCGGGTCAGATTTTTTCCACCCTAAACTCGAACTCAACCCGACCCGAGATCACCCTTGAAAAAACATGAACTCGACCCGACTTGAAATCACCTTTGAAAAAACCTCGATCCGACCCGACCCAAACCCGAATTTTTCACCAAAAAATCCAACCCGATTGGATTGGGTCGGATCGGAACCCGTCGGATTCAGGTTCCGTGCCCACCCCTATAGATATTATAAATATCAAAGGTTAAACTAATTGAATTATTTTAAATTTAAATTAAAATATAAAATTTAATAAAACCAAAGGGGTGTAACAGAAGAGATTATATCATGTATCCGACTCGTCACGTCATCTGTGGTCACTAACTAATAAAAATCACCCATTCCACCACTAATCATTCATGTCATTTAATTTTAATTTTTCGAAAATATATTTTTAAATGACATGAAAAAAAATGAATGAAGATTCATTGGTAAGAAAAAATGACCTGAAAGATAAGATAAAATGGGTGATTATAATTAAATAAGACTATAACTAATGTAATAAGTCATACCCGTAATATAATTTATCGCGTAACAGCGAGTATGCCCGTTCTTAAAATTTGTCTACAAATATGTTAAAAAACACTCATAACATGGATTTAACAAAATTTTATCCATAAAATTTTAACACACAAATTATATAAAGGATGAGTCTATCACGTGCGATGAACACTGTTGAACACCACTAATGATGAATATTGCTAAAGATTATTAAACTAATTGATAAAAATTATATATTTTAGGGACTTAAAATACAATTAAAAATTACTTAAATTATTTTTATATACGTTAAAATTTTGATTTTCTAATAAAGATAAACTACATATTTAGTACCTCACCTATTTTTTTATTTCTATTTTAATACTTAAATTAATTATTTTAGCAAAATAGTACCTAATGTTACATATTATTTTTATTTTGGTACCTTGATTGTTAAAAACAAATGAAAGTAGTGACATTGATTGGCCAAATAATAGTTCTAGTCTCTAAAAATTATACAATTTATCAACTTAGTCTAAATATTATCAATTTAAAGATTATTTTAATTTTTAGACTAATTTATTATTTCTTTTTAATAAAATTAAGAAACTATATATTTTGATTTTTTGATATGAAAAATAAATCTTTTCGCCATTAGTTTTTGACATATCAATAAATCATAAAAGGGATCATGATCATAACAAAATATCGATCTTTACTACGAAAAATACTCGTTTATACTCGTTATATGAACGTTAAATTATTAAAAAGATAAACAAAATGTTATAAAGACGTACTAAAATTATCATTAAAATAAACAAATAAAACAACCGTAGAAACACTTTCTCACTTTCACCTTTATTCATCTGTCGGTAAAAACTTAATTAGTTAGAACAAATGTACGAGAATATAATCTTGGTACAAAATAATATATTAGTATGTGCCCACCTAACTTTAGTCTTTAAATATAATCTTTATACATTATTCAATATTTGTATTTGTACAGATTTTATATTCACAATAACTTGTTTTTTTTTGCAATATAATCACAATTATTCAATTTTATTTTTGTCATTTAAAAAAATTTAATAATAAATAATAATTTTTATAAACATATATTAATCTATAATAGTTTTTAGATTATTAAAAAGAAATAAATAATAATATTTTAACAAAAAATTAATTTTAATTTTTTTTCCTCACATTATGATGTTCAACATGACATTAAATTGATTTCGGTTTTAGACGCTTATAAAAAATTAATTTAATTTAGAATTAGGTATTATTTTGTTAAAAAACTAGTTTGAGTATCAAAATAAAAATATAGAAATAGGTGAAGTACTAAATATGTAGTTTATCCTTATTAAAAAAATTATATAAAAAATAATTTAATTAAAAATTTTAAATAATTATTAATTACATGTTAAGTCCTTAAAATTTTTAATCTTTATTAATTAATTTAATAGTGTTCAGCGGTGTTCGTCACCCGTTGTAGAATTTTTCTTATATAAAATTAATTTTATATAAATTTGTATATTTATACTATAAAACTCGACTTCTAAATTCTCAACTCTAATTTTAAAAAATTGAACATTATATGCTAAATTTTAAACACTAACCTTAAGTTCTAAATTCTAAACACTAAACCCGTAATACATAAATCCTAATTACACTTAAAATTAAAAAAAAATGCATAAACTAAAATTTACACGGTCTTTTATCAAAGTTTTTCTCAAATTTTATATACAAAATTTATCTATATTATTCTAACATATTTCATTTAGTTTTCGTAACATATTAATCGTATCGACCGTTTAATTTAAATTCGAATAACATAGATTAATAAAAAGCTATACGAGAATATATTTTATGAGTTTAAATCTTGTTAAATTTATTTTTTATTCAAAAAATAACTTATCACGTAATAAATAAAAAAAGTATTTTTTAAAATTAAAAATTTATTTTTAAAAAATTATATATAATTTTTAAATTAAAAATTTACACCTCCATTTTTGACAATTTTGCACCAACCACTTCATTTCAATTGTCCTTCAAAAGACAAAGATGTGTCATAAAATATGTTTTTTTTTCTTTTTTTGAGTAAATCTTTTCTCCACGTCTAGAGAACCGACAAGTATGATGTCTTTTCATGCAGGGAGATTTGGTTGGTGAAATTATTTTATTTGGATTAGGTAAAGTGCTGATTTTTCCTCATTATTAGTTATACCAAATCAAATAATAATAAAAACTAAATTTCTATGATTATATTACTTTTTCAATTAGTTACGATGGTTATTATAAATAGTATTTGTTCAAAAATATATTTTTAATTATTAGATATTAATTACTTATTTGTTATTATAAATATTAGTATTTGAACTTGTGATTAGGGATATTTATCGAGTTAGTCAATCGCGAGTTGGATATTACTCGATTTGTGCTCGTTAAAATTTTTTGTTGCTCGTTAAGCTCGTTAAAATATTTTATTGCTCGATTCGTTGCTCGTTAAGCCCATTAAAAAACTTAACTTATTTTTAACTAAAAATAAAATTTAATAATATCATATAAGGCTTAATATTAAATTAATAAATTTAACCAAAAATATCAAAAAGAGTGTATAAAACATTTTTAAAGTCTAAATTCAAAAGTAACATTTCATATATACCCAAACCAACATATTAAAATTAAAGTAACAATTCACACATTAATAATTATAATTTATATTTATTTTTTAAGTAAAATTATTTTAAAATAATTATTTTAAAATATTTTAAAAAATTAACGAGCTACTCGCGAACTTATTGAGTCGAGTTAGACTTTGTTCGGTTCAACTCGTTAAGGTATCAAGTCGAACTAATCCAAACCGAATATTTATCGAGTTTTGATCGAGTCGAGTTCGAACAACTCACGAGCTGCTCAACTCGTTAAACACCCTATTCATGACCTCTAAAAATAATAATATTTTCCTTAATTATTGAGATAACATAATTTATGGTACAATTATATTGCTAATGAAGTGTGGATTAGATTAAATAATAAAAAACTAAATAATTATACTTCTTAAAATTTTACATTAGTATCTGTATATGGCCAAGGTCTTGTTTCCTCATGGTTCAAAATTTCAACAAAGTGGGACCTGATTGGACCCTAGTACATTTATGAATTATTTCCAAAGGTATGAAAACAAGAAAATTGTGGGACACTTGGCCTAAGGCTAAGGTCCCTTCACCCCTATAAATAGGGCACTTTTGATTGCACCATCGGAAAGCAAAGAGCTCCATCATGACTACAACATACTTGTTAGTGTTGTTACTTGGGGTGGTGGCTCTCACCACTCCATCTTATGGCACCTATGAGTCACCCAACTATGGCAAACCACCCAAACCTGTTTACAACCCTCCATATGGGAAAGAACCACCGACTTATGAACCTAAACCACCCAAACCACCGGTTTATGCACCGCCCAAGAAGGAGGAGCCAAAACCCAAACCACCAGTCTATGAGACCCCAAAGAAACCACCAACGCACGAGCCGAAACCATCAAAGCCACCGGTTTATACTCCACCCAAGGAGGAGCCAAAACCCAAACCACCTGTCTATGAGCCTCCTAAGAAGACACCAACTTATGAGCCTAAACCGCCAAAGCCACCGGTCTATACACCACCCAAGAAGGAGGAGCCAAAACCCAAACCACCTGTCTATGAGCCTCCTAAGAAGACACCAACTTATGAGCCTAAACCGCCAAAGCCACCGGTCTATACTCCACCCAAGAAAGAAGAGCCAAAACCCAAACCACCAGCCTATGAGCCTCCGAAGAAACCACCAACGCACGAGCCTAAACCACCAAAGCCACCGGTCTATACACCACCCAAGAAAGAGGAGCCAAAACCCAAACCTCCCGTCTCTGAGTCTCCAAAGAAGCCTCCGGTGTATGAGCCACCTTATGGTCACTATCCAGGACACCCTCCGGTGGGGAAGCCTTGATTGAAAGGTCCCATCAGCTATCCATACTCAACAACCGAGCTTCTATGGCTAAATAGATAGACGAGTAGACGTAACAATAAGAGCTGATGCATGCAGATTGCAGACTCGTATCAGTTTATGCATGGTGACGCACATTCATGTTTCTAAATGAGAATAGCTCCAGTATCAACTTTTCTTATGTTCAGTACATGCAAAGAGAAATGCTGCAGGGCAGATATATTGTTCTAAAAATATATAAAATAGAAAAGAAAATATTTGTGTTCGACACATAATCATTTGAATAAACTGATAGTTTAAGGTTTAGGGTTTAATTATAATTGACTATAATCAATATTATTACATTTTATAGTTTATATTATCTTAAAAAAGGCTCACCGAATATAAGGTTAATAGATTTATCAACATATCACTCCAGTATGATCGTTCATTGAATGAATTTTTATAAATATATTAAAAAAAACACTTGCATGATGCTTATATAAGCGTATTTTTATTGTTTATTCATTGATATTTGATTCATTAATCGACTAATTTAAATCAAGTTTTGTAGAAGTCTATTGTGAGCGATCCTACAAATATTGTGGGTAATGCTTGAATCTCACACTCTGTATTTATAGAAAACATGGAAGCAATTCGGTTAATTTAAAACTCCTTTTGAATTTTAAATGTGTAACCGACTATATTTAATAAATATAAGAGATTTGATTTTATATTATCTGTTATTAATTCTAATTTTGAATAGATATTATCTGATATCGATTAAAATTTAAAATTTAAATCAAATTTTATATAATTCTTGGATAAATTTTTCTCTACTTTCAACCTATAAATAAGAGGTTTTACTTCTCATTTTTCAATCAGTTAGTTAGAAAAGTTTTATTCTTTCTTTGTGAAATTTGAGTCTTATTCACAGAGGTTTAGTTCTTCCTTTTGGATTAAAGGATCATTGCTGCTATAACTTTGAGTGTACATCGTTTGAGCGAGTGACCGTATTAACCTTCGGGGGACAACCGCCTAAAGCAACGATTACACACATCGGGGAAAATTGTTTCTTTATAATTATTATTTATCAGTGCGACATCCTGTTTTGTATCTACTTAACCAACAAACTTAATTTTTGCATTCACAATGTCAGAATTCGAATATCTGATTTTTCGCTAAGAGACACAACACCTCATCCCGTTAGACAACTATAAAATTTAATATACATATTTTATCCATATTACTTTAACATATATTTTTTTAGTTTTTAGACAATATTCATATCAACCACTTAATTTAAATTCAGATAATGTGAGTAATTATTAGTCATTTTAGATAAATAAAGTAAAACGTTGTTGTATTTTACGAACTCATTTATTATTCAAAAATTAATTTATTACACATAATAAATAAAAAAATATATTTTTAAAATAAAATTGTTTATTATAATAAATTATACACAACTTCTAAAGTCTTTGAGCCACCTATGATGTTAGTTAAATTTTACACCTCCATTTTTGACAATTTTGCACCAACAACTTCATTTCAATTGTCTTTCAAAAGACAACAAGATGTGTCATAAAATATGTTTTTTTCTTCTTCTTCCTTTTCTTTTCTCCACATCTAGAGAACCGACAAGTTGAAAGAGAATATGATGTCTTTTCTTGCATGGAGATCTGGTGGGTGAAATTGTTTTATTTGGATTAACCCTTAAGCCGACTGAAACCATGGGAATTAGGTCAAAGGGATCATTTTTCCTCATGTTTAGTTATACCAAATCCGATAATAATAAAATATAAATCTCTACCATCAACATCGTTTTTGATCCGGATGAAAATGGTTGGACCTATAAAATCTCGTTATAAATTAGAGTCGTCATCACTCGTACTCTCACAACGCCCAAAATTAGTACCTAAAAGGGGTTGTATTGTCTACCAAACTTCAAAGATGAGTTAATAGTATTATTATATAAAAATTAACTATAAAAAATATAAAAATAAGAACATAATATAAACACATACCAAAATAATTTAAATATAAAATTAAACTAAAATAATTCAAAGAAATCAAACTACATAAATTAAAGAATGAATTATAAATTTTACTTTATTATTCTAATAAAATATAATTAAAACTCAATTCATAAATTAATTAATTTAATAAAACTAATTAATTATTAATTCAAGTCTAAACAAAATCTCGTTATAAATTAGAGTCGTCATCACTCGTTCACAACGCCCAAAATTAGTACTTAAAAGGGGTTGTATTGTCTACCAAGCTTCAAAGATGGGTTAATAGCACTATTATATAAAAATTAACTATAAAAAATATAAAAATAAAGAACATAATATAAACACATACCAAAATAATTCAAATATAAAATTAAACTAAAATAATTCAAAGAAATCAAACTACATAAATAAAGAATGAATTATAATTTTTACTTTATTATTCTAATAAAATATAATTAAAACTCAGCTCATAAATTAATTAATTTAATAAAACCAATTGATTATTAAATCAAGTCTAAACAAATTTATTGATTCAATTATTAAATAAATTCATGAATAAAAACCTAATTAAAATGAATTTAAAAGAAAACAGAACCTAAATTTAAAGATTTAAACCTAAACATTTAAATTTTAGAGGACCTTTAATGTAATTTTTTTCTAATTTATATAATTGCCTGAAGTAATTTAAATTTGAAATTAAAATCAGGTGAGCATTTGCTCACTGAAACACGCAATCTTCCTTTTTTATTGGGTCTTCAACGTTCGAAACTTTTTTACATTATTGGTTAAAATTAATTAAAGATAGGATAATCAAATATCTTCTAATTTTTAAAAAAATATTTTTCATTTCCACTTTTTCATTTATTTTAAATACGAAATAAATAAATAAATAAATAAAGGAATAGAGATTCAATACTCATAAATTCGTCGTTAGATTAAATTATCTCTGTGAGATATTAAATCTGATCGCGTTTCAAACTCTTCCACTGTTTCAACCTCGTGAATGTCTCTTTATTTGATGAAACTTGTATGGTAATTACTCGAACTTCTTTTACTAGAATCCTTTTTGCTTTGATTTTTGTAAGCTTTTTCTCTTCTATTTTTTTTTTGTATTTTTCCTAAAGGGTTTGAGGTATTTATAGTGTAGAAATTAAGATTTTATGAGAAATTTGAATTCCAAAAATTTAGAAATTGAATAGGGTTTTTATTTGCTGAATAAGAATTTGAGAGGAGTTCAAACTCCTCTAGGATTTTTATTTTTATTTTTTAATATTTTTTTTATTTTTTTTATTTAGATCATTTTAGATTTTAATTTTTTTAATTTTTAAAATATGTTCGGATTATTTTTAATTTTTAAATTTATTTTTTTTTCAGAATTTTTTAGACTGGATCATTATAATTTTTTTGAATTTTTTTGAAATTTATTTATTTGTATTTTATATTTCTAAATTTTTAATTAATTTTTAATTTTAAATTTATTAGATTAAATTTAATCCCAAAATTTATTCCATACATCTACAATTATATTGTTAATCGAGAGTGGAGTAGATTGTGTAGCTGTGAACTCTATATAAAAAAAATAAATAAAAATATATGATGAAAATTTTACTCTAAAATATTTTAGATTTTAATTTTTTGGGTAAATAAAATTTTTTATTCATCCAAAAAAACTCATATATATATTTTTTATTTATCCAATCGGACAAATCAAACCAAAAATATCTCCTTAAATGACAATCACAATCCTTTAGTATCAATTTCTAAATCTCCCAATAAAGAAAATAATCTTCAAGCAGATGGTCCTGTATCTCTACGCAAGCTCTATAGAAGATACAATTAGTATCTATCTGACAACCCTACCTCACCATTCGTTCTTTAGTAGACAAATAATCCAATATAATCTTTCAAGATATAAAAAAATATCTTGATATGATTAATTTTTTTCACACAATCTGATCTCAAAAAGCTTTTTTCTTTTTATGTCTGAGATTTTCCTAGACTTTCCTAGCTTTAAACTTACCATGCATTTCATGTACCACAAATACACTATCTCTCAACCTCAAAAGTTTTTTCAAACCCAGTTATGGTGTGATTTTATTTTATTTATAATTAAAAATTTATATTTTTAAGTAAATATGAAGATTTAAATTTATATAAAATAAGATAACATGAGTATTTGTGATCATTAAATTAAAATATAAAGATAATTTTAACCCTTAACGTTTATAACTTTTATTGTTTTGGCCTTTATTTTTTAGATAAATTTAACCCTTAACTTATATCTTTTTGACAAATATATTATTTTTTAACTAGCTTAATGACTGAACCGTTAAAAATTTAACGATGATACACACATATATATAGAATATAATTTTAAATGACATGATATGTAACCTATCAAATATATATATATAGGATATAATTTTATTCTAATATAAAATATAAAATAATTAAAACTCAAATAAAATATTAAAAATAATTAATTCTAAAATAAGAGGCTACTAAACACTCTCAATCCTAACTATAATAGAATCAAAATCTTGTCTTAAAAAATATAAACACGATTTGAAATTAATTAACTTTTTAAGATACGATTTTGATTTTATCGTAGTTATGGTTATGAATGTTTAATAGCCTTTTCATTTTAGAATTAATTATTTTTTAATATTTTATTTGAATTTTAATTGTTTTATATTTTATATTGGAATAAAATTATATTCCATATTTTTTTTGAAATTATATATTCTATATATATATGCATGATAGGTTACGTACCATGTCACTTAAAATTATATTCCATATATATGTATCATCGTTAAATTTTAACGGTCCAGTCATCAAGCTAGTTAAAAAATAAGATATTTGTCAAAAAGTTATAGGTTAAGGGCTAACTTTATCTAAAAAAAGAATAAGGGTCAAAATGATAAAAACTATAAACATTAAGAGTTAAAATTATCTTTATGCCTTAAATCAATCAGTGGCGGACCTACTTGAAGCATAGGGTGGGCCTAGGCCCAAATTTTCTAAAATTCAACATTTGCTTTCAATTTTTTAAAATTTTATAAATTAATCCTTAAAATTTTTAAAAATTTATGAATTGTGCTTATCCTAAAATATTTTTTTAGATTTGTCACTGAAACCAATTAATAAATCTCATTTCGGACCTAATTTTCTTCATCAAATAACATTAGTTGTTACGGTTTACAAAAACATCCTATTATACTATTTTTACTTCTTAATATTTATCGGAGCGAGTCCAATACCTTTTATAATATTTTTTAATATACTATTATGATTATACAATAATATTTGTTTATATTTTTTAACAATACACACGTAACTATTCGATCTCGAATCTTTTAAAAAAAATATTATTTTTTTCTACTAGAGTCACTAATTATGTTCACTTATTATACTATTTTAATACTACTAAATGCCAATAATGTTCACTAGATGAAAAAATAGTTTTTAAATCCCTTGTACCAGCAAATTTGAAAGGTAAAAAAGGTATTCAGCCCGACAAAATTAGGCAGAAATGTAAGTCCTAGAAAAAATCTACTATTTTTTTTATTGTAAATGAAATATATAAATTTTATCTTTAAATTTATTTTGATTATTAAAATTTTAAAATTTTAATTTACTCGCTGTATATTTAATGAGAATAAACTTTCTAATAATATATCTTATATAGGAAAATTAAATTTTAAATGTCTAAACTTTAGTGAGTAAATTTAATGTTTTAAAACTTTAATAACTAAAATAAATTTGAGAATAAAATTCAATGATAATTTAAATAATTTATTTTTTGATATATAGATACTACTGTAATTCACTGTATCATTCAAAATCTAAATATATATAGGTACTCATATAATCCAAATATATAAATACTATTATAATTCACTAAAATACTAAACATATAGCTAATTTAGGAAAATTGAATTTTTAATATCTAAATATTTAAACTTTAGTGAGTACATTTAATGTTTTGAAACTTTAATAACTAAAATAGATTTGAGAATAAAATTTAATAATAATTTAATAATTTATTTTATCAATATATAAATACTATTATAATTCACTGTACCATTTAGATTCTAAATATATAAATACTACAGATAAATTTTTTTTACCTCTTTATTATGCCTCCATCTATACTTTAAATTGAAATTTTTAAAAAAATTAAATTTTAAAACTTAACCCTTATTTTTTATGCCCTAAACTCTACCCTTAAAAATACATTCGATTTTTAATTTTATAATCCTTAAACTTGTAATTTAAAGCGAAGAGAGAAACAGAGACACTTGTCCTGAAGTTCATGTCCCTTCACCCCTATAAATAGGGCACTTCCCACTGCACCATGCAAAGCAAAGAGCTCCAACATGTCTCCTACTTACTTGTTGGTGTTGTTACTTGGAGTGGTGGCTCTCACCACTCCCTCCTTGGGTACCTATGACTCACTAAACTCTGGCAAACCACCGGTTTATGCACCACCGCCTCCGCCGAAACCACCAAAGCCACCGGTCTGTACACCACCGCCTCCGAAGAAACCACCAAAGCCACCGGTCTATACACCACCGCCTCCGAAGAAACCACCAACTCATGAGACTAGGGTAGTAATACCCAAGCCGCCACCACCACCACCTCCGCCGAAACCACCAAAGCCACCGGTCTATACACCACCGCCTCCGCCGAAACCACCCAAGCCACCGGTCTATATACCACTGCCTCCGAAGAAACCACCAACTTATGAGCCTAAGTCAGTAGCACCCAAGCTACCACCAAAGATAGAGGAGCCAAAACCCAAACCATCCGTCTCTGAGCCTCCGAAGAAACCACCAACTTATGAGCCTAAGTCAGTAGCACCCAAGCGACCACCAAAGATAGAGGAGCCAAAACCCAAACCATCCGTCTCTGAGCCTCCGAAGAAGCCTCCAACTTATGAGCCTAAGTCAGTACCTAAGCTACAAGTTTATAAGCCTCCGGTGTATGAGCCTCCACCTTACGGTCACTATCCTGGACACCCGCCAGTCGGGAAGCCTTAATTGAAAGGTTTCATCGGCTAGCCATACACAACAACCGAGCTGCTATGGAACAGTACCCCTACAATAAGAGTTGCTCCCGACTCATGTTGTGTTTTCTTGTTTGTCCTGTAGTAATGTTTTTAGTTCATGTCATGATGTTTGATGAGAGACCAGTTGCCATCGAGATGGATGGATTGCCTAGTGTGTATCTTCTGGTTTTTCTATGAGAATTTATCCAAATGTGACAAGTAAAGGGGTGGTTTTATTAAATATTTTCACTAAAAATATTCACTTTCACTAAAAATATAATAGTTATTATAAAAAATTTAATGTTTTTTCTAAGCAGATGCTGGTGTATAAGTAGAGATTAAAACTATCAATCTTGCATATAATTTTATGAATGATTCTGCTTGCATTGATAAGCTATCAATCGTGATGATCGTTATATAAATATTAAATTATTATAAATATAAATATAAATAATATTATAAAATAAATAAGATTTGTATCACAATAACAAAAAAATAATAAAATATGTGACAATATGAGTCTAAAACTAAGAATATTCTTGGTCATTCGTCAAAAATAACATTGTTTATCTCGTTATCCTAAAAAATTCACCATAAAAAATAATACTTAAAAATTTAAAAAAAAAATAGAAAAATTATTAGGTGAAACTTGTTTATCACGTTATCCGTGATTTTAATTAATCAGGAGTACTATTCATCTCAATTTTTTCAAGGTGAATCGTCACCTCTTGCTTACATATAATAGTGGATGAATAATTATTAAATAATTGTTTAAAAATAAACGATCTTAATTAATTGAACTATGAATGATGTAGTGGACATGGTTCACCTACAAAAAAAGAAGAAGATAATAATCATTCTTAGAGATTTGAAGATATACATCTTACATAATTATTATATAACGGTTTATTCGCATTAAATAATATTTATGTTGTGTCAGAAATTTCCAGTTCTTGTCTTGATCATGAAATCGTGTTTGATACATTTACCTACCAAGATTCCATCTTAATAAATACTTAGAGGTTTGAATTAGTAACTAAGATTAGTGTCCATGTCAGACGGTAGGACATATGTACCTACAAATGTTAAATCTTTGAAATAATCTTGTATTAAAAACCTATGTAATCTGGGTGGGTCTAAAAAAGCTTCTTAAAAAACCCTTTAATAGGCAGCAATAGATAATCGGTTTCAGTGGTTATCACAGCTTTTGATCCTTTACCATCATTAAACCGATATTCGATAAGTTTCGAGTTTGAATATCAATGCCTTTATAACAAAGAAATTTGAATTATCATATGAATTCATGTGTTTCATGCTTATATGAACTCATATTCGGATATAAACCGAATAAAATCTGTGACGGTACATATCCGTATCCGATATTAATCTGAATAGCAGGATTTCTAAACTGATGCATAGAGTCGCCAATCCCTCTTTTATTACACCAAAAAAAACATATCTGAACCCGAATTTCGATTTCTTATCTGCAGGATTTAATATTTTGCATGAACATATTAATGTTTCATCCATACTCATCATGGCAGCAGCATTGTCGAACTATCTGCAGAAATTTGGTGCTGAAAACATGGTTACAAGTTTCCTATCGGCGAAGAACTCGTATCCGGCTTCGACGACCTGAAATCAAGTGTATAGATTCGATTTAACGAGATAAAAGAACCCGAAACCAGTGACAGATTCAGAAAATTTTGTTAGGGTGGGCACAATTAAATTAATACACATATTTTAAAGACAGAAATATTAATTACCTCCATATATAGGGAAATAAGGTATCCTATCTAAAAAATTTTGAATATACGATATTACGAAAAAATTAATCAATTACAACAATATCTACAGTGTCAAAGAGAGAATGCCACTTTCTCTTGGCGTTCTCCATTTTAAACTAATTACCTCCATAGGTAATTGATCATCATTGAGAAATCAGTTTATTAATAAATTACCTCCATAGGTATTTACATCATCATTGAGAAATCAGTTTATTGATAAATTATCTCCACCAGTAATTACATCATCATCTGAAATAAATTAATTTAAAATGAAAAACGTCAAGAGTAAGTGACATTCACCCCTTGACACTATAGAAATTGCCGTAATTGACTAATTTTCTCACGTAACACCATATATTCAAAAAAATTGAGTGGAATACCTTATTCCTCAAAATATTGTTATTGAGTTTATTTTGTTATTTGGGTTGGAAAATGAGAATAGTTATTGGGTTTGGGTGTAGAGTTGATTTGGAGCTCAATTAAATAAATTTTAGGTTTTAATTTTAGTTTAACTTGGTGATTTAAATTCTGAATTGGATAAAAATAATGGCGCCGGTTAATTCAAGGTGGACATCAATTATATTTAGAGCATATAAAATAAATATTTATCAAGTCAAATTTAAATTCCAGGCCCACCCTCGACCTACAATAGATCCACCACTGCCCGAAACTATAACCATTTATAGTCCAAATGATTCTATGAGACCTGCATATGAACCTGTTGTGCCCGGCATATTAAATCAAGATCAAGCCTCTTGAGACAATCACCCTATCAGCACCAAATATGTATGAAACTCCCCTGTCATTAGTCCCCCAGCCTTGAATGTCTTACAAGGATCAGACCATAGGAGGTGGCATAGTAAGCCGGATTCCGGGACATCCGTAGGTCGCTTTAACTTTCTAATCGATCGGATTCCGGGACAGTCCACCATGCATGCAGCGTATTTTTTCTTGTATCAGGGCTGCATTAGTGAGGCAGTTGGAAGTTGAAACAACCGGTGAACACTTTCCAGAGCTGGATGTTGAACCTTCGGTTGCAGTCGTCGTAGAAACCGTAGATACGGTTCACCGACGCGCATTTGAGGTTTCCCCTGAGAAGAAATAAGTTCTCTGGATACTTGATTTTGTATGCAAGGAGAAGGCATATTGTTTCGAGGCTTTGCTTTCCCTGGTCTACGTGAACGCGGAGGGAAGCCTATTTCGGTACATATTACTTCAAATTTAGAACATTTTTCAGTGACAAAACACACAAGTGTCACAAGTACTTTCCAATGTTCAAACACATTAACAGGAAGCAACCCACTTTAAAAAGAATATCTTTTTATTTAGTTATTACCGGTACATATTACACTATAATTCTATCGTGTTATATTTATATATATTGATAGGTATCATAAATATCAAAGGTTGAACTAATTGAATTATTTTAAATTTAAAACAAAATATAAAATATAATAAAACCAAAGGGGTATAACAGGAGAGATTATATCATGTACTCGGGTCGCCACGTCATCTGTGATCGCTAATTAATAGAAATCAGTCATTCCACCACATGGAAAAAATAATGGAGATTCATTGGTAAGAAAAAATGAGTTGGAAGTAGGGATGACAATATAATCTGAATCCGATTTGATTCGAAGAAAAAAATTTGATCCAAATTCGATTAAAAAGTCTGAATTCAAACCAAATATTCGAGTCCTAATAGGAGGTGGATCGGATATGGATATTGTCATGATCCGATCCGAATTCAGTTTGAATCTATATCTGATATGGTTTCGATCCATATATAAATTCTAACAAAATTATTTAAAAATTTTAAATTTAAAAAGTTTGAGTTGTTACTTTAATTTATTTTATATTGGATTATAATATTTGTTGAGATTTATTTGCGCTATAAATTTAAAAATATTTGTTTGATAAAAAATAGTTTTTTTCATTTAAAGATATTTATTTAAGTTGTTACTTTAAAAAATAATTGGATTTGAATTTGGATTTTAGATATTTTATTGGATTAGATTTAGATTTATCTAAATGTATTTGGTTTCGGACTTGAATTTTTTTGAAAGTTTGACTATTATTAACTGGATTGGACTTGAATTTTATAAAGTCCGATATAAGTCTGATCCATTATCATCCATGCTTGAAAGATAATGGTAAAATGAATGATTATAATTGAATAAGACTGTGACTGATGTGATAATCCAGACCCATAATATACTTTATCGTGTAGCCGTGAATATGCTCGTCTACAAATATAGTAAAAAACACTCGCAACATGGATTTAACAAAATTTTATGGATAAAATTTTGATACACGGGTTTTGTAAAATTAATTTTATATAAATTTTTATATTAATACTATAAAACTTGAATTCTAAATTCTCAATCCTTACTTTATAAAATTAAACAATACTATATTTTAAATTCTAAACACTAACTTTAAGTTTTAAACTGTAAACCCTAAACTCTTAATATATAAATCCTAATTACACCTAAAATTGAAAACTTTGTGTAAACTAAAATTTATATGATCTTTTATCAATTTTTCTCAAATTTTATATACAAAAGTTATCTATATTATTCTAACATGTTTCATTTAGTTTCCATAACATATTAATCGTATCGACTATTTAATTTAAATTCGAATAACGTAGACTAACAAAAAAGTATATGAAAATATATTTTATGAGTTTAAATCTTGTTAAATTTATTTTTTATTCAAAAAATGTATATAATAAATAAAAAATATTTTTTAATTAAAAAATTATTTTAATAAATTATCTCTAATTTCTGAAGTCTTTGAGCCACCGCCTCTAGGGAACCGACAAGTCCAAAGAGATTATGATGTCTTTTCTTGCATTGGAGATTTGGTTGGTGAAGTTGTTTTGTTTGGATATTAACACTTCAGCAGACTGAAACCATGGGAATTAGGTCAAAGGGATCATTTTTCCTCATTTTTAGTTATACCAAATCAAATAATAATAAAATTTAAATTTCTAATTGTAAGTGGAGAGTGGAGTAGATTGTGTAGCTGTAAACTCTGTAAAAGAAAATAAATAAAAATATATGATGAAATTTTACTTTAAAATATTTTAGATTTTAATTTTTTGGGTAAATAAAAAATTTATTCATCCAAAAAAAACTCATATAATTTTTTTATTTTTCCAGTCGAAGAAATCAAACCAAAAATATCTTCTTAGATAACAATCACAATCCTTTAGTATCAGCTTCTAAATCTCTCAATAAAAAAAAAATAATCTCCAAACAGATGGTTCTGTATCTCCACGTTAGCCTTATAGAGGATGCAATTAATATCTATCTGACAATCCTACCTCACCATTCGCTCTTTTTAGTTAATCCAATATAATCCGTCAAGATATAAAAGAATATCTTGATATAATTAATTTTTTTTACACAACTTGATCTTAAAAAAAAAATTCTTCTTATGCCTGAGATGTTTCCCGATTCTCCTAGCTTCAAACTTCTCATGCATTTCCTCTAATTAAGCATATGTTATATTGATGTATAAGTAGACATATGCTACTGCACAAAATGTGATCTAATCATATTAAATCGTTATCTTTTAGAAAGAGAATGAATGGTGATCAGCGTTACATAAATATAAATATAAATAATATTATAAAATAAATAAAATTTGTATCACAATAACAAATAAAAAATAACAAAATATGCGAGAATATGGGTCGAAAACTAAGAACATTCTTGGTCATGTTAGAAAGCATAGAAAATAAATGGAAGAAAGGAGAAATTTTATTGATCAAAAGCCTGAGTACATTAAGAGTAAACAGTTCTATTTATAGTTGAATGGCTAAGAATGTAACAATGAAAGCTGGTAGAAGATGAGTGGAAACTGGTAGAAGCAAAGCCGTTAGTTCTGGCGCCAAACTGATCTCACTGCAACTAGGGTGGTTGCACTTTCTGTTAGTAGGTTTAACATTTTCCCAGCTTTCTAGTTCCTAGGGAGTGCTTCAAATTTGTCAATCACCATGAGTTTTCGTCTACAATCATCAAACTTAGTCACTGGTAGAGGCTTTGTAAGTGTGTCTGCAATCTGGCTATCTGCTGGAACATGGTTAACTTGTAACTCTTGTGCTGCCACTTTTTCCCTGACAAAGTGCAAGTCTAGTTCAATATGCTTGGTCTTGGCATGGAGTATGGGGTTGGCTGCCATAGCCACCGTACTGGTGTTATCACACCAGATTCGTGGAACATCTTTTAAAGGGACTCCCATTTCAGACAATACTGCTTTAATCCATGTGACTTCAGCTGTTGTGTCTGCCATGGCACGATATTCTGCCTCGGCCGTGGATCTGGACACAGCTCTTTACTTCTTAGAGCTCCATGTGAGTAAATGACTCCCATTAAAGATACAAAACCCAGAGATGGATCGACGATCATCACTGTCCCCTCCCCAATCAGCATTTGTGAACGCAATGATGCTCATAGAGCCTGGAAGTTGATCAGGGAACCAAAGACCATAGTCTAAGGTTCCTCGAAGATATCTTAGTATGCGTTTAACAGCAAGCCAGTGACTTTGTTTCGGATCTTGAAGAAATTAAGCAGTCTTATTTATAGCAAAGGAAATGTCAGGTCGAGTGTGGGAGATGTATTGCAAAGCTCCCACGACACTCCTGTATAGTTGAATACTATCAGCTGGATCACAATCCACTTTATTGAGCTTGCAGTTGGAAGCCATGGGTGTGCTGGATCCATTTGAATCAAGCAACTGCACCTTCAGCAGAAGTTCAGAAATGAACTTCTTTTGTGAGAGGAACAGTCCAGTTTCAGATCGAATGACCTCAATGCCCAAGAAAAATTTAATATCCCCAAGGTCTTTAAGAGAGAATTTGATGTGTAACTTTTGTATGATTTGATCGATCAAGCATGTAGAACTCCCAGTGATGAGAATGTCATCCACGTACACAACAAGATATACAACATGTTTGTCATCTTTTAATACAAACAAGGAGGAATCAGCTTTTGAAGATACAAATCCAAGCTGACATAAAAAATCTTTGAGCTTAAGAAACCAATTTCTAAGCGCCTGTCTGAGTCCATATAGAGCTTTCTTGAGCTTGCACACTGTATTAGCTCCTCCTTGTTTAAAACCAGGTACTTGCTACATGTACACGTCCTCCTCCAACTCACCTTTCAAGAAGGCATTGTTGACATCAACTTGTCTAACTTGCCATTTGTTAGACACAGCAACAGAGAGAAGAATATTAACTGTTGCAAACCTTACTACTGGACTATATGTATCAAGAAAATCATATCCAGGTATTTGTGCATACCCTTTGGCCACGAGCCTTGCTTTGAGCCTCTCAATCGAACCATCTGCATGCCTTTTAATTCGAAACAGCCACTTACAACCTATTGCCTTCCTTTCTTTTGGAAGTTCGACCAATTCCCAAGTCCCATTACTTAAGAGAGCCTCATATTCAGCCATTACTGCTAGTTTCCAATCTTCATCTTCCAAGGCTTCTTGAATTGTATCAGGGGTCTTTTCAGTTGTACATTGTAGACCTTAGGCTTCACAATACCATCTTTGCGTCTCGTAATCATGGGGTGCGTATTAATGCATGGTTTATTCCTTCGAGATGGAACATGAGTAGCGTCTGTAGACGAGAGCGGAATAGCTGACATTTGAGGAAGAACCTGTTGCTGCTCATTATTTTGCATGTTGGCCGAATGCTGAGGAGCTTGTTGCGTATTCTGCTGTGAATTTTCAACATCCACTAAGTTTTCTTGCGTGTGCTCATCATGCATGCTTGCACTGTGCTCATGATCAATAGGAGGACTGTGTTGTGGAGAATCTTCATCGGCCTCGACGGCATTTTGTTCTGGCATAGCATGAGTGGGATCTTCTGGTGTATGTGTTGCCCTAGTAGTTTCAGAAGCTGCTGGAATATCACCAGTTATTGAAATAGGTGGCGATTGCTGAGACGTATGACTTTGCTGAACAGGAATTGATGCTGATCGAAACTCGTGAGCACCCTCTTGTGTACCTGAATGCACTTGTGCAAAAGGAAATATGGTTTCATTAAAAGTAATATTGCGAGAAATAAAAATTCTACCACTTTGATCCATACACAAATACCCCTGATGAGAGGTCGAATATCCCATGAAGGTGCAAGCTTTGGACCTGAACTCCAGCTTGTGATTGTTGTAGGGCCTTGTATGAGGGAAACATTGACAACCAAAGACTTTAAGAAATGTGTAATCTGGTGGCGTGCCATGAAGCTTATGAAGAGGTGAAAGGTTGTCCAAGCCTTTTGAGGGCAGCCTGTTAATGAGAAATGTGGAGCACAGAACCGCATATGACCAGTATTTCAGAGGCAAGGAGGCTTGAGCTAAGAGTGTCAAGGTTGTTTCCACAACGTGCCTATGTTTCCTTTCAACTACGCCGTTTTGTTGCGAGGTGTGAGGACACGATTTTCTCACCTTAATGCCAGATTTAGCTGCTACCATGTCTAACTAAACTCTCCTCCATTGTTAGTTTGAACGGCCATTATGGAAGTCTGAAATTGAGTTTTCACCATAGCTTCAAATGTTTGAAAGACAAAGCTTACTTCATGTTTGTGCTTGAGCAAATACAACCAAGTACTTCTAGAGTACATATCCACAAAGATGACAAAATATCGAAATCCATTAGAAAGGATTGGAGCAGAGCCCCATACATCGATTTCTACCAACTCAAAAGGTTTGGTGTACACAGTTTGAGAAGCAACAAAAGGTAAAACATGGCTTTTGCCAAGTTGACATGCCTCACACAAAATTGTTTTATCAACAGGAACTAACTCTTTTATTGTTTTAACTGTTGTAGCAGCAAGATGTCCAAGTCTTCTGTGCCAGAGCCAATAGGCATCATCATTCTTCATTGTAGTATGGTGAACTGCAGCCGACTTTAGAGAAGGAAGCACAAAGCTGTATAAGCCTCCATCAAACTCTCCTTGATGCAGAATCTCCTTAGTGCCAGAATCCTTAATGTAGCAACAATTAGCATGAAACTCAAAGAAAACATTGTTATCATGAGCACACTTAGCTACAGACATAAGATTTTTGTTGATTTTCGGAACACAAAGAATTTGATCTAAGTGAAGAGTATCATTTGCTGAAGGTTTTAGAACTGTGCTACCAACAAGAGTTATTTGCAAAGAGGAATCATCACCCAAGTATACTTTGTTCTTACCAGTGTAAGGAGTTTTGTTTTGCATGACAGTTGCATCATTAGTCACGTGATGCGTGGCTCCTGAATCTGGGAACCATTTGGCATATGCGAGGGGACCTTCCATGGTTAAGGCATTAACCTGTATGTCTTCTTCTTGAAATGTGTCTTGTGAATCTTGAATATCAATAGGCACATAACTCGTCTCGGGTGGATTAGGTGAACAGCAAAAACAGGTATTTACCTGAGCAGGTTGAGTGGCGGGAGATTGCCTGGACTACTGTGCAATACCTTTGAAATTTTGGTCGAACCTGTACTAACAACGATCGACCAAATGACCTAATTTACCACATAACTGACATTGTGGTTTAGATCTTCCCTTGTACCTTCCCCCATTGTTGGAGATATTGTTGGAGGACCTCACATGAAATGCTTGATCTTGACCTTGACTATGTAAAGCGACATGAGTGTATTTGATGCCAACAGGAGCTCTAATAGAATCATCCATCCTAGTTTCGGCATCCACAAGAATAGACACAATATTGTCTACTGTGTATGACGCTTTACTCGCCGTAACAGCAGCAATGGAGGGCTCATATTCAATCGGCAAGCCATTGAGAATTGTTGCGATATGCTCAACCTCAGAAATCGGACTCCCACAAGAGGCTAAAAGATCACACGTTTTCTTTATTGCCATAGTGTATTCCGTGATGGTTTGGGTACCTTTTTTCAACGATCAGAGCCTGCAATGTAGATTCATAACTTTCGTTGTATATAGGCTGGAGTATTTGGTGGTGATTGATGTCCATACACCATAAGTGGTGTCTGCCCCTACAAGATGAGGAAGAATATGTGGGCTAACCGTGGAAAGAAGCCATGAGGCTAATGAACTATCTTGTTTCACAAACTGCAAGTAGCGAGGATTAACAATTTCTTCATCAGCGCGATTCCTAGCAACACATGGTGGTGCGACGATGGATCCATCCAGGTAACCTTCAAGTCCCAGACCTCTAATAGTGAGAATAACCTGTTGTTTCCAAAGCAGATAGTTGGTTTCTGTGAGACATACATTGACCTTTTTATTGGAGAAGGTCGAAGGCTCAAGAAGCAAATCTTCATCGACTACAGGAAGTGGTACTTCGGTGGTTGCCATGACTGGAGGAAGGAAGAAGACGACAAGAATCACCAGGATCTTCACACAGCGACTGATACCATGTTTGAAAGCATAGAAAATAGATGGAAGAAAGGAGAAATTTTATTGATCAAAAGCCTGAGTACATTAAGAGTAAACAGTTCTATTTATAGTTGAATGGCTAAGAATGTAACAATGGAAGCTGGTAGAAGATGAGTGGAAACTGGTAGAAGCAAAGCCGTTAGTTCTGGCGCCAAACTGATCTCACTGCAACTAGGGTGGTTGCACTTTCTGTTAGTAGGTTTAACAGGTCATACGTCAAAAATAACATTATTTATTTCATTATCTGTTAAAAATCTACCGTAAAAAATAACACACTTAAAAAATTTAAAGAAAGATTTTAGGAAAAATTATTAGGTGAATCTTATTCATTACGTCATTCGTGATCTCAATTAATCAAAACCATTCATTTCAATTTTTTAAGGTGAATTATCACCTCTTGACTACATGTTATGAGATAGTTATTTAAAGATAAATGATTTTTATTAATTAAACTATAAATGATATGGTGGACATGGTTCACCTGAGAAAAAAACTATAGTAATCATTTTTAGAGATTTGAAGGTATACATCTTACATAATTATTATATGACGGCTTATTGAATGAATAAAATATGCATATATCGAAGATTTGTCACTGTATTGAGCCTTTGAGCTTACAACCAGGGACGGAACTAAGTGAAAGTGAAACTGTAGTGGGCAATCATCTTCTAATCTCGAAGATTTTTTTTCTTTTTCTTTTCTTTTTTTATTTTTTTTTATAAATTTATCTTCCTATTTCTAAATATTTATGTTTTGTCCCCCTTCAACTTTAAATCATGGCTCTGTCCCTGTTTACATTGATGTCTCATTTTTTAAAAAGGTTTAAACAAGTTCGTTTAAGAGGTAGTTTTAGGGCGAATCAAAAAATTAAGCCTCTAATTAGGGTAGGGATAACGATGGGCGAAGCCAATTGAGTTTTTGACTGTCCTAAACTTGATTTTAAAAATAAATTAATATACCTGAATTCGTCTCGACTCGATTTTTAATATTTTATATTCCGACCGACTCTATACAACATAATAAAAAATTTGATCTCGATCAGTCCTTGCTATTTTAATAATAAAACAAAATTAACTTACTCCAAAAAATAAAAATATTAAAAATATTTTAAGTTAAATATTTTAAACCCTAAACTCATTCATAATCTGACCCCAAAAAATCTAAATATTTATCGGTCTCGAATGACTAGATCGGGTCAAGATCCGTTAAGGACAAATATTATTATCGTCCTATAAAGATTTAAATTAAACCCCCAAAGTCGCTAGTATAAATATTAAAAAAATTAGCCTAATAATAAATATTTAAAAATAATTAAACCAAATAATAAACACTTTAAATGTTATTCTTACTATATTTAATTAAATTTGACCAAGGATTGACTATTGAACTACTCCATAAATTTGTTCTAGACAATGAATACAATAATTTTTTATGTTAAGTATGAGCAGTTGAAATTATTACAAAGAAAAATACTTGCTAAATGACAGAAGTATTGTAAAAATATATTTTTATATATTATTTTATAAATTATTGATATTTTTATAATAAAAATAAAGTTAGATCTATTAAAATTTGACTTTGAATAATAATTTATTTTTTAGATTAGAAATTAAAATTGAGAGTAGAAAGCTTTGATTTTGCATAGTGAAAAAAATAAAAAAACATTAAAGTCGGTGGTAGGGGTGAATATTCGATTGAGTCAAGTCGAGTCGAGTCAAAAAATTTCGAGTTTACGAGTTATATTTTAACTCAAACTTTATTTGAAATTTTTTCGGTTCGAGTCGAGTTTAAGAAATTTGAGTCGAGTCGAATCGAATCGAGTTTTCGAGTTCCAATAAATATTTATTTATAATTATTTATCATATTATAGTATGATTTGATTTCAATTTAAACGACTTTCTCTAATCATATAAGATATTTATCTATATATTTTTTTATATGTAACGACATTTTTTTATATTTTTATATATCAATGTATATATATCATGAAAAATTGATAGATTCATTTTAAACTTAAAAATTAATCATTTAATTATTAAAATTTCGAGTTATTCGAATTTCCATTTTACAACTCGAACTTTATTTAAAATTTTTTCGAGTCGAGTCAAAACAAGTCGAGTATTTTCGCCTCAAGTCGAGTCGAGTTATTCGGTTTTTTCAAGTCGAGTCGAGTTTTGCTCAGCCCTAGTCGTTGGCAAGAAACTTTGGCTTTAAATAGTGTTTTTATTTTTTTATCTAATCATTATTTATAGTTGAATTCTATTGAATTCGACTTTGCTGACATGTTCAAAGTACAATACTTTAAATAATTTATAAATATAATATTATAGAAAAAAATTTAAATAACAATATTTATGAAATTTAACCGAAAAATACTACATCAACTCAAAAGAATTATTAGCTCATCTATTGTCCTAAACTACAAGTAAAACAATTATTTTGTTTTTCACCGACAGACACGTCTAGAGACATGCATGTCTAGGTTTGGTGATGAGGTATACGATGACGAGGAAGAATTAGTTAATAGTGATTATAGTAATATCTGGACATTTGATCGTTTAATTACTTTATTGATATTAGTAGTGCTCGAACGCTTGAGCTTTAAAAATAATAATCGTTTATTTAATCACTTGGGCTAGAGGGTTCGTGCAACTAAGATTTTTTTTTTTAATTTTTTTTAAATTGATAAACTTTTACATTTTTTAATGTTAGTATCATTTATTTATGTACCTTCATTCAACGGTCCAAAAAAGATATAAAACTTTTAAATTTTGTATATTTTAAGAGGATCCTCTCTCTATATACTTTATGTAAAATTCATTTAGTTTTAATTCATGATCAACGAATGAGTGAAACTATTTCGTATATCTATTTTACTCATTCAATGGTTATGAATTAGTGTACAACTGAATGAGTTTTACACCATGTAAGTGAATCATATCTTATATATGAGAGTTGTCTAATATTTATGATTTTAGAATATTTAATTCATAAATATATTTAGAAATAAATTTATTTTTATTTGAAAATTACATGAATGTTATTATCTTAGTTGATTTTGAACATGTGCAATAGATGTGACCGTACAAGTCCATAAAAGAGGGTCCAAAGTAAGTTCTTAAATATATATCGAACGATCCCCCTCAAAAAAATAAATAAATAACCACGTCATTCGCAGTTTATTTAATCAGGGTCGTTTATATTTAAGTAACTACCTGATAATTATCCAGTAGAAAAAAATGATAATTCACCTTAAAAAATATGAGATAAATGATTCTGGTTGATTTGGATCACGAATAACGTAATCAAACTTCTATTTAATGTGGCCCAATTTAATATTAAAGTTGATGAATAAAATTGTATAGTAAGATTATGGTTTAAATTGTTATTAAAATATTAATAGGTTGGTTCCGGCGATATTTAGTTTAATATTGTTTAAATGCCTCGAGTTTAGAATCTTTTATATACATAGATTTTTTTAAACAATTCGTCCACTAAAATAATGTGTACAATGTCGATCGATTCGAATTAATCAAAGTTAAACTTAAAAAAAAAAAGATAATAAAAAAATATTATTAAGTTAAATTTTTTGAAAATTTTTATCATCAATTTCTAAAATAGTGATTAAAAATTATTAATTGATAATATCATGTATCTACTAAATTATGAGTACAATACTTACTAAAACAGATATTAATATAACCACTGTAGCTGAATAAAAAAAATGAGTAGAATACTTTCTTTCTCTTTAGAGTGGTAAATCCGTTAAATTATTTTTGGAGCTAATTTACATTTTTGGAATAGAAATTTGATTTTTAAATTTAAATTAATATGTATTTTGTTAGTTAATTTGAATAAAAATTTTATGTCTCTCTTTGATGTTTTATCCTATATTTAACATTAAAAAATAAATTTTAAGTACTGATCTTAAATTTTAAATCTTAAATCATAAATAATAAGCCCTAAAAAAAATACTCCTACCCAATTTAATAAACTCTAACCTTACACCTTAATACGAATCATCTTACCTCAATGATCAAGGAAATAATTATTGTTCTTGGAGGTCATATGTTCTAGTACCGGTAATATAAAATTGCCTACTAAATTTAGAATTTATTTTTTATAATTATTTATTTAATGGTTCAATGGATTTTTTTGTTTTATAAATGTCTATGAATTTTCGGTTTAGATTTTATGATTTGAGTTTATCGTGCGTAATCTGTACAAATATATTCTATCTATTGTTGTAAATTACAAATGAAGGTTCTAAAAAAATTAAGGCTAAAATATATTACTAAAACTAATATATATATATATATATATTATTTTTTAGTATTTGATTTACCATTCACCAAGTTGTAGCAGCTTGATCTGAAGTAGTGAGGAGTTGCTCCAAAAAATCAGCCCCTAAATCCTCAAACACCACCGTATTGTTTATCCTCACGCCGCCGCCGCTGCCACCGTCTCTTTTTTTCTTGTTTCTGCTCATCATTTTCCTCTTCATGGAGTGTTTTCTCTTCAACTCCACCACCGGCGAACACCCTTCATCTTGGCTGCACTCCATTTCCCTGAGTGATTCCCTCACTTTCTCCACAGGAAAGTTGAGTATCGCCGCGGAGCCTCTCATCGCGAACGCCGCCTCATCGTAAGCCATAGCTGCTGCTTCCGCACTATCGAATGTTCCAAGCCAAACCCTTATACCATTTCTGGTTGAATCCCTTATCTCTGCTGCAAACTTCCCCCACGGCCGCCGTCTCACGCCTCGATACGCCTTCTCTTTCGTCGGGATTTCGGTCTCCATTGAACTAACCTCTGGTGTTTCTTGTTTAACCTCAGCTAGTAACCCGTATAAAAGCATCTCCTCTGAGTCATTTTCGTTGAAAGGAAGAGAATTATGATCCATCGGGAAAAACTCCGGCGACCCGAACGAAGATTCCGATGAAGAATTCGAATTCGGAGAGTGAAAAGGGAAGGAATCCATTGATTTCTACTTACTCTGTTAAGCGTCGAGAGGCAGAGCAGAGGACCCTTTTATAAACCAGAGGAATCGAAGGGGTTCAAATGTAAGTAAGAAAAAAAATACAAGTGGCAAAGGATGCTGACATGGCATTGATGATTCTTCTTCGGGAGGAAAAATTATATCATGGGTTAGTCTCACCACCTGTCCATAAGACCAACCAATAAAAACTGCCAATTTCATCAATTTTTCTCATAATTTTTTCCCAAGTGAATCTTCACTTGGAAAATTAAAAAAATAATGAGGTAGACAGTTTCTATTGGTTGGTCCCATGGATGACGTGGTGAAACTGACCCATGATATAATTTTTCCTTGGAAGAGATAATTAGACCATGAATGACGTGGTGAACATGATTCACCTAATAATTTTTCTTTTTTAGTCCTACTAGTTAGGTTAAATGAACACGTGGGTCAATTCCAGCGTGACGGCCAAAAGACAGAGCAAGTGACGTGGGTGAATGACATCACCTTTTGTTGGATGTGATGCTAGCATGGGGACCACTGTCCACTTGTCATACTATGTCACAACTCATTAGATAACAATGTTATTATAGTACTATATTATATAACCATTTAAATTTTATTTTACTATGTAATCTTATGTTACTGATTAAATGCGTGAACCTTTTAGTTCAAGTGATTAAAGAAACTATTGTTATTTTTAGAAGTTACGGGTTCGAATACCAGTGATATCAGTAGAGTAATCAAACAATATATAATTAAAAAAACATCTGATGTTAAAACGACAAGTATAAAGATTTGAAGTTACCTTTATATTTAAGATTGTTCAATGAATTGGGGCAAACATCCAAGGAATAGGGGCTCCATGATTTGACAGAACAAAATGAGAAGTCTCAATTTGGAATAAATACTTCTCTTTTTTTTTTGGAAAATTTTAATAATTAGTGAATCCATACGTATTATATATTGTTATAGAAATTTATTTAAATTAATAATTTGTATAACAATATTAAGTTTTACTATTAAAATTGAATAAAAACTCGAATAGTTTCAGATTTTTTAAACTCAATTTGACTCAAAAATATTTTAAATTTAAATTATAAAAGATAACTCATCAATTTGATTAACTTAAAATTTTTTAATTTCATCGAACATTTATCCTTACTTGCTCTTCGATGAAGAGAAACATTTTATGTAAAAATAATTTTAAAAATTTATTTTGATTTATATTAATATACACGTGATGAAAAAATAAAAATTTTTATAAGTATATTAGTTTTAGGGTTTAGGGGTTTAGTTTAGAGTTTGTTTTTAAAGTGTTTAAAATTTATGATTTGCGATTAGAATTTATTTAAGGCGATATGATTAAGAAATTAAGTTTAACATGTAAACTATAAATCTTAACCTTAAACCCTAAATTATAACACATCATCTAAATTCAAAATCCTTAAATTATGGATTATAAATTAAATCCTTAAACTATAAAATTTCATTTTAATATAACACAACCTTTAAATTTTATATTATAACCCAATCTTTAACCATAAATTTTACATGTTTTAGGATTGTTGGACAGGGAAATGGATGGCTGAGATTAAATTTCGTACTTTACAACCATCAAATGATTCGAAAAACGTGTAAAGCTGAAAGATTTTTACATCGTGTAATTGAATTCTATCCCTACATACATATAGTTAGGGATGACAATTGGACGGGGTGAGGCGGGTTTTTGGCCGCTACAACCTGACCTGAAAATAAACTAACATACCCAAACTCATCCTAATCTGATTTTCAATATATTTTATCATGATTTGATCTAACGTAATAAAATATACGATTCTATTATTTTAATGAAAAACTCAACCAAATTCAACCCGATCCGAATAATAAATTATACTATTTATATCACTTTTATATAAACAAAGTTCAGTCTAGTTTGATTCATTTAAAAAAATAGATTATACTATTTATATCACATAAATTAAACATATAAATATTATAATTTAAACATTAAAAAAACAATAACATATTTACATTTTAAAAATAATTAATAAAAATAATGTCTAAAATTTTTAAACATTAGCTTAAAATAAAAAAATATTTTTAAAAAATAATGTGGATGTTAACTATTTACAAATAGAAAATTCTATGACGGGCATCGAACACCGCTGAACACCGTTAATGATGAACATTGATGAACACTGTTAAACTAATTAATAAAGATTAAAAACTTTAAGGACTCAATATATAAACATAAATTATTTAAAATAATTTTTTATTAAATTACTTTCTATATATATATTTAAAATAATTGAATAAAAAACTAATTTAAATTAATTTTTAAAAATAAAAAATCCTAAACTCTAAACCCTAAAATCAAAATCCAAAACCTAAATCACTAAACATTAAACTACAAACTCTAAAATATAAAATCTAAAAACCCTAAATCTAAAAACATAAACCCTAAAAATACTTAACACTAAACACTAAATCTAAATTTTAAAATCCTAAACCCTAAAATAAACAAAACCCCTAAACATAAAACTCTAAAATCATAAATCTTAAATTAATTTTGGGCTTCAAGTTTAGGGTTTGTATTTTTAGAGTTTCAATTTTTATTTTAGGGTTTAGATTATGGTTAGATTTTTAGATTTTGGGGTTTTATTATTTTAGGGTTTGGAACTTATGATTTAGTGTTTTGGATTTTAAGATTTAATGTTTAGTATGTTTAGCTTTTGAGTTAGGGTTTTAGGTTTTTATTTAATATTTTTTATTTTTAAATTAAAAATAATTTAAATAAATATTTTTAAAAAATTAAAATATAATATATAATTTATTTAAAATTTTATTTTAAATAATTTGAAATTATATGTTTAGTCCTTAAAATTTTAAATTTTTATTAATTAATTTAATAGTGTTCAGCGGTGTTCATCGTTATTGGTGTTCAGCAATATTCGACACACCCGATAGACTTATCCTTACAAATATGAGTAGAATTGGACAAACTTGATATCTGCATAACAGACATGATTAGGCTGATTCTATATCTTTTCACATTTTATTGTTATAATTACATATATAATTATTGAATTATTTATTTTTAATTTCAATTAATAATTTTAAATTATTTTATAAATATACTTTTACATGTGCAATTCAATTATATTTATACAAAAATATACTTTTTATTAAAAATAAAAATATTTTAAATCAAATCAAATTAAAATTATAACTAAATTAATAAAAGAATGTAAGTAATAAGTATTAAATATATAATTAGTAAAATATATTTAATTATCAACATCTCTATTACTTAAATAATATCATTTAAATAATTAAATAATTTAATTGATATAATTAATAGTTTAATATTCTAAATATAATCAATTCTATAATCAAGCGATTATAAAGACGATTTATCAAAAGCACGAGTCATCTAACTTTAATAGCTAAAAGAACTGTTATTTGTTTTTAAAGATCACGATTTAAGCACCAATAATGTTAGTATACTGATTGAGCGATCAATATTCAATACTTACGAGTATATATTAGAATAAATACTAATATAATCATCGTATCTGAGTAAAAAACATGTCTATCAAAAGAATATTTTAAAGTTTTTTTTTATTATTTTTTTTTATACTTAAATTGGCTGCTTGGTTAGCCAGCAGTGATGCCAACAGATTCATGGTACCTGGTCTGAATCCTAGATTTTCCTATTATCTTGTAATAATTAACCAATTAGGACCCACTCGTTTATCTCCGATGTCTAATTTCAAGCCGCCATACAAAAACAAAATCACAGGTCTCTTTTAGTGTTAATTTTTTTTCTCTGGAAGTTCCATTTTAAGTTAAAAAGTTACAATATCATAATAGAATGAAATATTAGTTTTCTTTTAAGTAAATACATAATTTTGATATTTTATAAAACATTTTTTATAAATTAAATTTAAAAATAATTTCAACCTTAAAAAATATATGTTTTGCATTATTTCTAAAAAAAACATTTTTGAAAAGTAAAGAAATATATATTATTTTAAATCCTTAATTAATTGGCCAACAATTACAAAGGATACACACATTGGTATTATTTTTACAAGGGGTAGAATTTAAATTATGGACTAGTCTATAATGGGTGTCGGACATCGTTGAATATCAATAACGCTGAATATCATTAAATATTATTAAATTAATTAATAAAGATTAAAAATCTTAAGGACACAACACACAATTATTAATTATATGTTGAGTCCTTGAGATTTTTAATTTTTATTAATTAATTTAATGATATTCAACAGTGTTTAACATTAGTAGTGTTTATCAATATTCGACATCCGTTGTAGAATTTTCCAATAAATTGCTCACCAGTTGACCGAGTGAGATGATGCGTTAAACTCTTCAAGTAATGTTAAGAATTTAAATCATGACTTTGTAAATAAATAAACTGGGACAAAAGAATCATCCTTATAATAAATCTTAACAATATTTAATTAAAATTACTTTATCAATAAATCAGATCTCGATAATCCCTTCATTTTAAGTCCCTTTGGCAAACTAGAATAATAAATAACTTTATATGCATCAAATTATACTTTTAATTCCTTAATTTCCATATTTTTTAATTTAATTCCCTTTATATTAAAAACAAAATAAAACCTTGACTACCAAGTTAAAAGTGTCTGGTAAATGATTGAGAATATATATATTTAAAAATGAAATTCAATTCATTCGTTAAAACAGAGTTGAGTTCACATTTTAAACATGGGAAGAGGGAGTTATGTATGTCTTTTCTTAAAGAAAAACAACTTTGTTTTATGTCTTTAACAGGAGAAGCACTTTTGTTTTTCTAACGGGAGATTTATGATTTATGAGGATGACAAATTTATCTGATAAAATAATAATTTTTAATATATTAATGTGATTATATATGATATTTATTTAATTTTTTAGTATCGTATATACATTGTATATGTATAATATTCGAAAACGAATCATCTGAATCAAACACACCATATCCTCCACCACTATGCGAGTTCTCCTATGTGATCTGTGTCGGTACCGAGTCATGATAAATTCAATTTACTAAGACATATGTCCTCTTCGAGTAACATGTGTTCTTGTCTCATCCAATTCCGTATAAAAAGTAATGTGTCGTGGGTCTAAAATTGTTCTAGCAAAATCATGTGGTCTTAGAACAATCTTTTAAAGTTCTTGAGTGTTCTTCGCATTTTTGAAAAACCCTTCAAAGTCATTCTCATAGTTAACTTTTGTTTAAAACGATCTTTTGTTCTTGAGTGCCTTGAAAGTTTGATCTTTCTTAATAAGATTTTAAGTTGACTTAATTGTTTCTTTCGAAGATTCAATTAAAATCGTACGAGTTAACTAGTTTAAAAGTCTAATCCCATAATAAATGTATCTTCCAACAAGTCAAAACTTTGAGAAAACGGAAACTTGACCTATAAACTATTATCAAACTTCAAATTTTAATATATATTTTTTTAATCATCGATGATCGATTTATTAGTCGATTGATCCAAATTAAATTTATAAAAAATTAATATAAATTGATTCTCTTAATTTATATTTTATTTATAATATTAGAATTTAAATTATAATATTATTTGAGGACCTAACGCCTCATATCACACCTACAACTACAGTTCTGAGCAAAGTTTGGTAAACAGGCCCTTGCAATGACATGAAACCCAATATTTCATGTTTCCAACTTTTTTGAGATAAGAACAGGCCTAATATTTGAGATTTATTTTAAAATTTTGATTATACCCTTTATTCAAAAGACACAATTATACTGGTAGATAGTAGCATCAAATATTAGTTTAAAAAATAAATATTATTTTTATTTACATGAATTTAATTATTAAATACAAAATAAAATAATGTACCAGTTAATTATAAAACGTGATTAAAGTTTCCAATCAATATAATTGAATTTTTATATTAATTATTGATTGACCTATCGGGATAATGAATTAGATATTTTAAATAATATTTTAAAAAATTAAGTAAAAAAATTATTCTCATATGTCTCATTAAAAACCTTCTTAATCCTAAATGGAGAAAAACGAGTTCATACAAGAATAACAAAAAATATTAAAATCGACGGTCTTTGAACTTAAGGTATTATATCTTCCGAGAAAACATCGACAACTACTGAAGGGGTATTAAATGATAGACTACATCAAAACTATTAAAAGAAACTTCCTTGGCAAGACCATCTGTAACCTTATTACCCTACGACACACATGTTAGAATCGAATAGTCCACCCTTGACGTCGTAACTGATTTAAGTGCATCAATAGAGAGGATCCACTTTGAATCAATAGATAACAATGAAATAAATGTAAGACATCCAAGCTATCAATTTCAATAATTATTTATCGAAAACCTCGATTTCAAGTACTACCCAAACTAACTAATGGACCTAGCAACTCAGACATCAACGACTAAACAAACCCCTTTAAATTTATTTTCCATACACTGTTTTATATTTTTTTTCTAACAATTAAAGTCATGTTTAATTTGAGATTATTAATTAACCAAATAATTAATAATATTTATATTATTTTATATGAATTTAAATTTTGATATATTTTTTAAAAAATATAAATATCTTTTTATTTAATAAAAAAAGTAATGTTTGATTTGAATTATTTATTATTTTATTACCATTCAAATAGAAATCATTGTTAGACAAAATTTTATATAAAATATTTTTTATTCGCAAATTCAACATAATAAAATCTAATCCTAATTTAAATGAACTAAGCGTAGAAAAATTTGTTAGTGTTCACATTTGATGTATTTTTGGATAATTTATGCAACAAATTGTGGATTTGCTTGGTGATGGGCTGCCAAGGTTTCATCACTTAGGTTATAATTATCTTATTATTTTAACTTTAAATTGTTAAGTTATAAATAAATTTTTTTATTAATCACGATAATTAAATTAATTTAAATTTATTAAAAAATAAACGATTGATGATATAAAAGTTAGCAAAATTTGTATAGTTAGGGATGAGCACGGGTCAGATTTTTGGCCCACCCGTATCGACCCGAAAAATTATACCCTCCACCCGATTAGATTCGGGTTTAGGGTGAAAAAATCTGACCTGATATGACCCGTTTTTAAGCTTTAAAATCCGACCTGACCCGACCCGACTCGAATTAGTAAAAAAATTAAAATTCCAAGGACTAAACTATAAAAAAATAAAATTTAGGGATCTAATTGTAAAAATATTTAATTTTAGTAACCTAATTATAAAAAATAATTTTAGTGATCTAATTGTATAAAATATATATAAAGAGGGATCATTATTGCAATTATCCTTAAAATGTGTATGGGAAAATTACACTATTAGTCCCGAGCAGGATTTTTTTCACTCTAAACTCGAATTCAATCCGAATCTGAATTTTTTACCAAAAAAACTGATATGATCAGACTGAGTCAGTCGGAATTCGTCGGATTCGGATTTCGTGCCTATCCCTAATACTAGTAGATATATAAGGAGATACATACCTTTTTTTTAGAATGGGAAAATATGAAGTTTAATGTTTAAGGGACTAAAATGTTATAATATTTAATTGTTAAGAGTTAAAATTTAAAATTAAATTAAAATAAATTTTAAAAGTAAAAGATTAAATTTATTATTATATATTTTATTAACTGTCACATTATTAATCATTTACTTTTAATATATTTAAACTATTTTTTTGATAAAGTACATGTCCAATATATGATAGTTCATAATCGATAAACGTTTTATATAATTTATTTATTATTTTATTATAACGTTTATTTTTTTAATTAATTGTTTTCCTAATATTTAAATCCGATTTTTTATTCATTCTTCCTGGAATTTACTGAGTCGTGATTATGACTAATTTTGTGTAGTCTTTAAACTCCTTTAAAATATATTTTCCATACAATATTTAATCAATCTTTTACCTTTCTGATGAATAGTTTGACAGGAATTGAAGTTCTGGGTATTTTTCAAGCATGGAAAATCAACCGATGTGTAATTTTTTATGTGATATACAAATAAAAATAAAATTATTATTTATATTTGTAATTTTAAAGATTTACTATTAGATATTTATTTTAATATATTATTTTTTAGTTACGAGGATTAACCAAAATTTACGGAGATCTGTAAGGGATAAGCATGAGGATGAAAAAAATAACCGAAACGTTTAATATAAATTTTTTGAAATTGTACCTACAAGTGTTGAGAACGAAGTAAAGGATATAAAATCGTTCTCGATTCGTCCCATTATCATGCATAGGTATATTGTGGGTTTAGGAGTGTTCACGATAGGTTAATCGTACCATTTAACCTAAACGGTCGGTTAACCGTTATTACTATTAAATTTTTCTAACGTAACTTAACCATTAAAAATGGTTAACCGTAACGTTTAATCGTTAAGATACGATTAACCAACGATTTAGTTATAGGTTAATTTGTAACCTATTATAATTTTTAGAGAATAATGTAATTATATTTATGATAAATAATATATTAAAATATTCATAAAAATATTTAAATAAATATATTTTAATCACTTATGTCGTAATTAAAAAAAATAGATACTATAAAGTTTCAACACAAGACAAAACACACAAGTTTCATAAGATTTTAAAGTTTAAAAAGTTTGCACCATACATTATTATAGCAGGGACGATTCAAAGATTTTGGAGGTCCTGTGCAATTTTTTAAAATGTGACCCTTAAAAACAATTGCTCATAACCCTCACTAATTCTAAAAAAATGGTCTTTATAAGCAATTATCATTTTTAGGGTTCATATGCGGTCATTTTTATTGTGGTTATTCAGAACCTCGCTGATTCTACAAAGCAACAGTAATACGAATAATCAATAAGATTTTATAATCAATTGTCACATCTAGAAAACAATTATAACCCGTATTTCTTAAGAATATTCTCAAAACTTTTATAATAAATTTCGAGATTAACATCATATAATAAATATAGTTTATTAAAATTTTGGGGCTCTATTTTTCGGAGGGCCTGTGCGGTCGCTCCTATTGCGCCTGTCCAGAACCCCACCGTATTATATCAATACACCATCAAAATTCAAGACATAAAAATCATCATCAAAGTTTTAAGGATAAATATCTAATTAACATATAATAATCAAAGCTCAAGATATAAAAATTATCGTTAAAGTTTAAAAGTTATTTTATATTTTAAATATATATAAATAAATAATTTAATATCGATTAACCTACATGTTAACCATTAATCAAAATTCATAACCTAAGCGTAATCATTAACCATTATTTTAACGGTTCGATTAATCGAAATCGTTTAATTTTAACAATTTAATTAATAAATCTATAAAATACGACGGTTACACCGATTAATGGTCACGATTAATTATACACGCCTTTAATTATGGTCATAATTTTTTAATAAATAATGTTATTGTAGATATAATAATTACGTATATCATGATTTCGAACGACATTTATATTATCATATAAAGGTTTCTATTAATACTACGGACCGTTATTTAAACCTCGGTCAAAGTAATATTATTTTCACAAATTATCATCCTCATGAAAGTAATCTGATTTTATCATCCTCATGAAAGTAATCTGATTTTTATAAATACAAGATATGGAAATCTCAAACTTCACAATCTTCCTTTCTAGAGAACCAAACATGAAGACTTTACAGCACCTAATGTCTCTACTTTTGCCTTTGTTCTTGCTCTTGTCATGTTCCATTTCTCAAACTAATCTGCAAAAACATTGCCTAGATGAACAAAGATCGACTCTGTTAGAATTGCAGCAGGGTCTTTACTATGTCCCAAACTCCACTTTCTCTTCCAAAGTTGAGTTTTGGGATCCCAACACAGATTGTTGCTCTTGGAAAGGCCTTACATGTGATGCTCTAGGCTATGTAATTGGACTTGATCTTAGTTACAAAAATCTTTCAGGTAGCTTTCACTCGATTTTCGATCTCCGGCATCTCCGACGCCTTAATCTCGCGGGGAACATGCTTAATACCACTCTGGTTCAATATCGGTTCGATAGACTTCCGAACTTAACCCACCTTAACCTTTCGGGATCATGTTTCCATGTCCGAATTCCGGTAGGGATTCTTTCGTTGCCTACAATGCAAAGCGTTGATGTTTCACACAACAAGGACCTTATAGGTCAGTTGCCAGAATTTCCATCCAACAGTTCTTTACAAATCTTATCACTTTCTTTTACAAGTTTCAAAGGGAGGCTGCCTGAATCAATCGGTCATCTTAAGTCCTTGAAGGTTTTAGCTCTCGAAAGTTGCGATTTTTCGGGATCCATTCCATCGTCGATTGCAAATCTTACTAACCTTGTGGTACTGAATCTTGCATTTAACGAATTCAGCGGCGAGATACCGGAATTCGCTGAAGCAACGCAGTTAAGCTTTCTTCAACTAAATGGGAATAAATTGGAAGGGAAGTTGCCAAGGTCATTAGTCAATTGCACAAGGCTCAAAGTCTTGGACCTTGGAAGCAATGGTCTATATGACATATTCCCTTCCTGGTTGGGAAAATTACCTGCAATGATGGTTCTTAGCTTGCCTGATAATAGGTTTTACGTTCCGATTAAACTTTCGGAAAACGATTTCCCGGCCTTGGATGTGCTCGACATGTGTTTCAACGATTTTTCCGGCCAGTTGATGATCAAATTTTTTCAAGCTTCTAATATGAGATCACTGAAGTTCGGTGGGAATAATTTGGAAGGGAAGTTGCCAAGGTCATTAGCCAATCTCACAAAGCTTGAAGTTTTGGAACTTGGAAAAAACATGATACACGATACATTTCCTTTCTGGCTGTCCGAATTGCCATCTTTAAGGGTTCTTGTATTGAGGGAAAATGGATTTTATGGTCCGACTGAAATTTCCGGTGATAGGATCGCTTTTCCGATGTTGCGCATACTGGACCTTGCTTCGAATAACTTTTCAGGTGAATTATCTGCTGGATTTCTCCATTCTTTGACGGCAATGAACATGATGACAGATGACAATTATGTTAAGCTACATTATATTGGAGAAGGTTACTATAACGACTCTGTGACAATTGTGAATAAAGGGATTGAGATTTATTACCAAAAATTCTTAACTACCCTTGTCTGTCTTGATCTTTCAAACAACAGTTTCCAAGGGAGAATTCCAGAGGAAATACAAAATCTCAAGTCACTCAAGGTGCTGAACTTGTCATTCAACAGCTTCTTCGGTCCGATTCCTTCGGCACTCGGAAGCTTAACCGAGCTCGAGTCACTGGACCTCTCCGAGAACGAATTCTTCGGAAGGATCCCCCTTCAACTCACAAGCTTAACGTTTCTTGCAGTGTTGAATCTTTCTTACAACCAACTCGAGGGAAGCATACCGCAAAGCAACCAATTTGGTACATATTCAAATGATTCTTACAAAGGGAACCCTGAACCATGTGGTTTGCCTTTGACGAAGAAATGTGATGAAGTTGGTCCTAGAACACTGCCACTAGAACAGGATGCAGGTTCGTGGCTAGATGACTGTCTTGGTAAGAAAATCATGCTGTTCGGGTATGGATGCGGATTGGTAATCGGGTTTTGTCTCGGGTATACGGTGCTTAATGAGTGGACAAACAAATGGAGTAATAATTTTGTTAGGATTGTGATCCAAAGTCACTTGCGGAAGAGAAGTGTGTTTTAAGCTGGCTGATGTCATTTGTTAGTATCTTTCGTAGACCAAAGTCCTCCGCTAATATACCCTACGGTATGAAAATTATTAAGCGAACCTTCACCACATTATTGTGGTCTCAACCAATTAGATTTGTTTATCTTAATTTTTTTTATGGTGAATCATCACCTCTTTCTTACATGCAATTAGTAAGTAGGTAATTATTAGATAATTATTTAAAGATGAACGATTCTATTTACTTAGACCACAAATAACGTGATAAATAAAATTCACCTAATAATCTCGGTACGAAGGAAATATTCGGTAAAAATAATAATATTTCTTAGTCAAAATATCCAAGTCTTTAAGAATGAGTTATTCATGCAATATGTTTCTAGTTATTAACTAGTAATTTTGATTCTATTTTCTATTTTTTACTTTTCATTTGTCCTATGTACTGCTATTTAAATGCTTCTTGGCTGAATAAAATAATCATTAGTTTTAGCATTAAAGATATATTTTAGCATTATACTTCTTTTATGTTGGATATAAAAAGTTGACCCGATTTAAAAACCCGATTGAAACCTATTCGAGTCAGAACTTGGCTTGACACGGAGATCTAATGACTCGAACCTAATCTGTATTCGACTGTTGTTGACCCGAACCCGAGTTGAACCTGTTACTGTATCCGAAAGACAATGACTCGAACCCGATTTCAACCTGTTATTATCGACCCTAAACCCGACCTGCATCCGATTGAAACGAACCCGAACCCGAACCCGAGTTTAACCTGACAGATAACTAATATTACCCGACTAAATCGATCCGACACTTGTTTTGAACCCGACTTGTTATTGACCTGAACAAATATTAACGAGACTTAATATTTACATGACATATAATTAAATATATTTATAATTTGATGAATTTAAAATATTAGTAAATATAATTAGACTTAAAAAATCGAATAGACATGAGAATTAATTTAGGGATTAATATTTAAATTAATTTATTGAACTTAGTATTAATTAAACTAAATTAAAATATAAAAATATAAATTTTAAACATAATTAAAAGAATTCAAAAATCAAATATAGATTTTTATAAAATTAATCTAAATTATGACTTAATTAAATTAAATCAAAATAATTGATAAAAAAAAGAAAATTGAAAAAAATGAAAAAAATGGAGAAAAATAAATCACTCATATTTTAAGTTTGACATTAATTTACTTTTAGTCTAAAAATTTTAGAGGGATATAAATAACCAAAATTTTGGATGAAATTAGAAATAAATTTTGATTATTATATAAAAAAGAGGGGAAAATAAGTTATCCATATTTTCATATATAGTATCATTCTATATATAGTATAAATTTTATATATAATATAAATTTTATATTTCTATTTTTAAAATGTATTAAACTATATTGTATAGGTGTAAATTTCATATTTTCATTTTTAAATGTATTAAATTATATTGTATAGATATAAATTATAATGTATTAAAGTATATTAAAATTAAATTTTTATCGAATTTAATTATTATTAATTTATAATTTTTATAATTTAGTCCTTACAACTTTATTTTTTATTTTAATTTGACTATTATTTATTTTTCTAAATTAGTTTAGTGTTTTTGATAAAATCATATTTTATTTTATTAATATTTATCATTTTCAATTTAAAACTTTATTCTTTCTAGTCCAATGTTTATTCCTTATTAATTTTTTTTTTGTAATCTAGCCAAATTTTTAAAATATGAATCATTTGATGATATTTTTGTTTAGTCTAGTGCCTAATATTTATTTTTAATAGGATTCAAGCTAGTTAAAGACGTTAGATATTAAATAATTAATTCGAAATGAATGATCAACCATTCAACCTAAAGTCTATCGGTTATTTACTTAATTACTTATTTGTACCAAACAAACATAATAATTTTAATTAATATGAATTTAAAACCCAAATTAATTCGACCTAAAATAAAATCGACTTGAAACAAACCCAACTTGAAATGCAATCGAACTAAAATGAACCCGAACTGAAATCTACCTTGCCTGAAATGAACCTGTCAATTATCTGATTTGGACTCGAACCGTTTGAGCCCGACCTGAAATAGACCTGTACCCAACCCGAATCGGATCAAAACATCAAATCAATCTAAAATGAACTGTATTCGATTTTACCCAACCTGAAACCCACCCGAATACCTGGCTTTACATCCTTACTTTTATGCATCGGTAGTTGTCCATTTAAATCTTGTATTAGGTTGTCTTATTTTGAGCTATTGCAGTTGACTTACAAGTTGTAGTTTGGACATCGAAACCAAACCAAAAATCGTTCGTTATTTTTATTGTCATATATATTTTAATATTAAAAAAATTAAATCCTATATTTTAATCTTAAACTCTAATAATTAAATTATACATTTTAAAAAATAAACTCTAACCATAAATCCAAAATTCTAGTATAAGCATACATAGATGTAATAAAAGGGGCATATAATTTTTATTCATAGTATGTAGCTTTAAGAACAAAAATCCTTTATTCTCTTTTGATAACTCTTCCTATGCTCTAACACTAAAAAAAAATTAAACCCTACACTATAACCTTAAATTCTAAATCGTATACTTTAAACTTAAAAAGTTAAACACTACCTCTTAAACCTTAAATAATATGAGCAAAAATTCTTTATTTATTTTTGATACTATTATTTATGTTAAACTCTTATTTCCTATTTTTGGATCTTAAATATTAAATTTTAAAAATTAAATTTTAACAAAAAAAAAAATTAAACTATTTTTTAAAATTTTAAATTTTTTAAATCGAGGATTATATATATAAATGAAATTTAAATTCAGAGATCGATCCCATAATGGTTAGTACATTCTTAGGTTAATAATAATAAAAATAATAAAACACAGCATCATTCTAATTTATGGGTTGATGTAAAGTTATCATCTTTGCTAAAAATGAGTGTTTTAATTAGTTATGAGAAGCAAAATTCAAGAAAAAAACACTTAACTATTCAAACCAAGAAACGAAACAGCACTGTTCTTCATCTGGTCCGTATGAATTTTACTTTTTATCGTCTTGTTCATCGAGAAGGTCTTCAAGCAACTTATCATCCAAATACTCTATCTCGAAAACTTGTTTCCCTGAAGACGATGGAGAAGAAGAAGAGGCAGCGGTGGATGCAGCGGAAGATGAACTACCGGAAGCAGTTGTACCTACGCCTCTACCCATCGGATACTCCTGCGGGAAGTTAAGAATCGCCAACTGACCTCTCATTGCATAAGCGGCTCTGTCGTAAGCTCTAGCCGCCTCCTCCGCCGTGTTGAAAGTCCCCAGCCAAACACGAGCACCATGCCGATTTGAGTCGCGTATCTCTGCCGCGAACTTCCCCCAAGGCCGCCTCCGTACGCCTCGGAACCGAGTCGTATCACCCCCTTCTTCCTTTCCCTTAGAACTTCCCTCCATAACAGTGTTGTCGTATCACCTGCATGTCTTGGATTTTGTCGGAAAATCACATTTTATACTGAACTGACAAATCAAAATAAGTTTTGGTCCGAAATAAATTACACACATGATGCAATCTCATATTTTTTTCATGGCTAAGAATTGTTGCCACGTGGTTGCAAGAAACTTCCGTTGTCCAATGTATCTAAATAGTCAAGGTGGTGGCTATGGAGTTTCAAGAATCTTCTTTCCTCCCTTTTATATGGTATATATTGACATGTTTGATTCTAATTATATTCCTACTATAAAAGAATAAATACGGTAATAGACAATAATAGAACTTTTTTTTTATTGTTTTATGTTCGATTCGTATCGTATTTAATCAAATTTAAAGTCATTTTATAATTATTTTAAATCGTCTTAGAGTAATTATAAGATAGTTTATATTCATATTTTTTTTTTAATATTTGATCAGCCATATATATCTTATGAATAAAGTTAATTGAATCTGATCTCTTAAAATATTAGGGTGTACTTTTTAGGGTGTAAGAATTATAGTTTAAGATGTAAAAATTAAGGTTAAATTTTAAATTTTAATTTTAAGTATTTTGTGGGGAATGATTAGGGATGAAGTATTTTGGTTCAAATTATTGTTTTTATTGGGACAAATCATTAAATCTTTAAGCAATATCATAAATTTGATTTTGGTATTTGAATAAGACAAATCGAGTTGAAAATATGACCATTATAGTATTCAATTCAGATTTGTTAATCGATAAATAAAATCAATAATTATATAAAAATAAAAATTTCTAAAATTTATTTAATTAATTTTATCTTTTGACATCCCATTTACTTATGTAAGAGGATGAGTCTATAAGGGACGTTGATAAGTGCTCAAAATAGTTAATATTTTTTGTTTAATTAATCTTTGATTTGATGAATTATGTTACTGATCTTAAGTGTTTTCGTGTGTTTTTGTGCACGACTGTGAATCTGAAAAATGTACTTAAATGACTGATTTTTGACGTTTTTTATATTTTATGGATCGAGCATGGAAAATGCACTTAAATGTCAAAGGATGAGTCTATAAGGGACGTCGAACACCGTTGAACATCATTAATGTTGAACACCACTGAACATTATTAAATTAATTTTTAAAAAATAAAAATCTAAAAGACTAATCATACAATTATTAATTATATATTGAGTTTATCACTCTTTTACTAATTACATATTGAGTCTTTGAGATTTTAAATTCTTATTAATTAATTTAATAATATTTTACAATGTTCAATATTATTAGTGTTCAGTAGCGTTCTACACTAGAATTTCCTTAAATACACTAATACTTATGCGAATTCTCCTTTCGGACAACAATACAAAGTGAATTTACTGTTATTCCAACCCAATTTCTTGTCAAAGTTAATATAAATTAATACTTCAAAATCATTGTAAAATATTTACTTTTTTATTTTGTAATTAAAAAATAGAAAATTAAATTAAATTGACATATATTATTTTAATTCGTTAAATATATGTCAAACCTCTTGACTTATTCAAAATGAAAATTTTATTCTTCTCCTCGTGTTCATACGCTTTAAATTTATTCCAATATCATCACCACCGACCAAATGAATTAAATGAAATCTCTTAACAATATATTCAATATGAATCAGTAGGGTATAATTCTTTGTATAGCACGAGCATTATATCCCAAGTGGTTAAAGGAACGGTTGTAGTTTTTAGAGATTAAGGGTTCGAGCACCAGTGATGTCAATTGAGTGATTGACCGAGATTCACTTTGAAAAATATATAACATGGAAAAATGATAATATGGATGATTTTTAGTGTTTGATCCCACAAATGACGTAGTATGACTTACCCATGATAGGATTTCACCAAATGAAGGCTCATGAAAGTTCATGACAACTTTTTTTAATCAGTTGCACTGATTACGATAGCATCGGTTTTAGAGTATACTTTTAATCATTGAATATTGATCGCTCAATCGCTGTGTTAGTATTATTGATGCTCGAACCTGTAAACTCTAGGAACAACAACAATTCTTTTAGTCACTGAGGTTAGATGATTCGTGCTCATAGCAACTTATTTTGAATTGGGCTGTCCTGATTGTAACTTTGTACATGTTTAAGTTCATGGCAGCTTAATTTGATATATTTTTCTTATTTGTATACGGTCGAAAATATAAGCATAACATGTATCTAAACTTACTATATGTCAAACATATTATATAAATCTTGATGGATCAGCCAACATTCTCCATTAGCAAAATTCATGGGGACTATAGGCAATGTTTTCAGAGCTTCAATAGATGAAGGGGAGAAGTTCCATCAAGGCCATGTTCATATACGTAGGAAGCAAACTCTTTAACTGTTGTTTGTCTGTAACGTGGAGGATTGTCTTCAGACAGCAGCTCTTGAATGGGTCCAAAAACCCTGGAAGATGGTAACATACCAGTGGTTAAAAAGGAGGCCACTGAGACTCTTGGCCCGTCACTGTTTGCCAGCACCCTGTGCTCGACGCTTTTCAACTTGTCATTGGTTATAAGCTGTAAAAAAGACAAGTTAAATCGATCATTTAATGTATGTTATGATTTTAGTGTTCGATAAAGTGTAACGAATTGTTTAAAACAATAGAAATATAGATAATAGGAAGAAGAATAAGAGAGTTTGTTCACAGATTTTTCATGCTTTTTCCTTATACAATGAGTTTATTTATAGGTCTAGCTTCAAGTGAGGACAAAATCTGTTAGCTTGGTTGGTGCCCGCCTGATGGGGCTACTCCTTCGCGCACTGTTTCCTTCTCCTTCAGCAGGTTCTAGAGTTCTCTCCTTGGCACGTCCCATGCCAGAGGCTATCTCCTCCTCGTTCATGACAGCTTCCTCCCCTTCGAGAACAACCTTGTCCGTAAGGTCTGTAGGTGGTACGTGCGCGAACTCCACAACATCCATCAAAGGTAAAGGAGTAATTTGCTGAGTTGATCGCCCATGACACCTCTTTAATTGAAAGATGTGAAATACTGGATGGATACGCGTCCCGACCGGAAGTGCCAATTTATATGCTACGACACCCACTTGTTCTGAAATCTGATAAGGACCAAAGAAGCGGGGGCTGTGTTTTTGGTGACGGCGCAAACAAAGTGAAAGTTGCCGATATGGTTGAAGCTTTACAAACACCCAACTGCCCACCTCAAATTCCACCTCTCGACGATGTTTATCCGCTTGAAATTTCATACACTCTTGAGCCTGACGAAGGTTTAGCTTCAATAAGCGCAATAGTTCCTCACGATCCTACAGTTCGTGATGGACTTGATCATTAGGAGAACTCTGATCCAAATAATTTCTTAATATTGGAGGATCACGACCATAGAGAGCTTTGAACGGCGTCATGCCTGCCGAGCTTTGATATGCGGTATTATACCAATATTCTGCCCAAGGTAAGTAATGTTCCCACTTGCTAGGATCATCAGCCACCATACAACGGAGGTACATCTCCAAACAACCATTAAGAGCTTCCGATTGACCGTCGGGTTGAGGATGATAGGCAGAACTCATGCATAATTCTGTACCTTGTAAGCGAGCCAATTCAGTCCATACCTCGCTAGTAAAAACACGATCGCGATCGCTAACCAAGGACTTAGGAATGCCATGCAATTTCACCACCCCACGAAGCAGTACCGTAGCAACCAGCTTACTATCAAATCGCCGTGGTAATGCAAAGAAATGAGCATATTTAGTGAGCCGATCGATAACTACCAATATAGTTTCTTTGCCATTCGAATTAGGAAATCCCACAATGAAATCAAGAGCGAGATCCTCAAAGACTTGATTAGGAATCAGCAGCGGCTGCAACAACCCTGATGGAGATAAGCTCTCGACCTTCATACGCTGACACACTTGACATTGACGCACATAATCTCGAACCGCCGTTCGCATTCCTGTCCAATAAAAGCTTGCGGCCAAACGGTGATATGTACGCGTTACTCCAGCATGACCACCCACCGCTGAATCATGAAACTCGCGGAGTAAGCGCGTACGTAGAGCAAATTCTTGAGGAACCATTATCCGTCCTCGATAGAGCAACAACCCGTCTTGTTCACTATAATCGACCTCCTGATTTGTTCCCGCTCGAAGCCTATGTTGTAAAGCTAACAAATCTGAATCATGGAGAGTAGCAGCCCGTATGTCATCTAGAACACCAAATAGAGGCTGAGAGAAAGACAGTAAGCTCACAAACGACTCTCGAGAAAGGGCATCCGCCACTGCATTCAATTTTTCAGGACGATAGCGAATCTCAAAATCGAACCTCACAAGCTTAGAGAGCCATCGCTGTTGCTCGGGAGTCTGTATAGTTTGTTGAGTGAGTTTGCGAAGAGAGCATTGGTCCGTAATAATAATGAACCGACGACCAAGAAGATATTGTCGCCATTTGCCGACAGCTTGCGTGATTGCGAACATCTCCCGATAATAAGTAGAGGCGGCTTGCATCGGAGGATTGAGCTTTTTACTATAAAATGCAAGAGGTTGACGGCCTTGGTGAAGGACGGCCCCAATCCCTATACCCGATGCGTCCGTTTCCATAATAAATTCCTTAGTAAAATCTGGTAATCCCAACAACGGTGCTGAGCACAAATGAGTTTTTAATTGATCAAATGATGTCTGAGCCTTGGCACACCACTGGAAATCCTCACCCTTGCGTAGGAGATAGGATAATAGTGCTACAAACATTGCGAAACCGTGAATAAACTTACGGTAATAACCTGCGAGTCCCAAGAACCCCCGCACACCTTTGACCGATGTAGGAGGAGGCCAGTCGCGGATAGTCGATATCTTTGTAGGATCCACGGCTAAACCTTCGTGCGAAACAATATGACCCAAGTATTCAACTTGTCGTTGCCCAAATGAACACTTGGAACGTTTCACCACAAATCCATTGGCACGTAAAGTATGTAAAACTTGACGAACATGATGCAAATGCTCCAGCCACCCAACACTATAGACGAGAATATCATCAAGAAATACCAAGACAAACTTCCGCAAATAATGCGAAAGATAGCATTCATCGTCGACTGAAATGTTGATGGTGCATTTGTGAGACCGAAAGGCATTATAAGAAATTTGTAATGGCCTTCATGAGTACGAAATGCCGTCTTAGGAACATCGTCGAGCTGCACACGAATCTGGTGATAGCCTGTCAATAAATCCAATTTTGAAAAAAAATGGAGCACCACCCAATTCATCAAAGAGCTCTTCGGCAGTAGGAATCAGAAATTTATCTTTGACGGTGATCGCATTTAAAGCACGATAATCGACACAAAATCGCCAAGTAGCATCCTTCTTCTTCACCAAAAGAACTGGAGACGAATATGGATTATGACTTGGTCAAATCAATTGTTGAGCTAAAAGTTGTTGCACTTGTCGCTCCACCTTTTGTTTTTGAAAATATGGATAACGATAAGGCTTAACATTCACCGGATGGCTAGTAGGTAACAGATGAATAGCATGATCATGTGGCCGCGATGGAGGAAGAGTCGTAGGTGCTTCAAATACATCGCAAAATTCATCTAATAGAACCTGCATCTTAGGGAGCTCGATAGGTGTTGCATCCTCGAGGGAAGGTTGCAAAAGCAGAAAATAGGAACTCGTAATTGCCTTAGTAGCAGTCAAACGACAAAATGTTTGAAAGCAAATAGGTTGTATTTCAGTGTCACTTTCGCCTTGCCAAATATGCGTAATACCCTGTTGTTGAAACTGAAAAGTGAGCTGAGAAAAATCCATTGTAACCGGCCCTAACGTAGCCATCCAAGCCACACCCAGAACCATGTCGGCACCTTCCAACGGTAACACATAAAAATCAGTTGAGAGCTGAGTCCCTTGGACGGTTAATTGAAGTTACACACCCTTCGTTTGTTAATTTCTTGCCATTGCCCACTAGAACACGAAAATGTGGTGCCGCAGTGACATTCAAACCCAAATACTTTGCGGTTCGTGACTGAACGAAGTTGTGTGTACTACCGCCATCGATCAAGATACGCACTCGTCGACCACGAACTTCGCCCAAGACTCGCAGTGTGTTGGGTGTAACACAACCTGCCAAAGCATTAAATGAGACCAAACATTGCTCCGCAATTTCAGCTACGGAATCAGTCTCATCCGGCGTGGCGCCTTGGTTGCAGAAACCTCAATCGGAGGAGGACGCTCAGGCAACAACGAAGAGCTAGAAGGTTGAGTAGAAGGTGTTGGTAATAAGGGAGGTAGTCTAGTCTCCATGCCGCGATCGAGAACCTTCTTTCCGTCGCTCAAATGAGCCTCATGAAATCTGGAAAGAGTGAGAACGTCGGACATAGTAGAAGGACGTTGAGCTAACACCTCATGCTTCAGATCTGAACGAAGCCCCGATATAAAACACTGCGTGAGAAACATCTCCAATAACGGTGTTGTAGTACGCAAAGCCAATTTTTCAAAACGAGATTGATAATCCTCAACCGTAGTCGTCTGAGTGAGCTTCGTCAATTGACCCTCCGACGACTCAATTTCGGATACAACAAAACGACGGCAAATAGCCTCAACCAAATGATCCCAGTCTGCCAATTGTCGTTGACGTTGCATCCATCGGTACCATTTCCTTGCCGTACCTTCCATCCGAAACGACGCCATCGTAACCCGGTGATGATCCTCAGTCCGATAGAACTCAAAAAAATCTTGAGCAGAGGCGATCTATTCCTCTGGATCAGTCCCCGTGAAGATCAGAAGTTCAACTTGAGCAGGACGCGGCGCGAACAGAAATATATCATCAGATTCCCTCTTAAGAGGAAGTTTGCCCTTCGGAGCCATCAATCCATCAGCTGCATCTGGATTTAGGCCCATATGATTGGCGATAGCCGAAAGTTGGCGAGTTAACGTCTGCAGCGTACGGTCGGTAGACTCATTCCAACGTTGCTGATCTTCAACGTGTTTCTGCAAGGATCCGGTGGTATCTTGCAACGATTTGATAATCTCAGTATTGTTGACCATGATGACGGCAATGAAAGCACCAAATGTAACGAATTGTTTGAAACAATAGAAATGTAGATAATAGGAAGAAGAATAAGAGAGTTTGTTCACAGATTTTTCATGTTTTTTCCTTATACAATGAGTTTATTTATAGGTCCAGCTTCAAGTGAGGACAAAATCTGTTAGCTTGGTTGGTGCCCGCCTGATGGGGCTACTCCTTCGCGCACCATTTCCTTCTCCTTCAGCAGGTTCTAGAGTTCTCTCCTTGGCACGTCCCATGCTAGAGGTTATCTCCTCCTCGTTCATGACATAAAGTTATTCAAGCACGAGACTCCCAGAGAGAATAATATTCTTTCCTTCACTATGGCTATTCCTTGATCAACATTTAATTGCACTATGTCTCTAAACTTTTGAATATTTTAATTTCATCCTCAAATTATCAGTATTACCTAATCATATCTTATGTCAATAAAGTTGTCATAAAAATTATTAATAGTCCTGTAAACATTGATATGTATTATGTAATAATATAACACGATGTAAATAGTAATTTGAGGCTGAAAATTGAACTTACAAAAGTTTGGAGGATCAATCAAAAAAGAGGTCATTGTTTGGGGATAAAATTAGAATATAAAAAAAATTATAGACTAATTAGAACATGATCATGATTTATGAATAAAATGAGTACTTTGAGATGTTCAAAGACTAATATGAATAAATATTGTAGTTTGAAGACATATTATGTGAATAAAAATTCTATTTCCTCTGATTATGTTTTTATTAAAAAATTATTAAAAATTAAATTTTAAATCATAATTCTAATTTTTATATTTTAAACCCTAAATCCTACATCTTAAAAAATCCAACCTACCCTAATATTCTCTAAACTCTAAAAAATACATCTTACAACAAAACCCTAAATCGTAAACCCAACCTTTAATCTTAAACTCTAAACCCTAAACATATTATTTTAAAGTGTGACACTAATAGAGACACAATCAAAGAACAGAAGATTTATGTCTATAATTAACTACTAAATTGAAATAACTAAGATGCTAATTATTTTAACAATCTAAAGATTTTATAAAAGTAGAAAAGTTGTCGTATAATTAGAAAATTCGGCTTGCCTGAAGAATATCTCCAATATTTACCACCAAGGCATCAGGCACCGGAGGAACATCGATCCATTGATCTTCATACAGCACCTGCAGACCACCAATCTGGTCTTGTAAAAGAACTGTTAGGAAACCGTTGTCCGAGTGCTTACTGGTGCCCAAAGTCAGTTCGGGTTCGGGACATTTCGGATAATAATGGCATAACATTGCAAGTCCCTCGGCACATCCAATCTCTTCCAGGTGATTCGGGTTCAATCCAAGAGCTTCAGACAGTAATTTAAACAGACAACTACCCAATCTCATGACCTCCTTCGTATACTCCAATTGAATATTCCTGCAATACCATATTTAGACTTTAATAAGAAAAGCAACAACTTTATCATAAAAAAGGTAAAATACACTTATAGTCACTAAACTTTTAAGATAATTTTAATTTAATCATTAAACTTTTAAATTTTATATAAAACTCATTAAATTTTTAATCCGATTTCATTATGATCATTATCATTAATTATTATTAAGAAATACTTAGTTATACGATAATGTCTTCTCCAAAGCAAAATCCTATTTTTCAAAGGTCTAATTTTCGATGAATAAAGCAATTCTGATCAGTTTTAACAGTGAAAAAGACTCGATTAACCAAAAGATTATTATAATCCAATTTCAAGATGATCATAATGACAAGAGACTAAGTCTAATAGAAACTAAAATATAAAACTTTTTGATTATCACTGTTAACTGATAGATCAATTTAAAATTAAACTATATTAATCTTCAAGTTAAATGAAATCTTTAAAAGTTATTTTATATTTTAAAACATATACATTAACTATCATTTTTAACGATTTAGTTAACCGAAACCGTCACCCTAATAACAATAGTAAAGTTACCTCAACACCTGAGGCAATTCTTCTGGCTTAGGACCATGAGGAGCCATGATACAGAAACAAGTATCCCTCCAGTTCGCAAACGGAGCAGTGTACAAATCGAAGTTGCTCGTATACTTAAACTTCGTGACCGTAGCTCTGGCGTAATACTCTTTCTTCACCTCCACGTCGAGCTCGAAAAATCTCCGAACACCATTTTTCATCTCTTCCAGAACACTGACAGGTACCCCATGGTTGACGATCTGGAAGAAACCCCACGTCTCAGCCGCATGCCTGACTTTCTCGACGGTCTCCTTGTGCTGCCTCGGATCATCCTCGATGCCTTGTAGATCAATGACCGGGATGCTGCATTGGGTTGTCTTTGAAGTGTCCGGTGCTGACTTGTGTGGGGCGATGAACATACGTGGTATCTTGGTGATTCCGGCATCTACCAGACCTTTGACTCCTGCTTTTGAATCGTCGAATGCTTTCAGTTCCTTTTGCCTGTCGTAGCTGGAATCTTCCTCGGCTGCCACCATCTTCTCTTGTAATAGTGGAGACTGGAGATTGTATGAGAGAATTTAATGGGGAAATATGTTTACCAGTAGAGTGGCTGGAAATCAACCACGATGCAGGTGATAAGAATAATGCTGACTGCTGGGCCACAGCCTACGCTAACCACTCAAAACTAATTTACAAAGAGAGAGGGGAAATGGTGTTTTTCGGAATTACATATAGATTTAACATAGTCATAATGGAATGTACAAATCGTCTATCTTTTTTTTATGTTTCGATTTGTGTCTTTGCTTTAAATTAGAAGGTTTAGAGTTTAAAGTTATAAGTTGTGGTTAGGATTTAGAAGATTAATGGTATGGTATATTTTTAGAGCGTAAGATTTAGGGTTTAAGATATATAAAATAAGGATTAAGATTTAAAATTTAAATTTTTAAAATTTTTAACAGGAAACATGATTGGAAGCATGATTGAAAGGTAAAAGATTTTTAGCCCATAATCAATCAAGATATTACATTTTTGATTATTTTATTAATTTTTTTGTTTTAGGTTTTTAAATTAGATTTAGATGTGTGCTCATCCTCAAAGTCACCACTCTCATTTGTGATTGAGTTGTGACGGTGATTATATCGTCCAACTCTGATGATATTTGTATTTATTTTATCTTGATTCACTAAATTAAAATCTTTAATATTTTTTGTATGTACTATTTATGATCCAAAGATATTAGATTCTGTATGTTTAAAATTATATTTAAATTAAATTTATTTTTTTATTTTTCCGAAAATCGAAACTTCTAAAGTAATTTTATTTAAATCTTGAGGCAGTCATTTGGCCACCTCAAAATCCAACTATGGATGCTCGTGTCCACATTTATAAAATAATAATTCTGGTATTGCATATAAGTAGGGATGGGCACGGGTCGGGTCGGGTCAGATTTTTGGCCCATCCGCATCCAACCCGAAAAATCATACCCTTCACCCGATCTGACCCGAGTTTAGGGTGAAAAAAATCCGACCCGATTTTTAAGCTCTATAATCTGACCCGACCCGATCCGATCCAAATTATTAAAAAAATTAAAAATTTAAGGACTAAATTGTAAAAAAAATAAAATTTAGGGATATAATTATAAAATATTTAATTTTAGTGACCTAATTGTAAAAAAATAATTTTAGTGATCTAATTATATAAAATATATATAGAGGGGTCATTATTGCAAATATCCCTAAAATATATATGGGAAAATTACACTATTAATCCCGGGTCAGATCGGATCGGATTTTTTCACCCTAAACTCGAACCCGACTCGACCCAAGATCACCCTTGAAAAAGTCCGACCCGACCCGATCCCGAATTTTTTACCAAAAAATCTGACCCGGTTAGACCGGGACAGGTCGGAACCCGTCAAATTGGGATTTCGTGCCCATCCCTACATATAAGCATACACATTTGTTTTATTAGGTAAGAATAAGTTTTATTAATGGAGAAAACATAAATTATAAAGACAACCCCACAGGACCCAAAAACACCAAAACAAGTACACAAATTAAAGGAGACACAAGAGACCGCATACATACAAGAGGATGTAAAAATAGGTAATCAAATAAGATTTAAGTCAGGTTTTGTCGAATTAAGTCATATAAGATACAAGTTAATTTAGGTTGATTTGATATTTCGATTAGGTAAGGTACGGGTTAGTTTTAGGCCAGGTTCATTTTGGATCAAGTTTATTTCAAGCCGAATTCATTTCAAATCGGGTGAAAACGGTTTAAGTCCGGATTCATTTCATGTCTTGGAGGGAGGTAGTTCATATCCTGAAATGTAGCAGTGCAGACTTCCAGCAAGCCCTTGTTATGGAAATGAGTCATGATATACTCCATCACAGTAATTTCCCCAATGATGGGCATTTTACCCGGATTTGATCTAACTCGATCGGATTTTTTATTTTTTAAACAAGATTGGCCTTATTCATGTAATCTTGTGATGCAACTTGACACGAGTTGCCCACCTCACAGTTTATGAATTAATGAAATCATTTCTTAATCGTGAATATCTTTTCGATCGTCTATTTTATTATAATTGCAGATGTAATAGATAATTTATATCGACAAGATTCGAAATTGTATATAACAATTCTAGTCATGTTGTAGATGCTTGTAACTAATCTTGGCCTTCACATTTCATGATCAAAGATGAAATGCTTTTGGATGCACATGAGATCATACATACAATCAACACTACTTAAGTATATAAATAGAACATGCATAGATGGATGCATGCATGCATACATACATACATGCATATACATACAGTTTATTACAAGAGAAGACCGATGCTTCATTTTTATTTGTGTTTGAGGAAGCTAGTTCATATCCTGAAATGCAGCAGTGTAGAGTTTCCATCAAGGCCTTTGTTTTGGAAGTGAATCATAAATTCTTGTACAGTAGTTTCCCTGTATTTCGGAGGATTATCTACCGATAGCAACTCCTTAATAGGTCCATACAATCTCGGCTCTGGATGAAAACCGGTGACGAAAAAGCTCGCCAACGACACTCTAGATCCGACCGAATTTGCCAGCACCCTATGCTCGACGCTTACGAATCTGTCATTCGTTATAAGCTGGAATTGAAAATAGATCAGTCACATAGTTCTGAATATTACTGTTAATCGATGATCGATTAATATAATTCTCATACGACTTGCCTGTAAAAGATCTCCGATGTTAACGACCAACGCTCCCGGGACAGGAGGGACATCAATCCATTGATTTTCATGAAGAACTTGCAGACCACCAATATGGTCTTGTAGAAGCACCGTGAGGAAGGTAGCATCAGCATGCTTACTTGTCCCAATAGTCAATTCCGGCTGCGGACAAGCCGGATAGTAATGGCACAGCTGACCGAGACCCTTTGCGCAATCTATCTTCAGCAGATGATCAGGATTCAACCCCAGAGCTTCTGATATCAACTCGAAGAGCAAATGGCCCAAACTCATCACTTGATCGTTGTACTCGAACATCAGATCCCTATGCCAAAGTCACACAGTTGAGCAACAGTTCATCATTACATGTATATATGTATATGTCACGGATCTAGAAACGTTCTAGTAAAACCGTGCGAAAGTCTACCCCGTGACATACAGATATAATATATATGTATGTATGCATATATGTATCATGTAAGTACCTCAATGGTTCGGGCAACTCTTCCGGCCTAGGAGGATCCGGAGCCATTCTGCAATAAACAGAGTCTCTCCAGTTAGCTGCAGGGGCAGTATGGAGATCGAAATTGCTATTATGGACAACTTTTTTCAGATTATCACGTGTGTAGAACTGTTTTTTGAGCTCATCGTCTTGCTCGAAGAACCGACGCACACGAACTTTCATCTCCTCTAGAAGGCTCACAGGAACTCCATGGTTAATGATCTGAAAGAAGCCCCATTCCTTGGATGCTGTACGAACTTCTTCGACTATCGAATTTCGAGTACCGCGATCCTCCTGCACTCCTTGAAGATCTATAACAGGGATACTAAACTGGGAGGCACTGGGAACATAGGTTTCCTCGAAGGTATCCTGTGGCTGATGAAACATTCGGGGAACCTCCGAGATTCCTGCATCTACAAGCCCTTTGACACCGGCTTTTGTCTCGTCGAAAGCTTTGATTTCACTCGCTCGATCGTATTCCGATTCGAACGGGACTTCACCTACCTTGGCTACCACCATTTTTCTTCTCCTGTATGTGAAATGAAAACAACCTCTTTGTAGAGACAATCTTGGTGAATGACAAACAAGGGAGTTGAAATAAATATAGTGGAGGACCGAAAATAACTACAAAAAGAGTGATGGTGATTAGAAATATATATATATATATATATATAACATAAGCTCTTTAACTCAAGTGGTTAAAAGGCCGGTTACTTTTTTAGAGATCATAAGTTCGAGTGCTAACGATCAGTGGCGGATTCAGAAATTCATTTAAGCGTGGGCACATATGAAATTTCAAAATCTCAAGATGGACACAAAGCTTAAATATTACAAAAATTTAAGAACCAATTCATAAAAATTAAAAAAATTAAGGGTAAATATACAAACTTTGAAAAGTTCAGGGTGAACGCGGACCCACCCTAATTAAAGGTGCATCCGCCAGTGCTAACGATGCCAGCAGAATGATCGAGTTAAATAGTAAAAATTATATTTTAAAACAGACTACTATAATTATTATTAGTTTACCAAAAAAAAATATCTGTAATTTTTTATTTTAATATTAAAACATGACATATATTTCAACTTTTTGGACAAAAATTTCTACAATCGGTGGAGAAAGAGAAAACAAACTAAACTTCTAATTTCAAACTTGATAAGGTTTTGTTGGATTATATTTATCGTAGATATAAGATATATTATTATATTAATTATATTTATGGGTGGTGATGAGATAAGTTGAGGATGATTTTTTTTTATATTGTATTTTGTTTATAATATTTGTTAGTACGATTTTGAGGATTTTTTTAAACATTTGGAGAATTTTTTATCTTTTAGTCTACCCCTTATAGATTATCACAATATTTGATTAATTTTTGTAAAAAAATAAATAAAATTTAATAAATTAAAATAAATACTTAGCATTAAATCTTTAAAATTATAGACATAAATTGTAAATTTAATTTTATTGATAATAAATAAAATATTTTAAAATCATAACGAGTAAACTATTAAATATTAAAACATGTCAGTCTACACTATCTTTAAAAGAAAATGTGTAATTAATAATCTGAAATTCATAATCATGATTCGTTTGCTCTAAAAATAAGATTTAATAATGTTTTTAACCACATAAATTATTTTTTTAATTTTATTCATAAGATTTATAGCGAATTTTGAAGTTTTCATTGTTATTTTTGAAATTATTATGCAGACTTTTTTCCCAACCTTTATTCACTCAAAAATTAATAATTTTTTATATATAACCTGAAATAAGAATTGTTTGTTTTAAATAAATCTATAACCATAAATATAAGACTCACTTTCTTATATCTTATAAAAAAATTGATGATTTTTTCAAGTCACTGATAAAATTATATTTTAAAGAAATTTGTTTCTAAATTTTTATAACATTTCAAAAATCAAATATTCATATCTTTCGAAATACATATTAAAATTAATTATTATACTTTAAATAAAACTAAACTATATTTATAACTATTTATAGATATTTTTTAATTATTTTATAAAATTTATAGAGAATTTTTAAATTTACTCAAGTCGTCATGCTCAGGTTATGAAAGATTATTTTTTATTGAAAAATTACTTTTATGGATTATCTAATTTTATAAAACATTAGGGGTCCCTACAAATATTTTCAAGAACCCCATTTTAATTTATATAAGTACAATTCGATTAGTCTCACAGTTTAAAATTTTTAATTATTTCCGTACCATCGATACAAATACTCTTCATTTTCGATTATTTTTCATCCGATTGTCATTTCTAATTATACTAAATATTGGTGTACGATACGAATCGAGATTACAAAATAGTTTCAATAACCGTAGCAGAAAACTACTAAATTCAACAATCAACACTGCTTATGTAGACAAACAGACACATGTATGGCTTGTATGCATGCATGCATACATACATCATTTATTCTTTATCTAATTCATAGTTATACATGGAAAGACTAATGCTTCATCTTCTGTCTTAGAGCCTAGAGGGAGCTAGTTCATATGCTGAAATGTTCCAGTGAAGACTTCCCAGCAAGCCCTCTGTTATGGAAGTGAGTCAAATACTCTATCACAGTAGTTTCCCGGTATTCCGGAGGATTGTCTTCCGATAACAACTCCTTAATCGGTCCATACGATATCGAGTCCGAAAGAAAATACGTGACAAAAAAGCTTGCAACCGATACTCTAGGTCCGACGGAGTTTGCCAGCACCCGATGCTCGACACTTATAAGCCTGTCATTTGATATAAGCTGAAACAACAACAACAACAAACCGGAAAATTAATCGATCAGTCACGTAGCTTTGAAAGCAGATTGTTGATTGTTTAATGTACTTTTCATCCTGGACTTGCCTGTAAAAGATCACCAATGTTAACAACCAAAGCCCCGGGGACCGGAGGCACATCAATCCATTGGTTTTCATGAAGAACTTGGAGACCACCGATATGGTCTTGTAGAAGCACCGTGAGGAAGCTACTGTCGGCGTGTTTGCTTGCCCCCATAGTTGATTCTGGCTGTGGACATGCCGGATAGTAATGGCATAGCTGACCGAGACCCTTCGCACAGTCGATCTTCAGCAGATGATCAGGGCTCAATCCAAGTGCTTCTGATATTAACTCGAAGAGCAAATGACCCAAGTTCATCATTTGGTCCGTGTACTTGAACATCATGTCCCTATACCAAAGTAATACATACAGGTAAGTAACAGTTCATCATACGTATGTACGTATATACGTATGTGTGTATGTATTACCTGAATGATTCAGGCAACTCTTCCGGCTTTGGAGGATCAGGAGCCATGTTGCAGTAAACAGAATCTCTCCAGTTAGCTGCAGGGGAAGTGAGGAGATCGAAATTGGAATTATAGACCACCTTTTTTGAATTATCACGAGTGTAGTACTGTTTTTTGAGCTTATCGTCTTGCTCGAAAAACATTCGTGTGCGAACCTTCATCTCCTCTAGAATACTCACAGGAATTCCATGGTTAATGATTTGGAAGAAACCCCATTCATTCGATGCATTAAGGACATCTTTAATGATCTCTTTGCGGGCACCGGGATCGTCCTTCACTCCTTGAAGATCTATAACAGGGATATGAAACTGGGTTGCACTTGGAACATTTGTTTCCCCTAAGGTATCTGGTGGAACATGAAATATCCGGGGAACCTCTGAAATTCCGGCATCTACGAGTCCTTTGACACCGGCTTTCGTCTCATCGAAAGCTTTGATTTCACTTGCGCGGTCGTATTTCAGTTCCGACTGGACTTCACCTGCTTTGGCTGCCACCATTTTTTCCTTTCTTGTTTCTGAAAGTAGATCCTTTGTGGATGACAAACAAGGAAATGTGAATAAATAGAAGGGGGACCAAAGATAACAACAAAAGGGGTGATGGCGACTAGAGATATTCTAAAGAAAAACAATTGTAAACGGAATTTGTAACACTAATTGATCTCGACACTCGTTTATCTCAACACGTAAAATCGTCTTATTCGTTCATTTGTGTTAAGAAAATACACTTACACGGTGTAAAATTATTGAATTTTACGTTACAAACATGATGCTAAAGAAATTTCAAGTGATACAAATCTAGTTGAGTGAATAATTCGACCATTGAACAAGTCTAAATGGTCCGACCAATGTGAGATATTTAGAAAAACCAAAGAAATTTCAAAGCAATTTTGCACCAAGTGGATCTTTTTTCCAAGAACCTGATAATCAAGGTTGAGTGAACATTTATCTTTCCCTTTCGTAGAAAAAAAACGTAGTTTGAAGGCTGGAGAGTGCTTCCAAACATATCTAAATCGACTGAAACTTCTCTTGCATCTTACTCGAATATCGAATATCGGTTGCGATAAAAAGCAACGATTACAGAGAACAGTTTTCGTGTTCTCAATCGTTAGCTGACGCACAGAAAGTGACTCCAGAGCTAACTTGGTATTTTTTTCTCATGCATAACATAAATAGACACTACAAATCCAAGATTAAAAGTTCCGAGAATACGTGCAAAACCGAACGATGCTGCAGATTTAAAAGCAAAATTACCAAACCCTTTCTGAAAACTAAGTGGAAATGAACTAAACTTTGAGGTTAACGGTATCGAACCGTCCAAGTAATATGCCCCTTCGCCTCTAATCTTGACAAAACAAAGTCATGATACAAGCATATATAAATAGAGATGTGGATTCACCGAGGTCGGCAGAGATCGAACAAAAACCTAGATGTTCTTCTTCAGTAGGTCTTTGTTTTTGGAGCCTTTTTCTTCTGTTGTCTCTTGGGCATTGAGTTCTTCATGCCAATAAAGAAGAATAACGCCCCTAACAGCGCCATGTTCTGAGAACGGAAATTTAGTTAGAAAATTCAAGAGAAACATAACTAGAAGCAAGAAATGGAACGTATATCAACCCTTTCCTTTTTGGAAAAATAAATACTTCAACTACTTGCCAGTGTGAATTTGGCGAAAAGTATGCCATATTCTCTCTTTTCTGTGTCATAGTTGTAGAAGTCATACAATATAGGAGTAAAAAGGAGCTGTTGCAGAACCTACACAAGTAGAATAGTGTAATACATCAGTCGATGTTGTTGATAATTGAATTACTAACTCAAAACAATACATAAGTCTATAACGAACCAGAAGATAAGCACCGATATTGCTGCCGAATGTGAAAAGGATGCCCCCAACACCTTTAAAGGCTACAGAAGCAGCCACTAGATACTTAATCTGTAAATAACAGCTCCAAGAGTTGTGGCATTAGAAAAACATGATATATAAATAAGTTTATCTCGGGGGCAAACTAAAGCAATTCTTACATCGAATTCTTGCATTTGCAACCCTGTATGAACTGACACAGTCTTTGAGAAGACATCAATTTTTGGTTTCATTACCTTTGCTGCTGGCCCTCCATCAACTCCAAATTCATTGAACCTATACACAAACACTTAATGTAAGACTAGAAACAAGCAGGACAAAACTTAGACCAAGTTCAAAATTACCGACTCCAAATTTTAAGCTCAAGCTAGAAAATAGTGTGGTTGTGATGGAAAAAGAAGGCCAAATTTTCTATCATCTACTGCTCTTATATCTGTGTGTGTGTTTGTATTTTAGATAAATCTTAGTTTTATGAGAAAAAGCATGTATGACAAATTTTATTAAACACATGCTAATGTATCGCATCATATCTATATAGGCCATCGTCTTTTCGAGACCCCACTTAGGTCTGAGGAACTATGGGTTATCATCATACAGGCTTGAAGTTTTGTACTAAAAGAACGTCACAACTCGCATGCGACTTAGCATGATTTCCACGTGTCCATTTAGTTGAACATATTGATGTATTCATCTCAAATAACACTCCATGTAATTAATTTCTTTTTTACAATTAAACGGACACATGACAATTATTTGAAAGGCTTTTGGAACTTTAAAGTCCACAATCATTAGATAGAATAATAATCCAAAAACTGTGCTAGGCAAAAATATAAACAAACCTTAATAATATAATGAGAACAAATGTGTCAAAAAAAACAAAATTCGATATGCATGTGTTTAGGACCCAAATGCATAACATGTACATATGTATGTCTTTATATATAATTATGATAATAAATTCTAAAGAACAGTCTAGTTTATCTTAAACACATGGATCTTTTTCTTCATTTTGTTGGCCGATACGCATGATTTCCTTCCAGTTTCATACGTATCGTTGAATGATAAAAAGAAAGGGGATTCAAGCTTTCTTCTTCAAGCAATTGATCATGGCCTAATCACTGGACCCAAATGCGTAGGTTCATACTCCTCTTTGAAATCATGCACCAACCACTTGAGCTAAACTTATGATATTTATAAGATCTATAACTTAGAATTTACAAATCTTATAAGACCATCACTCAGCACTTAATCATTAATGTTTCTGCATTAAAAAGGGAAATTCAGGGCTTAAACATCTAAGCAATTGAACAGGAACATCATCAATAAAGTTACACAATTTTATATAAAGAAATTACCCTAACAGACGCCTTAATTATTGAACTAATTTATTTTTCCAACAAAGCTACAATCCTTACTATATACATCATCTATTAATATAAAACCCTAACAATTATCAATCCTTCAAAAAAATCATTAAATCGCCATAAATTAAATTCAAATTCTAGATTTAGCAGCTCTGAATTCCATATCAGAATTAAGATCCAAACACAAACTACTCATATGCTTCTTTTTTTCTCGAGAATCAAACAGTCGCATCGGCAAAACGCAAAAAGGAAAATAATTTCAGATCTGAAGTGAAACTTACTCTTGCCAAGCGGAGAGGAGAAATACGGAAGCGAAAAGCACTCTTCCGACGAACGAAACAAACCCCATTTGTTTCCGATTAAAAACCCTTGAAATCCAACGAAGAACAATCGGGTTGTCGTTGAGCAAAGAAACAAAAGAAACCACTGCGAAAGCGAGACGAGATCCAGAGGTACAGGTGCAGGAGAGGATCAATAAATGGCTAAAATTTGGAGTGTTGGTTCGGATCGGTGGTATTCAAATCGGGTCTGGATAGATTCGGATCTACTTGATTCTGATTTCCTCGTACATTTCCACGGATTCATATCCTAAGGTCCTGAACTGTTAAAAAAAATCATTTCTTTTATTATTTTTTCCAATTATCTCGATAAATTATATTAATTATAAGTGAATATTATTTTAGTTAAACAAATTTTAAAATATTTAATTTATTTATTAAAATATAATTTTTTATTTTTTAATAAAATTTATTTATCTATAAATAAAAAAACTTTTTTAAATCTTAAGAGTATAAAGTTTTATCGACATAAGAGAAACAGTTAATAAAAACCGTGTTTTATCTGATAAAAAAAATTATAACTTTTTTAATTCATGGACTTCAGGTAAATAACATAATAGAAAACAAATTTTTTCGAGAGATAAATTTCATTGATAGAAGATAATTAAACCTTAATTAAATAATTATATAATAATTCTATTAAAATTAAAAATATAATAAATATTAAATCGACATCAGTCTTATAATTGAGTTATCATTCAAGTAGTTTATCCTATAAATATGTTATAATGAATGTTCAAAATTTATTTTTACCTAATACAACTTTTACCATATTTTTTCAAATATAATTTATTCATAACTTTGGGCTTCATTAGGCCATATGTTTTTTTTATTATTTAAATATAGTGATTACAGATGTATTTGTTTTAGAGTATATACTCTAAAAGGGTGTTTATAACCGGGTACTCGGGATTTCGGGTGTCGGGTACCCGGTTTAATTTTTTATATGTTTTTTAATTTTATTTTTTAAAATTCAGGTATTTTATTACAAATACCAGATAATTTTTTGTCAGGTAAGCGGGTTAACCGGTCGGGTATTTTTAAACACCCCTAACAAACAGTATTGATGCTCGAACCCATGACCTTTAGGAACAACAACCGTTCATAGGGCTTCGTTATTCCATATGTTTCTTTCAACACATATAGGATCTCTTTTCTTTTCTTTCTTTTACTTTAAATTCTGAAATGAACCACTACTTTAGAGGTTTATTATGAGATAATTCATTTAATTATTTATTTTATTTATAATATTAAGATTAAACAAATTAAAACTATTCTCTCTTTTATTTAATTATAATTTTTAAATAACAACTTACTTAGAAGTCCTAATCCTTCAACTAAAAGGGAGACGGAGCCCATAAACAATACTAATTAATTTTCAACTTGCTCCATTGGTCAAATCTCATGAGTTGAATGTGTATTATTATATGTAAGATGGTTAATTTGGGTTGTTATGTGTTTGGTTCTATTTGATTAGCCTTATGTGTAGGGTTGGATGCTCTTTCTCCATCAAATGTGACTGCTTAATGAATGGGTCTTGCTTCAAATAAAAATTATTATAGGTAGATTGGTTCAAATAGTAAGCAGTTTTATATTATTTAAATAAGTTTTGAGTTTAAAGTTTTGTGTATATAGAAAAATTGTCGAAAACTCATCCACCCAAAACACATATATGATGTGGTTCCAGTGGCGGATGCACATGTATGCTACGGTGAACCCAGACCCATCCTGAACTTTTTAAAATTCACACATTTTTCTTCAATTTTTTAAAATTTTATGAATTAGTCCTTAATTTTTTTAATATTTATAAATCATGCCCATCCTAAAAATTTAAAATTTTACATGTGTCTACCCTAAATATTTTTTAAAATCCGCCATTGTGCGATTTTGTCCAAACTTATCAAAATAAAACTCGAAAAATTGAGAGCACAACCAAAAAAAATAAATTTTCAATATTAGATTAAAATAAGGGTTATATGTCATACACACGAAAAATTATATCATGAGTTTGTCTCACCACGTTATCCATAAGATCAATCACGAAAAATTTAAAGTGAACTCGTGTCTACCTTAAACAAACGTAGATCCGCCATTGCATACACATGTATTGTATAATGTGTATATTATTTCTATCATATATATTTATTTATTCATAATTGTTTTGTCGCATTAGTTTTAGATTTTAAGATTTTATTAAACGTGTCGTCTTTAATCTTCGGATGTTACTACTGATCACTCTTTTATTAATATCGTAAATTATGATAATTTTAAAAAAAAGTACATAAAAAATATTAAAATTAGATATATAATATAAATTGATTTAATTAATTACAATAAAATACTAGAAAATTTTTGCAAATTAAAAAGAAACAAAGGGGTTTTGGCACAGACGGCGACGTGCTCCCACCCGCCGATGCGCACGCTACCCCATGAAACCCTAATTTCGAAAGCCCTCTAAAGGAGAAGAAAACTTTTACTAACCTATTAAATATAAGTTATTTTCGTTTTAAGGATTAGGATTTAAGATAAAAAATATATTATAAATATTGATTTAAGATAAATTTATGTATTAAAAAATATTTAATTTATTTTATTAAAAAAATTATATTTATTAAAATTAGGTTTTTCTTTTTATGTATATTCATTGGACTATTGGTTCATACTTTGTAATACTCAATTATTTTAGTAAGTAGGAAAATATTTATATTTTTAAGATAAATATCAAAATTTAAATATATATAAAAATAGGATGAGACAATATAAGTATCTTTAATCATTTGATTAATTAATAGATCTTTATAATTATTAAATTTAATAATAACTATTTTTCCCCGTTATACTCACCGTTCTTCGAACCTTGTTCTAATTAACTAATTTAGACGGATCCCCATCACATGTTTAGTTTTAATAGGTAAATCTTTCAATAAGAATTTTTTTATATACAACACCTTAAACTTAATATCTGCTTAAACGATAATAAACTATTAATCAATTAGATCAACTTGTTAGTTAGTAGTTATTGAACTAACTATACTTATATATTATTAATTACCATTATAATTATACCTTTGATAACATTATATAAAAAATCATTTCTACCAAACAAAAGATGCAGTAGTATAAAAATAATAATAATAAGGAATGGTAATAATATTGAGTATTGACCATTATTATATTAATGTGGTAAACACAAGAAGCCTATACCTCCCCCAAATCAAAACACAACACAGTTCCAACCTAGAAAGGAAGAAAAGAACATCTGATCAAAGCTTTGGTTTAAGTGTTTGGTAATAATTTGTAGTTCTTTAGTTTATTCTCTCTCTCTCTCTTTCCTTTTTTCTCTCTCTCTGTGTTTGATGCTACCAAAATGTTCTTTGTTCTTTGTTCTTCAACACAGAGATTGATTGGTTCTCTCTTTTATGTTCTTCTTCTCACTTCACTTGATTAAGTCCAGTTTTGAATTGAATCTGATTCTCTTTTCTTACATCTCTTGTCTTATATTCGAACCAGTTCTGGGTTTTCTTTTATCTTCTGTTTTGTTTAATTGAGCTTGGAGTTCGGTTTTCTGTGCCATGGCGAATCCTTGGTGGGCTATTAATCAAGTGAATCTACAAGGCATAGACCCTGCAGGGAATTCTGCCGCCTTGAACAAACGTGACCTCGAGATTTCAATGAACGACATGGGAAAAAACATGAGCAACAACGAAGAAGAAGATGATGATAGAGACACCGGCGATGAGCCGAAAGAAGGAGCCGTGGAGGTCGGAAACCGAAGACCTAGAGGTCGACCTCCGGGATCCAAAAACAAGCCCAAACCACCAATTTTTGTCACTAGGGACAGCCCGAACGCGCTCCGTAGTCACGTCATGGAAGTCGCGAGTGGTACTGATGTAGCTGAAAGCATAGCCCAATTCGCCCGGAGACGACAACGTGGTGTCTGCGTGCTTAGCGGCAACGGCTCGGTCGCGAACGTTACGCTTAGACAACCGGCAGCCCCTGGAGCGGTTGTTGCTCTTCAAGGAAGGTTCGAAATCTTGTCTTTGACCGGAGCGTTCCTGCCTGGACCGGCACCACCTGGCTCAACTGGTCTCACCGTATACCTAGCTGGTGGCCAAGGGCAAGTCGTCGGCGGAAGCGTTGTCGGTTCACTGGTCGCAGCAGGGCCTGTTATGGTCATGGCAGCAACGTTCGCTAACGCAACTTACGAAAGATTGCCCGTAGAAGACGAAGAAGAAGCAGCCAGCGGAGACGGCCAAGGTGATCAGATCCACAACGGAGCAGCCAATTCCCCGCCGCCGATGATCCGGAGCAGCAACGGCTCGCAAACAGGTTTGCTCGATCCATCTTCACTTCCACTATACAACATGCCTCCTAATATGGTGTCCAACGGAGGTCAATTAGGGCATGAGGCCTATGGTTGGGCACATGGGCGACCACCTTACTAATAAATCCAGACCATAGCTTCATATGTAAGAGATTGAGACATAATCTTCATAAATCTTTCAAAAATGTTGTGTTTTTTACTTAAGATTTGTGAAACAAAACAAAAAACCTAGGTTGATCTCATTGTATATTACTCAAAACTATCTCCCTTTGTTTTGCATTGATGTGGCCTGTGTGTTATATTTTCATCTTAGACCATGAGGTTATATATATTTTTATATCGGTTCGACGGTTTATGTTTAAAGTTTATGATTGTTCCTGTTAACAATATCATTTCTAGTATTTGAATTTAAATTCTCTCCTTCAAAATACGTGTCTTACGATTTGGTTACTTAGTTGCAAAACGATCTGCTCTGAGTTCGATGGAACTGTTCAAAATTTAATGTTATGCCTTTGTGTTGGGTTTTTTGAATTATCTAATTAAATCATAATATATTATATGTTCATTACTTTTAGTCATTTAACAATATATACACATTGTACACATAAACTGTTTAAACCCAGATTACTAGAACGAATAATATTTTTATTTTTACTGAGACTAATCGATAGATTTTTCGTATTTAATTATCTAATTCGATAGATATGAATATATCTATATGTTTGTGTTGAATTTTTTGAATGAATGTTAAGGTCACTCTTTGAGATTATCATATATAATAATATATCCATCCAAAACAATGATGAATAAAATTATGAGTTATCACATTTAATATAATATTATTTTATTATAAATTATTCTACTAACTAACCTATACATATTATATATTTGTTCAGACATCTTAGAAAACATTTACCTTAAAAAAACTATTTTTTCACACAATTTGCTGTAAATTAAAATATATCTCCCCCTGTCTTATCTTACCACAACAGCTTCTTCCAAGGTAGTATGGTTCATGTGTCTCTCATGTTTCACCACTAAGGGATTGAAGTATCTGTCTCAATTTTCTGCCCCTGTAAATTACATATTTGGAGTACTTAAAAATATTGAAAAAAATTTAAATTTTAAAGATAATATTATTTTAAAAAATAATATTACGAATTCTAAACATAAATCATAAAACGGTATAAAATACGTAAAATAATCCTAATTCGAAAATATATATTTGTTGATAATTATTATCATAAATATAATCACATATAAGACTTTTCCAGCTCTTTGTTATAAAGAAATTGAGCAGTCCATCTTAATTTATTTATGGAGTCTTGGAATATAGATAATAGGATTGTGTTTCCCATCTTCTACCTAGAAATTCTTAAATTAAAGATGCTTACCAAACTAAGATTTTTTGGAAATTTAATTTTTTATAATGACTTATTAGAGCACGATAATTATATTAGATTATCGAATCGGGTCTATTTTTATTGTTATTATGTGTTAACACTAAAAATTAGATTTAAGATTAAAGTTTAAAGTTTATTTTTGGTTTAGAGTTTAGGTTCAGAGATAATGATTTAGAATTTAAGGTTAAATTATAGGTTTTAATTTTTTATAGTTATTAGACGAGTGAAAACGAGTAACTGAAATTAACGTTAAAAAATAAAAAATTAAAAAAATGAATTATTCTTAGCTAAAAATTTTAATTTCAGTGGCAACAGGGTTAGTCCAAATAGTAAATAATTTGATATTATTTAAGTAGGTTTCAAGTTTGAATCTTTATGTACATAAAAAACCCTATCGATAGACTAACCTTCCAAAATCAATTGCGCAACATGAATCGGTCCAGATTAATAGGATAAAGTTTTAAACTTTATTAATCTAATGATATTAAATTAAAATAAAACTAAAAAAGTTTATTTTATATAAATAAATCTCAACCTATAGATAAAACATGATAGCATCCATATATATATATATATATATATTTTGATATATTATAAGAAAATCAACAGAAAAGGAAAGAATTTTCATTGATTTTCACTTCACCCCATCCACTCCTTTGTTGTTTTTTAATTATTATTTTATTTCCTTTCATCATAATGGATGGATGCATTCAACTTGTGAGAAAAATGGGTCCCATCTCCTTCCTTTTTCCACTAAAATTTTAATTATTAAAAAAATAATGGAAAAATAGGAAATCATTTTGATTTGATTTTGTAATGACTTTTGCACAATTGCATCATCACACTTTATAATGAGCACTATGCAATTCTATCAACTTACCTAATTCTCCTATTGATATCAAACAAAATTATTTCAAAAATAGTTGATTTGGACATCTAAATTATTTTGATTAGAGGAATAATAGTGGAGTGATGGAAAGCTTTTGCTTAGGATAAATCATTATTTATATAATTATTACAGTATAATTTATTGATCGATTAATTTGAATTAAACAATATAAATGTAGTTATTCAATTGTTTTATTCATACTATTAAAACTCAAACACGTGATATTGTTTAAGGGGTTTAATGTTTTGTCCTAACCTACTGGAGTAATTGATTATCAATTTATTATGATATAAATAAACGAAAATAGTTTATGAAATATATACGAGTTAATATTTGATACACTATACGAGTATATATATTTTTAAACCAAAATCTAAAATTTAAATTTTTAACCTTAAAACACAAATCCTAAACTATAAATCTTAAGTTCTAATCATAAGTTTCAAATTCTAAATTATACAATCTAACTCATAACTTTTAAACCCTAAACCTTAAATAACCTGCTCGCAGAAGCTTTGTAAATAGACATGTAATTAAATATATTTAAATGTTTAATATCTTCTGATTTAAAGATAGGGGATCTAGATAAGAAACATGTAATTAAACTTAGCATTAATTATGTTCAAATGTTCAATGGACAATAATGTCTTTTTTTAGAGAGATTATATCATAGGTTCATGTCAGTTGTGGTCTCTAACCAATAAAAATCATCCATTCCATCATTAATCAAACATGCTATTAATATAATTTTTAGAAAATATATTTTTTAAATGACATAAAAAAATAAAGATTCATTGATTTAAAAAATAATTTCGAAGATAATGGTGAAGTGAGTGATTATAGTTGGCTGAGATTATGGCTAATACGGTAAACCAAGCGCTTTAATATAATTTAAAAAAAGAATTATAAATGATCATAATCAAAGCACTAATTAAAAGAAATATGTTCTACTTTTTTGCTCCAATTGTCTTTCCAAATGTTGGCACTTTGACCCCACAATTTGTTGTTTTGTACAAAAAGGTGATTAATTTAGAATCCATTAATAAAATGTAGATCACACAATAAAAGTTGATTAATTAATATTTTATTTTAGTGACTAAATTAATAGGTTAGTGGAGGGGGAGAAGCAAATGATCAAACATCATCCATGAAATATCATAAACATTTTTTTAAAACAATCTTTTGTTTCAAGTCCATGGTTTCTACCTAATGAATCAAGGACTTGTCTTTGTAAAGTTTATTTTTACGGATTGCAAACCGTTAGAGAATTATATTAAAATATGAAGGACGTAAAATTAAATTTTAAATATATGAATTATAAATTAAACTTTAAATTCTTGAATAATCATGGACAGACGTAAGATTTTATGTCAGGAGTGTAAACCGTTAGAGAGTTATATTAAAATTTTAGGGGAGTAAAATTATAAAGTTTTAAAAGATGAACTTAGATTATTGATAAAAATATAAAAAATATAAAAAATTATAAATTATATAATATTATGGATTCAAGCAGTGCTTAAGGACATGTTCATCTCTGTGGATGCCATTCCAGTATTATGGAATGATAATACCAGTGTTGTGGCAATGGTAGCAAATCATGTAATGCATGCCAAAACCAAACATGTCGATCTTGATATGTTCTTTGTGCGAGAGAAAGTCACATCACGAATACTGGAAGTAAACTATGTCCCTGGTCACAGCCAAGTTGCAAATGTTCTTACAAAGTCTCCATCAGTTACCCAGTTTTGTGAATTCCGATCTTAATTATGTGTTCAAAAATTCTCAAAAGTTGAAGAAGCAAAGAAAATATTTGAAAGAGAGGAAGATACAGGATGTTACAATAAACCTACAGCTCATCATCCAGCTCATCTTGGTTACAGCTGGTAATCTGATAGATTTGTGCCTAAATTGAAGAAATCCATAAATGTATTCTCTTCTATAAAAAGCATATTACTCATCTTGTAAACATACGATTTATATGCATATTCTATAAAAGTTAACACTAGGGGTTTTCATTGTCGGATATTGGATCAGATCTGATTTTTTTGGATATTCGAATTTTCGGATCAATGATATAGTGATCTGTATTCAATCTAGAAAAAAAAGGATATCTGCATATTCGGATGTCGAATATTCGGATATCTAAATATCCAAAAATATAATTTGCTTATACTAATTTTTCGAATTTGAAAGTTGTATTTATAAAAATTTAGAAATTCGAATATAATAAATAATAAATTACTAAATGCAATAAGATTCACAATTATAAAAGTTTTAATTTTTAAATTTTTTAAATATAAAAAACATTAAATTGTTAAATAGAACGTGATTAATATTAATAAAAATTTCAATTTTTGGATTTTTAGATTTTCGGATAATCCAAAACTTAAAATATCGTGATTTGTATCCGATTCGGAAAACTTAAAATTGGATCAGATCTCCGATCCAAAAATAAAAAAACGGATTGAGTATCCAAATTTTTGGATCGAATCAACCGAATTGGATATTTTTAAACACCCCTAGGTATAATTGCGTCGTGCAGTATACTTCGGTCTATCTATGTAAATAACCTTGTCTATGAAAAAAAACCGGATAAAAAACAAAAGTGTATCAACCGAAAACTTTAACTATTTACTTCAACTGTGTTAATAAATTTATCGTATAATTATATTTATTTAATTTTTTTATTGTATTTATTAAAAAAAATACATCAAATGAACGGCTAGAAAGTGTTCCAAATATCCATTTTTTCTTTTATGGGAAACCATTCTTATGACTTGTTGATCCACTTGCAAAGTTGATGAAACCTTGACAAAGACCAGATTCTTTCAAGTTAATGAACACTCATCATGTCTTTGTTTTTTTCAGACCAATTCCATTTTGGGCAAGGAGGATGTGAGTGGGTCTTTGAATTGAAGCATCACCAAGGACAAATTATCTTTTATTTGATTTGATAGAGATATACAGTACATTGTTGGGAAAAAAATAATTTCGAAATTAAGATTACTCGAACATGACAAAAGATATAACGAGTTAAAAATAATAATTATCTGCTTCGAATGATAAAAACGAAAGATTAGACGAGTTATGTCAAACTGGGTAGTTAAAAGATTTTGGAGGTCGTATATAATTTTTTTAAACAATGTCCTTTATCAAAAATATTATTTTTTTATTTAGCTACAGTGATTACAGTAGTATATGTTCTAGAGTATATATACTCTCAACCATTGGACATTGATCGCTCAATCACTGTACTGACAGTACTGGTGCTCAAACCCGTGACCTCCAGGAACAACAATTGTTCCTTCAACCGATGGTTAGATGGTTCATGCTATGAAAAATACTATTACCTTTAAAGATTTTGGGGTCTTGTATAATTTATTCAAAGATATATAATTTTTCTTTAAATTTTTATCTTAATAAAAATATTATTAGATTGTCTCTTTAATAACAAAAAATAAATATTAAACATCTAAAAATCAAATATTTTCAGTTTTCACTATATATATATATATTTTATGTTTTAAGTTTTAAATAATTATTATATATACACATAATTATATATATTTATATTTTTACAAATATTTAATTTTATTTAAATTTAAAATCTCTCTTTTAGAAATTTATACAGTTGTTTTTATTACCACCTATCCAAAACTACCACCGATTACTTAACATAATTTTAAGAATTATGTTGTATTATACAACATCTAAAGTATTTATGTTTCTAAATTCTTAAATCAAAAACTATTATGGGATTAAATATAATCGAAGTTAGGACCTTTAATATGTAACAATAATAGCTCATTGCTAAAGTGATTATCTTATACACTGATCGTAAAAAAATAAATTTTCATAAATTAAAATGTTTAAGGATTAAGATTTTAATTTAAAATTTAAATGTTGTTATGGGTTCAAGTAATTAGGTTTATAGTTTAAGATTTATTATTAAATTTAAATTTTAAAGTTTAAATTAAAATTAAAATTTTAATATTTTATAATTAAAATATATTTTTTTTATATTTTAACTTAAAAATAACTAGAGCTTAATAGTCTTTTTGCATGAAATCAATAAGCCCAATTAAGAAATAAAACAAATAAAGAGCGGCACATATGGGCCAGATATGGTTTTCATTATAATTTTTTTTAGAAATATAAGAGAGATAAAAGAATGGAAACCCTAATTCCTATGGGTATCAAAATCTTATTCGAATTGTGTTTATATTTTTTAAGATAAGATTTTGATTCTATCGTAATTAGGGTTAAGAATGTTTAATAATTTTTTATTTTAGAATTAATTATTTTAATATTTTATTTAAATTTTAATTGTTTTATATTTTATATTAAAATAAAATTATATCCTATATATATATATATGTATTTGATAGGTTACACGCCATGCCATTTAAAATTATATTTCATATATATCATCGTTAAATTTTTAACGGTTCAGTCATCAAGCTAGTTAAAAAATAAGATATTTGTCAAAAAGATATAGGTTAAGGGCTAATTTATCTCAAAAAAAGAATAAGGACCAAAACGATAAAAACTATAAATGTTAAGGGTTAAAATTATCTTTATGGTATATAAAAATATGAAGAACTATCACCATATATGAAAAAATATAAAAAAATATATACATATCTTATATGATTAGAGAATGTCATTTAAATTGAAATCATATTATACCATAACATCATAAATAATTATAATTAAATTTTTATAGAAATTGAAAAACTTGACTAGACTCGAATTTCTTAAAATCGACTGAAATAAAAAAATCTCAATTAAATTTTCAGTTATAAAATATAATTCGTTAACTCGAATAATTCAATTTTTTAACTCGACTCAACTCAATCGAATATTTACCCCTATAATTAATAATTAATTAAACCCACGTTAGATAGCGAATCCAAAGTTTCTCAATTGTAGAAAACCTTTTTGTGTACTAAAAATTAAAAAAATATATATTAAAAATTTTAACTCACCGAGACAAGAAACTTCTTTTCCATTAATATTAAAGTCAAACTTCATTGATAATAAAATTGACTTCTCCTTCTTCTCTTGAAAAAAACCTAATTTTCTGTTCATAGTAGTCTTAATTTTTTAATATTTTTTTGTTTTTTTTATATTTTTTTATTGATTTTTATGATTTATTTTATCTATCGTTTAATACGATTTTAACATATATTAATTTAACATTCGTTAAAAATCTAATTGACGAGTTAAACGATGTTCTCTGTAAAAAATTACCGACTAATGATTTGATTAAATCATTATACAAATTTGCTTAGTTATAATGTCATCAATTTCGTAAATAATTAAATGATATTAACACTTTTTATTTTTGGTTCGAATATATTTTCTTTAATATTTTTAAAAATATATATTAAATACGAATATTTTTTTTAAAAAATAAAGTGATGAACAAATAATATGTCTTGAAAGAAAAGCTTAACATGAACCGCAAATATTTACATCTATGAATCCATTAAGTGAGATAAAATAATTTATTTTTAATGATTTGAGTTCGAAAATAAAATTATTAGAGAATACAATAAAAATAACAATATATGATATTTTATTTATTATTATTATTATATATAGGTAATTGTTTATATATTGACGGTGAAAATTAAAATTTTTTATAAGTGTTTTAATTTTAGGGTTTAGGAATTTAGTTTAGGGTGAATGATTTAGGGGTTTAAGTATGTGTTTTGAATTTAAGGATAGTGATTAAAATTTATAATTTAGGATTATAATTTAGGGTTTATAGATTAAAACTTAAATCTTCGTCATATTACTTTAAAAACTAAATCCTAAAGCCTAAATTCTAATCATTTACATCTAAGTCCCGAATTTATAAATAATTTGCTACAAAACAAGGCATTAGCACTAAGTAAAAAAATAATAAAATAATAATTCGAAACCAAACCATATCGTGATATTAATCAATGCATTAGAAACAAATTTGCCCCGATGTGTGTAACCACTACGATAAGCGGTTTGTCTCTCAATATTAACACAATCGCTCCTTGTTTCGTATACCCAAAATTAGAGTGGACTTCTATGATATTACTCCTCTCTGATCACCAGATTTTTTTTGTTGCATGTATTATTATTAAATTTGATATCGCTAATTGTAATACTAGATAATAGTTTAATTTGAATTAAAAAAAATGTCCATTTTTAATGTTTTTACTCGTGTTTTGTATTAAAATAATAAGTTTAGGATTTATTTTTTTTAGTATTAAGACATGAATAGAAACACACACACAAAAATAAAGAATATGTGTTCTATAATGTTATATTAAAAGCAACGGATAGCCATCAACTATTGGTTAATTGAGCGAAATGAAGCATAATTTTTTGAAGTACGATCTTATTTGAATTCGAACGTTATAAGTGAAGAAAACTGAACTTAAATATTATTTTTGTAATAAATGTTTTTTTAGAAAAACTCATTAAATCTTTTTTAATTTTTTAACATTTTAATTATCCTCCAAAATTTTAAAAATTTTAATTAACTCCCTATATTCTTTTGTGAAAACCCAGCTCCACTAGTGTTGACTAGCATTTTAGAACAATTCAAAACACTAGCTCACATATATAATGCGAAACTTAGAAGAATTTATATAGTTGGGAAAGACAATAATAAATTTTGAATATTGATCGTAAAACGGACAAGAAAGATAAATGTATATACATGGACAAAGCATAGTTTTGTCTCGAGGGTCGCTGTTTCTCTCAAATTTTTTTTATTTCTAAAATTTATACATGGATGTTTACCTATTTAAACCACCCAATTTTAATTTTTTTTTATTTTACCCTTGAATTTTTTTTTCTATTTATGTTTTGTCCCTCAACTTAATATCCTGACTTCGTTCCTGTGTAAATAGGTTATAGGTTCGACCAGCTATGAACAATGGAAGCAGCCCACAAAATCAGAAATCCAAGTTCAGTTCAAAGTCAAGAATTCCTCAATTCTTACATTTCAGCACACAATTTTAATGTTAATCTATAAAGTACATTAGTTATCCTCTTGGTCAGATTCCACTATTAGAGGAAACATGCATGAGTTACGTGACCCACAAGCCACAACCTCAGCCATTCAAAAAAAAATATTTTCTTTTAGTTATTCCTATCTGTTTGTTTCCACTTTCTTGGTAAACAAACAGAAAATTCAGCCATGGAACAAGAACACAAGAGCATTACTTGTCCAGAGAAAACCCTTTTTTTATTGATTTAGAAGTCTTTGAATTCATTGTATTACAACAAGCTTACATCACTATACAAACTAATGAATTCAACAAAAGAATTAAAAAAATGCTACAACTTCTGAAATATATTTGTCCAAAAAACATCATTTCTGATTAGTGGCGACACCGAATCGAATCATCGGACGCAGATAAGCAGTGGGATTAGGGGTAACGGCGTAGTACATTTCGTTCAAATGACATGGCGGTCCGCCATTACCGGGGATGTTGGTGCATGAAGATCCTTGTGATGGAGGTATGGTACCCTTCTGAAGAGCCTGCAAATGGAGCTCCTTGTCCATTAACTTGAATTCTTCATGCAAAATTCTAAAACCAGTAATTGCATGAACCTGTAAAACAAGGAGGAGGAGAAGAGATGCCAAAGCAAGGTTGAACACTCTCATTGTTTGTATACAATAAGTTCAATTATGAGGCATTTCATGTGGGAATGAGGGGTATTTATAGTACTCATTGGCTTATATATATATATATATATATAAGACAAGGGGAAATTGTTTTCTTACTTATTTGTTGAATGATTTTGACTGTTGAATTCATGGTTTATTTTAGTAGTTGGAAATTGAAAAGGTTGAATCAATGGGGTATTAAAGAAAGAGAGGAAATGATGGTGATTAAACTTGGATGTTAAGGATTTTGCTTTCATGTGAGATTAAGTCATTGATAATGTATAATCTAAAATTAGAATGATTTGTTAGATTTTTTTAAAATTATCCGGGTCATCACTTAATTATTGAATCTCATTTATTTTAAACATCAATTTTTTTTTAATTGATCTTAACTTCATTATTGACAGTTAAGATCAAGTTAAGATCTATTGGAGATGTGATATGATGGTTAAAGTAAAACTTGTACAGTTATACATTTAAATTAAAGGATAAATTACACGGATAGTCACAATACTATTAGGTTAGAACCGATCTGATCACAATGCTTTAAAAAGAATCAAATACACCGGTAAACTATTAATTTGGTATTAAAATAGTCATCGACTGTTAGAAATTAACGGAGCAGCTAACGTGGCCCTTAAAAATAATTGGAATAATTACACATTTACTCCCTATTATTTATACATTTTTATAATTTAGTCCTAATATTATTATATTTAATTTCACCACCTTATTAAAGAAGAAAATGTAAAATATGGACCTCTACATCCAAGGGGAATCAAAATTGAGTGTTCTAGATAAAAACCCCATGAGTCAACCACTAGACCAAGAGTAATTTTAAGATATAGAGCATCAGTACATATATATTTATGACTCGTTTACCTTTATTTTTCACATTCACACATATAATGTAATATATTTTTTAATTTAATTAAAAACAATAAATTAAATAATTAAATAATAACTTTTAATTAAAGAGCCCTAAACCCTAAACTATAAACTCTAAACCTAACCCTAAAACTAAACCCAAACTTTAAGTCATAAACCTTAAACCCTAAACCCTAAATTAATTTTTATTATTATTTAAATAAACCAAAACTTTAAACTATAAACATTAAACCCTAAACTTAACCCTAAACACTAAACCCAAACCCAAACTTTAAATTCCAAACACTAAACCCTAAATAAATTTTTATTACAGTTTAAATAAACCCTAACCTTAAACCATAAATCCAAAATTTAAATCTAAACCCTAAACATTAAATGAATTTTTATTATTATTTAAATAAACCATAACATTAACTTAAACCCTAAACCCAAACTCTAAACCATAAGACCCTGAATGAATTTTTATTTTAATTTAAATAAACCATAAAATATAACAATAAACTTTAAATCCTAGACCCTAAACCCTAAATAATTTTTATTATAATTTAATTTTTTAAATAAATTTAAGAATTAGAGTTTAGGGTTTCGTGTCAAAGGTTTAGGGATTTTTTAAATTAAATAAATATTATATTATATATGTATGTGAAAAATAAAGGTAAACGGACAATAAATATATACTTGTACTGGTGTATTAAATCCTTAAGTTACTCTTGGTTTAGTGGTTGACTCATGGGTTTTCTTCCTGGATACCTAGGTTTGATTTGTCTTGGATGAAATAATTATATTATTTTATTATAATAAAATTAGGACTAAATTATAAAAATGTATAAACAATAAGGAGTAAATGTGTAATTATTCTAATTATTTTTAACGTCAACGTCAGCTACACCGTTAATTTCGAACGGTCGATGGCTATTTTAATACCAAATTAATAGTTTACCGGTGTATTTGATTCTTTTTAAAGCATTGTGGCCAGATCGATACTAACTCAATAGTATTGTGGCTATCCGTGTAATTTACCCTAAATTAAAATTAAGATCAAAATAATATATTAGGAACTCTTAATGATCAAATATATAATTATATAAATTTTACTTTAATTGTTGTCGCCTATCTATTAGATTTTAATGGTTAGTGATTAAAATAAGACCAACTAAATAGTTCAGAGATTAAAATTTTAGTTTTGTAGTTCGATAATTAAAATAGGTTAGTTACGATAACCAAGTATTCACCCAAATAATTTACCCAAATTTTTATTATAAAAACTATTGTAATCACCGTTTTTGGTCCGGGGAGTCGCCACCAATCATTTTCCGGGTGCGATTGGAACACCAAAAATTAAGATTTGTGAACCAGAGTTGAGTCCGGGAGTCTGTTACACGTAGGGAAGGATGAGCACCCCTACAACGCCCGAAATCGGCACCTATCGGTTACAAAATATTTTATATGATCAAAAAATATAAATTCAAAGTTAATTTTATGATCCCATAACTTTTAACCTACAAAATAAATAAACTAAGTCAAATAACAAAATAATAGGGTTAAATAAAATACTAATAATAATGATAATATAAAATAATAATAGTAATATTAATAACATAACAATAATAGTAATAATAAGACATATAATCATCATCATCATCATCATCATCATCATAATAATAATAATAATGTAAACAAAGTAAGCCGATTAATAATAATAATAATAATAATAATAATAATAATAATAATAATAATAATAATAATGATGATGATGAGGATTATAATAACTTTTGAAAATCTAGGGTTGATCTGCAAAAAAAAATGAAACATTAGAATGTAAAATAAAAATATTATAAGGGTTAAAATGAAAGAAATAAAAGAAAAAGCTTAATTTTAGTAAAATCAGTGACCAAAATCGAGTCTGAAGCAAACTGGAAGTCACGGGCGAGGACATGCTGGAAATGTAGGGACTAATGATGCAATTTTCCCTTCTCTCCGGTAAAACGCGGGTCGGACTGGGTTAATGGATCTGGGCACGGGTTTGGACCACTGAACGACGTCGTTTTGGCCGAAAAGCCCCTTGCCAAAACGACGTCGTTTGGCTATGCTAATATAAGCCTTTTGTTTGGCTTAATAACCCCCATGTTCATGCTTATCCTCTGTGGTATTTTTGAGAGAAAAGCTTTCATCTCAATTCTCGCCGGCCGTCCCCGTCACCGCCGCATACGGCTGCCGGCCGTCGCTCCGATCGTCGGTAATCGAAAAGGAAAGGTCCTTCCGGAGCGTTTTGACGAGATGAACACAAATCTAATCTCGGATTTTCGAGATTTCAAGCGTAGAAGCCTAGATCTGAGAATAAAGATGAGTGAATTTACTTTTTCTACCTTCTTTTTTTTACACTATTTTCCGTTTCGATCTCTTTTTTTCTTCTCTCTGCTTTCTTGTGTTCGAATGGTGATGGTTTAGAACTGTTTTTAGACTAATTTTTGTTCGAAAAAATGTGGCGTTTTCATTGATATGGTGAGCGGTTTTTCTTCCCTTGATTACATGTTCGAATGGATACTTATACCCACGATTTTACACATAAAAAATTAAAAAATCTCTGCTTTTTCCTTCTTTTCAGATCTGATAAAAACATTTAATAATGTTTTTTCGTATCATATCTCTACAGGTTCAGAAGGCGGTGAGATCTAACATGGGCGGTGGGGCGGTGGCTGTTTCAAGAGCCAATGGTAGAGCGCGTGACCACCACACGCGATTTGAAGCGTTGCGCGTGGTCGTCACGCGCCGGTGACCGGAACGGAGCAGAGCAGCGGCTGCGGCTACTGGTGGCTGAAGGATTAGGTTTTGTTAGGTTTATCTATTGGGTTGGGCTTTGTATTGGGTATTGGGTTTAAATATTTATTTTGGTGTGGGTTTTGTTTTTCCTAATGAGTTATTACAGCTGCCCTCTTTGCTCATGGTTGTGTAACGACAATAAAGCAAAGATAAAGAATAACCCATTTTATCTGATTTAGCTTCAGGGCTCATCTTTGGAATGGTAAGAGTTCTTGTAGGTAAGGTTAGGGTACTTTTGGTAAGGTTGAGGTTCTTTTTAGTAGGGTTGAGGTTCTTTTGGTGAAGTAAAGGTTTTTTTGGTAAGGTTGTGGTTCTTTCTCGGCCACCGCTTCTTCTACTGGAGCTTGAATTGGTCTACTCCACCGCCATTATCAGCAAAATCTTCAAAATGAGGAGATCCGTTGAAGATAACAAAAGTTACGACTGAACCGTTGGAGGAGACAAAATAAACTTGGCTTGCTATGATACTCATGATATTGCCATTTTTGGAGAGAACTTAATCTTGTTGTAACACTGACAGGTATGCAAGGGCCACCAAGCTGGATTCAGCATCAACGGAGAGGTAAGATAACATTTTAGCAACTTAGACCCTACTCCGCCATCAACGGAGAAACAGGATTGAACTTTAGTGATTCAGATCTAGCCACACCATCAACGGAGACAAGATCAGATTTCAGCAATTTGGACCCTATTACGCTATCAACGGAGAAACAAGATCGAGTTGGATCTATCTACTCCCTCAACGGAGGGGTAAAATTAAATCTGGATCATACTGCTCCATCAACGGAGAAGCATGATTAAATGGGATCTGGCCACACCATCAACGGGGACGAGATCAAGTCTGTGATTCGAATCCTATTACGCCATCAACGGAGAAATAAGACCGGGTTGGGATCTATCCACTCCATCAACGGAGGGGTAAGATCAAGTCTGGATCATACTGCTCCATCAACGGAGAAGCATGGGATCTGGCCACACCATCAACAGGGACGAGATCAAGTCTGTAGTTCGAATCCTATTACGCCATCAACGGAGAAACAGGACCGAGTTGGATCTATCCACTCCATCAACGGAGGGGTAAGATCATGCCTGAAAGATCTAAATATCTAATTCAATTGATGTCATGTATCTTCTTTGCATTTTTCCCAAATGCACAGGGATCAATGGATTTGATATGCCTTTACCGGTAGCCGTTTGCTCCGGGCTAGCTGTACCATTACTTTAGGTACAATCATTTGATTTCAAGGATTTAATTCCTTGACCATTCATAAAAATGGATTTCAATGGACATTTGAATGATCCTTATCAATGCATTTTTCCCAAATGCACAGGGATTAACGGATTTGTTTTACCTTTACCGGTAGCCGTTTGCTCCAGACTAGTTTTACCATTACCCTGGGTATAATCAGTTTGCACCAATCACAAGATTGGATTTTTCCAAAGGAATGGATTTCCTTCGACCATTCGCGAAAATGGATTTTTGAAGGACATTTGAATTGTCCAATATCTTGTTTCTGCATATTTTTTTCAATTTTTCATTTCATTTTCTTTTTTTCATTTTTTCTGCATTGTTCATTTTTTCATTTTTCCATTTTTTCATTTTTTTCAAAATAATTTTGATTCATATGTACTATCTGTACAAGTATAGAAAAGTGAAATCCGTATCAAAGCTTGATCCGCAACATAGTTGTCGGAGAAGCATGATTCTACCAAAATTGATTTCCCACTACTAACGGAAGTGACATTGGGAAAAAGTTGTTTTTGATACTCCATAATGGGTAGTCATGACCTGAAAGTAAAATAAAACGTTAGTTAGTAACGGTTCAAAATTCTAGAGTCATTACCTGTGAAACCTGTGTTATTTTAGCCTTCTCGGGGCCAAAGGTTGGTCATCATGTTGTTGCTCCCATGATTGAGGTTGTTCGATCTCTTCTCTGGACCTGTTCATATGTACAAGCAAAATATGTGCATCATGAATGCTCAATGTATGCTAAGTCTGAATGCGTGATGTCAAAATGCAAAATGAATGACATGATTTTTCTGTTTTCAAAGGATGTCCTAATTTATGCTTGATGCATGTTTAATCTAAAATGTATGGTTTGTAAATGCATGAATGTCATGATCTTTCTAGGGGTGCCCCGATTTCACTGATCATGACGAAAGCTGCTTGAATTCTTCTGATTTGGCCTCTTTCCTCGAAACCTTTTCTCAAAATAGATGCCCCAAACACTTTTTAACAATCTGAACCTTCAAAGTGTAAGAATCCGTATGGTCACGTTGCCCAGTTGGGTTGTCTCTATCTTCTAAAATTGGTTCGCACAACATTCAACCTCAATGTATTACACGAAATATGCTTTATTGCAACTTGTAGTTTTGGACCCTTACAAAAGACTCTCGCTGCCAGTGGGCTTAGGCTAACGAGGTAGTTTACAAAAAACATCTCATCGAAAGAGATAAACACTACAAGTGACCTACTAATGGTCAAGGTAGAATAATGTCTTAGCCTAGAAGGCATAATTTACTTTTGTACAACTCAGAAACAACATTTTCATTCCTACTTGGTGTCTTCGTGCTTCGGCAAAGGATCTGTAGCCGTTTCAGCGGGGTCATCAAATTTTATTACTCCGAGCTTGATAAACTTTTCCACTAGCCTTTTGAACCCTAGGCAGTTTTCAATCGAATGTCCCACTTGTCCCGCATGGTAATCACATTTTGTATTGGCGTCATACCATTTCGGGAAAGGGGGTTGCATCGGCGCTTGAAAGAAGGGCGACATCAAGCGCTTATCATACAACTCTTTGTGTAGCTTCGCGTAAGTCATTGGCAGTTGAGTAAATTCTTTCTTTTCAAAATTCTTTCTCTGACTGTAATCTTGGTTGGAGGAGTTGTAAGTACCCGTGGCTGCAGGCTGTGTCACCGTTACAGGCTTGGAATAATTGATGCTATAGATTCTTGCAAAATTCACTTCATTATCCTTCTTTCCATGTGTTGACCTTCTCTGGGACGAACTTCCACCAGCATCAATTCTGCCACTCTTGATGGCATTCTCAATGAGTTCACCGGATAGCACCAGATCAACAAAATTAGTGGTTGCATTGCCTATGAGACGATCCAAGATTGGGCCTTCCAAAGTTTGGATGAATATAACCATTGTCTCCTTTTCACTAAGAGGAGGTTGGACTTGCGTTGATACATCCCTCCAGCGTTGTGTGTATTGTCTGAAGCTTTCGTTAGCCCTTTGTTTCATGTGTTGTAAGGTCAGACGGTCTGGTACCATATCACTAACATGCTTATATTGCTCTAGAAAAGCCTTAGCCAAGTCTTTCCAAGACTTTATCTGATGACGATTCAGTTGATTGTACCATTTAGTGGCAGACCCCGTTAAACTATCTTGAAAATATTATATCAGCAACTTGTCATCCCTGCCGTACCCTGTTATTCTTCGACAAAACATAGTAAGATGGGCTCGAGGGTAACTAGTCCCGTCATATCTTTCGAATTCTAGGATTTTGAACTTCGGGGGTAGCACCAGATCTGGGACAAGGCTGAGTTCGTTGGCATCGAATCCGATGAAGGTGTCTTCAATCTCCATAGCTTCCATTTTCTCTTCGAGCCGCTTACAACGCTCTTCAATTTCTTTTGAAGTCTCAATCTTTGGTTCAATCAGCTGATCAAATTCTGAGACAATTTTTTCTACTTGATTACCCCTCGGCTTGGCTTCTGATGTGGAGGGTATATTCATGGGGCCATATGTATCAGTCGGATGTAGCGGTAACTTCTCTTTAGAAAAGACCACCTGGGGATGAGCCTCCGATGGTATCTTAGTTTGAAGAGGAGTAAAACCCGAAGGGTATATGGGATCTTCAATCATGTTAGTGGGATTTGCCCCTGAGTCGACCATAGAAGTGTCTTCTTGCTTGAATCCGAGCATTTGTGCTAGTTTCCCGAGCATTTCTTGTTGAGATTTTGCAATCTGGTCTTTCATTTCTTGTCGAGCCCTGGCTAATTGATCCTCCATTTTTCGTGTTAAGTCGTCTTGTAAATCTTTCTGAGTCTGCTCAATCTTATCCAATCTATCATTGTTCATCTTCTTCGTCTTGAGTCGAGTTCCGTAGGGATGCTGAATTGTTGCCTGATCCAGTATTACTGAGATAGGAGACCCCAAACATTAGTACTAATGTTATAAAAATGAATGCATTTGGATGCATGATGCATGACTTAGATGTGAAAATATCAATTCAAAAATGATTCTCGGGTCCGTCATTTTATGTGTACGAGATTTATTCACAACTTTAAATGTTGTATTAATATCTAGAGTGCTAAATTTTCTCCCGATATATTTAATTTCAAAACCATTCTTGAATCAAAACTTCATGCTCGTAAAATGCGAGAATTGAAAACATGTTCATGGTATGCAAAATGCATGATTATGATATGTTATAATGCCTTCAAAAAGAAACAAATTTAATTCACATTAAAATAAATAAATAAATTAAATTACAAATATAACAACAAAAATAAAAAATTGTACATAAAGGTAACAAAGCCTAAAGGGTTACTGCTAAACAGACAGAGCTTCGGCTTGATGGCTCTAAGGGGTAGGCTTCTAGGTCTCACTATATGAGGTTCAGTTCTAGAAGGTACCCGAACAATACTTATTACCCTACTAAGGATAATAAGCATGATTCAGGGGGATACGTTCCTCTAAGTCTATGCGGAGACATAAATCTCACGAAGACAAAGGGAAAAATATCCCGAAAGCAATTCCCCATCCTACACGAAGGCAAAACCTCATGAAGGAGTGGTTTCATGCTCCCACTTAGATGGACGGAGTCCGGGTTGAGAGCTCATGAAATGTGGAGACCTGAAAAAACATTTGAAAATATTAGTAAATAATTTAAAATAAAAGATCACAATATTAAAATAAATCGAATTTAAATTTTCGATCATTAAATAAAATGTAACCGATTTTAGGCTCGACTCTCAAAAAATATCCCCAGCGGAGTCGACAGCTGTAATCACCGTTTTTGGTCCGGGGAGTCGCCACCAATCATTTTCCGGGTGCGATTGGAACACCAAAAATTAAGATCTGCGAACCAGAGTTGAGCCCGGGAGTCTGTTACGCGTAGGGAAGGATGAGCACCCCTACAACGCCCGAAATCGACACCTATCGGTTACAAAATATTTTATATGATCGAAAAATATAAATTCGAAGTTAATTTTATGATCCCATAATTTTTAACCTGCAAAATAAATAAGCTAAGTCAAATAACAAAATAATAGGGTTAAATAAAATACTAATAATAATGATAATATAAAATAATAATAGTAATATTAATAACATAACAATAATAGTAATAATAAGACATAATAATAATAAAACATATAATAATAATAATAATAATAATAATAATGTAAACAAAGTAAGCCGATTAATAATAATAATAATAATAATAATAATAATAATGAGGATTATAATAACTTTTGAAAATCTAGGGTTGATCTGTAAAAAAACCGAAACATTAGAATGTAAAATAAAAATATTATAAGGGTTAAAATGAAAGAAATAAAAGAAAAAGCTTAATTTTAGTAAAATCAGTGACCAAAATCGAGTCTGAAGCAAACTGGAAGTCACGGGCGAGGACATGCTGGAAATGCAGGGACTACTAATGCAATTTTTTCTTCTCCCCGGGTAAAACGCGGGTCGGACCAGGTTAATGGATCTGGGCACGGTTTTAGACCACTGAACGACGTCGTTTTGACCGAAAAGCTCTTTTGCCAAAACGACGTCGTTTGGCTATGCTAATATAAGCCTTTTGTTTGGCTTAATAACCCCCCATGTTCATGCTTATCCTCTGTGGTATTTCTGAGAGAAAAGCTCTCATCTCAGTTCTCGCCGGCCGTCCCCGTCACCGCCGTACACGGCTGTCGACCGTCGCTCCGATCGTCGGTAACCGAAAAGGAAGGATCTTTCCGGAGCGTTTTGACGAGATGAACACAAATCTAATCTTGGATTTTTGAGATTTCAAGCGTAGAAGCCTAGATTTGAGAACAAAGATGAGTGAATTTACTTTTTCTACCTTCTTTTTTTTGCACTATTTTTCATTTCGATCTCTCTTTTTCTTCTCTTTGCTTTCTTGTGTTTGAATGGTGATGGTTTAGAACTGTTTTTAGACTAATTTTTGTTCGAAAAAACATGGCGTTTTCATTGATATGGTGATCGATTTTTCTTCCCTTGATTACATGTTCGAATGGGTACTTATACCCACAATTTTACACATAAAAAATTAAAAAATCTCTGCTTTTTCCTTCTTTTCAGATCTGATAAAAATATTTAATAATGTTTTTTCGTATCATATCTCTGCAGGTTCAGAAGGCGGTGAGATCTGACATGGGCAGTGGGGCGGTGGCCGTTTCAAAAGCCAATGGTAGAGCGCGTGACCACCACGCGCGATTTGAAGCATTGCACGTGGTCGTCACGCGCCGGTGACCGGAACGGAGCAGAGCAGCGGCGGCGGCTGAAAGATTAGGTTTTGTTAGGTTTATCTGTTGGGTTGGGCTTTGTATTAGGTATTGGGTTTAAATATTTATTTTTGTGTGGGTTTTGTTTTTCCTAATGGGTTATTACAACTATTAAGTAAATATAATATATATATATATATATATTAACCTATCTATTCATCCTTATTTTAACCTTTGATAATACACAAATTTTGTAGACAAAACAATTGAACCCAAATCTTCAAAGATAAATATCATCCATTTTTCAATTAAAATCAACTGTTGAGTTCAAGTAGATAAAATACTTTTACCACTCAAGAAAAAATATTTATTATCAAATAATCCAATTATATTGTGTATCCACATACTAATAATATTCACGATTAAACTAAATTTATTTTTAATAAATTCATATAATTATATGATACATATAATCATAATTTCTTTAACCCTTTAACAATACAGACACACCTTACACATACATATACTCGAACTCTATACTCGAACTCTGATCTCTTAAGATGAACATCACCTTTTCCCTTCATCACTATTACTAAGGTATAAAAGATGTCATGTTTTAACCTCTATGGCTCCCAGTATAATCTCTTACACAAAAGCATTGTCAGAACCATTTTAACATTAAATTGATGCTTTTAGTAGGAATGCGAAGTAGAAACCAAAGATATCTGAGCCAAAGCTTCATTTCTGATAAAAAAAAAAACTAGAAATAGTTGAAAGCAAAGAGGGCAATAACACTCTTTACACTGTTTTTTCTTCTTATGAAAAGATTACACAAACTCAATCCAAATCTAAGCCCCATCTAACACATTATTACATCGGATACTGTAAGTTTATCACAATCGAATTTATGGGTGAACTCGGTATTGGTTACCTTTTTCAATGTCCGTTTGAAGGTCGGAATGCCGGTGTATATCCATTGACACCACATGACAGATTTGAATAGTATGGGTAGCCATCACCTTCTGCATTCCTCATCTGAAGTAAAGATAGATCAGAATAAGTCATCGGCCATTGAGTTTGGACCGATCCATCATGGTGTCCATTGGCATAAGGTTGGTGGTTCGGTTGTGGAGTATATTCCCTTGGAGTATCAAAATGGTTGCTTGATGAGCCACTGAGACTTCGTTGGAACCCATCATCACAGTAGCTTTGTGATCGCTCAAACCTGCACGAGCCATATGAGGATCCGATCTCACCAGACACGCCCAAATTGGATGGAAAAGAAAATTGTCGGGTTAATAAATGTGATCTGTTGCCAACAGCATGGAAGCCTGTTCCTGACCTACCTGTGCTCCCAACATTGTGTTCGTCGTCAAGTAAGTCGTTGATGATATCAAGATGTGGAAACTCATCTGCCGAGACACCTTGGGTCTGATGTCCAGATGTACGGGCCGGAAACTCATTTGAGAAGTGTTCCTGGGATCTATTACACATGGATTTGTGCAAACCAATATTTTGGATCTCACTGAGCAATGAAGAAGGATCAAAGTGCATATTTCTACTGTCATTCCTTTGAGAATTGTCCATCCACTGGGGAGCATTCGACAAGATATACCGATCTACCATGCCAAAAGGAAAGCATGATTGTACAGAATTTGGATCTATCCTTTCAGAGCTCTGGGGTATATACACTGGTGCAGATACCATGGCAGGTGGTTGCGAGTATACTGGCAATGTGTTGACTCCTGATCTAGGGGAGATAGGATGAGTAAAACCAGATGAACAAGAAGCAACATGATTACCCATCATGGCATTTCTATAAGATTGAGGAACATAACTAGTAGCTGCAGATGGCTCAGAACCTATAGAGCCAGCTGCACTAGCCGAACAAGCTAGAAAAGGAGTTGTTTGAACCATAGAAACAACAGCAGCAGCTTGTCTAGGACCAGGAATTAGAGCACTCAGCGGCTTTGACATCACAGACTCTTGTGGGGTCATAGGTCTTTCAGTTGGTCTCGATGTTACAGCCTTCTGAGTCTCAGATTTTAACGTACCATTCATTCGGACTGCAGTCGAAGATGCAGGTTGATCACTCTGTTGCAGGCTGCTTGACGATATCTTCCTAGCTGCAATAGAACTTACACCGCTAGGACTTATGTATTCAGACCTGAACTGAGAAGGTGATGGATTTCTCGGAGGGCTTCTGGGAAAGGATAGTTTAGCAGTCGTCTTCTCTTTAGGTCTTTCTAAATCAACCGCATCTGGGATGCTTGGTTTCTTTTGTAGCAAAACAACTTCCTATTACATTGAAAAGATAAATGTCAATCATGTACCACATAAAGCTGGAAAAGTAGAAAAATTGTAAAGTAACAAAAAGTTAACAAAACATGAACATGTGAATACATCACCTTCTTAACAGTATCCTGCTTAACCCACTTTGTATGATCCCACAATGAAGGAACAGCAGCCTCAGACTCAGATTTACCTGCCTTAATTCTTTCAGAAACTTCGCCTTGGTCCCCAGCATCTAATGCAGGACAAGATGACTGATTACCAGATTCTGTAATCGTATTATTGCCGTCACTTGATGTTTTACTTCGCTGGTTCTTTCCTCTACAAATTTGAAGAGACAGATGATATCATACCTCGTCTAATCATTTTTAAGCATGGAAATAAACCTAAGCAACACTTTACCTGCTTGGTGATTTTTTATTGTGGTTGTTTGAAGATGTGTTCCCTTTATAGGTTCCATTCATTACAACTGATGGTACTGAATCTGTTAAATATGATGATGAACTATCATCCGTCATATATGGGCTCCTTTTATCAGTTGCTTCGTTTTGTATGCATGATAGTGCACTTATGTCACTGCCACTGGATTCTATGGGTAGATGAATTTCTGATGAATCTGTATCACAATTAACAAGACTAGAATCTTTGTCTTCTGAGTCAGGCTGAAGAACCTCAGTGGCACCATCAATTGAGTCGGAAACATCAGAGACACCACCCAGAACATCAGCCTTTTCAGGTACTGACTGCTCTACCATCTTAGAGGCTTCCTTTTCATCATCAGGTTGGTCTTCTTGGTGCTTTTTATGTTCTGCCACAATAGCCTTCTCCTCCCTTCCCTTATCTTTGCTTTTCCGATTACGCTTTTGCTTAGCCTGCAGTATATAACCATAGGACAAATTGTGATGCATTCAGAAAGTAAAAAAGCTTCACAAAATTTTCTCCACTTCAATGAAAGGGAAATATATACACACTTTGCCTTTTCTATTATTACACTTTTGCTTAGTCAGCTTCATTATGCCCCAAGAAGATAAAATAAAATATGACAACACAAAGGATTGTACCTGTTTTTTCTTTGACTTTTTCTCCTTCTCAGATGCTCCTTGTTTAGCCTTCTGCTCACTTTCAGCAAGCCATGCAGCTTCTTCACGGATGAGTTCTTCTTGCCTTTTCAAAGCAATAGCCTCCTGATAGGCAACTTCTATCTTGTTGCTGTATATAAGCCAAAAAACAGAGAATATACAAGTAAATAAGAAAGCATCAGTATCATCCACTATACTTGGAGATTCCAGAACAGGAGTTTGAAAAACTACAAGAAGAATAAGAATACAATCTTTCCATTAAGCTTGCAAAAAAAAAGTTTACAAAATCATTACCAACCGCACCACCACCTAGATTTGTGCACATAAGACATCAGAGAATAAGACAACCCTATTCCTAGAAAGTTAGACGGTAGTTTTTAAGATATATTGCCCTCTCGCATTGAAAGAGAAAATACTTTTGTACTACTGCAGTCACCATCCTGGATACAGTTTTCATGGTGACCGGACACAACATGCAGATATAAATGCCTTGTGTAACACAAGGCAAAATTTCAAGTCTCAATGAATTTGTTACAGCATTGATTTCATAAGAAAACGGCATGATAAACTAACCCTTAAAGCAATGGGTGATAAAATAATATAGATGCATGCATAATGCTTTTTTGTCATAATAAGAAAATTCTAAGCACAACTCCAGAACTACTCAAAACAAGTTTACAAGGAACAATAGGTCTAGATATCACAAGTTGATTTCTTAGCACAATAGGTCTTAATATACATATTGGCTCTCGATTATACACCTTTTCAAGTTTTGCTGCCTATAGAGAAAAAAAAAGAGAGTACAATTAAATACCCAAACTATACTTCTATCAACCACATTAGTACATTCAAAAACAATTCAAGCGTGTAACCAATCCTCATGCGACAATTAAATACTTATTACTTAACACTCCCTTGAGTCCATTACTTGATAGGAGAAACAGGAAGCATTAAATCCTTATGCATGAATCATCAAATGTGTGTGTCAAATCTCGTTGCAAGGAAATATGCTAGTATTCACTGAATGCAAAGTCAAAAAAGTAAGGTACCTGAAAATATGAGCAAGAACAAATATTTCCACTGTCCTGCGACCAAATTCTGTAAGACGCCTTTCATCACGCTCAATTGAATCCTTGTCGAAATCCTCTCCAGAATTTCCATCCTACATAAAATGAACACCATTTTCATACTAAAAAATTTTTTAATGTACAGAGAAATACTTTGTTTATTGCAACTGTAAAAAACAAAAATAAATACGCTCATCAGGGGCTTCAAGCATCTTCCCCAGAGAATTACATGTGAACAGCATTAGCTTCTATGCAAATAAAAGCATCAATTCACATCAACGCCAAGAGAGAAATTGCATATGTGAAATAGAACCAAAAAATTCTACTAAATATTTCACCAATCTAAAATAAGTTTGAAATGGAACACATGTTATTAGTCATTATAACCTATAATCAATACAGAAACTTACCTTTGTTCGGTTCTGAGGACCTTTCTCATCTTTTGGAGGTAGTGGCTCCAAAGCAGCCCTTTCTAGAAGTAGTAGCACATCATCCACTAAAAAAAACGTATCATTTTCCACGTGAACAATTGGAGCTGGCATTTCTTCAGTATCCAATAATTTTGATTTTGATTTCTTGCTCTTGCTCTGGCCTTCTAGTGCCTTCAACCCACTATAAAGTGAATCCATTACCAATGTAGATGTTACTTCTTTCTCTATAAAAAAGTGCTTCACAACTACTTTCAAAACGACATCAGTTTTCTCCCTGGACATTCTATGTCGGACATTTTGGTCAATCCCCAACCAGAACGCACAGAAGCTGCAACAATTGCAATCAATTAGTTGCATAAAAAAGGCAATAAAAATAGATCAGGTGATAACCCACGGAGAAATGAAATCACCAAAAATATGCCATTAAAACATGAAGAGTACAAAAGAAAAATAACCAAGTCAAATATAATTGAGACCGCCTTGATACAAAATGTTAAGGCAAGATTCGCAAGAAGGAATTTGATGCTTAAAGAACAAAGATGAAAATTTAAGCAGAAAATCAAGCAAAGGTAAAAGGAAGTAACTGATTCATTAGAAAACCCTGTAAAAGGAAAGCATTCAAACATATGTTCTAAAAAAGTCAAAACTCGTACTCAGTGTTATACATGAGTAATATGTCATTAAAAGTAAAAAGTATAAGAACATTTACCTTGACCACCTAACTTTGTCTTCTATCAACTTCCCTAGCATTTGTCTTCTCTCATCCAAAAAACGGCGACAGATTTGCTCTACATTTGTCAAATATACTCTGACAAGTTCTCTCCGATATTGACAATCAAGGCAACGGAAAGGACGGTCTGCTTTCTCCCTACAAATCCAAAACAAAATTTGCTAAAATCAGGATTGCTTGTGTTAATAAAAAGGCATATTGAAACAATTATCAATGTACAGTTTCACCCTGAATTTTAAATTTGCTAAAACTAGGATTGCTTGTGTTAATAAGCTAAAGTTTATATATGTAACGCTACTACTCGTATGAAGGGCCAAATATAATTGGAAGGACTTATTTAGCTATAAACCATAAAGGTTACCTAATAACAGTGTGAAAGGAATAGTCATGAAAGCATTGTATGAAGCACTATAGGTGGAAGTTCGCTTATCATAAATTTATGCTACTCAAACTTGGGTATGAGTGTAAGAATTGAGATATAGGTATTCCGATGTGGGTATGTTTAACTTTTAAAAGTTTTTCATGCATTTGGGATCTTTTGCATTCATATCCGCATATCAAAGTAAGAACATGTCAGATACCAGTGCAGGACGTGGATACGCCAATAAAAATGGAGTTGAAGCAATAGTCATAAATTACTGATTACTTGATGACTTGAACTTGAGCTTTTATGATAAGTGTGTCGGATTCTATGAATCCCTCATTAACTTTTGACAGCTCCATAAACTTTTTCCAGCCCCAATCATGCTCCTTCTTCCAGAATCGATGTAAAGTATCTGCAATCCAATTGCAAGTTACCCATAGCTCACAATTTCTATTAGTGTAAGTAAATTTGAGCCAACCAACCTGAATATTTTGATTTATTTGGATCTTTATTCACAACAGCTATAGTAAACTGTGCAAAATGACTCCAACCTGTCTTGGAATAGAAGCAAGGAACCCTATTGAGTACAACTTAAGAGAAGTGTGAAGATATAATAAATACAATGTGTAGTTTATGAAAAACATCAAACCTGGAAGCAGTTTGTCATGATTAGCAACACAGAGAAACAGAGAGAGATGATTGCAAACATCACAGCCTTGTGGATAAATTAAAATGTACCTGTAAACCATGGCAAACGGCTCAAAACAAAACTAGACAATTTTCCCTGACAAAAAGATTTGCTTTTTTATGACAGATATTAAACTTACAAGACTTATACATTTGTGTACAACATATAACCAACTTAAATTCCAATATGATGTCAAAGACTAGGAATTCCAGAATGATAATTATGATTTAAAAAAACAAAGTAAAAACATAACAGTCAGTTATTTGAAACCCCATACCACTTGTAGCCACCAACATCAAACGCATTACTGCGAAGTTCTCTTTTGTTAATCTGTGAAAATTTCTCTATCTTCCATGTATACTTTCCATACAAGTCAGGAGGTTTCGGCCCTATAAAAGAAGTGAACTCAGCTTCAGAAGTTTTTATCATAAAAAGAAAATAAGAAAGAAAAAAGAAACAAAAATATATTCAGAAGAGTCCATACTTAAAAAGTCGATACAAAAAAAAGTACCGGCTAAAAACACTTCTTTAAATATTCCATAGCTGAGTTTAAACTGAGCTTTAATCAAGAAGTCCTGAACAAGCACAATACTTCTTTAAGTATTATGAATCGGGAACAGTTTCCAGTCAATTGCGCCTCCTAGAACTCCAGATGACATTTAAAAGAGAAAAGAAAATATAAAGCAAATAAATCTAAGTAAATAATTTATTAGCCCTAAGAGCTAATTGCTTGAATAGATATCATTAGTCCTTCAATTTTAGGAATCAAGGGGGAAAAAAAGGCAAAATCCCTCCTTTTCTTCCATCTCGTCAACTTGAATATCTAAGGTTACCGGAGGTAAAATTAGGAGGAAAGTAAAAAAGCGATGGTCAGAGAAATATCTTCTCAATCTATCTTTTAAGAGGCGACGTGTCATGAGAACCATCTATAACCAATCATCAATCAACAAGTTAGAGCTCGAAAAACATAAATTCGCATGAAACCGACAATAAACAAGTCAAAACCATCTATGGTAAAATTGAATGCACGCTCCAACGACCTAATCCACCAATTGTAGGCTTGTAGCTATGATTTAAGCAATTTATAAACATTAGAATGCAGAAAAAAAGTATGCAGAGAACAACCCAAAATTGAATGGAAACCATCTTTTAACCATGTCATTCCAAAACTTTAAATTATTGGATTTATATATAGAATTTCCAAGTTTCAATCTAAGATATGTCAATAGACTTTATAACGGCTGATAATAAACATATAGCATACAAACACAAGTTCAAAAGAATAACGCGTGTTCAACAGAACATGGAAAGGATCCAAAAGCATACCACCACCACCATCATCATCTGAGTCCCAGTAAGGGGGTGAGGTCGAAGGTGTTCCATTTTCGACCTGCTCAGAAGACCGCCACTCTACCAACATTTCCCCTGATCTCGAAACCACCTCTGCAGACCTTCCCACTCCAGACTCCTCACTTGAAACCCCAGCCATTTTGGTCCTTTAAAACACCTTCCCCCACTCCTTGAAATGCCACTCGATAAACAGTCCAAAATCCAGATTAGAATCCACTCAAAGTTAGTAAGTCTTGAACCTGAGTTAGAAATATAAAATCATTAGAAACCTCATTTCCTTTTTTATTTTCTTATCGTTACATGAAACACCATTTCCAAATAAGCCAATGCTCTCATCCAATTTTTAAACCAAAACATCCTAAAATACAAAAGTAAAACTACAATTCATATCAAAAAGTCTGCATGCAATTCAAATTACCAAAATTACAGTAAAACCAACTGATAAAAAAACTATCTTTTTATATCCATATTCTATCAATCCAAAGTTTTTATAATTTGAAGTAGATATATATAACTAATTTAATTAGCCAAATTCAACGAGTGCAATTAGACAAATTAAAACCCAAAATCAATAAAAACCCAGATGAAAAATCTTAATAAAATCAATAATCTCATCTCACAAATGCATCAAACAGAAACTTACGAATCCACCCAGACGACGCAAATTGATAAAAACCATCTAATCAAGACCAAATTAACCCCTTAAATTTAAAAAAACAAAGACCATCAGATTGAAACCCCAAAACCCCGTTCAAAATCAAACCCTAAAAAACCCTCAACGGATTAAAGAAAATCCAAATGACTCGTACGACATCGTTAATATCGAATGATAAATCGAACCTGGAAATGTAAAAAATATGAATAGAGATGTTCCTCTGGGTTCAAATAGAGGGTATGTCAGCTCTAGTGAGAACGAAATAGATACATAGAAAAGCAGCACAAAACAGAATAGAGCAAACAAAGAGAGAACACTCACATTTTTTTCATATTATTTTAACTTTTTTGTCATAAATGACTTGATTAACCTAAACTTAATCCAACTAAAATTAACCATTAAAAATTAATAATTTTTTAAAATACTCAAATTTAACTTATATTTTTTTAATTATATATTTATTTTATTGATTAATTAATTTAATTCATATTTTATATATATATGGTGATATTTAATATAAAAAATTATTATATAAATTTAATTTATTATGCCATTTATAATTTATCTATTAAAAATTTATCAATATTTTTTTTTCTTATTATTGTATTTATATTTAACTTAAGCAACCAATATTCACAAAAAAATTAAAATTTATCTTTAAAAATAGAGTTATTACCGTAGAAGTCACGTTTTTTTTGTCTATAGTACAAATTTAGTCATCGATTTTGAAAATCAATCAATATAATTATGTACGTTTTCGGGATGTAAACTTATGGTCACTCCAACATTAGTAGCCGTTAATGGTTAACGGAAAGATGATTCAAAACAATAAAAAATGGATAAATTATCTATATAGTCCCTAAATAATGATTTGTTTTTATTTTATATCTAATTTAACTTTTAAAACTTTAAAATTTTATATTTTCGCCATCATATCTAAAATTAAGACATCCTGCTCCCTCTAGTTTAACCCCTACTTCATTTTCTTGTAGTCGTTATAAAATATTATAAAATAACCTTTTTAAATATTATAAAATATTATAAATAACATTTTACAAATACTAATCCACTTAACATTTCTCCATATATCCTTCATTCTATACTTCTCTCCTACTTTTCAATTTTTCTCCACTAGAAAGATTCAATCTTTCAATCACCTAAAGTGAAAAACAATATCTTTGATGAATCTGGGTAACAGGGTTTAATCTTATTTTATTTTAAATTAAGTTTTTAAATTTAAATCTTTTTTTACCCAAATTGTTTCTGTTCACCCCTAATGAATGTCATCTTCAACCTATAAAACTCATGATTTTACATTCGTTTGATTTTAGCCGTATTCATCAAAGGAGACACCGATAAAAAAGAAGAGTAACACCCTTGAGAAGTAAGCTTTGATTTCAAACCTTACATGATTTAAAAGACCACAACGATTGACCAAGTCCTAAACTTGGTTGTTCCATTCCGTGACCCGATTAAAATATATGAAGCAATACGTTATTCACTTTTAGCAGGAGAAAAAAGGGTTTGTCCAGTATTCTGTTTAGTTGCTTATGAACTTATTCATGACAAAGAATTCAAGGCTTTGTCTGCAATTTATGCTATTAAAATGATTCACGTTTTTTATCCATGAGTATCTTCTTTGCAGAAGTTATCCTGCTCTAAAGCTCATGAAGTTGTGGACCATATTGTTCAAGAAATTGAGAAGACAATAACAATGATGCAATCAATGTCCCATGACCATAAATTCATACTTGTTGAACTGAAAAAAAAGGTGCATGAAATTGCTAACTTAGTTAGCTAGAAGGTACACAGAAGGAACTCAACATAGCATTGAGAAAATATCCAAAAGCTCTCGAGAAAACCCTAAACCTTGATATATCAGAAGCTTATCGAAATATTAAGTTTGATTTTCATACAATTAACCAAACAATTGTCAGGTATTTTTATCGGCAGGGCCTTTTTGATATTGATGATTATTTTATAACCATGATGGTTTAAAAAAAAGTAAGAACCATGATGGTTTGAAAATGAATATGGAAGGGAATCTAAGAGAAAGTGAATCGAAAAGTTAAAAGGGAGAGATAGAGAGAAAAAAATGACAGTGAGTTTTAAAAAAATGACTACAAAAAAATGAAGGGGGTTTAAACCAGAGGGAACAAGATAAAATCCTAAGTTATGTCTTAATTTTGGAATAATGACAAAAATATAAAATTTTAAAATTTTGAAAGTTAAATTAGATATAAAATAAAAATAAATAATTATTTAGGGATTATATAGGTAATTTATCCTCTTTTTATTGTTTTAAATCATCTTTTCGTTAACCATTAACGGCTTTTAACGTTGGAGTGACCATAAGTTTACAGCCCGAAAACGTAAAGGACTGTATTGGTTGATTTTCAAAATCGGTGACTAAATTTGTACTGGAGACAAATATACATGACTTCCGCAGTAATTAACCCTTAAAAATATATGAAAAAAATAATTGAATGATTTATAATAGGTAAAATCTTTAATGATATGATGAATCAAAATTATATAATTCTTTTAATAATGAAAAACTTTTAAACCCAATTTTTTTCACTTATAATTCTCTTGATTTGGGGTTTAAAGAATTTTTAATTGATTTTAGTAGGAAAATAATATTATTATCAGTTTATTGTTAAAATTATAATTAAATAATATATTTGTCATGAAATTTTGATCGATCAATAATTAAGTGATTTTAAGTGTATTTTACCCCAAAAAATAAAAATAGTGTAAATTTTAAGTAACTAGACCTATAATTAAGTGATTTAGGTGTATTTCACCCAGGGACGGAGCTAAAATTAAGCATTGGGAGGGACAAAGGTCTAGCAAGCTTTTAAACCCAAAATATTTGGGAGAGGCTCTACCGTATACACAGTTCCGTCCCTGATTTTACCCAAAGAAGCTTGGGCAGCTTTACATGCCATTATTTTCACATCTGATTTGGGATTATCGTCAGCCATTGTTGAAGGCGATTGTCTTTCGGTTATTAAAAAAATTCAATCAAAAGAGGAATATATGTCAGTAATTAGTGCAATCATTTGAGAAATAAAGGAGTTAGTAAAATTTTTCAGTACATGTGATTTTACTTTCATCCCGAGGCAAGGAAACCACGTGGCTCATGAGATTGCTCAAGATATTTCACAAGGAGATGAAGATCGCTTTTGGGTTGAAGAGGTTCCACCATCAGTTGAGGAATTGATATCCTCGGATGCTTCACAGAAGTATCTCTCTTCCTTCTTTATGCAAGATCTCTTTTGAACAAAGGCTCTATTTGTTCTTGTTGCTTCCTTTTCTGATCTTGGTCTACTAGTTTTTTACTGAAAGTTTTCTTTTCCACCAGAGGATGAAGCTGAACCGGTTGTTTTGTGTGTTTTTTTCTTGTTTTTTTTTATTTGTTTTCTCAAGACTTTTGTTTTTACTTTATCTTTTAATAATAGCAACAAGGTATATTGTTATCAAAAAAAAAAAAGAAATAAATTAAAAATATAGTGCAAATTTCAAATTTAAACAACACAACACAACATTAGACATATATTGCAACTAGTTCTGACAGATCCTCTCACAAGTGTCAATTATTTTGATAGATAATATAAGTAGTGCAAACTAACACATCGGAGTAGCGTATATAGTGCAAACCCACTGCTGTCAAATTATTTAGCATGCAACAGTTTTGACAGCCCAAACATAAACTAAATGTTCAGTTTTGACGAAGGAGCAGAAGGGGACGGCAGCTCCTAAGTAGCCTTATAAGGAGACAGCGTTGCCGTCATTATTGGCGTATCACACTCTGCAGGTTCAATTACAGCTTGGACATTGTATCCTTGATGAATGTCGGCACTACGAGTTCCGGACTCGGCAAGAATGGCTTCGATTTGAGACCAATCAATGTCTTCAGAAGGACCAAGGATCTTAGTGTAAACCTGCAATCGTTTTTATTGAATAGTTGATCAATTTATTCAACGTTTAGATTACGATATGAATGTAAAAACAGATGAGCACCTTGTTGGGCTTTCCACTTTCATTGCTCCAAGCAACAATCCACGTGAGTGGATCGATCCTATACGCAAGACAGCCAATCGAACCTATGCAATCGGCAGTGTGCTGGAAGGTACTGGGGGATGGCGGTGGTGGATCATGCACGCCGATGTCGATTGGTGGATCCCCGTAGCCTTGCCAATAGCGATTCTGAATCAAGCTGACACTGTTGGAAATCGTGTTATCAACGCCAAGCACGCAAGTTGTGTACGTTGAAGCCATTTTTTGTTTCTTCTTTTGCTTCTGCTTGGTGCCATAAGCACATGCTTATATACTAGTTTTGACGCATCACACGACAAGAAGCCACTTGCTAGACTTCTATTTATCATTATTTCTGGAAAAAATTATACATGTGGTCACCAAATTATAACATTTTTCTTGTTTTGGTCCTTTCTTGGTTTAGTCCCTCTTACTTGAAAAAAGTAACTTTTTTCATCAAAATCGTCTCTCCACCTTTCTTGGTTTGGTCGCCCAACTGTCATCATTTTCTTGTTTTAGTCCCTCTTACTTGATCGAATAAAAAATATTATAATATATCGTTAAGTTTGATGAGAGGAACCAAAATAACTATAAAAATTAAAATAAAAAAATATCAAGTCAACGATATCGTTAGGCTATTAATGGAGGAGGACCAAGAAAGACTTTCAATGATTTTGAAAAAAAAAATAATTACATGACCAAAACAGAAAAAAAGGGGATAGGTGAATGACCACCCGTATAATTTTTCCTTATTTCTATTAATATTTAAATTTATATTCTTTCGGCAATTATATTCATATTTATCATTACAAACACGTGCCTTTTCTTTTATTTACAAGTCTTCAATCCAAACGGTGATTAGTGTATGAACTCACAAAGTCTAAAAAGCAAGTATATATTAGATTTGTCAACCCACGAATAAGTGAGAGAAACGAAAATATTAAGTATGTAAAAGATATTTAATAAAATTCTATTAACAATAATTTTGAGATTTTGTTTGTCATTAATGTTTTAAATTTAGATTTAGAGAATAAACGTCCATTTAAAAAATTAAATTTTTAATTGTTTTGAAATAGTCACTTGGACGAAAAAATCGATTAATAAACGGACTTTTAAAGCCAAACATGGATTGATTGAGGTTATTGTTGATGGTGAACAAACATTTTTCACTCTAACGTCTGTTCACCAGCAGCAACCACCAAAATCGCAACTTTGGTTATAGAAAACTCCTATTTATACATACATACACCACAGTAAATACGGGTTTAATCCTTAAAAATATGATTTGTAGTTGTTTATTTAAAATTAAATAGATACATATAAAAAACAAAAATGTATGTTTTTTCATCTAAATATATATATTTTTTTAAAGTTAAGGATAAATTATCGTGAAAGTAACTTATATTTTGGTTGAGAACATTTTTATTAAAAGATCAAAATTACATATTTATGTTTTTTCATCTAAATATATTTTTTATCGACTTGTAAACTTCTAATAACTCGAAGTTAACTGTTGTTAAATGAGTGACGTTTCTATTAAAAAATTATATAATTATACATTTAGTCTATGTTAGTTACCTATTATATCAACAATTTGATCATAATTTTAATTTAATTAAATAAACTAGTCATTCAATTAGATGTTAACACAGTGATGATCTTATTGGAGGAATTTAATTATTTATTAAATTATTTTTTTTTTCTTTTTCAATCAGGTGATGACACACATATCTCGTGATTTTATATTTACTTTGTCTAATTTTGTGTTATGTGATTCTAGTATAATGATATTGTTAGTCCTCAAAACTTATATACTCTATTAGTTTAGTCCTAATTCAAAAGAATTCAAAAATCTTAACCCTTTGATAGTGTTATCTCTAACTTTAACATGCATGAATTATTATTTTAAAAATAATTTAATATTTTTATTCAAATATAATAATAAAATTTTAATTTAGAATTTTACTCAAAAGATTTGTGATTCACATTTTAAATTCGTTCTCTCTTTCCCTTGGCCCTTGTTGAAATTTGGGTACCTTCTTTATTGAAACAAGGGGAAGTTTATAGGATACAATACAAAGAACCTATTGAATAGAACAAATAATTAATATTTTTATGAAAATAGTTGACATTTGTTTCATAGAAATCTTTCCCTTCTATACATTATTATATTCACAATAAATATGATGAAATTTCATACAATTCAAAGAAAGATATATAATTATTTTTAATAATAATTTAACTTAATGGATTTGTGATTCACATTTTAAATTTGTTCTTTCTTTCCCCTGTCCCTTGTTGATATTTTGGCACCTTCTTTAGTAAAATAAGGTTGAAGTTTATAGGATACAATACAAAGAACCTATCAAAATTACTTGAATAAAACAAATAATTACTATATTAAATTAGGATATAATACAAATAGCCAAATTGATTTAATAGATAAATCGAACACTTTAACGTTGGATTGGACACTTTGTTTTCTATTTATTTTCTAAATTAATTAACACTCTAAGGTTGGATTCGACATGATTCGAAGAATCTCGTATTTCTAAACAATTATTGATTTATAAGTATTACTTATTTTATAAGTTAAATAATTTTTTAACCAGGACTTTGAACTGATATTTAATTCTTAAACCGTGAAACTGATACTTTTTGAAATCTAAGTGTTTATTTTTTACTCGGTGATATTCTAAATATGAGAATAATTTTGGACTGGGTGTAGGGTATTGCATTTGATCCGAATTTTTTAGATTGGTCCGGATTTGATCAAATGGGTTTAGATAAAAGAGTTTAAGATTTCATCACAAACTCAACGGATTTGTGATTCTCATTTTAAATTTCTTCTATCTCTCTCCCCTTGTCTCTTGTTGAAATTTCGGTTCCTTCCCTATTACAAAAGGGTTGAAGTTTATAAGATACAATACATCGAACCTATTAAAATTACTTGAATAAAACAAATAATTAGTATATTATATTTAACATTTTTATGAAAATTATTGACATTTATTTCTTTGAAATCTTTCTTTCTTTTAGATTATATATTTGCTACAGCAAAACAGGTATTTAGCGGCGTTTTTTAAAGTATTTAGTGAAGTTTTTACGCGCCGCTATAAGTGTTAGCGGCTCATGCAAAAGCGCCGCTAAAACCTGCGTCGCAAATATCCGCGACATTTATTTCTGAAAAACGCTACTAATGTACATGTTCTTTAGCGACATTTTATATTTCAAAAGCCGCAGATTGTATGGACATTAGCGACTTTGTACTCAAAAAACGCCACAGATATTACAGGACTTTTAGCGGTGTTTTTAAAAAACGCCACAAATAGCATGTCCTGTAGCGGCTTTTGAGTTTAAAAACGCCACTATTTGTCATGTTATTTTGTGGCGTTTTGTACTAAAACGCCACTGCTTTTAGCATAACCTTTAGTGGAGTTTCTTATTTAAAACGCCACTAGTAACTTTTATTGCAACCAAATTTTTAAAATATTTTATTATACCTAAATTTACCTATAAAATATTTCAACACATAATACAATTGAAATATAATTCAACTGAAATAATAATATTCACTTATCCAACAAAAGTGAAGTGTTTAACAATAAACTGAAATATAATTCAACAGTAAATAAAAATTATAAGTAAGAACTACAACCCGAATCAACCTAATAAAATCAACTAAGGTGACGGATCCTTTTGTTGATTCTGCTTTAACATCGCTATCATATCTTGAAATTGCTTTTGAAGATTCTGATATGTTGTTTCTCTCTCTGCTTCTCTCTTTTTTTTTTCTCTCGGCTTCTCTAGCTTCCATCTCAGCTTGAAATTGTGTTAATTATTGTTTTAAACGATTAACTTCCGCTTGAGAAGACTGACTTTATGATGACATGTACTGAGACGAGTTTGATCCGAACTATTTTGTTGGAGTAATAAATGATCCTTGATAACGCACTCTGCCATATCTAAAAGAGGAATTGGTGATCGAAATTTCACCCAGAAACTACAAGGAAAACAACACTTAATTTCAATTAATTCATGGAATCCAAACTACCATTTTGTTGATGGGTTAGTTTTAAACTACAAGTGGCCCAATGAAAAATAAATTTTTTCGATTCATGGAAGCTCAAAAACATGGTTGTAATGGGGTGGAGACCCAAAATTCGAATAATTTAACTTTCGCATATTTTTTTATTTTAAGTTTATTTTTGACTAAATACGAAACACATTCTTCAATCACCTCTTTGAAATACTTATGTAACTTCAGTTCTATTGTATTGACCTACCATGGAAACCCCAAAAGATTCCTGGAAAACCTACAAAACTACTACTTTATTCAGATTATACAACAACTCACTTCTTCCAAACGTGTATTCCTAAAAAAACATATGCAATAAACAAAGTAGAAAAAAGAAAAAAAAATTAACATCAAGCATTAAACAACAACTGACAATCATCTCTTACCAAATAGAAACAAAGATTAAAAATAGAGATTGAAATTGAGGGTTAGAATGGTTACCGTTCGACTGTGGTGAACAGAGGAGGAAAGTGCGGTGACCGGAGGAGACAACTGTGGAGGAGTTCTACAATAATTATTTCTATTAATCCAATAGAAACAGAGATTAAAAACAATTATTTTAGATTTTCTATTAATTTGAAATTAGGGTTCGAATGGTTACCTGCTAACAGAGACGACTGTGGTGATCGGAGAAGACAAGCGCGGTGACCGGAGGTGACAACTGCGGACGAGGTGGCTACGTTGGACGAAGGAGACGGTTGTCATGGGTAATGATTTCCAGAGAACGAATGAGGCAAAGACTTTCTGGTTCTCGATCCAATTTGAGGGTAAAATTATATATTCAAAACGCTTAAAATTTTAGCATTTCTGTGATATCAGGTATACAAAACTTGCGGAGTTTGTCTACAAAACGCCGCTATCATTCATCATATTGCGACATTTTCCCTTAAAACGCCATTATTATTTATGTAACACATTGAGTAAAAAAACAAATAGAAGTGGGGTTGTGGGGTTTCAAACCCACAACTCTCAACCTGTTTAACCTGTGACCCAACCATCTAAACTAGTTAGCTCTTGGAAGATAATATCCCTCGTCTAGCTTTTAACCTGTTCATGTTCAGGTTAAATAATAAAAATAATAATAGATTCGAATATATTTGTTGGTTCATGTTAGAACCATTTTAGATAAAAAATACCCTAATTGTTCGAAACAAAACCTTTCACCTGCCCCTATCTCCGGCCACCGCTCAGACTGCCCACCGCCGGTCCGTGTCCTGCACCGCCTCCACCACCGTGTTCACCGCCGTCCCCCGACCAAAACCCCTCCATCGACGTGCCCATCCACTGCCGCCTCCGCCGTGAAGCGAGGCTCGAAGCTTCGTCGGGGCTAGGGTTAAATCCCTTTTGGTCTCTCGTCTGTTTGGCCTCTTTCCGATGTTGCATCGACGCATCGTTACCGTTGCCGTGACCACCACGTCGAGGCAAGCAAAACCCGACCTCAACTGCCTCCGTCCATCGCCGTTTGAGCCGTCACTGGAGAATCGCAACAATCTCGGGTAAAGGTGAGTTTTATGCCATTTTAAGGCCGAATCTGGTCTTCTGATGTATAAATGTTGGTTTAAAACTAATCCTAGAGTTTTTTCGAGCCCAGAAATGTGTTTTCCGACCATTTTAGGCTGCGCGTGGCCTCCACGCGTCGTCGCTGGCGATTTTCGGCCACCGTGGATGACTACCGGGAGCCAGCCGGTCTGAACCGGTCAACCCGAGTCAAACCAGCCTTGAACCGGTCAAACCAAACCGGTCCAACCCGAACTGAACCTGTCCAACCCGAACCAAACCGGTCCAACCAGACCCGTTGACCCGACCAGACCCGTTGACCAGACCCATTGACCGACCATTTAACCCGACCCGTTGACCAGTGACGTCAATGTTGACTACTGATGTCAGCATTGACTGCTGACGTGGCAGCTGACGTGGCTGTTGACGTCAGCGCTGACTGCTGACGTCAGTGTTGACTTTGCTGACGTCAGCGTTGACTTTGACCAAAAATTCAAAATTTTCAAAAACTCCTATTTTATGTTTTTCGACATCCTGAGTCCATCCATAAAGTCCGTTTTTCGAAATTCAATCCCGAAAGCCTCCAAATTGGACTTTAAAGTCTTGAGTCAAACTTTTCTTCTAAGTTAAGTTCAGAGTTTTAATCTGGGTCTAATATCGATACCTGTTTACTTGTAAGATCTCATAGTCCTCCCGGTCGAGTACCGACCCAGCCCGGTTCCTCCTGATTCGACCCGACTCGTGATCCGGTCGTGACCCTATGTATTCTCATCTCTAGTGAATAAATCCAGTATCTAGATTCCTGTATTGATATAAAATTTTATCGTGTACCTATAGGGTCCAGTACTGCTGCAGAGCGAGGCTCAACTGCCCAGTAGACCATCTGTTTTCTTCTAGTCTTTTGAGGTGTGTTTCCTTACGTGCTATATGTTGTATATTATTGTTTTCCGTTTTTACAAACCAAGCATGTGTACATGACTATTTTTCGGATTTTACCTAGACACATATGTTGAACCTGATCACATTCTGTTTTATTGTATGCCTGATATATTTTGTATGACATGTCCTGATTTAGCATTTCATGATATCTGATTAATTATTGTCACTGCCATCATTATACCTGCTATTATTGCATGCCTGTCACTTGGGTTTGGGATGATGTGTAGTGCCTGTTATTTGGTTCAGCCTTGATCCAGCTGGTAATTCCGTCCTGTTTATGGTTCCTAGCTACGGTTAGGGTAATTCCGTCCTGCTATCGGTTCCCGTGATACAGCCGGGGTAATTCCGCCTGTTACCTAAGTTGATTCCTTAGGCCGGTACCTTTGCCCTATCGGGCTTAGGTTAATGCCTATATTAGATACTGTTCTGGGGAACCGTATCCTAGAGATCGGTTGGAGGGTAGTATATCATGCCATGCATCTCATGCATTGTTTTCTGATATCATTATATATTTGTTATACCTGTGATTTTTATGCACTGTTGGAACACACTGGGCTCCATAGCTCATACCTGTTTTCTTCCCCTTTTCAGATAATCGTAGATAGGCATCCCAGATTTGGCACTCGGAGGATCTACACCTTTCAGATTACCTTTTGATGTAATACTTATATTTCCGGTTTTCAGTTAGGGTGACATGTGCCTTTATTTTGCAACTGATATGCCTATATTTTGTTATTGACTGGTTTTAACTTATCCTGTTTTATTATTGTGACATGGGATGTTTCATGAACAACGTTTTAAGCACACATTACTTTGAGATTGATGATCTTATATGATCACATGGATTTATGGTCGAAACTATGATTTTGATAGAATTGTCATCTTTACAGGTTATCTTGATTTTGGTTAAACTTGTATTTGTTTTATATTCGTTTGGAAAAAAATGTGACTACTTTAGGTCGGGCTTTTCGCATAGGCCGGTCTAGGGGGTTACATTTAGTTGGTATCAGTGCTTTTGGTTTTAAGATTCTAAAAACTGTGGGTCCTAAATAAAACATTTTCTGTTAAACCGTTTTTAATTAATATCTGAAAGTCCATGTCACCTATATCTTTTTGTATTGTGTATGATTCTTCAGTGTCAATTCTAATCCCATAAAATCTATTCTTGTAGATTACCTGAGACTCATGAGTGTCCGTAGAGCTCGTTGGACCACCCGAGGGCGTGGTCGTGCGACTAGCTTCGCCGATCCTATGAAGGATCCTATCAGTGGCCCTCCGCCCATTACTCCTATAGACCCTCCCATTCTTGCTAGCACCATTGTACCGCCTGGCCCACATCCTCCTACGGGAATAGGTATGTCTACCCCAGTCAGAGGGGCACCAGTACTGAGCACCGAGCCTGCTACCACAGTGATAGATGAGACCCTTAGTAGACAGTTCCTTCAGTTGATACAGGGAGCTGTCAGAGCTTCAGGTGCTATGCCAGATACTCCTATCTCTCAGATCCTGATCGCCAATGGAGTGAGGACTTTTTCTGGATCCTTGACAGGTGCACCTTCTAAGGCTGAGTCATGGTTGTATGATACTGAGAGACGTATGGATCAGCTGGGTTTGGAGCTAGCTAAGAGATATTTAGGAGCTATGTCTATGCTCGATGGTAGTGCTCACATCTGGTGGGAGTCTGTGGTGAGTAGTGTATCCCCTGATATGTTGACTTGGGACTTCTTCAAGGAGTGGTTCAGGAACCGTTTCCTAGGTGAGCGATATCTGAGAGAGAGGCGTCAGGCCTTCAAGGATTTGATTCAGGGTACCATGATAGTGGCCGAGTATGAGTTACAGTTTCTGGATCTGATGAGGTATGGTGCTGGGTTAGTGGCTACAGAGAAGGATATGTGCAACAAGTTTCTTGAGGGTCTCCGTATCGGTATCCGAGACAGAGTAGACACGCACCATGATACAGTATTTGAGGATCTTGTGAATCGTGCAAAGACAGCTGAGGACTTGGAGAAGCTTTCTGATAGTCAGATTATCAGGGATCAGGATCGGGATAGGGGTAGAGATAAGGACCGCAGGAAGGATCGTAACCGATCTAGGGGACACAACCATGACGAGTCTTATAGTCGCCCTGATAAGAGGGCTCGATCTGCACCAAGTCAGAGAGGTGGTTCCATTCATCGGCTTGCGGCACCTCAGGATTCTGCTGTTAGCCGAGGTGGTTCTTCTGGGTTCCCTACTATATCAGCATGTGACTTTTGTGGCAACCTGCATAAGGGCGAGTGTAGGAAGAAGACTGGACCATATTTCTGATGTGGTTCTTCCGAGCACTTTTTGAGAGACTGCCCCCATCCACCTTCTGCTGGTCGACCATCGACCCATACCCCTGTCCACACTCAGACTCCTTCCCGATCTCAGACATTTGTTCAGACACCTACCACGGGGTGTTTTTAGGGTAGAGCTTCTGGGTCTGTTGCTAGATCCGATACCCGAGGCTGAGGCCACCAGAGTGGTGGACCATCTGTTTCTGAGGCTCGTCAGCCAGCGCTAGTTTATGCCACCAGACGTCGTGATGACCGAGATGAGCCAGATGTTATCGCATGTACTTTTACCATCCTTTCTGTTCCGTACTTTGCCTTGCTTGAAAATGGTTCCACCCACTCCTATATATCCAAGTCAGTATCTGGTGATCTTTCGATCTTTATTGAGGACACCGAGAGTGTTTTTACCGTTATGAGCCCCATGGGACAATTCTTATCTGTGAATAAGGTGTTTCGGAGATGTCCCCTCATTATGGAAAGGGAAGTGTTTCTTGCGGATCTTATGGAACTTTCTTTACAGGAGTTCGATCTCATCCTAGGAATGGACTGGTTATCTGAGCATCGTGTTAGTCTGGACTGTGAGGCTAAAAGGGCCATTTTAAGGACTCAGGATGGACGATTCGTAGTTTTGGTTGGTGAACATCGAGGCTATCTGACCAATGTTGTATCAATTTTGACTGCTGATAGGATGATCCGTAAGGGATATGAGACCTTTATTGCCTGTTTCCTTAACACAAAGGGGTCTCAATCTAAGATCGAAGAGATTCGCACTGTTAGCGAGTTTCTTGATGTTTTTCCTGAGGAGCTACTGGGTCTCCCTCCAGACAGGGAGGTTGAGTTTGAGATTGAGACTTATCCTGGGTCAGCATCAGTTTCTATGGCCCCGTATCGTATGGCTCCGAAAGAGTTGAAGGAGTTGAAAGTTCAGTTAGAGCAACTGCTTGACCAAGGGTTCATCCGACCTAGCTCTTCAGCCTCGGGAGCTCCAATACTCTTTGTTAAAAAGAAGGATGGTTCCCTTCGGTTGTGCATCGACTATCGGAAGCTGAATAAGCTAACGGTGAAAAACAAGTACCCTTTACCCAGGATTGATGACTTGTTTGACCAGTTTCGGGGAGCCACAGTCTTCTCGAAGATTGATCTTCGATCTGGGTACTATCAGTTGAAGGTTAAGGGCTCGGATGTTGCTAAGATCGCTATCCACACCAGGTATGGGCATTACGAGTTTTTAGTGATGCCTTTCGGGTTGACTAATGCTCATGCTGCCTTCATGGACCTGATGAACCATATCTTCCGACCCTATCTGGACCAGTTTGTTATGGTGTTCATTGATGATATCCTGGTTTACTCTCGCTCTGAGGACGAGCATGTTGGGCATCTAAGAGTAGTGCTGCAGACTCTTAGAGAGCATCGGTTATATGCCAAACTTAGTAAGTGTGAGTTTTGGCTTAGTGAGGTGGCTTTTCTGGGACATGTTGTTTCAGCTAAGGGTATCTAGGTGGATCCGAGTAAAATTGATGCAATTACCAGTTGGAAGCCTCCTAGAAACGTGTCTGAGATCCACAGTTTTCTGGGCTTAGCTGGGTATTACCGATGCTTTGTCGAGGGTTTTTCCATCATCGTTGCCCCTTTGACAAAGCTTCTGAGGAAAGATGTTCCTTTTGTGTGGTCTGAGGCCCAGCAATCTAGTTTTGACCAGTTGAAATCAGCTTTGACTCAAGCTCCAGTTTTAGCACAACCTGAGTCAGGAAAGGACTTTACAGTTTACAGTGATGCCTCACATTCTGGACTTGGATGTGTTTTGATGCAGGATGGCAAGGTGATCGCTTATGCATCACGCCAGTTGAGACCACATGAGTGCAACTATCCCACCCATGATCTTGAGTTTGCTGCAGTGGTTTTTGCTCTGAAAATCTTGAGGCACTATCTCTACGGAGAGAAATGTTATATCTTTACCGATCACAAGAGCTTGAAGTACCTCCTTACTCAGAAAGAGCTTAATCTGAGACAACGTTGTTGGTTGGAGCTTCTTAAGGATTATGACTGCGAGATTGAGTATCATCTGGGGAAAGCTAATATTGTGGCTGATGCTTTGAGTCGTAAGACCATATCAGACCTGAGATCCCTGTTTGCCAGGATGAGTGTATATGATGATGGTAGCCTACTGACTGAGTTACAGGTCAAACTGACCTTGGCCGAGCAGATCAAGGCCAAGTAGCGGTTAGATGACTCCTTACTTCCTGTTATACAGCAAGTTGAGCAAGGATCCACCTCTGTTTATTCTTTTGATCAGGATGGAGTCTTTTGTTTTAACGGTCGATGCTGTGTACCCAACGATACTGAGTTGAGACAGACCATTCTCAGAGAGGCTCATAGTAGTCCTTATGCTCTGTACCCCGGAGGAGATAAGATGTATCAGAACCTGAAACAGAGATACCGTTGGATAGGTATGAAAAAGGATATCTCAGACTATGTATCCAGATGCTTGACATGTCAGTAGGTGAAAGCAGAACACCAGCATCCTTCTGGTCTCTTGCAACCTATCAAGATTCCAGAATGGAAATGAGAGCGAATAACGATGGACTTTGTTACTGGTTGCCTCTGACCCTGTCTAAGAAAGATTTTGTCTGGGTTGTTGTTGATAGACTTACAAAGTCAGCTCACTTTATTCCTGTTCGGGTCACTTATTCTCTAGAAAAGCTGGCTAGACTGTATATTTCTGAGATTGTCAGATTGCATGGGGTGCCCTTGTCTATCATTTCTGACTGAGATTCGAGGTTTACTTCCCGTTTCTGGACAACTTTACAGTCTGCTTTGGGTAACCGTCTGAATTTCAGTACATCCTTTCATCCCCAGACAGATGGTCAGTCTGAGAGAGTGATACAGATCCTGGAGGATATGTTACGAGGTTTTGTTTTAGACTTCTGAGGCAGTTGGGAAGATCTCTTACCCCTGACAGAGTTTGCTTATAATAACAGTTATCAAGCCAACATCCGTATGGCACCTTACGAGGCTTTGTATGGTCGTAGGTGTCGTACCCCCATCTGTTGGACAGAGTTGTATGATCGGAAGACTCTGGGTTCCGAGTTGATTCAGGAAACTGAGGATACTGTCAGATTGATCCGAGATCGCTTGAAGGAAGTTTTTGATAGACAGAAATCGTACGCTGATCGGAGGAGGAAGGATATCGAGTTTGAGGTTGGTGATCAGGTTTTCTTAAAAGTCTCTCAATGAAAGAAAGTTCTGAGGTTTGGACGTAAGGTCAAGTTGAGCCCGAAATATATTGGACCATACCGGATTCTGAAAAGAATCGGGCCTGTTGCTTATCAGCTAGAGTTACCTCCTCAGCTTAGCCGTATTCATGATGTGTTTCATGTATCCATGTTGAGACAGTACCATCCGGATCCGAGTCACATCATTCAGGTTCAAGATGTTGAGTTACGACCAAACTTGTCCTATGAGGAGGAACCTGTTCAGATCTTAGAGTTTGAACCTGTTCATGTTCTGGTTAAATAATAAAAATAATAATAGATTCGAATATATTTGTTGGTTCATGTTAGAACCATTTTAGATCAAAAATACCCTAATTGTTCGAAACAAAACCTTTCACCTGCCCCTATCTCCGGCCACCGCTCAGACTATCCACCGTCGGTCCGTGTCCTACACCGCCGCCACCATCGTATTCGCCGCCGTCCCCCGACCAAAACCCCTCTATCGACGCGCCCATCCACCGCCGCCTCCGCCGTGAAGTGAGGCTCGAAGCTTCGTCGGGGCTAGGATTAAATCCCTTTCGGTCTCTCGTCCATTTGGCCTCCATCCGACGTTGCATCGGTGCAATGTTACCGTTGTCGTGACCACCGCGTCGAGGCGAGCAAAACCCGACCTCAACCGCCTCCGTCCACCGCCATTTGAGCCGTCACCGGAGAATCGCGACAATCTCAAGTAAAGGTGAGTTTTAGGCCGTTTTAAGGTCGAATCTGGTTTTCTGATGTATAAATATTGGTTTAAAACTGATCCTAGAGTTTTTACGAGCCTAGAAATGTGTTTTCTGACCGTTTTAGGCCGCGCGTAGCCTCCACGCATCGTCGCTGGTGATTTCCGGCCACCGTGGATGGCTGCCGGGAGCCAGACGGTCTAAACCAGTCAACCCGAGTCAAACCGGCCTTGAACCGGTCAAACCAAACCGGTCCAACCCGAACCAAACTGGTCCAACCAGACCTGTTGACCCGACCCGTTGACCAGATCCGTTGACCAACCCGTTGACCCGACCCGTTGACCAGTAACGTCAGCGTTGACTGCTGACGTTAGCGTTGACTGCTGACGTGGCAACTGACATGGCTGATGACGTGGCTGCTAACGTGGCAGCTGACGTCAACGTTGACTGCTGACGTGGCTGCTAACGTTAGTATTGACTTTGCTGACGTCAGCGTTGACTTTAACCAAAAAAGTCAAAATTTTCAAAAATCCCTATTTTGTGTTTTTCGACGTCCTGAGTCCATCTGTGAAGTCCGTTTTTTGAAATTCAATCCCGAAAGCCTTCAAATTGGACTTTAAAGTCTTGAGTCAAACTTTTCTTCTAAGTTAAGTTTAGAGTATTAATCTGGGTCTAATATCGATACCTGTTTACTTGTAGGATCTCATAGTCCTCCCGATCGAGTACCGACCCAGCCTGGTTCCTCCTGATTCGACCCGACTCGTGATCCGATCGTGACCCGTATGTATTCTCATCTCTAGTGAATAAATCCAGTATCTAGATTCCTGTATTGATATAAAATTTTATCGTGTACCTATAGGGTCCAGTACTGCTGCAGAGCAAGGCTCAGCCGCCCAGTAGACCACCTGTTTGCTTCTACTCTTTTGAGGTGTGTTTCCTTACGTGCTATATGTTGTATATTATTGTTTTCCGTTTTTACAAACCAAGCATGTGTACATGACTATTTTTCGGATTTTACCTAGACACATATGTTGAACCTGATCACATTCTGTTTTACTGTATGCCTGATATATTTTGTATGACATGTCCTGATTTAGCATTTCATGATATCTGATTAATTATTGTCACTGCCATTATTATACCTGCTATTATTGCATGCCTGTCACTTGGGTTTGGGATGATGTGTAATGCCTGTTTAGCCTTGATCCAGCTGGTAATTCCGTCCTGTTTACGGTTCCTAGCTACGGTTAGGGTAATTCCATCCTGCTATCGATTCCCGTGCTACAGCCGGGGTAATTCCACCTGTTATCTAAGGTGAATCCTTAGGTCGGTACCTTTGCCCTATCGGGCTTAGGTTAATACCTGTATTAGATATTGTTCTAGGGAACCGTATCCTGGAGATCAGTTGGAGGGTAGTATATCATGCCATGCATCTCATGCATTGTTTTCTGATATCATTATATATTTGTTATACCTGTGATTTTTATGCACTGTTGGAACACACTGGGCTCCATAGCTCATACCTGTTTTCTTCCCCCTTTCAGATAACCGTAGATAGGCATCCCGGATTTGGCACTCGGAGGATTTACACCTTCTAGATTACCTTTTGATGTAATACTTATATTTCCGGGTTTCAGTTAGGGTGACATGTGCCTTTATTTTGCAACTGATATGCCTATATTTTGTTACTGACTGGTTTTAACTTATCCTGTTTTATTATTGTGACATGGGATGTTTCATGAACAACGTTTTAAGAACACATTACTTTGAGATTGATGATCTTATATGATCACATGGATTTATGGTCGAAACTATGATTTTGATAGAATTGTCATCTTTACAGGTTATCTTGATTTTGGTTAAACTTGTATTTGTTTTATATTCGTTTGGAAAAAAAATGTGACTACTTTAGGTCGAGCTTTTCGCATAGGCCGGTCTAGGGGGTTACAATTTATCCTTTTGTGGCGTTTATATTTCAAATGCCACTATAAGTCATCTCATTGCAGCGTTTGTCTGTAAAATGCCACAATTATTCATCCTATTGCGATGTTTGTAAAAAAATGCCACTATTATTCATCTAATTACAACGTTTACCTGTAAAAGACACTACTATGCATCTCACTATGGCGTTTGTCAGCAAAACGCCACTAGTATACACCTAATTGCGGCATTTTTCTACAAAACGCCATTAATATATACCTTATTGCGGCATTTGTCTATCAAACGTCACGTATACACCTTTATTGCGGCCTTTGTTTATAAAACGCCACTAATATACATTTATTTATGGCGTTTTTAACAAAAATGCCGCTGAAAACCTATTTTCCTGTAGTGATTGCCAGTGACGTGGTATCTTTTTATTATTATTTTTATTAAAAAACTAATTTTATAAAAATATATAAAAACAAATACATTTATATGCTTATTAAGAAATAATTTTAGTGAAAGAGAAAAAGCAGAGCATCGACAATTATACATATCTCTACATCGACTACTTTCAAGTTACTCAATCGACTCGAAAAGACAGATACACCCACAAACTCGATAGGAGACCAAAAGGTAGTACTTCCCATTGTATCTCATGCCGAGGTCTACACATAATTTTAATCGAATAATTAAATTGGAAGATAAAAATGTTACTTTTAAAAGAAAAGCAATTAATTTATTGCCAAACCTAGAATTAAATGGCATATTTATTGTTAAATTTTAATCGAGCCTTTAAATTTAGTGTATTTTATCCAAAAAATAAATTAAAAATATAATACGAATTTCAAGTTTAAACTACACAATGTAGAACATGTATTGCAATTTGTTTTGAACTCACGACTATCAAAATTATTTTGATACACAATATAAATAGTGCGAACTCACACATTGTAGTAGCAGATTTATTACAACATCACGATTATCAAATTATTTAGCACGCAACAATTTTGACAACCCGCATAAACTAACAGTTTGGTAAAATAAATGACATATTTGACGTAAAATTTTAATTTAGTGTCCAAATATTACTTTTAAAAGAGAAATGACTTTTATATCAAGTCATATGTTTTAATTTAATGGTAGAGTGACTTGAGTGTCACAAAATTTTAATTGAATGATAAAAATGTTATTTTTAAAAGAAAAGTAACTAGTTTATTGTCAAACCTATAATTAAGTGGTATATTTATTGTTAAATTTTAATTGAGTGTTTAAATTGTTACTTTCAGAATAAATGTGATAAATTTATTACTTAATCTATAATGGAGTGACTATATTATTATCTTTTTAAAAATAATATTATTGTCACTGACCTATAGTTAAGTGACTTTAGGTGTATTTCACCCAGGGACGGAACTAGAATTAAGCATTGGGAGGGTCAAAGGTCTAGCAAGCTTTCAAACCCAAAATATTTGGGAGGGGCTCTGTCGTATACACAGTTCCGTCCCTGATTTTACCCAAAAAAATAAATTAAAAATATAGTGCAAATTTCAAATTTAAACAACACAACACAACATTAGACATATATTGCAACTAGTTTTGACAGATTCTCTCACAACTATCAAAATTATTTTGATAGATAATATAAGTAGTGCAAACTAACACATCGGCGTAGCGTATATGGTGCAAACCCACTGCTGTCAAATTATTTAGCACGCAACAGTTTTGACAGCCCAAACATAAACTAAATGTTCAGTTTTGACGAAGGAGCAGAAGGGGACGACAACTCCTAAGTAGACTTCTATTTATCATTATTTCTGGAAAAAACTATACATGCGGTCACCAAATTATAATATTTTTCTTGTTTTGGTCATTTAAGTAACTTTTTTCATCAAAATCGTCTCTCTACCTTTCTGAGTTTGGTCGCCGAACTATCATCAATTTCTTGTTTTAATCCCTCTTACTTGATCGAATAAAAAATATTATAATATATCGTTAAGTTTGATGAGAGGAACCAAAATAACTATAAAAATAAAAATAAAAAAAATATCAAGTCAATGATATCCTAGGACTATTAGTGGAGGAGGACCAAGAAAGACTTTCAATGATTTTGAAAAAAAAAATAATTACATGACCAAAACAGAAAAAAAGAAAAAAAGGGATAGGTGGATGACCACCCGTATAATTTTTCCTTATTTCTATTAATATTTAAATTTATATTCTTTTGGCAATTCTATTCATATTTATCATTACAAACACGTACCTTTTCTTTTATTTACAAGTCTTTAATCCAAACGGTGATTAGTGTATGAACTCACAAAGTCTAAAAAGCAAGTATATATTAGATTTGTCACCCCACGATATAAGTGAGAGAAACGAAAATATTAAGTATGTAAAAGATATTTAATAAAATTATATTAACAATAATTTTGAGGTTTTGTTTGTCATTAATGTTTTAAATTTAGATTTAGAGAATAAACGTCCATTTAAAAAATTAAATTTTTAATTGTTTTGAAATAGCCACTTGGACAAAAAAATCGATTAATAAATGAACGTTTAAAGCCAAACTTGATTGATTGAGGTTATTGTTGCTGGTGAACAAACGTTTTTCACTCTAACGTATGTTCATCAACAACAACAACCAAAATCGCAACTTTGGTGACAGAAAACTCCTATATAGACATACATACACCCCATTAAATACGGGTTTAATCCTTAAAAATATGATTTGTAGTTGTTTATTTTAAAATTAAATAGATACATATAAAAAAAATGTATGTTTTTTCATCTAAATATATATTTTTTAAAGTTAAGGATAAATTATCATGAAAGTAACTTATATTTTGGTTGAGAACATTTTTATTAAAAGATCAAAATTACGTATTATGTTTTTTCATCTAAATATATATTTTTATTATAAATATTACTTATTTTATAAGTTAAATAATTTTTTAACCATGACTTTGAACTGATATTTAATTCTTAAACCGTGAAACTGATACTTTTTGAAATCTAATTGTTTATTTTTTACTCGGTGTTATTCTAAATATGAGAATAATTTTGGACTGGGTGTAGGGTATTGCATTTGATCTAGATTTGATCAAATGGGTTTAGATAAAAGAGTTTAAAATTTCATCACAAACTCAAGGGATTTGTGGTTCACATTTTAAATTTCTTCTATCTCCCCTTCCCCCTTCTCTTGTTGAAATTTTGGTATCTTCTCTATTAAAATAAGGTTGAAGTTTATAGGATACAATACATCGAACCTATTAAAATTACTTTAATAAAACAAATAATTAGTATATTATAATTTAATATTTTTATGAAAGTTATGATGAAAACCTAATAACACATACGTATTATGATTTTAGTATCCTTTCGTATAGACATAATCAATTCACTAATGAGATTTTTTCAAATTAGTATAATGTATGTATTTTGAGGAGTAAAATTGTTATTATATTCAAACATGTGTTTTAATTTAATAACAAATTAATCCAAGTGTCACATGATTTTAATTGAATAATTAAATTATTATTTTTAGAAAAAAATTAACATTTTGTTGTCACACCTATAATTAAATGATATATTTATCACTAAATTTTAATCGAGTGTCCAAATTACTACTTTTAGAAGAAAAGTGATTTTGTAGTCAAACCTATAATTGAATGATTAAATTATTGTTTTCAGAAAAAGGACATTGTTATTACTAAACCTAAAATTTGAGTGACTTTAGGTGTATTTTATCCAAAAAATAAATTAAAAAAATATAAAACGAATTTCAAATTTAAACAACACAACGTAGAACATGTATTGCAATTTGTTTTGAACTCACGACTATCAAAATTATTTTGATACACAATATAAATAGTGTGAACTCACACACTGTAGTAGCAGATATATTACAACATCACGATATCAAATTATTTAGCACGCAACAATTTTGATAACTAGAGCCGGCCCTGAGCCTGGGCAATAAGGGCGACGGCGCAGGCCCCAAGACAGATGGGCTTAATGATTATTAAAATTAAATAATAATAATTATTAAAATATTAAAATAAATTTTTTACCGTTAGAAATAAAAATTTTTAGAACCTAATGATAACTGAGCAATAAAGGAAACTGTCAGCATTTAATGCCCAATATTAAACAGATTTAGGAACATAAAATTAGATTGATTTACTTTTACTTTTTTAAAAAAACATAAATATCTTGTCGTTAAAAATTAAAAGGTCTCCAACTTTTAATTTTTTAATTTTAATTATATTTTTATTATTAAATAAATTTTAAAAACTGTTTTTATATATTTTATTATTAATTATAAAATGATTAGTATCTAATTAGCTAGGTATTTGTGTATTATAGGGTCATAATTAATATTAAAATAATATTTTTAAATTAAGAATAAAAAATTCATCTACATCTATAAATAACATTTTCATTGGTTTTATTCTTCACATCTCATCTTTTTATCACTTCACCTCTTTCTTATGTTATTTTTTTCCCAACTTATTCTGAAATTTTTATTTATAATTTTTTATTCGATATTCCAAGAAGGCAAAGATTCATTTATTCAGAAAGATCATCGTTTATGAGATATATTGTTCATATACTATAATCAAGTTTGAGGCAAAGCTTCAACAACAAAATTCAGTTGCTATCACTCTATACTTTTTTCTTTATATTTTTTGTTGAATTATGTTTACGCAAAAATATACTTCCGGTAGTGAAAAAAGAAAAAAAAAAGAAAACAAACACAAGAATTAGTAGAATCACAAAAAGGAGTTTTAGATAATTTTTTTTCGAAACGAGTAAAAGAACCTTTAGACGATTGTGATGTGTTAGAAATAAATGAGGATACTATTGAACATTCTAATGAAAATTTAAATGATAAGAATTTGAGTGATGATAATTGCCTCAATGACAATAATACTAATTTGAATAACGAGCCTAATAATGTACTTGATGAGTCAAATGTTGATGTTAATGAACATATAATTTCACTTTTCGATATCTATGATCCTAGAAATTGGGGTGTTCTTAATACTAAAACTAGAGACATTTTGATTGAAAAAGGACCCATTAGAGAATTGAATCTCACATTCCCTAAGGATAGTCTTTCTAGGCATTTTTCATACTCATATTATTCTAGAAAATTAAGCAATGGGAAACTTTAGATAGAAAATGGTTAGTTTATTCTAGACATATGAATAAAGTATATTGTTTTTTGTTGTAAATTATTCACTTCTTTAAATAATAAAAGTCTTTTAGCAAATGATGGATTGGATGATTGGAAACATTTGAGTGAGAGGCTTAAACAACATGAAAATAGTGTTGAGCATATGACTAATATGAATACTTGGAATGAAACAAGAATTAGATTAGAAATGAATGAAGGCATTGATAAAGATTTACAAGAAGAAATTTCAAAAGAAAAGGAACGTTGGAGACAAGTTTTAATAAGAATTATATTTGTTGTGAAATGTCTTGCCAAAAATAATTTAGCTTTTTGTGGATGTAGTGATAAACTTTATGAGGATAGTAATAGAAATTTTTTAGGTTTAATTGAAATGATAGCCGAATTTGATTTAATAATACAAGATCATATTAGAAGAATCCAGAACCAAGAAATTCACCATCACTATCTTGGGCATACAATCCAAAATGAGTTGATTTCTCTTTTGTCTCATGGTGTTAAAACTTCCATAATAAAAATCATTAAAGGGGCAAAATATTTTTCGATTATTCTTGATTGTACCCCAGATGTGAGCCATCAAGAACAAATGAGTTTGATAGTTCGATGTGTTAATATGACAAGTAATGAAATAAAAATAGATGAGTTGTTTTTTCTAGTTTTTAAATGTAAATGATACTTCTGGATTGGGCCTTTTTAATGAATTATTAGGTGTATGTAAGTCACTTGATTTAGATATTAATGATATTAGAGGTTAAGGTTATGATAATGGTTCAAATATGAAAGGAAAATACCAAGGAGTTCAAAAGAGATTACTTGAAATAAATCCAAGGGCATTATATATGCCATGTGCTTGTCATAGTTTTAATCTCACTATATCGAATATGGCACATTCTTGTGTGAAAGCTATTTCTTTTTTTGGAATTGTGCAACGCATATACACTTTATTTGCAAGTTCTACCAAAAAATGGAAGATTTTAGTTGATAATATTAAAGGTTTTCAGTAAAATCTTTGTGTAATACACGATGGGAAAGTCGAATTAGAAGTGTTAAAGCTATTAGATTTCAAGCACCTCAAATAAAATTAGCTTTATTGGCATTGTATAATTCTAGTGGTGGAGATGCCAAAACAAGAAGTGAAGCGGAAAGTTTAACTAATTCTCTTGCAAGTTTTGAACTCCTACTTAGCTTGGTGATTTGGTATAAGATTTTATTTATTATTAATAAGGTGAGTAAGAAATTACAATCTAAATCTGTGTGCATTAGAACTATAATTAGTGAAGTAAAAAGTATAATGTTATTCTTTAAAAAATATAAAAGTGAAGGGTTTGAGTATTGCGTAGATATTGCCAAAAGTCTTGCATTTGATATGGACATAGAACCAATACTACCTATAAAACGTCATATTTTTAGAAAAAAAACAATTTGATGAGAATAATGATGGAGAAGAAGTACAATCACCCGAGAAATCTTTTAGAGTTAATTATTTTCTTGTGGTTGTTGATTTAGCTATAACTTCTTTAAAAAATAGATTTGAATAATTAGAGTTATTTGATAATATTTTTGGATTTTTATTTGATTCTAAAATATTAAAATCTTTAGATAATGATGAATTAAAAAAATCTTGCACAAACTTTAAGATTTTATTTTCTCATAATGATTTATCTGATATTGCAAGTGACTTTGCCAAATGAGTTGATGTCAGCATTAGAAATTCTCAAGTTTGTTAAAGTTGCAGATTGTTATCCAAATACTTCAATAGCTTATCGAATCCTCTTAACTATGCCGGTGACAGTTGCATCTGCTGAAATAAGTTTTTCTAAGTTAAAATTATTGAAAACTTATTTGAGATCATCAATGTCACAAGAAAGGTTGAATGGTCTAGCCATTTTATGTATTGAAAAAAATATGTTAGATTGTATTGATGTAGATACTATTATTAATGGTTTTGCATCTAAAAATGCTCGTAGAAGTTGTTTTGTGTAATTTGTTTGGTATTTAATAAAATTTATTGATATTTTCATTTGATAATTACTGAGTGTAATAAAAAATAATTTGCAAATAAATTAATTTAAGTTTTTACTTTTTAAGTTTAATTTTTTTAATACTTATTACCAGAGGCCCTATTTTTAAATTTACCCCTAGGCCATCAAAATCTCAGAAACGGCTCTGTTGACAACCCAGACATAAACTAACAGTTTGGTAAAATAAATGACATATTTGACGTAAAATTTTAATTCAATGTCCAAATATTACTTTTAAAAGAGAAATGACTTTGTTATTATTATATCAAGTCATATGTTTTAATTTAATGGTAGAGTGACTTGAGTGTCACAAAATTTTAATTGAATGATAAAAATATTATTTTTAAAAGAAAAGTAACTAGTTTGTTGTCAAACCTATAACTAAGTGGTATATTTATTGTTAAATTTTAATTGAGTGTTTAAATTGTTACTTTTAGAATAAATATGATAAATTTATTACTAAATTTATAATTGAGTGACTATATTATTATTTTTTTTAAAAATAATATTATTGTCACTAGACCTATAATTAAGTGACTTTAGGTGTATTTCACCCAGGGATGGAGCAAGAATTAAGAATTGGGAGGGGCAAAGGTCTAGCAAGCTTTTAAACCCAAAATATTTGGGAGGAGCTCTGTGTATACACAGTTCCGTCCATGATTTTACCGAAAGAAATAAATTAAAAATATAGTGCAAATTTCAAATTTAAACAACAGTACACAACATTAGACATATATTGCAACTAGTTTTGACAGATCCTCTCATAACTGTCAAAATTATTTTGATAGGTAATATAAGTAGTGCAAACTAACACATCGGAGTAGCGTATATAGTGCAAACCCACTGCCGTCAAATTATTTCGCACGCAACAGTTTTGACAGCCCAAACATAAACTAAATGTTCAGTTTTAACGAAGGAGCAGAAGGGGACGGCAGCTCCTAAGTAGCCTTATAAGGAGACAGCGTTGCCGTCATTATTGGCGTATCACACTCTGCAGGTTCAATTACAGCTTGGACATTGTATCCTTGATGAATGTCGGCACTACGAGTTCCGGACTCGGCAAGAATGGCTTCGATTTGAGACCAATCAATGTCTTCAGAAGGACCAAGGATCTTAGTGTAAACCTGCAATCGTTTTTATTGAATAGTTGATCAATTTATTCAACGTTTAGATTACGATATGAATGTAAAAACAGATGAGCACCTTGTTGGGCTTTCCACTTTCATTGCTCCAAGCAACAATCCACGTGAGTGGATCGATCCTATACGCAAGACAGCCAATCGAACCTATGCAATCGGCAGTGTGCTGGAAGGTACTGGGGGATGGCGGTGGTGGATCATGCACGCCGATGTCGATTGGTGGATCCCCGTAGCCTTGCCAATAGCGATTCTGAATCAAGCTGACACTGTTGGAAATCGTGTTATCAACGCCAAGCACGCAAGTTGTGTACGTTGAAGCCATTTTTTGTTTCTTCTTTTGCTTCTGCTTGGTGCCATAAGCACATGCTTATATACTAGTTTTGACGCATCACACGACAAGAAGCCACTTGCTAGACTTCTATTTATCATTATTTCTGGAAAAAATTATACATGTGGTCACCAAATTATAACATTTTTCTTGTTTTGGTCCTTTCTTGGTTTAGTCCCTCTTACTTGAAAAAAGTAACTTTTTTCATCAAAATCGTCTCTCCACCTTTCTTGGTTTGGTCGCCCAACTGTCATCATTTTCTTGTTTTAGTCCCTCTTACTTGATCGAATAAAAAATATTATAATATATCGTTAAGTTTGATGAGAGGAACCAAAATAACTATAAAAATTAAAATAAAAAAATATCAAGTCAACGATATCGTTAGGCTATTAATGGAGGAGGACCAAGAAAGACTTTCAATGATTTTGAAAAAAAAAATAATTACATGACCAAAACAGAAAAAAAGGGGATAGGTGAATGACCACCCGTATAATTTTTCCTTATTTCTATTAATATTTAAATTTATATTCTTTCGGCAATTATATTCATATTTATCATTACAAACACGTGCCTTTTCTTTTATTTACAAGTCTTCAATCCAAACGGTGATTAGTGTATGAACTCACAAAGTCTAAAAAGCAAGTATATATTAGATTTGTCAACCCACGAATAAGTGAGAGAAACGAAAATATTAAGTATGTAAAAGATATTTAATAAAATTCTATTAACAATAATTTTGAGATTTTGTTTGTCATTAATGTTTTAAATTTAGATTTAGAGAATAAACGTCCATTTAAAAAATTAAATTTTTAATTGTTTTGAAATAGTCACTTGGACGAAAAAATCGATTAATAAACGGACTTTTAAAGCCAAACATGGATTGATTGAGGTTATTGTTGATGGTGAACAAACATTTTTCACTCTAACGTCTGTTCACCAGCAGCAACCACCAAAATCGCAACTTTGGTTATAGAAAACTCCTATTTATACATACATACACCACAGTAAATACGGGTTTAATCCTTAAAAATATGATTTGTAGTTGTTTATTTAAAATTAAATAGATACATATAAAAAACAAAAATGTATGTTTTTTCATCTAAATATATATATTTTTTTAAAGTTAAGGATAAATTATCGTGAAAGTAACTTATATTTTGGTTGAGAACATTTTTATTAAAAGATCAAAATTACATATTTATGTTTTTTCATCTAAATATATTTTTTATCGACTTGTAAACTTCTAATAACTCGAAGTTAACTGTTGTTAAATGAGTGACGTTTCTATTAAAAAATTATATAATTATACATTTAGTCTATGTTAGTTACCTATTATATCAACAATTTGATCATAATTTTAATTTAATTAAATAAACTAGTCATTCAATTAGATGTTAACACAGTGATGATCTTATTGGAGGAATTTAATTATTTATTAAATTATTTTTTTTTTCTTTTTCAATCAGGTGATGACACACATATCTCGTGATTTTATATTTACTTTGTCTAATTTTGTGTTATGTGATTCTAGTATAATGATATTGTTAGTCCTCAAAACTTATATACTCTATTAGTTTAGTCCTAATTCAAAAGAATTCAAAAATCTTAACCCTTTGATAGTGTTATCTCTAACTTTAACATGCATGAATTATTATTTTAAAAATAATTTAATATTTTTATTCAAATATAATAATAAAATTTTAATTTAGAATTTTACTCAAAAGATTTGTGATTCACATTTTAAATTCGTTCTCTCTTTCCCTTGGCCCTTGTTGAAATTTGGGTACCTTCTTTATTGAAACAAGGGGAAGTTTATAGGATACAATACAAAGAACCTATTGAATAGAACAAATAATTAATATTTTTATGAAAATAGTTGACATTTGTTTCATAGAAATCTTTCCCTTCTATACATTATTATATTCACAATAAATATGATGAAATTTCATACAATTCAAAGAAAGATATATAATTATTTTTAATAATAATTTAACTTAATGGATTTGTGATTCACATTTTAAATTTGTTCTTTCTTTCCCCTGTCCCTTGTTGATATTTTGGCACCTTCTTTAGTAAAATAAGGTTGAAGTTTATAGGATACAATACAAAGAACCTATCAAAATTACTTGAATAAAACAAATAATTACTATATTAAATTAGGATATAATACAAATAGCCAAATTGATTTAATAGATAAATCGAACACTTTAACGTTGGATTGGACACTTTGTTTTCTATTTATTTTCTAAATTAATTAACACTCTAAGGTTGGATTCGACATGATTCGAAGAATCTCGTATTTCTAAACAATTATTGATTTATAAGTATTACTTATTTTATAAGTTAAATAATTTTTTAACCAGGACTTTGAACTGATATTTAATTCTTAAACCGTGAAACTGATACTTTTTGAAATCTAAGTGTTTATTTTTTACTCGGTGATATTCTAAATATGAGAATAATTTTGGACTGGGTGTAGGGTATTGCATTTGATCCGAATTTTTTAGATTGGTCCGGATTTGATCAAATGGGTTTAGATAAAAGAGTTTAAGATTTCATCACAAACTCAACGGATTTGTGATTCTCATTTTAAATTTCTTCTATCTCTCTCCCCTTGTCTCTTGTTGAAATTTCGGTTCCTTCCCTATTACAAAAGGGTTGAAGTTTATAAGATACAATACATCGAACCTATTAAAATTACTTGAATAAAACAAATAATTAGTATATTATATTTAACATTTTTATGAAAATTATTGACATTTATTTCTTTGAAATCTTTCTTTCTTTTAGATTATATATTTGCTACAGCAAAACAGGTATTTAGCGGCGTTTTTTAAAGTATTTAGTGAAGTTTTTACGCGCCGCTATAAGTGTTAGCGGCTCATGCAAAAGCGCCGCTAAAACCTGCGTCGCAAATATCCGCGACATTTATTTCTGAAAAACGCTACTAATGTACATGTTCTTTAGCGACATTTTATATTTCAAAAGCCGCAGATTGTATGGACATTAGCGACTTTGTACTCAAAAAACGCCACAGATATTACAGGACTTTTAGCGGTGTTTTTAAAAAACGCCACAAATAGCATGTCCTGTAGCGGCTTTTGAGTTTAAAAACGCCACTATTTGTCATGTTATTTTGTGGCGTTTTGTACTAAAACGCCACTGCTTTTAGCATAACCTTTAGTGGAGTTTCTTATTTAAAACGCCACTAGTAACTTTTATTGCAACCAAATTTTTAAAATATTTTATTATACCTAAATTTACCTATAAAATATTTCAACACATAATACAATTGAAATATAATTCAACTGAAATAATAATATTCACTTATCCAACAAAAGTGAAGTGTTTAACAATAAACTGAAATATAATTCAACAGTAAATAAAAATTATAAGTAAGAACTACAACCCGAATCAACCTAATAAAATCAACTAAGGTGACGGATCCTTTTGTTGATTCTGCTTTAACATCGCTATCATATCTTGAAATTGCTTTTGAAGATTCTGATATGTTGTTTCTCTCTCTGCTTCTCTCTTTTTTTTTTCTCTCGGCTTCTCTAGCTTCCATCTCAGCTTGAAATTGTGTTAATTATTGTTTTAAACGATTAACTTCCGCTTGAGAAGACTGACTTTATGATGACATGTACTGAGACGAGTTTGATCCGAACTATTTTGTTGGAGTAATAAATGATCCTTGATAACGCACTCTGCCATATCTAAAAGAGGAATTGGTGATCGAAATTTCACCCAGAAACTACAAGGAAAACAACACTTAATTTCAATTAATTCATGGAATCCAAACTACCATTTTGTTGATGGGTTAGTTTTAAACTACAAGTGGCCCAATGAAAAATAAATTTTTTCGATTCATGGAAGCTCAAAAACATGGTTGTAATGGGGTGGAGACCCAAAATTCGAATAATTTAACTTTCGCATATTTTTTTATTTTAAGTTTATTTTTGACTAAATACGAAACACATTCTTCAATCACCTCTTTGAAATACTTATGTAACTTCAGTTCTATTGTATTGACCTACCATGGAAACCCCAAAAGATTCCTGGAAAACCTACAAAACTACTACTTTATTCAGATTATACAACAACTCACTTCTTCCAAACGTGTATTCCTAAAAAAACATATGCAATAAACAAAGTAGAAAAAAGAAAAAAAAATTAACATCAAGCATTAAACAACAACTGACAATCATCTCTTACCAAATAGAAACAAAGATTAAAAATAGAGATTGAAATTGAGGGTTAGAATGGTTACCGTTCGACTGTGGTGAACAGAGGAGGAAAGTGCGGTGACCGGAGGAGACAACTGTGGAGGAGTTCTACAATAATTATTTCTATTAATCCAATAGAAACAGAGATTAAAAACAATTATTTTAGATTTTCTATTAATTTGAAATTAGGGTTCGAATGGTTACCTGCTAACAGAGACGACTGTGGTGATCGGAGAAGACAAGCGCGGTGACCGGAGGTGACAACTGCGGACGAGGTGGCTACGTTGGACGAAGGAGACGGTTGTCATGGGTAATGATTTCCAGAGAACGAATGAGGCAAAGACTTTCTGGTTCTCGATCCAATTTGAGGGTAAAATTATATATTCAAAACGCTTAAAATTTTAGCATTTCTGTGATATCAGGTATACAAAACTTGCGGAGTTTGTCTACAAAACGCCGCTATCATTCATCATATTGCGACATTTTCCCTTAAAACGCCATTATTATTTATGTAACACATTGAGTAAAAAAACAAATAGAAGTGGGGTTGTGGGGTTTCAAACCCACAACTCTCAACCTGTTTAACCTGTGACCCAACCATCTAAACTAGTTAGCTCTTGGAAGATAATATCCCTCGTCTAGCTTTTAACCTGTTCATGTTCAGGTTAAATAATAAAAATAATAATAGATTCGAATATATTTGTTGGTTCATGTTAGAACCATTTTAGATAAAAAATACCCTAATTGTTCGAAACAAAACCTTTCACCTGCCCCTATCTCCGGCCACCGCTCAGACTGCCCACCGCCGGTCCGTGTCCTGCACCGCCTCCACCACCGTGTTCACCGCCGTCCCCCGACCAAAACCCCTCCATCGACGTGCCCATCCACTGCCGCCTCCGCCGTGAAGCGAGGCTCGAAGCTTCGTCGGGGCTAGGGTTAAATCCCTTTTGGTCTCTCGTCTGTTTGGCCTCTTTCCGATGTTGCATCGACGCATCGTTACCGTTGCCGTGACCACCACGTCGAGGCAAGCAAAACCCGACCTCAACTGCCTCCGTCCATCGCCGTTTGAGCCGTCACTGGAGAATCGCAACAATCTCGGGTAAAGGTGAGTTTTATGCCATTTTAAGGCCGAATCTGGTCTTCTGATGTATAAATGTTGGTTTAAAACTAATCCTAGAGTTTTTTCGAGCCCAGAAATGTGTTTTCCGACCATTTTAGGCTGCGCGTGGCCTCCACGCGTCGTCGCTGGCGATTTTCGGCCACCGTGGATGACTACCGGGAGCCAGCCGGTCTGAACCGGTCAACCCGAGTCAAACCAGCCTTGAACCGGTCAAACCAAACCGGTCCAACCCGAACTGAACCTGTCCAACCCGAACCAAACCGGTCCAACCAGACCCGTTGACCCGACCAGACCCGTTGACCAGACCCATTGACCGACCATTTAACCCGACCCGTTGACCAGTGACGTCAATGTTGACTACTGATGTCAGCATTGACTGCTGACGTGGCAGCTGACGTGGCTGTTGACGTCAGCGCTGACTGCTGACGTCAGTGTTGACTTTGCTGACGTCAGCGTTGACTTTGACCAAAAATTCAAAATTTTCAAAAACTCCTATTTTATGTTTTTCGACATCCTGAGTCCATCCATAAAGTCCGTTTTTCGAAATTCAATCCCGAAAGCCTCCAAATTGGACTTTAAAGTCTTGAGTCAAACTTTTCTTCTAAGTTAAGTTCAGAGTTTTAATCTGGGTCTAATATCGATACCTGTTTACTTGTAAGATCTCATAGTCCTCCCGGTCGAGTACCGACCCAGCCCGGTTCCTCCTGATTCGACCCGACTCGTGATCCGGTCGTGACCCTATGTATTCTCATCTCTAGTGAATAAATCCAGTATCTAGATTCCTGTATTGATATAAAATTTTATCGTGTACCTATAGGGTCCAGTACTGCTGCAGAGCGAGGCTCAACTGCCCAGTAGACCATCTGTTTTCTTCTAGTCTTTTGAGGTGTGTTTCCTTACGTGCTATATGTTGTATATTATTGTTTTCCGTTTTTACAAACCAAGCATGTGTACATGACTATTTTTCGGATTTTACCTAGACACATATGTTGAACCTGATCACATTCTGTTTTATTGTATGCCTGATATATTTTGTATGACATGTCCTGATTTAGCATTTCATGATATCTGATTAATTATTGTCACTGCCATCATTATACCTGCTATTATTGCATGCCTGTCACTTGGGTTTGGGATGATGTGTAGTGCCTGTTATTTGGTTCAGCCTTGATCCAGCTGGTAATTCCGTCCTGTTTATGGTTCCTAGCTACGGTTAGGGTAATTCCGTCCTGCTATCGGTTCCCGTGATACAGCCGGGGTAATTCCGCCTGTTACCTAAGTTGATTCCTTAGGCCGGTACCTTTGCCCTATCGGGCTTAGGTTAATGCCTATATTAGATACTGTTCTGGGGAACCGTATCCTAGAGATCGGTTGGAGGGTAGTATATCATGCCATGCATCTCATGCATTGTTTTCTGATATCATTATATATTTGTTATACCTGTGATTTTTATGCACTGTTGGAACACACTGGGCTCCATAGCTCATACCTGTTTTCTTCCCCTTTTCAGATAATCGTAGATAGGCATCCCAGATTTGGCACTCGGAGGATCTACACCTTTCAGATTACCTTTTGATGTAATACTTATATTTCCGGTTTTCAGTTAGGGTGACATGTGCCTTTATTTTGCAACTGATATGCCTATATTTTGTTATTGACTGGTTTTAACTTATCCTGTTTTATTATTGTGACATGGGATGTTTCATGAACAACGTTTTAAGCACACATTACTTTGAGATTGATGATCTTATATGATCACATGGATTTATGGTCGAAACTATGATTTTGATAGAATTGTCATCTTTACAGGTTATCTTGATTTTGGTTAAACTTGTATTTGTTTTATATTCGTTTGGAAAAAAATGTGACTACTTTAGGTCGGGCTTTTCGCATAGGCCGGTCTAGGGGGTTACATTTAGTTGGTATCAGTGCTTTTGGTTTTAAGATTCTAAAAACTGTGGGTCCTAAATAAAACATTTTCTGTTAAACCGTTTTTAATTAATATCTGAAAGTCCATGTCACCTATATCTTTTTGTATTGTGTATGATTCTTCAGTGTCAATTCTAATCCCATAAAATCTATTCTTGTAGATTACCTGAGACTCATGAGTGTCCGTAGAGCTCGTTGGACCACCCGAGGGCGTGGTCGTGCGACTAGCTTCGCCGATCCTATGAAGGATCCTATCAGTGGCCCTCCGCCCATTACTCCTATAGACCCTCCCATTCTTGCTAGCACCATTGTACCGCCTGGCCCACATCCTCCTACGGGAATAGGTATGTCTACCCCAGTCAGAGGGGCACCAGTACTGAGCACCGAGCCTGCTACCACAGTGATAGATGAGACCCTTAGTAGACAGTTCCTTCAGTTGATACAGGGAGCTGTCAGAGCTTCAGGTGCTATGCCAGATACTCCTATCTCTCAGATCCTGATCGCCAATGGAGTGAGGACTTTTTCTGGATCCTTGACAGGTGCACCTTCTAAGGCTGAGTCATGGTTGTATGATACTGAGAGACGTATGGATCAGCTGGGTTTGGAGCTAGCTAAGAGATATTTAGGAGCTATGTCTATGCTCGATGGTAGTGCTCACATCTGGTGGGAGTCTGTGGTGAGTAGTGTATCCCCTGATATGTTGACTTGGGACTTCTTCAAGGAGTGGTTCAGGAACCGTTTCCTAGGTGAGCGATATCTGAGAGAGAGGCGTCAGGCCTTCAAGGATTTGATTCAGGGTACCATGATAGTGGCCGAGTATGAGTTACAGTTTCTGGATCTGATGAGGTATGGTGCTGGGTTAGTGGCTACAGAGAAGGATATGTGCAACAAGTTTCTTGAGGGTCTCCGTATCGGTATCCGAGACAGAGTAGACACGCACCATGATACAGTATTTGAGGATCTTGTGAATCGTGCAAAGACAGCTGAGGACTTGGAGAAGCTTTCTGATAGTCAGATTATCAGGGATCAGGATCGGGATAGGGGTAGAGATAAGGACCGCAGGAAGGATCGTAACCGATCTAGGGGACACAACCATGACGAGTCTTATAGTCGCCCTGATAAGAGGGCTCGATCTGCACCAAGTCAGAGAGGTGGTTCCATTCATCGGCTTGCGGCACCTCAGGATTCTGCTGTTAGCCGAGGTGGTTCTTCTGGGTTCCCTACTATATCAGCATGTGACTTTTGTGGCAACCTGCATAAGGGCGAGTGTAGGAAGAAGACTGGACCATATTTCTGATGTGGTTCTTCCGAGCACTTTTTGAGAGACTGCCCCCATCCACCTTCTGCTGGTCGACCATCGACCCATACCCCTGTCCACACTCAGACTCCTTCCCGATCTCAGACATTTGTTCAGACACCTACCACGGGGTGTTTTTAGGGTAGAGCTTCTGGGTCTGTTGCTAGATCCGATACCCGAGGCTGAGGCCACCAGAGTGGTGGACCATCTGTTTCTGAGGCTCGTCAGCCAGCGCTAGTTTATGCCACCAGACGTCGTGATGACCGAGATGAGCCAGATGTTATCGCATGTACTTTTACCATCCTTTCTGTTCCGTACTTTGCCTTGCTTGAAAATGGTTCCACCCACTCCTATATATCCAAGTCAGTATCTGGTGATCTTTCGATCTTTATTGAGGACACCGAGAGTGTTTTTACCGTTATGAGCCCCATGGGACAATTCTTATCTGTGAATAAGGTGTTTCGGAGATGTCCCCTCATTATGGAAAGGGAAGTGTTTCTTGCGGATCTTATGGAACTTTCTTTACAGGAGTTCGATCTCATCCTAGGAATGGACTGGTTATCTGAGCATCGTGTTAGTCTGGACTGTGAGGCTAAAAGGGCCATTTTAAGGACTCAGGATGGACGATTCGTAGTTTTGGTTGGTGAACATCGAGGCTATCTGACCAATGTTGTATCAATTTTGACTGCTGATAGGATGATCCGTAAGGGATATGAGACCTTTATTGCCTGTTTCCTTAACACAAAGGGGTCTCAATCTAAGATCGAAGAGATTCGCACTGTTAGCGAGTTTCTTGATGTTTTTCCTGAGGAGCTACTGGGTCTCCCTCCAGACAGGGAGGTTGAGTTTGAGATTGAGACTTATCCTGGGTCAGCATCAGTTTCTATGGCCCCGTATCGTATGGCTCCGAAAGAGTTGAAGGAGTTGAAAGTTCAGTTAGAGCAACTGCTTGACCAAGGGTTCATCCGACCTAGCTCTTCAGCCTCGGGAGCTCCAATACTCTTTGTTAAAAAGAAGGATGGTTCCCTTCGGTTGTGCATCGACTATCGGAAGCTGAATAAGCTAACGGTGAAAAACAAGTACCCTTTACCCAGGATTGATGACTTGTTTGACCAGTTTCGGGGAGCCACAGTCTTCTCGAAGATTGATCTTCGATCTGGGTACTATCAGTTGAAGGTTAAGGGCTCGGATGTTGCTAAGATCGCTATCCACACCAGGTATGGGCATTACGAGTTTTTAGTGATGCCTTTCGGGTTGACTAATGCTCATGCTGCCTTCATGGACCTGATGAACCATATCTTCCGACCCTATCTGGACCAGTTTGTTATGGTGTTCATTGATGATATCCTGGTTTACTCTCGCTCTGAGGACGAGCATGTTGGGCATCTAAGAGTAGTGCTGCAGACTCTTAGAGAGCATCGGTTATATGCCAAACTTAGTAAGTGTGAGTTTTGGCTTAGTGAGGTGGCTTTTCTGGGACATGTTGTTTCAGCTAAGGGTATCTAGGTGGATCCGAGTAAAATTGATGCAATTACCAGTTGGAAGCCTCCTAGAAACGTGTCTGAGATCCACAGTTTTCTGGGCTTAGCTGGGTATTACCGATGCTTTGTCGAGGGTTTTTCCATCATCGTTGCCCCTTTGACAAAGCTTCTGAGGAAAGATGTTCCTTTTGTGTGGTCTGAGGCCCAGCAATCTAGTTTTGACCAGTTGAAATCAGCTTTGACTCAAGCTCCAGTTTTAGCACAACCTGAGTCAGGAAAGGACTTTACAGTTTACAGTGATGCCTCACATTCTGGACTTGGATGTGTTTTGATGCAGGATGGCAAGGTGATCGCTTATGCATCACGCCAGTTGAGACCACATGAGTGCAACTATCCCACCCATGATCTTGAGTTTGCTGCAGTGGTTTTTGCTCTGAAAATCTTGAGGCACTATCTCTACGGAGAGAAATGTTATATCTTTACCGATCACAAGAGCTTGAAGTACCTCCTTACTCAGAAAGAGCTTAATCTGAGACAACGTTGTTGGTTGGAGCTTCTTAAGGATTATGACTGCGAGATTGAGTATCATCTGGGGAAAGCTAATATTGTGGCTGATGCTTTGAGTCGTAAGACCATATCAGACCTGAGATCCCTGTTTGCCAGGATGAGTGTATATGATGATGGTAGCCTACTGACTGAGTTACAGGTCAAACTGACCTTGGCCGAGCAGATCAAGGCCAAGTAGCGGTTAGATGACTCCTTACTTCCTGTTATACAGCAAGTTGAGCAAGGATCCACCTCTGTTTATTCTTTTGATCAGGATGGAGTCTTTTGTTTTAACGGTCGATGCTGTGTACCCAACGATACTGAGTTGAGACAGACCATTCTCAGAGAGGCTCATAGTAGTCCTTATGCTCTGTACCCCGGAGGAGATAAGATGTATCAGAACCTGAAACAGAGATACCGTTGGATAGGTATGAAAAAGGATATCTCAGACTATGTATCCAGATGCTTGACATGTCAGTAGGTGAAAGCAGAACACCAGCATCCTTCTGGTCTCTTGCAACCTATCAAGATTCCAGAATGGAAATGAGAGCGAATAACGATGGACTTTGTTACTGGTTGCCTCTGACCCTGTCTAAGAAAGATTTTGTCTGGGTTGTTGTTGATAGACTTACAAAGTCAGCTCACTTTATTCCTGTTCGGGTCACTTATTCTCTAGAAAAGCTGGCTAGACTGTATATTTCTGAGATTGTCAGATTGCATGGGGTGCCCTTGTCTATCATTTCTGACTGAGATTCGAGGTTTACTTCCCGTTTCTGGACAACTTTACAGTCTGCTTTGGGTAACCGTCTGAATTTCAGTACATCCTTTCATCCCCAGACAGATGGTCAGTCTGAGAGAGTGATACAGATCCTGGAGGATATGTTACGAGGTTTTGTTTTAGACTTCTGAGGCAGTTGGGAAGATCTCTTACCCCTGACAGAGTTTGCTTATAATAACAGTTATCAAGCCAACATCCGTATGGCACCTTACGAGGCTTTGTATGGTCGTAGGTGTCGTACCCCCATCTGTTGGACAGAGTTGTATGATCGGAAGACTCTGGGTTCCGAGTTGATTCAGGAAACTGAGGATACTGTCAGATTGATCCGAGATCGCTTGAAGGAAGTTTTTGATAGACAGAAATCGTACGCTGATCGGAGGAGGAAGGATATCGAGTTTGAGGTTGGTGATCAGGTTTTCTTAAAAGTCTCTCAATGAAAGAAAGTTCTGAGGTTTGGACGTAAGGTCAAGTTGAGCCCGAAATATATTGGACCATACCGGATTCTGAAAAGAATCGGGCCTGTTGCTTATCAGCTAGAGTTACCTCCTCAGCTTAGCCGTATTCATGATGTGTTTCATGTATCCATGTTGAGACAGTACCATCCGGATCCGAGTCACATCATTCAGGTTCAAGATGTTGAGTTACGACCAAACTTGTCCTATGAGGAGGAACCTGTTCAGATCTTAGAGTTTGAACCTGTTCATGTTCTGGTTAAATAATAAAAATAATAATAGATTCGAATATATTTGTTGGTTCATGTTAGAACCATTTTAGATCAAAAATACCCTAATTGTTCGAAACAAAACCTTTCACCTGCCCCTATCTCCGGCCACCGCTCAGACTATCCACCGTCGGTCCGTGTCCTACACCGCCGCCACCATCGTATTCGCCGCCGTCCCCCGACCAAAACCCCTCTATCGACGCGCCCATCCACCGCCGCCTCCGCCGTGAAGTGAGGCTCGAAGCTTCGTCGGGGCTAGGATTAAATCCCTTTCGGTCTCTCGTCCATTTGGCCTCCATCCGACGTTGCATCGGTGCAATGTTACCGTTGTCGTGACCACCGCGTCGAGGCGAGCAAAACCCGACCTCAACCGCCTCCGTCCACCGCCATTTGAGCCGTCACCGGAGAATCGCGACAATCTCAAGTAAAGGTGAGTTTTAGGCCGTTTTAAGGTCGAATCTGGTTTTCTGATGTATAAATATTGGTTTAAAACTGATCCTAGAGTTTTTACGAGCCTAGAAATGTGTTTTCTGACCGTTTTAGGCCGCGCGTAGCCTCCACGCATCGTCGCTGGTGATTTCCGGCCACCGTGGATGGCTGCCGGGAGCCAGACGGTCTAAACCAGTCAACCCGAGTCAAACCGGCCTTGAACCGGTCAAACCAAACCGGTCCAACCCGAACCAAACTGGTCCAACCAGACCTGTTGACCCGACCCGTTAACCAGACCCGACCCGTTGACCCGACCTGACCCGTTGACCAGATCCGTTGACCAACCCGTTGACCCGACCCGTTGACCAGTAACGTCAGCGTTGACTGCTGACGTTAGCGTTGACTGCTGACGTGGCAACTGACATGGCTGATGACGTGGCTGCTAACGTGGCAGCTGACGTCAACGTTGACTGCTGACGTGGCTGCTAACGTTAGTATTGACTTTGCTGACGTCAGCGTTGACTTTAACCAAAAAAGTCAAAATTTTCAAAAATCCCTATTTTGTGTTTTTCGACGTCCTGAGTCCATCTGTGAAGTCCGTTTTTTGAAATTCAATCCCGAAAGCCTTCAAATTGGACTTTAAAGTCTTGAGTCAAACTTTTCTTCTAAGTTAAGTTTAGAGTATTAATCTGGGTCTAATATCGATACCTGTTTACTTGTAGGATCTCATAGTCCTCCCGATCGAGTACCGACCCAGCCTGGTTCCTCCTGATTCGACCCGACTCGTGATCCGATCGTGACCCGTATGTATTCTCATCTCTAGTGAATAAATCCAGTATCTAGATTCCTGTATTGATATAAAATTTTATCGTGTACCTATAGGGTCCAGTACTGCTGCAGAGCAAGGCTCAGCCGCCCAGTAGACCACCTGTTTGCTTCTACTCTTTTGAGGTGTGTTTCCTTACGTGCTATATGTTGTATATTATTGTTTTCCGTTTTTACAAACCAAGCATGTGTACATGACTATTTTTCGGATTTTACCTAGACACATATGTTGAACCTGATCACATTCTGTTTTACTGTATGCCTGATATATTTTGTATGACATGTCCTGATTTAGCATTTCATGATATCTGATTAATTATTGTCACTGCCATTATTATACCTGCTATTATTGCATGCCTGTCACTTGGGTTTGGGATGATGTGTAATGCCTGTTTAGCCTTGATCCAGCTGGTAATTCCGTCCTGTTTACGGTTCCTAGCTACGGTTAGGGTAATTCCATCCTGCTATCGATTCCCGTGCTACAGCCGGGGTAATTCCACCTGTTATCTAAGGTGAATCCTTAGGTCGGTACCTTTGCCCTATCGGGCTTAGGTTAATACCTGTATTAGATATTGTTCTAGGGAACCGTATCCTGGAGATCAGTTGGAGGGTAGTATATCATGCCATGCATCTCATGCATTGTTTTCTGATATCATTATATATTTGTTATACCTGTGATTTTTATGCACTGTTGGAACACACTGGGCTCCATAGCTCATACCTGTTTTCTTCCCCCTTTCAGATAACCGTAGATAGGCATCCCGGATTTGGCACTCGGAGGATTTACACCTTCTAGATTACCTTTTGATGTAATACTTATATTTCCGGGTTTCAGTTAGGGTGACATGTGCCTTTATTTTGCAACTGATATGCCTATATTTTGTTACTGACTGGTTTTAACTTATCCTGTTTTATTATTGTGACATGGGATGTTTCATGAACAACGTTTTAAGAACACATTACTTTGAGATTGATGATCTTATATGATCACATGGATTTATGGTCGAAACTATGATTTTGATAGAATTGTCATCTTTACAGGTTATCTTGATTTTGGTTAAACTTGTATTTGTTTTATATTCGTTTGGAAAAAAAATGTGACTACTTTAGGTCGAGCTTTTCGCATAGGCCGGTCTAGGGGGTTACAATTTATCCTTTTGTGGCGTTTATATTTCAAATGCCACTATAAGTCATCTCATTGCAGCGTTTGTCTGTAAAATGCCACAATTATTCATCCTATTGCGATGTTTGTAAAAAAATGCCACTATTATTCATCTAATTACAACGTTTACCTGTAAAAGACACTACTATGCATCTCACTATGGCGTTTGTCAGCAAAACGCCACTAGTATACACCTAATTGCGGCATTTTTCTACAAAACGCCATTAATATATACCTTATTGCGGCATTTGTCTATCAAACGTCACGTATACACCTTTATTGCGGCCTTTGTTTATAAAACGCCACTAATATACATTTATTTATGGCGTTTTTAACAAAAATGCCGCTGAAAACCTATTTTCCTGTAGTGATTGCCAGTGACGTGGTATCTTTTTATTATTATTTTTATTAAAAAACTAATTTTATAAAAATATATAAAAACAAATACATTTATATGCTTATTAAGAAATAATTTTAGTGAAAGAGAAAAAGCAGAGCATCGACAATTATACATATCTCTACATCGACTACTTTCAAGTTACTCAATCGACTCGAAAAGACAGATACACCCACAAACTCGATAGGAGACCAAAAGGTAGTACTTCCCATTGTATCTCATGCCGAGGTCTACACATAATTTTAATCGAATAATTAAATTGGAAGATAAAAATGTTACTTTTAAAAGAAAAGCAATTAATTTATTGCCAAACCTAGAATTAAATGGCATATTTATTGTTAAATTTTAATCGAGCCTTTAAATTTAGTGTATTTTATCCAAAAAATAAATTAAAAATATAATACGAATTTCAAGTTTAAACTACACAATGTAGAACATGTATTGCAATTTGTTTTGAACTCACGACTATCAAAATTATTTTGATACACAATATAAATAGTGCGAACTCACACATTGTAGTAGCAGATTTATTACAACATCACGATTATCAAATTATTTAGCACGCAACAATTTTGACAACCCGCATAAACTAACAGTTTGGTAAAATAAATGACATATTTGACGTAAAATTTTAATTTAGTGTCCAAATATTACTTTTAAAAGAGAAATGACTTTTATATCAAGTCATATGTTTTAATTTAATGGTAGAGTGACTTGAGTGTCACAAAATTTTAATTGAATGATAAAAATGTTATTTTTAAAAGAAAAGTAACTAGTTTATTGTCAAACCTATAATTAAGTGGTATATTTATTGTTAAATTTTAATTGAGTGTTTAAATTGTTACTTTCAGAATAAATGTGATAAATTTATTACTTAATCTATAATGGAGTGACTATATTATTATCTTTTTAAAAATAATATTATTGTCACTGACCTATAGTTAAGTGACTTTAGGTGTATTTCACCCAGGGACGGAACTAGAATTAAGCATTGGGAGGGTCAAAGGTCTAGCAAGCTTTCAAACCCAAAATATTTGGGAGGGGCTCTGTCGTATACACAGTTCCGTCCCTGATTTTACCCAAAAAAATAAATTAAAAATATAGTGCAAATTTCAAATTTAAACAACACAACACAACATTAGACATATATTGCAACTAGTTTTGACAGATTCTCTCACAACTATCAAAATTATTTTGATAGATAATATAAGTAGTGCAAACTAACACATCGGCGTAGCGTATATGGTGCAAACCCACTGCTGTCAAATTATTTAGCACGCAACAGTTTTGACAGCCCAAACATAAACTAAATGTTCAGTTTTGACGAAGGAGCAGAAGGGGACGACAACTCCTAAGTAGACTTCTATTTATCATTATTTCTGGAAAAAACTATACATGCGGTCACCAAATTATAATATTTTTCTTGTTTTGGTCATTTAAGTAACTTTTTTCATCAAAATCGTCTCTCTACCTTTCTGAGTTTGGTCGCCGAACTATCATCAATTTCTTGTTTTAATCCCTCTTACTTGATCGAATAAAAAATATTATAATATATCGTTAAGTTTGATGAGAGGAACCAAAATAACTATAAAAATAAAAATAAAAAAAATATCAAGTCAATGATATCCTAGGACTATTAGTGGAGGAGGACCAAGAAAGACTTTCAATGATTTTGAAAAAAAAAATAATTACATGACCAAAACAGAAAAAAAGAAAAAAAGGGATAGGTGGATGACCACCCGTATAATTTTTCCTTATTTCTATTAATATTTAAATTTATATTCTTTTGGCAATTCTATTCATATTTATCATTACAAACACGTACCTTTTCTTTTATTTACAAGTCTTTAATCCAAACGGTGATTAGTGTATGAACTCACAAAGTCTAAAAAGCAAGTATATATTAGATTTGTCACCCCACGATATAAGTGAGAGAAACGAAAATATTAAGTATGTAAAAGATATTTAATAAAATTATATTAACAATAATTTTGAGGTTTTGTTTGTCATTAATGTTTTAAATTTAGATTTAGAGAATAAACGTCCATTTAAAAAATTAAATTTTTAATTGTTTTGAAATAGCCACTTGGACAAAAAAATCGATTAATAAATGAACGTTTAAAGCCAAACTTGATTGATTGAGGTTATTGTTGCTGGTGAACAAACGTTTTTCACTCTAACGTATGTTCATCAACAACAACAACCAAAATCGCAACTTTGGTGACAGAAAACTCCTATATAGACATACATACACCCCATTAAATACGGGTTTAATCCTTAAAAATATGATTTGTAGTTGTTTATTTTAAAATTAAATAGATACATATAAAAAAAATGTATGTTTTTTCATCTAAATATATATTTTTTAAAGTTAAGGATAAATTATCATGAAAGTAACTTATATTTTGGTTGAGAACATTTTTATTAAAAGATCAAAATTACGTATTATGTTTTTTCATCTAAATATATATTTTTATTATAAATATTACTTATTTTATAAGTTAAATAATTTTTTAACCATGACTTTGAACTGATATTTAATTCTTAAACCGTGAAACTGATACTTTTTGAAATCTAATTGTTTATTTTTTACTCGGTGTTATTCTAAATATGAGAATAATTTTGGACTGGGTGTAGGGTATTGCATTTGATCTAGATTTGATCAAATGGGTTTAGATAAAAGAGTTTAAAATTTCATCACAAACTCAAGGGATTTGTGGTTCACATTTTAAATTTCTTCTATCTCCCCTTCCCCCTTCTCTTGTTGAAATTTTGGTATCTTCTCTATTAAAATAAGGTTGAAGTTTATAGGATACAATACATCGAACCTATTAAAATTACTTTAATAAAACAAATAATTAGTATATTATAATTTAATATTTTTATGAAAGTTATGATGAAAACCTAATAACACATACGTATTATGATTTTAGTATCCTTTCGTATAGACATAATCAATTCACTAATGAGATTTTTTCAAATTAGTATAATGTATGTATTTTGAGGAGTAAAATTGTTATTATATTCAAACATGTGTTTTAATTTAATAACAAATTAATCCAAGTGTCACATGATTTTAATTGAATAATTAAATTATTATTTTTAGAAAAAAATTAACATTTTGTTGTCACACCTATAATTAAATGATATATTTATCACTAAATTTTAATCGAGTGTCCAAATTACTACTTTTAGAAGAAAAGTGATTTTGTAGTCAAACCTATAATTGAATGATTAAATTATTGTTTTCAGAAAAAGGACATTGTTATTACTAAACCTAAAATTTGAGTGACTTTAGGTGTATTTTATCCAAAAAATAAATTAAAAAAATATAAAACGAATTTCAAATTTAAACAACACAACGTAGAACATGTATTGCAATTTGTTTTGAACTCACGACTATCAAAATTATTTTGATACACAATATAAATAGTGTGAACTCACACACTGTAGTAGCAGATATATTACAACATCACGATATCAAATTATTTAGCACGCAACAATTTTGATAACTAGAGCCGGCCCTGAGCCTGGGCAATAAGGGCGACGGCGCAGGCCCCAAGACAGATGGGCTTAATGATTATTAAAATTAAATAATAATAATTATTAAAATATTAAAATAAATTTTTTACCGTTAGAAATAAAAATTTTTAGAACCTAATGATAACTGAGCAATAAAGGAAACTGTCAGCATTTAATGCCCAATATTAAACAGATTTAGGAACATAAAATTAGATTGATTTACTTTTACTTTTTTAAAAAAACATAAATATCTTGTCGTTAAAAATTAAAAGGTCTCCAACTTTTAATTTTTTAATTTTAATTATATTTTTATTATTAAATAAATTTTAAAAACTGTTTTTATATATTTTATTATTAATTATAAAATGATTAGTATCTAATTAGCTAGGTATTTGTGTATTATAGGGTCATAATTAATATTAAAATAATATTTTTAAATTAAGAATAAAAAATTCATCTACATCTATAAATAACATTTTCATTGGTTTTATTCTTCACATCTCATCTTTTTATCACTTCACCTCTTTCTTATGTTATTTTTTTCCCAACTTATTCTGAAATTTTTATTTATAATTTTTTATTCGATATTCCAAGAAGGCAAAGATTCATTTATTCAGAAAGATCATCGTTTATGAGATATATTGTTCATATACTATAATCAAGTTTGAGGCAAAGCTTCAACAACAAAATTCAGTTGCTATCACTCTATACTTTTTTCTTTATATTTTTTGTTGAATTATGTTTACGCAAAAATATACTTCCGGTAGTGAAAAAAGAAAAAAAAAAGAAAACAAACACAAGAATTAGTAGAATCACAAAAAGGAGTTTTAGATAATTTTTTTTCGAAACGAGTAAAAGAACCTTTAGACGATTGTGATGTGTTAGAAATAAATGAGGATACTATTGAACATTCTAATGAAAATTTAAATGATAAGAATTTGAGTGATGATAATTGCCTCAATGACAATAATACTAATTTGAATAACGAGCCTAATAATGTACTTGATGAGTCAAATGTTGATGTTAATGAACATATAATTTCACTTTTCGATATCTATGATCCTAGAAATTGGGGTGTTCTTAATACTAAAACTAGAGACATTTTGATTGAAAAAGGACCCATTAGAGAATTGAATCTCACATTCCCTAAGGATAGTCTTTCTAGGCATTTTTCATACTCATATTATTCTAGAAAATTAAGCAATGGGAAACTTTAGATAGAAAATGGTTAGTTTATTCTAGACATATGAATAAAGTATATTGTTTTTTGTTGTAAATTATTCACTTCTTTAAATAATAAAAGTCTTTTAGCAAATGATGGATTGGATGATTGGAAACATTTGAGTGAGAGGCTTAAACAACATGAAAATAGTGTTGAGCATATGACTAATATGAATACTTGGAATGAAACAAGAATTAGATTAGAAATGAATGAAGGCATTGATAAAGATTTACAAGAAGAAATTTCAAAAGAAAAGGAACGTTGGAGACAAGTTTTAATAAGAATTATATTTGTTGTGAAATGTCTTGCCAAAAATAATTTAGCTTTTTGTGGATGTAGTGATAAACTTTATGAGGATAGTAATAGAAATTTTTTAGGTTTAATTGAAATGATAGCCGAATTTGATTTAATAATACAAGATCATATTAGAAGAATCCAGAACCAAGAAATTCACCATCACTATCTTGGGCATACAATCCAAAATGAGTTGATTTCTCTTTTGTCTCATGGTGTTAAAACTTCCATAATAAAAATCATTAAAGGGGCAAAATATTTTTCGATTATTCTTGATTGTACCCCAGATGTGAGCCATCAAGAACAAATGAGTTTGATAGTTCGATGTGTTAATATGACAAGTAATGAAATAAAAATAGATGAGTTGTTTTTTCTAGTTTTTAAATGTAAATGATACTTCTGGATTGGGCCTTTTTAATGAATTATTAGGTGTATGTAAGTCACTTGATTTAGATATTAATGATATTAGAGGTTAAGGTTATGATAATGGTTCAAATATGAAAGGAAAATACCAAGGAGTTCAAAAGAGATTACTTGAAATAAATCCAAGGGCATTATATATGCCATGTGCTTGTCATAGTTTTAATCTCACTATATCGAATATGGCACATTCTTGTGTGAAAGCTATTTCTTTTTTTGGAATTGTGCAACGCATATACACTTTATTTGCAAGTTCTACCAAAAAATGGAAGATTTTAGTTGATAATATTAAAGGTTTTCAGTAAAATCTTTGTGTAATACACGATGGGAAAGTCGAATTAGAAGTGTTAAAGCTATTAGATTTCAAGCACCTCAAATAAAATTAGCTTTATTGGCATTGTATAATTCTAGTGGTGGAGATGCCAAAACAAGAAGTGAAGCGGAAAGTTTAACTAATTCTCTTGCAAGTTTTGAACTCCTACTTAGCTTGGTGATTTGGTATAAGATTTTATTTATTATTAATAAGGTGAGTAAGAAATTACAATCTAAATCTGTGTGCATTAGAACTATAATTAGTGAAGTAAAAAGTATAATGTTATTCTTTAAAAAATATAAAAGTGAAGGGTTTGAGTATTGCGTAGATATTGCCAAAAGTCTTGCATTTGATATGGACATAGAACCAATACTACCTATAAAACGTCATATTTTTAGAAAAAAAACAATTTGATGAGAATAATGATGGAGAAGAAGTACAATCACCCGAGAAATCTTTTAGAGTTAATTATTTTCTTGTGGTTGTTGATTTAGCTATAACTTCTTTAAAAAATAGATTTGAATAATTAGAGTTATTTGATAATATTTTTGGATTTTTATTTGATTCTAAAATATTAAAATCTTTAGATAATGATGAATTAAAAAAATCTTGCACAAACTTTAAGATTTTATTTTCTCATAATGATTTATCTGATATTGCAAGTGACTTTGCCAAATGAGTTGATGTCAGCATTAGAAATTCTCAAGTTTGTTAAAGTTGCAGATTGTTATCCAAATACTTCAATAGCTTATCGAATCCTCTTAACTATGCCGGTGACAGTTGCATCTGCTGAAATAAGTTTTTCTAAGTTAAAATTATTGAAAACTTATTTGAGATCATCAATGTCACAAGAAAGGTTGAATGGTCTAGCCATTTTATGTATTGAAAAAAATATGTTAGATTGTATTGATGTAGATACTATTATTAATGGTTTTGCATCTAAAAATGCTCGTAGAAGTTGTTTTGTGTAATTTGTTTGGTATTTAATAAAATTTATTGATATTTTCATTTGATAATTACTGAGTGTAATAAAAAATAATTTGCAAATAAATTAATTTAAGTTTTTACTTTTTAAGTTTAATTTTTTTAATACTTATTACCAGAGGCCCTATTTTTAAATTTACCCCTAGGCCATCAAAATCTCAGAAACGGCTCTGTTGACAACCCAGACATAAACTAACAGTTTGGTAAAATAAATGACATATTTGACGTAAAATTTTAATTCAATGTCCAAATATTACTTTTAAAAGAGAAATGACTTTGTTATTATTATATCAAGTCATATGTTTTAATTTAATGGTAGAGTGACTTGAGTGTCACAAAATTTTAATTGAATGATAAAAATATTATTTTTAAAAGAAAAGTAACTAGTTTGTTGTCAAACCTATAACTAAGTGGTATATTTATTGTTAAATTTTAATTGAGTGTTTAAATTGTTACTTTTAGAATAAATATGATAAATTTATTACTAAATTTATAATTGAGTGACTATATTATTATTTTTTTTAAAAATAATATTATTGTCACTAGACCTATAATTAAGTGACTTTAGGTGTATTTCACCCAGGGATGGAGCAAGAATTAAGAATTGGGAGGGGCAAAGGTCTAGCAAGCTTTTAAACCCAAAATATTTGGGAGGAGCTCTGTGTATACACAGTTCCGTCCATGATTTTACCGAAAGAAATAAATTAAAAATATAGTGCAAATTTCAAATTTAAACAACAGTACACAACATTAGACATATATTGCAACTAGTTTTGACAGATCCTCTCATAACTGTCAAAATTATTTTGATAGGTAATATAAGTAGTGCAAACTAACACATCGGAGTAGCGTATATAGTGCAAACCCACTGCCGTCAAATTATTTCGCACGCAACAGTTTTGACAGCCCAAACATAAACTAAATGTTCAGTTTTAACGAAGGAGCAGAAGGGGACGGCAGCTCCTAAGTAGCCTTATAAGGAGACAGCGTTGCCGTCATTATTGGCGTATCACACTCTGCAGGTTCAATTACAGCTTGGACATTGTATCCTTGATGAATGTCGGCACTACGAGTTCCGGACTCGGCAAGAATGGCTTCGATTTGAGACCAATCAATGTCTTCAGAAGGACCAAGGATCTTAGTGTAAACCTGCAATCGTTTTTATTGAATAGTTGATCAATTTATTCAACGTTTAGATTACGATATGAATGTAAAAACAGATGAGCACCTTGTTGGGCTTTCCACTTTCATTGCTCCAAGCAACAATCCACGTGAGTGGATCGATCCTATACGCAAGACAGCCAATCGAACCTATGCAATCGGCAGTGTGCTGGAAGGTACTGGGGGATGGCGGTGGTGGATCATGCACGCCGATGTCGATTGGTGGATCCCCGTAGCCTTGCCAATAGCGATTCTGAATCAAGCTGACACTGTTGGAAATCGTGTTATCAACGCCAAGCACGCAAGTTGTGTACGTTGAAGCCATTTTTTGTTTCTTCTTTTGCTTCTGCTTGGTGCCATAAGCACATGCTTATATACTAGTTTTGACGCATCACACGACAAGAAGCCACTTGCTAGACTTCTATTTATCATTATTTCTGGAAAAAATTATACATGTGGTCACCAAATTATAACATTTTTCTTGTTTTGGTCCTTTCTTGGTTTAGTCCCTCTTACTTGAAAAAAGTAACTTTTTTCATCAAAATCGTCTCTCCACCTTTCTTGGTTTGGTCGCCCAACTGTCATCATTTTCTTGTTTTAGTCCCTCTTACTTGATCGAATAAAAAATATTATAATATATCGTTAAGTTTGATGAGAGGAACCAAAATAACTATAAAAATTAAAATAAAAAAATATCAAGTCAACGATATCGTTAGGCTATTAATGGAGGAGGACCAAGAAAGACTTTCAATGATTTTGAAAAAAAAAATAATTACATGACCAAAACAGAAAAAAAGGGGATAGGTGAATGACCACCCGTATAATTTTTCCTTATTTCTATTAATATTTAAATTTATATTCTTTCGGCAATTATATTCATATTTATCATTACAAACACGTGCCTTTTCTTTTATTTACAAGTCTTCAATCCAAACGGTGATTAGTGTATGAACTCACAAAGTCTAAAAAGCAAGTATATATTAGATTTGTCAACCCACGAATAAGTGAGAGAAACGAAAATATTAAGTATGTAAAAGATATTTAATAAAATTCTATTAACAATAATTTTGAGATTTTGTTTGTCATTAATGTTTTAAATTTAGATTTAGAGAATAAACGTCCATTTAAAAAATTAAATTTTTAATTGTTTTGAAATAGTCACTTGGACGAAAAAATCGATTAATAAACGGACTTTTAAAGCCAAACATGGATTGATTGAGGTTATTGTTGATGGTGAACAAACATTTTTCACTCTAACGTCTGTTCACCAGCAGCAACCACCAAAATCGCAACTTTGGTTATAGAAAACTCCTATTTATACATACATACACCACAGTAAATACGGGTTTAATCCTTAAAAATATGATTTGTAGTTGTTTATTTAAAATTAAATAGATACATATAAAAAACAAAAATGTATGTTTTTTCATCTAAATATATATATTTTTTTAAAGTTAAGGATAAATTATCGTGAAAGTAACTTATATTTTGGTTGAGAACATTTTTATTAAAAGATCAAAATTACATATTTATGTTTTTTCATCTAAATATATTTTTTATCGACTTGTAAACTTCTAATAACTCGAAGTTAACTGTTGTTAAATGAGTGACGTTTCTATTAAAAAATTATATAATTATACATTTAGTCTATGTTAGTTACCTATTATATCAACAATTTGATCATAATTTTAATTTAATTAAATAAACTAGTCATTCAATTAGATGTTAACACAGTGATGATCTTATTGGAGGAATTTAATTATTTATTAAATTATTTTTTTTTCTTTTTCAATCAGGTGATGACACACATATCTCGTGATTTTATATTTACTTTGTCTAATTTTGTGTTATGTGATTCTAGTATAATGATATTGTTAGTCCTCAAAACTTATATACTCTATTAGTTTAGTCCTAATTCAAAAGAATTCAAAAATCTTAACCCTTTGATAGTGTTATCTCTAACTTTAACATGCATGAATTATTATTTTAAAAATAATTTAATATTTTTATTCAAATATAATAATAAAATTTTAATTTAGAATTTTACTCAAAAGATTTGTGATTCACATTTTAAATTCGTTCTCTCTTTCCCTTGGCCCTTGTTGAAATTTGGGTACCTTCTTTATTGAAACAAGGGGAAGTTTATAGGATACAATACAAAGAACCTATTGAATAGAACAAATAATTAATATTTTTATGAAAATAGTTGACATTTGTTTCATAGAAATCTTTCCCTTCTATACATTATTATATTCACAATAAATATGATGAAATTTCATACAATTCAAAGAAAGATATATAATTATTTTTAATAATAATTTAACTTAATGGATTTGTGATTCACATTTTAAATTTGTTCTTTCTTTCCCCTGTCCCTTGTTGATATTTTGGCACCTTCTTTAGTAAAATAAGGTTGAAGTTTATAGGATACAATACAAAGAACCTATCAAAATTACTTGAATAAAACAAATAATTACTATATTAAATTAGGATATAATACAAATAGCCAAATTGATTTAATAGATAAATCGAACACTTTAACGTTGGATTGGACACTTTGTTTTCTATTTATTTTCTAAATTAATTAACACTCTAAGGTTGGATTCGACATGATTCGAAGAATCTCGTATTTCTAAACAATTATTGATTTATAAGTATTACTTATTTTATAAGTTAAATAATTTTTTAACCAGGACTTTGAACTGATATTTAATTCTTAAACCGTGAAACTGATACTTTTTGAAATCTAAGTGTTTATTTTTTACTCGGTGATATTCTAAATATGAGAATAATTTTGGACTGGGTGTAGGGTATTGCATTTGATCCGAATTTTTTAGATTGGTCCGGATTTGATCAAATGGGTTTAGATAAAAGAGTTTAAGATTTCATCACAAACTCAACGGATTTGTGATTCTCATTTTAAATTTCTTCTATCTCTCTCCCCTTGTCTCTTGTTGAAATTTCGGTTCCTTCCCTATTACAAAAGGGTTGAAGTTTATAAGATACAATACATCGAACCTATTAAAATTACTTGAATAAAACAAATAATTAGTATATTATATTTAACATTTTTATGAAAATTATTGACATTTATTTCTTTGAAATCTTTCTTTCTTTTAGATTATATATTTGCTACAGCAAAACAGGTATTTAGCGGCGTTTTTTAAAGTATTTAGTGAAGTTTTTACGCGCCGCTATAAGTGTTAGCGGCTCATGCAAAAGCGCCGCTAAAACCTGCGTCGCAAATATCCGCGACATTTATTTCTGAAAAACGCTACTAATGTACATGTTCTTTAGCGACATTTTATATTTCAAAAGCCGCAGATTGTATGGACATTAGCGACTTTGTACTCAAAAAACGCCACAGATATTACAGGACTTTTAGCGGTGTTTTTAAAAAACGCCACAAATAGCATGTCCTGTAGCGGCTTTTGAGTTTAAAAACGCCACTATTTGTCATGTCATTTTGTGGTGTTTTGTACTAAAACGCCACTGCTTTTAGCATAACCTTTAGTGGAGTTTCTTATTTAAAACGCCACTAGTAACTTTTATTGCAACCAAAATTTCTAAAATATTTCATTATACCTAAATTTACCTATAAAATATTTCAACACATAATACAATTAAAATATAATTCAACTGAAATAATAATATTCACTTAACCAACAAAAGTGAAGTGTTTAACAATAAACTGAAATATAATTCAACAGTAAATAACAATTATAAGTAAGAACTACAATCCGAATCAACCTAATCAAATCAACTAAGGTGACGGATCCTCTAGTTGATTCTGCTTTAACATCGCTATCATATCTTGAAATTGTTTTTGAAGATTCTGATATGTTGTTTCGCTCTCTATGCTTCTCTTGCTGCTCTTTCTGCTTCTCTTGCTGCTATCTTTGCTCCCTCTCTACTTCTCTTTTTTTTTCTCTCAGCTTCTCTAGCTTCCATCTCAGCTTGAAGTTGAGTTAATTATTGTTTTAAACGGTTAACTTCCGCTTGAGAAGACTGACTTTATGATGACATGTACTGAGACGAGTTTGATCCAAAATAGTTTGTTGGAGTAACAAATGATCCTTAACAACACACTCTGCCATATCTAGAAGAGGAAATGGTGATGGAAATTTCACCCAGAAACTACAACGAAAACAACACTAAATTTCTATGAATTCATAGAATCCAAACTACCATTTTGTTAATGGGTTAGTTTAAAGCTACAAGTTGCCCAATGAAAAATAAATTTTTCGATATATGGAAGCTCAAAAACATGGTTGTAATGGGGTGGAGACCCCAAATTCGAACAATTTAACTTTTGCATGATTTTTTTATTTTAAGTTTATTTTTGACTAAATACGAAACACATTCTTCAATCACCTCTTTGAAATACTTATGTAACTTCAGTTCTATTGTATTGAACTGCCATGGAAACCCTAAAAGATTCCTAGAAAACCTACAAAACTACTACTTTATTCAGATTATACAGCAACTCACTTCTTCCAAACGTGTATTCCTAGAAAAACATATGCAATTAACAAAGTAGAAAAAAGAAAAAAAATAACATCAAGCATTAAACAACAACCGACAATCATCTCTTACCGAATAGAAACAAAGATTAAAAATAGAGATTGAAATTGAGGATTAGAATGGTTACCGTTCGACTATGGTGATCGGAGGAGGCAACTGTGGACGAGTTCTACAATAATTATTTCTATTAATCCAATAGAAACATAGATTAAAAGCAATTATTTCAGATTTTCTATTAATTTGAAATTAGGGTTTGAATGGTTACCTGCTAATAGAGACGACTGTGGTGACCGGAGGAGGCAAGTGCGGTGACTGGAGGAGGCAACTGCGGACGAGGTGGCTGCGTTGGACGGAGGAGACGACTGTCGTGGGTGATAATTTCCAGAGAACGAATGAGGCAAAGACTTTCTGGTTCTCGATCCAATTTGGGGGTAAAATTATATATTCAAAACGTTTAAAATTTTAGCGTTTTTGTGATATCAGGTATACAAAACTTGCGGAGTTTGTCTACAAAACGCCGCTATCATTCATCATATTGCGATATTTTCCCTTAAAACGACACTATTATTTATCCTATTGCGGCATTTGTATTTCAAACGCCACTATTAGTCATCGCATTTCAGCGTTTGTCTGTAAAACGCCACAATTATTCATCTTATTGCGATGTTTGTAAAAAAAATGCCACTATTATTCATCTAATTGCGGTGTTTACCTGTAAAACGACACTACTATGCATCTCACTGTGGCGTTTGTCAGCAAAACGCCACTAGTATACACCTAATTGCGGCGTTTTTCTTCAAAACGCCACTAATATATACCTTATTGCGGCGTTTTTCTTCAAAACGCCACTAATATATACCTTATTGCGGCGTTTTTCTATCAAACGCCACATATACACCTTTATTGCGGCATTTGTTTATAAAACGCCACTAATATACATTTGTTTATGGCGTTTGTAACAAAAACTCCGCTGAAAACCTATTTTCCTGTAGTGATTGACAGTGACGTGGTATCTTTTTATTATTATTTTTATTAAAAACTAATTTTATAAAAATATATAAAGACAAATACAATTATATGTCTTATTAAGAAATAATTTTAGTGATAGAGAAAAAAGCAGAGCATCGACAATTATACATATCTCTACATCGACTACTTTCAAGTTACTCAATCGACTCGAAAAGACAGATACACCCACAAACTCGATAGGATAAGACCAAAAGGTAGTATTTCCCATTGTATCTCATGCCGAGGTCTACACTTAATTTTAATCGAATAATTAAATTATTGTTTTTAAAATAAAATGACTATTTTGTTATCAAATCTATAATTAAATAATATATTTATCACTAAATTTTAATCGAGTGTTCAAATTACTACTTTTAGTAGAAAAGCGATTTTATAGTCAAATTTATAATTGAATAAATAAATTATTGTTTTCAGAAAAAATGACATTATTGTTACAAAACCTAAAAATTAAGTGACTTTAACATTTAGGTGTATTTTACACAAAAATTAAATTTAAAATATAATGCGAAATTGAAGTTTAAACAACACAACGTAGAACATACATTGCAATTTGTTTTGACAGATCAACTCACGACTATCAAAATTATTTTGATACAAAATAAAAGTAGTGTGAACTAACATATTGCAGTAGTAGATATATTACAACACCACGACTATCAAATTATTTAGCACACGACAGTTTTTACAGCCCAGACTTAAACTAACAGTTTGATAAAATAAATGATATATTTGAATTAAAATTTTAATTCAGTGTCCAAATTATTACTTTTAAATGAAAAATGCCTTTTTTTTATTATTATGTTAAGCCAGATGTTTTGATTTAATGATAGAGTGACTTGACTGTCACAAAATGTTAATTGAATGATAAAAATGTTAATTTTAAAAGAAAAGCAATTAATTTATTGCCAAACCTAGAATTAAATGGCATATTTATTGCGAAACCTTGAATTAATTTATTGCGAACTAACACATTGTAGTAGTAGATATATTGCAACACCCCGACTATCAAGTTATTTAGCACGCAACAGTTTTGACAACCCAAACATAAACTAAAAGTTTGATAAAATAAATAATATATTTGACGTAAGATTTTAATTGAGTGTCCAAATTACTACTTTTAAAAGAAAAATGACTTTGTTATTATTATATCAAGCCATATGTTTTAATTAAATGGTAGAGCGACTTGAGTGTCACAAAAATTTAAGTGAATAATAAAAATATTATTTTTAAAAGAAAAATAACTAGTTTGTTTCCAAACCTATAATTAAGTGACATATTTATCGTTAAATTTTAATTGAGTGTTTAATTGTTATCTTTAGAATAAAAGTAATAAATTTATTACCAAATCTATAACTGAGTGACTAAATTATTATTTTTAAAAGAAGAAGAATATTATTGTCACTAGACGTATAATTAAGTAACTTTTGGTGTATTTCACCCAGGGACGGTGCTAGGATTAAGCATTGGGAGGGAAAAGGTCTATTATTATTCTCTAACTTTAATCAATGTTATCTCTAACTCAATAAATTTAATCGGCATAAATTATTATTCTAAAAGTAACTAAATATTTTTATTCAAATATAATAATAAAATTTTAATATAAATTCTTAAAATATTTTAATATATCTTGAGCGATGAAAATGAATTTTCAGACAAGTTCGGATCTCAGTAAATAAGATTAAATAAAATGAGATCAGATAAAATATTTTAAATTTCATCACAAACTCAATGAATCACATTTTAAATTTGTTCTCTCCTTCCCTCTGGCCGCGCCCTTGTTGAAATTTTGTTACCTTCTTTATTGAAATATGGTTGAAGTTTACAGGATACAATACAAACAACCTATCAAAATCACTTGAATAAAACAAAATATTATATTATATAATTTAAATTTAAATTAATTTAATAAATTTAACTCTTTTGACAAAATTTTTTATATCTTTTACCAGCATGAATTATTATTTTAATAATAATACTTTTGCTCATTGATTCACATTTTAAATTTGTTCTCTCTTTCCCCCTGGCCCTCGTTGAAATCTTGGTACCTTCTTTAGTAAAATAAGGTTGAATAAAACAAATATTTAGTATATTATATTAGGATACAATACAAAGAGCCGAATTGATTTAATAGATAAATAATAAGGGCTAAATACATAAATTTAAAACATTTTGTTAACAGTCATATCATCTTTCCGTTACTCCTCAGTTTGGATTTTAACGATAGTGATCAAAATAAGTTAATTTAATAAATCCGATGGCTTTATTGAGGATTTTGATAGTTTAGTGGCTAAAATAAATATCTTCAATTTATTGGGTGATCACTTAAATAATTTACCCTAAATATTTATTGGCTAAAATTATGATTTGTAGTTGTTTATTTGAAAATTATGTATAAACAAAAATATATGTTTTTTATTTAAATATATTGTTTTAAATTAAAAATAAATCATCGTGGAGGTAACTTATATTAAGGTCAAGGATATTTTGTTAAAGATAAAAATTAAATATTTCACACAGATTCATTATCGACTTTTAAATTTTTGGTTAATTAATTAGGTGTTAACAGGTGTCATCACCTTACTGAAAGGATTTAATTATCTATTTTTTGTTGAATAAATTAATTTTCCTTATTCAATAGGATGATAACACATATCTTATGATTGGATAGGGAAAATAAAACAAAGAGTTATTTTGCCTTGGCTAAAAATCTGTAATAGTCCGTCTGTAATAGTAGAATGTATGTATTTTGAGGAGTAAAATTGTTATTATATTCAAACATGTGTTTTAATTTAATGACAAATTAATCCAATCACAGGATTTTAATTGAATAGTTAAATTATTATTTTTAGAAAAAAAAATAACATTTTGTTGACACACCTATAATTAAATGATATATTTATCACTAAATTTTAATCGAGTGTCCAAATTACTACTTTAGAAGAAAAGTGATTTTGTAGTCAAACCTATAATTGAATGATTAAATTATTGCTTTCAGAAAAAGGACATTATTGTTACTAAACCTAAAAATTGAGTGACTTTAGGTGTATTTTATCCAAAAAATAAATTAAAAATATAAAACGAATTTCAAGTTTAAACAACACAAAGTAGAACATGTATTGCAATTTGTTTTGAACTCACGACTATCAAAATTTTTTTGATACACAACATAAATAGTGCGAACTCACACACTGTAGTAGCAGATATATTACAACATCACGATTATCAAATTATTTAGCACGCAACAATTTTGACAACCCAGACATAAACTAACAGTTTGGTAAAATAAATGACATATTTGACGTAAAATTTTAATTCAGTGTCCAAATATTACTTTTAAAAGAGAAATGACTTTGTTAATTATATCAAGTCATATGTTTTAATTTAATGGTAGAGTGACTTGAGTGTCACAAAATTTTAATTGAATGATAAAAATGTTATTTTTAAAAGAAAAGTAACTAGTTTGTTGTCAAACTTATAATTAAGTGATATATTTATTGTTAAATTTTAATTGAGTGTTTAAATTGTTACTTTTAGAATAAATATGATAAATTTATTACTAAATCTATAATTAAGTAATAATTATTAAAATATTAAAATTAAATATTTTTTACCGTTAGAAATAAAATTTTTAGAACTTAATGATAACTGAGCAATAAAGGAAACTGCCAGCATTTAATGCACAATATTAAACAGATTTTGGAACATAAAATTAGAATGATTTACTTTTACTTTTTTTGAAAACATAAATATCTTGCCGTTAGAAATTAAAAGGTCTCCTACTTTTATTTTTTAAACTTTAATTATATTTTTATTATTAAATAAATTTTAAAAACTGATTTTTATATACTTTATTATTAATTATAAAATGATTAGTATCTAATTAGCTAGGTATTAGTGTATTATAGGATCATAATTAATATTAAAATAATATTTTTAAATTAAGAATAAAAAGTTCATCTACATCTATAAATAACATTTTTATTGGTTTTATTCTTCACATCTCATCTTTTTATCACTTCACCTCTTTCTTATGTTATTTTTTCTCCCAACTTATTCTGAAATTTTTATTTATAATTTTTTATTCGATATTCTAAGAAGGCAAATATTTATTTATTCAGAAATATCATCGTTTATGAGATATATTGTTCATATGCTATAATCAAGTTTGAGGTAAAGCTTCAACAACAAAATTCAGTTGCTATCACTCTATACTTTTTTCTTTATATTTTTTATTGAATTATGTTTACGCAAAAATATACTTCCGGTAGTGAAAAAAGAAAAAAAAAAGAAAAACAAACACAAGAATTAGTAGAATCACAAAAATGAGCTTTAGATAAATTTTTTTCGAAACGAGTAGAAGAACCTTTAGATGATTGTGATGTGTTAGAAATAAATAAGAATACTATTGAACATTCTAATAAAAATTTAAATGATAAGAATTTGAGTGATGATAATTGCCTCAATGACAATAATACTAATTTGATTAATAATGATAATACTAATTCGAATAACGAGCGTAATAATGTACTTGATGAGTCAAATGTTGATGTTAATAAACATATAATTTCACCTTTCGATATCTATGATCCTAGAAATTGGGGTGTTCTTAATGCTAAAACTAGAGACATTTTGATTGAAAAATGACCCATTAGAGAATTGAATCTCACATTCCCTAAGGATAGTCTTTCTAGGCATTTTTCATACTCATATTATTCTAGAAAATTAAGCAATGGGGAAACTTTAGATAGAAAATGGTTAGTTTATTCTAGACATATGAATAAAGTATATTATTTTTGTTGTAAATTGTTCACTTCTTTAAATAATAAAAGTCTTTTAGCAAATGATGGATTGGATGATTGGAAACATTTGAGTGAGAGGCTTAAACTAACATGAAAATAGTGTTGAGCATATGACTAATATGAATACTTGGAATGAAACAAGAATTAGATTAGAAATGAATGAAGGCATTGATAAAGATTTACAAGAAGGAATTTCAAAAGAAAATGAATGTTGGAGACAAGTTTTAATAAGAATTATATTTGTTGTGAAATGTCTTACCAAAAATAATTTAGCTTTTCGTAGATGTAGTGATAAACTTTATGAGGATAGTAATGGAAATTTTTTAGGTTTAATTGAAATGATAGCCGAATTCGATTTAATAATGCAAGATCATATTAGAAGAATCCAGAACCAAGAAATTCACTATCACTATCTTGGGCATACAATCCAAAATGAGTTGATTTCTCTTTTGTCTCATGGTGTTAGAACTTCCATAATAAAAATCATTAAAGATGCAAAATATTTTCGATTATTCTTGATTGTACCCAAAATGTGAGCCATCAAGAACAAATGAGTTTGATAGTTAGATGTGTTAATATGACAAGTAATGAAATAAAAATAGATGAGTTTTTTTTAGAGTTTTTAAATGTAAATGATACTTCTGGATTGTGCCTTTTTAATGAATTATTAGGTGTATGTAAGTCACTTGATTTAGATATTAATGATATTAAAGGTCAAGGTTATGACAATGGTTCAAATATGAAAGGTTGGATAAATCGAACACTTTAATGTTGGATTCGACACTTTAACGTTGGATTCGACACTTTGTTTTCTGTTTATTTTCTAAATTAATTAACACTCTAAGGTTGGATTCGACATGATTCGAAGAATCTCGCATTTTTAAACAATTATTGATTTATAAGTATTACTTATTTTATAAGTTAAATAATTTTTTAACCAAGACTTTGAACTGATATTTAATTCTTAACCCGTGAAACTGATACTTTTTGAAATCTAATTGTTTATTTTTTACTCGGTGATATTCTAACTATGAGAATAATTTTAGACTGGGTGTAGGGTATTGCATTTGATCCGAATTTCTTAGATTGGTCCGGATTTGATCAAATGGGTTTAGATAAAAGAGTTTAAGATCTCATCACAAATTCAACGGATTTGTGATTCATATTTTAAATTTCTTCTATCTCTCTCCCTATCTCTTGTTGAAATTTTGGTTCCTTATCTATTAAAAAAAGGTTGAAGTTTATAAGATACAATACATTGAACCTATTAAAATTACATGAATAAAACAAATAATTAGTATATTATATTTAACATTTTTATGAAAATTAATATTGACATTTATTTCTTTGAAATATTTTAATCTTTTAGATTATATATTGCTTGTGACGTGGTATCTTTCTATTGTTATTTTTCTTAAAAAACTAATTTTATAAAAATATATAAAAAATACAATTATATGTCTTACTAAAAAATAATTTTAGTCAAAGACAAAAAATAGAGCATCAACAATTATACATCTCTCTACATCGGCTACTTTCAAGTTATCAATCGACTTGAAAAGACAAATACATCCGCAAACTCGATAGGATAAGACCAAAAGGTAGTACTTCCCATTGTATCTCATACCGAGGTCTACACTTGATTTTAATTAAATAATTAAATTATTGTTTTTTTAAAGTAAAACAACTATTTTGTTATCAAATCTATAATTAAATAATATATTTAGAAGAAAAGTGATTTCATAGTCAAATTTAAAATTTATAATTGAATGACTAAATTATTGTTTTCAGAAAAAAAAAATGACATTATTGCTACTAAACCTAAAAAATAAGTGATTTTAACATTTAGGTGTATTTTACTAAAAATATAAATTAAAAATATAATACAAATTTTAAATTTAAACAACACAACGTAGAACATATATTGCAATTTGTTTTGACAGATCTACTCACGATTATCAAAATTATTTTGATACAAAATAAAAGTAGTATGAACTAACATATTGTAGTAGTAGTCGATATATTACAACACCACGACTATCAAATTATTTAGCACACAACAGTTTTGACAGCTCAGACATAAACTAACAGTTTGATAAAATAAATGATATATTTGACGTAAAATTTTAATTCAGTGTCTAAATTATTACTTTTAAGTAAAAAATGCCTTTGTTATTATTATATTATGCCATATGTTTTAATTTAATGGTAGAGTGACTTGACTGTCACAAAATGTTAATTGAATGATAAAAATATTATTTTTAAAAGAAAAATAATTAATTTATTGCCAAACCTAGAATTAAGTGACATATTTATTGTTAAATTTTAATTGAGTGTTTAAATTATTACTTTTAGATTCTAAAATATCTTTCAATTTATCTCACTTACACTGTAGTTTTCGTTATAGATTCTAAAATATCTTTCAATTTATCTCATTTTCATAATTATCAATCATATATCACAATATTCTCTTAATTTCTCTCATTCATATTTATTTTCATTGAACCACTTATTCTCTATTTATATGATAAAAATTTTAATTTATATTAAAAATTGATATAAAAAAATAGACTAATTTATTTTTTTATAAGTATGAAAAAATTCAATTGTCTCGTTAAAAAAAATAAATCTAATTGAGAGAAAAGAGTACTATTGGTAAAATATATAAACACCAACAAAGATCAAACAACTAAAGACAATACAATAAAATTAGTCATCACCCAAAAATTTATTATTCTCGTGTTGATCTACAATAACCAAATGCAAGATAAAAATTGAGGAGATATCAAATAAAATAACTTCAGGAGGACAACCTCTAAAAAGAGTAGCCAATGCGTATGCACCTGGTTCGCTTCTTTTGAAATTCGTCGCACGACCAAACTCTAATATCATTTTAACATATCTGTTAGGCTTGGAGTGGCTCGATGCACAACCGATTAACTTGCCAATTTGATGGAGAAAGAACATTTTGGGTGGTTGGTTGTGGAAGCAAAAAGATAAGAGTTGAACACAAGGATTTTAGAGTGGTTCGGCCTTCGAACAAGTACCTACATCCACTACCTTAGCTTCCCACTAAGGATTTGCAAATTCACTAAGAATTTCAACCTTTTTAGGCCAAAGGGATAACCTTACAATCCTAGACTCAAACCCGAATCTAGCATCCAAAGTTCACAACCCGAACTTTGGGAATTCACTCAACAAAGAAAACTAACAAACTTGAATCCTTCTAATAAGGCTAGTGTTTGCAACTAAGCACTCACTCAATTCCTAGTTACACTTGAGCATATATTGACAATTAAGCTCACAAGTGTTTGTCTACCCAAATAATAGGAAATTAAGCACTAAGACAATTTGTTAATCATAATGTTGTTACAAGTGAAGCATTAGTCTTCTCTTGATGCTTGAGACTTTCTTTTATCATCCCAAATGAGCTTCTAGCCGTTTGTGACCGTTGGGGATGTTTTGGAGCCGTTTGGAGCTGATTACAAGGCATATTTCTGTTTCTGGTGCAGGTGGTATCGATACCCCTGAGATTGGTATCGAAACACCCTCTTTGGGAAATAGTCGTTGACCTGCAATTAAGAAGAGGTATCGATACCAGTATCGATACCGCTCCTAGCCGTTGGGAGGTTTTATAAAATCATTTTGACCGTTGGGGGTGTTTCGAAACAAGGTTCGAAACAGAGCATCACAGTGGCAAAAAGGTATCGATACCAGTATCGATACCACTGTGGTTTTGCCTTTGAAACCATGGTATTGAAGAACAGGTATCGAAACACCTTAAGGGTGTATCGAAACACCTGGATTAAAAACACTTATTTGATTTCTTTAAATCATTTAAAACATATTTAAAATCACTCAAAAATATCTTAAATATATTTTCAAGTAGTTTGGACATAAGAACCATTTTTGAAATCTTTTCAAATTAGTCTAAAACTATTTTTCAATTATTATATCAAAACATTAGTTCTACGACATCATGAATATCTTTCACAATTATACTTCTGAATAAGTCTCTTGAGGAACCACTAATAGTCTTTTTAATTTTTGCGCTATCCATTCTTAATTCAACTTGTCAAAAATCAAGATGCAAAGCATGAAGAAGGATATTATGAATCCTTCTAACGTCATTCTCATACATTTTATGTAACATGATATAATAATAAGATGAGCTAAAATCAGTGACGGGGCTGTGTGGGGTGAGGAGGGACAATCGTCTCTCACCCATAGAATTTTTTTTCACTTTTGTCCTCCTATTTAAATTCTTTTAAAAAATGGTTTTTATTAATTTGTCCTCCTACTTCTAAATAGTTATGTTTTGCCCTCTCAACCCCAAATTCTGTCTCCGTCCTGACTAAAACTATATAATAATTCTTCAGTATGAGAAAAAAATTTAATTTATTTTTTATTTATATCTTTTATGATTCTCTTGACTTCTAGGTCAAATCTGGCAAGAATATTTTATTGATTATTGATTTTAGTAAAATAAATAAATTTTACTATATATTATATGTTTAATTGATTTACGATGTTAGACAAATGAAAAAAAATAGAAATAGAAAAAAAATGAAGTTTTAAGATTGAAAGATAAAATTTTTAAAAATTAAAAAATAAATTAAAAATAAACCTTTTTAGTAATAATCATTACATTTAATATTTAAGATTAATGATTAAAATATATAGAATAAATGTAAGTGATTATTATAATAGTTTATTCTATTTTTTTCTTTGTCAGATTAATAAGTTATTAACGTTTACTAACAATAAATTATTAAATAATAAAAAATTTATATCTAAAAATATAAATAATTTTATTGATCGTTTTTAAAAATTAGTGATCATTTCTATACTAAAAAAACATAAGCCACTATTTGTAATTAACTCTTAAAATTACACCTTAAACCGTTGTCTCAACCGGGTCCACACCCAAACCGGATAAAATGGATTAGAGTATAAAAAGAGATTCAAAAAGAAAATTCTACCGCCTTAAATCAATTCAATTTATTTCAAAAGGATTTCATTTCTCAGTTACCACTCCTCTGACCGGAGCCTGAAAATGGATCCGCCGCCGATTACTCTAGTGATGGTCCAGGGTCCACGAAAAGGCGAAACTATCATATACCAACCCGGATCGGCTATCCGGATTGGACGGGTGGTGCGTGGCAACAACCTACCGATCAAAGACGCCGGCATTTCTTCAAAGCACCTCACAATCGAATCCGGATCTGGTAAATGGATCCTCCGAGATCTCGGATCCTCTAACGGCACGACTCTTAATTCCGATTTACTCCCCGCCGATACTCCGTTTGATCTCAACGACGGCGATACGCTGAAGCTGGGAGAGACTACGTCGATCTTGATAAAAATCGAAAGCTGTGGTGGTGGCGCAGAGGAGGTAGCGGTGGTAGTGGAGAGCCGGAGGAGGAATCCGCCGAGGAGAGGTAAGGCTTTGAAGAACGAAACAGAGGGTTTTAGTAAAGTATTAGAGAATTTAGAAGTAGAAAAGAAAGAAAATGTTAGGGTTACTAGGGGTAGGAAGAATGCAGATTCCCTTAATTGCGGGGTAGATATTCCGAAGGCTACTGAAAATCGGGAAGAAGACGTGGCTAAACGAGGGAAAGGCCGCTCTCGGGGGAGGAAAAAGAACGAGAATGAAGGAAAATTAGAGGAAAAAGAAACAGTTTTGACAGAAAAAGATGAAGTGAGCAAGGATGAGGGGCTGAATCCATTGCCAAACGAAGAAATCCAAGTAAGAAAAGATGAAATGGACAAGGAGGAAGCACTGAATCCATTGCAAAATGAAGATATTCAAGTAAGAAAAGATGAAGAGAAAGTAGCGTGTTCTAGAACAGAGGTTAAGGAGAGCTGTGATGAAATTGTAGAGGTGGATTTGGAGACGATGACATTAAAGGAGTGGTTTGATTACTTGGAGGTTCATTTGCCCAAGCAGATAATCGAGGCAACGGAGGAGATGATTGAGGGTATGAAGAAGAAAGCTCAAAGGGTTCAGGAGTATATGATGGAGCAGAAGGAGAAGGGTAAAGCTGCTGTGGGATAGACTCCTAGGTAGGTATCAAGCATTTTATTGTACTGTGGTGTAGTAATTACTGATTAGTGTCTAAATTACGCTGTGCTTTAATTGTTTCTCTGATGAAGTCTGAATCTTGCTGCTGATATGTATTTTTGTATGATCTCTAATGTTTATGCTTCTGCTGCATGGATTTCTACATGTCAGAAACTTTAAGATGATTCTGAATTCTGAAAGAGCTGTGCTTTTGTATAGTGAACTAACAGAAACATCTTCCAGATGGTATGGTTAGATGTTGGTTTATTGAGGAACTTTGATTGATTAAGAGAGTTTTAGGCCATAAGTATGTGTATTTTTGTATCAGCATCTTTGAATATGCTCAGAAGAATGATTTAGTTTTAGATTGAAATGGTTACTTTAACTTCACTTGAAAGAATAAAGTCATTGGTTTATGTGAAACTTCCACTGTGGTTCTTGTTGTATTAATGTATGCCATGCTCTATCTAGCCCATGGATGTTGTTTCCAATTGGATTGTGTTTTCAATTCGATGTTATTATGATCATTTTAAACCGTTATTTTCCGTAATAACGGTTTCAGACAGTGTCGTTATTATGATAGCGGAGCACTATTTGAATCCTTGAGTCAAGTATAGCTAATTTGAGTATATTAAGAACCTAGCGAGTGTTGATGCACTGTTGCCTTCATCTTATTAGAACATTTTAACCTATTTTTCTTCGAAGTATCTGCCAAGTCACCCTTGAATTTTAGTATTATATATGATTAGATTTTAACCTATTTTTATTTAATATTAACATAATTTTTAATATCCTACTCATTAAACAATTAATTCAATTTAAATCGAATAATGTAAAGCTCTACGTAAAGATGATCCTTTGTTATCCAACCCAGCTTGCTTATAAAAATTGTATAAGAGATTTAATAATAAAGTACTTTTTAATATAAATATAAATTATCTGTTTTTAATCATGTTTTTTTTTATATTTCACTTTAAATTAGTAAATTTAGGGTTTAAGATTTAAAGTTTAGAGTTTATGGTTGAAGTTATGATTTAGGAAATTAAGGGTAGGGTGTACTTTTTAGAATGTGTTCAATATCGACCTAATAAGTAATAAGTATCCAACGGCCCAATAAAATCATTATACAAGTTAAAAAAATAAAAATATAATAATAATAATATTGGATTTATTTGGTCGTTGAGTACCCATTGAATTGATTTTGAACATTCTTATTTTTTAGAGTTTAGGGTTCAAATTTTAAAAGATCAAAAATTATGGTTAAAGTTTAAAATTAATTTTTATTTTTTTTAATAAAAAACATAAAAAAAAAACATGATTAGAGAAAAAGTACATACGTATGTACTAAGTTTTCATCGGACAAAATCCAATCTAGTACAAAATGTCATTAAATTCTTTAAATATTATATTTTATATAAAATAAGCATAGAGGCAATGTGAAAAGATCTGTATACAAATTAATAGACTTGTATTCGATTTATCCGCTTAGTTTTTATTTATTTATTTATTTTTAGTGTATATACACGGTATATACATTTTTATTTTAATTTTTAAAAACATATAAATTATGTAAACAAATTATTTAAATCCAGGTCTTTTAAGAAGAATAGTGTTTTCTTTTTTATTAAATTAATAAAAGTATGAATAGCAAAAAAGTAATAATAATATTTATTTTCATTTAAAATAAATATATTTTTAATCCAACAAAATGATTTTAATGAAAAATAAATGATATTATCTTTTTTGGTATTTTTATGTTATAAAAATAATAAAGATTAAAATATTAAATTTTAAGCCTTAATTCTAAATCAATTAAAAGGATACAACTAGAATTAATCGGGTACGTCCGAAAGATTATATGGACGTATCAAGACAATTTTTGAGTTTCATGCACACATCCAAGATCATTTTTAAGCTTCAAGCAAGTATACAAGGTTAATTTTTTTATTTAATGTTGTTATAGATTTTATTTATTATTTGAGATTTGAAATTTTAATATTATATTTTTTATGATTTTTATTTTGGCGTTTTGAAGTAAATATTGTATTTTTAGATAAATATTTGGAGCGTAGTGCACGTTGCTCTATAATTAGGGATCTATGAAAAAAATTATAATAACTTGAAGCTATATTATAAAATTTGAGCCGTAAATCAACAATAATAATAAATGAGTGGTCAAATGAATAAAGCTGGCTCGACAAGAGAGCATGAGTAGATAGCTTGTAGGTCTGTAATATTCTTAGTAGGACATCATCTGCATCTGGAGACATGTATCTGTGATGCCATTTGTAGATGGCATCATGATAATAATTTTGTAAATCGGCTTTGGACGTCATCTATAGGTGACGTTATTTTCTCGATATATATAGGAGTTGTCCGAGTTTATAGACACATTCCATATTAAGATATCATCTGCAGGTGGCATCCTCAATTGGATTGTTGTAATTACAGTAATTGATTGGATTACCGACTCAATAATCATTGTTTAATGAAGACGTCACTGCAGGTAACACTATCATTGAAATTCAAATTTTATTAATAAAAAATTCAAAAAGACGTCACCTATAAGTGACATCTTCAAGTTATTATAGTTTTTATCGTAAATCCTTAATTATAGGACAATATATTTTATACACTAAATATTTGTCTGAAAAACCTTTTGTTTTTTTAATTTATTATAAACTTTAATGATTTTTTTTAGATTTTATTTTTATATTTATCGTGTTTTTATCATACTCGTATTATACTATTATAACATTACGACATAAGTACGTGAAAAACTTGTTTTACACAAACGAATTTAGTTTAATGAGTAGGTTTGATGTTTGAGTATAGAATCTAAGGTTTAAGGTTATAGTTTAAGTCGTAAAGTTTAAGGATCATACATCATAGATTTATATTTTAACTTTTAAAGTAAAATTAGGCATGATTATGAAATTTTTTAACTTTCGGTACAAAAAATTATAACACATCATTAAAATAATATTTTTTAATTATTTTTTATTTATAGTACCAAACAAAATCTTAATTCTAATATAAAATGATGTTTATATAGTGACTAATAATAGTAATGTTATTTTATGTTATATGAATTCGAATTTTAATATATTTTTAAAAAATATAATATACATTTATTTAATAAAAAATAATAAAGTGTATACGAGATAGTTATGCTCACAAATCACTAAAATTTTATTTAATAAATCTCGAATTTAATTTGATCATGATTGAATCTAATAGATTAAATTCATATAATATATTTTTGTATATGTATGTATCATGAGACTATTATTCTCGTTCTGAAAAATATGTATGGTAAAATATACAATATCGTTGTTTATATATCTTAAGACTTTTTTTCTGATATAAGATTAATATATGTCTCTTTTCAGACGTAACACTTCATGTATACATATTTTTAGTGATTATCCTTCTCTATCTTTTGATCTTTTCTGCTCTCCCAATTTATCATTCGACCTGCATTCATCCAAGAAAAAAATATTAGAAATAATTTCAAGTTAATATATAAAAATTAAATAAAAAATCAAAAATTTTAATATATAATCGTATAAAATTAAAATTTGTGTATCATATTTTATTTTGAATTAATATGTATGTGTCACCTATGCTTTGAGAAATGGGGAGGGCATGTAGGACTTGGAATGTAGGTGCCACAAGAAGGTCCAATTTGGGGAACAGGAGAATGGTCATCAGGCACAACTCCGGCAACGGCCGCCGCCTGTTCAGTTAGCGGCTTTGCTGATGGCGGCACAATACTGACAACGGCCGCCATTTCTTCAGTTAGCGGCCTTGCTGATGGCATCATCATCGGATTCGAACTCGAAATCACAGCTATCACCACCACCATAACTTCAACACTCTTAACAAAAGTTCTGCAACCCATTTTTTGGTATTTTTTAAGCTAAGAAAACAATGAAGAAACGTGGGATGGGAGAACATACAATGTGGGGGTCTTTATAGCCAGTTTGCTTCTCAGAATGGACTACCTATCGTTGACAAATCAAAAAATTCCAAAAAAAAAAAAAACATGTCCTAAAGTGAATTGAAAAGGGAGACATCACGTGAGTTTAAGGAACCGTTCGAATAATATAGGATGATTTATTCCGAACAAAAATCTCGTGTTTTCTATTCATGTTTCTTCTCATGTTTTATCCTTAAAAAATCTTAAAAAAATAAAAGATTAATTATCGCGGAGGTCACGTTTGTTTTCCTTCAATATAAATTTAATCATCAACTTTAAAAATCAACAAATACAGTCACGTATATTTTCAGGCCGTAAAATGAGACACTGATAAAAATATAATAAAAAAAACGATTTACATCGATAAAAAAGCACAACAAAATTCAGACATGAGTAGGTGAGGTCATAGTGTTCAAGAAATCCCTTATTTTCAACAAAAGCATACAACTTTTTGCAAATAAGAACAAAGGGCCGACAAGAATGTTATTTTTTATGATTCCATGTGACAACTACGTTGACATAAAAAGTTGTACTTCAGTTGATCGCGACTTTAGTCGCATCTAGCACAGATAGATTCAGCACCATGAAATGAAACCGGACCAATAATTATAATCTCAATTAACTAAATTCATTTATCTTATTTATTTTAAAGTGAATTATCATTTGTTTCATACATATATATAATTAATAAATAGATAATTATCAAGTAGTTACTTAAAGAGGAATTAGCCTGATTGTACTGGACCATGAATGTCATGTTGAACAGGATTCATAATTTAATCTCTCAAATATGACAATTCAAGATCGTCTTGTGTATCTGATACGTCCCAAGATGGGTATAATCTTGATATGTGTCAGAGATGCCGTATGTTTAGGGGATTATAGAAACATGTCGAGATAATTTTTGAGTTTCATGTATATAAGAGTATACATTATTCGAATTTTTAATTGAATTAACCGGTTGAATTGAATTTTTTTGATTAATTTGATCAGTTATTTTAGGTAAGTTTGATTAACAATTAATTTTGTAATAAATTTCAGTTAATTCAAAAATCAATTGAATTAACCGAAATAATTTCGGTTCAGTTAATGGGTAAAATTTTAAAAAATTCTACTAATCCGATTATCGCTAATTTAGTTCAAACACGGACCGAATTAGCTGAATGCACACCCCATATATATATATTCAATGTCATTTTTAAGCTTCAACCGCATACACAAGGTCCATTTTAAGTTTACTATGCATATCGGAGGAAATGCATTTGATTCTTTGAGAGAGTTGATTTCGAAAGATATTAATAATATTTAAATTTGATATTTTAATATTATGTTTTTATAAATTTTATATTTTAATTTCTTATGAATTTTAATATATTTTAAAATTTATTTTATATTTATTCTACTTTTGTCATACTCGTATCGAACTAGTGCAACATAGGTACGTAGAAAACTTGTTTTACACAAACGAATTAAATTTAACGAGTATATTTGGTGTTTGAGTTTAGAATTTAAGGTTATAGATTATAATTTAATTTATAGAGATTAGGGTTTATAGATTCAAATTTTAGTTTTTAAAGTAAAATTAGACATGATTATAAAATATTTATTTTACTGTCGGTACAAAAAATAATAATATATTATTAAAAAATATTTTTAATTATTTTTTCACCTATAATACCAAACAAATTCTTAATTATTTTACTCACTAATCGAATGAGTGATTAATAATATATGTATTATTTTACGTTATATGTGTTTGAATTTTAATATTTTATTTAAAAATATAATATTTTTTATTTAATTAAAAAAAATAAAATATACACGAGATAGTTGTACTTATAAATCATTAAAATTTCGTTTAATAAATCTCGAATTTAATTCAATCATGATCGAATTTACAAGTAAATTAAATATTAAACGATTTGAATTTAAATATCCTAATACTTTATTGATTAAAATATATTGAATATTTGATTTATTTTTGTGATTTACTATACAAAAAATGTCAAAGAAGAAGAAAAATACATATTGAATACATTTACATAAAAGATAAAGAAATAATATATGTTTTTGTATGGACATGTATATGTATGTATCATGGAGTTATTATTTTCTTTTTAAAAGATATGTATGATATAATGTACAATATCATCGTTTATATATTATAGTTTTTTTTTATTTTTTATATGAGATTAATATTCTTGTATCTTCTCGGACATAATATTTGCATGTATGTATACTTTCTGTGATCACTTTTTTATCTTTTTTATCTTTAATACTCTCTCAATCTGTCATTTCACCTGTATTTCAATCAAGAAAAAAAATATCAGATATAATTTCAAGTTAGTATATAAAAATTAAATGAAAAAATTAAAAATTTTAATATACAATCGTATAAAATTAAAATTTGTGTATCATATTTTATGATGAATCATTATATATGTGTTACCTATGCTTTGAGAAATGGGGAGGGCATGTAGGAATATAGGAGCCACAAGAAGGTCCTATTTGGGGAACATGAGAATGGTCATTAGGCACAACACCGGCAACGGCGGTCGCCGCCTCTTCGATTAACGGCCTTGTCGATGGCATCATCAATCGGATTCGAGCTCAAAATCACTGCTATCACCACTACCATAACTTCAACTATCTTAACAAAAGTTCTGCAACCCATTTTTTTGGTATTTTTTGAGAAAGAAAATGAAGCTAAGTCGGAGATATTGATTTCTAAGAGTTATTGGCAAATGGGAGAACACACAATCCAAAAAAAAAACATGTCATAAAGTGAATTGATGACATGATTTTAAGGAACGGTCCGAATAATATACGATGATTTATTCCGAACAAAAAAAAAATTATTTCTTAACTATACATTCTCTTATACCCTACTTTTAAAAAAAAATTAAACATTAACTATAATTTCCGCATCTTAAATCCTATATATCCTAAAAATTTCACTTTATCCCTAATTTTCTAAACCTTAATCACAATCTTTAACCTTTAACCTAATATCCTAAATCCACTATCTTAAAATGAGATACCGATAAAGACACAATAAACAATAAACGATTTCAACAACTCTACCGAACGAAATCTTCTTTAAATAAACTCTCTTATACCATGATAAAATCTCGTATAATATCAAGTTAGGCCCAAACCCAAACAAAATAGTTACCATTGGGCACAAACCTAACCAAATTTGAACTAAACCATGTTAAAGGCCCAGCCCAATTAAAACTTCATACTTAATTTAGGGTTTTAGCCTTTTTATATATAAGAAACTTATCAATATTATTCTCTTTAGTTTCACCTTCCCCGAGCAAACCCTAAATCTGCAGTTTCAGAAACCAAGCCTTTCGACCATGGTAAGATAGTTGCCTCTATGATCTTTTTTGAACTTTCATCTTCGTTGATCTTACGGTGGGAAAATGTTTTTTTTTTCTGACAGGCGGATGTGGAGACGGATGTGGCGGCGGCCGGAGTTCCCAAGAAGAGAACATTCAAGAAGTTCAGCTTCAGGGGTGTTGATTTGGATGCTCTTCTCGATATGTCCACCGATGAACTAGTCAAGCTCTTCCCAGCACGTGCTCGCAGAAGGTAACTAGGAAATGAACAAAAAGATTCATTGTTGCTAACGATTTTCCTTGGTTTTACTGAAAATATGAAATGGGGTTTTCATTTTTTATTGGTTTTGTTATGTAATTGTAGGTTCCAGAGAGGTCTCAAGAGAAAGCCCATGGCCTTGATTAAGAAACTTCGCAAGGCGGTAATTTGATTTCGTCTTCACTCTTTCCTTTCCTATTTCCGTTATATATGTATCTATTCATCTTTAGATCTAAAATTTGATGTTGGGAATTGAGAGTTATGTGTTAAACTTGAAATTCTTGGTTATTTTAACAGTAAGAAACTTCTTGCACTTGAAATTGTTTTGTGCCATATTCTACTAACTGAAGTCATATCTGATGTTTATGCTTGCGCTTAAGTAGATTGCATTCATGGTTTGGGTTCTGAATTATGTGCCGAATGCCGATCTTGCCTCAGTGGTTAAGGGAATAATTGTTGTTATTGCAGCACAGTGATTGAGCCATTAATGTCCAATGATCTAGAGTATACTCTACTACAGATACTACTATAATCACTATAGTTGATTAAAAAAACATACTAGAATAAGCTCTTAACGTATTTTTGATGATCGATGATAACTATAAGCATATTTTTTTCTTTGTTCGTTGGATGGGTGAGGGTATTTGTCTAATATCATTGTGTTTCATGTCCTAAGGTTACTTTTTTTTTAGTATAGCAAAGATCATCTGATTTTTTTATGTTTGTTGCTGAATTTTCTTTGTAAATCGAGCTTTTGAGAATATTACCGAACTCATTAGTGTGTGATTGTTCTATTTAATTATTGCACTCACACGATCTTTGCTCTGATGCATTCAACCAGAAAGGGAGGCTCCACCTGGTGAGAAGCCAGAACCAGTGAGAACCCATCTCCGAAACATGATCATTGTACCCGAAATGATCGGTAGCATCATCGGCGTGTACAACGGCAAGACATTCAACCAGGTTGAAATCAAGCCTGAAATGATTAGCCATTACCTAGCCGAGTTCTCTATTTCATACAAGCCGGTTAAGCACGGTAGACCCGGTATTGGTGCTACCCACTCTTCGAGATTCATTCCTCTGAAATGAAGACCTTACCTCCAGATTGGATCCTCATCATGGTACTGCTATGAAAAGATATTTAAGGTTACTTTTCTTGTTGCAGTTTTGGTAATGAGAATTATATACCCTTGTTGCTCGTTTAGATAAATGAGACTTCAGGTTCCTTGAATGTTTCATCTTTTAGAACAACACAATACACATACTCGAAAACACTTAGTCTCGAATAGTTGTACTTGAAACCACCTCAACCTCGAGTCCTTTTCTTATCTACGTACTTCGAAACACCTAGCCATCGAATAGTAACAAGGGTTATTTACTCAAAAACATATAGTTATCGAGTAGAGAGCAACACATACTCGAAAACACTTAGTCATCGAGTAAGGTTCGTCGCATAGTTGAATATAGTCATCGAGTGTTATCGACGTATAAGTACTAGGCAATTATTGAGTTCTTAAGTTGTATGTTCGAGTATAGGGTAAATTTTTAGTTTCTTATTTTTACAAGTTCTTTCATGTCATTAAAGGTCTATTGGATCAAGTGGTATACTTTTTTAATTTTTTCGACAAAAATTGATATTTTTGGATAAATTGTCCAGCGAGTATCGACACCTTGCTACCGATATATGATGATTAGAAACCTTAACACCCTCAATCTTACATCTTTAGAAGATTATTAGGATGATCAAGTTTTACTTTTAATATTTGAATTAATATTTAGGGTCTAGTGTGATCTTGTAATAATATATGTTTATTTTGTGTAATCCTTTGATAATGTATATATCTTACACATAAATTATTTGAATTTAAATTTATTAAAAATACTAATATTTTCATTTCTATTATTATGAAAAGTTCTATTAAACTTTTTTCTTATATTGATTAAAATGATTCAATTGAGATAAATATTGTTGGCATAAAGATGTTTAAAGCTTACGTTTTAAGCAAATTAATTGAACTCTTTTTTTGTATTAAATAAAACTCTGAACAAATAAAATTAATTAATTAAATTCTTTGTCTAATTTTGATGATGGTTTTTCTTTAGATGCTATTATCGTTAGATATTATAATTTTTTATTTTAATATAAAAATTCTTAAAATTGATAGTGACAATATTGTACCACAACAATTACATTCATTAATTAAACATTATTAAATTTAATAATCAATATTAATCAAATAAATTAATTAATAAAATTTAAAGCATAAAATTTAATTAAATGTAAACAATTTAAAATATATTCAAGCTTTTTCAAAATTTAAAAACATATGTTACTCTTAAATCAATATTATTTTATTAATATACTACATGCTTGATCGAAATAATTATTATATTAAAGATATATTTTGTGCTGCTGCCACAATGATTTGGCTGTTCCTATATAACGTGACCAATATACACAAATTATATATCAAATAATAAATAGCAAGATCCAATAAAAATCTTTAATTAATAAAATAAATAAATAAAAGATCAATATTATAGAAAATGACCTAAATGTCAGTGAGACTAGAAAATTATGTTCACTATATTCACAAAATAAACAGCTAACTAAACAGGCAGGTTGCCCGACAAAACCCATCTCAAATAATAATATAAATAATTATTTATGTTTGAGTTAGGATCATAATTAGATTAATTGATTTTAATGATTAAGATTAAAAAAATTAAAAATATTTTATTTTTATGTAATTTATTATTATTATTATTTACTTTTAATCTTAATTTTTTACTAATCAAACGATTAAAAAACTGTATAAACCATTAACTTTTATTAACCCTTTATATTTAATGGTCATTATTTTGCACACCGAAAGTTTCATCGACGTTTTTAATTTAGAGTTTAGAGGATAAAATTTAGGGATTGATGTATAAATTTAAAATTTAAAAATAATCGTTAAAATTTAGGGTTTAGGTCTATAATTTAAGGTTTATAAATTAAAATTTAAATTTTAACTATATTACCCTAAAAACTAAATCTCAATCTTTAAACCTTAAATTTTAAGCTTAAACTTTAAATTTTAATAACCATCCCTAAATTCTAATTCTCTATACTTAAACACTTAAACTTCATGATCTAAATTAAAATCCTAAACTCAAAAATTAAGACACTCGTGAAAACTAAAAATTTTCACTATTAATGTATTAAATATAAATACTTATAATAATTCATTCTCGCGATAATTATTTTCGTTGAAACTAAATTAATTCTACAAATTGATTTTTTTAATAATATTGTTACTCTCATTGAAGTCAAATCAATTATATGATTCAATGTTGTCAAAAAATTATACGACTCAATACTTATAATAATTAATTTTGATTATAATTATCATTTTAATTAAAATTTAATTATTTTTAAAACAATAAACTTCTAATTCATTTACACAATATTACGATCACCAATTTTAATTTATGTTTTTTTATTATCCAAAAATTGCTCATATATAATATTGGTTCAAATGATAAGCAGCCGTTTAATATATTTCGAATTCGAAACGTTATGTATATAATTTTTTTTATTATAAGATTCATTTTTAAAATTAGATGTGCGATATATATTGATCCGAATTAATAAAATAAACCTTAAAAATTAAAACAATAAAAAAAAAATCTCATACATAATCCACTTCCCCATTTTTTTAAATTCATTAATGGCAATGAATGAATGCCCCCATCAGCATGCACATGGTAATGTTCCCCATTCTCTCGCGGAGGAAAAATTATTAGGTCAACCTTGTTCATCACGTTATCCATAGTTTTAATTAATCAGGATCGTTGATCTTAATTTTTTTTAAGTGAATAATCACCTTTTTCCTACATGGACTTAGTGGGGTGAGTAGTTATTAGGTGATTATTTAAAAATCAACGGTCCTGATTACTTGGATCATGAATGACGTGGTGAACAAGGTTCACCTAATAATCTCTCCTCATGAGTCTTAATAAATTTAATAAATTTCATCACATACACATATATATTATATAAAGAAAACCCAAGAATGAAATTATTATAAATTTATCCTTTAAATATTATGATAGAATATTAGTTCAGTTAAAATGTATTTTTTTACAAGATGTGAAAAGATTGTGAATATATTAAATAATATATAAAAATCTACTAAACAGACAATAGCAAAAACATGTGAAATTATTAAACAAATTCTTCCCTCAATTAGCAGTAAACAAAAGCCAGACAATAGGGTTTAAGTTCATTGCTTCTTGTCCATTACAGATGTTCCAAACATATGAAATACATACATATATATACCAAAACATGTATGAAACGATTACATAAAACACAAAGACACCAATCCAAACAAGTTGCTCTAATATTGCAGGATCTTAACTGGTTTAGGATCTGTTCTTGCATTTCTCCATTGCTCTTGGAGCTGAAATCAATATCAACAAATTTTACAATAATTTTTTACATTAATTAATATATATATTTAGGTTATTAATTAATTCGTGTAAGTAAACGATTGATTAAAGGTTAACATACTGAGTCCAATGGCTTCTGATCCTTTCATTATACGTAAGCGCTTGCATGATTCAACAAATATCCTATGAAAATTTTAACAAAATTTTAAGTTTAAAACTTAATCAACAACTTAACGTAATATATAAATGTAAATATAATATAAGTACTGTATTTGTTTAAAGTTCGAATAATAATCTCAAACTTTATCAAAGTTACATAGAGTAAGTTTTACACGTTTTTCGGATCGTTGGATGACTAGAATGGATGAATCAAATTAACGGTCGGTTATGTGAAGATTTATCACTTGGGGAAAAAGTAAAGATTTAATATGATCCATATGTTTCAGTCATTCAACGATCTAAAAAACGTGTAAAACTTAGATAGTTTTATACTGTTTAATTTAATCGTATATATAAATAAATGAATAAGAACATACTCCCATGGGACATCGCCCACGAGCATCCAGTCGCCATCTTTATCTTCATAGGTTGGCACATAATCAGAACTGTTGAGAAGATCCATCAACTTGCTCTCGTTCATGAAGTCTATCATTCCTTGAGATCCATAATTCCCTTAAAAAAAATCAAACAAACGGGTTAATATTCGATACACCGAAGATATAAAATTCTACGAGTTATCATTAAATCAGATAATGACACAATATTAAAAATACAATTATTGTTATCGTTATTCGAATATCGACCAACCCTAAGCTTGTACATGTAAACTTACCCATGGTGAAAGAACTGAACATCTTAGCCAAGGCATCAGACAACTTTTGGTAACTATTATACATCTTCAAATCCACCTTACGCATATAGGGTGCACCATCCATGCTAACCTTCACAAAGGCAGCTTTCTCACATTCATGGCCGCTGTTCTTCTGGTTAGACATGATGTTCTTCCTATAAGATCGAACTGGTGGCCAACCCAACACCTGTGCCCTAAAGAATCCAACCATGAATACATACATGTATATAAACATAGAGAAACAACATATGATACTGTAATAAAGTGTGGGTATTTTTGTTTTTCTGACATACTTGGGTGGTGGTTTTGAAGGATCTTTGTTGCATGCAGTTTCTTTTGAGCCGTTTTCTAGGTTCTGGTTCAGATCCATGCTGGATTCTTTAGATTGGAGATTAAGCTTCAAATCAACAGTCTCGGAGAACCCTCTTTTCCCTGTGGTTTTTGGAGAACTTTCCACTTCAGTTTCACCACCACCGCCTCCGCCAGGCAACCCGAGGCAGAGTTCGATCGCTTTGTAGTTCAAATCAGTCTCGGTTCCTTGCATGGCGGCCGGTTTTTGGTGACTGTTCTTCAGATTATTCTTATGATTGTTAAAGAAATAGAGAGAAAGGGAGGACAGAAATTAAGACAGAGAATTGGACGTTGGATCAGTAAACGAAGTAGTTCACTTTTTAAAGAGTATTTTTATAAGAGGAGAAGGAAATGGGTCGAAATCATCTAACTGACGTATAGAAAAATTTTAAGGAGCTAATTCTAAAATTATTATGAAACTTAATTGTAAAAAATAACAATGTTAAGAATGAAAATATAAATAAAAACTAATTTTAAGGACATGATTATAAAAAATATATAAAAATATGATATTATTAAAAATTACCTAAAATTTTAGGAAAATTACACTATTAGTCTGTATTCGAATCAATTTTTTCACTCAAATCTGTTATAAATTTATCCTCAATAAAAACCCGATCCAAATCAATCATAATCTAATTTTTTTTATTAAAAATCTAACTAAATTAAATCTAGTAAAATTTTATAATCTAAATTATTATCATTTAAGAAAGAGTTTATGTAAAATTGATCCATTTTAACCGTATCGCCAGAATCTAGGTTAGGTCGAGAAATTTTTAAAATATTATATTAAATAATATATATAAATATATAGGTCAAGTCGAGAAATTTTCACCTTAACGCCGATCTAACTCTAATTTTTAAAATAAAAAATTTATCCCTGTTTAATCGAGTCGAGTCAAAATTCATCAATTTTGGATCAAATTACTTTCCCTAATGGCTCCTACTTCATACTAATCAAAGCATGTCCGTAAGTGATAAGTATAATAACATATTAATTATGTATATTAATGTAGTTTATTAAATTTTGTCCTACAAAATGCAATATCTACAAGAATCTCCCTCACAATGATATTATTCCAAATGTTGGTGGAGCCTGGGACAGGTCTCCCTATGGTAGGGGGCTGCCCTAACCCACACTTCCCTTTGAATATTTCATGCCTCAACCTAAAACATATCCTCACCAGCCTGCCCTGTCCTTAATTTACATTCATTATTTCTCACCTAACGCGGTTCTGCACTAATACATGATTACTTAAATGCTATGTAGAGTTTGCTATTTAAATTACATTTAAAATTATATTAATAAGTGATAAACAGTTTGATTTTATTCGAGTAGGTTTTAAGTTCGAAGTCATAAATATTTTTTTTGTTGAAAGCCTCATCCATCAAAACCAAGTGTACGATAGTAGGAATAGACAAAAAACTCGATTACCCGGTCTCGGACTTGGTTAAACCCTATAAACTTTTATCTGGTATTAGTTATGATGGGACTGAGACTGGATTCAAAATTTATGATCGAGAGCGGGATTGGATCTTGATTTTTTAGACCCGGTACCCAATAGAACCGAGACTAAAACCAAGTACCCAATATTGTTTTCTTTTTTTTTTTTTTTGCTTTTAATAGATAATGTTTTTTTGTTTATTTTTTCTTATCAATTTTTCTCTTTATGTATGAATATTATGAGTATGAATCGATTTAAAACTTTAATTTTTAAGCCTATAATGTTTTGATTTTATTATTTAATGTTATTACTGGTAGTTGAATATTTTTCTCCTATTACTAAATTATTTTTAACAATAAATTAATTATTCGGGTACTCGATACTATATCGGTTTCCACTAGTAACGAGATTGATTCCTAGAATTTAAGACTCGGTGTGACTGGGATCGGAACTGGTTCTAATTTTTATGAATCGGTGATTACCGAGATCAGGATCGAGATCAATTCTAATCAAATTGACCGGGTACCCGTCTTGTCCACCCCTATATGATACAAGTCAATCCAAATTAATCTGGACAAAGCCCGGAAATGGAGAGGCAACCAAAAGTACATTTTAAAATGTTATACAAATATTACTCTATAATGGCTTAATTGACCACTAATTACTAAAAATTTTAAGATATTTGAGTTATTCAAAATTTTAATTCATAACTTAAATTTTATTTCAATTTTTTCGAATCAAATCAAATTTATAAAATTACAAATCAAATCAAATCAAAATGATTTAATTTTTTATCTCGAATCAAATCAAATAATTTATTTTTTAATCGAATTAAGTTTTATCCATCACTTCCCCTCTGTATATTGCGCCGCTCTAAATAGTTAAATAGAAATCATTGAAATCAAGGAGGATATGATATGATATCAGTTTAGTGGGTGACACAACTCACAAGGATCATCAAGCTTTTGCTAAAAGGAGATTACGTGAATCAAGTTCTTTGGGACTTAAAGGAGAAAGGATACAAAGTTTTAGTTGATTAAAAAGAAGGGTTTGATTCAATAAATATTTAAAGCTCTAATAAGTTCATAATATAAATTAATAAAGTAAAAAATATAAAAAATTTAGTAATGTTATAATAATAATATTTGATTTATTATTATTATTTAATTAGTTAATAGTGATTACAGTAATATCTATTTTAAAATACAATCTTTATAATTTGACATTAACTGCTCAATCAGTCTGCTGGCAGCATTGATGCTCGAAAACTCTGACCTTTAGGAACAATAATCGTTACTTTAGTGATTACAGTAATATTTGTTCTAGAATATAATCTCCACCATTTGACATTGATCGCTCAATCATTCTATTGAGATCGCTGGTGCTCGAATCCGTGACCTCTAGGAACAGTAATTGTTACTTTAATCACTTAGTCTAGAAAACTTGTATCGATTTATTAAATTTTTAAGTACCTGTTAAACCAATTATGTATATTGCTAACTATAATAATCCAACTTAATGTAGAAGTTAACCTATTTTATTAATTTGTCCATGACACCAGAGTGTTGTTGACCAGCTTGGTCTCCACTTTGGAGAAAACAAGAATCAGAACATATCCCTAAACGGCTAAACACCCCATTAAACTATATGTCCCCAAAGAACAAAACATTATTCAATGTATTTGTGTTCGGTGAAAAAGAGATTTGAATCATGTTCATTGAGCAAGAAAGATATTAATATTTTACGCGTAGGGACCAGGGACTTAGTTTTATAATTTTTTTTATTAAATAGGAGAGATATTAATATTTTTTTAATAAAAATATCGAGATTTAAATTCATACAAGATTAGATAACGTAAACATCTTTTTTTAGCTCTTATCCTTTGTAGACTTAATATACTCTAATGGTACGAAGAGATTCAAGTCCGAGTAGGGATGAGCATGGGTCGGGTCGGGTCGGATTTTCGGTCTACCCGCACCCGACCCGAAAAATCATACCCTTCACCTGACCTGACCCGGGTTTAGGGTGAAAAAATCCGATCCGGCTCGACCCAATTTTTAAGCTTTAAAATTCGACTCGACCCGAATCATTAAAAAATTAAAATTTTAGGGACTAAATAGTAAAAAAAATAAAATTTAGGGATCTAATTGTAAAAACATTTAATTTTAGTGACTTAATTATAAAAAAATTAATTTTAGTGATCTAATTGTATAAAATATATATAAAGAAGGGTCATTATTACAAATATCGCTAAAATATATGAGAAAATTACACTATTAGTCTCGGGTCGGGTCGGATTTGTTCCACCCTAAACCCGAACCCAAATTTTTCACCAAAAAATCTAACCCGATCGAACCGGGTCGGGTCGAAACCCATCGGATTCGGATTCTGTGCCCATCCCTAAGTCTGAGTGGAACTCTATTTCTTCGTTTTGCATGTTCAAGTAAAAAACTTTAGAAATATTTTATATACAAGTTTCCTTTATGAACAATTTACTTTTAAAGTCCGAGTGGAAAGGATGGTTGTTTTTAGGGTGATTGTTAACACGAATTTTCCGTGTTTTAAAATAATATAATAAATAAAATATAATAATAATTAAATAATATAATATAATATTAAAATATTAAAATATTAATATTAAAAAAACTGAAAATCGTGAAAAAAGAATCGTAAAGGCCAGATTCCCTAAGAGTTTGAGTTGTTGATGAGTGTTGTAGGTTGAGTTTTTTTTAGGGGATGTTTGAGAGTTTGAATGAGATTGGACTGTTGAATCGAATCCCTTTAAATAGGGATTCGATCGACAGTGAAGGGGGAGGTCTTTTTCGGCGCAAAGAGAAGCTTGAATCGATTTGATTTAGGAGAAATCAGGAGATTGAATCGGGGTTGAATCGGAGAGGAATAGGAACTCGATCGGAGTGACGGAGCTTCACCGGTGCACAAGAGGTAAGCCGGTTGTGTTTTGTTTGATTTGGACTCTTATTTTTGTTTCGGTTTAAGGGTAGATGATTTCTGGGTTTGTTTAGGTTTAGGGTGTTGATTCTTGTGTTTTCTGGTGTTTAGGGGTGATTTTTGGTTGTTTGTGGGGTTTTAGGGGGAAGAAAACCTTGTTTTTAGTCGTTTTTAGGGTTGTCAGTGCTTTCGCCGACGTCGGATCTTACCTCCGGCGTCAAAGAGAACGACGGGACGGTGGCCGGCGAACTCGCCAGAGCGACTCCTCACGGCGGCGCTCGGATCAAATGGCGGACTACGCGGCGGAGGGTGGCCGTGTTCTTCATGTTCTTCATGAACATGAAGAACACCCATGGTGTTCTTCGCAAAAGCCCCGTTTTGATCCATTTATCCCTTAATTTCTGGGTTTATGTTGTTTGTCCCCAGAGAATCTGAGTCACACCGAGTTGGTCTCGGTCCAAATGACCGAGCCAACTCGGTCTAAAGGCTTTTTAACCCTCGGTAAAACGCTGCCGTTTTGGCAGCCGGATGAGCGGGTCGGATCCGGGTTCAACCTGGATCCGCGTGTTTCTAAGTGGGTTAGGGTAATTTTCATCCTAGGTCCCCCTAGATTTAAACTGTCATTCATTTTAGTCCCCTAAACCCCAATTAGGCCCCCAAACTCCAAATTTTATTCAATTAAGTCCCTAGACTCTTAATTAAACCCCTAATTAGACTCTTAGGAATAAATTAATTAATTTTAGACTTAATTAGGGCTTAAAATTAACTTTTAAAGACTTAAAAAATTAATTAGGTTTTAGATTAGAATTTAATTTAATTTTTAAGAAAACTTTAAAATTAATTTAACCTAATTAGATCTAATTTAGGATTAATTTAACCCATAAGACTTAAAAATTAGACTTAAAATAGGTTTAATTTAATACTTAAAATTTTAGAAATAATTTTAATTAATTTTAATCAATTTCTAAAAAGTAAAGTTTTAAAATTAACTCTTTAATTAGGTCTAGTTAGCCTTAAACCTTAAAACATTCACCAAATTAGACTTTAATAGGCTTTTTAATTCTTAAAATTTAGGGAATAATTTTAATTTAATTAATTTTAATTAAATCCTAAAAGATAAGACTTAAAAGTAATTAGGCCTAATTTAACCTAAGCTTCACCAACTTAAAGGTTAATTAAAATTCTTAGGAACTTAGAAATTGTTTTAATTAAATCCCTTAATTAATTTTAATTTCTAAAGATAAGACTTAAAAATTAACCTAATTAAGTTTAAACCAACCCTAATTAAATCTTTGAACTTAAAATTCACTAAGTTAGAATTTAAATTAGGTTCTAATTAAAATTTAAAATTAAGAAAATTTAATTAAAAATTTCTAAAACTTTAAAAATTAATTTCACTTAATTAAATCTAATCAATCTTCAAGGTTTGCTTTCGAGTCCCTTTTCTCTTTATTAATACAAGTCTCTTTTGTACTCATGATGAGAATTTTTGATGTAGCTTTGTATACCCATGATTCTAATAAAGTTTGATGAGTTCCTTTTATCTTGTTCTTTTATTTTATGTTGTCTTGCATGGCATGTTTTAGGGAGGTCACCTAATAAACACTTAAGTTAACTAATTTAGAGCCCTTTAGGACTAGTCGCTTTAATTAATTAATTAATTAATTCAATTAGGGAGATAACTTAGTAACATAGCATGTGAATCTTATGTCTCAGATACACTAAAGAGGTTGGTGTTTTGACGTACCATGATGCTGACCTAGAGAGTGTACCTTGGCATCGAATTCATGTGTTATTAAAACCTAGAATTTTGACAAAATAACTTAGGCTTAGAATTAAATAAAATTGATAGGTAAGCAAATGTCGCTTTAAACACTTAATTAATGGAGCCTTTTTAGGATTAAAACTTAAAATGAACAAGATAAAAAACGGTCATGCATTTTACTTTAACCTTTTGAGGTGGAAGTTATATTTCTTTAAATTTGGGTGAGGTTTCCTATCTAGAGGACATCTCGTTCAACTCAAGTTTAAAGGTGATGTAATTTCTAAATCAAAAGGATATCCAAAATTCAAATAATGTTCACTTAACAATGGGAAATTAAATTAATATCTTTCTTCAAAATGTCAATGTCACGTAATGTTTTTCAAGGTACCAATTTTTGGGCGTTTGTAAGGGTCGTCCTTACACGTAACCGACTCCCGAACCCAACGTTTTCAAAATGAATCTCTGGTTTGTTTTATGGTGTCTGGCCTACCAAAGTGGCCGGTGGCGACTCTAAATCAATTTTTCAAAATTAAATTATGTTTTTCTTAAAATCTGAAATTTTCAAGATTAAAATTAATAAGTTCGAGTTTTTCAAAACCAATCGTCGAACACTTTTTCACCTAAAAATTTGTTTTTTAAAGAGGTCGCGACAGTGATAATTAGTCGAATTGAATTCGAGTCTGATCAGATTCAAAAACAATTATATTGAACTCGATTCAAGTTTGAGGCTCAGCGAGCTCAAAATTTGAGCCTAAAGCTCAACTCAAAAATAATATTATATGGCTTGGCTCGAGTTCAAAATTTGTCAGGTTTTGCTCATGCTTGTTAAGCTCAGCTAGGCTAGAAATTAACAATTTTAATAATTTTTTTGAAAGATGAAACCTTGTTATAAAACACTTTCATAACCAACACCTAAGAAATTCAATGTTGAAAAAGAAAAAAAAATATCCAAAAAATAGATAAATTCAAAAAATATAAAATATTCTTACAATACAAATACATTATGTTCAATTTATTTTAATTTTAGCAAATATATAATTATTCTGAACTTATTCATGAACTTATTGAGCTGAGCTTAGATCGACTCGACCCGGCTTATAAAAATATAGAGTCGAACTCAAACTCAAATCAAACTCACTTAAATTTAATTTTGATCAAACTTTAATCGAGTTAAACTCGAGTCATTAAGTTCTATCATCCCAGTTGTTTTAGAGTCATGGTGTTGGAAGGTTGCAATGCCATAATCAATGGGTCCATCAGCATTTAAAAGCCTCTTCCGAAGGCGCCTCATCTGCATGCAGCTGACTCACACAACTCAGCGTTGTCCCTTCCTTTGCAAATTGCAGTCATTATCCACATTTTCACTGAGCAAATGTCGCGGAATACATGGAGAAATTATATCATATATAGGCTCGTCTTGCCACGTTATTTATAATTTTAATTAATAAAAAAATTAATTTTTTATATTATATATTTTTATTTTGATGGTTCTTTTGGTTTTCAGAGTCTAGTCCTGACTAATCCAAACCGACCCGCATCGAACACCTAACTATGGTGGATGAGTCTCCCAACAATGATTTTTTGCGTACACTATACTTTTATCAAATGAATTTTCACTCATATTTACTATAAATCAAAATTTAAAAATTTTACATCTATTCATATATATTTTTAATCATTTGACGATATACATACACAATTCTAATCATAAATTCGATACATAAATTCTAGAATTTAAAATTCTAGACCCTAAAACATACATGTTTGTATAGTTTACAAACCTATGCCGATTAATTTACCATTTAGTTATAAGGAAGACCTACCATAGATTGAAGGATTATTGGATTGAAATCAAAATGCCTTGTTCTATTTGAGACAAAAACATTAAACATAACACAAATTACGAGGTTTTAAGGTTAGAATTCTTTAGGAACCCCAGATGTATCTAGGGATGGTACGGGTCGGATCGGATTTTCGACCCACTCGCACTTAATTTGAAAAATCATACCCGTCACCCGTTACCCGACTCGACTCGAGTTTAGAGTGAAAAAATCCGACCCGACCCGATTTTTAAGTTCTAAAACCCAACTCGACCTGACCCGACCCGAATCATTAAAAAAATTAAAATTTTAGGACTAAACTATAAAAAATAAAATTTAAGGACCTAATTGTAAAAATATTTAATTTTAGTGACCTAATTATAAAAAATTAATTTTATTGATCTAATTGTATAAAATATATAAAGAGGGGTCATTATTGCAAATAACCTTAAAATATATATGGGAAATTACATTATTAGTCCCGGGTTGGGTCGGATTTTTTCCACCCTAAAACTATTCGACCCGACCCAAACCCAAATTTTTTACCAAAAAATCCGACCTGATCAGACCAGGTCGGGTCGAAACCCATCTAGTTCGGGTTCCGTGTCATCCCTAAATGTATCACATTTTTGTTAGAAAAAGGCTTTTTATAAGGTTCCTAGAAATGGGTCACAAACCATGGGTTATTTATATATTACTTCGCCTAGCAAAAAAATTTAATAGCCCATCTACTTGGATAGGGCTACAAGCCTGTAATGCACCAATGGGACATTAAGGAGTGCTTGAATTTTTAGGTTAGTTTGAGACGGTAACGGATTTAAAAATTTAAAAATATGATCTAAAATATTTCATCTTCATAATAGGTATAAAAAATATGTTTTTTCCCTTAATCATTAAATTAAAAAATTAAAGAAGAAATTCACACCATTTTTTGAATAAATGCAAATTTAAACTTATTCATGAAAAAAATGGGAATACAATTACTTTTCAGTCCCCTACATGCATCTGTCACTGTTACTGATTTAGGACGATGAGGAAAGAGTAAGAGAAGGTTGATAAGTACTTCTCTAACGTAGGTTAGAACGTAAAACGACGAAGTAATGCCAAACAAGTTATTAAACGAGTATTTATTTATATTTTTATTGAATTTTGTATTAAAATAGACGTTCTGTTATATCTAAAATTTTCAGTTTTTTTATAATCGAGCATTTGACCTTCAACGATGATTAGAATGAAGCGTAAGAAATCAAATATATGTTAGGTAAATTTATCTATTTTAAGATCAGTTTTTTGATTATTAATTATGATCGTAATCATGTCTTTTAATAACACAAATCACCTATGTAAACTAATTAGAATATAGATTATCTATGGATGATAATATTTAAATTTTTAAAAAAACTATTTAGATATTTAATTTGAAGCTTCTGTTGCAACTAGTAAAAACCTAAGACAAAGACCAGACACAAAATGGTCCTAAAATTCTAAGTTTCCAAGTCTTCCTGAGAGTGTAAGGTGGGCATTTTGATTGAGCCATGAATGGTCACTCACTCATGCATCGACGTGGCTGCACCACTGCCATTCTCTCTCGTTCAGATCTTCAAATTCATAACAATTATGAGTCGTTCGTACAATCAAACCCTAGCAGCTGTCTTCTTGTCTGAACCGCAAACCTACTGGTCAGATCTCCGAATCAGACTCTGGGACCCCTTCTCCTCTGGTTCCAGCCTTATCCTGTGATGGGACACTGAAAATAGTACGACCCCACTTCACCAATCAAGTAGAATCAGATCGTCACACGTGTACAATCCGATGAGGAGGAGGAGGAGGAGATATTTTGTCAGTTCAGTAGGTGGTCGATATCTGACCATTTCGGGTCAACTTGTATAGTCATTGACCCAATTATTGTATATGTTTTGATGGTTAATTTAGAAAGGCTCAAACTTCAAAGGAGGGTAGATGGGATATTTATTTCTTTCTTAAAAAATATTATTCGATTGATTTAATTAATTAAGTTAAAGATTCTTATTCTAAATACAACTTTATTTTAAAAAACTGACTCGGGTTTATATTACAAGTTATTCAAGTTTTTATTCAAATTCAATTTAATCATTTTATAATATTATGATACTAATTAATTTTAATCTAAATAGTTTTCTAAAATAATATACTATATACATATATTTATATTCTTTCATACGTGACATATATATATATATATATGAGATAAGATCAAGTTATACAGTTTAAAACTCTTTAAGTTTTATATTTTTTTAGATTTTAAATGATTAAACTTAATAACTTAGATTAACTCTTTATTTTTCTCTTTAAGTAATAATTTTCATATAATTAATTATTAATCTGAATCATTTATTTAAATCACCTAACCATAATACCCCTAATGTCTCTGCTGCCAAAATAATTTTGGCAGATACTCCGCAATTTATTAAACTTTGTATAAATTTAATTTGACTTAAAAATTTTAAATAAAATTTAAATTATAAAATGAGTTTCGTAAATATGATTGACATAATTTTATGACTCGATTCGATTAAATACTTGACTTTTAATTATTTAATAAAAAAGTTGTATAGAATGGAAAGATCTCATAGCATTGGTTGTCCCGTACTTGCCTTCCAAGCCAGTGAAGCGAATCCCCCACGCATTGGAATGGCAATGGAAGTTGGCATCCAACCCTGCCCCACCCCACCCTTTACAAGGGTGTTGGGGATCCCTCGGAAGGGCATATTGCCATTGTTTTGGGGACCACCGGTTTTCAGACAACTTGAGTTTCTGATTTCTACACCTTGGAAACTCGTTTCAAATTAGCTTTAAAACAGACCCAACCAGCCAACCTTGTCCAATGTCGGCATGTTTTTAAGTCAAAAATGTCTGCCTTTGGTTTCTCTTTATTCTCAGTTATTAAGCGAAAACATAAACTTTAAAACAGCGATTCGTCTCGAATGTAATAATAAAATACATGATAATTTTTAAATAAAGATTTATATTTAAATTTTAAAATTGATATTATTAAAAGTACGAACATAACTATAAAGATTATAGTTTCAGTTTTTTTAAAAAAATAAAAAATATATGGAATAATGCAATGGTGAAAATTTCAGATAGACCCTTAGTTCAAAAATTATATTTTTAAAAAATAAATTGTTTCCCACAAAATTTTTAGAAGTTTAGATTAAGCTTCAAAAGTTTTGAACATTCTTAGTTAAGTTCTTTCCATAATTTTTTTTTAAAAAAATTATTAGCTCTCTCAGAATTTAAATTTTTAAGTTAGATTTTATTTTTAAAAAACATATATATAAATTGAATACTTTAATTTTTAAAAAAATTAATTTACACCTATAATTAAAAAATTGACTCATCAAACTCTACCATCAAGTTTCACTACAACGTAAAATAAGGGACAAAGCTAAATGGAGCGTGGGGGTAATTTCCCCAAACTTTAATGGTTTAATTATTTTTAGGCCATTGATAGTTTATTTTTTTACAATTAAGTCCTTACCCTCTAAAAAATTTTGGTTTACTTTTCTAAGACCCTTTAAGTTAAAATTAATGAAATTAAGCTTTGACCCCTTATTTTTTCTAGTTTAATCACATAAGACCAATTCTTAATTTTTATGATTTAATCACTTTCTAAAACCCTAATTATTTCAGAGTTAATTAATTCTCTCTCTCATAGTTCAATTCTTACTCCATCTAAAACGAACCTTGTATAAAGAAAAACTGGGAATCTGGAAATGGCAATGCAGCACCGACTGTCTGCAACAAAAGTTGCTAAGCTGTAAAAAGGAGTGGGGGCAAAGTGTTTGGTTTGTCGACAGCAAGAATCGATATCTTTGTAATAAAAGTGTCTGAATATAATTAAAGAAACTAATGTAATGACACACGTTTTGCATCATATGTTGGTTTCTTGTTCGATTTTGAGTGGATGTCCAGATGGAAAAACATTATAAGTTGAATCAAAAGTTTGTTGACAACTAAGAACATGGACATTTTCGAGCTCTCATCACTGTAACTTGCTTGCATGTTTTCTTAATTCCAAGCAATGGGATGGGTTCTTTGTCTCTGGGATTGAGTTTCCAATACACGTTTTCTTTAGATGAATGATTCATATAGAAATATAAAAATAAAACCTTTTAATTGGGTCAATAGTAGAAGAAAAGAAGAGTGATTCTTTCGTTTTAAAGGTATGTTTTTTTAATTATCGGTAGGGGTGGGTAAAAAAACGATTATCCGGTTCTGGTCTCGAATTTGGTGAGACCCGATAGATTTTTAACTGGTCTTAGTTTTGGTGAGACCGAGACTAGATCCAAAACTTAAATCTCGGTCATAACTAGGACCGGGACTATATCTTGATTTTTCGGACCCGGTACCTGGAGGGTACCTAGTAGGACCGAGATCAATACCAAATATTTGGTATTGATTTTCTTATCAAATTTTCTCTTTACGTAGGAATATTATGAGTATGAATAATTTTAAAACTTTAATTTTTCAAGTCTCTAATATTCTAATTTTATTATTTAATATTATTATTGGTGATTAATTTTTTTTTAAAAAATAAACTAATTGATCAGGTACCCGGTATTAGAACCGGTACCTACCAATAACAGGACCGGTTCTTAAAATTTAGGACCCGGTGTAATCGAGATCAAGACTGATTCTAATTTTCAGGAATCAGTGATTACCAGGACAAGGGCCAATTCTATTTAAATTGATCGTGTATCCGGTCTTACCTAACCCTAATTATCAGTCTATAACTCATTGACTGACTAATCTATAACTGTATAGTAGATATATGTTTTAGGATGATCTCTAAATCCTAACTTTAAACATTAACCTAACCTAATATTTAGAGTGGGGAATAAAGTGCCACCGAAAAGGGTTGAAGTTTTTTATTCATAGATAAAAGTTTGGGTGAACTAACTCTAAGACTACTAAACTATTGCTTTAATTCTACTTTGACCACTAAATGATAAAGTTTATCAATTAGACCATTAAAATATTAAAATATTTTTTTATTAAATCACTGAATGTTAATTTTTAATGAAATTATTGATGTGATTGTTAAATAAATTAAGACCAAATTGATAAAATATGTAACAATTAAGGATTAAATATATAATTATAAAAATATAACTAACAGTTTAATTAAAATATTTTAATAGTTTAATCATCTAACTGACAAAATTCATAGTTGAATAGTTAAAAGAGAATAAACCAACAATTTACTGATCTTAGAGATAGATTACCCTAAAGTTAATAGTAATTAAGCATAATGGCGTAGTTTAATAGGTAAAAAGATTGAGTTAATATTAAGGAAAAAAAACAAAAAAAAATAATGATTTGTTTCTAAATTTATCGTTCACAATAAGTTGTTTTAATAAACTAACGCAATTAATAATAAAGTGATATTTTTTTCATTAATAATTATATTTTTAAAGTAAATATTAATATTTAAATTTAAATAAAATAGATTGTCGTGAATATTTTTAATTAATCGTTAATTAATGGATTTTCAGAATATAATATAATTCAATCAACCAATAAATAAAAGTATAAATATTTAATAAAAATTTATTAATTAATCAAATGATAAAAATATTTATAAAAGCACGGTAAATAATATGGTTTCGCTTAAGCAGGTTTTGCGTTTATGTCGTTAATATTTATATTATTTATTTTTTGCTATATCAAATTTTGATATCCACAAAGATCTCTTCCATTCCTTTCCCCATAAATTCCGATCACCATCTATCCACGTATACAACCTAATCACCACACACGCACCCATCCTTCATGTATCTGCCCATTGCCATCTCCAACACGACCATTTAATGTTTCAACCTCCATTGGTGGGTCAGCTTCATATCCCAAAACTGAAAACTTTAAGAGGATCAAATTCTGAAAAATTATTACAGAACACAAACTTTGATCTAATCTGTCTCACGCATCACTGTCCCTGGAATGGAAAGGTTCTCTTCTCAACCACCAAAGAAAATTTAAACTAAATCAGATACGAGTTTCGGTTTTGATTTCGATATTATGGTCCGATGACAGATACCATACGTTTCAACTAACACTTCTTTAGATTTTTAGTCAATGTTGCTTTCGATGTAACGTATTCTTTTTATTTTATGTTTATCGTGATCGTAAATTTATCGGGATCGATTGTTATTTTGATTTATTGATCTTGAATATTGAACGATGGATGGGATGTGTCTGGCAATCTGAGAACAGGATTACTAATTTAGTGAACATGTTTTTAATGCGCACGGGCGATGGTGAAATGGAAGAGAGGACCCAATGGAAAAGAGGAGTCAGGCGAGAGGACAGGGTGGGACTCTCAGATTTTAATGCTAATAGCGTTATACAATTTTGATTTTTTTTTCATGTATTTAATTTAAAATCAATATTTTTATGAGTTTTTATAATTTATTTTTTGTGTGTCATATTTATTTTTGTTTTGGAGTATCTTTTTCGAACGACTGATCAAGATAATGGTTATTTATAATAATGTTGATCTTTTCTGTTTTAAACCTGAGATTAGATTTGAGTACACGATTTGTGGATAGTTTTTCATAAAGATTCGGTCTGATTTGTATTTTTTGATGGTCTTTTAATAACAAAATTTCTTTTTATGGTTCGTTTGCTGATACAATCAGATTTATTCACATCTATTTTTTATTCGAGTCTTTTAATTAAATTTTTAATTTTTTACAAGTAAAATTCTTATATGATCTAAATTGATTATTTTCTTATATTAATTCAAAAAATATATAGAAAATATCAAAATTATATATCTAATTCATTTAAGGAGGATATTACAATATTTAAACATATAGAGATCAATTTAAAACAATTTTTTCCAACAATTCAATGTTGCATGTATTATTACCCACCGTGTGAATAAATGTAAAAATGGCAGCTTGACCATGGGGTTGAATTGACGGCTGAAGAATCTTCCATGTGGGCGGCTGAGCTTGTCGAAGCTTTGTCCCCCGGCCCCAGTCACAGGGCCACCTTGCCTTAAACTTGCTGCTTTTCCCACCGACAACTCACCTTTCCTTGGTCCTTAATTATTTCATTCAATTCAAACCCTTCTTCATTACAGAATCCTATAAACACACCTCCATTCCACACCCCAAAACCCCATTCATGTCAATCTCATAAACATTGCATCTCTGAAGTCAAAAAAAATGGAAGGCAGCGTGGTTTATGACAGTGATCTAAATCTCAAAGCAACTGAGTTAAGATTAGGGTTGCCGGGAACACATGAGGAACAGCAAGCAGCAGTTTCCAATGTCAGAAACAAGAAACGACCAAACAGCGAAAACGAAAACGCCCCTCCTCCCAAGTAAGTATATTTGATGTATTTGTCTTGGTTTTTCTTGTTTGATTTGATGTGGAATTAGATTGGAAACTAATTTGTTCGTTATTATAACATGTGCAGAGCACAGATTGTTGGGTGGCCGCCGGTCCGGTCGTACAGGAAGAACAATTCTCAGCCTGTTTATATAAAAGTAAGCATGGATGGAGCGCCGTATCTCAGGAAGATTGACCTCAAAGTTTACTCCGGTTACCCGGAGTTGTTGCAGGCTATTGAGAACATGTTCAAGTTCACCATAGGTGAATATTCCGAAAGAGAAGGATACAAAGGATCGGATTATGCACCTACTTATGAAGACAAAGATGGTGATTGGATGCTTGTCGGAGATGTTCCATGGGAGTACGTCTCTATCTATTTATCTATCTGTCTATTTGTTCCTGTATTTTTAGACATGTAACTTACAAGGTTGTCTTATTCTTTTTGATGTTGCAGAATGTTCATTACATCATGTAAGAGACTAAGAATCATGAAAGGATCTGAAGCTAGAGGCTTGGGTTGTGGTGTGTGAACAACACTTGAGCTTAAAACACATGAGATTCATTTGCTCTAATGGAGAGGAAAATCTATGACCAGCTTGGGTTGTCGAACGAGGGTTTTTGGATTTGATTCTCCATTTCCTTTCAATTGGTAGTTCATGTTCTCAGAGATTCAGTGGAGTGGGAAAGTTTTTGAAGGGATTAAGGAAATTAACCAAGTGCAATCATTTTGTAAGAAAAAGAACAAATGGATGTGGATGTCCAAAGTTTTGGTTATGTAATTAATATAATACACAAAGAAACTAAGTTGTATTTTGTATATCAGCTGTTTTATCTCTGTAAGATTAAAACTTGTATGGATTATTATTGCAGAATCTGCAACAATAAAATGAGGGTGTTTTCCATTTTCGTAAATCCTAACTCCGTCACTGATTTTAATGATACTTAGACAGGGTTGGTTTCTTTTCTGTTTGTTTTCCAGGAAAATGAACATGCCAACACTACAACGTGAACATCACATGCAAACATTGAATTTAATAATGTCTTTGTCTCAAAAGAATATGTAAAAATCAAAACTTTATCTTACACCAACGTATGAAAATTATAAATTGGATGAGATTCACTAACATAATCCACAAAAGGAAGGGATAAATCCCATTGGATGTTGTCTTTTTCTCAACAGCGTGGATCATTACCAGATTTTCCAGCTGGTGTTTGGTTAGTGAGACAATTAAACTAATAATACCTTTTGTTGGGAAAATATTTATCGAGCAACGAGAAAAGTTTTGGGACTTGGTAAAAATTTAATGTTCCCTCCCTATATGTTTCTTTTAAGCAAAAGAGTGTACTTTGTTGGGAGACCCACGCCATTAATCTGAAATGTAATTTTGGGTCACAGTCATGTTTCTGGGCTGATGAGCCTTTTAGCACATATCTTACTGGATAAGGATATGGCGTGTCCAAGATTTTTTTTCAGCGGTTCAGCCTCTTGGAAGGGTTTAAACTACAAATTTTCTTGCAAATTCCCATAAATTTTCCCAGGAAAAGGAGTAGGGGAAAATGTCTTCTTTAGGCACTTCAAAGGGTGTTCTTGAAATAGCCAAATTTGGTCTCTATGTTACGATCCCCATGGTTCTTATGTACACTTTCGCCAACAACACTAAGAATCTCCAGAAATTTATGGGAAATGTAGGTTTTCTCTTACCCCTTCTATTCATTGTGTATAATGCTATAAATCACTGTATTGTTATTATTTTTTAGATTTAGCTGGATGAATTTTATATTTTTGAATCTTATGAGGGATTGAGATATTTTAATCTTTGATTAGCTTGAATTTAGATCCAAGTTTAATATTTGTTTGAGTTTCCTGAAATTTGAGTGTTTATTTATTGCTGCTGAACATAATTTGTTGTTAAAAGAACATATTTTTTTGCTTGTTGGTTGAGATTGGAGGGGACATGTTCTTTACGTTCATGGATGAAATGCTCCTCTGGATATTTGTATGCAAGTGAGATGGTGGAGTTGAATTATATTTTTGTAGATGTATAACGCATATTCGACACTAACATCAGAGTTTAAGTTACATAGAAATTTGTTCGTGAGCTTGTATGTAAGTGGAATGATGAATTTGTAAACATCATTCCGGAGCCATATTAAGTTAATTTCATAGATGTAAGTGAACTGATAGCAAACATGTTTGCTAACTACAGCTACATATGTTGAGAGAAGGCATTGTTTTGTTTTTGATGTGTTGCTGAGGCTTCTAGTTTATTGTCATATTGATCTCGGACAGTGAATGGATCCTTAAAAGATTAGGCTGGGCAAGCCCCTCTTACCTGTGTAGCTTCGAGCTTGTTTGCGCTTTTTTGTGGACTTGGAGACTTGTATAAGGTGTAATATGTATGTCTACCCGTATATGAATCATTTAGCACTAGCATAAGAGTATGAACTGAAAATCATCTCGTTCTCCGTTATTGACACCAAATTTTCTGCTTTCATCTCATCAAAAATATGGAAGAATTCTTATTCATATAAGATGCCTTCCCATAGCTTCGATGCATGGATGCTCTAAGCCTGTTCTTTTTCATCATATATAAAATGTATTTGCATTCCGATTTAGATGCTCGTACAACTTCTACGCGAAAGATATGCATGGATTCTCTTAGCCTCATTCTTTTTCATTATATATATGTATATATAATGTATTTTGCATTCCGTTGGCGTCTAGATACTAATACAACTTCTACTCGACCTTAAAAGATATGCATGGATTCTCTTAGCCCCGTTTTTTTTTTCCATTATATATAAAATGTCTTTTTTTGTTTGATGATTTGATGTATAGCTTGTTAAGGGCTTATGGTTTTATTGTGACAGTGAATCAGATTTCTGTAGGTCAAAATTGCAGGGACATTGCAATGTCTGGATTCTGGAATGGTGATTTGCTAAAGAAGCTTTTCTTCTGGGAATTAATTCTAACTAGAATGATCATTTTGATGGTTTTATAAGTGTTGCTTATATCTGCCTATCTCGAAATATATGCATATGTGTTTGTTTGTATGTGTATATATTGTTGTAGATTAATTCTTATGGAGTCTAAATCATTTCTTTTTAAAATTTGGTGTGAACTGTGAAGCGGTCCTATATAGTGTATCCTCCAGAAGGACAAAGACCTCAATCACCCGAGGAGTTAAGAGAGATGGCTCGTGAGCTAGCTCGGAAGAAAAATACCCGTTGATGCTCTTTAAGGGTTGTAAGTGATCTATGCAGCTTTTCTGGTTGCACCTAGGACTATACTATGAAACCTGCTTTCTGTAAGTATGACATAATAAAGTATCATGTTTCTAAGAAAGGAAACATGTCTGGTTTGTATAACCAACATTATTTGTTAAAATTTTATAGCTAACTTGTTGTTTTGCTAGCTGAGCACATAAAATTCACTCTTTGATTGGTGAAATGTTTGTTATTTTCTTCCTACTATACATTTCGATAAATTGGGGCCCTATTTATGCTTTTGTGCGAGATATGTTCAACTTTTGAAGCATTGCTGCATGAACTTGAAGGCAACGGTGAGGTCACATGATGGATGGACAGACTTTCTGGTCTCATAAACTTTCATGGTAGGTAGTAAAGAAACTTCTGGACGAGGTAGCTCGTTTTTGCTATTACGGTATGCCATTTCCCGGTTTATATATGATTCTCTTAAAGAGGAAGGGGAAGGAGGAGGGAATATGGCAAAGTGGTGTGTTTCAAGGCATGAATCTTCAAGTCTATGTTATTTGATAGGTGGCTGAATATAGTACAGAATTGAATCCTTGTCATCACCATGACAATTAATAAGACTACACTACACAGAAAAACCTGAGTTCATAAAAATGTAAATTTGGAGAAGGCTGAACTCGAAAAACCTCGAGCTCAAACCTGTCAGAGCCAGCCCGTTTGCCAAATGAGGGCTAGGGGTACCCCAAAGGTAAATTTAAGTCTTGAAATGGTTGGGTTTTTTTCATAGGACCATGACAACAAAAAGGCCAAGCAAGGGCCAGCAGCAATCAGCTTATCTCAAACCACCATAATGTGTGGTTCTAATTCAATGCCCGGATTTGTAGCCTTACAATCCTCCTTTCTCGAAGTCACCATCTCCACACCTCTCTTACATCCATTTGTAAGCCATTTTGATTCCCTTTCTTTCCAATGCTCATATTTAGATGATATATTCGGATTATCACTATCACATGTTCTGAGAATTAGTATTTTCACTATTTTGGTTTTGGGGTTTCTGTTTTTTCACAGTTGTATCATTCCATGGCTTCTTCAATGCTTAGTGGAGCAACAGCAACCCCAACAAGGTTAGTCTTTTCAGGGTCAAATTTTCATTTTAGGTGTTTTCCACAAAAGGGTTTGCTTAGTTATAGCAAGAATCAAAAAACTAGAATCATAGCACCCAAATGCAGTTTATCATCCTCAAGGCCTGCTTCCCAGCCTAGGTTCATACAACACAAGCAAGAAGCTTTTTGGTTTTATAGGTTCTTATCAATAGTGTATGACCATATCATAAACCCCGGTCATTGGACCGAGGACATGCGTGATGAGGCACTCGAACCTGCCGATCTTTATGCTAGGAACATGAAAGTAGTGGACGTTGGTGGTGGAACCGGGTTTACCACTCTTGGTATAGTTAAGCATGTTAGTGCTGAGAATGTCACAATTCTAGATCAGTCACCTCACCAACTTGCCAAGGCTAGGCAGAAGGAACCTTTGAAGGAATGCAAGATACTCGAAGGTGATGCAGAGGATCTCCCATTTCCTACAGATTATGCCGACCGATATGTATCTGCGGGAAGGTAATATCTCGATTTACCTTTCTTGTATTACAAATTTTCCATTGTATTGTTGCAGAAATGTGGAACTGTTTTGTTGTCTGTGACATTCATATTGTATGTATTTATATGTTTGTGTTCCCCAGTATCGAGTACTGGCCGGATCCGCAGCGTGGGATCAAGGAAGCTTACAGAGTACTGAAAATAGGAGGGAAAGCCTGTGTTATAGGTCCTGTATATCCAACATTCTGGTTGTCTCGTTTTTTCGCAAACATGTGGATGCTGTTCCCAAAAGAGGAAGAGTATATAGAATGGTTCGAGAAGGCTGGTTTCAAAGATGTGAAACTGAAAAGGATCGGACCAAAATGGTATCGTGGTGTCCGAAGACATGGCTTGATCATGGGGTGTTCCGTGACCGGAGTGAAGCCCTTTTCCGGAGACTCTCCATTGAAGGTAGCATAATCTATTTAATGCTTTTCCTATAGAATAAATGATATCAGAATAACTTCCATATGATTGTTGAAGAATTGGATTCAACTAGTAGTTAAACTGCAAGCATCATTCATACTAGAAATCTGTGTCCTACACATCAAGACATAAGTGTGAGGTAACATACTCATGTCAGACACTCACATTCGCATCCGTCTTAGCTGTTTTCTAACGGCATATGCCGACCTACTTTCATCGGTACTAATGGGGTACATAAATCTTGTTTCAGCTTGGTCCAAAGGCAGAGGATGTGAAGAAATCTGTTAATCCCTTAGTGTTCCTTTCTCGGTTCATTATTGGAACCATTGCAGCAACTTACTATGTATTGGTTCCCATTTACATGTGGATCAAAGATCAAATTGTTCCCAAGGGACAGCCTATATGAGATGACTTGTTATTCTTTAGCTCATCTTTCCAAGGTTCTAGGAGATGTCCTAGTAATGTGTATCTATGTATCTTTTTTAGTACCATTATCGTATTTATATCAAATTTTGACATGTTATATATGTTGATACATGTGTGTATTCATGTTGTATTTATGTTATGTTTTTTTAATCAGTTACAGTGTTACAGTAGTATCTGTTCTGGAGTATACTCTCAACCATTAGACATCGATCGCTCAAACACTGTGTTGGCATTACATGTGTATTCATGTTGTATTTATGTTTACGTCTAAGATCTCATCATGGGGTCCTTGTTTTACACATAAATATACGAAGAAAAATTATTTGATAAACTTTAGTCACCACGTTATCTATGATCTCAACTCTTGATCAATTATATTTTTTTATCTTATTTTTTAAGGTGAATCATCACCTCTTTCCTATATGTAATTAGAAAGTGGATAGTTGTTAGAAAGTTATTTTGAGATGAATGGACCAGATAGATGTAGCGAACAGAGTTTATCTAATAATTTCTCTATTCATAGAGAGAGGCCAAACGTGGGATTTGAAGTTCAAAGTATAAATATCGGTATTAATTTATTAATCGATTAATTTAGATCTAATTAGAAAGTGGGTAGTTGTTAGATAGTTATTTTGAGATGAATGGACCAGATTAGTCGAACTACGGATGATGTAGATTTAAAAGTTTAAAGTATAAATACCGGTATTAATTTATTAATTGATTAATTTAGATCTAATACTATATTAACTTATTACGAAGATAATTCTCTAGACTTGATTTATTTTATTTATCATTAATTTTAACAACAAAGATATCAAAATAAAAATCTATATCACAAGTTTTGAATATTGAAATTCAAAGTCTTACTTGTTGACCATATGACTTTGTCTCTCTGCTTATTTCTTACGTGAGAGTCCTCCTTGGTTAAGGAAACTTTTTTTTTTTTTGCATTTTTATTATGTATATTATATAAATAGGTATTTAAATTTTAAAAACTTTTTAAAACTATTATATTTAAATAGATTAAATTAACATTCGAAAATGAAAATAATTCAAATAGATACTTGATATTATTATGATATTAAAATAACATTCATATTATAACATACGATGTTTAATGATATCAGCATTTTAATCGGTTAATATCATAACACTATTTTAATTAATAATTGAAATGTTATGTTAGCGCTAATTATTTATTTTTTTAAAACTAATTCGAGTAAGAGATAAAAAATTATAAAATTTAAGGATTGATTTGTACGATAAATATTTTTTAATTTTGATAAAATAATAATATCTCAAACTTTTTTTCCCATTTTTCAAAGCTTACAACCAAGAAGTTCATAAAACCGCGTTGACAGCCATGCACATTTATGGGCTTCCTTTATTTATTGACCAGAGAGTAGACTTTTATATTTAGAATTACTGTTTTATTCATTTTAAAAAAATAAAATTTATCAAATTTAATAAATACTGAAAAAAACGATGATATTTATCTTAAAAGATATAAATTTAATTATTATTTTTACATAATATATGGTTAATTATTTATATATAATCAAAAATATTTATAATGTACGAAGATCGATCAAATCCATAAACACTATTATAAAGATGACAAATAGGGCGAGGCGGATCAAATATTTTATCGTCTTTACCCTGACCCAAAAAATAAGTTATCATATTTAAATTCATCTTGACCTAAAATTTTATATATTTTGTCCCACCTTGTCTTAAAAATGTAGGAACTAAAATCCAACCCTAATTTATCCCGAAAATTAAAGGTTATACTTATTAGATCAAATTAGAAAAAAACATATATTATATAAAATATAATATATAATTAAAAACAAACTGAATCGAACTGAGAAATTTTCACCCTAAACCTAAATCTGATATGACTCAAATTTTTTATCTCAAAATCCGTCTCACTTTATCCCAATACCTACCTCAAACCTCACTAAATTTTGATTGGGTCGACTTGGGTTGAGTGTACATATTTTTATCATCCTTAAACATTAAGTATATATATATATATATATTTAAATAATGTATTTTTTTTGAATCTGATTCGACTCGAAAAAAATTTATAGACGTAAGGATCGCAACGTGCATTATAGTTTGGGGGAAGAAAGAGAGCAAATCATTTGCCACTTTCCAATGCCTTCATTTATGCCCCCACTTCTAATTAGAGGGTTTAGGGTTTTAGGTTAGAGATTTTGGTTAGGGTTTAGGGAATTAGGGGTAAGGTTTAGGTTGTAGGATTTAGAATATAAAAAATAAGGTTCTATGATTTAAAATTGATTTTTTTAAAAAAACGAAAGAGACAACAAAAGAGGCATAGGAAAGGGACAAAAAAATTTTGTTCGAAAAAAACAACTAAAAACCCAGTAAAAACGACCATGGACTATGCATAGAGTGTTCACATTAGTCCCCATAAAACTTCCATAGCTTTGTCTCCTAATCTTCAAACCCTCACAGCTGTATTACCAGTTTTAATTCTTACAAACACAAGGCAGGTTAAACCATCTTAACTAATCTCGAATCTATATAGAGACATATTACAATACGAAGTATTTGTTATGTCCGCAACCGTAATAAAAAAAACATATTTAAGATTTCAAGTCATAAGCATGATTTGACTTTTGATTATTGAATTCCTTAAGCTTAGAAAATATGGGTAAACCTACTTGCATTGGAATGCTACATAAACACAGCTCAGCTTGAGCCAGACTCAACACAACGTACTCTTCTCTCTCTTGAAACTTTCCTGAGGGTTTTCATTTTCTAGGCAACCAAACAGAAATAGGATGGGGGATAACATACTGAGTGAGGAACAGATTGTTGAGTTCAAAGAAGCCTTTGGTCTCTTTGACAAAGATGGAGATGGTATATATATACATATATACATATATATATATGTATATTTCTTCTTTCTTTTTGTTGAAATTAATGGTATTTGTTAATTTCAGGTTGCATTACAGTGGAAGAACTGGCCACAGTGATTAGATCCCTGGACCAGAATCCCACTGAAGATGAGCTGCAAGACATGATCACTGAAGTGGATGCTGATGGAAATGGAACCATTGAATTTGCAGAGTTCTTGAACTTGATGGCAAAGAAAATGAAGGTAAATATGCATACAGGGATGGACCGACGGGACGAGAGAGTCGACTCTGAAAATTTAAAATTCGTAAATGATTTAATTTTTTAAGAAAATTTTTATATATTTTCATCACGCTGACATAAATTTTTACAATCATTCATGCATACATGCATACATACATGGTCGAGTGGAGTTTTTTTTTTCATTTACAAGGCTCGAAGTTTCGAATTTACTTAAGGGTTATTCGGTTAAATTATCTTCGACTCGACTCGAATATATATATGAAGTAGAAAGAGATTGAAGTTGTTGCTTGTTAAACTCCAGGAAACTGATGCAGAGGAGGAACTAAAAGAGGCCTTCAAGGTTTTTGACAAGGATCAAAATGGGTATATATCAGCTACTGAGGTATTTTTTCTTAATATTCTTTTTTTTACTGAATTTTAAAAAATAGTATATTAATTATGTTCTGAATTTTTGGTCCAATTGCGATTTTAGTCACTTTATTATACTTAAATTTAAGATTTAAATTCTATATTTTTAAAATTTCATAATTTGGTTCTATATTTATATTTTTCATAGGTTAATTTGAATAATTATTTATTTCGGTTAAAATGTTGACAATGATTTTTTTTTTCTCTCAAAAGCATATTTCAACAAAAAATCGACTTAAATTAAAAGTAGGGACTAAATCATAAATTTAAGTAAAATAGATGGATAAAACTATAATTTGACCCTTTCTTTTTGTATGTATTATCTATTAACATTCTTTTAGATTTTCCTTATATTTTAACTTAACTTTTAAACTAAACTCGTTTTACTTTAATATTTGAATTTTTTTCTTATAACACGTAACAATATTAAATTCGATTATGACTATTTTAAGATAATTTATTATTATATTTAATTCTATATTTAATTTAATTTTTTTTTCTAATTTGATTGTGTGTAGCTGCGGCATGTGATGGTCAACCTCGGTGAGAAACTAACGGATGATGAAGTTGAGCAGATGATCAAAGAAGCTGATTTGGACGGTGATGGTCAAGTCAACTATGAGGAATTTGTCAAAATGATGACAACCGTTGGATCAGAATAAATAAAAAAATCTAATATTTCATTCAACCATTGGATTGATCAACAGATATAGCTTATTAAATTGTATTGGTATTCAAAATTCATTTTTTGTTGAATCCGATAAATATTATAGTAAAAGTTTAAATTATTTTATTTAAATAATATATGTATATTATCAAAGAGTTAAAAATATCTATGAACAAATATTACGGCGACTTGATGTAAATATTTTGCTCAACGAGGATACATTGACACATGTGCCAATTTGAGAACTTGTATAAGTTTAAGGATTAAATTGAAAAAGAAAAGAATATCAATTTGAGACAAAATACAACCTTCAAGTACCAATTTGTATAATATACCTTTAATTTGTTTATGATAAAAGTTCCTAAATTTTAGAAAATGAGAAACCTCGAGACCATAGTTAAACTGAAAAATATAATAAGGGTAAACTACATGGGAGGTCACTTCTGTTTTTGATCTGTTACATTTTGGTCACCAATTTTTAAAAATTCTGGTTTTAAGTTAATTTTTGGTCTGTTCTTATGAGCAAAAAGATGGCTAAGGGGACATTATTAGAATCCAAAGACAACTTTAAAAAATCCCAGTAAACTTGGAACCCCTTTTTTGATGGTCCATACGGATTAGTATATCCATGTTCATAAGAACACAGTGATGATATATAGTACAATTTGCCGTCATGTTCAATGGCCAAGGGTTCCAATGGCGGATGCCTTAACGGGCATCCGAATTTTCGAACAATGCTTCGCGTTGTTTTATTGAAGGAATCGAGATTGGAAGACTTTACCAGGTCTAGATTATGGAGATGTGTATAAATAGTGTTGAAGGTTTCGTCTAAGCAGGAACAGGTTCCGGAATTCTGCCGATGTCCGACTGTGTTAAGCTGTCGTAGTACTCAACCAACACTTGCCAGCCACCAGGGCACATAAATCCTGCAGGAGGGTTCTCTTTGTTCTTTGCCAATGTCCGCATCTGTAAAAACGGAAGCACCCATTTTTCGGATTAAGTTGGGTTCGATAACAACAGCGTTAAAATCTAACCGGTTTTTAATCAGGATCAGGAATTTACCTTGGTGCCGGAGATGAAGAGGAAGTCTTGTGCCCTCGATGGATCAAAGAACGCCATTTTACCTTGTGTCTTGTCATATGCAGCAACCTGCAATCAGTAGTTGGAAGTCGGAACACATTATCATCGAAAGGTGTTTTGAATCTTATAGCGGTAGTATCATTGGATGCTTGTTATATACCCTGAAAGGAAGGATGTTAAGTTGTTCGAGTCCGGGAGCCATGCTCAAGACCTTTTTCCCATGATCGGCATCGTATAAATCTCTCTTCTCAACCGGATGGCCCATGCCAGCTGGGTCTCTACCAACAATGTAAAAATTGGCTCCGGCATTAATCCGAGCCTTAGCATGCCATTGTACTTCAGTCGGACCGGCGTAGTGCATAGGAGATGGGAATATAGAGACCACTGTTGTTTCGGGATCAAGAACACCGTCCTCAAGCACCTTGAATTAACATATTTATCATTAGTCAGCCAAAAGTATAATCATTTTCCTAACAGTGAGAAATTTAGGTTGCTTGGCTTTTAAGTTACCTTCTCGTGCTGTTTCATTCGCCAACTGAGAGGAACATCATCCGCCTTTGTATACCCTCCCAATGGATGAAGCAAAAGAATGGGATTCTTGTAGCCCATCTCGAGAAGTCGCCGACGAGTATCTGTCATTAGCAAAGCATGACCATTATGAACAGGATTCCTGAGCTGGAAAGCAAACACAGCATCAGCATTGCGCCTTTCAAACTCTTGACGTAGTTCGACGGGTGACAGCCGAAAACGATCAAGACCATCATTGTACTTGATCGGCTCTATAACCTCCAAATCACCGCCAATTAGCCAATTCCCAGCATTTGTTATTGTTTCTTCAACATATGGTAATCCAGGAGCAATAGTTCCCCATGTCCTTGCTATCCTTTCTTCTTTCGGATGCTTGTAAATCTCAATGCTGAAACAAATCCAGTAATTAAGCATAAGCAACAAATGTTTTACACATATTCCGTTCCTACGAATCGAACAATAATACTCATATAAATAGTATATGGACCTATTATTATCAGGGAAAAAGGCAGAATTTCATTTTAGGGGATAAAAAATTAAAATTTTCAAGGGGTCAAGGCATAAATTTTCCATTAAAAGGACCTAAACTGAATTATAGAATCTTTACAAGGACTACAATAGAAATTTGACAATTAAATAACCTATCCCTAGATTCTAGCCTAAGCGAGACGAATCGAGATAAACGAGCCGAATCGAGATCAAATAATTTTAATAGTACTTAATTTAACTCGGCAAGTTAAGAATTTGAGTCGAATTTAAATAGTTTATTAGTAAAAAATTTTGATACATTAGTGTTAATTTCAGGGTTGAGTCGAATTTAAACTCGAATCAGTACAATTGAATCGAGTCTGGAATATCTATATTGTCTCATTTAGAACCCTGCTCCTGTCTATTATAATGAATATAATATCAGTACGAGTTGATGAACTTACTCAGTGAGTATGGCAATGAGTTTATCATCCGAGTCAACGAGAGCGACACTGATGGACTCACCGATACTCGCCTTTTGAGAATCATCAATGGCCAAGACAATCGGGACCGACATGTTGATTAACGAGCCGTCTTCGAGCCGGAGCGAGTTGAAATGAAGAGTTTGGAGGAACTCGTGCTCCCTCATGAACCCGGTTAACGGACTGGCCCAGCCTTCACTCAAAACGTGAACCCATTGCACGTCGATCTCAGTCAGCTTCACCTTGGGCAAAGAAGCCGCCTCACGATTCTTCAAATCCCGCTCCGGCTCCGGCACATGGAGATCCACCAGTTTCCCGCCGTCTGGCTCGATCAAACCGGCTCGGATGCCGAAGCGTTTGGGAAGGGCGGTCTTGAAAGAGAGGGAAACGGGGACTCTGAAGGAAGGAACAAAATGGGTATTCACGGATTTGTTCAATGAGTTGGATTGAAACGTCATCTGAGTGAAAACGGTGGAAGCCATCGGAGATTTCTGGTGTTGAGAGCTTTGACCTTAGCCTTTATCAATCTGATTTGGTTGAAGAACTCTGAGAGAAAGCCAAATCAGATTCTGGGTTTTATAAGATTGTGCTGGGGAAGATGAACCTGGACGTTCCCCCACCGCCTTAAGTTTTGTAGTGTTTTAGGTCAAATTTGGCCACTCATTTCTTCAATCTGCCATTGCTTATATCATCAAAGCTTTAATTAAAAATGGAATCGAATTTGATCTGCTTTCCTCGTATAATTTCGTCTGTCGCAAGTGCTGACGGAACATTTTCGCCATCTTGAACTTTCCCCTTTTTACGTCCATATTCAAAAGCTTTGTTTGATTCTATATTTTCCTCTTATTATTTTATTATTGTCATTTTATTACTACCAAGAGTATATATAGAATTTTATAAATAAAAAAAGTAATGTTTTAATAATTAGACAGGAAGTCCAACAATCAACTATCAGGTAAGATTTTTATTTAAAATATTTGATGCATTTGTAATATAATTTTAATTTAATATTTAAATAGGTGTTTAAACCATGTTGATATATTATTTTGTTGAGTTGATCAATCTTTGGAAGATGGTCAAGAGAGGGGTGAATTGGTAATTTTAAAAATTGGTGGAATAAGTTTTCGATAAAAATGCTAATAATGAAGAACAAGAGATTTATAGTGGTTCAAGCTTCGAACAAGCTTTACATCCAATACCTTAGCTCCCACTAAGGATTTTGAAACCAATTCACTATTGAATTCAACATTTTTCTAGGTTCAAGGGATAACCTTTACAAGCAAATCAATTTTCTACCCAAAATTGATTTGAACCTCACAAAATGTTACAAATGATTAGAGCGGGTTAAAAGGAATTCTCTCACAAAAAATAAATGCCCCAAATACAATTTAACTCTCTCCAAACTTAAAATACAAGAATCAAATTTAAGAACACAAGTTGGGAGGTTAGGATATGCAATAAGTGTTTGGGAGTTGGATTTAATTGCTTGAATGTTGCTTGAGGTTCAATAGTCCTTAATGTTGTTGAAAATGCTCCATTTTATACCTTCTCATTGATTTCTAAACGTTGTAGTTGTTGAGAATGTAAATAAGGACGTTGAAACTTCATCTTTCCATCATAAATGCACTCTACAGCAGGTGATATCGAAACACGGGCTACCTGTTTCGAAACATACCAAGAATAGAAAAAGTCATTGTGCATTTAATAAAGGGGGTATCGATACTTGCTTCGATACCAAAAGTAACTGTGAAGTTGGGTTCTCTCTCTACCAGTATTGTAATTTGAAGAGGTTTATTACTCCAAAGAAATCTATTTCGATTTTTAATCCAAGATTATTCTTGTTCCTATATAATTCTCATGCATATGAATACGAATCCATTTTTCGAACCTTATTTTGATACAAGCTAACCATCAATCAAATTTTAACTGTCATTAACGGTCGACTCATTTAATTCTAAAATAGTCGTTGGGGATTAAGGGGTGTATTGATACCTGGAGTCATATTTTTAAATATTTTAAAATTAATTAAAAATATACGAAGTTGTTTCGATACCATGTTCGAAATATGTGTTGGCAGTGAAAATTTGTATCGAACCTTGTTTCGATACTTGTTCTTGAACTCAAGAACAAGGCTTGAAAAATCTCAAGTGTATCGACACCTGTCCTTAGGGTATCGATACCCTCGTATGAAAAACACTTATAAGGTTATTTCAAAGTTTCTTGGTTTGACTTAGAATCAAAAATTTGACTTAAGGACTTAAAAATTTATTTCAAATTGGTCTTTAAACTTATTTGTTATATCAAAATCAAATTTAGTTTTACATATTTTTATGTTTAAATTATTTTTAATTTTAAATAAATATTTAAAGTTTTAATTATGGTAATTTTAAGTATGTAATGTTTAAACCATTAACTACCATTATTTTTATAAAATTTATTTATTTTTGAATTTATTTTTTTTTAAATTAAAAGTTTTAAATCTTTACAAAATAATATCAAATCTCTAACTTTAAACCTCAAATCTTAAAATTATCGTCATTATCATTGTTTATTGTATCATAGGAGATCATCACTACTGGCACCAAAGTACCACGGTCGTTTTCTTTAATCATCTATTGTTGGTAAATGTCTGGATTGGCTTCCTAAAGTCGAAAGAAAATAAAATCATAAAAATAAAGTAGTCGACATACCTACCGTCAGTTATTGACGATGATTGATTGGGGAAAACGATCATGATAGTCCAGTGGTGATAATAGTGATCTCCTGTAAGATAGTAAAAAGTGACAGCAATGATAGTTTAGGAATTTTGAGTTTTTGGGTTATGAATTTGAGATTATTTCATAAGAATTTAAAACTCTCAATTAAAAATAAAATAAAAATTAATTTCATTTAAAAACTAATTAAAAGATATTAAAAATTAAAATTTATCCATTATCACATTTTTATTAGCAAACGTTCATTTATTAATAGTTAAACATTTAAAATAAACATAAATTAAAACTTTATAGTTGAAAATAGTTTAGACACCAAAAATAATTAACAAATATAATTTGGATACCTATCTATATATTAAACCTATTATTTTTTTTATTATATAGTATAAATTTAGTTTAAGAATTAAGAGTTTAATTTTTTTTAATTTTAAAATTGTTAAGGATATAAAAAGCATGAAATAAGATTATCAAAAATGTAAAATTATTGTTTGGAATAAAAATTACTAATAAATGTGACAAATGAATTATTTAGTTCAAATCATTTTAATCCAGGTCATCTCGGTTTTAATTATAATCAATTTAAATGTGATTTAAATCGGTTCAAGTCTTATTCAAATTTTCGATTTTAATTCAAGTACATTGACTTTGATTTGAATATCAAGTCAATTCTATTAAATTTCAGTTCGATTAATATCAATTTAACTATCTTTAGATTGTTTGATTTTGGATTAAATCGCTACCAGATTAGTAACAGATCAATCGATTTCATTCAAATTTTTAGATCGAATTAGGGTTTTACGCCCCATAATTATTAAAGACCCTATCTGCTACAAACTACAAAACAAATAAGTAATAACATGTAGAAATCTTAGACAAGTTCTGCGACTTCTGGGTATGGCATTGCAAGACATAAGCAAGCAACCACCATATATCCATTATCCACACAACACATGCAGACAAGCCTAGACTTGTTTATTACAGACAATCCAAAGTTTCATATTTATGCTAGGGTTCCAAGACATGATACCAGAGACATTGATGCTGATTTCACGCTGCAGCGTTGACGGCTTGGTTATCGCCTTCCTTCTGCAAAAAGTTCTCAATGTACTCCTTCCTGCAACGGAAATAAAAAAAAAATGTTGGTTATGATTGAGGCTCTATTCGGCGTTGCTTCTCCACCTAGCTTGTGGAGAAACTCCGCCGAACATTCATCTTTTGCACTGATTTTGGTGCTTGTACACAGCTTTTGGAGAAGCTGAACCCTAAACGATGTTTCTCAATCCAAACCAGGGTTTTGGCAACGGGGCGGAACGAAGCCTAAGCCTCTCAAGAAAACGTGAAGAGGAAGTCGAAATTTTTACAGAAACCTACCTTGCGGGAAGATGATCGTGAGGACGATTGAATGGAGTCCAGATTGGATCACCAACAAAGAGTCGCATTGCCTGCATCGATAGATTCGTGAAGGTGGTGGGATAAGCAGGAGCATTCTTTTCAAACATTATTGAACTTTCTCGCTCGTTTATTAAAATAAACAAGGGGAAACTCCTACAACAATGCTTCCAACAGAAACCACTTTTCGGAAGAATAAAACGTAGGTGGTGGGTTGCTTCGTACCTTAATATAGTTGTCTGTGTCCAGAGTAAAACGATGATAAATCCCAGCAGGTAAAACTATCATGCCTCCTTTCTTCACCCATACACGAATCCATTTATCGCCGTGATCCCTAACATCAAAATAGCCTTCACAAAGAAAAAAAAAATCAATAAGATCGATAGAAATTAGCAAGAAAAATGATTATCAGTAAAGGAAATAGTCAGCATATGATCATTTTTACCGCTTCCTGCCACACAGTAACGGATCTCCTCATCGGTATGAAGATGTTCTTCAAAGAAGTTTTTGATCTTCTCTTCGTAGTTTGGCAGCTTCTCTGGGCAAACCTCACAAAAGTCCTAAAGAAATGAAGTATCTTGTCAATGAAAGGGTGTAGTACAGTTCGATTATATGTCAAGCTTTAAACGAGAACCACTTAATCGACACACGGTAAGAAATAGAGGAAACTTGACTATTGTTCTTTTTAATACGCCGTCATCCAAATAAACGAGTGAGAATAATTTGTTTTTATGGCTCCTTAACACCAAGAATGATTCATTTGTTAGCATCAATAAGGTAGGAACCATGTATGAGTAACCACGCTCTTCACGAATTTTCTTCAACTCTTCATCATTTTCATAGTTATCAGCATCCAATCGCCAACTGAGTACTCCAAGTTCTGCAAGGTAAACATGACTTCCGCAATGAGTACTATGTCGGAAATCTTTCGATAATCTAATAACAATTGTTTTTTAATCCAAGATTCTTACTTGCAAGTTTATCCAAGGATACAAATTCCTTAGGCTCACGGTGATGGGGAAGCCTCTGGTCTTCATCACTATCATCCATGTACCATGCTTGAATCACTTCCTCCCTCTACATAACACAAAAACTCATATTTCTTTTTTCGATGTTCTTCGGACATGCATAACATATCGAACGAAAGGAAAACTCGAAAATCAACATTATTTATTTTATGAACCAATTTAATCAGAAAAGTTCATCTGGTTGAACATCACATTTAGTCTTACATCAACACATTGTAAGCAACCATTAAAAACAAGAGGAGAAACCTATACATCAAAACTTCAATTTGAGGGGTCATTCTTCAAAAATGAATACAGAAAATTTGGAATTTGACTTCAAATCATTAAAGCACAAGATTTCAGCAACATAATAACAAGCACAGTATTAATTAAACATGGAGATTCAAAACAACACATGTAAATACAAGACCAAAGTATAATTAACAAACCAAAAGGAGCAAAAATCAGCATTAAGTTACCCAATAAAGCAAACACCTTTACCATGCCAATAGCTGAAGTAAAGGTGACATCTTTTCAATTCCATGGCTACAATTTTAAATTAAAAAATCCCCCCTTTTCCCTTACAAATCACCTTGACAACCAATAACTTAAATAAAGGTAGCAGCTTATCAACAGGGAAAAACTAAAACCCAAAATCGCAAACATCCAACATGAAAAAAAATGATCAATGATCATAGAAAAATTTTCTCGGGAAAATTTAATGATGCGATAAACATTTTTTTCCAACGAAACAAACACAAACAGCTTACCTTGTCCAAAGAACCCATATCCAGGGAGTTTTCCTTTCTGTGAAATAAAAAGAAAAGAAAAATCTCTCTTTTCCACTACAAAAAAATCGCTTCTAGGCAACGCTACAAGGCGGAGAATTTTGCCGAAGGAGATTTAAGAATTTGCCGGTGAAAGTGAAAAGACCGATACACCCTTTATATCTATATGGACGTGCAAGCGTTGAATTGTCTAAAATGTTGACCAGATGAATTGAATCCTTAAAAACGGGAAGATATGTATAGAGGACTTTATGGTCCATATATAATACAATTTTTTTTTATTTATCGCACTTATATCAATTGTATCACTAAATTAAAAATTAATATTTATTTTGTTTTTAATTTTTAGAATATATCGATTATAATTTTCACCAAACTAAAAATTAATATCTTATTTTGAAATAGAATAATAAAAATTTAAGCAATTACAATATTTGGTTGATAAAAACGTAAGATTATCAATAATCAGTTGGTCCAGTAAGATGAAACATTAGATTATTAAACAAAATCGAAAATTTAAATTTTGACATTATGAATGAAAAGGCTGAGTTGAAAGGATCACCTCATATGAGTCTCTACAAAACTTGATCCGAATTAATCAACCAATAAATCAGATACCATGCTGGTGGTTAAAAAAAATATGAAATTACCTACAAGTAGATTTTACTAAATTGTCCTTGTGATAATATTTGTAACAAGTTTTACTTTCAATATGAAATACTATAAGATCACTCATACACTAATACAATGCACATCTCATTCTCCTTCATTAATAGTTGAAATAATCCCTATGCCTTAAAATAAACAGGTCACAAACAACCTTACACCATGTAGATAAATGCATGATATGGTAATGGAGTTTAATTTTACATCATCTGGTTCAAGAAAAACAAAAGAGCTAAGATGGTTCCAAATGCATGAACCTCGGTTTGTAAGATAAGCAAACCAGGAGCACCATTGGCATTGGAATTATCAGGGATAGAGCCATAGAGGGCATTTAACTAACCTCCATTTGCTCACCATCTTCGTTTTGTTTCGTTTCATCCTCGTTGATCTGTTCAAGGTTTGAGGTTTCCGTTTTATCCTCATCTGTGCTTTTTCCAGCCACGGTGTCTTCTTTAACTTCATTGTTTTCTTCTGCGGGGATATCCTTTTTAGGAGGCTCCGGCAACACCTCTACCACCAAGTTAACCAGCTCTTCTAGTTTTTCTCCAAATCGCTTCTCAGATTCCTCTATTATCTGGGAAGAGATGAAGGAAGAATTAAGTAAAGCGACTACCAAATACTAAATAAGACGGGTAAAAGATAGCAGATGTTGGAATTCAAACACTAAAACAACTCGAGACCACCTCATACAAGTGGTTACCTTGGGTTCAAAGTAGACGGTTCTTTTGAAAAACCAATGTAGTCATGTAATAATGTAACTCTCAACGGTGGAACAACTATATTATGCTCCAACGTTCGACATACAATTTGACACGAAGAAATTAATCAAAGTACAAAAGAAATCCCCAGAGACGTCATACAGTTCACTGTTGGCATAAAAATCCTACATCCTATGTCCTAGTAAATGCAGCCTTGCTATATAAACAAGATTCCACAATGTATAACATGAATAAGATAACAATTCTCCAAGCAATAGATCACTGAAACACACAAACATGAAAAAGAAAATTTTTACCGGGTCGATTTCGACTAATGCAGATGGTCTCAGATTGATGATATTGAGCACCTCAGCTTTAGCAAGTTTATAACTTTTACACCTTGTCAAGAACTCGTTGACTTGTTCTTTCGTTTGACTGCAAGCAGGGCTCTCCAGTAAATAATCATAAACCCAGAATACAATACGAAAACTCAGACGACGGAAACGTCGAATATCGCTTCTCATCTCTAATACCATAAGGGTCCAAATAGGAAAGCAAATCAGCATAACAATGCAACCTTAAACTCAGATGGTGCTACTGCAACAATAACTCTTGTCGGATCCTTGGAAGCCCCTCGAGATCGTAGAAAATCCAGTACATCGAAATTGGTAAGTGCACCGGCATTAGCTTCTTTTCTGCAGAAGACTCAACCTTATTCAAAATATAAATGGCCAACAATTTGACTGAAAAATGATAAGAAATGAAATTTAAAGTTACAAAGCAAAGCTAAAGAAGGGATTGGACATACATCTTCATCTTCAAGAGTAAGTGCAGTGTCAACTAGAAGGCTAGGTCCTGCAAATGTGAAAACAGGGAATTAAATCCCTAACATTCGAAATAAAGCATGGTTGAATAAATCGATAAAAGAATAAAACTATGCCTTGAACGATTTCAATTGGGAAGAAAACAAATAAATCTAATTCAAATGAACAGAGAGAGCAAGAGAACAAGATCCTATGCAATCATGATCGAAAAGCCAGTGAATTGCCAGAAAAGGAAATGCAAGAGCTCACTTTACTAAGCTAGAAAGGCGCCGGCGAAGAAAGAAACAGCGACGGTTGCACCGAGGAAGACACCGTTAGTGGAGACAGTGGAGGGAGGAGGAGGGCCTTGGTCAGGTGAAGTGTCGGAGGCCGGAGCAGCGACGGTTACAGTAATGGATTTTGGATTTCGGAATTTTTAGTTTTGGGTTAAAAATTAGGGTTAGTTATTGGGTAATATTGGGTTTGCCATTTCGGTTTAATTGGGCTTGTCTAAAAAATATAAACATTTTTTAAAAATATATAATATGTTAAATATTTAATATTTTAAGTTAATTCGATTAATTCAATTAATTAATTGATTTTAAACAGAATTAATCGATAATTTAAATTTAAAAAAATCTTAATCATTAGTCGAAACTTAAAATTATCTAATAGATTAACTAATTTTGTTTTGGTTTAGTCGGTTAGCTTTATTTAATCAAATAATGAACATCCCTAGACATACGTGAATAAATTTAAATGAACATAAATAAACGGATTACTGAACATTCATAACATAAATAAACGAATAAGTCATTTGTTCGTGTTTTTTCATTTAATTAAACGGACAAAAAAAATTATTTATATTCGTTCATTTAATAAATAAACAACAATAAATAAAATCTTTTATTGAACAATTCACGAATAATTTGTTAAACATTCGGTTCATTTACCATCCTCGTATTAGACTAATACATATTAGAATGGAACAAAAAGAAAAGAATGTTAAGATCGTAGTTCCACCATTCACACCTAGAACTAAATCTTAGAGCCAAAGGGTAAATGATACAAATGATCCCTCCACTATTTTTAAATTTTTTATATCTTTTGATTATTAAAAATTATAAATTAATTTTTAATTAAAAAAATAATAAATTGATATGGTAGTGTTAAAATTTTAACTACTAATGACATGATAATTAATAAAAGTTGGCATAAAAAATAAAAAAGGGTAAATTACACAAATGATCCTTCAATTATCCAAAATTTCTTAGAAATAAAAGCAAAATGGACCACTTTCTCACAACTTTACACTTTTCTTTAGTTAAAAAATGGAAAAAGAACATGAAATGGTCAAAACTCCATTACCATAAACCTTTTTTCATTTAATTTCCAATTTTTTACACTATTTAAACACCCAAATATCTTATCTGAAACCCTAAAATCTTCCCCAAATCCCTCAACTATGTATACCCTTTTTGTCAAATTTCCCAAACCCCAAACCCTTTCTCAAATCATATTCCTAGTGTTCTTTTCAGCAACAATGGAGAGCAGCCTTGACACACCTTGGGTACATACATCATGCTCTATATGGCTCTTGCTGTAACACCCCGAAAACTGGACTAGTGAAAGCGGTTCGAATAATGTAAATTAAATCGAGTCATGAGTAAAATAAATGGGAATCAAAAGGGACTAAATTGAATCAAATGAGAAAAACTAAGGATTGCATGTTAAATTTTCGGTTTCCTTTATTTGCCCTTGGACACTAAATATTAGGAAGTTTTAATGAGGGGGCAAAGTGGTCATTTATACCCTATTTGAGATCAAACAAAACCAGCCCAAATTCTCCTCCTTCTTCTCCATTCTCACTGTAACAAGAGAAATTATGGAGAGGGAGGCTTGAGAGAGAAGCTTGGGAGAAAGTATAGAAGGAGAGGTTGGAAGCCTTGCATGGTTATGAGTTTGAGCTAGGAGTTCAAATTTAACAATATTGGTAAGCTTTTCCTTCCAAGATCAAGTTTATGGGAGTTTAAGCTTTTGGGTTTTGACCATTTTATGATAATCTTGTGTTAGGTTAGGTTGTTAGAATGCCTAATCTAAAGATTGAATTTATTTGGTATGAGTCTTGAGGAATGAGTAAATTGAGTTAGAAAACTTAGAAATCGGAAATATGTAAATGATATATTTGTGTTGATTGATCTTATAAGTTGCTGTAAATTGGATTTGAGAATGTTGATTCCATGTTTTAAATGCTAGAAAATTGATAAGTCTTAGTTCGGATTAGCTTCAGACAATTAGAATGGGAGTTAGCCAAAAATAGCCTAGAATTGCTATTCCGGGTAGCTATCTTTGAGAATTTCCCTAGGACGGGATTTAATGAATTTGGAGCTAAAATTTTAGACTATGATACCCATGTAGACCTAGTTTAAGAAGAAATTTACGGAACCTAAATCCGAGTCCGGTAGAGAAAGATATAAGCTGTTCCGTAAGGCTACCCAAACAGTCCCGGGAAATCCGACCAGATCTGTTTTGAATAAAATCTGGAGCTGATCGATTAGTAATTAAAATGTAAGGTTAATTGTACCCTGTAGAGGGTTCTTCTAGCTTTCCAACGAGGTATAATGGAATAAAATTGGACATCAAAGTTAGGAGATATGACCGTTTCGCTAAAGGGTAGCAAAATTGTTCGAAAAGAACAAATGTACAAGTTTGTATTGGTTAGGCTTAAGAATATTTGAAATAGAAAATTGAAGATGTATTGATACATAGCTATTATATGTTAATTGCTAGATACCCCGAGAGAAGAAGTTAACGAGGATCAAGAGAGGATCGAAGCAACAAGAAAGCGAGACAAAGGGGTTGCGATCTACAACCCGTGATAGCTCGGAGTATTGGTGAGTGTAGCAAACCTCAGGGTTAGGACCTAGGGTCCTAACCAACTTTGATTATTTGATTTACTTTGTAATGTAACCGGACTAAATAAATATTTGACAATACGGGAAGGAGGACTAACTGATAATGACTTGTTTGACACTATGTTTGAGTACTAGATAATAAACTAGTTTAGAGCATTTGCATAGCTCGGAAATGCCGAGGTAAGTAATGGCACGCGGCTAAGGATGCCAGGTATGTTAGTCATACATAAGTTATATCCATGATATGTATATGCTTTTGATGTGTTAGCATGACCTTTACTTTTGGATTTTGGTAACATGATGATACGTATATGCTTGATATGTTAGCATGACACCTATACTTTTGAACTAGGTAGCATGATTTATATGATTTTGAACTTGGTAGCATGACTTAGTGCTTTCGACAATGCCATGATATGTACATCATTTGTAATAAGGAACTTGAATAAGTAAAATGAAAGATTAATTGAATGAGAAATTTCAATTGAGCCTTGGGTTATAGTTGGTCATAGGTAGTACGGCATGCCTAGGGTCTGAGCTCATTTGTTAGTACTTTGGTACTTCTGATCAGTACTTCGGTACTTCTGTTGGTACTATGGGTACCTTTGTTGGTGGTTAGTCACCATTTGTAGATACCATGGATATCTTTTGTTAGTATCCTCGTGGCACTTTTGTCAGTACCTTAGGGTACTTCTGTTGACTCGCTTACCTAGTCGAACTATACCAAGGCAACATTTGAAACTAATTCGAAAGACTAAAATAAATATAATTGATATTGAGAATTTGACATGTACTTGCCATAGGGCATTTGATATGATTTGAACTTGAGCATTTGACATGTACTTGCCATAGGGAATTTGATATGATTTGAACTTGAGCATTTAACATGTACTTGTCATAGGACATTTGATATGATTTGAACTTGAGCATATGATCTGACTTGCCATTGTACATTTAAGCATGTTGTTTGATGTGTTAATTGCCATATGTAATTGCTTTGTTGCTTATTTGAAGTATATCATTTGTTTTGATTCATGTCTAAATTGGTTAGACTTAGGCTACCTCACTAAGTACTTCTTAGTACTTACACTCTTTGTTTCCTCCTTCCCAAACAACAGGTTCACGAGTTAAAGAGGTAGATCAAGCTTGATCCGGAGCAAGGACACGCAAAGCAAGCCGAAATATGGTATTTTGATAGCTTTTGTAACTCCTAACGTGTGGTGACATAGTGATCATGCTAGTTTAGTATATGCATTTTGTTAGCTAGCCCATGATTTGTGTATATATTCATGTGATCATTTGAGCTTTTAGGTTGTAAGCCATAAGGCATAACATTCATGGTAGGCTAGCCTTGTATGTTTTGAGCACTTGGCTATGGGTGGCATGTCGACTTTGGAAGCATGCATTTAACATATGGTTAACTTGTTTTGGTGTTTAGGTCATGTGAACTTAGGACCTAACATGATTGCTTAAGTAACCATAGAAAAGAGAAGGCTAGATGTTTGTCCTAGTAAAGGATGATTTGAGTATGGAAATACATGATGAATTGGTTAAAATGAACAAGTTTGGTGAATCGATATAGGATGCCTAAGCATGTCTAATGATCCTTAAGGCTTAGGAATGGGTTGAGATCATTTAGATAGCCCTTTGGTAATGTTTAAGTGTTTGAAAAGCTTGAATTTGTCAATTTCGAGCAGGGGTATCGATACCAATAGCTTGGGTATCGATACTACCTTTGGCAGAAACTTTTAGTTCCGAAGCATGTTTCGATACTGGAGCTTCCAGTAGCCAAATTGGTTCGATACTCGTTTCGATACTGGAGCTTCCAGTAGCCAATTTGGTTCGATACCCGTTTCGATACTGGAACTTCCAGTAGCCAATTTGTATCGATACCTGTTTCGATACTGGCTACCTAGTCTTGGTCAACGAGTCAACACCAAGGACCGGTATCGATACCTGGTTCGATACTCCTGTATCGATACCAACATTAGGGGTATCGATACCTCCTTACCTTTTGGGTTTAAATTTAATACGGGAATTGCTTGATTAATAAGGTATAATTAATGGTGATTAAATGAATACAAATTGATATAGAAGTTTAGATCAAATTAATTGAAGTTATAATTGAATAACGAATGATATCCGAGATTTGAATTGGAAAATTGTTAAGTGTCGAAAAAGTTTTAAATTTGCCTCGAATTTGTGCAAGTAATACAAGAACTGGGTCCATCAAATAAGTAAATATCATTAGAGATCGACTTACAATGTTATATAAATAAATAATTTGTTTGAATTTGATTACATTGTTCGAGTTTGTATGTCCGGTCGACGCCCCCGTCTCCTAACCCGGGGCGAGGGTGTCACACTTACACTCGAACTCGACAAGGCCTCGCACCACTGTCTTCAACCCAAAGTACCTCCGGTTTTCCCCACCCTCGAGCAAGTGCCGGCCGGGCCATGCCGGCATGTCTTTGATCACTTCCAACACCACATCTGCAAAAAGAACAAGAACTCTGATTTTAAAGGCAATCCCTTTTGATCCTTCCTTTTTACTGTAGTGACACTCTCTTTAGCTTTTCTCAAATCCCCAAATGGGAACAGAAGAACTCAGACATCAACAGAAAGACAAGGACAATCAATGACATACTCTTTCTTTTTTGTTATGGTTCCAACAACATGTCTGCTCTTCATCTTTAACATAACAAGAAAAAGGTTCAAAAGGGTTAATAAAACAAGAATTGATTCCTCAATAATTGCATGATTTGGTCGAATCAAGGGGCACAATGGTTAACTGATTCATTCGGTTGATGTAAATAGAGACAATCTTCCAGTGAAGATCAGCTGTAACATTCCGAACAATGATGTTAACTCGAGTTTTTGGATATGTTTTGAATGTGTTTCGGGTGCGCTTGAGAAGCTCGCAGTCTCTAGTGAGCAATTCTCTGCTGCAGATTCCTAAGAAATTCTCTTCAGGAAAATGCTCATCACTAAAGCTGTCATTTGAGCTACCATGGTTGCTCCCATTGCCACCATTTTTAGTGTTTTCCAAAGGGATTACGGTTGCTATATTCCATACATCCTTCAATGCCCTTGCTTTCAATGTGGCTGCACCTCGTAACGCTGAATTTCGTGTTAAAAATCGAAATTAAAGACGAAAATCAAGTACGTGTGTGTATATGTATACCTGTTGCTGCACCGGCAGTTAAGGTCATGATATCCCGGCAGATCGGACGTTGACAGCAGAGCTGATGACAAAGGCCAAATGGTCACGTTCAGCTCCCATGGCTTCTGCTGCCTCCACGCATTGTGCAGCCACAAGAGTGACGGCAGATGCCACGGCCACATCCGTCTTCGCCATCTGTTCATCTTTTCCTTTGCTAGAGGAGGTTGCAGTGGCAGCTGCGATGGCTGCCACGGCAGCAGCAACCCTGGCAACAAAAACGGCTGCATGAAGCTGAGCATTGTGAGAATGTATCTGTTCCTTTTTCTTCTCACTCCTATCCTTCAGCCATCGCCCCACCGTCTTCCCACTGCCTGTGGCGGCAACACTGCTACAAAAGGTAAAGGTAAACCGATCGTTATCCCTGAATGAACCCAGAAAAAAAAGAATCTTGATATTATAACAATTATTCATTATTTATTATCAACAACCGCCATTAAAGAAAGCTTTCAATTTTTTGTGAATGGTAATGAAACGTTTTGTGGACCAACCCAACGAAGGGCAACATTGGTAATCCAAAAATATTACAGAACTAAGCTCCATTGATAAAGGAAGCAGCTTTGGTTACAGAAAAAGCCTGAGGTTTATGTTTCTGATTCAGAAGCTAAATCCATGCTCTGTTCTTTTGCTTAAATAAACTGTAGGAGAAAAAACCAGACACTTATCTACAAAAATTTGATTACTTTAAAGTTAATTAAAACAATTAACAAACCTTAACATCATCAATGTTTGAAGGTGAAACCAGTGGGCTATCTGTTAATGGTACACTGCTGTGAGATAACCTCCCTGATGTTCTTGGAGATACTTCTTGCTGTTAAGACAGGAGACACAACAAAAACATGAGAAAAATCCATAATTTATGTCGCTATAAAATTATAAATAAACAAAACAACAAAAAAACAGAACTTTGAGAGGGAAAAATATACTAATTTCTTACCGACTGTGACATGATTCTTTCGAGGACCATTAGGGACGTTTCTGAGGAAGGAAATGAGAAAGGGTTGCCGGAAACGTTTCCGTTTTCCTCGAGCTGCTGCTCACCGGAGATATCTTTTTGTATAACGACATTTCCACTCGATGAACCTTTTGAAAACATTTGATGGGAAGATGAAGGTGGCTGCGGAGGAGGAGTGTTAAGCTATAAGTGTTAGCTCAGCTCATCATTCTCTGGAAGTTAGTATGTAGCTTCTGGAAATTAGTTTGTTAAGGTTCCATAAGGTTAATTTGTAACAAACCTAACAAACTGTCTCCTACTTGTATATAAACACATGTAATGCCTCATTGAAAATACACAGAAGTTTGTTGAATTGTTTTCATTCTAAAGTGAGTTCTTTACATGGTATTAATCGCCGCTAAGTTCTGGGCCGATGTTTTTTCTACTTCTCTGGTGTTCGTTTTCAAAGTTCTTTCTTTGCGGGATTATGGCTTTTCATGCTGGAGATGTGTCCATTGCTGAAGAAGATGAGGGTCAAATTGCGTATTCCTCCAAGAATGATCGTGTGTTCATAAACAAGAAAGTGAATGTGATGCTGGATGAGTATAATTTCCTTCTCTGGAAACAGCAGGTCCTCCTGACTGTCCGCAGCCATAAACTGGAGAAAATGCTTCTTGGGGCGGTTAAGAAACCACCTGCAACGGTGTTGGTTGCTGGTGAACGAGTCGTTAATGAAGACTACAAGGATTATGTAGCCCAAGATAGTGCCATAGTCTCGTGGTTGTTTTCTACGATCAGTGCGCATCTACTTCCTCAATTTGTGGGTGCTGAGACTGCAGATGAGATATGACGTACAGTGATTCAGTTTTTTGCCAACAAATCAACAACTTCAGTTATGGGGTTGCATTCTAAACTTCATTCTTTAAAGAAAGGTGATGAAAGTATGCGAGTGTACCTGTCTCGTGTCAAGGAGGTATGCCATGCTTTAGCTTCTTGTGGTAGTCCTTTATCTCAAATACAACAGATTGCTAGTGTCTTGAATGGCTTGCCTAGGGATTACCAATCTTTCGTGGCTGTTATAACTGCTAGTAAAAGATCGTTTTCTCTCGAGAATGTGTGTACTATATTGATAGATACTGAGGCACAACTATTGAATTTTGCTCAGTCTGACTTGTTGCCAATAAGTGTAAATATGGTGAAAGGTCATAGTTCAGGTACTACTGACCTGAATGGTTTTTCGAGGCAAGTGTTTACTCCACAAGGACATGCTGGAGGGCGGTCTGGTGGTCATGGTCGAGGAAGGTCCAAGTTACAGTGTCAGCTCTGTGGGAAGCTTGGACATTTGGTTGACAGGTGTTGACATAGGTTTGATCAAAACTTTGCTGGAGTTTCAGTTTCGAGAAGAGAACAGTTAGCTGGGGAGTCTAGTTCAGCTCATTGTAGCTGCTGCATTCATGAACCACTGCCTGAACCTGAGGTTAATGTCACTCCCCAAGCTCATGTGATGAATGTTAATCAGGAACGTTGGGTGGTCGATTCTGGTGCTACACACCATGTCACACCAGACTCAACCAATATCATGAGTGGCACAGAGTGTAATGGACCTGGTAAGTTGACTGTGGCCAATGGTCGATCTTTAGATGTCAGCTTAGTTGGTCAGTCAACTTTATATACATCACATAAGTCACTTTTACTCTATAATATGCTTCATGTGCCTAAGATAACTAAGAATCTACTTTCAGTGTCAAAGCTTGCTAGGGACAATAGAGTGTTTCTCGAATTTTATGCTAAGGATTGTTATGTGAAGGATGAGGATACAGGCACAGTGCTTCTGCAAGGGAAGGAACATCAAGGCTTGTATCAATTTGTTACTGCTGTAGATAAGCATAATACAGGAAAAACTAGAGCTGAAGTCAATTTAGCTAGTTCCAATAATCTGTTATATCAGTTGTGGCATAGGAGGCTGGGTCATCCAGCTCCTGAGGTACTTGTTCAAGCTTGTAAACATGTAAATGTAAACGTTTCAAAGCAAATAAATGAAGTTTGTGTTGCTTGTCATAAAGGAAAAAGCCATAGATTACCTTTTGAAAGTTTAGACACAATGTATTCTTCTCCCTTTGAGCTTGTGTTTACAGATGTATGGGGACCTGCACATGAAGTGTCAAATGGTTTTCGATATTATGTGACATTTGTTGATGCCTATTCCAGGCATACATGGTTATACCTGTTGAAGGAAAAATCTCAAGTAGTGCAGGCTTATAAGTTGTTTCAACAGATGGTGAAAACTCAATTTAATGTTCCTATTAAAGTTGTGCAAAATGATTCGGGTGGTGAGTTCAGATCGTTGTCTACTTTGCTGCTTCATGAAGGCATAATTCACAGGGTGACGTGTCCACATACATCTCAGCAGAATGGAGTAGTGGAACGTAAACATAGGCATGTTATTGAATTAACACTTGTCTTGTTAGCTCAGGCTAGCTTACCATTGAAGTATTGGTCTTATGCTGTTATAACAGCTGTATATTTGATAAATAGATTGCCTACAAGAGTATTGCAGAATGTGCCTCTATATGAGAAGTTATTTGGTAAGGTACCTGAGTATCAGTGGTTTAGAGTTTTTGGCTGCATGTGCTTCCTATATCTTCGATCTTTCCAGAAGCATAAACTGGAATATAGATCTCAAGAGTGTACCTTTCTTGGGTATAGTCCCCAACACAAGGGGTATCAATGTCTGGCAGCAAATGGTAGGGTTTATGTCTCAAGACATGTAATCTTTGATGAGTATAGTTTTCCTTTTGCAGGATCCTCGGGAAAGAAAGTTGTCTGTACCTGTGGGAATAAGTTTCAGAATTTTCCTTCTGTGGCACGAACAGCTCCTACACAAAAACAAAGAGATATACCTACTGAAGATAATAGGGGTCAAGCTTTTTCTGGTATACCTAGTAGTGATTCAAGACATGTTGTCTCCCAGGAGGTTCCGAGTCCAGTTGCTACTGATGAGGACAATGATCTAAGTACTAGCATGAGTCCTAGTATACATACACAACCTAGGCCTACAACAGCAAGTTGTTCAGAGTCAGTTTCTATACATTGTAATACCCGAATTTCGTCCGGGTTCGAATATAAAATAAGGCATACGTAAATATAATTAAACGAATAAATAAGTGGATAATAACCAAAACTCAAAAAATATATATATTACATAAATAAAAAAATGAAAAAGAATAAAAAATAAATATGTAATAGATATATAATAAATATAAAATAAATAAATAAAATGAAAAAATATAAAATATAAAAAGGATAATTGTTGGGGATCGATTACCATCAAGTAGGAGTTCTAACCGGTTACAAAAGAGGTCTTATGGGGGAGTTCCATTCGGTTTTGGGGGACCCTGAATGAATAACAAAAAGATCATGGAAACTGGAGGGTGGGGGGCGGTTTTGTTTCTCTTTAGAAATGGATTGGTAAAGAATAAAAGTGGAATGATGCAACAATGATGAGTGGAATGATGCAACAATTATGAAGAGGATAATAAAAGCAATGATGAGGATCATAATGATAGTAATGATTATGATCATCATGGAGTAATGATAGAGAGAAGACAATCATGAAGTAATGATTGGAGATGAAAACAATGATTCAACAATAATGGATGCTACGATGGATGCTCATGATGACATAATGATGATGGTCATAATGAAAAAAAAAAGGCATTGCATTTTTCATGAAATTCAAAGTGTTGAGTGTGGGGGCTCAAATTCAAAGGATCTCAGTTTTGGATTGGAGAAGGTTGTTTCATCCATTATTAGTTTCCTTGTTCTTTCAAATTTCCAGCAACAAGGAAGGAAATCATGTCTCGGTTGAGCATCGGTCACGATCAAACAAGTGAAGCATGGAGAACTCAAATGTTATAAAGGTATGAACCATGTACTTTTTTATTTTAATTTTAGCCATCCATGAATTATAATTTAAGCTCTTATGTCTCTAATGAAATTTAATTTAGCCCTTCATCTTTTACTTAATGCTTTATTTATTTATTTATTTATTTTATTTAAGTGCATATTTTAAAAGTATATAATATTCTTGTTAGGGTAACACCTAATTTACACTTAGATATTAAATTAGAGCTTTTTTTAGGATTGGTCACTTTAATTAAATAATTAATTAAATAGGGAGATAATTTAGTAACGATGACGTTCTAATCTTATACCTTGGATACACTAAGTGGTCAGTATTATGAAATGACATTATGTTGGCCAAGAGAGTACTTCGGTATCGTATTCGGCGCGTCATCGAAATGTAGAAAATGATAAATAATTTAGAGTTAGAATTTAATAAAATTAATTAGGCAAAGATTAGTAGCACCAATAGTAATTATTAATTTTGTTCGGTGTCTAAATGGTAGTGTCCGTGCATTCGGATGTTATCATAATACACCCGGTGAAATTAATAATTTAATAGGATTTAAATATTTAAATTGATGGAGCCTTTTTAGGTTAGAACTTAAAATCGATAAGATAATAATCGGTCATGCATTTAAAATCTTTTGGGTCAAAATTTATATTTCTTTAAATACGAGTCAAGGTTTTCTATTATAGGATGTCTTATTCAAAGCTCGTATTTAAACGAAATGTATCTTTTTATCCAAAAGGATATTGTTATTCGAGTGATATTTATTTGCCAATGACGAATTAAATTAATATTATTATTCAAAATACCAAAATGCCACGTGTAATTAAAAGGTACCGATCTCGAGCGCTCGTAAGGGTCGTCCTTACGCGTAACCGACTCCCGAACCTAAAATGTTCTAAAAAGAATCTCTGGTTTGTTTTATGGTGTCTGGCTTACCAAAGTGGCCAGTGGCGACTCCAAATTAATTTTAAAATTCAAATAATATATGTTTTCAATAAAATTTGATTTTTCATAATTAAAAGCAATTAAATCGATTTTTATAAAATTCATTCGTCAGGCTATTTTTCACACACTTCGGTTTTAAAATGGTCTCGACATACATAATGAACAACAATGTGATCCTAGCAGTTCACATGAAATCATGGAGAGTGATGATGCAGCTAATTCTGTACCTGTGTTTCAATCAGGTGTTCCACTTATTAATACTCACCATATGATGACAAGGAGTAAGTGTGGTATATTTAAACCTAAAATATATGCACTCACATGTGATGATACAGTTGAGCCAGTCAGTATTCAGGAAGCTTTCAAGTCAGATAATTGGAGACAAGCAACTGAAGCTGAAATGCAGGCTTTAAGAAACAATCAGACCTGGTCATTTGAGGTTCTGCCAGAAGGTCGTTCAGTGGTGGGATGTAAGTGGATATTCAAGTTGAAAAAGAATGCAGATGGAACAATTCAGAGGTATAAGGCACGGTTGGTGGCTCGAGGTTTTTCCCAGATAGCTGGACAGGATTTCAAGGACACATTTAGTCCTATGGTGAAGTCTGCAACTTTGAATGTGATTCTATCTGTTGCAGTCACAAACAATTGGAGTTTGAGACAGGTTGATATAAATAATGCATTTCTTAATGGTGATCTAAGTGAGGATGTCTATATGCAACAACCACCTGGGTTTGAACAGCATTCCGCTTATGGTGCTCTTTTAGTTTGTAAGCTGAAGAAGGCTTTATATGGCCTTAAACAAGCTCCCAAGAATTGGCATGACAAGTTGAAGGAGTATCTGCTGCAATTTGGGTTTAAAGCATCAAGGGCTGATGTTTCATTGTTTGTCAAAACTAAAGAAGGGGTGAAGACTTATATGCTGGTATATGTAGATGACATAGTCATCACTGGACAGTCAGACAAAGAAATTGAAGAAGTGGTATCTCTTTTGCATGCAAAATTCTCCTTGAAAGACATGGGAGAGCTTCACTATTTTCTAAGAATTAAGGTAATCAGAAGTGACAAGGGGTTGTTGTTAAGTCAAAAGAAATACGTGCAGGAGTTACTGGATAGGAATGGAATGCAGAATGTGTCTCCAACCCCTACTCCAATGGTGGTCTCGTCTAAAGTAGTTGGTGATTCAAGTAAACTCCTCAACCCACAAGAGTATAGGAGTATTGTGGGCTCCCTTTTGTATGCATGTCATACGAGGCCTTACATAGCCTTTAGTGTTAATAAACTGGCACAGTATATGCATATGTCACATGAAATACACATGGTAGCTGCTAAACGTGTGCTAAGATACTTGGCAGGAACAATCCATTATGGCTTGGAGTTTAAGGCAACCACAGTTGGACCTAAGGTTATTGCTTTTGCTGATGCTGACTGGGGAGGGAATATTGAAGATCGTAGATCAGTTACGGGGTACTGTGTCTATGTAGGTGATCATCTTGTAGCTTGGCAGTCTAAGAAACAAAAGACAGTGTCCAGGTCTACCATGGAAGCCGAATATAGAAGTGTTGCAGATGCAACTTCAGAGGTACTTTGGATAGATGCTTTACTTACTGACTTAGGAGTTAAGTCACAGCAGTCTCCAGTGGTTTGGTGCGATAATACGAGTGTTGTAGCATTAAGTGCAAACCCTGTATATCATTCAAAGTCCAAACATGTGGATCTTGACGTCCATTTTGTTCGGGAGAAAGTTGCAGCTGGAAAAATTCAAGTAAACTATGTTCCAGCAGAGTATCAAGTAGTTGATGGTCTTACAAAACCATTGTTGAAACCTTATTTCGAGTTATGTCGAGCAAAGATCTGTGTACAGTCTGCAGAAGGGTTACGAATTTGAAAAATAAGAAAGGAGTAGAGAGAATGTTAAGCTATAAGTGTTAGCTCAGCTCATCATTCTCTGGAAGTTAGTATGTAGCTTCTGAAAATTAGTTTGTTAAGGTTCCAGAAGGTTAATCTGTAACAAACCTAATAAACTCTCTCCAGCTTGTATATAAACACATGTAATGCCTCATTGAAAATACACAAAAGTTTGTTGATTTGTTTTCATTCTAAAGTGAGTTCTTTACAAGGAGGAGCTAAAGCCTTTGAAACTTCCACAGCCGATACGCTCCATGAACGTGACAAGAACTCCATTGGTTCCAGCGGCGTCTTCGGAAGTATCCCCGGTCTCCATTGTTCTACAACGGTTTTCTCCATCGTTTTCTCAGCTTTGTTTTTGGTGAGAGAAATGAGTACTAAGCTGAGTTTTATATAGAGTGTGACAGTGACGAAGAGAATGACCTCACCTGATCGTGCCTTTTCTTCTCTACTGTGTCTGGGGATGTTAAAGTTGTAATCAGTGGATCTCAAATATTCATTTAAGTGTAATAAAAACATCTTTATATATATATATATATATTTTCAACAATTTATGTTTAAAAATCTGATTATTTTATTAAAAAAAAAAAGCATGAATAAATGAATATAAGCCTGCCTAGGACTAAGTTGGTCTTTCAAAAATTCGATCTTGGTCCAGTTATGAACAACAAAACTGTAAAGCCCGAATCCATAATTTCTTGGATCTGAAGTTTGTTCAAATCCAATTCCTAGATTCCCAAAAACAATCCACCAAAGAGCTGTATATGTAAACGGAGATTAGGGTTTTCAAATCTTTCCAGGTTTACCTGCGGTGCCGTTTCTCTTTGTAGCCAACCCAGCAGAGCTTCAACCATGGCCGTCGGGTATTCATTTCTTCATCTTCCACTCTTTTTCTCATCTGTTTCGGGACTCACTCTTTTAGTTTGTGATGCAGGAAGAACAAGAGGATTTCCAAAGGGAAGAAGGGAGGGAAGAAGAAGGCGTGAGTGTTTGTTTTATTTGATTTTCCAGCTTCAAACAACTTTGGGTATGTTTAGAATATGATTTTTTTGTTAAAGTTTTGATTTTTATTGCTGGGTTTTTGTTTTGGTTTAGAGCTGATCCATTTGCTAAGAAAGATTGGTATGATATCAAGGCGCCATCGGTTTTCACTTCCAGAAATGTTGGGAAGACTCTTGTTACTCGTACTCAGGGTACCAAGGTTTGTTGTTTTTGTTCTAAACTTTCATATCTGAATCTGGGTTTCATTTAGATTACATTGAACATCTAGATAAGTGATTGAATTCTTTGTTTTAGCTTTGTAGAATGATGATAATGAAGTTCAATGTTGTTTCTTCTGATCTTTATAAAAATGGAGAATTCTTGTTTTAGCTAGCCATGATTGTATTAAGTTCTTAATTGATTGAGGAAACCTTGTGTCCGGTATCGAGTTAATTTTGGTTGAAATTTCTTAGAGGAGGATGCAACAATTGCTGAGCTATGAGTTCTAGAATGAACCTTAATGCAAGGATTGATTTCCCCCCTATTCTTTCCGGTATTGCCTCCCCCTTAGTCGGCTTTGGTCGTTTTGCCACTTATGTAAATCTTGAGTTTTTTCTACTTATGATGTGGAAAATCCTTATGATATTGAGCTTTGCTTAATACATTTGTTTAACGTGCGGTTTCAGTTTGATCTCTACAGTTTTATGTGGCTTGAAATTTTGTATTTTGTTCGACAGATTGCTTCGGAAGGACTCAAACACCGTGTGTTCGAGATTTCACTGGCTGATCTTCAAGGAGGTGATGAGGATCATGCATACAGAAAGATTCGCTTGAGAGCCGAAGATGTTCAAGGGAAGAATGTTTTGACCAATTTTTGGGTATGGCAAATAAATAATCTTTATTCGCATCTTTGCTTCAATGTTGCTTGTCGTAATAATTTAACAAATATGCAGGGAATGAATTTTACAACTGACAAACTGAGGTCCTTGGTGCGGAAATGGCAAACATTGATCGAAGCGCACGTGGATGTGAAGACGACCGATAATTACACTTTGAGAATGTTCTGTATCGGATTCACTAAGAGACGCCCAAACCAGGTTAAAAGGACTTGCTATGCACAATCCAGCCAGATTAGACAGGTAATAATACTATGAAACCGTGTCAAAGCTTACACCTGAACTTGAATCAAGATCCCCCTATTTTGCTTTTATTTTTCAGATTCGCCGAAAGATGAGAGAGATCATGACTGCTCAGGCAACTTCATGTGATTTGAAGGAATTGGTGCAGAAGTTCATCCCCGAGATGATCGGAAAAGAAATCGAAAAGGCCACATCTAGCATCTATCCTTTGCAGAACGTGTTCATCCGAAAAGTAAAAATCTTGAAGGCTCCCAAGTTTGATCTTGGGAAGTTGATGGAGGTAAGTTTATCCAATTCTTCTGGTATATTTCCCATGATAAAGAATCAAACTTTCTCTGCATTGTGATTTGTATTAATATCCTTGTTCATGTCGTTTTCATTTAGGTTCACGGCGATTACTCGGAAGATGTCGGGGTCAAATTAGAGAGACCGGCCGATGAAACCATGGCTGAGCCTACCCCAGAAGTCATTGGTGCTTGAATTAAGATTTCATGAACTTATCTTTCTTTTTTGTTGTTGAGAACGTGAGTTGAATTTGTTTTTGATTGCCCTCCTTTTTAGTTCTTAATACTAAAACTTAATCTTTATTTATTCATTATGGTAATTATCCAAATTAAATATTTTGGTTTATTTTAATTTATAATATTTTACTATTCAATTTTTTTGAAAATTTTTTGATTCGGGTTTTTGAGTTTTTATAGAAGTTTAGTTTTAATTATTTATCATATTATAGTATAATTTTATTTCAAATCAAACTATTTTTTCATTATATAAGATATGTACGTATGCATTTCTTCATATTTTTATATATCAATATTTATATATATGTATATCATAAAAGATTGAGAAGTTCATTTCGAATTTAAAAATAAATTTTTTAATTACTAAAAATTTTGAATTATTCGAATTTTTATTTTATAACTTGAATTTTATTTGAATTTTTTCCAGTGTTGTTGAATTTATAAAGTTGAATTGAATCAAAACGAATCGAATATTTTTATTTTGAATTAAATTGAGTTAATTGATTTTTTTAGTTGAGTCGTGTTTTGTTGATTCCTAAAGGGAGCAACTGTTTTTATCTTCTCTGTATGCAATTAATTTATATTTTAAATAACTGGTATGGTTATTTAATTATATATATATTCATATTTTTTTAACTCTTTGGTAACACATATTATATTCGAATTTATTTTTCTTAATATAAACATTTCCTTTTTTATTAGAACCGCTGGATGAATTTAGTTTCTTTTATTTTTTTAATCCTTTACACCTCATCATAAAAGATGACGTGGCCAAGAACAACTTCAATGATTCAATTGTCACGCAAAGGCAAAGTGATCGAATCTAGAGAAATTATATTATGGGTCTGATTTATCACATCAAACATGATTCTATTCAATTATAATCATTCATTTTACTATTATTTTTGGAGTTATTTTTTTCTTCAACCAATAATATGTTATTTTAATAATATAATTTTCAAAAATTATATCAATGACATCGATTATTAACGGTGAAATGATTGATTTTTATTAGAGGAACTACGACTAACGTGACGAGCCGAGCCTATGATATTTTTCGAATCCATTATGTTTGAAGTCATTGACACGGCACCATGCATTCCTACCTGTTTTTAGCCATAGGTTTACCAGTAATGGTTCTTGCTTTCATTAATTAAAAAATATATAATTAAATTAATTTATATTTAATTAAATTCAATTATTTTAAAATTTAGCTTGATTCGATTAACTATAAAATAAAAAACTCACATATACTACAATAAATCCAAATCCAAAATATTTTCATTGGAAATGCTAAAGAATTTTAAAACGACTCGTTTCATTGATTGGTTCAACACTAACCCTTGAAAAAGGGTTGTGGAATTTGGTACACGAGGAAATGAAGAAAAAGGAACTTGGACGCTTTGATGGTTGTATTCATGGCACATATAGAATTTGGACGGGAAAATGCACTTTATACAAAACGCTTTTGTCATGTTTAATCCGAACTAGTCTGTGTTGCACGTCTAGTTTAATTGAACAAGTCTCTCGATAAATAATTTTACGTATATAAATATTCAAAATTAAAATCTGTTTAAGCGATACCAAAATATTTATTATACGGACCAACTTCCGTTAATTATGTTTTTTTAACCAAATATCTATACTCCTCGACTATACCTTAATTTTGTTCATTTATCCATTACTGGCTGTTAGGTTTTTCTTACACGGCAAGTGCCCTATGAACCAGAATACAAGATTTAGACTATTAGATTCATTGTAAAGGTCATGGGCAATGGCATAGATCTAGCTGTTGCCTGTTGGCATGCCTTTCTGTTCTCTTCATCTACACGCAATTCTCGTATTAAGAAAAAGCATGACGATAATTTTTTTAATCAATTACAGTAGTTATAATGGTATTTATTTTAAAATATATTTTTAATTATTAAATATTAATGGTTTAATTACTGTACTATAATATTGGTATTTAAACTTATAATATCTAAGAACAATAGCGATTACCTTAACAATTAAGGTAGGATAATTTGTATAAATACAATGATAAATTTAAAGCTTTAAAGATAAATTTATTGGACTAAAATTTCTAAATCAATAATGTTATTTTTTAAGCTGTATTAATTTAATTATTGTAAATTTTAAAGTAAATAATATTTTTTAAATTTAACCATTAAACTCTTGAATTTTATGTCCTTAACTAGTAGAATTATTAACTTTTGATAATGTCATAATTTAAATAATAATAATAATAATAATGAGTGGCGATTTTTTTAATATATTTGTATGATTATATAACAAATTTGTTTATATATTTTTAATTTTTTAATATTGTTTATACGTGTACGAATTTAAATATCGTAGAATATATATTATCATCTTTCTCACTAAAGTCATTCGTTAAATTCAGTATTACCATTTATATTATAAATGTATATGTATATGTGTACGTATACGTATATATTTCTAGTATAGTATAACCTTACAACTGTACAAGGGCTAAATTTGTAAATTACCAAAGAACTTTGAATCTATAAAATGGTCAGGTGTGTGTTCCAATACAGAGCTGAAACCTGACCACCTTTCCCTTCCTCTAATTGCCACAGCTACCTTTCTTTGCTATCTACCTGGAACATGGGATTGGAAGGCGTTGAACCGTCGGCGTTCATGGTAGGTTTCCTGGCAGGGTGCGGTGGGTATGCGGTGGTGGACGGTGGGTTCGCCACCGAGCTAGAACGCCATGGTCAAGACCTCAATGATCCACTATGGAGTGCAAAGTGTCTGATCTCGTCTCCTCAAGTGGTCCGAAGGGTAATCTCGTCTCTTCCAACCTCTTGAATTCAACATATATATATATTGATTTTCGGGAAATTTTTTGTAATTATTATCTTGAGATTAGAGTGGAAATTAATATTTTATTTGATATATTTATTATACTTTTACTAAATATGGAATTTTTAATAAATAATTATAATTAACTTTAGTTCTATAAATATTATAATTTAAATCTTTTGTCGTCATTTTGTTCCTAACATGGGACAGCATCATCACAGCACGTGCCTACAATATTATATATATTAAATTATAATTTTTATTTAATTATATAATTATTTATGGGTGAATATTTAATTGAGACAATTTATTTTTAAAATCAGTTAGATTGATAAATATTATTTTATAATTTAAATTTTATTTTTATCAAACAGAATCAAATTATTCAAATTTTTATTTAAATTTATTTCTAAATATTTATAATATTATGGTATTAATTATTTATTATTTAATATTTTTATAAACATATGATGTACATATTAATATATTTCTTTAAATACAATATACATATATTAGATAGAATTGAATGATTGACTTAAATTTAAAAATTAATTTAATAATTGTTAAAATTTTAAATTATATTTTTTTATAATTCAGATTTTATTTATAGACTCAAAATCAAATTTATGAATTTAAACTATTCAAATTTTTTCGTGTCCAATTAAATTAAAAATATTAATTATTTTTCTTCATCCTATAATTTACTAAAAATAATAGTTTCTGTCAATTCTAAATATAATTTAAAATGCATTTTTTTTAATTTTTTTAATATTAATATATTTTATAGTTAGTCTTAAAATATAATTTATTGATTAAATATTAATTTAGATCGGATAATCTGAATTATTGAAAATAAAATAGTAACCGCCTAATCTGGATTAGTTTATTAGACCAGACCTACCCATGAATAGATCTAAATCTAATTATTTAATTTATTAAGAGAGATTAGGTATTCTAATTTTAGTGATTAGGTTGTAATTTATGCAATTATATAAGATCTATAAATTTTAAAATCTTAAAATAGTAACCGCCTAATCTTACTAAGGACAGGGAGGAGCAATCCTCCCCACTTGGAAGATTTTTTTTTTTATTTTTTTAATTTTTTTTAAAAATTATTTTTTATGAATTTGACTCCTACTTCTAAACATTTATATTTTGTCCCCTCAACCCTAAATCCTGGCTTCGTCCCTACCTTAAAAATATTTAATAATTAAATTTTAAATCTAACCCTAATTTTCACATCTTAAACCCTGAAATCTACACCCTAAAAGTATAGTCTATCTATAATTCCCTAAACCTAATCATAATTCCTAACCTTGAATCCCAAACCTTAAACTCACTATTTTAAAATAGAACACTAAATGAGACACAATAAAGAGGTAGACGATTTTCACCGACTAAATCGAGTACAAATAATTTAATAAAAATAAACTAATTCAAACCCTTTGTATATTGACATGTTTGATGTAATATCATTTCAGGTTCACCTAGATTACCTTGAAGCAGGTGCCAATGTGATTCTAAGTGCATCATATCAGGCCACTATTCAGGGCTTTGAAGCCAAAGGTCTATCCACCGAAGAAGCTGAAACATTGATCAAGAGAAGCGTTGACATTGCCTGTGAGGCTCGCCAAATCTACCTCCAAAGATGTGCCAAAGCCTGTTGGGACTTCCTGGATGGTGGGAAAACTACACAACGTCCGGTTCTGGTTGCTGCTTCTGTGGGAAGCTATGGTGCTCATTTGGCTGATGGATCCGAGTATAGGTAAACAGTCAGGCTGTTATGATCGAATTGAGTTGAATCGGATTTTTTAACTTCGGAACATAATTCTACTCCCGTTGATTCATGTGTTACTTTTAACAGTGGCAACTATGGTGATTCAGTGACATTGGAAACATTGAAGGATTTCCATAGGAGAAGGGTGCAAATTCTAGCCAACTCCGGTGCAGATCTCATCGCCTTCGAAACAATCCCGAACAAGTTAGAAGCACAGGTATATATAGCAACGGACTCCATGCTCATACAGACAAAATCAAAACCATAAAACAATGATCCTAAACATTGAATTACGTTCTACTCAAATGCAGGCATACGCTGAGCTTCTTGTGGAGGAAAACATAAACATCCCGGCCTGGTTTTCATTCAATTCCAAAGATGGAATCAACGTAGTCAGTGGCGATTCCATCACTGAATGTGCGTACATTGCCAATTCATGTGACCGAGTCGTTGCCATAGGAATCAACTGCACCCCTCCAAGGTTCATCCATGGACTCATCCTCTCTATTAAAAAGGTAATCAAATTCTCATTTGGTGCGTGCAGATCAAGTCATCATATGATATGAAATGTTTCACATTATAGTACAATAATATTGTCATCTCAGGTGACAAATAAGCCAGTGGTCATATATCCCAATAGTGGGGAGACTTACAATGCAGAAACCAAGCAATGGGAGGTGAGCAACCTTTTCATTTTTGCTACACAATTTTGCCTCTCTAATGTTCTATTCGTGTTCGATCGCGTGAACAATCTCCGAACTTCGAGATAATGCAGAAATCAGAAGGGAAAACAGGCGAGGACTTTGCATCATATGTGGGGAAATGGAGAGATGCAGGGGCTTCTCTCTTTGGTGGTTGCTGCAGGACTACACCAAACACCATCAGGGCCATATCAAGGGTTCTGTTTGACAAAGCTAGACTTGATAACTAAACCAGATGTTTAGTAATGCATCAGGAATCTGCTAATGATGTACTCTGGGTTAAAAGAATAAAGGTTGCTTTCCTCGTAAAACCGAAAAAAACGAATGATGTTCATCGTAAAAGACCCAAATTCTAACAGCTTTATATATAAGATCTGTTTGTTTTCAAAGGGTTAAGATAAGTGGATACTACCTGGCTCAAATTATGTCACATTAAAGCATATGGACTATATCACTAAATAAAGAAAAGTACATGGACTAAAATCAAAATTTGACCATTAATTTTGCCTACCACACTTGAATAGATAAAAATAAACAAATCGACGGCTGCCCTTACTTCTTAGACACAAAAGTCCAACCAGGCGGCTACACAAAAGCACCCCACTTGCTTCTTCCTCCTCACTCAAAGGAAATCGGCTGAGGTTCCTAGTAAGTTCTTCAAGCTATCATCTTCTTCATTTATATATATACCAAAGCTAAATCGGCTTAATTTCATATCCAAAATTTGCATCTCATCAAATTCAAAGACCAACCCAGATTTTCTTACTAGAAACCAAACATGGAAGACTCCTCTTCTGTTCAATTGCATCAAAACAAACCCCAGGATGAATGCTCAAACCTGTCTCTTCGGCCATTAGATGTTTCAGACATAGATGCTTTCATGGTCTGGGCTACTGACGAGCAAGTGACACGCTTTTGCACATGGGAGCCTTACGCTAACAAAGAAGATGGCTTGAATTACATCAAGAACATTGTATTGCCTCACCCTTGGTTCCGAGCAATATGCGTCAACGACCAACCGATCGGGGCTATTTCGGTGACATCGAATTCAGGGAACGATAGGTGCAGGGGCGAGCTCGGGTATGTTCTGGCGTCTAAGTACTGGGGCAGAGGGATTGCGACGAGGGCTGTGGGAACGGTGGCTGAGACCATATTTGATGAATGGCCTCATTTGGATAGACTTGAAGCACTTGTTGATGTGGACAATTTGGGGTCTCAAAGGGTATTGGAGAAGGCAGGGTTCCAAAGGGAAGGTGTTTTGAGGAAGTATGTTGTTTTGAAGGGAAGGTCTCGAGATATGGTTATGTTTAGTCTTCTGTCTACGGATCATCGTCGAATATAATTTATGTTTATGAAATAAAATTTAAATGTTTTTATTTAAATGATTGTTTGTAACATTAGAGGGTTATGGCCTAGTTTATGAGTCAGTAGCGGATTCAAAAAATATTTGAGGTGTATTATTAGAATACATACAATTTTAAGATTTTATGATAGACATAATTCATAAATATTAAAAATTTAAGAATTAATTTTTAAAATTTTTAAAATTAAAGGTAAATATAAGAATTTCAAAAAATTCAGGATAAATCTGGGTCACCTTATATAATAACTACATCCGTCACTGCTCGAATATGGTATGAGTTTTCAGAGTGAAAGAGTAAAAATCCCATGTCTCCTTATCATGCCTTCTTTTATGCATCAAATTAAAAAAAATTTAAATAATTAAATTTTAAACCTTAAATCTTATCCCCTAAAAATACACCATATTCTTAATTATTTAAACTCTAATCATAATTTTAACTTTAAACCCTAACGCTAAACCTTTTAATTTAAAACGAAAAAGAGACATAAAAAAGAGGGCGATGATTTTCATCTAAGTTTAGGGTTTCTTATACGCTAAAGCCTAAAACTAAAAGTAAAAATTTTATGTCAAAAAATTATGAAGTAAAGGGCTAAAATGATTATTTTTAAAGATCTGGGGGCATCAAAGTCATTACGGAAAAAGGTACCAATCCAAGTAATCCGAATCTTCACCCGAAACCGGTCAGTCGCTTCCTCTTGCTTCGCCCTGAAATTCCAATAGAGAACGAAAAGCTCACAACTTCAGCAACGATCACTTCCAAAATCCAATTCAACAGCACAATTCTCCGTTGATCGGAATTTCCCTCCGCTTCCCCGAAAACCATAACCAATGGACCCTCTTTCCGCCCTCCGCGACTTCACAATCCGGGGTGAGCTCGACAAAATCGTCCGAGTCAACGACGAGTTCCGATTCGGGACCGAGTACTCCTTCCCTTGCTCCGCCGAGACCGCCTACCGTTCGAAGCAAGGCAATCTCTATAACCTCGAGACCCTGGTTTTCTACATCCAAAACCACCATCTCAAGCACACCGATTACATGCACAACTCTCTTGCCCTCCGCATCCCCGCCGTCACCTTCACTGACCGGAAACCCCTCCTGGATTACCTCACCGGGAAAGTTTTCACCTCCGATTCCATCGTTTGGAACCCACCCAAGTTCCCCGACGAGTTCCGACCCGACCCATCGGGGTTCGATCTGGACAGCGCCAAACCCAAAGGTAATAACACCAAAGATGTTGTTTTGGATGAAATAGGAGATACCCATTTTAGTGTTAAGGATAAAGAGATTGAAACTGTTGATTATATTGGAATAATTCGATCGATTGAGAAACCTTTGAAGGATAGAGAAGGGATTTTGGAATGTAAGAATAAGGATTTTTATAGTGTTCTTGTTGCTGCTACCAAAAGGGAAGAAGAAAGGCAGAGACTTGAGTCTCAGCAGAGGAAAGATGGGTTAGTTGCTAAAAGTAGGCTAATGGGTGCTGAAGAGGGGGGATTGGGGTTAAGTTATGGGGATGAAATGATGGGATATGATTCGAAACCGAAAATGCATTTGAAAGGTAGCAAACTTGGGGAAGGAGTGTCGATTATTTTAGTGCCTAGTGCTTTTCAGACTTTGATTACTATTTATAATGTGAAGGAGTTTTTGGAAGATGGTGTTTTTGTGCCTACCGATGTGAAGGTGAAGCAGATGAAAGGGGTGAGACCGGAGTGTGTTACGGTGCAGAAGAAGTTTAGTAGGGACAGAGATAGGGTCGTAACGGCCTATGAAGTTAGAGATAAGCCTTCTGCTTTGAAGTCGGAAGATTGGGATCGCGTGGTGGCGGTATTTGTGTTAGGGAAAGAGTGGCAGTTCAAGGATTGGCCTTTCAAGGATCATGTGGAGATTTTTAATAAGAGTAAGTCAGATTCTTCTAGCCTTAGCCGGATTGTTATTTGTGCTTTTATCATCTTAATGCTGGTCGTTTTAGCATGTTGTTTTCACTCTGCATATGATGAGTTTTTGTGCAGTTATGGAGCTCGAATACGTTATAGTTTTAGCATATTGTTTTCGCCCATCAAGATTTAAAGTTGCTTTCACATTCTTGATTAGCATAAATGCCCATTCTGGGTGGAAGTAGCCAATATATCTACTCTTGTTTCGTGCTGTTGATTACGATAAATGCTCATCTTGAATTTTATGCAGTTATTGGTTTTTTTATGCGGTTTGAAGACGACAGTGTAGAATCTTGCAAGATCGTGAAGCAATGGAATGTGAAGATTATATCGGTAATAGTTTCCCCCCTAGGCTGCTATACCATTCTCATCTTAGTTTCACAACTTCTGGTTGAACCTAGTAATTTCCCTCTGTCTAATCCTCTCCATTTATCGGTTTCTGTTTATCTCGATGTGCAGATTAGCAAGAATAAGAGACACCAAGATAGGGCTGCAGCACTGGAGGTCTGGGACAGACTAGAAGAATTTGTGCGGGGACGATCACATTCGTAAGCCAGGCAGCTTTCAGGTAACATTAACATGTACATGTCTGATGTTCATGTGCTATGATCTCCATTCTGGATGAATTTTGGATACTTTTTCCAAGAACATTCTTAAGTGTTTTATGACAACCGGCGGCGATAACTTTATATATTATTCTTGTGATGTATTGTAAATTAAGTTTCTGTTGTTTATGGGTAGCAGCTTTAACATTATGCTCCAAGCCTCTAATCTCCATTGAAGTTATTATATAAGCCTTGTAAGATGAGTAGTGTGGCCTGAGACTGAATAAGCTCTTCTGTCCGACTCCGATCCGTAGAATGCCTCGGTATTTTTACATAAATTCCGAAATCAGGTATCGAATATTCTGGGAAAATTTGCTGTTGAAGAAAATATGATTTCTAGTTTTCTTGTCATCAATCTCGTTCATGAATGATGTTGAATTTTGAAGCAACAGATCTTATATCAGCGTGGACAGTGGACACTGGACACTGGACTTCAATGAAATTTATATTATTGTTATTGTGAGTAAACTATACCGGTGGTCACCCAACTATCACCGTTTTCATTTTTGGTCCCTCAACTCAAATATTTGGACCAAATCTCAAATATTTTAAATGAAGATTAAATTTAGCCATTTATGTCGAATTAGGACTTAATTGTTAAAATATATATTTTTTGAGGATTAAAAATATTATTAAATTTTTAACGGTCGATGATTAAAACAAGAATGGGGGTAATTTTAATAAAAAATTAGTTGAGGGACCAAAATAAGAAAATGGTAATAGTTGGGTGACCTACCAGTGTAGTTTACCCTACATTGCTATTTTGAAGGGTAAGCTACATGTTCAAAACTGTGGGTTTAATTAATTTTTTATTATTATTTCTTGAAAAAAATATATTAATTATTGACCGAATATAATATTAGTAAAATTTCTATATATTTTACTCACCTACATACTAATCAAATATAAATTCAATAATGTAGTGATACTAATAGAAAAACTTTTATTATTAAGTAAATAAAATTTAAAGAATATTGGAATGTATTTCATAATTTTTTATTTATAATCTTATATTTCTTTTGGTTTAATTTTTATTTTAATAATTTTCACATTTTATAATTATTCAAATAACATTATTTTATATAAACAAATAAGATTATAAAATGAATTTGTACATTTAAAATAAACTTATAAGTTAAGAATAAAAAATGTACAAAAATAAAGATATAATACCAAAAAAAGTATCCCTAACATAATGTATAATTATTTTCCTCCTAATTTTTAAAATATATCTCAATTTTAATATTTTATTTTAAATTAAAATAATCTTTCAGTGGACTAAACCGTTAATCAACTAACAATGAATAATTTAAAATAACTTGTTATTTTATAAAGTTATTTAAAACTATTTATGATAAGTCGATTTTTAATGTATTAAAATAAAATATTGCACGAGCCCTTTAGTTCAAGTGACTAAAGGAACGGTTGTTGTTCCTAGAGGTCACGGGTCCGAACACCAGCGATGCCAACAGAGTGATTGAGCGATCAATATCAAATGATAAAGATTATATTCTAAAACAGATACCGCTACGATCACCGTTAACTAATTCAAAATAAAATAAAAAATAAAATGTTAACAGTTAAATAACCACCCCAAAGGACAAAATCTTAATTTGAAAAAATTATACAGTGAATCTTATTCACCACGTTATCCATGGACCATGAATGACGTAGTAAACAAGGTTCACCGTATAATCTCTCCTTAATTTGACCAAATTCATAATTATTAAAAAAATTTAACTTTGACCCAATTCAAATCTGAACATATTTTTTTGCCGACAAACAATGTCCCAAAACACTTTGGCGAGTTTGCCGATAAGCCTTTCATTCCTTCCAAAAATTACTACATTACAAACCTGATCTCGGACACAGATGGTCTGTTCTAGTTCAACCCTTTTCATTCCAAAATCACTACAAAATAATACAATATCTCATCTCCCCTACAGAAACCACACCCCCTCTACCCTACAATCATCAACATCGTCCATATAAACCAACCCCATGTACCCTAAAATCCATCAAATGGCATCATGGAAGAGAGTCATCGAGCCGAGTCTCGCGATGGCGATGGTAACGATAACCGTGTTATGTGCTCAAACCGTGGCCGAATCGGACTGCAACGGTGTGCTAATGACGTTGGCTCCATGTCTTGATTTTGTGAGCGGGAACTCCTCGACCCCAACGGTTACTTGCTGCACGAAATTAAGCAATGTAGTCAGCTCACATCCGAGTTGCCTTTGTACGGTGATCAATGGGGGCGGGCCACCGGGAGTGCCGAAGATAAACCAGACGCAAGCAATAGCACTATCCAAACATTGCAATGTGACAGCTCCTACCGAGTGCAAAAGTAAAAAAACAAAGGACCCATATGTTCATTTTCATTAAATTTAGGGATAACTATATATTCGATACCTTATCTTTATCCGTTTTTTTAATACCTTACTTATTTTTTGATAAAATAGTATCTACCATTACATTTTGTTTCTATTTTGGTACCCGCCCTTTAAGAATCAACGACAAATTGACTAGAAAAGGAAAAATCATACATGAAAAGTTGTTACATCATTCTCCTAGTCAGTATGTCACATGTGTTTTTCTCTGTTCGAGTCAGTATGTTGTTGATTTTTTAACAGTAAGGTACCACAATAGTACCAAAAAAATAGATAGGGTACCAAAATAAAATATGGGTAAAAGTGGGGTACTAAATATACAATTATCCCTTAAATTTATACTGTTCGTTTTCGTACTGATTATAGTATTATGATTTTTCGATAGACACTGCCGGAGGACCTGCAGCCACTTCAGCACCATCTCCTCCTCTTCCTTCTGGTTCTGCTGCAAACAAATCAAATGATACCCCACCCGCCAAACCACCAACATCAGGTGCAAGTATTGTCCAATGATAACATATATACTATTTTCTAAATAATATATTATCAGACACACGATATAAATACGATACGATATAAATTATAATACGATATCGATATAACTAGAAGAAAAAGAGAAGGAAAGAATACCCTTTTTGTGTGCATGAACATGTCCAAACATATTCGAATTTATTCATGTTTTGATCATATTTAATCTTATTTGAGTATAAAATCATAGAGTAAGTTAATCTGAATCGAATTAATTCGAGTTTTAAAATCTTGATTCGAATGTTTGCAGGAGGATCCAAAATACAAGCTACTGAGGGTGGTGTTATCTTCAAAACTCTTCTTCAGTTCATCCTTTTGTTGCTGCCCATAGGTCTTTATTCTTTGACATGGACCACCATTTTGTAAGGTTCCTATTGTCATATGGGACATGCCTCTATTTAATGGAGGATATCTCTATGTTATTGAAAATATATAAATATTATTGAAATATTTATTTTAGCATTTCCATATCTTAAATATTTAGATTGGGTTTCTAACAGAACACAATAACAAACTAAATGGTAAATTCCGTCGTGAGCAGGGACGAAGTCAGAACTCGAGGCTGATAGATAAAATATAAATGATTAAAAAATGATGATAAATTCATAAATAAATTAATTTTTTTAAAAATATCTTTATTTAGCTTCGTCCCTGATCACGAGTCTTTATAATCTATACTTTAATCACGTAAATTTAAAAACTTAATATACCTTTACTCCTCCTCATATTTGATCATAGCTTCGTCTCTATTGTCATGTTAATGATTATGGCTTTATTATGTTTTATATATTTTTCAAAGTCAGGCCTTGTTCCCTAAGACATGTGCCATGTCCTATCATGAACGGTGACACTGAGTTATCTTATGTCGCAAGCAATGAACAAGAGTAGATGTCATTTTCAGACAGAACCCAAAAGATATGAAGCAACCAAGAAAACACCATTTCTACAATACACAACCAAATCTTCTGAACAGATCAAAGATCAAAATCATATCATATTCAACAACTAATCACAAGTGTACAGAACTCTCTGCAGGTATATATATATATATATGTATATGTATATATTGTATGTATCCTCAACCATATGGACAGGGAAACTAAGTAACAAATTAAGAATACCTTATAATCTATACTAACAAGGAAGATTCTCAGTGTGATAAGAAGATCCAACTATATGATGTAGCCACAAGAAGGAAGATGAACAACGAGACTGACAATTCGGCGATGCTTCCATCCGATGTGCCATCCTCCTGTGCTGATGGTACACTTTTCGATCCATCTCCTGCATCCATTGTTAATGTTTTGAGCATGCAGGGGAGTAATTCGGTGATAAAAGTAAAACAAGGAATCAACGAGATGATAACTAGTACTACTATTTATACCTTTCGGTATAGTGCTCCCAGATTCCGGTGATCCTACCGGAGAGTCTGCTGGTGCCGGAGAAACAGCTGATAACATGCAGGCAATGTTTTGATCAGAATTATTAATCTTGTGTTGGTATAATGAAATGTTTGCATTCATATCCTTACCATTACAGCTGCTGATGGGCGGAGTCTGAATACTGCACAATCCAGGTAAGGCCAAAGCTTGAGTCTGGTTGATGGCGATCCCAAATGACGAAACACCACCGTTGAGGATCAGACACAAGCATTGTGGCGAGGAACGTACGATGTTAGCGAGCTGCATGCAACATTGTTGAGACGGGGTCGATGAGGTCCCGGTGATGTAATTCAAACAGGGCGACAGGCTGATCAATACATTAGTGCAATCCGACTGAGCTGTCACCCCTGCACAGAGCATACCTATTAGAAGCATAACAAGATATGCCGCCGACATCTTCCGGTTCGCCGTTACTTCTCTCGATAAACGGTATTATCTGAGAATTCCTGCAGATTATGAGACTTTATAGGGGGAGATTATACAATGATGGCAGGTGTAGGTGACCAAGAGGTGTACATCTCTGAACTGTTCAATGGTGGAAGATTTTATGTGGGCGACCAACCTATACATACATACATACATACATACATACATACATACATACATACATACATACATACATATACATATATACATATATATATAAAGGTTCATATATTCAACTATGAAGAAAGCATAACGTGTGTCTGACTCTGGGAATTTTAGGTTTTAAGAATATCTGGTGATCTGGTCTAGAAAGAACATTCTTTGCAATGTGAAAAAGAGACAATACGAAGGCATTTGCTTGGTTGCTTCACTTTTGGTGTTCTTCGTGAAAATGATACCTACTCTTGTTTATTGCTTGGAACCTAAGAAAACACCCAGTCCCCAGGGATGATTTAGACAGGGATGAGTAAAAAAATCGACCGAATGAAAATTAATTTGAATGGAAATTATATATAAAATATTTTTATTAAAAATTTTATTTATTAAAATTAAATATATAATACAGTTAATTTAAATTAATCATGATAAAACCTTAAAAACGAGCATCAACTGAAAGGTGTCGCAGAAGTCAAATTCATCTCGTAAATCACAATTTTAGCTTGGTTGTTTATTAAAATTAACACGATTTAAGATTGATTAATTATTTTTATTTTTAAAAATTAATTAATCACTTAACTGAAATTAAAGTCAGTGAGCCTAATAAAAATTAGAGCTTCAAATATTAAAACATAAAGCATATGGACAATTATTTTGTACAAAAGTTTTTTTTTTATACAATAATGTTTAATTACAAGTTAAAATTTAAATTTTAATCTTAAACTCATAAATACTGAACCCTAAATTTTAATTATAAATTATATACTTTATATTTTAAATCTTAACGTATAAACTTTAAATTAAAAATCTTAAATTTCTAAATTAAGTCACTCATAAAAATTAAAATATAACAATTAATTATTTAACAATTTAATTAATTAAAATTTTTATATAACAATTATACTGGTTAACGGTTTAATACGCACACCCCTACCTCTATCGTTGGGGTCCGATTGTAAAACTTACTCAAATTTAATGGAAGTTGGAGGTTAGTTTCTAAATCAGACAAATAGAAAGAGATAATCCATAGAATTAAAAACAAAGGGGCTAAAGTTGCAAATGTCAAAAAGTATAGGGGTTGAATGCAGAATTAGACCTTAATATAATAATAATTAACTTATTATAACATTTACGTGCTAACATAAACCAGTGCAAATAAACATCCAAACCATTAAAAATTGAGTTCAAGAATGAACAAGAAGTTTTAACATAAACAACTAAATTAACTATAAATTGATGTCACTTGAGACATGAAATGGAAGTAATTGCTTCAAGAATAGAGGGTTAGGTAGAATTAACTTGTAATTAATAATTTTCGTAATTTTTTTCAGTCTCTTCGGTCCATCTATAATTATAATTAAATACGTAATAGAACTGAAAAATAATATAGATACCTAACTCAAACAAAGAATACAATTTACGAGCTTATTTTTTTAATTAAACATTAATTTTATTGCTAATCTCACTTCATGCAAAAGACCATAGGAACTTTTGAATTTTTTTGATAAATTATATGTCTATTTTATGGTTATTCAGGTTTGAGATTCGTGTCTCTCCTTACTAATAATGTTTTTTTTAAAGTTCAAGCAGGGACGGAACCAAGATTTGGGGTTACAGGAAAAAATAAATGTTTAGAAGTAGGAGACAAATTCATAAAAAAAACAATTTATTTTAAATAGGACAAAAGTGAAAAAAAATTCTTCGGGGGTGAGGGGTGATTGCCCCATCCCACCCCTTAATAGCTTCGTCCCTGAGTTCAATCTCAAATCCTTTTATTTTTTGGGAGAGTAAGGTGCCTTATCATTGCACCCGATATTTGTTGATAGGAGCTTTTCACTTCATAAGCTTAAAATTGATAAAGATTTTTACATTTTATAAGGTTTTAGGTCAACATGACTTTATATTACACTAACGTGGCTAAACAAATCTCCTTTGCTTCACTCAAATTTAAATCTAGTTAAAGGTAGTTGAGCTTCAAAACCAACTTCAATTCCACCTTTTTCTTTCCCTCCACATCTCTTGTACCTATAAATCCACACTCCTCTTTGCTTTACAATCATCAAAATCCATTGTTCAACATCAATTCCTTAACAATGGAGCTCTTCAAGACAGCTTGTCACCTTGTCCTAGCTCTTGTCTTAGCTTGGACCGCGTTGTCGGTGCATGTTTACGGACAGAGTATTAACACACCGTGCAATCCGTCGATACTCAGTATCGGATTCACTCCTTGTATGAACTTTCTTACCAATAGTAGTGCAAGTGGTACTTTGCCGACTTCGAATTGTTGCGATTCTCTTAAGAATCTCACTTCCGGTGGCATGGACTGTTTGTGTCTGCTTGTCACCGGAAGTGTTCCATTCCGTTTACCGATCAATAGAACGTTGGTCATCGCTCTTCCACGAGCTTGTAACATGCCCGGTGTTCCGGTTCAATGCAGAGGTGAGATATATATACATTGAAGATCATATTTTACTTTGTTTTGAGTCATGAAAATGCTCAGTTGAGAGTTTTTCTTGTTTTGCAGCCCCTGCTGGTGTGCCTATTCCTGCTCCAGGTATGGTTAGACTAACATATCTTGTAAAAGTCAAATTATAATTTTGGGTCTTATAGTGTGCTCAAAATTTGGATTTAGTCCTTGTACTTCAATTTAATCTAATTTTGTCCCTTTTCCCAAAAAGCTTTAATTTCGTCCTTCCATGGACCTGAGTTTTTTTTAGTAATTCTTAATTCGATCTCATAGTAATATATGTTCACTTTTCACTTTTAACAGACTCATATATATGTATAAAGATGGTACGGTTCGGCTAGAGTCGAATTTTTGGTCCATACATATGCGACCCAAACTTTAATACCTTTTACCCATCGCCTAACCCAACCCAAATTTAGAGTAAAAAAATCTGACTCGATTTAAGTTTTAAGCTTCAAAACCGACCCAAGATGACAGGATTTGAGCTATTAATTTTTTAAATTTTAACAACTTGATTGTAAAAAAAATAATTTTAGTGACCTAATTATATAAAATATATATAAAAAGAAATCGTTATTGCAAATAACCTTAAAAATATATATAAAAAATTATAGTATTAATCTCAGATCGGTCAAATTAGATTTTTTTCGTCCTAAACTCAAACCCAAACTTAACTCGAAATCATTCTTAAAAAAATTCAACTCGACTCGACCCAAGTTTTCAATTAAAAATTTTGATCTAATCAGATCGGTTCGGATTGGATCCGTCTGATTTGGATATAATTATTTATAAATTTTAGTTTTCATTGGTTCTAATTATTTAAATTATTCATTTGCAGGTCCAATCTCTCTTGCTCCCACTCTTTCTCCAGGAGCTTCACCACCTTTAAGCCCAGCAGGTTCCATTGTCCCCGAACCAACAGCATCCGCTGAATCACCTGAATCCGACACCACGCCGGCGTTAACTCCACCATCCTCGACAACTGGATCCGGATCCCCAACCACCACGACAGGGAGCGGCCCTGTCCTTAACCCCTCATCCTCATCTTCCGGTGTTTGTTTCAGTTTTCTACCCTCACTTGTGGTGTTGACATTAGGAATTGTTGTTTTGAAGTACTAGTAGAAGCCAATATATGTATTTATGGATTGTTTGATAAGTATATTCTTTTAATGGTCTGAAAAGATTTTTCGGACCATAGATGAGGTGGTGGTTTATAAATAAACAGATAGTTTTGGGTATTTATTTGGGAAAATTTAAAAATTTAAAATTAATTTTAAAGATTTAAAGAGTTTGAGGAATAATCGAGGATATAGGTTAAAAACTATAATAAAAAAAATCATCATTTTTTTTGACGTGAATCTTCTTTTTCTTTCTCATTTAATCGAATAAATTAAATAGATTATAAATATGTTGTTATCTCTTTTTTAACGTGATTCAAAGAAAAAGAAAATCTCGTTAAAAAGAAAATAACGAAATCCTTTTTTTAATCTAAAAATTAATTTATTTTTATTATTTTTTAACATCTCTATAATATTAAAAATGAACTTAAACTTTTATATTTCTCGAAATTAACCATTTATTTGGGTAATGAAATTAAAAAAAATAATTTTTTATTGGATTTTTTAATTGTTAATTAATTATAAGATGAATTTATCACATATATTGAATAATATTCCTCGAAATTAACCATTTATTTGAGTAATAAAATTAAAAAAATATTTTTTTATTGGATTTTTTAATTATTAATTAATTATAAGATGAATTTATCACGTATATTGAATAATATTCCTCGAAATTAACCATTTATTTGAGTAATAAAATTAAAAAAAAATATTTTTTTATTGGATTTTTTAATTGTTAATTAATTATAAGATGAATTTATCACGTATATTGAATAATATTCGATCATTAACCTTAAACAAGGTTAAATAAATTATTATTTTTAAATTTTTAATATTTATTAACTAATTTAATAATATTTTAATTATATTTAATAATATAAATATTTAACAATATTCGACCAAGTGATATTGTACGATAAACAGAAAGATAACATCAACTTATTATTAATCAACCCATCACATAAAACGAAGGACAATATCCATACTACTGGGCTGCCCTTGAGGTGGTCTCAACAGTCTCACCGGAACCACCCGACGAAACAATGTCGATGACCTTAGATTGCCTTCTGGACTCATCGGAAAACTTCGGCACGGTGATCCTCAAAACCCCATCTTCCAAATGAGCCTTAATATGATCCAAGTCTGCATTCCCAGGCAACCTGAACTGCCGCCAGAATTTCCCGTTCGTCCTCTCCGCTCTGTGCCATTTCTCTCCTTCCACCTCCTGATCTTCTTTTCTCTCACCGCTGATCCTCAGCACCCGGTTTTCCTCAACCTCGATCTTCACGTCTTCCTTCTTCATCCCGGGGATGTCTAGGGCGATGATGTGGAACCTCGGGGTTTCTTTCCAGTCTGCACGAGCCAATGCCAATGCCACCGACTCCGTGGTTTTCGGGACGGTGAGCGGCGTATGTTCGAGGATTCTGAATGGGTCTTCGGGGATCAACATGTCAAATACTGACCTTGTGTATGGCATCAGACCATCCACTTGGCTTGCCATTACGGTTGCTGCTGCCACTAAGAAGATGAAGGCTCCGGCGAGGTTCTTGACGGCCATTTTTGGTTATGGAGTTTAGCAACTTTAACGAGATTGCTAAATTGTTTAAGAAAACTGGGAGCTTTGCTTAGCTTTGTCTGTGATTTCTGACTGTGCAGTGATGATGATGATGATATATTTATACTGGTTGAAGTGATTTCTCCAGATTCTTCTTGTTTGTTTTGAGAATTTTCTAGGAGAAAACTGAAGAATCCTGATCTTATCTGGAAGAACGACACGTGTTGCTTTGGTCGACTGCAATTATTATAGGGTAGGTTCAATAATTACTTTTGTTACTTTTATTCGATCTAGATTATTCCATTATAGAGAAATTTTGTAGAGATGAGTATGGTTGGGTTAGTATACAGGGTTTAGTAAAAATTCGATTCGAATATAAATGTTTAAATTTAATTTAGATTTGATTTGAATATATTTTTAAAAGAATTAATCTGACTCAACTAAAAAATAAATATTTTAAACTCAACTCTGATCAGACTCGTCTTATAAAAAAATTAGAGACTTAATGGTAAAAAAATGATTTTAGGGAATTTAATTATAAAAACTATAATTTAAAGATTAAATTATAAATAAAAAATTAATTTTAAGGATCAAATTATAAAAAATAAAGATAGAAGAGTATTATTATAAATATTCTTAAAGAATTTAAAGAAAAATATATCCTAAACCCGATCCGACCTCTACCTTAATAAAATTCATTTTCACCCACTTGAATTTAATTTTTTTATTAAAAATTCAACCCAATCGATTCAGGTCGTATCGGACCCAACAAGATCATATAAAATATACATCTCTAAAAATTTTAGGATATTTATTAGATAAATTTAAAAAATTCACACTAAATTTTATTCTTATTTTTATTTTAGTTATTAATTTTAAAAATATAAATTTATCCTCAATTTTTCATTAGAGTGAAAATTTTGAATGATTATAAATTTTGTTATTTGCACATTAAATCAAACATTTAAAGGATTATGTTATCAGTTAGATATATTGACCTAAATTATTTTTTATTAAATCTGTTTTTTTATTATCTCTTAAAGATAATTTTTTTTACAGTTTTATTAAGTGTTACGTTAATATCAAATTTATCATTCTTTGACATCTTTTTTAACCACTTAAAGCACTAATATATTTATTTCAATACCCTTTTTACTGTATCAGTTTAATTTTTTTGCAACATCTCTTCAAAACTCAGCTTAAAAATTAAAAATTCACATAACCTCAAATTATTTTATTCTACATTTTTTTCGATCAATGAAAAATCATGATATATGACTCGTCAAGAAATTAAATAAAATATAAAATAAGTTTTTTTTCTTAAAAATGGAGATATTTGATAATTTTTAAAAGAAAGATGACTTAGTTATAATGTTGTTAAGTGTTAATGACAAAATTATTAAAATAAGAGTAATTTAAAATTTTAATGATTAAATTAAAAAAAATTAAACTTTAATAATTAAAATACGAATGAGAATAAATTTTGATGATAAAATATATAATTGACTCATATATATATATATTGAACCTATGATATAATAATTTATTTTTACACGTAATTAGAACTATTAAGATCTTAATTAAGATTATTTTTATATTAAATAAAGATATAATTATATTTTAAAGTAAATCGACATCTTCCACTAAACTTAGATGGAAACGCACAGGAATTCAATAACACCCAATGTCAGGATCTTTCACGTACCCGCAAATGTTTCTTTATAACTAGTTTTGGCTGCCGAGACACAGTGTTTACGATCGGTACAAGCAAATTAAACATCCATATCAGAACATCACGTCCACGGACCACGATAAAAATCTTCAGGCTGAAGCAACTGCGGTGTCCTTGACTGATTCACGCCACGCATACTCTCTAGCTCCGTCTTTGTCGACGATCTTGATCATAAAGTTTGGTGGTGCCACAACCAGTCTTGATCTGATCTCCATTATGCATTTATCGACTAAATCGATGGCTTCTTCCACAGTCATGCCACCGTGGAAGTGCCTGTCCATCATGGCGAGAGAGAAGTAGGATCCATAACCAAATGCTCCCTTATCAACCTTATGGAGTGTAGCGATGTAGTCAATGTAATACAGTGACGGGCCAGTCTCTTTGTCATAGCCAGCAAGAAGGATGTTCACAAAGTATGGATTCTGGAAAACATGTCATTGTCACAAGAAGAAGCAGGAGAGAAATATGACCAATTCAGCATTATCATGGCACACAGTACAGAATGAAAAAACCTTTCTCCTACATGGATGAATATACATATCACCAGTGTGTCAAAAGCACTTAAAAACAACGTGAATGAAGTTATCTACATTCATTTCTGAAAACTTCTAATGAGATGACATTATTTGACACATTGACAGTGCATCAATTATGAACTTTAAAAATACTCACTGCGAAAAGAAAGAACTTATTTAAAAACTAGATTCACATGATTTCAGGGCCATAAAGACTATTTGAGTTGAATTATTGAACACCAATATGCAGAAGCTAACCAGATAAAGAAGAAACAGAGACATAAAAAAGAATGAAATATTATAGGTCATTACTGGAACACCAAAAAGATATAAATTAATTTCACAGTATACTTAAAAATTCCTGGACTGTTCAAACCTGATCTTCCACTAAAAAACAAGGATCAATGCCATAAAACTTCGAAAGGTGTTCTATCACAAACTATATCCTACTTAATTGAAGAAAGGTAAGATAAGGTTATGGATTCATGCAATAAAAGTATCAACTCTACTTTGAATCATATATCAACACTACATGGTATTATAACTATCTAGTTCAAAAAAATCTAGGTAAAAATAACACAAGATATTCTAGCCTTGTTTAGCATATTTGCTTGAAGCGAATGTTCTAAGTACCAAGTCCCAATGGACACTCTTCACATATACCAGATCTAATTGTTTTATTTCCACTGAAAGAATATATTTACAAGAATCTCATTCAATAACATATGGAATAGGAAGCCATACCATTTTATGAGCCTAGTATAGTAGTATGTCACACAATACTTCCAAAGATAACAGTTAAATAGTCAAATAAAACCTGAGGTAATTGAATCCATATCCAGCAAACTCAAGCATCAAAAACAAATGCAGTGGTCAAAACTAGTTTGCTTAGCTAAGCAAAGAATGAGGTTTCCATGCAAGTTCAGCCTTCCTTATAGCTAAGCTAGGCACTTCATCTAAATCATCCAATCACAGAAAGTAGCTACTATTACCTAGGGATCTCCTAAAATTTGGCTATAACTAGATATTCAGCTCTAAGTAAAAAACATGACAATTAGAGCTTAGCAGTCATTAACAACGCTGCATCTCAAGTTCAATTTGTCATGAAGTAAACAGGGAAAGAAGCATTGTAAAGATTTATAGTACACAATGATTGCCACAATTCTAGAAGCCAAAAATCTCCAAATCATCAAACCCTTTCTACCAATTTCAACTAAACAAAGGTCAACAAAAGTTTAAATTAGTCACAATTACAACGCTATTAAAACCCTAATTACAAGTCCGAAGATTTGATACCTTCCTTAGGGCAGTGGCAAGCTCACCGCGAGTGAAATTAGCGGCTGCGGCAGTTGTCAAAGGAATACCGTTCCGGAACTGATACAGAGCCACGTTTTTCTGTATGTACTCCGTGAACTGCACTCTGTTAAGGAGAAAAAGGAAGTTATATTATTTTGTTCTTTGAAATTTACTCTGACGAATAAAATGTACCTAGATTTACACGGAGTAAACCATAAACGAAATATAAAAATGAGAGAGAGGGGAAACCTGTCGCCGGATTCACCGCTGGCGGCGATGAGTTTGTGAGAATCGAGGATCATGATCTTGTCCTCGTTAGATTTGTGGACGAGGATGCTGTGAACCGCCGATGTGTCCGCCGCAACGACGGCGAAATCGTTGCCTACTAAACCCAACACGCACTCCATTTTCACTTCGATCTGTTAATTTTTTTTAGGTTATTTGGAGTTTCCGTTTTCCTCCCTCTTTCAGAGTTTTGGTTTCGTCTGTATTTAATGGATCTGTCTTGAGGAAGAAGTCGCTCACGGAGTGGCAAAATAAAGGGCCCAAAAGCCCATAACCGGACGAAGGCCCAAATAAAACGTTCAAGTGTAATAGGAGAAAATGTTAGTGTTAGCCTGTTGGCGAATAAAATTTGATTCGATTCAAAAGTTGATTTTTTATATAACTTAATTAAAAATTGATCTAATATATTTCATATTATAATTTTATAAATTTTATTTATCACATAAAAATTAATTTTTGAAAGTGGACTCGCAGAAGGCGTTTAATTCTGTTAGTTGGGAGTTTATCTTGAATTTGTTAGAGGCAATGGGGTTGCTTGAGAAATTTCGGGGTGGATTAGAGTTTGTTTTACTGGAAGTAGATTTTCAATCTCTTTGAATGAGAATTTAGTAGGTTTTTTCAAGGGGCAAAGAGGAGTTAGGCAAGGGACCCACTCCCCTTATCTCTTTGCGATTGTGATGATGCATTATCTAATTTGTGGGATAAAACAGCTGAAATGGGGATTTTTTAGTATCATCCTAAGTGCAAACAAGTAAACCTTACTCACCTCTGTTTTGCTGATGGCCTATTAATATTTTGCAAAGGAAATATGCATTCTTTAATGGGTATACAAAGTGTTTTAGAGAAGTTTTATGAGATGGCTAGGTTGAAGTTAAATGTGTCAAAATTCAAGCTCTTTATAGCTGGAATCTCTTTGGAGGAGCAGAATAGGATGAGGGATGATATTGGATTTAAGATTGGATCTTTCCCTATGCGATACTTAGGAGTTCCTCTAGTAACGAGAAGATTGTATGAGAAGGATTGTCTGATGCTAATTGAGAAGATCAAAGCTAAGCTGGGGAATTGGTCAAAATTAAATTTGAGTTATGCTGGAAGAATACAGTTGATTCAAGCTGTGCTATATAGTTTAACTAACTACTGGTGTAGGCAGTTAATACTTCCTAAAGGAGTCATTGAAATGACTGAACAGTTGTGTTTGCAATTCTTTTGGAGGGGTCGGGATAGTACTGGATATGGTGCAAGAGTTAGTTGGAAGCATGTTTGTGGTCCCAAGAATGAAGGGGGACTAGGGCTCAAGGATGTGAAGACTTGAAACCAGGTATGTCTAGTCCTATTGTTGAAGAAATTATTGACTAGTGAGGGCTCTTTGTGGGTGGCTTGGATGCATAAGTATGTTATTAAAGAGGAAGACATTTGGAGTTTGGGTTTGAAGCAAAGCCATAGTTGGTATCTAAGAAAAATTCTACGGCAAAGGGACACGTTGCAAAGCCTGTTGAGGAGGGGGCATAACAAATGGATCATGGGTACAATATGAAATGCGATTCGTGAATCACAGGACATAGTTCAGTGGCATAATTTGGTGTGGTTTAGCCTTCATGTCCCAAAGCATGCTTTTATTCTTTAGATGAGAATGCTTAATCGGTTGCCAACAAAAGATAGGCTTTGAAGAATGGGGCTTAAGATTAAGGAATGTTGTGTGCTATATGGAAGTACACATGAAATCAGGGATCATCTCTTTGCAGGTTGTAGTTATTCGCGGGCTATATGATCTGCTATGTTGGATTTGTGTGGACTGTGCAGGGGTATGTTTGATTGGGATGTGGAGGTACAGTGGCTGAGTGTAAAATTGAAAGGAAAATCCTTGCTGGTTTATGTTTTGAAGGTTGCATGGAGTGCCTATGTACTTCATTTTGGAAGAGAGGAATAGAAGATTGTTTAGACGTTCTTTTAGGCCTGCTGATAGTATTCTAGATTTTGTAAAAGAGGTTATTCGTATTCAATCTCGAAATAGAATTATAAATTTTGATGATGTAAATAAAAACATGTGTATATCTTGGGGAATTCTTTAAGGATGGATGTCTAAGTATACTATAGGAGTTGTTCTTTTGTCTTGGATAATAAATCACACTTATCCAAAAAAAATTTTAAAGTTTGAATAACTCAATTTTTGTATAAATTAATGGATTAATTTTTAGTCTTGAGTCAAGTATTTCAAATCTATATGATATGTATATATCGCATATAAAAATTAAATATAAATATATATAAAAAAATATTTAAATTAGAATTAATTATTACTAAAGGTGTATTTATCGGTAGGTATTATATATTTTGAGAGTAAAAATTTTCTGTCTCTTGAGTCATGCCTCTTTTTATACATCCTGTTAAAAAAAATTAAAAAATTAAATTTTAAATCTTAAACTTAATTTTTCATATCTAAAATTTAAACTCTATCCCTTAAAAAATACATCGTACACCTAATTTTTTAAACTCTAATCATAATCTCTAATATTAAACCTAAACTCAAAATCATAAATTCACTAATTCTAAATAAAAATATAAATAAATTATAATTAGAAAGTAGACGATTTACGTCCATTTTGGTCTCTTTTCTGGATGTGTAATAACTGTAGTCAATCAACCCTCTTGGTTGAGCCAATGTAAACGCTTGAAGTCTAGACCACGTTGGTTGAGCCAAACTTTCCCAATTCCTGGAAAAACATGCAACGTGAGACTTGTAGAAACTCATTAGTCTGGACTCTTTTCCATGTGAAAAGGGGGTAAACGTGGTGACTGGAATGGATGTTCTTGGTTGCTTCCATGAATTTTCATAAACAAAGGGAAAACAACTATAAAACTGTGCAATGCGACCACCCAACCTGCAGCAGATCAAACATGACCTCATCCTTAACCAACACCAGGATTCTCAGGGTACTGTGGGTTACCATCCTTGCTTCCTTTGTTACAACTATGGCAGAGGCAGAGCAGTCGACATTGGAGTCTGAAGGCAGAGCGCTGGTAGAGAGTGGATGGTGGAGGAATAATGACACTTCACAACGTTGCAAGTGGCCTGGTATATCATGCAACCCTGCTGGAAGCATCACCAAGATCGACTTATCTCATGTGTCTGATGATGTTGAGGTTGGAGGTAGATTTGGGAAACTGAATTTCTCTTCGTTTCCGAATCTTGTCCTTCTTGATCTTAGTTATCATCAGCTTGGTGGGAATATCCCTCCTCAGATAGGAGAGCTTTCGGCATTGAAGTACCTTGGCTTGTCCTCCTGTGATTTATCTGGTGAGTTACCTCCTTCTCTTGGAAACCTTACCCATTTAGAGGTTTTTCACATTTCTGTTAATGATAAGATTAGTGGTTCCATCCCTCCACAACTAGGGAAATTAGAAAAGCTTGTTAGGGTAGATCTTAGTGGGAATGGTCTTACTGGACAGATTCCTACAGTTCTTGGCACTTTAACCAACCTTAGGGATCTTGATCCAAGTGGAAATCAGTTTGATGAAGGTCCAGTCCCTCAAAACATCTGGAATTTGACTCAGCTTCTGACTTTGGGCCTTGCTCAATGTGGAATGGTTGGTCCAATCCCTTCTGCTTTGGGTCAATTAACCAATCTTGAAATTTTGGATCTTTCGGACAACAAAATTAATGGATCCATCCCATCAGAAATTCGACATTTACAAGCACTAGAATTCTTAGACCTCTCTCGAAACAGATTGTCTGATTCTATTCCCAAAGTGATTGAATTAGAATCATTAACTGACTTAGACCTCTCCCAAAACAGATTGTCTGGTTCTATTCCCACAGAGATTGGACTTTTAGAAGCACTAAAAGACTTATACCTCTCCCAAAACAATCTGTCTGGTTCTATTCCAAAAGAGATTGGGAATTTAGAAGAACTCAGCTCATTAAGCCTCTCCCAAAACAGATTGACTGGTTTCATCCCCTCTCAGATTGCCAAGCTTTATAGGCTCAAAAATTTGAACCTGACATTCAACCAGCTTTCCGGTCATATCCCTGTCTTATCTGCTACTAAGATTCATATTGTCTATATTACAAATGGCTGTTACAAGTTTTTTCCCGATCCTTTTGAAGGAAACAAGGATTTATCACCTTGTATCAACTCCTCAAAAACCAGCACAGCCAACAACAACAATATTCCTCTCTATATCAAAATATTCCTCCCCATTCCCATCTTTTCTACTGTCTTCATTCTATGTTTGTTATTTTCACGGTTTAAGGCCAAGAAGAACTGTGCGGGCATACAACCGGAAAAGAACGGGGACATATGCTCCATTTGGAACTACGATGGAAAAATAGCATACGAGGATATCGTTGCAGCCACAGAGGATTTCAACTTTCGGTATTGTATTGGACTTGGTGGTTACGGAAGCGTTTACAGGGCACAACTCCCTTGTGGGAAAGTTGTTGCCTTGAAGAAACTTCACCGTTTGGAAGCTGAGAATCCTGCTTTCGACAAGAGTTTCAGGAATGAGATCAAGTTTCTAACAGAAATACGGCATCGGAATATCGTGAAGCTTCATGGATTTTGTCTGCACCGACGCTCCATGTTCTTGATCTATGAATACATGGAGAAAGGGAGTTTATTCTACAACTTAAGAGATGAAGTGGAAGCCCTGGAAATGGATTGGACGACAAGGCTTGAGATCATCCAAGGCATGGCACATGCTTTGTGTTACTTGCACTACGATTGCAGCCCTCCGATCGTTCATCGAGACATATCGAGTAACAATGTTCTGTTAAACTCGAGTTTTCAGGCCTCTTTGGCTGACTTTGGAACTGCAAGAATGTTGGATCTGGATTCATCCAATCACACCCTTCTTGTTGGAACCCGTGGCTATATAGCTCCAGGTACTACTTGATTTACTGATCCTTTACTAATCTATATACATATAATTGATTGCCTTTGTTTTTATCTGCTCTGTGTCTGCAGAACTTGCCTATACAATGGCTGTGACTGAGAAATGTGATGTGTATAGTTTTGGGGTGGTAGCACTGGAAACACTAATGGGAAAACATCCTGAACAAGTGTTGTCGTGGTTGTCGTCACCGACTTCTCTGGTGAATACAAAGCTAATCGATGTTTTAGACAGCCGTTTACCACCTCCAACAAGCCAACTAGTAGCACAAAATCTTGTTCACGTTGCTACCCTGGCCTTCGCCTGCTTAAACCAACAAGCAAAATCCCGTCCGACCCTGAAAGATGTGTGCAAAGCGTTCCTTTGTCGTCAGACATCCTTGAGTGTTCCCCTTCGTATGATTTCTTTGTTTCAACTTGTGACTCAAGGACAGCATATGGGAGACAGTTCTGAAATTTGTCCTGTCTAAGGTCTCCATGAGATGTTTCAATCAAGAGAGGCTGATTGTTTGCTTAGCCTTAGCTAGTGTTTATCATGCTTTTGACTGCTTCGTAATCTGTTGGCAATGGAAATCCTAGTTTTGATGACTAAAAAGAGAAAAATTTACTATTTAGTAGACCCTTTCTATTAGATAGAAATTTGTTGTCTTTTAATCGTGACTCTTTTGATATCTTTTACTAAAAAATCTTAAAAAATTAAATTTTAAACCTTAATTTTAGTTTTTTAGACCCTAAACCAAACGTCTTAAAATATATTTTATCTATAATTCCTTAAATCTTAACCACGACCCATAATCTTAAACCTTAAATCTTAAACTTTAAACATATTAATTTAAAGTAAAGGCATCAATAAATACACGATTAAGAGGTATACAATTTTCACACTCCAGTTATAGTGACTTCCAGTGCTGCATATGTAAAAGTTTGTAGTGACAAATAATGATCAGAAATCCTCTACCCCGTCTCTTTTTACGTATGGCGCATGTGTAAGTTACGATTTAATGGCGTTATGTCATGAAAATAGATTAAAAATGATCTTTGTAACGTAAGTCTAATTGGGCAAAAAATAGGTATTAAAGCTATAACGCCATGTTTACATAACGTTATGTTATTAATAAAATTCTGTCATCGGATATTTTTTAGTATGCTGTTTATCTCAAACTAATAAAGATCTTTATCGTTCAGATCTCAAAAAAGAACTTTTTATTCGTTGATAAATAAATGTTATCAAAATATTAATAAAAAATAATAAAAAATTATTAAAATAAATTAGATATTTTAAAATTTTAATAATCAAAATAAATTTAAAAATAAAATTTAATATTAATTATATAATTACCCTTAAATAAATCGATAATATATAATCTAACTTTTAATATTTTAAATAAAGTAAAACAGAAAAAAAACAAAAACAGATAAAAACATAAAAATTGACTATTCCAATATAAATGCATTGACTTTATGAATCGTTGACCTTCATAGATTAGAGACCCACCCACTGAAGTATTGTCCAAGTGACATATTTATTGTCACTGAAAATTTGAGATCGTAACTTTTTTATATTAGGGTAAGATACTTAAATTATGATCTATTTTTATTAAATTTTCAATTATAAAAAGAATTATAAATAAATTTTTGACTAATTGCGATTAATAAATTAATTTTAATTTTATTAAAAAATAAACGAATGGTGATGTTATAATTAATAACATATTTATAATAATATATTTATCCATCAATTTTTATATTTTAATTTAATTTGATTTCAAATTTTAAATTTCATCTTTTAATATTTAAAAATTATAATATTTTGGTCCTAAAATCTTAAACTTATGTTTAGAGTTAAAATTTTAAATTTATATATAAATTAAAAATATATATAAATGTTAAAATAAAATGTTACGACTGATTTGCTAGTGGCAATTACTCAAAAGATTTAATTGTAATTTCTCATAATTATAGGACTCAATAAAGATTTGGGTCATCATCGGGGACCATTTATACAGTTTACCCTTAATGTTATATGTCAATTTGTAAAAATAAATACGTGGAAAAATTCAGTTTGAAGTTCAACGCCATTAGAACACAAAGCCGAGCACAGAAGACTTCACCGTGTACCCAACACCCAGTTTCGTATGCCATGTTTCGACACCGCTACCGGCCTGACTCACGGCCATCTCCACTACAATATGAACCGTACAACATAATCCCAATACACAATCTCCACATTGATCATCCTTGTCTCCGGTACCCTGAAGTACTCGCCGCCGTATCATCTTTGCGTGCAGTTGGTGGTGACCTCAGAGAGACACCGTACCACCAGTGGCTTCCTTCCATGGACCTCCTCGATTGGTTGGGACTGTTCTTTGGTTTCCAACGTGACAACGTAAAGAACCAAAGAGAAAACCTTGTTCTCCACTTGGCCAACGCCCAAATGCGCCTCTCCCATCCCCCGGACGATAACAATGGAACCTTGCAAGCCATAGTCCTCCGTGAGTTCCGCTGTAAGCTGCTCGAGAATTACACTAACTGGTGTTCGTAAATGCATCCAACGTTTGGATTTCGGATAGTTCCAGCTATGGTTCTTCTGATATTGTCCGAAGAGAATTGCTTTATGTTGGATTTTATTTGTTGATATGGGGAGAATCTGCGAACATGAGGTTCATGCCTGAATGCATTTGCTACATTTTTCATCACATGGCCATGGAACTGAATCAAATCCTAGAAGGATACGTTGATGAAAATACAGGACAGCCATGGATCCCGTCGACATCAGGCGAAAACGGATTTCTAAATCTCGTTGTGAAGCCAATATATGATACAATGAGCATCGAGGTGATGAGAAGCAACAACGGAACCGCCTCTCACGATAAATGGAGGAACTATGATGATTTCAACGAGTACTTTTGGAGCAAAAAGTGTTTTCATAATCTCAAATGGCCATTTGATTTCTCCGTGACTTTACGAGGGGAACTAAAACCGGGTTTGTTGAACAAAGGACATTTTGGAACGTTTTTAGAAGCTTTGACAAGCTGTGGTTGATGCTGTTTCTTTTCCTTCACGTCGTGGTTATCTTGGCCTGGGAGGAGACGAAGCTTCCATGGAAGGCTCTGGAAAACAAAGATGTCAAGGTTAGAGTTCTAACATTGTTTATCACATGGAGTGGGATGAGGTTTCTCCATGCTTTACTTGAAGCAGCCATGGAGTTCGGTCGTGTTTCGGGAGAGACGTTGGGACTCGGCCTTAGGATGGTGCTAAAGATTTTGGTTTCTGCAACATGGACTTCTGCTTTTGTGACTTGTTATGCAAGGATCTGGGCACGAAAGAACGCAAACACACATTGGTCTAATGAGGCAAACCAAAGGATAACAACTTATCTAAGCCTTGCATTTCTTTATGCATTACCAGAACTGGTGAAATTGGTACTGTTTTTCATCCCCTGTATTAGGCTGAATTGTAAGGCATTTTACCTGGTATCATGGTGGTTCGATGGTGACTCTTTTATCGGTCGCGGATTGAGACAAGGAGTAGTTGATAGTATCAAGTATATTCTGTTCTGGATTGTGGTGTTAGGTACAAAATTTACATTTAGCTATTTCTTCCAGATTAAACACATGATTAGCACAACAAAGGAATTGTTGGATTCAAGAATTACCGAGTATGAGTGGGGTTGGCATGCCGTCTTTAGCGTCAGCAACAAGCTCATCATTGGATTGTTGTGGTTGCCGCTGGTGTTGATTTACTTGGCTTATACTCAGGTTTGGTACTCAATCTATTCTCCCTTTGTGGGGGCTGCCATGGGGTTGATGCACCAGTTGGGAGAGATCCGAAACATCGTGCAGTTGAGATACAGGTTTCAGGTCTTTGCCGGTGCGATTCAATCCAATCTAATGCCACAAGAGGAAACAGATATTACCTGTAGAACTTTAAGGGGGAAATTCAGTGAAGCAATTCATCGGATGAAGTTGAGATGTGGGATCAGGCAGCCGTTCAAAATGGTGGAATCGAACCAGGTTAAGGCTAACAAGTTTGCTTTGATATGGAATGAAATCATTACCAGTTTTAGGGAAGAAGATATCATATCTGACAAAGAGGTTGAGCTATTACAGTTGCCCCCAAATTCTTGGGAAATCAAGGTTATTCGTTGGCCTTGTTCGCTTTTGGGGAACGAGTTGCAGAAAGCTCTTGAACTGGCTAAGGCCTTGATGGATGCTCCTGAGAGTGATAACTGGCTCTGACATAAAAAAATATGCAAGAATGAGTATAGGCGATGTGCTGTGATTGAAACATATGATAGTGTCAAGTACTTGCTGCTTCAGATACTGATAAAAAACAATACAGAGGAGCATTCCATTCTCGAAGCCTTGTTTCGGGAAATCGATCATTCTATTGAGATCATGAAATTCACAACAACATTTCGGACGAGTGCACTGCATCAAGTTCATTCCATGTTGATAGAACTTGTTGAGCTGTTGCTTAAACCCAACAAGAATGCAAATGAAATTGCTTCTGTTGTGCAGGGTCTTTACAAAACTGTTGTTCATTACCTTTATAGAGTGAAGAGAACTGTCCACCAGTTGAGGGAGGATGGATTGGCTCCTAAGAATCAAACTGCCACGGTCGAATCTCTGTTCGAGAATGCAGTCGAGTTTCCAGATCCTGGTAACAAGAACTTCTATATGCAGGTTAAGCGCTTGCATACAGGAGCAGCATCGATTACGTACAACCAGCATTTGGGGAAAGCTACTTGAAATTGTTTTAAATCTTCGTTTCTTCTTTTTCCAGTATGGAATTGTATACCATCTGGGAATTTCAGGCCAAAGTAGGAGTGTTGTGTACTTGTTGTCCTGGATCATCATTTTCGCCACATTTGGAATTTATCTAACAATGTCGTATGTCCGGGAAAAATACGGGGCAAAAGAGCATATATATGTTCGGCTGGCCGAATCCGTGTTGGTGATACTTGGTATACTTGTTATCATTGCTCTGAGAGAGTTGATATATTTACCAGTCTGTTGGCTCTTGTTCCCACTGGTTGGGGACTTCTATCAATGGCTCAGGTATTTCAACCCTTTCTCCGGCATACCAGACTCTGGGATTCCGTTGTCTCTGTGGCTCGATTCTACGACATACTATTCGGAGTTATCGTCATGACCCCAGTGGCAGTCTTATCATGGATGCCTGGATTCCAGTCGATGCAAACAAGGATTCTCTTTAGTGACACATTTAGCAGAGGCCAGGAAATATTTGAGATTCGGTTGCCTTGTTCCCTGACCGTGAATCATATCAAACCAGTTATGGAACCTACAATGAACCTACAAGCAGCAATATCATATCAAACCAATTATGGAACCTACAATGAGCGGCATCTTACCTATTGGACAGTTCTCTGAAAGCATATTCATAATCTGACAAGAAATGTACTAAAACACCATAATGTGCATGTTGGGACATTCTGTTCATCCAAACCAGGAAATATTCGATGTCCTGTTCATCTGTCTAAATGAACATAGTGTGCTGCTAGACAAGCACCAGTGCACCACTATAGAGAAACTAATAAGACCAACATCCTTTAAAGTTCAGCAACCAAAGTGCTTACCCACAATTATAAAGGACATTATTTACTAAGTTGATCCCACTCCGACGAAAAATTATTAGTTGAATCATGTTCACGACATCATCCATGGTCCTAATTAATCAGGACCGTTGATCTTAATTTTTTTCTAAGTAAATCATCACCTCTTTCCTACATGAAATTAATGGATGGATAGTTATTAGGTGGTTATTTAAAGATCAACGGTCCTGATTGCTTAGACCATAGATGAACCATAGATGACGTGGTGAACAGGATTCACCTTATAATCTCTCCGCTCCTCCTGTCAACAATGGGAAAAAAGCATTCATCCAATCACAGTCGGGGAAACAGCTTGTTTAGAATTGCATTCCACCCTTTAAGCAATCAACGACACGTAAAATATAATTTTATTTTAATATAAAATAATTAAAATTTAAATAAAATATTAAAAATTAATTAAATTTAAAATAAAAACTATTAAACATTCTCAAATCTTAAATATTATTCTACATATATATAACATATATAATTTTAAAAAAATGAGATATTTGTTAAAAAGATATAGGTTAAAGGTTAAATTTATTTAAAAATAAAATAAAGGACAAAATAATAAAAATAATAAACTTTAAAAATTAAAATTATCTTTATACCAAAATTATAATTAACGAAGAAATAAATCCAGATGTGATATAAAATTAATTAAGTTACAAATATGATTAGTACTATTTATTTGCGATAACCTGAAATTAAATTTAAATGATTTTGCATTTAATTTTGCAATAATAAAATTAATTACCTTCTTAATTTTTTACACTAAAATTTTTTAACTGTGAATTAAAACAAATAAAATTATTACAATGAAAAGAATAATTAAATCATTTGGTTAATTTTTTTATCGTTGAATCTTTACAATTTTTCTTAAAATGTTATTTTTTTATGTGATATAATATGATTTGTTTGTATGATATTTATTTTTAAAAAAAAAACTAAAAGGTTAATAAATTTATAAAAAATATTATAATTTAAAAATTGATTTTAATTAAATATTTATAATTTATTAAATATTTTTAAAATTATTTGAACATATATCTCTTAAAATAGATATTATTTAATTTTTGATTAGATTCTTAATTATATAATTTTCACAGTTACAAGAGTTGGGAATTGGGACAGAGTGCAACGACATCGTTTAATGTACATGTCAGATACTCAGATAGGGCCCACAATTTTCATTTGCTTACATGGCAATTCTCGTTTTTACCGTTTGACAGAACCTTTATTATTGTTATAGTTTTCAAGACTCTTTAAGTTTATTAGTATATATTTAAAAATATTGATTATACACTGATTTAAAAAATACTATAACACGATAAAATTGGTTGAATATTATAATCAAAGTTTTTATTTTAAAAACTATTAATGGTGTAAAATTGGTTGAATACAATTCTCTAAGGAGAAAGTTGCTCCAGAATACTTTTATAATTTCTTCAAAATCTTTTAGATAACAATTTTAAAATTTTCACCCATATTTAACAACCTTAAAACTTCAATTATTTCATCCATCACTCATGTGACCAATCAATAAAAACATTTACACACTCTGTTCGAAAAAATAAAGCTTAATCAATGACACTCTAACAAAAAAAATAAAATCTGAATCAATGACACATTATCTGCCCGAGAAAATAATTTATGAATCAATGACGCATACTCTATCCAAAAAAATAAAGCCTGAATTAATAACGCATTCTTTGTCCGAGAAAATAATTTCTGAATCAATGACACACATTCTGCCTGAAATTTTTTCTCTGAATCAATGACACACTCTCTGCCCGAGAGAATAATTTATGAATCAATGACACATACTCTATCCAAAAAATAAAATCTGAATTAATGAGACACTCTTTGTCCGAGAAAATAATTTCTGAATCAATGACACACTCTGCCCGAAATTTTTTCTCTGAATCAATGACAGACTCTCTCCCCCAAAAATTAAAGTTCGAATTAATACAAGAGAGATGAGGTCAGGTTGAAAGCTCCCCGACTTTACCATCTTTTTATTTTTTTGATGAAGTCGGGTTACTTTCATGGTGTTTCTATATTTGTGAAGGAAAGGGAGATCATGAAGTCGGGTTGAAAGCTCTCTAACTTCATATTATTTTATTTTTCTAAAATTTCATGAAGTCGGGTTGAAAGCTCTCCAACTTTATATTATTTTATTTTTTTAAAATTTGATGAGGTCAGGGTGTGTTCTACCCGTCCTCCATATTTTTTTAAATTAAATTTTATGAGGTCAGGGTGCGTTCTACCCGTCCTCCAAATTATTTTATTTTATTTTTAAATTTCAGGAGGTCGGGATGTGTTCTACCCGTCCTCCATATTTTTTTTAAATTAAATTTTATGAGGTCAGGGTAGAATGCACCCGTCCTCCAAATTATTTTATTTTATTTTTAAATTTTAGGAGGTCGGGATGTGTTCTACCCGTCCTCCATATTATTTTTTTTTAAATTTCATGAGGTCAGAGTGTGTTCTACCCATCCTCAAAGTGGTACTGTTGAAAATGCCATAGATTTTGAAATAAAAACACACCATCAATAATTTTTAAATAAAAATCTTGGTTGCAATATCCAACCAATTTCACCACTATAATACAATATATTAAATATATATATATTTTTTATTTTAGTATGAATTAATATAAAATCTCTAATAAATAAATATTAATAATATGTATATCGTATATTTTGGGTAGTAAAAAAACATATTTTTAACAAACATTTAAATTTGAAACCTCAGTGTGAGAAAGAAATTATTCTTTTTTTTTCTTTCTAAAAACTTGTGGTAATTACATCATTTTCAGTGTTTCTACTCTTGATCATACATTATGATCCTCACAAGAACCCGAATGATCGTTGCAAAGATCCAATATCGATTTAGTTTCGATCTCTAAATGGCATTCGATTTCTCAGGGGAAGCCGGCTTTGCTAATTTGTCGCCGGAAACGGAATCAGCAAGTTTGTTTTCCTTGATCGAAAGTTCGTTGGTAACGACTGCATTATGAACTCAATGAACACCATTACTCGTCGTGTCGCTTCCTTCGGATGATTGACTGTTATGTTCATCATGAGAATCTTATGATGTTTTATTTTCCATCTCTGCATTCTCTTCAACTGTGAACTTAGTTTTGACATCAGAAGCAGCATCTGTATCATTTATCTTCGTCGGCAGCTTCCAAGTCAATCCTCTCGGGATTGAGTCTTTTTCTCGGTACCAGACTCTGATTCTGTTTTATTCACCTTGTCTACGGCGTTATAGTCTGTAGAGGTAGTGGTGTTATCACTGTCCGAAGCAGATTCAGTTGCCTTATTCCCCGATAGTGATTCAGTACTACCGTCATCGGACTGATTATCTTCAGCAGGGTAATCCAATCCTGCCTTATTCTGCACCTCAAGTGCATCATGGCTTGAGCTAGGGCTTGCATCATATTTACTATCCGGCCAAGATAAATTCCTCGTATTTTCATCATTAGGTTCCGGGGATTCATCCGAGGAACCACTTGTTCCACAAGTATCATCATTTACAGACACATTTGGACATTGGGAATCTGAATCTGCAACTGCAGTTTCACCATTCAACCGACTAGAATGATGCAAACCACCAATATCATACTCTTGACCATCATTCCCAGATGATGAACCGGGTTCTGTTCCGTTAGGCACGTCGGGTGTGATATTCTTAGTAGATCTTGGTTCAGTTTGCTTTGCACCTAGAGGGACAAATTTTGTGAAGGTTACGAATAGTAAATAAACATAGTGAAAAAATGGCAACAATTGTATTAATTTAAACCTGTGTTAGCCGTCAAGTTCGGATCCGTTTTTTCTAGCTTCGGCAGAAACTTCTGCAGCATAGCTATACCAGGAAAGACCAACATATTCATGGACCTCGTTTCATGTTTAACTGATTCCTCTAGAGCAGTGAAACCAAAAACAGACGTCCAGGTATGTGCAACTTCAGCTATAGCAGGGACGACTAGTTTGTGAACCTTGAGAGAACAAAGAGCCTTCAGAAAAAACAAAGAACAACCAAGTTAAGCACAATCCAGACATGATATGCTTATGTGAACACACTCCTCATGGCTTACCGACTCGATAGCACTGAAAAGCCGTCGGAACATTCCTTGATGCCTGTATATTTTACGCGTGCCGATGAATGGCATCTCTGCTAGCTGAGTTCCATGGAACCTACATGCAGGAATAAAATACCAAATCGGTATGCAGTTATTAGAATGATAGATAATCCAGATGCATTCACCAAATCCACCCAACCAGTACCATCTACTCCGAGAAGTCAGCTAAGCATGTCTTTAGAGATTCTAGTCTTCAGTAGGGGGGAGGAGATGCAGCATATAGATGCCAAGAATGTTATTGTTAATTACCTGATTGATGCTGCAGAAATTATTTCATCGCCTCTCTCCAGAATTGCAGTGTAGAATCCGGAATAATTCAGCCGGTCGAAGTTTGATCTTTGAAGATAAAAGCAGCAAATTACAAACAGTTAGACATTTGATATTTGAGAAAGATGAGAATGGATATACATTAACCCAAATCATACATAGCAAGAGTTTAATGTAATTTTGAACAGTTCAATAAAATAACATCAAACAGTGTTTAATTAAGGAATTTAACCCTCAGACCCTTCAGAAAACTGTTATAATAAATAAAACTACAGTTCTCTGAAAGCATGACCAAAATCTGACCCGAAATTAATAAAAATGGTCATAATGTGCATACTGAATCATTATGTTCATCCAGACCTGGGAATACCTGTTCATTCTAATATATCAAACATGATCTAGATAACAAAGTGGGAAATTCAAAAATCAAAGGATAAAATAAACAAAAATCCATTTCACAAATTAGAACGAGACTAAAAATCAACAACAAGAAACAAAGAAAAAGGTGTGATTTACTAGACAAGCTCTACTGTGGATAAACTAACAAGACCAGCATCCTTCAAAATTTAGCAACCAAAATGCTTACCCACAATTATAAAGGACATTATTTACCAAGTTGATCCCACTTCTCCTGTCCAGGATTGGTAAAAAGCATTCATCCATCACAGTCAAAGCAACAGCTAGTTTAGAATTGCACTCCACCCTTTGTGGAAGCCCTCTGGCAAATATATCTGAATCTGCACCTGTTCTTCGGATAAGAGACCATGAAAATCCTCCTTCTAGTTCATGTTTGACCCCTAGGTACTTCTGTAAATGCTCAAAGAGCTGTAGAAACAACAAAAACATTTTTTAATGTGTACCTTCATATGTTTAAACATATTGCCTTCGTAGTATGATATAAATGCAGACAAGCCATGAACCAGAACAAAATGCATGGAAACAAGCAAATAGTATACAATTTTTATTCACGGAAAAAAAAAGTGAGGAACTAAGATTTCATAATACATCAACTCAATACGGGAAATACCTAAAAACAATTCCCTAATCAAATGATGATAAGATACTTCTACGTGATAACAATATATTACACACCTACAAACCAGCCTTTGTTTAAACAATATTTATAATTAAGAAAGCAAACACTGCAACAAATATAATTTTTATTGCTATACTTCATGACAACAGTTTTACCCAAAGTGACATTTGCACACGTCAAACATTTTGAAGAAACTGGTATGATTCCCAAACAATGATTAAGAAAGAAAATTTGAGATGCATAAAAACAGCAAAAAGGAAACAAAATCCCTAGTCAAGCGGCATATACAATCTAGCAAAAACACATATATTACATTTAAATCATGGTAAAACAATGAACACCACATACAAACAAATTTTCATTGTCAATATGGTTCATAGTAACATTGAGTTAGCCATAACCACAGCAAAAAAAAAAAAAAAAACAGTTCCATTCCATCATGTAATTAATAAACCGTAGTTATTTCCAAACCAAAATTATTGCCTTCTCGACAATTTGATGCAAGATAGGTTTAGATGGTATACAGAGGGAATGAATGCTTCTACAATCGATTTTCCCATTTTGTTGGTTTACATCTAATCACAATATTCAGCATTCAAACAGAATAAAAATATATTACCTCACTACATGTCTGCCCACAAAAAGGAAGAGCTAAACTGTTAGATTCGCTATGAATCTTATCTGTCACTTTGATGCAAGATTTGTGGTCTGCGGAAGCGGAAAGGATCAGATTATTTTTGGAAAGAAACCAAAGAGAGAAAACTACAAAGGAACTTCAACGCCAAAAAGAAGAGAGTGGGTACATCTTTTCTCGCACAGGCTGCAAGTGAGAAGGACACAATCAATTATATCATCCTCTTGAGCAATGCTGCTGCCATTACCACAAAATTTGCATATGCAATATCGACACTGCCAATCATCCGAACACGCTGGTAGAAACTGTAAAAGTGTAGATATAAAAGCTAAGAGAAGCCTCTAAGCAGCATTGTTATCATAGACAAGCCAATTTTGTGTTCCAGTTCAACTACTAAGCAGAACAAGTCAACAAGCACAAAAGGTAAAAAAGTTCAACAGGAGTACAAATTCATTTTTTTTTCAAAAATAGTGTTGCTGTAAGGAGGATAAACATATAGGGAAGAAGAAAGAACAAACAAACAAGAGAAACTGACCACCATTATAAATGCAAAACATTATATAGCAGGTGCAAAAGTTATACAGCAGTACCTCTATATTGAGGCAGCTCTGATGAAATGTTGAGGGACAACTATCACAGCATATCAGATCCCCACCATCTCCACAAATACCACATGTATCATCATTGGGGTCATCACCATTTACATCTACAGAATGATAACCAATCTGCTCACACTCCACTTGTCTGTTCCATGCATCTATTTGACACTGAAGGAGAGAAACACCAGAATCCAAATATATATTCTGATATGGCTGGCGCAATTTGCTTCCAGCATGAATCTCAAATTTTGAAACGGTTAGGATCTCACTACAACAACCACAGTAGATTCCATCCCTAGTGATCCAGCCTTCTAGCATCACTATTGTACACTTACTGTTCATATACCGCACCCTTTGACTCAACTGCACATCCCCCGAATCAATCAGCCAGGCAAGCAGTGTTCTTTTCCCAGAATAGGGAACAAAATCGTCACCCTCTGAACTTGGACCCACATTAGAACCACGAACCAACAATGTGCATCTGCCAAGTTTTCTACTTTTTCTTCCATGAACAAGATGAGAATTGGACATAGAGTATGGTTTTTCATAGCTATCATGCACATGGATAAAACTTTGACCTTTTGAATTTACACTGGAGGCATTATTGTCATTCATCCTACATTTATATGACTTACCCTTCATGAAGGAACTTAGTTTCTCTTCATGACTCAAGCTACCCATACTCTCTTCTTCATGCCTGGTGCTTGAAGATTTCCTAGCAACAGGTTCTTGAGCATTCTCACTGCCACTTTCATCTTTTCGTTTCTTCTTCATCTCCCTCTTCTTTCCTGTTTTCCTTGTTAATTGGTTGAGTACTTCATCTGATAATGGGGTAAATGCAGGACAATCGCCAAAAGGTTTGTGCTCATCGTCCTCATCTAGCTGCTTTTGAAGTGCATCATATGCCTTGACGATGGACCAGTATGCAGTACCAGCAGGGTTGATGTACACTGCATCCAAGTAATCCCTGTTCCTCCTTGGTCTATAATCAATTGTCCAACCAGCTTCCTGAAGCATCCCCCTTATTCGTTCCCGTAATTGCTGTTTTTCTGTGCCACATCCACGCCTAACCTTTCCTTCTTTAATTCTGGTGGGATGACGCTGCTCAACTGGAGTTTTTTCCTCTTTTCTACTTGCCCTCTTTTTTGGATTAGAAGCTTCAGAATCCTTTGGTCGTAGCTTCGGAGATGTATCACTGTCCTCTGAATCACAGTCGGAGACCTTATTCTTCTTAGTTGTTGGTGTCTTTAGCAAACCTTTTTTCTTTTTCTCTTCCCTACCAAATAAAACAGGCTTCTCGAGAACTTCTGGCTCCGAGTACAATGATGGACGAACATGCAAGTTCCTCCTAACTGCATCATCAATCCTTGAACCACTCCGGCCTTCCTCAACTTCCAACTGATCAAAATTTTTCAAAGGCTCGCCAATCTTTTTTCTCTTGTTCACCATTACTTTCAAAACACCATTTTTGCCCTGAACTCTGATGATTTCGTCTGAATCAACCACATACCTCTCCCTCAACAAGGGATAATGCATCGGAGTGTCCTTCCTAAACCCATTTCTCTCATCATGACTCATCCCTTCACTTTTGTCAAAATACAAATTCTTCTTTTTCTTCTTCTTTTCAGGAAAAGCATTCCCGCTAGGACCACTCTCGTGTTCCCTTTCTATACTCATCCAAGCAACCGCAGGCATTGAACCCAACAGTCTCCTCCCTCGTACATTGTCTCCACCATAATCAAGCATGTTCCTTCTCATAATCATATCCTCATAAAGTCCATCAGACTCATTAAAGTCAAGCACATTTAACCTATTCCTCTTACTTGAACTCAAATCCTCAGCATTCCAACCAATGACATCTTCTTGACTTGGCTTTATCCTCTCCTCTCTATTCCTCTTCCTACCAATTTCAGTCTCTTCATAAACAGCTAAGCCATTACAAACCTGAAATGTCTCTGGCCCAACCTTCCTTCGAGGTGGCATTACAAGCTCATCGCTAGAACCCGAATCACTCATAATCATCCTAGAACGTTTCTTCTCTGTTTTAGACTCGTAAAACTTACGGGTCCCTGTGAACCCGGCTTCACCCGAACCATCCCCTTTCTTCCTCACGATCAAACACCCTGATTTGCTCCTACTCTTCACCACAATCCCCGAATGCTCCCCGGATCTCAATCGATCTTCCATCAAAACCAAATAATCAAAAAAGTAAACTAAATTCCTATTATTTTCCTCAAATTCATCACAAATTTAAACAAAATCCGTTACAAACAGTGGAATAAAACCTAAATCTCTCTCATCCACCAGATCTGTGGTGAAAATTCCCAGAAAAGAATTGAAGGAAAAGTGAAAAACCAGACTGAACAAATATAAAATTGAAAATAATGTCTGAAATCTTCAAACGAGATAATGTCTTGCGCGAAAAGGGATACCTCGCTGTTGATAATGCAGTTCCTTTTACCGGTAAATCGCCGGCGATAACTGACGCAATTTCCCGGCGAAGAAAACGAGAGGAGAAAAATAGAGGGAAAAAAGACAAAGGGGCGGAGAAACAGAGAATTATATATACTTCGGCTTCGGATTATACAACAAAATCCAAATTAAATTATAATTAATTAATTAATTAATCTCGACATCCCCTTTCGTGTCCAAATCAGCTGTCTCATAAGAGTCGATACCTGTGGTACGACATCGTTTAGTTTACACGTCAGGGACCACAATTTCCGTTTGTTTACGTGGCAAATTCTCGTTTAATATTATTTGAAAGTATTAATCGAAAATTCAATACATTTAATTTATGTGTAATATTTTTTGATTATTTGACTGATATAAAATTACAATACTTAATTTGAGAATATAACATTACTTAAAAATAAATTTTACTAATATATTATTGCAATATTTTTATTTTAACACATCAATTTTTTAAAATATTAAATTAAAACCATTCGTATAAAATTTTATGAAACTTTTTATTAAACATTCTCAGATAAACATAAAACTGATGTTTGGTTTACCTCGGCCGAGAAACTCTTGAGAGGATCTATGCTTTTTTGCATCTTTTTCTGCTCCCCCGAACCAGATTTGTTATCTCTAGAAATTTAAATAAGGATACGTGATTGTTATCTGAATCGTTATTATAAAATTTTAATATTGTTCAAAATCGTTATTATAAAAATAAAGATTTGTATAACTACAATTCATTCGTTATTATTCGTAACTGCGATAAAACATCGCGGCCGTAATTTAAATCTTCGATCATCTCCCATTACAGCCCTAATAAGCTTAACCAAGAGGTGGGTAAAAAATTCGATTATCCGGGCTCGGTCCCAGACCCGGTAAGACCAGATAGATTTTTATCTGGTATTAATTCCGGTGGGATCAAGACTAAATCTTGATATTTTAAACCCAGTATCCGATAGGTATTCAATAGAATCGGAACCAATACTAAATATCCAATATTGGTTTTTTGCTTTTAATAGTCCGGGAACGGAGCTAGGATTAAATGTTAGGAGGGGTAAAAATTTATTAAAGCTCTAAAATCTAAAAGATGGAGGCATAAAAAACTTATTTGATTATTATTTAAACTAATAGAGACCCGAAATATTATTATACAAAAAAAATGAGAAAAGAGCCCTCCTGCGATACATACCTTCTTTCTTAGTTCGTACCTTTAACATAAAATCATACATCGATACTTGACCGTACTGAATTTTGAGTTGTATGAAAAAAATTACAAACCACAGTTTATATTTTGAAAGTAGGGACCTGTAGGCAGATATATCCATAGTTTACTTGGGTATAATAACCTAAAAATGAAAACAATATCTAACCAAGTTGGCAAGTTGTGCACGTAGACCAGCCAATCCGCAGTTAGGTTGGTGACATATACATATACTGTTTGAACCACTAGGAACCATCAAAATTGCTTGGACCATCCTACCACTTTATTCTCATCAATTCACATGGTTATGGCATTCATAAGATGATCTGTCATATGTGGTTGCAGGCCTTTAGGACCTACTAGACTGGAGAATTTATTTGGATATGGTTAGAGTTGAATAATTCTATGGATGGAATTCGAGGTTCATCCGAACGGTATAATTACAGTTTTAGTCCTTCCGCTTTGTAGTTTCGTGTTTGTAACATTAGTAGTAGGTTCAAGTTGATAAGGTTGTTAATTGTTGAAACAAGTAATGATAATGTGGATTTTCTTTTTGGAAGAGAGGGGTATGAGATTATGCCAAATTAAAGGGACTAAAACTGTAATTAGACCATTCTTAGCTGTCATTAGCATTATTTGTAAATTATCATTAAATGTACACTTGCTCTCAAATGTCAATGAATCAATGGGGATTTAGATGAAAGTGAAAGCTTTTTCATACTTTAATGTAAACGGGGTAGTATACAATAGAACTTCACTGACTTGGTGAATATAATTAGCAAACTCTTGCAGCCTCTACACATCTACGGCATCGACCGGAAGGGATGATGCACGGTGAAGCGGGTGCGGGAGCAATGCAGCGGCGTAGAAGCTCTTGGTGGAGGCGACTCTCTCCGGATTATACGAAGAGTTAATTGCCTCGGAATGATGGACTCCTTGGTTAGCAAAAATGGCACATTTTTTCTCACTAGTAGGAGAATATAGAGTAAGGTACTTTCCTGATTGTATCATTTGCAGGCGAGGTCCGTTGGTCTCTCTGTTAGGGACGGCTGAATTCGAAAACGCAGAAGCTGTGCTTTCGTTGTTGTTCTCCGAGTCGTTGAAATTACTAGGAGTCATGCTAGAGTATTTCGGCTTACTTCCTAATTGTTGGTCTCTAAGTTCTCTCAACTGCATTTGATACTTGGCTTTCAGCCATCTCAGTTCTTGCCTAATTTCATTCTCATAATCATCCAATAAACCGGAATCGATTGAACTGTAGGCAGAAGGAGAGTTCGTTGCATTCGGATCACTTTGACTATATATGCTAATAATTCTCTCCTCCTTCCCGAAAATCGATTGCTCGGACATCTCATTTGCTGTGTCATTACAGTGAATGTCCTTTGGACCTGGAGGGAATTGTTCCGATCCTTCCCGCTGGCCCCAAATGTCAGCATAATGGATACCATCCAGTTGGCTAATGGAAGCCTCTGCACCTTCTGAAACACATTGTTCAGGCCCTCCAACTTGGTATGTGATCTCTTCAAAGCGGCCATGGACAGTGGTGCAGCCCTGTTTTGAGCACTCGAGAACTTGCAGATTCTTGGAACCTGCACTATTCGATGTTAAGTAATCCGATATACGGCCATTTGAAGCACAATTTTGACAAAAACTCGAATTTTCGTCTATGCTCGGGCCCCTCTTCCACTCCGGTACCAAAGATGCAATTTCACCATCAATCATATCTGCTATTTTCGTGACATCTTGGTCAGTAATATCAAGCTCTGCAACCATTTCAGTCGCAACACTTAAAGCAGTATCAGACTTGATGTCAAATGGGAAGTAGATGTTTCGGAATCGACCTGCTTAAAGAAATAAATTTTGTAACGTTAATACAACTACACTTGGACTTGAAAAATAACAAAAGAATCAAATGAATTATAACCTTCTTTATCTGCAATTCTGAGCCTCAAAAAGATGCCATCGTCTTCTCTTCTCTTGCCCTTGATTATAAGGTCAACATCTCCTGAACGACCATCTTCTTGACTAGCAAAAAGATCGATTTCATTTCTTTCGTACTCAAGGGAGTTATAGCCGATATAATTCTCGGGTCCATAACTGAGATAATTGGTGTATCCATGGACCAAAGAGCTGTTGTTACTAATGTGAACATCATAAAGAGGTTGTCTCACGGGAGTCCCTGCATCATAGTCATCCCTTTGGTATTCTAATAATCTCAACATGGTTCCGTAATCATCAATTTGAAGAAAAGGGTCTCTTAGAAGCTCCATGGCGGTAAGTCTATCGGATACGGTGGCTAAACATTTTTCAATAAACTCTCTAACCTCAGGATCTTGTACCTTATATAGAGCTTCAGGTTTTTTCCCCTATATCAAATATAAAGTATGTCAAATCACTCTTAGGACTAAGAACTGGAGATTTTACGAGGGACAGGATTCCTACCGAAACAACTTTCTTATAAATCTGAGCAGGATGAGTGCATTCGCTGTAAGGATATTCGAAAGTGACCATCTCCAATATGCACATCCCAAAAGAATATATGTCAACTAGTTCATTATATTCCTCTTCATACACCTCCGGTGCCATAAACTCCGGTGTTCCTGAGAGCATAGGAAAAGAACTCCGGTGTTCATACAAGGACCAAGCTAACAATTAAGCATAAAAGAAAGGTCTGTTCATTAACATACCAACACAACGAGCGGCGTGCGATTTACGGAGAATCGCAGCCAGGCCAAGATCACCGATCTTGACCTCCCCTTGATTTCCATTAATAAAAATGTTGTCACACTTGAGGTCTCGGTGAATGACAGGAGGGTCATGGCTATGTAGATAGAGAAGCCCCCGCAAAATCTGTCGACACCAATGCTTCACGGCTCGAATGTTTACTCTTCTATGTTTTAGCCTATACCTATAACCAAAAACGTGAAAAATTAAGAACACCCTGAAATGAAAAAGACGGGATTCGAGGACCCAATCAACCAACACAGACAGAAAGACAACATGGTACTTAACTGTCTGAGAGTACCAGAGGTGAACATTTCAGTGACAAAGTTGATGTTCCTGTTAGCAGTATCAACCCAAGAGGTGTAGAATTTCATGATGTTTTCATGTTTCAAGGTTTTGAGAAGATGAATTTCACAGTACAACCTTTCAAGATCCTCTGAACTTTGTAGCAAATCATGGAGCTTCACCTGGTTCCATGCTACTTCAATTCCTTCATACTCATCAAAAGCCTTGTAGCTGAACAAAAATTCAAAGAGACAAATACACAAACACGTACCAAACACAAAATAAATATTTTTTTTTACAAAACAAAAGATAATTTCTTACACTGTTTTTGAAGACCCTTTGCCCAGAATTTCATTATACTGCAAAAAAACATCAAAATTTAGCACCCCAAATCAAAGAATTCAATTCCCAGAAAATTGAAAACCGAAAATTCACCACAAAGGGTGTTTAGTATTTAGAATTTAGAAATTTACCCTTCCATATCTTCCAGTAGGATCAACTTCAACAAACTCTAAACAATCAGGTTCCAAGCCCTGTTCAACGCTTGCTTCACCATTCATTTCTAGCTTCAAGAATCTCAACAATGGTTTTAAGAATCACAGAAAAATGGAAAAGGAAGAACAGAGACCTGATGAATTTGTGCTTTTTCTTATTTGTTTATTGTAGAAAAAGCAAAGAGAACGAGGGAGCAGTAGGGGATATATTCAAAAGGACAAGAGTTGAGGCTAATTGCCAACTAATAACTACTGATGGAGAAACGAGGCAGAGATTTTCACAAGGTTTTGCCTTTCTTTGGCTCTAATTATTACATACAAACTGACAAAACCGAACCTTTTCAACTCTTTTCCATCTCCTCTTTCCATATTCAGCTCCTATCCCCTCACGGGCTGTAAAAATTGTAGTTAAAGAAAAAGGGTTAATTACACTATAGTCCCAAATGTTTCATTTAAACTTTAAAGGTATAATACCAAAAAATGTCCATAACATTTAACTGAATAATATTTTTAGTCCATATTACAAGTATTTTTTAACTTTGATTTTTTGACGATAAAACTCATTTATGATCTGATCCACCCACCATATCTACAGTTGATAGATTGGATGAATTTGAGTCAATGATTAAACAGGTGGTGAATGTAATGGATAACGGTTTAGTATACGAATGATGGGGCAGATGAAACTATAACCCATCAAAATCCAACCCGTTGTCAGTCTTAAATGTAACCCAAAATAAATTCGGTCAATCATTTAAGTATGTATTTGTGAGTGCGAGCGTTTGGTTGAATCGAATTAAGTTAAAAAATTTTGAGTTATTCAAATTAACGTATCATATTTTATAACTCAAAATTTATTTAAATTTTTTTAATTCAACTTAAGTTTGTAATAATAATAATGGATAATTTTAATTATTTATGTAGTAGTTCAATAAAAAATAATGATCATTTTATAAATTTTTAAAATTTTAATGACCAAATCAATCATTTGGGAATAGTTTAATGACCTTTGGTGTATTTTACCTTTTTGTTTATGGGTTCATTTTCTATCTTGCGGAAAATAAAATGGAGAAAATATTAATATATTTTTTGTGCGTCATGGAAATCCTGTGATGCCTTTTGGTTCCACAAAATATTTATTTCAGCAAATTTATTATTATTATTATTATTATTATTATTATTATTATTATTATTACTATTATTTTTGGCACATTGTTTCGTCCAACAGTATCCCGTGGGCTGGGCCTTTAATCAGTGGCTCTCATTTTATCTCCAAAGGATTTCCACGTCGATAAGTCTATTTAAGGGAGAAATTATTTTGAGATTCAGTTAGATTCTAAATGAAAATATTGAATTTGAAAAAATATAACAGAAAAATTATTCTCTATATATTTAAAAATAATTACTATAATATTTATCTTTATATATTTTAACTTCTCTTTATTTCATTAAATAAATAAATAAAAGTTTATTATATCATAAATATTATATATATATAATTAAAGTTATTTTATTCATCCTAAAAAATCATCAAACTATACATATAAAGTATAATCCAAAATCCAATGAAATGAATAAAAAAAAATTAAATTAGTCATCACTCTTCAACAAGGGAAGGGGAAGAAAGATTTAGCTTTACATTGTCGGAAAATTTCCAACAGAAAGTCCTTTTATGGCACAATTTTATTTTACTTTTTGGTATGTTTTTTTTATCTTTTGGTACGTTTTTTCTTTTTTTGATTTTCTATTAGTGTTGAATTTAGCGACGCCACGACTAATCAAGATGACACTCCTTTCTTTATATTGTTGATCTTCCTATTTTGGGCCCTCGTACAAGATCTGGATATGCGATTTCATCTACCATTTCTTTTCGAAATTGGATAGTGATAATATCTTTGTTGTCAACGTACCTTCATTGTTATATGCATTTTTATGTTGTTTGTTGATGATTTTACCTATCATCGTGAATTTTGGTGATGTTTGTATCCTTCTTTTATTTCAAGTCTTTGGATTAGGTTCTTATCTTTTTCTTGTTTGGTCCTTTTATGATCTAATGTCCGCTAGTTTTGTTTACTAGGTATATGTCTGTTTTGAAGTGTTTTGTTTACTGGATGTAAATTTTCATTGTAATTTCAGATATATTCTCGTTTAATAAAATTAGTGGATCTCTGATCAAAAAAAAGTTCTCTCCTACCAAATATAGTATAAAAAATACACTAGGTCAGTCGAACAATGATCACTTTCAAAGATTTCCCCTTGCTCTTTTTCTAGACCTACCCTATCATTAGGGGTATTCATTATCGGGTACCTGAACAATCGGGTACTCGATTCCTTTGGGTAATGATTTTTTGACCAGTGTCTTGGCCCATTATATCGGGTACCCGACTAATCGGATAACGGGTATTCGGTTCATATATATATATTTAATTTTTTTATTTTAAAATTTTAAAAAATCATATATTAAACATAAAATTTAAAATTTTATAATATATGAACAAACATAAAAATTAGTGATTTAAAGTTAATTTTAGAATATATATATTTATTAAAGTTTACCATTAAAATGATATTAAAAACACTAATATTGTTTTTTTCTTTTGATATTAACAAATTAATAAAATATATTTAAAAATTTTAAAAATTAAAAAGTATATAATACACATAAAATTAATTTAAAGATTTAAATTTAATTTTATGTACAAATATTAAGCAACCTACAATAAAAATATAATTTAAAACTAAAAATATATATATTTTAAAATTAATCGGGTCAGGTTGGATACCCGGAAAGTGGAAAAAATCAGCCCAAACCCGGCCTAATTATTCTCGAATCGGGTACTCAGCCCGACCAGGTATTTTTTTCGAGAAATACCCATCATTTTTGTTTCGATAGTCGAATCGAGTCAATCGAATTGGATAATTTTGAACACCCAGGTCATCCAACAAAACGATATGTCTGCAAAACAACATCCAAAAATGCACTGAATAAGGACATAAAAAATAAATGATTCCTACGTTCAGAACCAGATTTAAAAAAAAATATTACAAGTCATGATAGCTAAAAAATTTAAAAGACTAATGATAGCTAAATTTTGCTTTGGTTTGTCTAATAATATAATAAATCCAAATTATTTATCGATTGGTTTAATGAGATAAATTATTAAATTTTTTAAATAAATTCAAAAGTTTGAATCTTTATGTTACGAATGAAATAACCGGATCGAGAGAGGGTTTCTTCCCAATAAATCTATACCAAAAGGAAATAGACATTGTATCCACGAGGACCATGAGCCTTTAAGAAACATAAAGTGTCCTTGATCACATAAGGCTTAACATCAGCAGCAGCAGGTACCAAGTCTTGTTCTTGTTCAATATTAATGCTTTTCCATTAAGCTATTCCTTACAACTACATATTTTGCTATAAATATATAAAAATAATTAATTATTAACAATTAAATTCACTCTCATCAAATTGTAAATATGCATAAAATGCTAATTAAATTAGCCCAGCTTGGTCAATTTATATGCAAAATTTGTTAGCACGAGCCATTTAGACTCAGTGGTTAGATCACGGGTTCGAGCACCAGTATAGTGATTGAGTCATCAATATCCAATAATTGAGAATATACGCTAAAACAGATACTACTGTAATTAGCAAAATCTGTACATTATGTAGTTTTATTCACCAACAGTTGAAGTATAATTCAAGACATGAACAATTAAGCATGTAGGGGATCACATCCATTCAAAAACCTTCCCCGGAAGTGTGACAAAGCAACAATAAGTACAGGCAAAACTTCAAGTAAAAGGAAAGTTTCGACGACGCCTCGTCATTTAACGATCGATATTGTCATCGCACAGGAATCAATATTGTTCTTTACGATATTTGTTCGTGTGTGGTGACGGTACGGACCATTAACATCATAAATACATTATATATACAAATGTTTCACTGGTTAGCCTGCAGCATGGAAGATTTGTTTGATTCAACCAACATGGACCATAACACATGCACGTCTTCACAGGGGCATGATTTCACATCTTCATATAAAATGTATATCCCTCTTCCTGAAAAATATTCGAAAATCGAACAAATATCGGTAAAAGCATGGAAGGGAAGATGTATATAAAGAATGTAAGGATGAAAGATGGGAAATGGACATACTCTTGTTTCGAACCGAGTGTCGGCGGAACCAGAGTTTCTTCAATGGAGAGAGGAGGGATTTGAGCAGCAACCCCATTTGGAGAAGAAGAGGGTGTGGCTCATGTGGTTTATAAAAGAAACAAGACAAGCCCTGCAACAACAACAACACTCAGAAAGAATTGCAGGTTTGCTTAGACAAGCAGCATTATGTTTATGTAATGATTTTATATTTTACTTGCTTGCTTCATGCATATATGGACTTTTGGTGTTGGTGCAGTGTCATTTTCTAAATATTTTTCATATGTAAAATAGGGTTTCACTTACTTGCCTTGTTGCACAAGCTATAAATGTTTCTAGTTTCTACCTTACCAATTTTTAAAAAGTTTTGTTTCGGGTCAAGGGTGAGGATCTTCTAGTCATATTGGGTTCGAGATTAGATTTTTTTCGAGTTCGAACCGTTTAAGGTAAAATCCTTTCGAATTAAGTGCACTTTACAAATATTGAACTCGTGTTCTTACCCTTAAAGAGAGGTGTGTGCAAACTGCATGTTGTAGATTTCAGGTTTAGAGTTTAGAGTTCAAGATTAGGGGAGCGGTAGAGTTTAAAAAATTAAAGGTAGGGTATATTTTTAGGGTATATGGTTTAAGGTTTAGAATTTTAAAATAAGGTTAGGGTTTAAAATTTAATTTTTAAATATTTTTAATGTGGAAAAAAAGACATAATTAGAGATATATGATTTTTATTCGTATAAGAACCGGGACAGAGATAAAAAAAATAATATACATTGTTAAAATTTTAAAAAATAATACATAGTATTCCTTTAAGGATGTGTCAATGTTATTTTAAATGATGTTAATTTTATTTTTAATATAGTTTTATAAAAAAATCTATGTATCTTTTTTCAAAAACGGACTTTTTTACAGGTGACTCGAATTAAAAAAATCTTTTATGTATATTTGGGGTTAAAATATCATCTCAATTAAACTAAAAAAATGAAATTAGATTATAACCAACAAGTCAAATCTTGATTATTATCCCTAAATAAAATAAAATAAAATAAAATATTTAATTAATATATATATTTGAGATATTAGTGTAATTGAGTAAATATTGATCGTAAATTTCAAAATTATAAGATTTAACTTGTTTTAATATAAAAATATTACTTTAATTTTATGATATATATAAAAAAATTGAACTTTTAACCGAAATGAATAAAAAATTAATTATCTACTTCAACGGATAATTTACTACGATATGTACGAATTTGTGGTCTACTCATGCCATAGATTAATTAATTAATTAATTAATTTAAAAGTAGAAGATTAAAGCTTAAAAGATAAAAAGTAGCAGCATGATTTGCAACACTTTTACTTTAATTCTGATTCCATTGGATTCGCCTCAAAGATAGGGTTAATATTTCCTTAAAAATATGGGCAAATTTACTAAAATAGGACAGCTAAAATTTTCTCTTAAAATATATTTTTTATTTTAAAAATACGATATTTTCTATAATAAAAGTAAGTAGGATGAAATATTCACCGTCTTTAAATAATAAATAATTTTTATTAAAATATTTGAAGGTGAAAGATATAGATGGTGATTTTGAACAATATTGAACATTGAAGTCGAAATTATTTCGTCTTTAATTTTTTAATTTTAAAAATTAGAATAAACAATAGATGAATAGTAAAATCAGAACTCCTTTTAGTTGACTTACTTTTACCGTAACAAATGTTATAGATTAAAATTTATTCGAAAGATATCATATTTTTTAAAAAAAAATCATCTTTCATGTGTACCAGAAATTATATCATGATTCAAAGACGGAATCAGGACTTGGGTTGAAGGGGGCAAAACATAAATGTTTAGAAGTATGGGTTAAATTCATAAAAAATATATTTTAAACAAATTAAATAGGGGACAAAAGTGAAAGAATTCTTCGTGGGACGGCCCTCCCCACCCCTTAAAAGCTTTGTCTTTGTCATGAACCCTTTCCATCACGTCATTCGTGGTCTCAATCAACCGGATTCATTTATCTCATATTTTTAAGGTGAATCATTATCTATTTCTTACATGTAATTAGTGAGTGGATAATTATCTTATAATTACTTAAAAATAAACGAACCTAATTATATGAACTATGAATGACGTAGTGAAAAGGGTTCATCACGTCTCCGCGTGCATGAAAATTTACCAAAAGTATTGCACTTTCCTTATGACATATATTGGACAATCCTTGTACCATTTTCCTCATGGTCATGGGCCTCATCCATCTAGATGCCAGGCTTGTTGCCTGGGCTCTCCACATTGCTTTTAGATTACACACTTTTGGGCTACAAAATACAACCCAAATGTTTGATGTTTGTCAATTTATTTCGTGATATAATTTTATCAATTTTAGACATTGTTCTCGTTTATCGTTATGATAGTTTGATGTTTGTGCTTGAAAATTATGCTCAAAAACCTAAAAATAAGTTAAAAATGATATTTTTACATGTTTTTTGACTTAATTCAATCTAAACCATCTTAAATTTCGAATAAATCTATAAATTTAGACGAATAACCTAATCCTTTGGTCGATAATAAAATATTCTCATAATATAATCTAGAAAATTCGAATTCAAACAAATAAACACTAAACCACCCTCTTACTTTAGGTTAACCAAAGTGTACACAAAAGTTTTGAAAATTCAAAAATGGTATCAACAAAAATCCCAACAACTTTACATTGTTGTATTGGTGTATTAGTAGTAGTTTCATATGTATAAAGCAACTGCATGCTTCCATCGAGTTAATGTCTGATGAAAAGTGTGTTTCCAAACATATCATGTTGCTGTCCTAAAAAGAGGTGATGGTGCAGGTTATCCGAACACAAAACAGACCCTTTGGTCTCAACGGCGGGACCAACGGGTGCAGCCACAAAGGCTGATGGGTCGGGGTCCCCTACACCATGTGAGGAATCATGAGCTGTGGTCAACATATGAATTGCTCACTTATGTTGTACTCATACAAATTCAGATATGAATATTAATACAAAAACGTAAACGAAAAAAGAAAATTTTAAAATTATAGAGTACGGGTATAATTTGAGTATTAAAAAAATCAGGGATCCAAAAAATGATTCGCTATCGTTATAATGGTTGTTATTTAATGATTGATGCTATCTGAAACCGTTACTAGTAAAAATAACGGTGAGATTTAAATTCACACCGATAATTATCGGTACCGATCGTTATTTAACGAATAACGATCCGTTATTTCTATTGTTATACCGTTATTTCAAACACTCTCATACTAAGTTGTGCGAGTTTTAAAAAAATTTACGACTTGCGACTCCTGCAATGATCGCGATAGCAACCGTTATGTCCGCGCAACCGCAATAAACGCGACCGAAAACTTTTTTTAAATCCTTACGAAAAATATATAATAAATTGTTCACAAAGTCGGTTAGAAATAAATTGTCCACATACGAATTGTCCACCTCTGTTGCATTGATACAAATTTAAATACGGATATTAATACAAAAACATAAATAAAAAATAATAAAATTTAAAATTATAGAGCACGGGTATAATTTAAATACGAAAAATATAAATAAATTCTCCACAAAGTCCGATTCGGGTCCCCTAGAGCATGTGAGGAATCATGATGTGTGGTCAACCTATGACATTACCCACAATGGTGAACTGTTGCATTCATCATCTGAAGATAAAGCTGAGTTCTTAGTGCTTCTTCCACATTTGCATCACTTTCAATTAACGGTTCCTAAAAGAAGAATCAAAATGCCTCTTTGTCTTTGGTTACTTTGATGGTTGACACATCATGTTTTTTTTCCCCAACATATATGAACTAATAAAGTCTTTTTTTCTATGGTTTGGTCAACAAATTTGATGACTTAGATGAATGGATTTGAAAATAATGTGACCACATTTTATTTAATGTTAAAAGGTTAAGTATCGATAATCGTATGTGTGTTTGATTGTACTGACGGTGTATAATTCTATACATGTCTTTTAATTCAGTTAACTCTTAACTCGTAAATAGGGTTGAAGTTGAATTTTAAGAAAATAAAACTGAATTATAAATAAATTTATAAATTCATGTCTATTAATCTTAACACTTTAATAATATATAGAGCAGATAACCCGCTTAAACTCGAGTGTAAATCATCTGTCCTTCCCTATGCCTCCATTTATGCCCCACTTCAAATTAGAGGATTTAGAGTTTAGGGTTTAAGATTTTAGGTTAGGGTTTAGAAAATTAGGGGTAAGGTGTATTTTTTAGGGTGTAGTGTTTAGGATTTAGGATATAGAAAATAAGGGTTTAAGGTTTAAAATTGAATTTTTTTAAAAAAATCAAAGGGACACAAAAGGAGACACAGAAAAGAGGCAGAGGATTTCTGTTCCTGAAACTCTGGTCTTCTAGAAAAGTAATACTATTTTTTTACTGAGACTACTTAACGAGTTTATGCATTGTGTCTTTAAGTTCATTTAACTCGCAATCAAGACCAAAACCTTTAACGAGTATTATAATAAATTTATTAATTTTAGGAGGGATAAAATATATTTTTATATAATTTTAAGAAAATACTTTAATATACAAGTTGATATAAATTTTATGAGATTTTTAATTTTAGGGTTTATTTGTTTAAGTAATGATTTAGGGTTTAGAGGTTTAAATTAATGGATATGAAATTTAAGATTTATAATACGAGTTTAGGGTTTAAGGTTTAAGTTCTAGAATTATAATTTTAAATTTTATAACTTAAATATAAAGAGTTTATAACTTTTTAACACAACTGTGTATAAAATTATATATCGTCACTATATCGAATATAATTTTATATTAAATTTAATAAATAATTTATGCCATGCATTTGGCTTTTTTTTAGCTAGTTTTTAATTTGAAAATGGGAATGATGATGAAAGAAATAGATATCAACCATTTTGACTTGAGTTGTTTAATAATTGCTTGTCATTATTTTCTATAAAGTTAGGCATGAAGATAAGAAATAATTAATGTTTGTTTTAAGGAAAAATAAAATAATGGTTCATGTTTGAATTTATTATAAAGTTTTAAAATGTGATAATTCGTATAAAGTCGGTCCACGCATGCATTTTTTTTCCTTTACAATAAAGTCGATAAAAGAAGAATGTTTACATGTACGTGAGTATAAGTATGAATAGAATTATTTATATCACATGTGTTATTTATAAAATAAAATAATTAAAACAAATTATTAATATATATATTATAAAATTATTGATGAAACGTATAAATATATAAAAAAGATAAATAAATTTTATTCGTATAAGTATGAAATCAAAATAAAAGAAATATTAGATGAGTTCAACTCAATCACCTATAATCTATCTAATGAAATTTATTTATTTCAGCGTAACCGTCACTTTTTATATATAAGAAATAAGTAAATATTCATATTAAAAAACATAAGATAAAAATTATTATTGAATGAGATCATAAATGATATGGTGAAACAGATACATCTAATTTTTTTTCAGAGTCAAATAGTATAAAAAATTAATTTATTAAAATTTATTTTAAAATATAAAAATTATATTTAAATTCAAAACTCGAAGATAAGATCTAGCTTTTTAATATTTAAATTTTAAAATATCTAAATTATTATTAAACTAAAAATTGAGGACACGATCTCTCTATCTCTAGAAATTATACCATAAACTCGTTTCACCATGTTAATATGATAAAATATTAAAATAAATTATCAATTATCGATTCAAAAATATTACATATAATAAAATTTTGATTTTTTTTTAGAAATTCACTATGTTTAGCTTATTTATTTTTTTAAATGCAATAATTAAGACATTATGATAAAAAATAACTTTGTTAGGATAAGATAATTAAACTTGTAACGGTTGTGTTTCAAATTTTGAAATCTAAAAAATCAACAATCAGTTAAAAAAAAGAAAATTGGTATTGGTAGGTGGAACAAACTTTACAACACTTGGGCCTCATGGGATTTATTGGCATATTATATATAATCAAAATTTATATTTAATAATTTAAAAAATATAAAAATACAAAAAATATATAATTAAAGATAATAAAAAAATTATACTCGATTTGATGAATTATGATCCGATCTGATAATAATATATTTCTTTTATAAAATTAAAATTTTAAATAAAATCGAGTTCAGATTTAAGTATAACCTATCAATAATAATAATAATAATAATAATACTTTTATTTTTGGTTAAAATTTATTGATATATATAATGGCATAAAAGTACTATAATTATGATATTAAATTAAAGTTTAATTCAGTTTTATGTTATTAAAATTATACTCCTTCTGTCCCAAAAATAATGTCCTTTATTGATTTTTTGGGGTCAAATTTTTTGAATTTTGATTAATGATTATTTAAAATTTATTATTGATAAAAATATAAAAAAATATAATTTAGAAACCTCTAATCAAGTATATTTCAAATATATATTTTATAAAATTTAATTATTTAAAATATTTAATATAATTATAGTCAAAGTTTAAAATTTTTTACTTTCAAAAAGTTAATAAGAGACATTATTTATAGGACAGAGTGAGTATTTAACAATATTATATTTGAGTCAAATATAAATATTTTAAATTCAAATAATAATCAAGTTTTATTATATTAAAGATAATAAAAAATTATACTCGATTTAAATCAGTCAAATATCCGTCCTAACCCGTTGCTATCCCTAAACTAAATATACTATTGCTATCCCTTTCAAGATGAATAGTTCAATTTAATCCTTTTAGTCCCTATCTAAATAAAAGAAATTGCATTTTCAGTCCTTCAAAAGATAAATAATTCAATTTTAACCTCTTCTAACACAATGTTTAAGTTTGACCCTCAAAATTATTTAATGTTTTCTCCACCTTACAACATAAAATTCCTAACTTCACCATTCCATATAACTTTTTTAGTATATTTAAATATAATATTATTTTAGTGTTTAAATTTTTAATTAATTCTCTGTCCAAAGTGACATAGTTGGCAAATATCAAACAAATCTTTACTTTAATTTTTTCTTGTTTTTTAATTAAAAAAATGTTTACTTTAATTTACTTTATAGGGTGTTTGGATAAAGAGGAGAATCTACTCCAAATTTGAATAGGACAAGTGGAAACTAATGTTCAACTAAATACAAACTTTTCCATATTTATTTGAATAAAAATTAAAATAATAAAAGTTTACTTACACTTTAATTTTGGGAAACCCAATTTAAAAATATTAAGCTTTGATTTTCCCATGTTTAACCTTGATTAAGCCCCCAAACTCCAAAAATATACTTCCCTTTATTTTGCTTTTTTATACAATTCTTATTTTTAAATTATTTTTGGTAACTAGATATCATAGAGGGTTATTTTAAAAAAAAATGTTATTTTTTATTAAAAAAAGACGAGGGTATGTTCAAGATTTAATAAAAAATTATTGATTAATGTCAACTATCTGTTGAATCGATTTTGTTGGATATATAAAGTGTTTAAAGTTTTTATTTAAAAAAAAGAGAGTATTTGAAGTTAATTTTAAAATCTAAGTCAAAAGCTACGGTACATGTAAGAAAATATCACCGGTAAATGGTGATTTGAAAGGTGGCGTTTTTCATTTTTTAATATTTTTTTAAATCTGAAGGGACAACGCCTTGTGCACATAGTGTTGTACCATGTGCATTATAAAAATTGGCCTAGAATCCGAATATATATACAGATTTCTTATATTCTAAAATTTAATTTTAGATTCGATTATTTTCAAAAATTTCCCAATTAAACTAGCAAGATAAAATATTATATACTTGAAAGAAATATTCGAGTTTCAAATCGAAATAAAATGAATTGAAATGATTTATCTACATTATAAACCTATATAGTATATACTAATAAAACATGAAAGAAAATAAATATTAACTATGATTAAACATATATGAGGTCAAAATTAACATAAATATTTTTTAGAAAAATAATTTTCATTTTTAATTTTAAAAGGCATAAAGATAGTTTTCACCCTTAACGTTTATAATTTTTGTCATTTTGGCCCTTATTCTTTTTTTTATATATAAATTTAGCCCTTAACCTACGTCTTTTTAACAAATAACTCATTTTTTAACTACCATGATAACTGAACCGTTAAAAATTTAATAATGGTAACATATCGTATATGTGATAATATATTTTAAATGACATAGAATCTAACTTATTAAACATATATATAATATAATTTTATTCCAGTATAAAATATAAAATAATTAAAATTTAAATAAAATATTAAAAATTAATTAAATCCAAAACAAAAATTTAATAAATATTCTCAACCCTAACTAAACTAAAATATCTTTATAAAATCTTAAAAATCCGATTTAGATTAAAACTAAAATACTTAAATTCTAAACTAAAATAATAATAATCCAATTGATTATTATCAAAATCATTTATCTTTGATTCACCGGTAACAAACTCTACAAAACCCTTTCTTTTTAGATTATGTTCATACTTTTTTAGATAAAATTTTGATTTTACTATTAGTTAAGGTTGAAAATATTTAGTAGCCTTTTATTTTAGATTTAATTAATTTTTAATAAATAAAAAATTAATTTTTAATATTTATTTGAATTTTAATTGTTTTATATTTTTAGATTAGAATAAAATTATATTCTCTATATATGTATATGTTTAATAGGTTAGATTCTATGTCATTTAAAATATATTATCATATATATATGACAAGTTATCATTATTAAATTTTTAACGATTCAGTTATAATGGTAGTTAAAAAATGAGTTATTTGTTAAAAAGACATAGGTTAAGGGCTAAATTCATCCTAAAAAAAGAATAAGAGCCAAAATGACAAAAATTATAAACGTTAACGGTAAAAATTATCTTTATGCCATTTTAAAATGATAAAGAAAACGTAAATTTTCTTATAACCATATACCATATAAATCACAACATTATTTTTAATATAATCATCAATATTATTTTTAATTTATTTGACATGTTTGAGTTCCTTTTTGAGTTTTGAATTTATCCTCCACACTTTGTAAAAATATTTTATTATTAAACTAAATTAAAAATTAAAAAATGGGGTTTTTTATTGCCAGTGGTATTAATAAATTAATTAATTTAATATAGTTTCAAAGTGGAAATTTGAATTTATTTTTCTCTATTTTAAAAGAGCTTTACACGTGGAGAATGTTGGGACAGTTTGATTAAAATAATTGATTCTTCATTTAAAAAAAGAAGATATATTTGATTGCAATATGCATGCTGCCTGCATGGAGGGGTGGGTTTGTATATACATACGTACTACATATAATATGCTTTTTATGACAGACATTATTTGTATAAAAATTAAATAGATGAAGTTTTACGTAGGGATGTGTATTTGGTTAATTCGGTCGGTGATCGAATTAAATTAATAAAAAAATTTAAATTTTAATTGTTAATCGAATCAAATTTTCTCTAATCGGAATTATTTTGGTTAATTAGCCGAATTAACCAAATTAACCGAAATTTATTATAAATTTGGTTAAATTACATAATAGGTCACTAAATTATGCTAAAATATTTTTTAGTCACTAAACTTTTATTTTATACTAATTTAATACAAAATTTAGTGATCATTTTATAATATAAAAAATTAATGAATATTTTATATTTTTTTAAAAGTTAATTGACTAAAAATATATATATATAATATTTAATATATATATATATAATTTCAGTTAATTAACCGATTTCGAACCGGATTAACCGATAACCGAATTATCAAAAAAAAATAACTGTTAACAGAATTTACCAAAAATTAACCGAAATAATTTCAGTTTGGTCGGTTAATTCGGTTAAAATCAAATAATGCACACCCTTAATTTTATGTTATAATTATTGATATTTGATTTATTAATTGATCGATTTAGATCGATGCAATAACATTATATGAGTTATCAATCATATTTAATTATACTTAAATCTGTATCATGTTTATCAATCAAACACAATAATTCAAGTTTTTAAAATTATATTGATCAATCAGATAAATATGTCACACATTACTTAAAATGTCACATCATATTTTAAACCAATAACGCATCATCTTATCAAACCAACGTCACAAAACTAACTATTACAAAATGACTAATTTTCCTTAATTTTTTATGTATAGGGTTTTATGTGCTATAATACAGAGACGTGTATAATATTTTATCGACATGAACGGATTCAGAGTTTTCTATAAAGGTGTAAACTGTCAAAAAGATATATTAAAAATATAGATAGGTCCAAAATTTGATTATCAATAAAATTATAAAAAATTATAATATAAGGTATTTAAAATTTTTGGGGATACAACTGCGCTCAGTATCCCTTAGGTCTATCCCGTTTATCGACGATCCAAAGAGGTTAAACTTAGAAAAATCACACCCACAATTTCAATTTCTTGCCCTATTTATGTCACAAGTCCTATGTTAACAATGTTGCAAAATAGAATGTGGGAAGTAAACAGTTCAACTCTGTGGGCACGAGAAGACTACAATCCAAACAAAGTACACACCATAAGTTACCTTCCGAAGGGTCATCATGGCATTAGATCCCAAAATATCCGCTCACGGGTCTCACTTCCTCCCCCCTTGGACACTTCGGATTAGGTCTTTGCTCTTCATAATGACTACATGAAGGTGGAGGCGAGAATTATGGGTTGGGTTCGAGATAAAATTATAAAATTTCGGATTTAAGTAAAAGTGTGAATTGAAGAATCGAAGTCGAGTGAAGAAAGTGAGAGTATGTAATCACTTGAATCGAATATTCGAATTGAAGAAGTATAATTTGATTATTCAGTTTTTATATATTCTTTTGCCGTCCTAACTCGACTTTTTCCTCAATAAACACCCGATTGAACCTAAACTAGATTTTTTTTATTAAAATATATGACCCGACCAGATCAGATAAAATACACATTCCTACCCTTATTGTAAGTAATTTACTCAACTTCTTACTCAACCCTAAAATCAAAAGATATCTTCACTTGAATTAGGTCCTATCACCAAATATTGAAAGTAATAGAGAATTCTCTTGGTCGACCTAGACAGATGTATCATGGAGAGGATAAAGTAAAAGATTTTATGGTTGATCCATTAAACTTTAAAAAAAATTCAGAATATAATTTTAACTTATGAATCAAAAGAGCGAGAACTCTGTATATATCCCAAACCCTAAATTTTATTATTTATCTACGTATTCTTAACCCATCACTTAATTAAACACTTTTGAACTAAAATCCTTAGGGATGGCATGGGTCGGGTCAGATTTTTGGCCCACCCGCACCCGATCCGAAAAATTATACCCTCCACCTGTCACCCGATCTGACTCGGGTTTAGGGTGAAAAAATCCGACCCGATCTAACCCGACCCGACCTGAATCATTAAAAAATTAAAATTTTAGGGACTAAACTATAAAAAAAATAAAATTTAGCGATCTAATTGTAAAAAAAATTAATTTTAATGATCTAATTGTATAAAAAATATATAAAGAGGGGTCATTATTGCAAATATCCCTAAAATACATATGGGAAAATTACACTATTAGTCCCAGGTTGGGTCGGATTTTTTTCACCCTAAACCCAAACCCGACCCGAACCCGAATTTTTCACCAAAAAATTCGACCCGATCGAACCAGATCAGGTCGGAAACCCGTCAGATTCGAGTTTCGTACCCATCCCTAAAAACCCCACTCAATATTCATTTTTATAGATTAAACCCCCATTTTTTTTCAATGTGAGATTAGTCTCTCATATATGATAATATACTCTTGTAAATCATTTATACACATATCCACATTGACTCTTTATGATCAAATAAAATTTTAGACTAATCGAGTTGATTTTTAAATTTAGATTATAACTAACCGTTCTAACTCGAACCGAACAACTTGCTTATAAGTTATGACCATTGTTTTGCTCACAATTCACCCCACTACACTATGCTAAAAGCCTTTCAAACCCTAACATTGGGAGTGAGCAATGGCATACATGTATACATACACATACATAACATATGTACATACATACACACATACATATATACGTACGTACATACGTACATACATACAAAGAAGTACTAACAGCTAAAGGGTTCATCTTTCATTTTCAATGCCATTAGTATGGCACTATGATCTTTGTTATACAGTTAAGCCTGTCAGTCTCTCCCACAATAGAGTCCAGTTCCCATAAATGAAGTTTTGTACAAGCAGTCATGGGGACATCAAAATGAAGCTATTTGGGGAGTGGATATGCAGAAAGTAAAGGCAGAGGCTTTATTCCTTGGTTGAAACCTAAACAACATAATTAAAGAGTAAAGCAACAAGACAACGGTTTCCGTTTGAAATCATAACCTCACTAGACAAAATAATGGTGTTCTTTGCATGAACTGGATTAAAAAGAGGATTTGAAATAGGGAAAATGGTCTTTTGGGTATGGATAGTATGATGAAATTTGGAATTTAGTCCCTGTGATTTTATTCAACTTAATTTTGTTCATTTTTTATAATGTTAAAAACCCACATTTTATTTGATGTAATGTGGTTCAAAAAACACATTTTTTTTTATAATTTTATTCGAGTATAATATAATATTTGTGTTCGCTTTCGAATTTAGATAAAAGCACACGCATCTTTTGACTAATCTAGGTAAAAAAATTCTAGCTTCACTCTTGTTATCATTATTAGCAATTTTCCTGGTAAAATGTTGGTACTAGTGGCAGAACTTAATGGAAGATTTTGGGGTAATTTAATTTTTCTAAAATCGATGATTAAAATAAAATCTTTAAATTTTTAAAGGGTTTAATTCACATTTTTAAAAAATTGACCTACCTAAATTTGATTAAAAATATTAAAAATAAATAAAATTTTCTTACTCTTAAGGGTTCAAAATATTTTTTTTTTCAAAATTTATGAAGGTCTAAATATCAATTTTCACAAATTTAAATTCATTCCCCATGCTTGTTTGGGTACTAAGAAAGCACATCATAAAAGTAAGTGAATCAAACCATGTCAAACTAAAATCTGACTAAATTTCAAATTTCAGTATAATGGAGGGACCACCACCATGATTTTTCCTTCAAATTTTACTGTTTATTTGTCCATATTATAACGGCGTTATAAGCCGTCACCTTGTCTATATAAAACCACCCCCTTCGCTCTCTATTCAACGCTCTCATCCTCAGTCTTCAACGTTTTCCAGTTTTAAACATCTCTTTCACTCTGCAACTTTATTTTAATGGTTGCGTGAACCGAAAGCTTGGAATATTGGTGTTTCTGTGTTGCTAGAAACAAGAAAAGATCTGAGCTTTGAGTAAAATTCCAGTTTTCTTTTTCGGTTTTCTCGGAAAATGGGGAGGAAAGATCAGTCGACAGAAGAGAAAATGAACCAGAGAGTTCAAGCTGTTCTTCAGATACTTAAGAAGCAGTTTCCATTAACACCCAAACAGGTAAATTATTGTGTATGTTTCTTTTTCTTACTCAACCCAGATTTTCCGGGAAAATACACGATGATGGGTTTCTTCTAGTTTCGTCAAAGAACATGTTTTTGATTCATGGAACAGGAGAAGTTCTGTAATAATGCTTGTGTTGAGAGGTTTCTAAGAGCAAAAGGTGATAATGTGAAGAAAGCTGCGAAACATTTACGAGCTTGTCTTGCTTGGAGAGAGAGCATTTGCACTGGTAAGAGATTATATCTAAAATCGAATCGAATTAAAATTAAAAAAAATATTTTTTATTTACAAGACTCGAACTTTATTTTGAAAGTTAAAAAGTTATACTCCCATATGATTAGTGTCACTTGGGGTCCATTTAGTAAATTAACAACAAGATTAAATTATTAATTATAATATTAAAATATTTATAATATTCGATTCGATTTAGTTGAATTATTAATTATTTAATTTGAATTTTAACTTTTTTTTTTCGAAAATACAGAAAATTTGATAGCAGATGAGTTTTCAACTGAGATAGCTGAGGGAGTTGCTTACATAGCCGGTCATGATGAAGAGGGCAGGCCTGTCATGGTAATTTTCTCTTAAATATTTATTATTATTAATTAATTAATATATGAATTTAATAATAAAAAATGGTTTTTGTATGATCTTTCCATTACAGGTTTTGAGGATGAAACAAGATTACCAAAAGTTCCACTCTCAAAAGATGTTAGTTTCCTGTACTAAAATACCTGTCTGTCACGTTTTTTTTCTTGTTTAACTATCGAAAAACTACGAAATTTTGAATTGTATTCGGTTTAGGTTTACTCGTCTGTTGGTTTTTACATTGGAAGTTGCAATATCGACTATGTCGAAAAACATCGAACAACTCGTCCTACTCTTCGATGCAAGTAAGTTTTCACTCCATATCGTTCAGTATCCGTTAGTCATATCAAACTTTCTGTTTCAATATTGTCTTTTTCCGTAACAAATTCGAACCCGAAACGCTACTTAACCGGCCAATGATTTTTCGAGTTCTTCGTGGTCCAAAAAATGCAATAAAGGGGAAAGAAATCCCAACTTACTAACCCATGTTGGTGATCGCCGGCAGGTTCTGAGACTCCCTCAGACAATGTCCGGAGTGCCCCTTCAAGTCTTAGTTTGTTCACTTGATTACTAGGGCCGTATCGGGAATTGAACAGTGTTTAATACCATTGGTCGATTCTCTAACAGTAAAGCCTACAGACCCTAATGTTGTTTTTCCTGTCTTAGTTAGTACAAAATGATCAGCTTTACTGTTATTAACCTCTGGGATTAAGATTCTATTTATTTTTGTCCCAGGCTTTTTCAGATCGGCATCTGCTTTCATGAACTTGTGGCTGGCAGCATTGAAAATGGTGGGCGAGTACTACCCAGGAAGACTTTACAAGGCATTTGTCATCGACCCACCACCATTGTTTTCTTGTCTTTGGAAGGTGAGATTTAAAAAAAAAAAAACTATGAAAATTATGATCAAGTTAAATATTATACACTGATTTTTTTATTGTATATCGAATGTTTGGTATATATCAAAATTTTTATAAAAAATATAATAATTTTAGTATATTCGTATTTTAGCCTTTTTTAACATGCTATTAAAAAAACGTATAATTATTATTCTACATTCTTCTTTACATGTTAATTCTTTTATATATCAATGTGTTGGTCTAAGTGATAAATAATTTAATATTACTTAAATAAAGTCTCGTGTTTAAGACGTTACGTATGTAAAAAGTTTATCTAATAATTAATGAACGAAAATTGAATATGTAACGTGGATCGGTTCAAATCGGTACCCGAAAAATAGAATAGTGATTTGACATATATATTTTTTATTTTAACAGTGTTAGAGTTGACCGTTAACCAAGTTGGACCTTTTTTTAATTGTGTATTTAGTTATCTTAGATATAATAGAAGGACTAAAAGTGAAATTAAACCTTTTTTATTATTTGTAGGGTGTTCGTCCATTTTTGGAGTTATCGGCGGCTACGACGGTGGTTTCATCTGTAGACTATGAAGATTCATTGGAGTTCAACGATTTCGCGTCGTACCCGAGAGCATCATCTCTACGGTTCGATCCATCGTCGATCAGATCAACGGCCAAGATCGGTTCTTGCTCATCGTCTCGTTTCTCCTTCACCGTGTCCCATCATTTCGACTCTCTCAAGCCTTGGTACCTCACCTTGACGACCGAGCCACCGTCGTCCAAAGTCGGTACCACCACCAGCCCCTCCCCACTTGGACCGGCTTTAATCTCGCCGCTCAACGCCCGGTCCCTCTCGTTCGCATCGCCGTCCGCCAGGACGGCACGTGGGAACTTCAGCATGAGGAAGAGCTTGTTCCCGTCCACACCCTTGCCGCAGCGTAGCAAAGCCTTTGAGCCCGTCAAAGTCGAACATCCGCGAACCCCACGACCGTCGTTCCTCCAATCGCCGGCGATGTTCTTCCGACGTGACGGACACGTCAACAACAAAGCGGAAAAATCTCGAAAATCGTTCTTGCCGTTTTTGAAGTTCTATCGGAGACCGTACGATGAGATGCTTTATCGATCAATGATGAGGCCACCATTAGGTGGCTTGATCTCCATCGTTAAACGTCGCCACATGTCCGTATCTCAACGGTTCTAGACCCCCCCAAAAAGCAAAGAGAAGACTACTAAATTACTAATAATTCCATTAATTATTTTGTTTACTTTATGTTTATCGTTAATGACCTTGTGATTATAAATTTAACGGTAAATCATGGTTTTAATCCCCCTATGGTGCTTCAATTTGAGATTTAGTCCTTATACTTTTTATTAATAGTGTTGTGATAATATTTTAAAGGCTTAATACACTTTTGTCCTTAAACTGTATGTGTTTTCTTAATTTGTTCCTTAAATTTTATAAAATTAGATTAAAATTACCTCTATTTAGATGACAACTTAAGAAAATTAGTATAGTTTAGGGGATAATTAATAATGACGTAAAATATAAGAGGCAAAATAGATCAAAAAATAGTTTAGAGGAAAAAATAGAAAAATATATACAGTTTAGGGATAAAAGTGTATTAAACCTGTCTTGAAAACAAATACTGAGTTCGAACTCACATATGGGTAAAGCATATGAATATTCATGATCAACAGATCGATCAGTGAATCTCAAAATCTTATACCTTACTTTAATATAATTTATTTATTAATTTATTTTATAATTTTATTATATAACTTATTAAAGGAACCAAATAATATTGAATTTAGGTGAATAGACTAAAAAGGAACCTAATACGTGTCCTAGTGAAAAAGCGAATAATATTCATTCTAAGAAATACAGATGTATGTACATTATCACAATGTTAATAATGTATATAAACAAATACTACCTTGTAATCATCAATTTTCAACGATCGAGAATATATTTTAGAACAGATATGATTATAATCACCGTAACTGATTCAAATATATATATAAAGAAATTACAATCCCGAACTTAAACATGGTAGAAAAATCATATACACTGATTATACTATCCATTTATAAATAGAAGAATATTAAACGCTTAAACATATTAAAATTTTAATTTCGCCCCTACTCACTATTAAGTGATATATCATCCGAATTAAACTAAACAGATTATTCTTATTTATTTAATTAATATTGGAAGAGAGAATGCAAGACCTAATTCAAATACTTTAATGTCTTAGAGTCCGTTCAAGGTGGGATGTGAATATTTGTGCTACCACTTGAACATAATGTCCCATAAACTAAGTACCAAAGCACCTGGGAATACGACACCGTGGTCGAGACGTTGAACCGAAATCATGGGACCAAAGCGTTGAAAATCTGTACGAGTATGAAAAATTATACGGTGAACCCTGTTCATCACGTCATCTATGGTTCCAAACAATCAGGACCGTTGATCTTAATTTTTTTTTCAAGTGAATCATCATCTCTTTTCTACATGGACTTAGTAGATAGGTAGTTATTAGGTGGTTATTTAAAGATCAATGATCCTGATTACTTAGACCATAGATGACGTAGTGAACAAGGTTCACCGTATAATCTCTCGTACGAGTATAGATAAAGGAAGTGGATGTTTGTAAAGATATATTATTTAGTGGGAAAATCTATGACTTTACTTGGGATGGACTTTATTGTTTGTAAAGATATGTTCAAATATGTACTAATATATATATAAGATTAAGTTTTACGGTGTAAAACACTTTAAATCAGGGACGAGTTAGAATTTAATATGAAGAGGGACAAAAATTTATTAAACCTTTAAATTTGAAAATTCAGAAGGGCAAAATCTCTATTTAATTAATATTTAAATTAAAATAATTAAAAATACAATTATACCAAAAATTTTGGGTAGGGTTGTGACTCCATCTCTGTTCTAAGTTTTACACATTTTTTCGATCATTGAATAACAGAAACGGATGAACAAACTAACTTCTTACTTTTTATATTAGGTAAAAGTCAAATATTTTTACCTATTTTTGAACCGTTAGATGAGTGTAAATAAATGGTTAAGAATAATTTATTATTATTTTTTTATAATAATATACTTATTTTCTATTATTAATCTTAGTCATTCATTTATCGTCATTTAACGATCTAAAAATATTATAAAACTCTTTACGGGGATTTTATCTCTCTAATTAATATAATGTTGATATTAAATAATTGAATTCGAGTTAAATTAGACCATAGTGTAATTATACTCGTATCTTACCTAGTGAGGGAGAGCACTGACACGAAAGATGATGATTTAGGGATTTAGAGATTGAACTAGGGACTCCATTTGAGTGAGTTATAATACTCAAATCAAAACGGTAGGTTCCACTTATTACGGTGTTTGTTTAAGAAATATTACGGAAGATATGATTTTTAGTGACGATTTCTCTAAATTGTTACAAAAGACTTATATATAGCGACGTTTTTAAACACGCATCACTAAAGGTATATATTTTGCGCCGCTAAAAATCAGTTTTGTTATAGATATTTGTTTTCAAAGTGTCCTATTCCCCAAATTTACCCCTTTGTTTGAACGTTGGCAGGAATAGGTCGTATACATGTCGTTTCTTTTTTATCTGTTTGTGATAAGTCAAATGCTCATGAAATAGAAACTCTGATTCTTTACTCTCAGCCTGTGTCTTGGGTGGGTAAAAAAATGAAAAATAATCGGGTAAAGGACTTGAGAACTGAGTTTTTGTCGTGTCTGCGGTGTCGTTTAGGACCGTGTTGGTCAGTTTGTGTTTGGGATTTTATGTGTCGATTGATCTGAACAGGGTGAGTATAAACTTGATGAGGGGTGGAAGTGGACAAATGGGGGTTCTGAGTTACTGACTTTGTTCCTCAGACTGTGTCTCCTGGTTGCAAGTTCTGACAAGTGTTGCTTTCGTTTGGGTTTCAGTGGCATGTTTCAAGGGGAAAGGAATAAGGATTGCCATGGAATTTCATTTGAGTTAAATGCTATCACTGTGCATGAGACGAAGTAAAGAGTATTAATCTCATATCAAAATAAAATAAAAATTTTAATATATATAAAGGATAGAATTATATTTTTATTAGACGTGATTTTTAAGAGAGTAATGATTCTATGATAAACTATATCAAAATAACACTTTGAGTACTATTACTATACCGAGCATCCATTAATAGGGTAGACATGGTGAATAATTATGACAATTAACCAATATTGGGAATGGAAGTTCGTGACCAGGGCATCAAGAGATTGAGTAAGAAAAAACGTTACGCCTGAGAAGAGACGAAGAGCATTACACATCGAAAAGAAAAATGGAGGTCTTAAGATATATAAACGGTGTTCATATCTTATTAGACATGTCTTTACGAGGAGGGTAATAGCCCCATGACAATATGTCAAAAAACAGTAGGTATAATTTACGTGAAAAATAATAATATTCATCTTTAAAATATGAGTTTAAGTGATTTTACCTACAAGGTATGTGTGTTATCGAACGATTAAAACGATATTTTAGTTATAAGATCTAATTGAAACGCTTACAGATGTATGCTTGTCAATTTTTTTTACTATTTGTTTTTTTAATAAATTGTATTCTTTAGATGATATTAATTTTAAAAATTATTATATTAATTATAATAATAATCTTAAAAAATATGAATTATCTGATCTTGATAGAAATGTGTTATTTAGATGAAGATATTTAGAGAATTTTTACTTAAAAAATAAAAAATAATAGATTTATTAAAAAAATTAAAATATTTTAATTGATTTTCAACTACAATAATTATTTATAGAATCTTATTAGTTATTTTTATTATTGTTGTTTTTGTAAAATAAATTTTTTAAAATTAAATTTATTAAAATCATAATTACAAATAATTATATCACAAAAAATAGCTAATTTTGATGTTAACTGAGAGTGATCTTTTGAAAAAAAATATTAAAAGCGTTGTCCATGATTTTACTTCAAAACATGCAAACAAATATTTTCTTAAGTCAAATATTAGAATATTAAATGTTTATAAGATATTATTTTTATTATTCAAGAGGAACATATAATAATATTTTTATATTAAAATAAAAAATTCAAAAAAAAAACATCTCTCACTATTATAAATCAAGAGACTCGTTTTAATAAAATACATGTACCCCTAAATTTTTTGAGTCACCCCTATTTGTGACTAATGTCTTTTTTTATACAGACCGACATAACGTGAAAAGATTAATCACTAGACTCACTTTAGTGGACACATTAGAAAATAAAAAAGCTATACAAGTCTACGTATTTATTTTTTAAATCTTAACCATAAATTTTAACTCTCGTTAACAAAATTCTTAAACCCTAAACCCTAAACCCTAAACCTTAAAATACAAAGAGCATGAATCAACAAGTGTATTGAATATTTTTTTTATAAAAATATAATTATCAGAATATATAAATAAATAAAATTTAATATATTATTTTTATTTTATTTTATGTATGAGTCTGACATTCATCACATTACTGTAATAATGAGAGATCAGTCTCCTCTGCTCATAAAAAGGACCAATTTTAGATTCACTGAGATTTGAACGTTCCCCCTTTTTCGTTGTTAGGTGGAATGATCTTTTTTCAACTCCACACTCATTTCTTTTTTGGACCATTTCATTTTTAAAATTTATTTTTATATTTTTATTTAGATGGAATTATCTTTTATGGAAATTAAATCCTTATAATGTTTCTTATTAAAAAATAAATAGTCCTCCTCTAATTTCTAGTTTATTTTATCGTGGACATTAAATTCATAAAATAAGCCAAGTTACTTAACCTGACTCGAAAAAACTGTGAGTTACTCGAAAATATAATATATTATTTTTAAAAAAAATTCTTAACTTAAAATCTAAAGGCTTCAATCTAAAACCCTAAAATATAAACTCTAAACATAAGTCCAAACCATAAAATCTAAACCCAACAACCTAATTAACATCTAAACCCTAAATTAACACCCTATACTTTAAAATTAACAAACTTAAGTTTACACAACTTGTGCATCAAAGTTTTTTTTCCTGATAGGACTTTAAATGAGACGTGATAGTCTGATAGATGATGAGTTACTCGAGTCTAACACGATCAAAGATCGGTCTACACTTGACTTGAATGGGCTTAGATCAAGCTCGAACTTGATAAAAGTTCTTAACGAGTCGAGTTAAAATTTCTCATACTCATTAAAAAGTTACTCAAGTTTAAACTTCATTTGAAATCTTAACGAGTCAAATTCAACACTACTCAAACTCGACTCAGCTCGTTTACGCACTCTATCTATAAACGTTAAAATAATTGTTTTATTCTCCATGTTTATAATTTTTTTTTTATCAATCCAATATTTGATCTTCAAAAATACATAAAATTCATCATTGAACAATACAATTTTACCATGTTTATAATTTTAAAGGTCAATTTGATAAAAACCGTAAATATGGAGGGTTGAAAAGTATTTCAATTTTTACTAGCACCCATGATAATTACAAGTAAAAGTGTAGTAGACATTAGTAGAGGAACCAAGATTTTTAAATAAAAAAAGTACAAGACTCAATGTGGCAGAAATAAAATATAGGGACTAAATTTATAATTTAAAAAAGTAGAAACATCTTTGTCAATTTAGACCCTTTTAGTATTTTTTTTAATCTTATAGGCAATATTTTAATCCCAAAGTACTTTTAGAGAGGACCGAGGCTCTATAAAATTGAAATTTCATTTTTCAAAAATTCCAAAAGGAAGCAGTCATCTGCTACACGATAAAAACAAAGTTTAAGACTAAAGTGTAATCCTTGCATTATTTTAATTATAATTTCTAAAAATGGACAAAGCATATTGATTTGATAGCAATTATTATATGATTACGGTTTATTATATTATTTAATAAAATTTATCTGTTAATTAATATATAAAAAAATAAGAATTTATTTTTAAAAAATAAAAAAATATTATCGAATGAGATCATAAACTACGAGATAAATCAGACTCGTCTTATATATATTTTTTCCTCTAATGAGTCGAAAAAGGTCACATAGTGTTCTCGTAAAGGGTGTGCAAAATCGGGTTCGATTAACTATTAACAAATTATTTCGGTTAACCGATGAATTCAGGTCACTCAATTCTTGACCTTAAACTGTAACCATTCAAGTAGTTAATCGTTTATCCGGTTAACCGAAAATTTCGATTCAGATTGGTTTGGGTAACGATTTTTTATTTTATTTATTAACGATATGAATTTTAATAACATGTTAGAAAAAATAATTTTAAAAAATAATACATGATATTAGTATATTTTTTAAGATTAGCAAGTTAAACACTTAATTTTATAAAATGAAATTTTAATTTTAATTTTCTAAAATTAAAAAATAAATTAAAATATAATTTTTAATATAAAATATTAAAATAATATATAATATAATAACATATATTATATAATCGATCGGTTCGATTAACCGGTTTTTACCTAAAATCGTAAATCGTAACCGAATCGGTTTTTACAAAAAAAATAAAAATAAAAACTCAATCTTAAATCGAATTTTTCAGTTCAGTTAACTATTTTTCGAGTTTCAGAATCGGTTTAAGTTTACTGGTTTTCTTGCACACCTTTGAACTCCTTTCCTACTATAGGCATGCATCACTCCATTAAAAAAATAAGATACTAATCTCGTATTGAAAAAAATAAGTATATAATCTCATGATATATGTAATTTTCGGTATAATAACAATTTTAGTTTTCTACTAAGTTGAGATTTATAATGATATTGTACCGCGTCCAAATCGAGCATATTATTAGTAGCTATTGGTAAAGTGACGACGTTACTTTTTATTTTTATTCGATCATAAAGTCACGACAACTTATAATTTCAAATAACTATATTTAATTAATACTAAATTTATGTGTTAATTAAAATTTTAAGTGATTTAAAAAAATGAGCGTTCTTTAGTGACGCCAACTAAAATGTTATTAATACAAGTCTATTAATATTGTAAAAATAAAGGATTCAATTGTATGAAATTAAAACTAATAGGATTGAATCGAACATTTTACCTTTGCAACATGAAATAGCCCACTGCACCTTAGTTCATGTCCAGGCCCAAAATACTTAACATTGGACAATGATATCTTACCACTTGAGGTGCGGAGGAGACGATCGTCATTTTAAAAATTTTAAAATTTGTATATAATATAAATATTTATTTATTATTAGAATTTATAAATTTAGTTTTCAAAATTTTTATAAGTTTAGTTCTGATATAAAATTTTATGTCTGTTGTCGTATTAAAATTCTATTTAAAAGAATTTTATAATTATTATTTGAATTATGAATGGAAATTAAAGTTACGAAAATATATAAATCGAAATGACAAAAATTAGAGTATAAATACTAAATTCACAATTTACGAGTAATATAAGGGCAAATATATTTTTCAACGTATTATAAATTGGAAGAATGACCTTTATGTCCTCTACTTAGTTAGGGGTGGGCGTATTAAATCGTAATAGTTAATTGATATAATTATTATATTTTATATATTAATTATTTAAATCGAAAAAATTAAACAATTTTGATTAATTGAATTGTTAATAATAATGATTAATAGTTAATTTATAAATTAATTATTATTAATTATATTTTCCCGAATATAATTTATCGAATATAACAGTTACAGATCATAGACCTGTTTGCCAGTGAACTTGACCTCAATCGGGCTAACATTCTTCCCAATGCTCCTAAAATTCTGCCCCACGCCTTGTCGACCAGGGTTCACCTTCTCCGGGTACACACCATCTTTGGGGTGCAAATATTGGACCTCTCCATTGGGGAACACCCTGTAAAATTGGTACTTGATCTTGTACTTGGACCTAAGCCTAGTCCCTAGAGCCAAGCACTGCTCTTCCCTAGCCAACTTGAGCAGGTTCGGACCTTGTCTCATGACGGCTGCACCCGGGTGATTCTAAAAACAGGCGGCCTTAAAAAAAAGTTAAAAAACGACATACCGTTTTTCTTACAAAAATTGTAAGAATTTCTATATATACCGAAAAGTATGTACCGAATTTCTTATAATTTTTGTAAGAAAAACGGTACTGCCGTTTTTTAGCCTTTTTTTAAGGTCGCCGTTTTGTAGAACTTCCCGGCTGCACGTCGGCATCTCAAAAATTTGTTCCTTGAGTGACTCCCATGTGATCACGTAAAACTCTTCCACTTGTGCCTTACGTAAAAGTCCACCCGTACTGCCGCCGAATATCGGTGACGGAGTGTTCGGGTCGAGCTTGGGTTGGGTGAACCCAATTGGGGCTTCCTTTGTGGCGGTAGTCGACTCGGATGCCTCTCTGGTTGCTTCGGCCTTGATGGTGGAACGTTTTAGGGACTTGAAGGTAGGGAGTTTTACGTAGGATGGTTGCTTCCATGGCACGGCGACTCGGTTGCCGGTTTTGAGGGTTGTGGTAGTGAAAATGGAGGCTTGGGTTGCCATTGCCATTGAGAATAGGGAATGTGATTAATTTTGTTGGTGAAGTTTGGTTTGGGGGGGGAGATAATCAGATTAGAAAAATGGACCATAAAGAGAATAAGTGGTGGAAATGTTGGTTAGTGGATAAGGTGGGATGTGTTGGACCAATTAAAGTATGTGAATTTGAGACTTAGGAAACTAGTTAATAACATGATTTTGATATAATTAAATAGGTTTAAATGAAGATCATAATAAAATTATATTAGATGCGATTAGGATCGAAACTAAGATTTAAAGATTATTTGCGGAACTGTGGGAAATTTGTGATGTATTGCAACACGTTTGATATTTTGGATTTCGTCAAATAAAACTTAAAACTGATAATTGGAAGGTTGCTCGAATTTTGTTGGATATTTCGACAGTTTTTGTCAATCATACATTTTTTTTTTATTCTTCGAAATCTTATGATTTTAGACTAAGAAATAATTGTGAGACATATTAGAAGAGTGACTAATAGTGTTACGGATTTGTTTACTCGAATTTATCATAAAATATCGACTGACTCTGATGCTTTTACTGAACTATCGACGAAAACTACTGAGTCTTAACTAAAAATATACACATTTAAATTTAATGATGATTTCTGTATATAAAAATAAAGATTATAATGAAGATTTTGATTTTCATATTGAATGTTGAAGTTAGTTGCCCTCTCAATTAAAATCTTCCGCATCTTATCACCAAAATAAAAATATTTAAAAGAATATGAAAGATATAGAGAGAAGAAATAAAAAAATTATAAATATAAAAAATAAATATATAATTATATAAAATATTTTTATTTTAATGATAAAATAAAAATAAATTAATAATTTAATTATTAAAATATAATTATTATAACTCTTTTTTAAAAAAATTTTATCAATAATAAACATCTAAATAATAAAAATTTATAAATAAAAAATAAAAAATTTATTGATTATTTTTTAAAATCGATAATTAAATGTGTACGGAAAAAACATAAATAACTCTTAAAACCGCATCTTTGGTACCTAATGCAATCAATTATGACCCCAAATGTCCTAAATCATTATGATTAAATCCATTATTTGTCATCATCAACGGTGTATTTTTCTTTCTGAAAAACCTAACCATCAAGTCAGCAGAAATAGAAAACTTAACTTTTTTATGAAATTTAGTAATTTATCCTTAATCACTTAAATCTTTAATTAATTCATAAATTAAGAATATTACACGTTTAAATTTATTCAAACTCGAAATTCATACGTGTTTGTAATAATTTTAATATCAATTTAAATTTATTAGGACGATAAACAACAATGTTGAAACTAAATATATTATTTCGATCGAGTTTTAATCAAATTGTCTCTTATAATAAATAGTTTAATCTAATTTTAAATTTAAATAAACACATGTGCACAGTATGTTTAGTTGTTACGTAACTAATGCTTAAAAGACCTTATTTTTCCTTCTTATAAACAAACCTAGAGAAATCCTTGCACAATATCTTACGGAAGCGAGAAATCTTGTTCAGTGACATAATTATTTAAATAGAGGTGAGCAAAACTCGATTCGACTTAAAAAAATCGAATAACTCAACTCGGTTCGAGGCAAAAATACTCGATCGTTTTGACTCGACTCAAAATTTTATAGACTCGACTTGAAAAAATTTTAAATAAAGTTTGAGTTGTAAAATGGAAACTCGAATAACTCGAAATTTTTAATAATTAAAGAAATAATTTTTAAATTTAAGACGAATCTCTCAATTTTTTATGATAAATATACATTTATATATAAAAATATAAAGAAATATTGTTACATATGAAAAAAATATACATGTACATCTTATATGATTAGAGAAAATCGTTTAAATTGGAATCAAATCATACTATAACATGATAAATAATTATAATTAAATATTTATAGGAACTCGAAAACTCGAACCGAAAAAATTCCAAATAAAGTTTGAGTTGTAAAATATGACTCGTCAACTCGAATAACTCAAAATTTTTTGACTCGACTCGACCGAATACTCACCCCTATATTTAAGTGTGAAAGTTTATTCTGCGATTGACAAATATTGCAGCCCATGAGTTAGTACATGAGGCATTTAATGATCGTTCTTATTTTTCTTTTGAATTTGATTATCCATGTACTATTAAATATATTGTAATTGACGATACAATTAATGGATGATCGAACTCTTTTTCTCTTTAGGAGTTGACATTAGACGTTCTAATGTTGACATTAGAGGATTTTTTAATGAGATCATTTCTTCTAAAAAAGTATATATTAAAATCCGTTATTTTTTGGATTAATTACATCAGACATCCTCTTAGTTATGAATCAAGTCTTAAATTAGACCTAAAACTTAAAATGTTTTAATTGAATATTCAAATTAAACCGATATAAGGATCGGATTGGAATGATAATGCATTTTAAAACTTAAATCGAAATATTTCGAAGATTAATAATTTATAATTTTACCCATAATTTAAGAACGTTTGGTAGAATTAACCCTTTATTTTCAATTGTGCAATAAATAAATAAATAAATAAATAAAAGTAGAAGAAGAAAATATGATTAATTTCATTCTAAAAACAAGTACATCTTTAGTTCTTGAAATGCACAAACTAGAAGACAGGGATTGTCATCAAACTGATGATCAGAACATGAAAAAGACAGTGAAAGAAAAAAAAAAAACATTAATCCCATGAACAACAAAAGATGTTGCATACTAAAATATTACCTTAAAAAAAGTTCGACTTCAGTTTCAAATTCGAATTCGAATATAGAAATTCAGCAAAATTCCGGCCTCGGTTTCTTACGAACGGAGATGCAACCTCGTTGATGATCTCTGTAAACCCGAATTTCGGAACAATCCCTTAGATCTTCAAGGCTAATGTACTGTTGCTTAACCATCCTAGAGGAATCCCCTACCGTGTCATGCACCCAAATGTATGGATGGCAAGTTTGGTCATAGTAGTAAAGCAAGCTCTTCATCCCTACACCACCGTTGCCGCCGTTGTCGCCACCGGGCATATACGCTTTGTATATGCTCTTGGACTTCAGTCTCTTCGAACATCCCGGTTTCAACGTGTGAACCTTTTTGAGGATCGATCCTACTCGAACTTGAAGCTCCACGGCCCTGTCGCTGTGGTTCCACACTCGGGTGCCGATACCAGACGCTTGAGTATGGTCTCGGCACCCGTCGAAGCAACCGCCGAAGGGGAAGATGCCCAAGCTTGGCATCTTGCGTTTGAATGAGGCTAAGCGTTTGGTCATTTGGGGCTTGGGGACCATGCTCATTGTGTCTTATAAGCCCTTATATTCAACAAACATTTATTGTTTATGGTGAAATGTTTATATATACATGGAAAAGGACTCCATGTGTTGAAGCTTTTGTCACTTTCATCAACGGCTGTGATTATTAGTTTGTGATCCCCACCAATGGGATGTTATCATTTTCAGATCCATATTATTCTTTGCCCTTGTTTTAAGATATCTTATTAGTATTTTTTAATATATTCGAGCGATTATAAGATAATATTTGTTTATTTTTTCTTAACTTTAACTTTTTAATAATGTGGATACACTGTGTATACAGTGGTGGATCCAGAAAAAATATTTGAGGGTGAACAAATATGAAATTTTAAAATTTCAGAGTGGACACAACTCATAACTATTAAAAAATTAAGGACTAACTTATAAAATTTTAAAAAATTAAAGGAAAATGTGTAAACTTTAAAAAAGTTTCGGGTGACCTGTGCCTACCCTCCCCTGTACATCCATCCACCGTTGTGCGTATACATAGTGTTTGAACACAAATCATCTAGATAAAATATATCATCCTTTACCACTGAGATCACTTTACAAATTCATGTTATTATATTTTTTACAATATTCGTATTCAATACTAAAACTTAAAATAATCTAATCCCTAATGACCTAACCCAAAAATTTATAAACTCGAAATGATTCAAACCTATGTCGACACAAACTCACATCGACTAAGAATCAAAAACATTATACAATTCTAAAACTTGAGTTAACCTAATTCGGATCAACTAACTACACCAACTCGACTCGTTCTATTGACAAATTTACTTATATTCATACATATAAATATAAAATCTTATAACATATTCGTATTAAACATATTCATATTCGACACTTATCTTAAAATTATCTGATATAGCCTTTAAACCTTTTTGACTAAATTGGGTAATTGTATTATTGTAGGGTCCCCTAGCACCCCCAAAATTCAACAAGATAGACCCTGTGGACATGTCAATAGGGTAAAATGTGGTGAAAAGAAGTTAATGTCAGCACCCACTTTGATGATGAAGGTAGATATGATGTTGCTTCATCTTTTATTATGGCACCTTCCGGAAATTCAGCTTTCAATTTAATATTTTAAACTCGAATCTTAAACCCTAAATTAAATTTTTAATTCTTATATAAAGGGTTATATAGCCTATAGATATATTAAATATTTTTTCTAGTAATATATGATTTTATGTACTTGTAATGAATCAGATAAAAAAAATTATATATCATAAATTCAATAAATATTAGTTCATTTTTGATCTCCAACCCCAACCCCTTAGATTGTGGGAGTATTCGATCAAGTTAAATAAAAAAGTTACGTAAGTTAACGAGTTTTATTTTATAACTTAAACTTTATTTGAATTTTTTAGTCGAATCGAGTTTATGAAATTTGAGTTATTCTAGTTCTTGTTCAAATTCAATTATAAAATTTAGATGACTTTTATAACTAAATACGATATTTACATATTTCTTCATATTTTTCATATATCAGGTAGAGTTGAGGGACTCGACTCGAACTTAAAAATCGATCTACTAATTACTAAAAGTTTTAAGTTATTCGAATTTTATTTATTTAACATTTTTAAATCAAAACAAATTTATAAAATTACAATTCGAACATGATAAATTAAAAAAAATCACGTTAAATTAATTATTTTTCAAATCGATTCGATTTTTATTCAACCCTTTCGGAATTTAGTAGTTAGATTAGAAAAAGTGGGAGTTGTGGTGTTGGACCATCTACTTTTGATACAATGTAGCATGTCTCCAAAGTGAGGATTTTAGCATTTTCCAAGATCTTTTAACAGTCTTTCTTTAAATCATTGAACGCGCTAATCACTCGCCAATAGTGGAAGGCACTGTTAAAAAAATGTCTATACATGGTTAAAAACAATTATATTATTTTTTTTATAAAAGTCGTAAAATTTCGGTACACACTTTTCAGTATATATTAAAATTTTTACATATTTTATAAGAAATTTGATATATACCAAAATTTTTATATTTTTTAACAAATTCGATATTCAAAATTTTGCCTTAGACAATGATCCGATGAGAGAAATTATTGAAATTCTTGTATCCAACGTCTTCATAGCATTATCTATTATAAATGAATTTTTCTAGCATTTGACTTCGTATCACTGAAGGATTTAATCGCACACTTGAAAGATAGGCCAGAAAGTTGAGAGAATATTTATATAATTGATTCATATGGACTCTTCCTGATTGAAACCACATGTAAAAATAATATTGCCATAAATCGACAAAGTAATATTTCCACTTATTCATCAGAAGAGACGTATCCTTTGAGGACAGAATTGACTTTCCTTGATACCCAATAAAATGTACGAAAGGGTTATAGAATATTTATGCTTTTTGTATGAATTTCGGTACATATTACAAAATATGTACCGAGATTCATACAATTTTTTTAAAAATAATACAACCATTTTTAAAATTTTTTAAGGACATCATTCTCTAGAACTACCAAAATAATTAAAAATAATTTGGATTGACGGGCTTTACAAGTGTGTATGAATTTGGATAAATTTTATCGGATGTTCCTTTTATTTAGGTTGTGTTTCATTTTGATCACTAAATATAAAAAAATATATTGTTGCCACTTATATTTTTAACTATTACGTTTTAGTCACTTACATTTCATTCCCTCTGTTGATCTATGAATTTAAAGCTCCATTTTATGATCTAGGATTTCTTTAATTTTCTTTCATTTCTTTATGTTTGTTAGATTGTTTTCTTTGATCTAAAAGAACAGACAATGAATTGAATTCGAATGAATTTTTGATCTAGAAGGGAAGAAATCTAAAAAATTTAAGTTTTTATTATGATCAAATACAATAAAAAATAAAGTTTTAAAAATTTGAGGGTCAAAATTTAAATTAAAACTTTTGTTTTTGCAATAACAAGTCATCGTATTACTAACGATTGAGGTGATCAAAACGGTAACGGTCAAAAACATGAATGGCATGAATATTTCTTTTTCAAATTTGGTGACTAAAATAAAACACAATCTAAATAAAAGGACCTCCGATGAAATTTACCCTTAATCTATGGCTAAATATAAATTGAAAGCAAATGTAATGATTCTAAGCCATAAGTTCAAGGAGCATTCACCCAAGTTTTGCAGTCCTATCAAGGATTACACATGAAGGATAAATAGAATCTGTAGTTTCTGCTTGTATATGTCCCCCCTACATATATACAAGCTTCTAAGAGGGGAAAACTTCAATGGTAATTCATGAAGGACACGATTAAATTGTCGTTCGCTACCGCTACTTGTAAACGATAACTCGAATTCCTAACCTGAATGCATTGAAGCGGATAAATGATCTGCAAGTTGTTCATCCTGCTGCCTTTTCAGATGTCTCTGTGCAGTCGAATTAACGATCTTGACAAAGAAGTTCATAAGCATAAGCCACACAATGGTATTCCATATCGAAGTAACCGAAAAATCCCACTTTTCCTGCAGCAAAGTTTCATATAACAGATTTGTAAAAGAATCGGATCTGATTTAGTAGGATAGTCAACTAAAACTCGGGATTCTTGTACCTTGATATTTGAAGGCACCGGAGTTGGGGCGGCCAAGTACTTCTCTTTGACTGAATGAAGTTTTGCTGTGAGTGTGGGCAAGAAAGAACCGAATCCGGGTACGAGGCTGAGCAACCAGATCAATTCATTCTCTATCCAGTCTAGGAGCTGATTATTACAGACAGAGATAATAAACACCGTCTGCAAAAAAGAAACAATGGATGCTTGCGAAATCAGAATCAAGAAGATCCAGCTTCATTAAGATGAATAGAAAGATAAGAGAGTTCGTTTGTCTGCTAGAAGGCAATTCCACCAAAAGTGTTGAGGGCGTTTTGGACAATGTCAATACCGAAAGACGAGCGATGAACACAAAGAAAGCATCATAGTTGAAGCTCAGTTTGTATGTAAAACACAACAAGAACATCACAATTCACAGACCTGTATGTGAGTTTTAATGATTGCCTTCCCAATCAATGTAGCAAGAAAGAACTTCCAGAATGGAATCCCAAATTGTCCACACATGATGCCGGCAAGGTCAAATAAAGGATTTGGGATCTGAACATAAATCGGTTCATCAGCAGCAGGTTTACATGATAAATCAATAAAAATGGCATAAATAGTATTTATAATCTGCATTCAGCTTGTATGATCTTAAACAAATATAAGAATTAGCAAGGGGCGGTGCTCACCATTCAAGTTTCTCTATATTACCCACACAACATAATACCACACTTCGCAATTGACGTGGAAATTCGCAAATTATAATTATCTTAGAACCAAATGTTTCTAGCTTGAAAGTTTTACTGGTTTGATTTAGATGAAGTCCTAAACAAGGGTTTTCTCTGAAGAAGATGCATCACAACATTGTTATTTTATGCCAGTGTGGTTGAAGGTGTAGTTGTGCGTGTTAATGTGCATGCAGAAAATATAACAGAAATAACAGCCAGACAACCAAATATGCACTAAAAATAAAACATCTTATACTGCATCAATATTTGGCATTATTCAAATTGATGTGCAACAAATGAAAAGAACAATGAAATTATAAGTTATAACTGACCGAGGCGAGCACTAAAATGGTGCAAAAGTTCATGTGTTGAGAGTGGGATAACAGCCAGCGCTCAATTTGCCTCAGGCGAGTAGCTATGACTCCATTACCCTCACTTGAGGAAGGATCCAATTCTTCTAAGGCATCAATTTCGCTGCCTGATACACTAGCTGGATACAACAGAAGATCAACATAAGCTGGTTATTCTAACAGTATGGAGTGCTTGTAGGAAATCAAATATAAGTCTTTGGCTACCAACAATTGGACAACGAACAACCAAGGGTCTGAAATACATGGAGAAAATAATTAAAAAAAAGTTTTTTTAAAAAGGGGGAAAAGAAAGGATCGACTTCATAATATCTTGAGATAAATGGGATCAAGGAACTCCTTTGCACATCAGTACCATACAATGTTAAGTTGCAAAGTTAGCATTCCATAAACAGATTCTTCTAGCAAGCCTTGTTATTTTAATAAGGTATATAGAGTAAAGATGGGACTCAAACCTGCCCTTGAGATAAAGTAAGGAGGAAGCTCTCCAAGTGCAGTCCCAAGACCCCATAAGATAGCCTCCATCTGCACCTGAGGCAATATGCTGCTAATAGGAACCCTTGACCCGTGTGATATTGAAAATAATGGGGGGCCAAACTCTCCGCAGGGTTTATCCAACCATGAAGGACCTCTCTTCAACTGTATCGTATCATATGGAGCACTCTTCAGATCTATTCGTCCACATTGCATTGCTTTTATTGTAAACAAGGCAATATGAGGACCCAAATAAAGCACAAAAGTGTGCAGACCAGATCCTGGAATAAGAAAGGTGAATTAGAAAAGTACATGAATCCGATCTATTTCCTCTGGCATTCACAAAATTTCCTTTTGAATCAAGGCGGTAAAAACAATAAGCAAATCAGATTGCAGAAAATCCCTCAGCACATATTAAATGTGAATAGCAGAAACCAGATAAATGGATTTCCTCCCTTTCATCCAGGTAAAATGTTTAAAACACAGCTGTACATCATATAGAACAATCTTCGAAACAATCATTGAAGTGCTAATTCTAATACTCGCATTATCCCAGTTCGCTAGTTTTTCAACTACATTTGGTAGACACAGATTAAACCACGTTAGTGAAAACAGCAATAATTAGAAAGAAATACATCTACAAGATTAGAACTATCCTTCAATGCAGAAGAAATAATATTTCCACAATTTGACATCTGCTTAAGTCGTCCAGTGTTGTAACAAAGAGTAAAATAATCTACAAAGCATGTTGGTATCACAACAACGAATTATTCATTAAGCACACACCTCCAAACAACATAAACGATAATTATGAAATCATTGTTCTTACCGAGACCAATTGAAGATGCAACACCAAGTGCAATCCACCATAATCCAAATCGAACATACTGGGAAACTTCCTCAACATGCTGATAGAAAAATATAATCAAGACATCAACTGTTAATTATTGTCTCCATTAATCCGACTACAATAAATGATGAAAAAATACTTCATATAAATATTGACCCTAAACTTGCATATAGAAAAAAAGTTTCAAAATATATAATCATTAAGGGACAAATAGGAACTGGAAAAAACCCACCCCTACCCCCCACATAGAAGGAAAAGAAAACAACAATCAATAAAAAAGGGGTAATTATTCCATGCACAAGAACATGTGTTTCCACAAGCGCCTTAGTTTTAGGGTCTAGCATTTAGGGGTTTAAGTGTAATACTTTGACTTTAAGGGGTATGGTTAGAATTTAGGTTTTAGGATTTATAGGTTAAAACCTAAATCATCATTACTTTAAACCTAAAGTCTAACCTCTAAACTCTAAATTATAACCCTAAACCCTAAATTCTAAATCCATAAAACCTAAACCGAGTCCCTAAACACAAAAACTAAGGCGCTTGTGGAAACATTTTGTTTCCACCGTCAGTGCAAGGGATATTTTCCCCCCAAAACTCTACATTTTGTCTATTACTAGAGATGACGATGACGATGACGATGATAATAATAATAATGTGGCTGTAAATCTATTTTACAACTATCCACACGAGGGTTACAAATAGAGTTAATCCTAGACCTAGATTTAAACACCAAATGCACTTAACAATCCTAGCCATCTATCTTATATCTAATAAATAATAAATAATAATAATAATGATAGATCTCATTTGTAACATTTGCGTCTCGCAAATGCATAGCTACATGTAGCAGATAACACAGCACTCACTCCAAACAAATAAAAATCTTTCCAACGGCATAAAGAAGTATACTGTATATCAAAAGAAAACCATGACAAAGAATGATGGATATAGTAGAACAACCTACAAATTCGATTACCTTTTCATGAGGACCCTCAACAGTCACAAGAAAAATTCCAAGAACAGCAATTAGAGTGCTTGAAAGCATAAGCCAACCACCCTTTGCCAAAAGATATGATACAGATTGAGTGAAATACTGACAGACAGCCAGAATGAAAAACTTTAATGTTTTGAATGGCTGTGTTGTCAATGTTAAATTTTCTAATTCTAAACGATGTCTCTCACGGATATCTGCAAAATTAACAAGTCCATCAGCTATGGGTCCAGAAAACTCCATTCACTATATACAGAAAATCAAAAGAAAACTAAATAAAAGAAACAGCCATATCCTCCTTTAATCCACAAATCAAGTTGCAGAAAGTATTCAAATAATAATTACCTTTTGTGCCTTCAAACCCAAAATCTACTTCATTTCTAATTTTGACATACATTCAGCTCATTTTAATCGATCTAATAATTAACCAGCACAAATTTCAGAGGAACTCGGCTAAATTAATACCTGATTTTTACCATATTACAATAGTAAAAAAAACTAATCTAATTGATGAACGATAAGAGATCTAGCAAAACCCAATTTCATTCAAGTTCGTGAAACAAAATTAAAAGCGGGAAAACCATTCAATGATACAAAATCGAAAAATAAAAAGTAAAAATTTTAAATTTTTAGGAGGAAAAAACACATAAGGGTGAAGGGAAAAAAAAAGAACTTGCCTTCGATTGATGATTCCATTTGCTGAGCAGAAGAAGTCGCGCCTTTGCCTGAACCCATCTCCTAGCTCACATACTACGATTCAATTTTTTTAAATTTCTTCAATAAATGTGTGGTTTTCGTCAAGAATATGGCGGCTGTAATCAAAAGCCGATCTAGATAAGAAGACAACCAGTTTTTCTTTTCAGTCACCAACAATAAAAAACGAAGAATTAGCTTTCCTGAAACAGTAGTGCTGATCTAGAGAAGAAGAAGAGAAGAAATCAAAAACCAAGGATTAAAACTGTTTCTGCGTATCTCTTCTCTTCTTACGAGTTAATCAGAACGCGCTCAGAATATTATAATTTGATCCATTTTCATATGCCGAAATGTTTACGTCAAATTATACAATTAATCCTTATATTTTACTCAAACTGCATCTTTAGTCCTTTAAGTTTAGTTTAGAAAAAACAATTAAGGGTATATTACAAAATCTAGCACAAAATTTTATTCTCACTTCTATTTTGATCAATATACTTTAAAAAAGTTTTAATTTGGGTTGTTTTTTATTTTTTATTTTTAAATATAATTTTAAAAATTTAAGAACCTAACACGTGTCAAATAATTAAAATTAGCATTAAAAATAATGAACAGTAACTATAAAAATTTATTTAAGTAATATTGAAAATGTTAGACACGTGTTTAACATAAAAATAGTTTAAACACTTATCTAGAAAAAAAAAATATAGTTTAATAACTTATTTGTCACTTAGGCCTTTTGTTTACATAAGTTTCTAAGTTAGAAACAAGAGAACCCTGTACAATCCTAATCGTGTCGAACAAAAATCCTCTGTTTCTATCATGCATTCTTATATGTCTCCTGTTGAAAAATTTTAAAATATTGAATTTTAAACCTTAACCTTTATTTTTTATATCCTAAACCCTAAACTCTATACCTTAAAAATACAACATACCCCTATTTTCCTAAACCCAACCACTACCCCTGACCTTAAACCCTAAACCCTCTAATTTAAAACGGAGGCATGGAAGGAGGTATGAGAAAGAAGCAGGCGATTTGCACTCAAACGTGCCTTCATTGATGTCTCTACTTTAAAATAGTGGATTTATGATTTAAGATTAAGAATTGAGGTGAGAGTTTAGGAAATTAGGAGTATGATGTATTTTTTAGAGTGTAGCGTTTAGGATGTAAAAATTTAGGGTTATGATTTAGAATTCAATTTTTTAAAAAAATTTTAGTGAGAGACATGAAATGAGAAACGGTTGAGAGTAAGAGAAGAGATTATTCTATGGACCGGTTTCACCACGTCATCCATGGTTTTTAACTACTAAAAATTTGCCAATTAATTTTTATTTACTATGTCATTTTTTCTTTCCTAATTAATCTCTATTTAATCAACCATTACCTATTTATATGACAATAAAATAGTGAAGGTTCACTCTTAAAAAGATGACCTGAAAAATATAAAAATCAGTTGACAGATTTTTAGTGGTTAGGGATCATGGATGACGTGATAAAACTGATTTCTACTCATGCGAGGGTTAAACTAAGGCTTTATTTAACTTTTAAATTCTCAATCTCTTGTTAAATAGAACCATGCTATAGATTTGAATGAAACTCCAAGTCTATCAAGTCTGGATAAACTATCAAGACAAGAAGGGATGGAACCAATGAACTCATTAACAGCAAGGTAAAGGACACAACTTTTACAATTGCAACAGAGGAAGTCAACTTTTACAACCAGTTGGCTTGTTGGAGGAGATAAACGGCTGTCTAGCACATCGATTAACTTCGTATTCACCAGAGAAGCCGGTGACGACAACCACGACAACACTTGTTCCAGATGTTTTCCCATTAGTGTTTCCAGTGCCACCACCCCAAAACTATACACATCACATTTCTCAGTCACAGCCATTGTATAGGCAAGTTCTGCAGACACAGATCATATAGAAACAAATTCAATCAATTATATGTATATATATTAGTAAAGGATCAGTGAATCAAGTAGTACCTGGAGCTATATAGCCACGGGTTCCAACAAGAAGGGTGTGATTGGATGAATCCAGATCCAACATTCTTGCAGTTCCAAAGTCAGCCAAAGAGGCCTGAAAACTCGAGTTTAATGGAACATTGTTACTCGATATGTCTCGATGAATGATGGGAGGGCTGCAATCGTAGTGCAAGTAACACAAAGCATGTGCCATGCCTTGGATGATCTCCATCCTTGTCGTCCAATCCATTTCCAGGGCTTCCACTTCATCTCTTAAGTTGTAGAATAAACTCCCTTTCTCCATGTATTCATAGATCAAGAACATGGAGCGTCGGTGTAGACAAAATCCATGAAGCTTCATGATATTCCGATGCCGTATCTCTGTTAGAAACTTGATCTCATTCCTGAAACTCTTGTCAAAAGCAGGATTCTCAGCTTCTAAACGGTGAAGTTTCTTCAAGGCAACAACTTTCCCACAAGGGAGTTGTGCCCTGTAAACGCTTCCGTAACCACCAACTCCTATACAGTACCGAAAGTCAAAATCCTCTGTGGCTGCAACGATATCCTCGTATGCTCAAAGTCAGAAGCTGAGTCAAATTCCAGATGTTTTGAGGGACTGGACCTTCATCAAACTGATTTCCACTTGGATCAAGATCCCTAAGGTTGGTTAAAGTGCCAAGAAATGTAGGAATCTGTCCAGTAAGACCATTCCTACTAAGATCTACCCTAACAAGCTTTTCTAATTTCCCTAGTTGTGGAGGGATGGAACCACTAAGCTTATCATTAACAGAAATGTGAAGAACCTCTAAATGGGTAAGGTTTCCAAGAGAAGGAGGTAACTCACCAGATAAATCACAGGAGGACAAGCCAAGGTACTTCAATGCCGAAAGCTCTCCTATTTGAGGAGGGATATTCCCACCAAGCTGATCACCACTAAGATCAAGAAGGACAAGATTCGGAAACGAAGAGAAATTCAGTTTCCCAAATCTACCTCCAACCTCAACATCATCAAACACATGAGATAAGTCGATCTGGGTGATGCTTCCAGCTGCATTGCATGATATACCAGGCCACATGCAACGTTGTGAAGTGTCGTTATTCCTCCACCATCCACTCTCTACCAGCGCTCTGCCTTCAGACTCCAATGTCGACTGCTCTGCCTCTGCCATAGTTGTAACAAAGGAAGCAAGGATGGTAACCCACAGTACCCTGAGAATCCTGGTGTTGGTTAAGGATGAGGTCATGTTTGATCTGCTGCAGGTTGGGTGGTCGCATTGCACAGTTTTATAGTTGTTTTCCCTTTGTTTATGAAAATTCATGGAAGCAACCAAGAACATCCATTCCAGTCACCACGTTTTCCCCCTTTTCACATGGAAAAGAGTCCAGACTAATGAGTTTCTACAAGTCTCACGTTGCATGTTTTTCCAGGAATTGGGAAAGTTTGGGTCCAACGTGGTCTTGACTTCAAGTGTTTACTTTGGCTCAACCAAAAATAACCCAATTCATTTCCATCTTTCTCATAACTTCATTTATGCTCCACTTCAAATTAGAGGGTTTGAAGTTTAGGATTCTAGGTTAGGGATTTTGGTTAGGGTTTAAGAAATTACGGGTAGGGTGTATTTTTTAGGGTGTAGGGTTTAAAGTTTAGAATATAAAAAATAAAAGTTCAGAGTTTAAAATTCAACTTTTTACAAAAATACAAAGGATGCACAGAAAAGAGGCAAAAGATTTTTGTTCCAACCAAGAGGGTTGATTAACTACGGTTATTTCACGTGGAAATCATCTATCTTTTTTTCATACCTCCATTTCCGATTAGAGTTCAAAGTTATGGGTTGTGATTAAGATTTATAAAATAAAGGGTATGGTGTATTTTTTAGTGTTTTGGGTTTGAGATATAAAAAATAAGAATTAAGGTTAAAAATTTAATTATTTAAAAATTTTTTAAAAAGACATGAAAAAATACATCATAAAGAGGTTGATATTTTTTACCCGTATTAGCTTATAGATTACTCCCAATATTCATAACCTTTTTCTTCAAATAAAAAACTGTACAGGACTTATTTCATAAAAATGAAATAGTACAAAAGACTCAACTTCAATTATGGAAATAGACGACAGAAAATGGGATCTTTAAAATGATACTATATATGTTTATATATGTTTAGTATTTGTGTTATTGTTTTAATCCTCAATTATTATTTTTAGTAAAATGATTTTAAATATTATGTTTTTGTTTTGTTTTAGTATCTCGGTCGTTAAAAATTATAGGAGATGAGAACGTAACTTAATATAACTATAGTTTTAGTCCAAGACACATATACTATCAAATTAATCTAAAATTTATTAATTTAAAATATCATCTTAAATTTTGGGTAAAACATCATCTTATTTCTTTTTTTTTCGATTCTCTACTCCAAGACACATATACTATCAAATTAATCTAAAATTTATTAATTTAAAATATCATCTTAAATTTTGGGTAAAATATCATCTTATTTCTTTTTTTTCGATTATGTAGAGAAGAGAAAAGATTAGAATCCCTCCTTGATTAGATCATATACAAAAGGTGGTGCAGCGGTATAAATTGTTTCTCCCACAGGTCTTCCACGACTGGATCTAGCTAACACATCCGCAACTCTATTTTGATCACGACTAATTTTGTAAAATCTAACATCCCAATCCAAATTGATCATTCGACGAACCTCTAAAGCGAGTGTATTACCACAAAGAGCTTCATATAATTTCTAATAGAATTTTATCTTATTTCTTTTCCTTCCTCTGTATTCTTGTCGATATCTTGATCATACAATTTATTTGACTTTGATACTCAGTTGTGTAAACTAAAACGTACCCGAGCCTTAAAATTCACATCGAGTGTCGGATCTAGCCATTTGATTTTCGAGAGTGAATGAAAGAAAGCAACCTTTCAATTCTATACATATAAAGGAAAGAAATAAGAACAATAGAACATTCTATTGAAGCAACCATCCGTCATGTGGCCAAGGCCTAAAGGAAGAGTGATTGAAAAATGAGAAACAACATTGAAATAGGTAACTATTCAGGGAAGGACTTTACGAGAAGGAACTGAGGAAGTGGAGTTGAAATCTAAGAAAATTAGAGACGTGTTATCCTTCGTTCGAAGATTTCTAGCCTCGTTCAACAAAACATCGGCAATCTTCTCGGCTAGATTCCCCTTGTTGGTCGAATATCTCTCCCTCGCCTAACCGGTAAACGATACGATTAGGTAAAAGAACCGAAGGAGCAAGAGACTGTATGGTAATATGTATTATGTTGCAAGAATACCTGTACAACTAACTGAATTGCCTTCTTAAAGCTAATAACATCCCACAATCCATCGCTGACACACACCAGATCAACATTTCAGCTATGTCACAAACAAAATGTCCAAATAATGAAGAATACACACACGTAAAATACGAAAATGCAGACAAAACAAAATGGTTTTACCGACGAATTACAATGGATCATATTATGCAAGCTAAACCAAGAAATGTGGATAAAACAAATAGTTTCTAGACTATGACAAACTATGTTACCCAGACTCAGAGGTCAGTGTCTAATACAGAAATTCTTTTAGTATGGGCAAGCTAAATTTCACTGGTAAGTTTTTTCGTATATTCGGAAGACTATACACCTCATACCTATCTCCAAATGTATGTAAAATGCAATACTTTAAAAAAAACGAAGAGTTTGGTTAAAATAGATGACAAATACCACGACTACAACTTCGGCAATATGTTTTAGCATGCAAAAAGTTCAACAGTGAAAGATAAATAGAATCACCTTGCCAATAGAGCAAATGCCCCACTGGTTTTATTGATACGCACAACTTGACTTATATAAGGCTCGGAACTAAACCGAGAATCTTGCTGTTTCAAAAATTTGTCTCCAAGCATCCTAGCGAGGTTCAAACCTGAAAATCAAATGGACAAATATGCAAAGAAGTACCTTAATTGTGTGACGCTGCTGAATCCCGACTTAAAGACTAGACACAGAAATCTGTGCATACCACATAACCGTGTTTCCCCGTCTCTTAATGGTATCCCGATTCCTTCAATTCGGAGTCTTTCAGAACAACTTGTTATTTTATGGTCTTCAGTCATCTTAATCTGTTTACCATCCACACTGCCATAAAAATGTATTTGGTCATAAGTAAACTAGCAGAAGCATCACTGGAATACTAAACGAGAAGATAGAAAAGTAATATGAAAAAATAGAAAAAAGTAAATCCAAATATTTGCACATACTGCATAAAACAAGCTGAATCTCCAACATTTGCACATTGTGCGAATAAATTCTCATCAGCATCAACCCAAACCAGGAGCAGTGTTGCAGTACAGCCCTGCAAGTAAATAACTATGATGATATGCGAACAATCTACTTCAATAGAGGCAGAAAAAAAGATGAAATAAACCATTAAAAATTTAAAATTAGTGAAGACCAAAAGGCCATGTAAAGTCAAAGGAGAAGAAAATGCAACTTGCATAGTTAGATTTTCATTCAACAAGAAAGAGTTGTATCATGGTACAAAATACTACAAAATGGAAAAGGAGGAATACAACATAGGAATGTGTTACGAAGGTGTTCTACTTCTATAGTTCTATGTAAGAAGCACAATTCCTTTTCCATGAAGTACCCTGGTCCAACGCCTGTGTCTGACACATTCGGACATAGGTATGGGTATGAGCTTTAAGTAGATGGAAAACTTTGAAAAATTGAGCATAAATGTATTGGACATATAGCCGTATCTGATACCCCCAAGTCAAGTAACATAGAGGATGTTAAGGTGTACAAAACCATTGCATTTGCACTATAAGAGACTTCCCAATGAAAACAAAAATGAAAATTAAAAGGCAAGCAAAGAAAATAAGAGGAAACGGGTGAAGGAAAAACCTCATAATAGTTACTCATATGTGCTTCTGTCCGGAAGAATGCGTCTCTAAGAACATCTGAACCGTCTTGCTGTGACACAACCCTCTCTCTTTTTACAGAATCTGATAAAATGGTAGCGACAATCTCAGGCAGAATCCTATGCATCAAATGCTTGAAACATTAGTAAAATGGTATTTAAAATCAACACATCTAAAGAAATGGCAGAGCTGCTAGTATTTTGTCCCATCAGAAACATAGATCTAAAAATTAATTTTGTATTGTCAATAACTTCATCCATAAAACGGTGGGGAAAAAATGCATATTGCTAGTCTCAAGCCTTGAAGACTAAGGTAAATTTTACAGCGTGATTTAAGATATGTGGAAAGAAAAGGGAAAGGAAGCACACTAAAGATGGAATAGAATACTAACTTGCTTGCAGATTTGGCCGCCTCAACCCCACCATGTCCATCACAGATGCCAAAAACTCCAAACTGCAATGTAAGCACAAAAATGAACCCCGCCACATATTGGAAGAAGCAGAAAATTAAAATTAAAGCATCAAAACTTGAAAACCTGATCAATGCCAGGAAGAGGCCATTGATAATAACAAACATCTTCCATAGGAAACTTCTTTCCTCCTCGGCGCAAAGACATGGGGTCTGAAATCATGCCAACTCCAAAAGGGACCAAATGATCATTTTGGGATGAAATATGAACCTATCATGGGAAGGAATTAAAAAGGCAATCAGTAAAAATAGCTTCAAATATAATATAGCATGCATTACAAATTGAAACGATCATGTTCTATGCATTGACCACATAAAAGAAAATATTTAACAACAAAAAAGAATCCAACAGAAAATTCAAGCAACTATAAACAATCTCGTTATCCATAAATGTTTTAATCATATTAATTGGACAGCAATATAGAAGAGGAGTTATGAAACATTAGCAAATGAGTTCACTGAGAATAAACAAATAAAGAGCAAAAAGATAAGTATTTTTAGAATCTCAAAAGTACATAATGCTTGCAAAATATGACACAATTTATCAAATGGTACGTTATAGTATGATGATACTGACTGTCAGACTATGCAAAAAGGCAAGAAAGATGTCATTTGTAAAATCATGTTCTCAGATTATGACAATCTCATAAAATTGCTAAAATAAAAAAATATATATATATTACTTTGCAAATACACCAATATCCCAAAGAACTGAAGAAGTGAATAAAGAGAAGATCTTGTTCATGCAAAATTCAATACAAAGAGATATATTAAAATTTATATAGAATATTTTGATATTTTTAGAAGAAAAAGCAGCAAAACTACAAGCAAAATGAAAAGCAGTTGACTTACATAAATGTTTGAGGTTGTGCCAACTGTTATTGTGTCTCCGCTTGCAAGTTCCACTGGATTGCTCCATTGCCTACTTCCAGAATTAGAATAATTAATTGGATGAGAATTCAACAGTGTTCCATTCAGACTACCCATGTCCACCAGCTCCCATCTCAATTTCTAAAAAGTTTGAACACATTTGAAACACTTAGTGCACCATACATACATAATACAATCAAATGCAAACTCATGTAGTACAACCTATAAGGTGTTTACATTTGAATTCCAATTTATCATTGCATGCTTTCCGGAGACCTCTAAATCCTTCAACAGTAAATTACTTGGAGGAACTCTTCCAAGCATCAATGGTAGCCTTGCAGCACTTGTTGACAGTACAGAACAATGAATTCCAGAAGAAGGACCCGACACAACCTCAAGATAGAGGCAACTTCCTGCACTTCTAACAGAAAGATATAATTACATGCTTCACACATCCCGTCTAATAGAAATAGATCAACATATTAATCTCTTTAGAGAAAAAGAAAATTACTTTGATCAGTGAAAGTGTTGCGCCCAGACCCCTGTGGTCTATCATTTTCCGCACCAAAACTCAAGTTTTGACTTTGTTTTTCTGGCCTACCATGCTTTTTCAGTTCAACTAAGTGCCCAAATGGGAGCTTTAGTGTCTCGCCAATCAAAATATCCTCTAAAGGATTAGATACATCTAGAACCACACTATCACCTGTACAAAGCAAACCATTATCATTTGTTGTTACTTGTTGCCTAATCTGAACAGTTAAAAGTATAACTATAAAAGAAAACTAACAAGATATGTAAGCATAAAAGTTAATACCCTGAGAGCAAAGCCGTTGTTTGCGAACAAGTCCCTGAGTACGAGGTGGCCGCAGAAGAGCTTCAGTTCGGTGATACTGTCTGTCTAAATCATAATTTCTTGTTAAATTGTTGCTTTGATCTAGAGTTACATCTACATCATTTGATACAAGAGGTATCTCCAACTCACCAACCTACAAATAAATGTAAAGTGTCAAATGTATGAGGACCACGAGTTTCAATAAAAAACAAATCTATAACAGTTTCCAGGGTTTCATTTTTCTTGTCGAGGGGGGTTTGGTCGAACAAAGAAAAAGGTCAAATTATTTCATCAGTCCCTATACTATGCATAAATTATAGATTTAATCCATATACTCTAATTTGGTCAAGTTTAGTTCCTATGCCTTTCGAATTTTGAAATTTCAATCCTGGCCCAAATGATAAAAGGACAAAATGACTAGATTACGGGGACTTAAATGATCAAATTAGAGAACATGAACAAAATCTGTAACTTCACATTACAGAAACTAAATAACAAAATCCGACTTAACAAATTTAATAGGAACTGTTTCGGTTAGGACTGAAAATTCAAAATTTTAATACAGGACTAAAAATAACAAATTAGGGTAGAGGGATTAAATCCACAACTTTCGCATGGTGCACGAACTAATACAATAAGTGAATAACTTGACCAAAATATTCACAAATGTTATCACAGGTTCCCATTTAGATAAACAAACACTTAGCAAGTTTAAAGAAAGATCCCAATTCTTCCTTCCATAACATGCAATAAGTTTGTGTTTGGGACCTTGGGTAAATAGGAGAAAAGGTAAAGGAAGAGAAACAGATAGAACTCATTTAAAGTGAAATTTAAATTTAACATTTTCATTTGGATGTATGACAAAAGAAGTGAAAACGAAGAAGTTAATTATTATATGATATTAGGGTTGTTGCACCATTTTTATTTTTAACTAGGGAATAAGTGGAGATATTTGGAAAATCAATCTATAGGTTGGTTGGTTTCGTTACCTCCAACCTAAATTTCTCACTTACGGATACATAGTAAATGAAAATGAACTAACCACTTTTCTTTTACCTCAAACTTTTGCCATCCAAACAAGGGATATGAAAAAAGATCTTGACACTTCTTAAAGTTAATTCTTCATAAATAAAATAAAAGAATATTCATTGTCATTGAAAACCAAAAACAAAGACCTCCAACCGCTGTAAATTATGCATCTATATTTCTAAAAATGATAATAAAGTGCCCTTAGGGTAGGAATTTATTCTTAACAAACATGCAGTAAGCAGTCAATTATTGCCAACGAACTCAGAATGGATGTCATGGATCTCAGAGTATGTTACCTACCATGTTAAATCCACCAAACTACTTGCCATAACTGATATTCATTGTTGAAATCTACATTTTCCAAACAGCTGGTGAAAAAGAGAGTGAAAAGAGAGTAGAAATCAAATGTCATCTCCATTATTCAAGAATCAAATTCACATTTCAAACAGCTAATATAAACGGATAAAATTTATACAACTATCATCTTTAGATCCGTTTGAAAATCGGATCCTCCACTAACATCAATATAATAAACAAGGTAGTATGAAAAACAAGTACAAAAAAGTTAATGAAATACATTTCAGGACATTAATAATTAACCTCGCCGCATTGATTCGTTACAAATCAGTATCGAAATCATTTTTTGTAAATGTATTAACAAATAAAATCTCAAAAGAAATTATATCCACCTAAGCTCAAAAGCCGATGATCCGCATTCTAAAATATATAATCATAACGAAAAACAATGAGAAAAATATATTTCTGTCAAGATCTAAAGAAAACTTTACCGCATTAGAAAATGAATGAACAAACGAATACCTTGATGGTGAGTCGGAGAAAAAGCGCCATGGTCGGAAGGCGAAGACGAGGATGGCGATTATGAGAAGGATCCACATAAGGAGAATGAGAGTGAAAACGACAATGCTTTGCGGCATCGCCACCGTCGTCTCGTGCTCTCTCCCATCATAGATTTCGCGAGAACTTCGCTTTGAATTGGTCGCCTCGCACCTCAGACCTCACTGCCTCCATTTTTTTCTCCAAATGTCTGTATTAAAATTGATTAAATTTGATTTTGGTAAACTACATAGATAGCCATCATACTATAGGTTTAGTATCGATCTGACTATAATGTTTTAAAAACAATTAAATACATCATAAATTATTGATTTGATATTAAAATAGTCGTATACCGTTAAGAATGTAACAGACTGATGACGTGACAGTTAAATTAAAATAAAATAATTACACATTTAATTCTTGTTATTCATACATTTTTATAATTTAATCTTTATTTTATTATAATAAAATCAAACCCACAACAATGGATATGAAACTAAACCACTGGAACATGATAGATTTTATGATATAAATCCCTTCAATATTTATATAATACATACAGTTTTCTATATTTATTCACATAAAACAATAAATTTATTTTTTAGTTTAATTAAATATTAATTAAATTATTTTATATATAATAAATTAAAATATTTAAACTATAACAAAATTTTATTTAACAAACCCTAAAACTCATTTAAATCCTAATAAAATAAGGACTAAATTAAATTCTAATAATTAAACCCTAAAACTCATGATTCAGTGGTTTGGTTTCATATACGTGTCATCACCTAATTAAATAATTATATTATTTTATTATAATAAAATAAAGACTAAATTATAAAAATGTATGAATAACAAGATTAAATGTGTAATTATTCTATTTTAATTTAATTACCACGTCATCATTTCGTTACATCCTTAACGACAGATGGCTATTTTAATACCAAATCAATAGTTTATCGGTGTATTTGATTCTTTTTAAAATATTATGGTCAGATCGATACTAAACTCATAGTATGGTGACTATCTGTGTACTTTACCCTTTGTTTTTTTATTCAAATAATTAAATTGTTTTACGAAAAAAAATCTGTTAAAAAATTGGAGTTTATTCCTTTGTTAAAAAATATAATTTATTGTATTCCTTTTTACATCAAAAAATTTAATTTATTTATGTTTATTTATTAAAAAATATAATTTATTTATGTTTATTTATTAAAATGATAAATAAACCTAAACCAATTAATAAACTCCAATATATAGAATAAATTATATTTTAATAATATAAACAAAAAATTATCAAATATTCATAAACATAATTTTATATTCATGTATTTATTTATTAAATAAATAAATAATATTTATATTTGTTTATTTAATAATTAAATAAACATAAATATTTGTATGTGTCATTTTGTTTTGTCAAAACTGTTTTTTAAGACAATTTTATTTTAAGCGCGTTTGTCTATAAATTGATGTTATTTTAATCAAGGATCATTGGTGGTTTATCCCTCGGATATGATTTTGAAGTCCTTTTTATCGGAGCACTATATACTATTTTCTCTGATATTTCCTTAAGACTGACTTCCTACTCTGTTCTTCATTATTGCCGTTCCCTTTTCTGCGGTTGTTGGTGGAGAAGTCTTTTAAAATTTGGTTGTTCGTTTGTTTAGCTTATGTTATCTTTTAAAACTATTTTTATTTTATCTTGTCTTTATTGATTGATTGACAATAAAAGACAACCTTATCTGTTAAAAAAATAGATTTAGATAAAAAAAGTCCATATTTCCATATTTATAATTATTTTAACATTAAAAAATTAAATTCGAGTGTAGACTAAATTTATAACTCTTAACATGACATAAGGAGTATTTAAGCATAATACAAGGGCTGATAACAAAGTTTGATCAAAATTTTATAATTTATTTAACTTAATATAAAATAATTGTCTAAATTATATGTATTTTAATATGTATAAAGCATTTTTAATTAGAATAGGTGCATTACGTTTTATTTTAGCACGTTTTAAAGTAATTAATAAAAAAAATCAATCACCTATTTATAAGTTGTCATGTGATTTTTATTTTTTTTTAAAAAATGAAAGAAAATAAATTTAAAACTATTCTTAAAATTTTTATAAAAAAATCACAAAAATTCTTAAAATTTTGAAACTTAAACTCTCAAAATTGACACTACTTTCATTATCGATAGTCTTATTTCTCATAATTATCATTATTGAAATTTTTCGCTTATTTTTTGATCACTCATCGTCGGTAAATCAGTGAGAGATGTGTCAATTAATATCGAACAACAAACATGAAAAGTTTTAACCATTCGATGTTTGATTGGTATGCTTTTAGTCGTTATTGATGTTGGATGGTTGAAAAACGAGTGAAGATTTTCGACGACCGTAACGTTAAAAAAATAAGATTTAAGAATTTAAGTTTTTTTTGAGATTTTAATTTTTTTTTAAAAAATATATGTTAAATTTTATTTGGGTGATAATTTTTACTGATATTATGTTAAAATAATTATATAATAAAAAATTAAATGTTTATTTTAAAAAATATTAACACTTAATTCAATAAAAAAATATATTAAATGCTTAATATTTTTAAGGAAAAAACAACCAAAACCTGGGCTGGGATTCGACCGACGCCGTGTTGGTCAAAATCTATCCAGTTCCATCTCATTCCCATGGAGCAAAAGGGATCAAACAAGATGATGTAAGCCAGGATTCCATCCCAATTAAAGGACAAAACTTGCTTTCATTTTCTCAATAATTTTTATTTTCTTTCTTTTACATTTCAACAACTCAACCACCTCATTAATCCAACCCATCTGCCCAAAATCTTGGGTTGGATTTTTTTTTTTCTATAGAACTGTAGAATTTTGTTGCTAAGAAGATATGGCGTTTGATCTTGAGTCTTTAGCAGAAGCAACATCAGGAGCCATTGGAGCTGTGGTTAGCACCTCCATTTTATACCCTCTTGATACTTGCAAAACCAAGTATCAAGCTGAAGTTAGAGCTCAACATCAACAAAAATACAGGTCCAAAAATGTCTAAAAACTTTTGTTTCTTGTTTTGGGTCCCACTTGAAATTTTTGTTTACTACATTTTTTCCATTTAAAGTTGTCTGCTTTATGATTGTTTGTGAATTTCTTGGAGAATTAATGGTTTAGATGATTAAGAATTTAAGGGTAGAATCTGTTTTTGATAAATTTAAGAAATTTTGTATGCTGGTCTCTCTTACAGAACCCGTTGAAATGATTTACATGTGTTTGAAAATCAAAGAAATGTTTATGATTAGGGATTTAGGGTTGATATATACTATCCATTGGTTCATGCAGGAGCACTTCAGCTGTTCTGTGGGAAGCAATAGCTAATGGTCAAGTTCTTTCATTGTACCAAGGTCTTGGGACCAAAAATCTGCAGTCTTTTATTTCTCAGTTCATATATTTTTATGGATATAGCTTCTTTAAGAGGCTGTACTTGAAGAAAACTGGAAACAAGAGTATTGGTACTCAAGCAAACTTGATTGTTGGTGTTGTTGCTGGGGCATGTACTGTTATAATTACCCAGGTACTGATGTTTTGGTTATATATACATGCATACATACATGTATATATGTATGTATGGATTTTGTGATCAGAATGTTTGGTGTTAAGTTTTTTGGGTGAACCATTAAGATCTTTGTGGTGTTAGATTCATTAATAGAACTGTGATAACCATGTGATGAATCTTGTTCAAATATTAGATGGGGTTTAATATTGCAGACAGTGCTTTCTTTTGGAAACCGGAGCTCGAATTTGTTTGTTTAGCTAGAAAATGGAGTTGATTCTTTTGCTACAATGAATGGGAAAGTTCTTTATTACATGCAGCTTCTGTGTTTTTCCTGTATATTTTTACGGTTTCGTTGCTGTGCCATTCGAAATGAACATTCTGTTGTTGTGTTACTGTTGGGTATTGGAATCTGACTTTAAGATATCACAGCCCTTGGATACAGCAGCCTCAAGAATGCAGACAAGTGAATTCGGCATGTCCAAAGGACTATGGAACATGCTTTCCGAGAGCTCTTGGAGCGAAGCGTTTGATGCTCTCGATATATCTCTTCTCCTCACTACGAATCCATCTATTCAGGTACGAATAGCAAGTTCATGGAGTGTAGATGAATTGTTTATCGGTTTTGAGATCCTGGAAACTGAATTGTTTTCGTTTGTAACTTTGTTTTGAGTTGTTAGGAACGTCTTGCTTCCTCGTAGGATATGAGTATGACATTACATGGTTATATTTTCTGCAGTATACTTCATTTGATCAACTGAAACAAAGGCTACTTAAGACACAGCTAAAGGAGAAAACTGGTACAGATTCATCTCCCCGGTCTCTTTCAGCCTTCGCCGCATTTGTACTGGGTGCAGTCGCCAAGTGTATCGCAACGTTCGTGACTTACCCTGCTATAAGGTAACTTTGTCGATTCTATCCAGCATCCTCCGGCCAGCAGTCACAGTTCCTTACTATTGTTATCCAAATATTTCATCAATTGAAGGGGTAACTTCTATTTTCTTTTGTTTAAACCATTTGATAGGTGTAAGGTCACCATCCAGGCTGCAGATTCGGATGATAACGACGTCACCAAGAAAGCAGAATCGAAAAGGAAAAAGACGGTTGCTGGGGCAATCTATTCGATATGGAAAAGGGAAGGGCTGTTGGGTTTTTACAAAGGAATAGAAGCACAGATCTTGAAGACCGTTCTAAGCTCGGCATTGCTTCTAATGATAAAAGAGAAGATCTCGAAGACGACATGGGTCCTATTGCTTGCTCTTCGAAGGTATCTTTTTACGGTCCAACCTAGATTAAAGAGTGCATAATGAAGCTCTGTAGTGGCATGATATTGATTTGTAATGTACCAAAGATTGGTGTTTCACTTTCATTTATAAAGTTCTTGTCTCTGCTAGGAAGTAATTTCCAAGCTTATTAGCACAATACAACATCATAGTAAAGAGTGGTACATGAAAAGTATGAATTTTTGTGTAGTCATTTTGTTACCTTCTGCAAATCAATAACAAAAGATTGCTGCTGCTCATAACAAGTAGAAAGCGATCGAAACGAGGAATAGCAGGTGAGAAATTACACTCATCTCGGAAACTGAACTAGCCGCACTAGTAGTAGTTGTTGCTGTAGCATAGTTTCCTTCAGCTGTGCTGGTTGTCAGAACAACAACGATCCAGTCCCCGTCGGAGCCAATCCCGATTCCTGTATACTTGGTTTCGTTGAGATTATCAGAGTACTGAGACTGTGTGAAATTAGTGAGCACAAGGCTTGGAACCAGGTTGGGAACACAGGCAGGCATTACTGCTCCATCCCTTGTGACCGAGACGCTCAAATGGCATTTGGCTAGAAGGTTTGGGTAGTTGGCAAACTGTGGTTCAGTGCCCGGAACCGTGTTGGCACCTGTGGAGTTTGTGCAAGGTTGATTCTTGAAGTCATCAGCTAGTTCATCAGCAAGGCACTCGGCGTTCTCGTTTCTTGTTAGGGTCGTCAAGTTTAACGAAGCCCGGTAACTGTTGATGCCTTTAAGAAGCTCATCTTCCTCATCTGTTGATTGTCGAGATGAAATCCCGAAAACAAATAGTGTCATTGCTATTTTCTTTGTGAAAGTACAAATAAACATGTTCCATTTCGGGTGTTTCGAACAGCTAAATGTAAGAAAGACAACCAATTAATCCCTAACAAGGCTAGATCGAGTACTCAAGCTTGATCTTCAAACCAAGCTTTGAATGTCAAAGACTTGAACCTATTACCTCGATCTTATTTAAGGGACTAAGATAACCGTAATCGTAAACATTCACGAGTTGCTAAGACTAATAAGATTCTAACAAGTTTAACATCGGATTTATTCGTTATCGGAGTTATCGGAAGATCGAGTTATCTTATGATTCGATGTTCTAATCCAATCAAGAGCAAGGAACAAGGAATAATGTCAAGCAGGATGAATTGCAACTATCCATGATCTTCAAACAAAGACAAAAAATGCTATAACAGAACATCATTTGAAACACATCTAGGTTAACAATTAGACAAATTACATATACATTCATGAGACATATATATATCATCTACAAAGATGCATCCAAATGAGTTCATAACTATGGATGTAAAAGCAAATAAATCTACATTTATTTACACCATATATAAATATTTTTTAAATAATAATAATACCCATTTTTGAAAACTACTTAATAAGGACAAATAACACAGATTTTAGAGAAATCAACCAGGTCAATGATCAAACAGCACAGCAAAAACCCAGATCCAGAAGTTCAAAAAGTAAGGTTTACCAGTGTCACAGAAGACATGGGAGCTGAGGAAGAGGATGGAAAGGAACAATGGGAATAAAGGAGTGATCTTTGAGGATGCCATTACTTGATGCAGATGAGATATTGAGATGGGGGTGATTTTGTCTGAAAGGAACGAACTTGTCTGAAGACGTGGTGTGACCAAGAGGGACCGACACAGATTACAACAGAAGAGTTTTCAAATAGCACCCATTCAATATTGTGTTATTTATTTTGTCCTAAGCAAAATTTAGAAGTATATGTTTTTTTTTTAATCTTAGAATAGCACATGAGGGCAGTACTGCCGGCAAAATTGGTCGGATACTATATCTATTTTTTTTTTAAATATAGATAATCTTAATTTATTTTAAAAATTTATTTCTTTGAACAGTGTAGTTTTGAGGTCGGAAAAAATATACTACGTTTTTATTTTAAAAAATTGGTAAGAGCCGCTTGCTTTCTACCCGCCCTCATGTCAAATTGTATAAAAAATAAAATATCTTAAAGTCAGCAAGAAAGCAAATCAAATAAACATGAGGTTGGGTTGTTTTCGTGGGGCCTCAAATTTTTTTAATTTTTGTTTTCGAATAAGCATGAGGTCGGATTGTTGTCATGGGATCTCAAAATTTTTTATTTTTTATATCGAATAAGAATGAGATTGGGTTGCTTTCCCTTAGTCCTCACAATTTTTTTAAAATTTTGTTGAGGTCGGAGTGTGTTTCTCCCGACCTTAAAATTGACTGTTCAAAGTGTTGTAGTTTTTGAAATAAAAAACAACCATCAATAGCTTTTAAAATACAAAACTTGGTTGCAATATCCAATTAGGGATGGACACGGAATCCGAACTCGACCCGGTCTAATCAGGTCGGATTTTTTGGTGAAAATTTCGGGTTCGAGTCGGGTCGAGTTTTTTCAAGGGTGACCTCGGGTCGGATCGGGTTCGAGTTTAGGGTGGAAAAAATCCGACCCGACCCGGGACTAATAGTATAATTTTCCATATATATTTTAGGGATATTTGCAATAATGATCCTCTTTATATATATTTTATACAATTAGATCACTAAATTTTTTTTACAATTAGGTCACTAAAATTAAATATTTTTACATATATATTCCTACATTTTATTTTTTTACAGTTTAGTCCCTAAAATTTTAATTTTTTTAATGATTCGGGTCGGGTCAGGTCAGATTTTAAAGCTTAAAAATCGGGTCGGTCGTGTTGGATTTTTTCACCCTAAACCCGAGTTGGGTCGGGTGACGGGTGGAGGATATATTTTTCGGGTTGGGTGCGGGTGGGACAAAAATCCAACTCGACCCGACTCGTGTCCATCCCTATATCCAATCGATTTTGCCGACAGTACTTTAGTTTCATTCTTTTGGTTTAGGGGTGTTCATAACCGGGTACCCAAAATTTCGGGTACCAAAACATCGACCCATGATCTGGCCCATAAAAACCAAGTACCCGTAAATCAGGTACCCGCAAAATCGGATATCGGGTACCCGATTTAATTTTTATATTTTTAAAATTTATTTTTTAAAAAAATTATAAGAAACACTTAAAAATTATATGATATATATTTCAAACATAAAATATTGATTTGAGATAGGTTTTAAAGGTAAATATTTAGATATATATGCATATATTAAAGTTTATCGATAAAAGAATATATTATTCTCGATCATAATTTTTCTTTCAAATATCATATTGACAAATTAATATAAATATTTATAAAAAAATTCAAATCTTAAAAGTCTATACACGTATAAAAAGAAGTTAAGGATTTAAAATTAATTTTAGAGAAAAATAATAAAAAACATATAATAAAAATATAATTTGAAATTTAAAAATGTTTATTAAAATTATCGGGTCGGGTACCCGGTTCTTAAAAAATTTCAGCCTGACCCGGCCCAACTACCCGGGAAAAATACGGGTCGGATAGCCAGCCCAAAAAATTCAAGTATTTTATTATAAATACCCAATAATTTTTAATCGGGTCAACGGATCGAGTAATTCGAGTCGGGTATTTTTAAACACCCCTATTTTTTGGTTCATATAAATAAAATTAAATATCCAAAAAAATATTTTAAATAATCGTTAATTTATCCATCCAAAAATTTTAAATATCTAAAACGCAATCATGCACCCAAAATTCTAAATAGAAAAAGGCAGAACATAATTAATATTTTTTATTCAATATACAATGGTTAATACAACATAAAATGATAATTACATATTTAACCTCCATGCTATGAATTATGATGTCCTACGTGTTTATTCCCAAAGCTAGGGTTCTTCAATCAAATATCAACTTATCTAGAAAATAAGGGTTTTCTACTTCTCCTTTCATAACCCAACACTGCCAAAATGATAGACCATATCAGTTGATCCTATGCCAAAAATCACTGTGAACTTCTTTTGTATAGTTGGTGTATAAATTAGTGTCTTCAACAATGGATCACACCTTTGCTTCGTATGTCGACGAGTTGAACGTGTGATTACTAGAATGTTTAAGGAGCACGGCGTAGAACAGTTCGTTCCATGCGTCGGGGACTCCGGGGAGGCACCAATGACTGCAATCCTGCCGATGAACCGGTGCAGGGCTTTCCTTGGGGCCTAAGTAATATAACGATGCATGACCGTCTTTCCTTGGAGAAGTCATTCGAGTGATGTTTAATATGTCGAGTTTTACTCCTGTAGATGCATTCGAGTGAGTTGATAACACCTCCTTTACTATTTCGAGAAGTTCCCAAGTTTCAGATGGAGACAATGACGTTCCAAGCTCCGGCAGTGTCTCGAGGTGGCAGCTTCCCCCGGTCTTCCAATCTCCGCCGCTGCAAAAGTTGTGGAAGATTTCAGTATTGTCGTAAACTTCAAGTTCAGTTTTCCATTTCCGATGTTAAAAGAAAGTAAATATGGGTATGCAGAGGTCAAACACAGCATGCAAATAAATAGAACTGAAACAAACCTGAAATGTACCGGAGCAAATGTGCGAAAGTAGACCTCGGTCTTACTTGAGTTCACCTCGTTACGTATCCATTCCATCACGGTCTCTAGAGACCGTCGATATGCATGTTCGACGGTCATCTTCGTTTTGATTTTCTTCCCTTCTTGAAAGTAACATCCCCTGACCAGCACAAATGAAAAAATAACATCAGATTACAGTAGCTCGTTCCTTCCACCTATTACAACAAGCATACATGAATATACGACCACTGCAAACACCGACTCGGTTTCTATTCACGGCCGGCCTTCCCCTTCATACTATTCCCCCCTTTCTTGTAGTGTAATTTCTTACACCCGAACCAACGATACATGCATTGAACTTATTAGCAACACATATCAATAAATGAGATGATGCAGGGTCTCCATTGTTGCTCAATGTAAGAATATCATTGAAAACGAACACATGCATGCATTCATGTCACCATATCTCAGATTTACCTACTCCATTAGTTGCATTACGACCCGTTTAGGGTCGTAAGTCGTAACGACCCTACTAAGATAGAAGTTGATTTCATACTTGCAAGGACTAAAGCAAAGCTGTCCAAATCAGTATCATTCAATTTAAAACCTAAATTTTCTCATTCTGAATATCAACCATAAGGGCCCTCCGTTTATCCTAATATACGAAACCTACAGCTACGATGATTGATATGTTAGGCATCCACCATAGGCAACTATCTCCATTATTTGGCACTATAGAGATAAGATGGCAATAAGGAATATTGAGAAGATGAAAAGAAAAGAGTTTACGCTCTAACGGTCTTCTCGTAGTTCCACCAATGGCCGGTATTGAAGACCAAGAAACCGGCATCTTTCCACCTGATAGAATTCCAGTCCATTTGATCCAACTTAAGGGTTGTCTTGATGTTCTGCGGAGACCCGGCCGGTGGCCTGCTCTGTAATACAAGGAAAGGAGAACGATAGTACTCCACAGTGCAATTATAATCCTTGAACTTGAATACCAAGAACCCTTTATGCTTTGTAATCGGATTGCCATTCACTTCATATATCGAATCCTTATTATCAACCGCAGAAGCAAGCATGCAGAGAAGCGATTCCCATTGGTTCCTTCCGATCGAATCACCAACGAACACCAACCGCTTGTTCCGCAACTTCTCCAACATCACTTTGCCATCAAATCTGTATGACCAACACAAACAACAGTACAAAAGCAATACTGCACAGTCACACAATTAATCCAACTTTTGGCATATAATTTACCAAGAGACACTGAGAATAAGAATCACTTTTAGGAATAGAAAAGAGGGTTTACATATGAAACCAAATTCAATTACTACAGAACATAATGCAAATGTTGTCTTCATTGTTAGAAAAAGAAGCTTCAACTCCACAATTGAATGGAACAGAACAGAAATGAACAATTGGTGAAAATGACATAAAAGATAGAAGACAAAAACTATATCAAAGTCACGGGATACCACACCCAAATTGGTTCTAGCATCAACCATTTCTAAATCACTTTGCTTTGCATATGTTACATCTTTTTTTCACCAAGACCCCGTGTCCGGTTCCCGGTCCGGTAATCATATGTATCCCGATTATATTTAAAGTCGAATCGAGACCCCCTACCAGGTGAAATTAAATAGGAACCCCAGAAAAAGCTGTCATTTTCATTGTAACATATGATTTCTAAAGCTCTATGATTAAGCTGACTATAGTAAAACCAAGTGGACTTACCACTTAACACTAAACCAATAAGATTAAATAAATCAAATAATACATATCAAAATCAGACTCCATTAACCGTTGTGGGAAAAATAGGAACCTGGGGATGTTGCAATGCTTAGGCTGCCATCTCCACTTGGTGTAGAACAAATCTGGCCGTCCATTTTCAGTACACCTAAACCCTTCATCAAGAAAGCTGCAATCTCTAGATTCATAAAGAGGGTAACTTTCATCCCAGACCCAATCACCATCAAACACGTCACACCCTTCCCCTTCAATGCTCAGAAAATCAACTCTTTTAATCTCACTTATCGAAGAAGAAGAAGAAGACTCATCTAGTTTAAGCCACATGAATCTTTCACTCTGGTTTTCAACTCTATACCCTTTTGCCACAGCTCTATAATCCAAGTAAAAGAAGAAACAAATCACACAAACAGCAACGAGGAAGAAGCCAAGAACACCGAGGGATGGCTCGAAGAGTTTGAACCTCTTGAACCTTGTGCAAAAATCGAAACTTGGCATGGTTTCATGGTCTTGTTGAACCGGAACTTTACACATTTGAATCTTTTAAAGGAAGATAAACTCTGGGGTTTGTTTAATTTCGGAAACTGATGAAAATCTAGAGAGAGAACAAGGAGCTAATTGCTAAAGGTGTGTGCTTTTCAAACAAAATGGTATTCCTGTCCAATGGTGGTGAACCATATTTTAAATGATGGGCGACAACAAAGAGAGAGAAAGGATAAACACAAAACAAAGAAAAAAGGTGTCAAAGAAATTAGGGAACATTCATGGTTGAGTTAAAAGAAGAAAAAAAAGACACTAATTATCTTATTTCGATAATTAAGAGAATTATTATTGTCTTTAAAAATTATAAATTTAAGTATTAAAACTCATTAATATTTAAAAAATTGATATTTAATAATTCAAAATATATTTTAAAATATATATTACTTATAATAAGAAAGAAAGAAAGAAAATAAAAAACAGTATAAATCTAATAAAATACTAAGATGGATTGATTTCGAATCCAAGAATCAAAAACATGAGGAAAATTCATAAAAAATTGAACTTTGGGGGTTTAAAAAAAAAAGCTTGATTGGGAAAATAGAGAGAGGATTTGTGGGATTTAAAACATCGAGAAATTATATCATAAATTCTTTTTATCACGTGATTTGTGATTCTAATTAATTAAATTTATTTATTTATTTTATATTTTAAAATTGAATCATAATTTCTTGTACTAATAATAAGTAAGTAATTTATCAGATAATTATTTAAAAATAAATAAATTTATTTATAAGATCCACAAATGACGTGATCGAAATGATATACGATATAATCTCTTTTAAACCATGGGGTGGCTGAGATTTGAGTTACAGTTTCCGGTTCTTTTCTAGGAAATTAGTGGGGAAGTGGGAAGGTTTTTTAATGAAGGGGGTTAACGGATATGATTAAATCCCAGTTTTCCATTGAGCACGTGATGACACTTGACACTCGTTTCTCATTGCGAATGTTCTTGTGATTGTTGCGTGGCTTTCACGTGCAATGAAGGAGGGTGATGGGTCATCCTCATAACAATTACTCGGTTCATTACAATAGCTAATATGAAAATTAATATCAATTTTTTTATAAAATCAATTAATATAATTAATTAAAATGACAAAAAATTATTTCAAGTACTTTTATCATCACTTTAGACTTGAATAGGGAAAAGTGCAAATTATTATTAAATTATTAAAATAATTATTTTAATTATTAAATTTTAGGGTAAACTGCAACAAAAATTATTTAATTATAAATATAATTATATTTGAGCCACCTAATTAATAAAAATTATATTCGGATCACCTATTTATGTGTAATGTTATGTTTAGGTCACCCAATTATTAAAGGTTACATTTTAGTCACTCAATTATAAGTAAGGTTATATTTGGGTTACCATTTATATTTGAAAAAGTATATCAACTTGATCGTTTTTTCTTTTAAATCACTTGTATACCATTGTTAACATTAAAGTACTTCATTTGAAATCATTAATTAATTAATACACGAATTGATAAAAAAATCAAATATAAAGATTGATCCAAATGAAATCTTACATATAATTGGGTGGTTCAAATATAACTTTTAATAATTAAGTGATCTAAATATAATATTACTCATAAATAAATGACTCAAATATAACTTTAATAATTAGGTGACCCAAATATAACTTTATTCATAATTAAGTGACCTCTGTTATAATTTACCCTCAATATTCGAATACAAATTTATTAAATGATCATCGGTATCTTTTCTACTTAAATTATGAAATAAATAGATTAAAAAAACAACCGTAATTTACACTGAGAAATAATTTCATGATTGAATCAAACTATTTATTTGTCAAAAAAGAATTAAATTATTTTTCAACTATTTTATTTAATTTTATATATTGAATCAATTTTTTAATCCGTTCATTAAAATACTAAATTTTAAATTATTGATCTAATCTCAATGTTAACACGTGTCTTCTAGATTGAATTCCAAATTAATTTGGACGCAAATGTCTCATCTCATCTCATTTATTTTATTTTATTTTATTTTATTTTATTTTATGTTTGATCCAAAGTTCTCAGAAACCCAGGCATTGGATTTATGAAGCAGAGTTTTCCAGACTGAATATTTTATTTATATAAATACAAATAAAATGTTAATTTTTTAAAGATGTAAATTTAGGTGATTTTATTCGTAAAGTGTTTAAAAATTTATTAAAGATTAAAATGAATCGATTTTATAATAGTATCGAATTAAAAATGATAAAAAATAATTATTGAATATGTTTTTTTTTTCGATAGCTGACATATAATGACGTATAACTTATTGATAGGGTGTGTGCTTAAGGATGGTTTTTTGAATAGGATGTATGCATCGATACTATGTGATTTGGTTTTATCTAGTTATGTGTACTAATGTTATGTAACTCGGTTTTCACATAAGGTGTATTGATGTCATATGTCCCGATCTCATTCTCTTACGATATGATATGTTAAGCCTTGTGAGCCCTTGAATTGTGTTTGTTTGTTGAATATTGTGATTGTATGTATTTAGACGATTAAAATAACGCCACATGAATTCATATTTACTTATTATCTTTTGATCATATGCTTATACTTATGAGCTGTATGAAACATAGTAGTATAGAGGTGAATTCACTGAACTTTATGTTGAGTTGATCAAACTTAGTAAGATGGCCAAGAGGGGGGTGAATTGACAATTTAAATTTTGTGGGGTAAATTTTTCGGTAAAAATGCTAGAATCGAAGAACAAAGGATTTATAGTGTATTTCAAAGTTATATTTTAAAAATTAAAAAATAATTGAAAATTATCCAAGTTGTTTCGATACATGGGTTGGCAGAAAGTTTTGGTATCGAACCTTGTTTCGATACCTGTTCTTGATCTCAAGAACAAGCCTTGAAAAATCCCAGGTGTATCGATACTTGTTCTCATGGTATCAATACCCTCATATGAAAACAGCTTGTAAGTGTATTTCAAAGTTCTTGGTTTCACTTAGAATTAAAACTTTGACTTAGGAACTTAAAAATTTATTTCAAAATAGTCCTTAAACATATTTGTTATATCAAAATCTACTTTAGTTTTACACTTTACGAGCTCAATGTTTAAAATTGTTATTTTACATAGGTCCTTCAATTGTTGCGTGCTTGTAAGAAACTCATTGAAGTATAACTTAATGCATCGATATATTAAAGAGTACGATATTTAAATTTATTAGGTATTGTATTCGTATGAACCTTTATGTTTTGTAAGTGTAAATCCTTTAGAGTATTGTTCATATTGAATGCTTTTAAATTTGTATGTTTGGATTGGAGTTCCCAAATAAATGCTTAATTACTTTGTAAATTTATTTAATAATGTTTGATTTATAAATCTTGGATTTAGGTGAAACGTTTTGAGAAATGTTCTTATATGGGATTGAGGCCTAATATAACATCGGATTTAAGGTGTTACAGCTCATAAGAGTATAAAAGATAAAAACAATTAAAATATTCTTTATACATTATATACACGAGAAATAAGAAGAAAATTGAAAGCTTTCTTTTGATCATAAATCTTGGATATGTTTTTAACCATCTTCAAGTTTCTCAAGTTTTTTTAAATATTAAATAAAATAAATTAATAATTAAAAAATTATCCAATGTGATGGTATATGTTATCATCTAATTGATTGATTAGTTTTATTTAATTAAATTGAAATTAAGACCAAATTAATATAATAGGTAAATAACATTGACAAAATATATAATTTTATAAAGGGTAAATTACTTCAGTGATCACCTAACTAATTGGAGATAATTATTTTGGTCACCCAATTAACAAACTCGTCAATCAGGTCAACCAACTTATGAAATAGACCTATTTTGGTCATTGTCGTTAAAATCCCAACGGAGAAGGTTAATGATGGTGACGTGTCAGTTAATTAAAATCTATAAAATTATAGATTTAATTTCTACAATTTATTTACTATTTCAATTTTATAAATATTCACTAACCGCTAGGTCACTCATCCATCAATTTTCTAACGACGATGATCAAAATAGGTCAATTTAATAAGTTAGATGATCAAAATCTAATATTTTAAATTTAATGGTTAAAACAGGTAACACTTAAATGTTAGATGGTCACTTAGGTAATTTATAAAATTTTAAATTCTAAAACCTAAATTATATCAATTTTTATATTTTTTATATAATTATCGAATATTTAACTTATTAATTATTAATTCAAATCTTATAATATATCAATCTTATTAACTCAATTTTATTGATATAGTTTTATAATAATCTTACATTAAATATTTATAGTGAAAGCACTTTCTACAGAATTTTACCAAAGCATCTGGAAACGCTGTCGTTTCATCTATTTCCTTTTCTGAGTTACTTTTGATCGGAGCACCCTGTTTCGAAAGACTCAATCCAACGGCAGAAAATATAAGCAAAACGACGAGTTAAAAACAGCTAATTGCTGAAAGCTGAAGCTGAAGCTGATCCATTTTCATCCATAATACACTTCTATAATTTCTGGTGATTTTTGTATAAAGTTTCAATTTTTTTTCTTCAATTTTCCATGGAATATAATTCCCTACACATTTAGATTATTTGCTCAATTCAAGATCAGTACTTTGTCAATTAGAATCTTTGGTAATTTACACATGTTTTTTGTGTTTATGTTTTTAGGAAAAATCCCTGCTTTGCTTGATTGCTGATGTTTGTAAAGCATGGACTGAATTCTGGGTTTTCTTCTTTAGCTTCATTAGCTGTGTTGAGGAGGCAACAGTTCTTGATAAGATCCCTAGGAGGTTATAGTGTCAGTGACATTACTCACCACAAGAAAAGAATGGAAGCAGTGAAATGCTCGAGTGGAGGAGCCTCTTTTGACGCCGATGCCGAGTGTGTTTTGAGAGCAATTACTCCATCTCTTGACCCTAAAAGGCATAAAGGCCAAGCTGGTAAGCTCTGGTTGGATTTACTTGAGGTTTTATGAATGCTGCAATGGTGTTTCTTTGATTAACTGAAATTTGAATTTGATATGGGAATTCACTTCTTATTTGTCAGGGAAGATAGCTGTTATAGGAGGGTGTCGTGAATATACCGGTGCACCTTACTTTGCTGCTATTTCAGCTTTGAAAATTGTTAGTATTTGATGGCCTTTCATCTTCCATCTGATTCCATTTGTAGCACTGGGCTTGTTTTCTCATCTACAAAATACAGATGACCCTCGAGTTTAATTGAATGTGAACATCTTTTTTCTTACCCTTGCAGGGCGCGGATTTGTCCCATGTTTTCTGTACACAAGGCGCTGCCACGGTTATAAAGAGCTATAGTCCTGAACTAATAGTGCACCCCATTTTGGAAGAGTCATATAGTATTAGGTGATCTCTCTCTCTAGTTGCAAATTAATCTTTTGATGTTAATTGGATTAATTTCTTACTAGTGTTGCTCTTTTGATGTGAAAAAGTGATGTTGATGATGAGGGTAGAAGACAGATCTCGAAGAAGATTCTTTCTGAGTTTGATAAATGGATGGAAAGATTTGATTGTTTGGTTATTGGTCCAGGCCTTGGAAGGGACCCATTTCTTCTGGTGTGCTTTTCTCACTTAGTTCTTCAAAATCCGTATTGATTGTTAATATAAATTAAGATGCATTCTTATGCTTTTCTTATTTCTAAATGCCTGGACCCTTTTTCAGTCTATTTGTAATTGTGTACGAGGAATGTCCATGTTAGATTGCAGCTTTTCGATGTTTTCTTAATTCTACTTGGGAATGTTTTAGTAGTATTGCTGGTTCTTGGTTCATTGACCAAGAATTGTCATTGTATCTGCTATTCTGCTTAAATCAAGCAAAGCTCTTGTGGACTGCAAAATACTTATTTTAATCTCAACAAAAATTGTTTTTTTCTCTAGGTCCTCTAATGCGAAATGAACTAACCTTTTTCTTAGAAAATATGTTTAGAGCTAAGTCTGAATGACGGTTTCTTTTGGTCTTTTTAACAAGTTTTGTGAACTATGAGTTGGAAGTTCATTTTCTTATTGAGTTATGAAATGTTAGACACGCCTAATATTTTCCTATGCAAATATTCTTTGCGACTGCACGGATTGCTAGCAATAGCTCTTTCATCTTTTCACCTTTGGCAAAACTTCCTGCCGTATCAAATCTTCTACTATCTTAACTATTGCATATCATGTTCAGGAATGTGTAAGCAAAATCATGACACATGCAAGGGAATCAAATGTTCCAATGGTTGTAGACGGGGTATGTAATCAGTAACTACAAGTATGCTGCACTGTCTGCTGAAGATTCATGCTTGACATACTAGTTTCTTCTATCCTTTTTTTTGTGTGTGATGTTGGTGTTGCTAATGTTTATGCAATTTGTTGCTGATTTTCCTTTTGTCACCTTATCTTCGTAGGATGGACTCTTCCTTGTGACAAACAGTATCGAGCTTGTTAGTGGCTATCACTTAGCTGTCTTGACTCCAAATGTGAACGAATACAAGCGCTTGGTTCAGAAAGTTCTAGGTGGCGATGTAGATGATCAAAACACTCACGGGGAACTGCTGTCTCTCTCCAAACAGTATGTTTCTTTTGGAAGCCTCAGAGATTTCCAGTTATTTTATTATTATTATTATTATTATTATTATCATCATCATATCGTCAGTCAATATACGGGAATTATTCACACAAACTTAAATATTTACGAATTATCTTATAGCTATAACCTTATTGAGATTCAATCTGCATATAATTTTATCCCACGTTCAAGTTTGCTGCACCTTCCAGGTAGTAAGTGAACGTGATTGCATAGTCAGTAAGAGGCCTATTTATGCGAGAGGCGTAGTAGACTGCATCAGCTGATAAGTATTATCCCTTTAGAGGTCATTCGCCTTTTGAATGATGGAAATAGAACATTGAGGACCAGATGCTTTGGATTTTCATTTGTTGTTGTTGTTGTATTTGCTATACTATGTACTCTCTCTTATAGTCGATCTTGTAAATAATAGGTGGTCAGATAATTTATCTTTTTCTCTTTTTAATGCAATATTACGGAAAAAAAATTAATTTCAAGTGCACCTATTGCTCAGGATCGGTGGTGTAACTATCTTAAGGAAAGGAAAGTCTGACCTCATTAGCGATGGCGAAATAGGTATGGAATATCCCAGCTCGCAGATGTATTATGCTAAAAAAAACATGCTCTTTATTGCAACTTTTGAGTCAGGAATAGATTTTTGAAGCTTCCTATGTATATATTCATTTGGAATGCATGTAGTTGTTTCTAATTCTACACCTTTTGTGTTATTTAGTCCAATCTGTAAGCATTTACGGATCCCCACGGCGTTGTGGTGGCCAAGGTGATATACTTTCTGGAAGGTAATTGATACTGTAGAATTTCATCTGTATATATTTGTTCCTGTGGGATGGGAGATACTTTTTTGCCAAATTTCGCCAACATCCTTTTCGGTTTTCTTTCTCGTGCTTTGTATGATCCATTGGACTTATTTCCTTGAAGTCAGCTTCCGAATAGCATAGAATAATTTCGATCTTTTTTCATTTTGGCTTTTCTGCCAGTGTTGCTGTATTTTTATCTTGGGCTCGGCAGCAGATTTCAGCCACCGAAAGGGATTCGACTATCAGGTAGTTTTGGCCTGGTTTATCTCATACTCCTTGCTCTGGCTATCTCATTCTTGTTCACCGATTGTTTTCTTAAACATGCTGTCATTGCAGTCGAACAAATCCGGCCGTGTTGGGCTGCATTGCGGGCTCTGCTTTATTGAGGAAGGCTGCAGGTCTTGCTTTCGAACATAAGAAAAGATCAACACTTACCACCGATATCATTGAACACTTGGGGCAAAGGTACCTCTCCTGTCATGAGAATCAACCTAAAGTGAAATAAAATTTTAATTTTACCATTTACTTCCAACGATGCAGTTTGGAGGCGATTTGTACAGCATCCTGATAACAGACATACTCGGATGTCCGTCCCTGCCCGCACTCGCAAGCTGCTTCGACAACAAAATCCCTGTGTGCTAGAACTTCTGTTTCATGTAGTGAATAATAACTTTCCTGTGCTTGCATGGAATGTTGATAATCATAATGGAAAAGTTGAGGATTCAACAGATAAATGTCAATTTTCAATCTTCTCGGTGTTCTGAAAGTGCGGGGTACTCGTATTGAATACGAGTAAGGCATACTCGTATTCAATACCCGACACTCGCACTTGAGTGCAAGTAACATAACTTTTGCATTTATTGTAAATAAATCTAAAGAAACATGTTTTGGCATACCACAAGATAAATAGTTTGTTACAGATAGAACTTCCTAATTTACATCAAAAGCATCTTTGAAATTTTACACCATATATATAGGGAGTAGCTAAGTTGTATTGCAATATAGCAATGCACTAATATGTTGTAGAATTCAATCACATACTAATATACTACGGATATGATGACCAATTCAGTAGCCGATTACGAATCCGAAGGTGGCTGCTGCTGCGGTGGTGGCCATACCGGCTGACCAGCATAAGGGCGGGGCGTTTGGCCATAAAAGACATGGTCCATAACAGGCTTACCAACAGTCATTCCCGGAGCACCAGCCTGGGGAGCAAGCTGGGGTGGCATGTAATAGTAAGGAAGACCATCGGCTGGACCTTCAACTCTTGGCATAGATGCAAGAACCTCGTCTTTTATATCCTCTCTTGGGACGATATCGACCAGAAAATCGAATATATCAGTCCTCGTTATAGCTGCTCCGATGTCGTTCTTCTGAAGGGTCCTCCTCTTGTTTTCCTCGGTGTGATTCCACGACCTCAGCGTCAACTCTAGAATGAACATTTCACAGGCCCTAGCGAATACAACCGGAGCTTCAGCTGATATCATCCTAACATCCTCATCAGCCTTCATAATCTTCTTGATCCTGGCCAACGGTAGGCTATGGTTTTTAAAATCAGTACTCTGCTCGATTTCTTGATACTGGTTCGACCAAAAGCGCTGCAGTTGTTGTTGCAATTGCTGCTGCTGTTGGTGGTGGATGTGCTGATAAGCAAGTTGGTGTTGTGCCAGCTGAGTTGACGGGACAGAGGCGCCTGCAGGCTGAGTAGGGGATCGAATTGAGCCAGCCGATCCAGGAGCCGAGGTTCCCATCATTTGATTAGGTTGATAACCGGTTATACCATACGGAACCGCTGCTCCACTACCAACAATCCCCGTCGCTGAAGTCTGTCCATGGCCTTGCTGGTCCATACCGGATGATCTAATCGACTACGCCGAGCAAAAAGCAAACCATTAAGCAATTCTAAAAGAAAATCAATATATTGGTTTCCAGAACTCGGAAGCAAACCAAACTAATGGAAGAAACAACAGTGGCAGAGGATTGCTTTAACAACTACACAACCATAAACATCCTAAATAAAATTTCCTATCCCAGATTAAGCATTTGCTGGTTATAGATATGCCGACAGATTAAATTCGGACAAGATAACAAAATACATTTGACAAAATGGAAGATTTATATTACTGTTGTTTGATTATAAATTCTGCTAAAATGACAGCCCAACCATCATCAAAATCAATCATAATTGAAAACCCAAAGCATGAAATCAATCAAAATATTCTAAATTAACATGAAATTTAATTCCAATCATCTCCAAAAACAATCACAGAAATCATTCAAGTACATACATAAGCGCCTAATACAACAGATTACTCCATAGGCCATCTTACCGTATAAAAAACGAATCAAAATCAAAACCAAACGAAAGTTGCTTCCAGAAATTCTATATTTACGAAAATAACTAAAAAATCAAACTCAACAGACAATTAACCGATGATCGAAGAAACAAACTGAACTATACAAGTGAAGAAAAGAATTGAAATTTGTACCTTATGCTGGTGCTTGTTTGGTTTTGGATGATTTGATTTTTTTGGTAACTTGTAACCCTAGATGAAGAAGACCCTTGAAATCAAAAGGGGGAAATACTTTTGTGGATTGGTGGGTAGGAGAAGATGAAAGTTAAAACTGTTATTATATTATTGGAAAGAAGTTGAGCACAACTTTCACTATTTCTCCACTTACAACAGAGAGGTTGACTTTCAGTTTATTAACTTTTTTTTGCCCTTCCTGACCTAACTTTAAAGCTACCTTGTTAGATTTGTTAGGGTAAGGATAGGAATGACAACGGGTAGGGTCGGGTTTTAATCGTTCCAATCTGACTTGATATTATAAAAATCATAATTTGATTCCGATTTGATACAAAAAAATTAATAAAATATTAAATATTATATAAAAATATAATATATATAAATATATCAGGTTGGGTCGAAGAATTTTTATCCTAAAACTAACCCCGACGATCAGACTTTTATTTCTTATCACCCGATCTGAACTCGATTTTTAAATAAAAAAACCCACCCCGATCGGGTCGAGTCAAAACCCAACCGAGACGGGTCAAATTATCATCCCTAGGTAATGATCTTGTGACATATCTTTTTTCGTCTTTTTAATTCTAAAATCGACGGTTTTAATTGTTGTTGTCCTTTTTTAATCTCAATAGATTTGTAAATGAATCAAATAAGCACGAACGAAAGCATGTTTTTATTCGTTTATTTACTTTTAATTGAGCAAACGAAAGCATTTTTTGTCCGTTTACGTTCGCTAAAAAATATAGTTTGTTTTTATTTATATTTGTTCGTTAAAATAATAAACGAATATAAATAAACTTAAACAACATAGAATTCATTAATTTAAGTTTCAACGATGAAATTAAATAGCAAGATAAAAATCATAGATTTTTTGTTAAAAAAATATGAAGTCTCATATATTACATATTGTATATTTTTATTTTTATTTTATATATTTTAATATTTATTGAATTGTCTCTTCATTTTTTTAAATATTACCGTTCTTTAACTATTTTAAATTTCGATCTTCGTTGCGTTTTTATAACATTAATTAAAGTTTTTCAATCAATCAAAGTTTGCCACGTGGGACTTTTAATTAAGAAAATCTGTTTGCTCCTTCAAGTATCTATTCAGTCTGTTAAGGTTAGTTGATGTGAAGAAAATCTGTTTTCTTCGAGTATCTTGTTTACTCGGTTATACTCGATAAATTTTTATCTAAAATTTATTTTGATGAGATAAAAATTGAATTTAAAATTTAAATCTTGATCGTAAAATTTTACTTTTTAGATTTGATATCTGATGGATACCTAATAAGATCGGGATCAATACTAAGTATCTGGTATTGATTTTCTTGCTTATAATAGATAATGTTTTTTTTTTATCAAATTCTCTTTAGGCATGGATATTATGAGTATGACTCGTTTTAAAACTTTAACTTTTAAATCTATATTATTTTAATTTTATTATTTAATATTATTATTGATGGTTGAATTTTTTTTCCTATTCCTTAGATTTTCTTAAAACTAAACTAATCGACTAAGTACCCGGTATTGTTACTGTTCCCAGTAGTAACATGACTTGTTCCTAAAATTTAAGATTCGATGATATCAGGACTGAGACTAGTTTCAATTTTCAAAAATCGATAATTATCAAGACCATGATCAAAATCAATTTTAATTAAATTGATCGGGACAACAAATTGTTGAAGAAGAAGAGAGGAGAGAGAGAAAAGAGAATTTAAAAATATATTGTAGTATTTTTAAGGTTTAATATATTTTTTCCTTAAATTATATATATTTTTATCTCCCTAAAATATTTTAATCTATTTTTTTATATTTTATATCGTTAACAAATTATCTCTTAAACTATATTGACTTGTTCCTTAAATAGGAGAAATTTTGATCTAATTTCATAAAATTTAAGGACATAATAGATCAAAAATATGTAAGAGAAAAGTTGAGAAAATAAAAATAATTTAGGGGATATAAGTTTATTAAGCATGCTTTTAAACTAATTTTTTTAATTAAATTGGATTTTAAAAATCTTAGGGATTAAACCGAATGAAAAATAAAACCTAAAAGAGTTAACATGCAAATTACCCACCTTTTTTAAAATTAACTATTTTTAATTAAAAATATAACATGACACATTTTAATTGATTAATTTTTTTAATAAACATTATAAAATAGAGAAAATCTGAAATTTGATTTAAAGCGTAAAAGATAAAACGTCACAAAAATTATTTAAGAATAACTTGATAAAATATATACTTTAAGAGACAAATGGACCTTTAAACCAATATATATATATATTTTAAAATAATTGATAACAATTAATAAAAATTAAAAAAACATCTTAATAAACTCTTTAATAAGGAAAATTCTACAACGGGCGTCGAACATTATTAAACACCACTAATGTTAAATATTGCTGAACACTATTAAATTAATTAATAAAATTTAAAAATCTCAAGAATTCAATATGTAATTAATAAAGAGTGATAGATTCAACAACAATTAATAATTATGTATTAAGTCCCTAAAATTTTTAATCTTTATTAATTAATTTAATAATGTTCAGCGGTATTCAACATTAATGATGTTTAACGATGTTCGATGCGCATTGTAGACTCATCCCTTTAATAAATATAATTAACCGCGGTAACCATTTAGACCAACGGATAACTTTAGAAAAATAGAATTAAAAAATCACATATATTTACATAGAAGAGTGACCAAAACTGTAATTAAACCATTTACTTTTACAATAATATATATAACTTTCCTATGAATATAATTGCGTCCCCACTTCCCATCCATTTTGTGTTTTTAGTCCCTACATTTCCAGCTCTTTATAGATTCTTCTAGTTCCGATCAAAACCACAATAAAAAGAATCGCTGATCCTTCTTTTTCCTTTGGATTAGTTTTGTTTGGAGAAGAAAATGTTGGGAGTGTTTAGTAGCGCGATTGTGTCCCCACCGGATGAGCTGGTGGCGGCCGGTTGCCGGACTCCGTCGCCGAAAATATCGGCGGATGCTCTTGTGAAACGGTTCCTCGAGACAAACTCCTCTGCCGTGTCCATGCAGATCGGAGATCATGTCCAGTTCGCATACTCGCACCAAAACGAATCTCCTTTACAGCCCAGGTAAAATACTATTCAATTTTCAGATTAAATAGAGATAATTATGATTTTGATTTCTGCCGATATGGATTCGCTGTTGGATCTCACTTCTCCGGATCATTTGATGATCATAAGGTTAAGAAACCGTCGCGTTTGTTCGAATTTCAATTTCATAATAAGTTAATTTAAGAGGAAAATGATTAGAATTTAAAACTTTAATTTCTTTAATCATCATCATCATCTCTAGCTTTATTGTCTTCTTGAGTTGATCAAAACAGTGTCCAACTGATCCGTTCTCATTCAAAAGCTTGTAGCCTTTTCTCCCCACCTAATCTCAAGATTCTTCTTAGTCCTCCGATCTTTACCAAGGAACTGATCAGGGAATCACTGTGATTAATTTAATCGGAATCTTGGACTTATGGCTGATGTTTGTTTAGAAGATTAGAAAACAGACCAATAGAAAGTATCAGCTGCATGACGTATTTAGTTCTTTAAAAAGTTTGGGATTAAAGTTTATAATATTTTTTAAATATATATTTAATAAAATTAATTAATATATTAAAAATTATAAAATTCAAAATTAAATAATTTAACATAAAATATATATTTTTAAAAATATATAAAAATTTAATATTTTCAAGAGTCTAGCACTCCTTTGATCTTATAATATATGTCTTTTCTTTTCCTTCTAAATTCATGTTATTATATATTTAAAGATTAATTAAAATTACCATTAAAAAGATTAAATGAAATTATTTATATTTAAAACTTGAAATTTATATTATTGATTGAATTTGGTTTGTTTACGTGAAATCAAGTATATTTCAACAATATTGTGATAATTTTTAAAATATTTTTTATAAATCATTATTTAAGATTGATATTTTTAATACTCCCTTCGTCCCACAAATGATGTCTCTTATTGATTTTTTGAAAGTCAAAATTTTTAAACTTTAACTATAATTATATTAAATATTTGAAATATACTCGATTAGAGATTTCTAAAATATATATTTTTATACTTTTATCAATAGTAAATTTTAAATAATTATTAGTTAAAATTAAAAAATTTGATTTAAAAATATTAATAAGGGACATTATTTTTAGGATAGAGGAAATATCAGCTGTAATATTCTATTTAGTTCATTTTATTATTTAAAATTTAGTTTTTAAATTATTTTTAAAATTATTATTTAAAATAAAATATTTAAAAATACATATAATAATTGATATTATATTTTAAAAAAATATAAAAAATCATATTTATATAATTTCACCTATATTATATCTTGAAATTGACGTTTCAATATTTGTAAATTGAAGTTGGGTAGCGTGTGTAGGTTCCATGGTTGTGATTGGTTTGACATTTGTTCTGGTCCTGGGGACCAGATGGTTGGCGTCTGTGTGGCTATCTGTGGTATAATTTCAATTGAATTCAGATGGAAAGGTTTATTTTATTTAATCAATTACAGAAATATCTAATCGGTCAGCTCTAGATTTAACACGTGTCTAACATCTAGGGTGGTGATTGATTTGTAACTTGCTAGTGTTGTCCACTTCACGAGTGCTATTGAAACGTAGTCGGCCACATATTTTTTCCACTAGACATTGATGGCTCGTTTTCATGGGAATAAAAGTTGGATTAGAATCTAATAGGAATCTTGAAATTTGGGTGCAACATGACGTTTTGATGCAAGTTATAGCTATTTAAAATGACGTCGTTTTGGTTTTAGGTGATTTATTATAACACTGTTAATTAAAATAACAGTAGAGCGATCAAAACAAAATTATTTCACAAGTTTAATGAGTACATTAAAAAATCTTAAATTAAGTGATCAAAATAAGAGTAAAAAAATAGTTAAATGATAAACTATATATTTAAGCCAAAAATATCTGAGAAAAATATTTATTTTTACAAAATGTCTTAGTTTTAGTATTTAAGAATTTAATTTATAAGTTTAATTTTTTAGTATTTGGGTTGTGATTAAAATTTAGAGTTTAGTTATTATTTAAGTGTTGGAATAATTTATTAGATATTTAGGGTTTAATTTATAAACTCTTAAAATTTAAAACTAAAACTTTTTGTTTATTCAAAATATATGAAAATGTAAATTTTAGGGTACATAAATAGTTAATAAATTATTTTAAAAATATAAAATAATCACTAAACTTTCAAAATTACATAATAGATATTAATTTTTATCATAAAATAATCACTAAATTATTAATTGTCATTATGTAAATGATATTACAGATATACAAATTTAAATGATAGTATATTTAATTTTTTATATTTATATATTTAATCATTTTAATATTAATTTAACTCTCATTATTAATGTCTAAATTAAATGAACATAAAAATATTAAATATTGTATATATTATTATAAAATTTTTATAATAACAAAGGCATTCAATTAATAACGGTTAACAATTTGATGATTATTTTATAATAAAAATTAAAATTTAATATTTATTATATAATATATTTATAAAATTTCGATAATTATCTTATATTTTTTAAGAATTTATTGATAATTTATGTATTTTATTTTTACACTTTTTATACATAATTATATTATATTAATATATAACAAATTTATAAATTATATTATACAATCATTCAAGGTAGGTGTGACAATTTTAATACTTATCAACAAAATAATAGAAAGGTCTCCCCTCTTTGCATCTATCTAGCCTGTGGGCGCGGGAGGTGAATCTATCCTTTAAAGGATAAGGATTGTGTAATTTCAAACGGGACCCACGTCACTGTTTAGTGATTTAAGGCTTGAGGATCTAGGGGATTGAAAAAAAAAATTCCTATTTTGGAAGTCGATTTTGCCCTCAAAAGTCAATCATTTCCCACTTGTTAAAATTTAGATAATAAATATGTTTATCTACCTTTTAATCAAATTTAGATAATATATAAATAAATTGTTAAATTCCAAATCTTTTTAAAAATTATAATATTTTTTTTATAGTTAAATTTGGTTGTTATCGAAGTTAACCTAGGGAGGGATGGGCACGGGTCGGATTTTTGGCCCACCCGCATCCGACCCGAAAAATCATACCATTCACCCGTCATCTGATCCGCCCCGGGTTTAGGGTAAAAAAATCCGACCCGACCCGAATCATTAAAAAAATTAAAATTTTAGGGATTAAACTGTAAAAAAAATTAAAATTTAGGGATCTAATTATAAAGATATTTAATTTTAGTGACCTAATTGTAAAAAAATAATTTCAGTGATCTAATTGTATAAAATATATATAAAGATGGGTCATTATTATAAATATCTCTAAAATATATATAGGAAAATTACATTATTAGTCCCGGGTCGGGTCGAATTTTTTCACCCTAAACCCGAACCCGACCATAATTCACCATTGAAAAGAACCGGACCCAAATCGACCCGAACTCAATTTTTTATAAAAAAATCCAACCCGATCAGATTAGGTCAGGTCAGAACCTATCGAGTTTGGATTCCGTGCCCATCCCTAAGTTAACCAAGACATTTTTTGTCGGTTAAAGTAATTCAATAATATATATTCTTTCGGTGAGTATTTTAAGATTTAATTATGACGTTAGATTTGAAGAATATAGATAAAGATTTTATAAGAAGATTTGAGTTTAATATTCATGTTTGTATATTTTTTATTTTTAGTTTTATTTGTAAGGCATATATATGTATTTCTTTTTATTATTTTAATGAAATTTGATATTTTATTAAAAAAAATATTTTAATATCATTCGTCATATAAAAAATTATATGCATAATTTTGTTTTATGGATTTGATTTTAGGTATTTAAATTTTTTAATTCATTTGTTAATTGAATTTGGTATTTGGCACTTAAATTTGATCTTATGCATTTAATTGATAATTTATTTATTAAGTAAAGATAAGACTATATTCTTAAAATAAATGTCGAGACATATAGTAATATTAACACATTTAATCATTCGATCAATTAATAAATCTCAATACATAACATACTTTACATTCGAATACAATTTGCGTATGTCGTTTGGTGCTAATCTTTTTTTGGTCGTGTTGGTTATTGTCAGATCATTCGCTGTGAAAGATGAGATTTTCTGCTTGTTCGAGGGTGCACTTGATAACTTAGGTAGCTTGAAGCAGGAATATGGACTGGCTAAGTCAGCAAATGAGGTGATGCTGGTCATCGAAGCTTACAAGGCTCTTCGTGACCGAGCACCTTACCCTCCCAACCACATGGTTGCCCATCTCGACGGATGCTTCTCTTTCATTGTCTTTGACAACTCCACCTCCACCCTCTTTGTGGCTTCGGTAAGTTCCATAAATCTCCTACCACTTAATTACCTGTTCTTCCGGAATTAAAAATGATCTGGATTAATACTTGTAAAGATTCGAATTAAAACGACTCGTATAAATTGTTAGAGTTGTGTGACTTAAATTATATTTTGGTCATCTGCCTATGTCCTCTCTGATTGATAAACTCGAGTTGAGTAAATCAAGTAACTCGAAAAAACGTAAACCTGAAGTGATTCGAGTTCGAACATATGAATTTGACAACATGGAGGTGGGATGATATTAACAGGATCAAGTTGGTAAGGTGCCTCTTTACTGGGGAATCACGGCTGACGGATATGTAGCCTTTGCTGATAATGCCGATCTGCTTAAAGGTGCCTGTGGCAAATCCCTAGCTTCTTTTCCTCAAGGTGGGTTCCTTAACACATTTTTTTATTTTATTTTTACATTTACAGTAAATTTTACAAGCACTGAATTCATTTTTCTACAGGCTGTTTCTACTCCACAGCTGTTGGAGAACTTAAGAGCTATGAGAACCCTAAGAACAAGATCACAGCAGTTCCTGCTGAAGAGGAAGAGATATGGGGAGCAAAATTTAAGGTAACACAAGAATCTTAGATACATAGAATTTTTTTTTAATAAATCTAACCTTATCTTAATGTATTTGTTTGTGGACTTGTCATGTCAGGTTGAAGGTCCAGCAGTGATGGCAAACTTCTCTGTGAGTATTTAAAGATGGTCTAGAACTGTATGTGTATGATACATGGCAATAACTTGTTTGTAGGTAGTTTATACTGTTATGAAATCTAGCATCTTTGTGTATAGCTCAAATCTAGGGCTAGTGTAATATAAGTTTATCTTGAGTGTGTTAAATTGGTATGTATGAACCTACGAACAAGTCCGTTTCTGAGATTTTAGTGGCCTTAGATTGAATAAAAAATTGATATAATTAAAAATTTCAATTACACAATCGTGTTTTCAGTTATATTATGTTTATCGTGGTTGCGGACATAATAGTTATTATTGTGATCATCGTAAATATTGTGGATATAAATTACTTTTAGACTTATTTTAGTCACTACAATTTCATATATTTTGATTCACGTCAAAGCGATATTAAAAATTATTTACTAGATAATTTGTGAGATATATTTAAAGAAAGGGATTATTGAGATGCGAATTTAGTGAATAATCATCCTTTAAAATATTGATTACATAATTTTTTAAAGTGAATTAACCTAATTTTAAACATTTTAGTTTGTTTTGTACCTTATGAATAAATTGTTTTATATATTTTTTATTAATTTTATTTTTATAAGTATTTATATAATTTTTATGTAGGTTAAAATGATTCTAGAGGAATATTATATTGGTGTGAGCTTGGATATATATATATATATATATATATATTATGTAGCTACAAGATAATATAAGAATATTAATTTTAGTCTTTTAATAATATATATCATATAGATAAATTATTCGAATTTAAATTATTATAAATAATAATTTTTTCACTTAAATAACTTATTTTAACTTGAATATCCTTTTAAATTCGAGCATTAAGCTTTCTTTTGATGATAAATTGAATTTTAAACATCCAAAGGAGATGTTCCATACACAATCAGAAAATCTAACTTTAATAAAGACATGATTTGTGGACTTGATCCCGAACTAATTCATTTACTTAAAAATTATTGTATTCAATCCTTTCAATTTTAAAAAAATCTTAATGAAAATATTTTTTTTTTATTTTCACATATTTTCATTTTATAAAAATACTTTTTAATTTTTTAAAATAAATATCTTTTTAGTTCGATGTTGAGATTTTAAAACCCCACTAAGAGAGTTCTTAGTTTTTCGAAAATGTTTCTATGACTTCGTTGCCGATTGGCCCAATACGAACGCATTGTCGAATATCATGGTTATGGTTGATAGATTTTCAAAGTATGTGATATTCATTTCAGTAATTAAGATATACTCAATTGAAGAGATAGTTCCTTTTTTTTCTCGAGCAAAAATAAAATTTTAAAGAGCGTCAAAGATGATCATCAATGATCAAGATACACGAGTAACATGGAAATTACGAACCGAATTGTTCAAGATAATTTAGATCAGATTTGAACTTTTCAATTAGTGCCACAAACCAACAAATATATAAAAAAATTGATTTATTTATGAATTTATCCCCCACTTTTAAACATTTGTGTTTTGCTTCTCAATCTCAAATCTTAATACTATTCCTATCTTTATCTCATTTTTTTAAAAAAATATTAATACAAAGAAACTATCGATACTATTCCTACCTATATCTCAATTTATAAAAAGATTTAATATAAAAAAACTATCGATACTATTTCTATCTGTATCTCAATTTATCAAAATGATTTAATATAAAGAAACTATCAATACTATCGATACTCATAATTATTATTGTTATCATCATCGTCGTGATATCATCTATACATTAACATAAGCTACATTCTTAAAAGTTAGAACATTCATGGTCACAATAAATTTCACCACTATAATTTTTCATAACATGTATGTATCATACTAAATAACTTCAATTATTTTTTTGTGTATAATAATCGTAAGAAATAAGTTTCAAAAAGAGAATATTATTCTACTATGAGAGAAATTTGGTTAATGTCCACTACAAGTCCCTGTACTACGAAAAAAGTTCATTTTAGTCCTCTACTATAATTACGGAATAAAATTTTATTTTAATATTAGGGTTAAGTCATCAATATTAATTTAATTTAACTTATTTTTAAATATAAGTTATTGATTTTTTTAATTAAATCGTATTAAAAGATGCTTATTCGAGTAAAAATAATTAATTTGCAGTATCTAAGAGAACCTTGTCTAGATTTCATTCTCTTGTCAAATTAAATTTTTTCCTACAAGGTTTGTCGGGCCGAAAATAGTTAGGATAACTGACACCATCATTCTAAAATTACCTAAAATGAGAACTTTCCGATAAAAATGGTCGGAACAGTTAAGGTGTATCGATACAGATATAAAAATAAATATAAATATAAAAGTAAAAAACGATAATTTTTAAAATTATAAGATAAATGCGTTAAGAGTATGATAAATATAAAATAAATTTTAGTCTTAAAAATGTAAAAATAAAAAATCATAAATAAAATCATGTAAGCAAGATATCACACAAATTTTATATTTATAGGTAAATCATGTGAGAAAAAAATCGAAAAATATTATAAAAATTTTAGGAAAATAGAAAAAAAATAGAAGGATAAAATATTATGCAGTACCTAAACTGTATATTATCGAGGACGTATCGGGTACGTAATAGATCACTAAATTAAAATATCCGTACTTCATAGATTCACAGTACCCAGAACAGTAAACTGCCCATCAATTTTAGGGTTCCCCACGTTAGGGATGATTGTTGAAGCAGACAGACTAGTTGAAAAACAGACATTACAATATATTTTACAGACAACTCTTTGCCTCCATTAAAGCTAAACTAGGCGTACACGAACCTTTACTTGTCGAGATAAGATGCGGTTACTCGGAATTTAAATTACGATCGTATTTTTGATCATTTTACATTTATCATAGATTACAACATAACAAATGTTATTACGATTATTGTAGATGTCACAACCACGAGTATTATGATTTTGATCAGTACTTATATAAAACTATATAACTGTTTTTATTACGATTACAAACTGTTATTTAAATCGTAGGCGGTTACTCCTCCCAACGTAGAAGCAACACTGTGCATCTCCATATTATGTAAAATCGGGTTCGCTGCTCCTTCACGAGCCTCGAGCACCTCGGCCATGGTCGAAGCTTTGGGATCCATGGTGGTTTCATGTTGAAGAAGAAAGGTCGGCACTATATACAGAGGTAACTGGGAGAGAGAAAAATTAGGGTTTATGGTGTTTTATATGGTTTTGAATGTTTTTTTTCATGGGAATATGGGTTTTTATAGAGTGCAAGATGGATATAGGGAAAATATCTTTTGTAACTTTTTGATGTTTTTTATGTTTTAATATTAATAAATTAAATTTTAAATTTGATTTTAAATTTTAAACCTTAAATTATAAAAAAGTACTTTCGGATTTTAATTTTTCAAACCCTAAATTCTAACTTTAAATATTAACAGTAAACCTTGAACTTAATTTTTTAGTATTGATACATGAAAAGGACATCAAAAAGAACAAATAATTAATGTTTAAAATTTAGATATTTTATTGAATTTTCGAAGGAGTCCAAGAATAGTAAATGATTTAATTTGTGATATTTTGTATTAAAATGAAAAATAAAATATCTTAAAAGTAGTACTTTAGTTCGATTTTAAAATTTAGATAAATGCATGCATATTGTCACGCCTGAAAAGAGGTAAGGCGTATTAATCTCACACCGAAAAGGAAAAGGGAGGTCTTGGGATATATAAACGGTGACGTTGCACATCCTATCAGACATGTCTTTTAGGAAGAAAATAATGGTCCCGTGACAACTGGTATCAGAGCGACCCTTTACTGCTTGATTTCACGCCAAGCGCCCATGAGAGGGGTAGGCAGGGTGAACAACCGTGACAAAGATTCCAATCACGAGTGTGGAAGCTCGTGACGAGGGCGTCACGAGGTTGAATGGGGGAGAATGTCACGCCTGAAAAGAGGCAAGGTGCATTAATCCCACATTGAAAAGAAAAAGGGAGATCTTGAGATAAAAAAAATATCATTTATCAAAATAATAACTTATGCATACCTCAAATTATTTATTTTGTATCTAGTGACGAAATCAGCTAGAGATGAACAATCCCTTCATCTTCGATTTTTTTTTATATTTATCTTCTTATTTAAAATTTAAATTTTTTTGTTTCATTTAAAAATTTATTTTGTACTTTCAAACATTTATGTTTTATCCCAAACTTTAAATATTGTCTTCGTTCTTACCTCAAGTTATAAAAAAATTTAATAAAAAATACTATCAATATTATTAATACCTGTAATTATTATTGTTATCGTGGTCGTGATATTATCTATTCACAAACATTATCTATTCTTAGAGTTAGAACATTGATGGTCACACTAAGTTTCACCATCTCATAACATGTATGTATCATAGTAAATAACTTTGATTGTTTTTACTATTATTTTTTTTATAATTGTAAGACATGATTTTTTAAAAAGGGAATATCATTATCTATTAATATTAGTTCTTATATCCGATGAGAAAAATTTAGAGATAATTCAATCAAAAATTAAATTTTAAAATATAAAAAATCTTTATTTATATCTTAAATTCTATGTCAATTTATACAATACACATAGTAGAACGTCAGTTGTACGTGATATTGTCTCTAAAATTTTGAAGAAATATTTTAAAAATAGAAACCACTACGTACATATTATGTCTTTCCTCTAAATCGTCATTTACAGACGGCGTTTTTTTATCTGTATTATAATTTTTGATCTAGATTTTAAAATAAAATTTAAAAATTCTATTTTTCAAATAAAAACTCTAGACATCCTATATATCTAACGTAACCCTATGCGAATAAAATTTGCATAAAATTGTATGGATTGGAGTAAATCTTAACTGCAGAGATTATTATTAACTCAGGGGTTTTAGTAAAAAATCAAATAATATTCATTTTAAAAGATATAAGTTTAATTATTTTATCTATAAAGTGTGTGCACGTTAATAAAAGATTTAATCTATTATTAATTTTTAATTATAAACAAAATCAATATTGTTTTTGTTGATATCTTAATTGTTTCCCTTATTTATACTTTTATATTTATAAAGATTAAGTTTAAGGTTTAGGGTTAGAAATTAAGATTAATATTTTAAAAAAATTAAAGATAGAGATATTTTTAAATTTAAAATTTATAATTAAATATTTTATTTTTGAGAAATAAAAATATCTAAAAAATGTTTGTTTAATTTGTACATTAGTTATATTTCTTATTATTTATTAACTATGTTTGTTGTTTTAATATTCACTTATTATGACCATTTAGAGCACTATAGCCTTTAGTAGAAAAGTTAAAAACAGTTAAATGACAATTACATTAAGTAAAATGTCAATTTAATGAAAATAGATGATATAATTTTTATAATTAATATCAATATTTAAATACTTTTGGACATTTATCCAACTCGATGTTTTGTTTTTCTCATGAAAAGCAATATTATTATTGAAGAAAACAGTAGCATCACAAGAAAGGCCAAAAACAACGTAGTACGAAACAGTCCAAGCCAGACAGAAAGAAACATAAGCTATGGGGTTAAGTTGTCGTAATTCGGTGCAATGATCATATTGTAATAGTTTTAAGGAGTGATAATGAGTCGAGTCAAGTTTGAGTCTAGTCAAGCTCGATTCGGTTTGAAAACAGTGTTATTAAGTTCGAGACTCGGTGAGTTCGAAATTTTAGGTTTGAGTTTAGCTCGAAAATGATACTATTGGACTTGGCTCAAGATCAATGTTCGTTGGGCTCGACTCATGCTCCTCAGACTCGACTCAAAATAGACAATTTTTTTATAAGCCTCGTTAAAAACCCTTTTCATAGCCAATACCGAAACTAAATTCAATACCAAGAAAGAGAAAAAAATGACCAATTTATTTTTAGTGAATTTCTCTAATTTTTTCTTTTACTAAAGAGATTAATTTTAGTGTATATATAACATATATAGCATGTTCATAAACTTTTCGAGCCTAACTCAAACATGAACCAAGCTTTGATCAAGTCAAATCCGAATAGCTCATAAGCCGATCAAACTCATTATCACCCCTAATTTTATAGTCGTTGTAATATTATATCTATATTTATAAAAAAAAATATCATTTTTCTTAAAAAATTAAAACATAATGTCTGTAATATTTATAACTATAATCATATTTTAGTACCATAAATCTTATATTAATCACTTTTACGTTTCAATATTAAAATTTTTAATTATACATTCTAACCCTAATTCTTAAAACATAAATTAAATTCATTGGACGTCCCAAGAGAGAAAATATCATAATTGTTTACGGCTCCCAACTAGTTTAAGACCTCTAAAATTTACTATTTTTTTTAATTTATCAAGTGAATAAATTAATAAGATAATAAAATTTAGTTTTTTTTAAAATCTTAAAACTTAATTATCTATGTTATTCTTCTTCGGTCTAACTATAAAACTTGATGTAATATCTTTAAATTTTTTTTGTACTTGTTATTCAAATTTAATTATTTATGCTATTCTTATATAATTATGATTTATCAACCAACTATTAAATTAATTGTTTTAAGTGATGAGATATAATTTTATTTTATAAAAATTAAAATAAAAAATTATATTATGAGTCATTTTTATCACATCAATCGTAAGATCAATCAATTAAATACATTTATTTATTTATTTATTTTTATTCAGTAAATATTCATTCAATATTTTTTTAAAATTTAATTTATAATGAATATTAATGAAAATTCACTTAATAAAAAGATAATATATATATATATATATATATTTGAATGGTTAGTCCTATAACATGATGAGAATGACCTATTACCTATAATATAATTTATCCTATTTTTAGTTTCAAAAATGTTAAAACGAATATAATTAAGTTTAAATTCCACTTATAACCTTTTAATTTTAATTTTATTGTTAAAACATACATATAAAATTTAAAAAGAGTTTGAAAATTTTTAACTCACATACAAAGATAGAGATGTAAATGAGACGAGACAGATCACGAGTTATTCGAGTCGATTCGATTAAAGTTTGATCAAAATTTGGCTCAAACTCGAACTCGGCTTGAGTTCTTGACGAGTCGGACTTCATGATACCTGACTCGAAAAGCTCACGAGTTACTCGAAAATATAAATACACTATTTTTTATAATTTTAAATCTAAATTTCTAAACTTAAAACCCTAAATTCTAAACCCTAAACATAATTTTTAAACCCTAAATTAACACACTAAACCTTTAAATTTAACAACCTTGAGTTTACATAACTTGTATATCAAAGTTTTTTCTTCATTAGGCTTTAAATGAGACGTGACAGATAAGAGTTAATCGAGTCTAACACGATTAAAGATCAGTCAACACTTGACTCAATTAGGCTCGAATAAAACTCAAACTTGACTCGAGTTTTTAACAAGCCAAACCGAACTCAGATTTCTCATACTCGTTTAGAACTACTCAAACTCGAATTTGACTCGAAATCTTAACAAACTATATCAAATTTAGTACTATTCGACTCGACTCGTTTACACCCTTACTCACGTATACACTCCCGGCAAAAACTCAACAAAGCAAATCAGTTAAAAAATCGAAACCCAGACTCATCCATCACCCAGATCACAAAAATAAACTAGAAATAAAAACACCAATCATATCAACCGAGTTAAAAATGTAATAGCAAAGATAAATTGGTTGGAAAGATATTGTCGGATGGCATGGCTCTTAGAGCATGTGACTCCTGCGATGTGGCCCTGTCTGAACTAGAATCTTCAACTGTTGGTGACGTACAACATTTTTTTAGCCATTTCTGGGAAACCATTTTCCCCATGTCTGTAAAGCTCACAGGACCAAGACAAGACTTGTCTGAGACCCCCCAAAACTACAATAATCAACTACAAACATGGCTAATAACATCTGCTAACACTCTCTACATTGCTAATGATAACATATAATATGGTTTTTATTACATGAACGTAGCTCTTTCTTTCACCACACTAATGGAATATTTTTTTTCTGCTAGGTCATGTTAATATTAATTATTATTGATTTGAAAAGAAAGACAAGAAGTGGTTAAAAACATAGCAGGAAAATTCCACACAAACGTCACTAAAACGTCACTAAAAGTACAAATTTTACTATATTTTCTCAAAAAATACCGTTAAAAATGTCATTAAAAGTCAGTTTTGTTGTAGTGACAGCACTATACACGGCAAACAACCAACAATAACACGCTGACTGACAAAACTCAATAAAGAGTTCTTGTTTGGTTGTTAATTCGCTTCGTATCGGCCACAAATTCCGAACATAAACCATAAAATTAGACATATTTTATTAAAACCGAATTAACTAATTTGCTAAATTGTTGAGAAAGGATAGAAAACATTAAGACAATGTGGTTCAATCTTAAAGATTTATCTGCATTTTGTTAAAGACAAATATTTTTTCCAGATTCATTACAATGAATTGTTATTTTCCAGCTTCATCTCTTGGTTTGGTCGTTGTATTGTCACTTCGTGACTCCATGAGTGTGCATACCAATTTGGGGAACATCAGTTTTTCTTCCTTTGGATTAACTCTTTTTGTTGCAGTTTGTATGCCTGATGAGGCAGCAGCGGGCCGTGGACTTATCGGAGATGAAAATGGGAGCTAACAAGTTGGCTTCTCGGGTAATTTGGTAGGAGTGTTCAAACAGTCTGTTCGATTCGTTCATCAAACTAAACTTTCAAATCTCTCTTAAATGTTGTTTATTCATCGTCGGAATTAGATTTTTTCAAAATCTGTTAACTAAATTAAAAAAATAGTTTAATTCAGTCGGTTAATTCGATTAACCGAGATTTATTATAAAATCTTGAGTAAATTTAGAAATAGTCAGTAAAATATGTTAAAATAATATTTTTAGCACTATGAGCTTTTAAATATTATAAAATAACCATTAAATTTATCGAATTATTACAAAATGATCATTGATTTATTACACGTTATAAATTATTGATAAATATTAAAATTTTTAATGATGATTTTTTTTAATAATTTAATAAATTTAATGGTAATTTTATGCTAATTTGATAAAGTTTAATGATCATTTTATAATATATCAAAAAACTAATAATTATTTTATAATTTTAAAAGTTTTGTGACCAAAAATAAATATATAAAATATATATTACATAAAATTTTCGGTTAATTTGATTAATTAACCAATTTCGAACCAAATTAACCAATAACTGAAATTTAAAAGTCATTAATCGTTAACCAACTGAACTTAAAATTAATTAATCAATTAATTATATATTTTTTTTGTTTCGGTCGATTAATTCAATTAATAGAAATTTTAAGTACCTTTATAGTTTTAGACGCTGCCCGGTGCTCATCGCTAAAATATAGACAATCCATGTTTTGTTTATGGTGGTGTTATCTGATATTCTCAAATATGTTTAGAGTTTCGGTTACCGAAAAATAAAGGTCGAGACATATAGTACGAGAAAACGCGCATTTAATCAATTTTATCTGTAAATTATATATAATTTATCAAAGAGTTAAGAAAAGACATGGAACGTATATTACTTTATAACTATTTTAGAATTATTAAAAAAAGGAATATAATATGCTAAATGCCAATTTCACATACAGATAAATTACAATGTAGAAGATAGAATTATAAAATAATCATTGATTCATTATATGTTATAAAGTATTAATAAATACATAAAATTTTAATGATTATTTTTTAAAATAATAATAATTATCTGGGGCTAATTTGATAAAGTTTAATAAATTTTTTTATAATATATAAAAAAATTAATTATTTTATAATTTTTAAAAGTTTAGTAACAAAAATTAATATATAAATAATATATAATTTATATTTTTTTGTTAATTCAGTTTATTAGCTGATTTCGAACCGAATTAATCGATAACCAAAGTTTAAAAATCATTAATCATAAACCAATTGAACTTAAAATTAATCGATCGATTAATTAATTTTTTTTATTTCAATTGATTAATTCAATTAACCAAAAATCTGAACACCCTATATTTTGGGACGTCGCCTGGTTCTCATCATTTAAATGTAGGCAATTCATGTTTGGTTCGTGGTGGTGTTATCTGATGTTCTCAAATATATTTAGAGTTTCAATTATCAGAAGATGAAGGTCGAGAGGGATAATACGAGAAGACTTATGTTTAATCAGTTTTATCTGTAAGATATCTGTGATTTAATAAAAAATAAAAAAGGATATAAGCATATATTATTTTATAATCACATTAAAACTATTAAAAAACAGGAATGTGATATTCTATGATATGCTAAATGTTAATTTCACATACAGATAAATTACATTGTAAAAGATAGATTCATTGACGGCCCTGGTAAGCTCTATATTATTTGCTTTCCATCCTCATGTCAAGTTAAAGGTGGATGGATTGTCAATGCTGGTTGCCACTTCTTTTTCACTGCCCCACTTTCACTGTAAGAAAAAGGGTTAGAAATTGACATCTTTCTTGGAATTTTGTAAGAAAATGGAATAGGAGGGACATCTTTCTTGGAATTGAAGGTAAGAAAAAGGAATAGAAAAGGACATCATTCTTGAACTAGTTGGTCCATAAGTGTTGGGGCTTCAATAATGATTCATAAAATCTAGTATAGTTCAAGTAAAATAAGGCACACATTTAATGAAAGAAGATTAAAGATGTTTTTTATGAGTTATTATTTGATATAGAGTGAGTATTCGATCGAGTCGAGTCAAAATTTTTTGAGTTCTCCGAGTTGATGAGTCATATCTTATGGCTTAAACTTTATTTGAATTTTTTAATAATTTGAGTCAAGTTGAAGAAATCTGAATTGAGTTGAATCGAGTTTTCGAGTTTCTATAAATTTTTAATTGTAGTTAGTTATCATGTTATAATATGAATTTGTTCCAATTTAAATGACCTTCTCTAATCATATATGTATATATTATATTATAATATATCATAAAAATTAAGTGACTTGTTTAGAATTTAAAAATAGATCCTAATTTAATTACTAAAATTTCGAGTTATTAAAATTTTTATTTTAGAACTCAAATTTTGTTTGAATTTTTTTTGAGTCGAGTCAAAATGAGTCGAGTATTTTTGCCTCAAATCAAGTTGAGTTATTTAATTTTTTCGAGTTTAGCTTTACTCATCCCTAAATTTTGATATACTAACGGTAAAAATTAAAAATTTACACAAATGTCTTAATTTTAGAGACTTAGTTTAGGGTGTGATTTAAGAGTTTAGGTGTATGGGTTTTGAATTTAAGGATAGTGATTAAAATTTACGGTTTATGATTATAATTTAGCATTTATAGATTAAAACATAAATCCTTACCATATTACACTACAACTAAACTCTTTTAAACTCTAAATTCTAAACTCCTACACTAAAACCTTAAATCTTGCCCTCTAAATTAAAATCATAAACCTTAAAATTAAATAATTATTAAAAAAATTGATTTCTACCGTCTATATATAAAATAATATATTTTGACATCAAACTGATCATACATTTAGGGATGACAAATGGGCGGGGGAGTGCGGTTACCCCCTCCTCGTACCCATACCCACTTAAAATATTTATATCCACCACCTACCCATCACCCACGGTGGGTACAATTTTCAAATCCACACCCGCCCACATGGGTATATTCTTAAATTCACGTCCGCTCACGCGAGTACATTTTTAAATTCATCCTCACACCCACCACTCAAAACATATCCACTTGTACATACCTACAAGCAACTATTAATATTAAAATATGTAAAAATAAGTCATATTTTTGTATAAAAAAGAGTAAAAGTTTATATACTTTATTGACTGATTAAGTGTATATATATAATATATTTACAACTATATAAATTTAACTACATCTAACTAAATAACGATAACTAATTTAACTAAAACACATTTTTATTGATATAAATTTTACTTAACTACAAGTAACTAATATATAACTAACTTAACTAAAATATATTTACATTTACATAAATTTTACTTGTTCACACGTTATAAATTTTTAACTTGATTAATTCAAACTCGATCATAAATTATCAGTTTTTCAAATTAAGTTATTTGAGTTCAAAGTCTACATGCTTAAGGATTACATAGATTTTAAAATAAATTAATATCTTATTACATAAAATACCATAATAAAAGGCATAATCAAAGTCTACAAAGACAAATGGTTCAAAATTCATACGTGCGGATACGGAATGGGTGAATATGAGGCAGGTGGATACGGTGCAGGTAAGGTCTTAAACCATTACCTACTCACTACCCATGATGGATCTTTTTACATCCACACCCGCCCACTACCCACCAAACTTATATCCATCCCCATGGGCGAAGCCATGTAGGAAATTGGGGTGTCTATTGGCACCCCAAAATTTTAAAAAACTTATATTTTTTTATACAATTTATATATAAAAATTTAAAAATATATGTAATTGACACCCCTTTATAAATAAATAATTATTTTTATATACCTTTCAAGAAAATAACATCTCTTAAATAAATTATTGACTCCGCCCCTATCTATCCTCACTCCAACTGGTACAAGTACGATGCGAAATCTACAAAACTGTACTTTTCTATTATCCCTACGTACATTATAATCATTGATTTTAAATATAGTTATTTGAATGTCATATATTATAATTACTATATTTGTATTTAAAATATTCAAAATATTATGATTCATTTTGTTGGGAAAATTCGGAAGTCAATAGTAGGAGGGGAGTAATTTATTTTAAAGGAGTGATGGAAAGAGAGAGTATATATAAAGATGGCACAAATTATAAATAAAAATAAATAATTTTAAAAAAATAATTTAATCTAAAAATAAATATCTTAGACCTAATTCTGATTTATAAAAAATAATTTTAAAAAATCTAATTATAAAAATTATAATTTTAAAAACTAATTATAAATAAAAATTAATTTTAAAAATCTAGTTATAAAAAATATATAGATATAAAACTATTATTATAAGTATCCTTTAAATTTTATAAATTTACATATATATGTATTATCAAATTAATTTTTTCTGTCATATATTTTTATAATATTTAATTTAAATTAGTCGGTTTATGTTTAAATATCAAATATCACGTATTAAACAATTCAAAGAGACGATTTGTATTTAAAAAATTAATTTTATTAAATAAAAATTTAAATTAATATAATCTTGAATTGTTTAATTTCAAATATAATTATTAAAAATTTTCAACTTAAATTTTTAAATTTTAATTAATAGGAACACGAATTTGAATTTAAATAATAATATATTATACGAATCCTTTTCGCTCTTAAAACAAAAGATATCTAACATTTAAATATATTTAATTTTATATTATCACGTATCATAATAATAATATTAATTAAACTAAACTCGATCGATATTTACTATCTTTTAATTAAGTGTTTATAAAACGTTTCGTTTATTATAAAATGTCATATTATAATATAACAAAACCTTATTTGAACCAAATAAAAAAATATGGTGGGTGTTAGGGGTGAATATTCGATCGAGTCGAGTTGAATTATTCAGTTTTTTCGAATCGAGTCGAGTTTTGCTCAACTCTACTGGATATAATAACCTGAGGAGGGGATTGCTGTAATTGGATATGCAGCCCTAAAATGGGCCAAGCCCATAATATGCAACGGCTCAAGTTGATTTAGAGTATTCTTTGGGCCCTAAAGCCCATTATAGTATAATATCACATGAAAATGGAAGAAAAATTATTGCTAAAAATTATTAAGCAAAGAAATGACCCAAAGGTGATTCACCTCTTAAAGTTTAAAATTTGTATATAATTAAAAAAATATTATATATTTTTAAAATTTTTATAAATTGATATTTTAAAATTTTATAAGTTCTTTCTCAACATAAAATTTTTGGTTCTTTCTTACCTACATCACATAAAATATTAAAAAATATATTCTAACTTAAATTCGAAATTTAGTATTAGAGAATACATATAATACAAATTTTTTTATTACTGTTCGAATTTAAGATTTTTTATCGAAATTTACTTTTTATTTCTATTAAATTTTAAACTCGAGACTTAAAGAGAAGAGATGAAAACAGATGAACAGTTCTGACCAACCGATTATTAGTATTTGCTCAATTCAAGATATTTTTAAATGATATTATGTTATTTATTATTTATAATTATAGTGATTAAAATAATAAAATATGATTAGTTTATAATCCAACATATAATTAAGTGATTTGTGAGTATTTTTGCTAATTATACTTTTCACAAACAAAAAAGAGAGAAAAACTGAAATCACAACTGCTCGTCTCTCCTCTCTCATCCCCAGCTACCAGTCAATATAATTTGATTTTAAATCTTCGAATATATAGTCTTAATTTCCTAATAAATTACTCGGAATTCTTAAGCTTTTGGATTCTTAGCTTGAGGGAGGGTTATAGAGATGTCGTGCTTGGCGTCTTGCTGTGCTGCATCCACTTGCGGCCTTTGCTCAACAGTGGCCTCTGGAATCTCAAAGAAATCAGCCAGGCTTGCTTATTGTGGTCTATTCGGGCTTTCCCTTATCGTTTCATGGATTCTTCGAGAAGTCGGTGCACCTCTTTTGGAGAAGTTGCCATGTAATTTTCCCTTTCTTATTCCCTTGAGGTTTACCCTATATTTATATTTTTGTTTTTTTAACTTCCTTTAGGGATTTAGGATTTGTTATGGCCTTAATTGTTGAAAATGAATATGGGTTTAATATTTAGGGTTGTGAAAGCTGATATTGGAACCTTAACTTCTAAGTTTTAGAGAATTCTGGTGTAAAGATGATATTTCCCCCCTCCTGTTTGGCATTGGACTTTTACCCATGTTTAAAGAGTATGCTATTATCAATCTAATCCAATGTAAACATGACTGTTTTCCCAAAGTGTTAGGGATATGTGAGTTATATGATGGCAGAAAAAAATGGGTGCTTCATTATTTGTATTCTGTACCTTGGCTAAGCATTCTTGAGTTGAGTTGTTGAACTCTCTTTGTCTGTTTTCATTTTTTATGAGAATTTTATAAAAATAATAAAAATCTAGAGATTAGTTTACTTGGTTCATTTGGCCATCCTTCAGAAGTGGTATCTAGCTGGTCTAACTTATGTAACAGGCTATGGCGTACTTCATATCAAAAGAAGATCATTTGGATTGCACTTCTTATTCGAATTTATGTAACAGACGGAATCCAACTATGCTTTTATGATGTCTGACTATTTGGACATTAGTGTATTGATATTCTGATATTGCATAATTGATCTTTTCTTTTATGTTTTATTGCTCCAAAAGATCGCAACAAATCAATGCGCATTCTCCTGAACACATATTTTCTTTCGGTACATTAAACTTCTCATGGTGTCTTGTGTTTTACAAGCAATATTTTCATTAATCCTCCTTCAAGCTCGGCGATGGCTGGTTGGGAAGGTCTAATCAAAAGTATTCTGATGTTTCCTTGGCAGGGATAAACAGTTCTACTCACCCAAAAGCATGGTATCAAGAACAGGCTGTCCTTCGTGTCAGCTTGGGAAATTTCCTATTTTTTGTTATACTAGCTCTGATAATGATTGGCGTGAAGGACCAAAATGATAGACGTGATTCATGGCATCATGGAGGATGGACTGCAAAGATGGTGATCTGGATTTTGCTTGTCATCCTTATGTTCTTCCTTCCCAATGTTGTCATCACAGTCTATGGTTAGTTTTTCTCCCTTAAATGAAGCTCAATTATCAGTATCCTCTCTAATCTAGAGGACTGTAAGTTCACATGGGTATGGAGACAATTTTTAAAAATGGACTCTGTTGTTCCCTATTTTCATACATTAAACAGCATGTCTGCCAAGCAAGCATTCCTGACCATGTTTAAAATTTTGCAACTAATATTGCAAATTCTCTGTGCTTTCAGGAACTTTATCAAAATTTGGTGCTGGTCTGTTTTTATTGGTTCAAGTGATTATATTACTTGACTTTACACACACTTGGAATGATGCCTGGGTTGAAAAAGATGAACAGAAATGGTTGTTTCAATTCCGGTTACCGGTAGTTCATTAATGTTCTCCATTGTTTCGTATATTGATTTAACCATTAAATTTTGTTCCTTCAGGTTTATTGCTTTACTTGTTGTATCAGTTGGTTGCTATCTCGCAGCATTTGTATTCTCTGGCATTTTGTTTATATGGTTCAACCCTTCTGGTCATGACTGTGGCCTAAATGTCTTCTTTATTGTCATGACAATGGTTCTGGCATTTTCTTTTGGAATTATAGCTCTGCATCCTGCGGTAAGGGTATACTTGTTTTTCCATTTGTTGCTTTTTGATCAACTGATCTGCTGCAAAGACATATGTATATATTTTTTCAAATAGTTTAAAGGGTAAATTACTACTGAATAACACAAAATTTAGACAATATATCTGGTTAGCTCCTTAGGCCATCTGCTAGTTCACCTAGTATTCGAAGATGTATATATTTTATACTTTTTTATTTACTAGGAGCTCTAATTTTCTTTGTAAAGCATGTGGGATAGACCTTTGTAATTGCAACTGCATGCGAGACATGAAATAATGTGCTAAGTCTCACCTTGGGCTTTGACAGGCTTTTAGGGCTTAGTTTAGTTGTATTGATTTTGTGAAAATATTTAGATGTTTGGTACTGACAACATAATTTAAATTATAAATCTTACACAGGTGAATGGCAGTCTTTTGCCTGCTTCTGTGATATCAGTTTATTGTGCTTATCTGTGCTACATTGGTCTCTCCAGTGAACCTAGAGATTATGTATGCAATGGTCTCCATTATAAATCCTCAGCTGTTTCTACAAGTACTCTGATTCTTGGGATGCTCACAACAGTTCTCTCGGTTATTTATTCTGCTCTCCGTGCTGGATCCTCAACAACATTTTTATCACCACCATCTTCCCCAAGAGCAGGTACTCGAATAATGCATTTTTTTTTATCATTCTATTAAGTTCTCCGAAACCACAAAAGTTGAATAAATTTATAGTAGAGGATTATATTTTTGTTACAGGATTCACTTTTATTAACTAATATATTTTTTCTATTCCCTTGGATGAAATTTATGATACTCAGAAGTAGAGGTGAGAATAAGGCTGAACTGCTTTTAGTATGGAAAGGAATATTTTCATTTCCCATTGTAGAAATAATGAATGAGGCTAAATTCCTCCCTTTTTTGAATGACCTAAACAATGGCCCTGCAGCCTCTTGATGATACACTTTGATTAGGCTACATATAATTTTGACTTCCATTTGATAAGCTTCTGCATTTCAAAACCTCGTTCAATGCCGTCATAATTAGTGTTCTTTCTAGTTGGGAGAATAGTTTTCATTCAGCTGGAAAGGTAGAAAACACTTGAATTAGGAGATCTGATATTTTCTTTTGGCTTACCAACTGATTAAAACCTTGTGGTGCAGGTACATCGAAACCACTTTTAGAAGGGGGTGATGTGGAAGAAGGGAAGGAGAAGGAAGCTCGACCGGTTAGTTATTCGTACTCATTCTTCCTCCTGATCTTTGCCTTGGCAAGCATGTACTCTGCCATGCTTCTTTCCGGATGGACCAGCTCATCAGAGAGCTCGGATCTAATAGACGTTGGCTGGACATCAGTCTGGGTTCGAATCTGCACTGAGTGGGTCACTGGTGGACTCTACGTTTGGACCCTTGTGGCACCTTTGATTCTTCCGGACCGCGAGTTCTTCTAGGCCTCATATCAGCAGCATGTCTAGCAATTGAAAAAGCTATTAGCATCTGAATAGACTATAGTTGAGTAAATAGTATATAAAGCTACTCATTTCTTAGAACTATCAATATTCTGCTTCCTTTTGTTGAAAACCCCTGGTTGTAGATGGTGAAGCCAGATTTGTTTGCTGTATCCTGCATATAAAATCAGCTTGATGAATGTATAAAGACAAAATGGTTATCATAAGATAGGCTCCTCCCTATATGAAGATTAAAAAGAGTGTTAATGAAATACTGGTATACAAAAATGGGGATTAAGGTTAAGAGTCACAGTGTTCAATTATAGGTTCAGCAGCAGCACCCATTGTACCAACCTCTCAATGCCAACCAAGGCCAAAACAAGCTCCTCTTCATCCCATTATCTCCCTTAACCTGCTTAGCACGTCTACATCCACCTCTAGGACCCAATTTGGGGTGCAACCGACCATTAGGCACACAAATCCCGACACATTGGCATGCCATTTGGCTCCATCGCAACCAAGGGATATCTTTCATTCGAGTGCACTTGCGAGGAACTCCATGTGTGAACCGAGGATTTTTGGTTGCCGCTTTGATGTTGATGATGAAGAATCGACTCCCCAAGCAAAAGCACCAGAAAGAACTGCAAAATATGCAAGTGCGTATCCTCCAAGCATTGCCACCGGACAACCATTCTAAAGAAGCAGCTAGGGAGGCTGAGAGTTTCACTCTACTCATTGCTGCAGCAAGAGAAACGTGCCCGTATTTCTTTCTGTTTTGGCATATCACGCCGGCAAGAAACATTAATCCCACATCGGAAAGAAAAAAAGAGATCTTGGGATATATATATACGGTGGCGCTGTACATATTATTGGACATATCTTTTTAGAAAGAGAATGATGATACAATACCACCATTGCTTGAGATTGGTCTGATGTTCAAACCGATCTAGCTTTTAAGAAGCTTGACGGTAGCATCAATGTAATGGAGAAAAACGGTGCTAGATGCACAGAAAATAGAAGGAAGTCAAACCATCTCTTTGCCTTTTGGGTCCACAGGGAAGCTATGGTAGGCATGCAAGGGCATGGACAGTCTGCTGCAAGGGACTCCAAATCTGGGCCAGCCAAATTGAGAAATCTTTTTGAGGCTTTGTCAATTTTACAAGTAATGGCTGGCGAGCCTTACAAAAGCAGCCAACGGTAGCGGTAGAGTAGCCAGAGAGCTACCACCAGATATTACATTATGCATCAGTCATGCAAAACATGCAAGCAGAAAATCAGCTAGATCTTTTAGCCCTGAAACAATTGAAGATTCTGGTTATAACAGTAATACATATCTATTCTATCAGAACTACACATCATATCTTTATAGATTCGTGCGTGAAGACAAAATTAGATAAGTACACCGGACTGACCTGTGGCCAGTTCACGTGGAGAAAGTCTTCCATGAGCACTTGCTGTTAAAGCAGCATCAACAACATTAGGAACAGCTTCAAGGATATTCCAGGCAGGCAAGTTAGGTTTCTAAGAGTTATCCTCATTTCCTGCTCCAGATGACCTACTTCCCGAAGTAACAAAAGTTCTAGACTGGCCTCCTTTATTAATCTTTCGGAACATCATGTTAAGAAGTCCATCCACCGTCTGGTGAACAGTAGTTCCATGAACAAGAGCAGAGAGTGTTGCAGCTATACATCTTTGATGTTGCCGATACCAAGTTTTCAACTTTGGAAATGAGTCCAGAAATACAGGCTCGGGGGATGATGAACTTGCAACTTCTGAAAGTTTCCTTTCATGTCAGGGACAAAGCTTAATAGCTCCTGGGAGGGATTGCTGCTCCTAGGAGGAACATTATAAAAAAATCAAAGTTCAGAAGGAATTTGGTGGTACAATGAATTGAAATCAACTTCAGAAAATTTCAAAAACATGTTCGGCAGATGCTAGTTGAGAGGATCCAAGATATGCCAAGTCAACTAAATGATCCTTGACAACTTAACTACTACCATTACTATTTACTCACACAGCTAAGCTTGACAAGCCCTTACACATTTAATATTTAAACATAGTAGACACAACACAAGCGTGTGAGTGTGCTCCACGTGCAGATCCTATGAGGAAAGCCATGACGTTTCCTCCTTTGTCACCTTGTTCCCATAAAACGTCAACCCAGTTCTTGCCCTTCAACATCATTTTCTCCAAAATCTGCAGAAACAAAGAAGAAAAAGAAGAAGAGATGTTAAGCTCTCAGTGCTTTGAAAACCCACCTAGCAAAAGCACAGCAGCAAGCGGAGGAGGATCTGTTCAAGAAATTGGCGGCCTCACAGCATATATCAACGGCCCTCCCGATTCCAAACTCGCCATCCTTTTCATCCACGATGCTTTTGGTAATCCACACCGTCACTTTACTGATTCATATGTAGTTTTGTTTCAACAGATATGCTTATTTCTGTATTGATATTTTCTTGCAGGTTTTGAAACACCAATTTTGAGGTATGTGGATACTTCTTCATATGTTGTCTTGTAATTTCTTTAACAGGATTAGTGAGACTTCATGATTTATATTGTATTTTCATTTGCAGGAAAGTTGCAGACAAGGCTGCAGCAGCTGGATACTTTGTGGTGGTTCCTGATTTCTTCTATGGCGATCCTTATGACCCCAAGAATCTGAACTTTGATAGAGAAGCATGGTTCAGTAAGCATAACACGGTCAGTTGATTTCTTATTGCATTGGAAAAAATATATGTGGTTCGAATCGGATATAAGTGTTAAATACGAGTATATATAATACTTTCTTCATCCTAATCTTCTTGTCACGTGTTGATTTTTTATCGAGTTTTTATAAGACGTGTGATGTAAAATAATTTAAATAACAAGTTTAACCTTAAAAATTTAATTTTTGTTTTTGTTGAAACATTTAAAGAGTAGAAAAGTAGATGTACCTTAGAAAAATGTTCGGAGTCTCGGAGAATCATAGTCATTCAAGTCCTATATTTAATTTATTTGCGACTAATATGAATCGAGTATTGTAGTATACCTCTATTATAGATCTATTTATAATGGCAGAATTTAAACTCCTAACCTTATTTAAGAGATCTAACTTATCATCCCAATAGATTAATCGGTTGATTTATATAACAAATATTTTATATATTAAGTTAGTGGAATTAACTTATATATATATATATATATATATATTAAAATATTTAAAAGATGAAATGATTTATTTTTGAAGGGTAAATATATATTTTGGTATTTGAACTTGACTTTAAGGTGCAATATTAGTATCTAACTTTCTTTTGGTCCAATTGGGCACATGAATTTGACATCTATTTTTATTTCTTCCAATTAGGTACATGAATTTGACTTGTTAGTTCAAATTAAATTTTACAATGAATGACTTATTCAAACTAATTTGAATTATGGAGTCAAGTTTAGGGACCAATTTGAACTTAAAAACCAAGTTCACGTATTTTTTATTTATAAAAAAAGTTTAGGTACCAAATCGTCTTTCGGCCAAAATTAGTTATCAAATCGTACTTTAAAATCAAATCCAGGTACCAACTAACCCATTTTCCATATGAGGATCAAACAATCTAAGTTGAATATAGTACAAGGACTAGAATCATAATTTGACAATAAATTCAATATTTAGATTTGAATCTATATATCTTGTAGGTGAAAGGATTTGAAGATGCAAAGGCAGTGATTGCTGCCCTTAAAAGTGCAGGCATATCTGCTATAGGTGTTACAGGTTATTGCTGGGGAGGTAGTGCATTAATTCTGTAACCCTAAACCCCGAACCCGAACCCGAAAACATATGTACTTACTTGCACTTGTATATCAGGGATGGTATCGGTAAAATTAGCCGGTACCGATGAGATCAAGGCCGCGGTGGTGTCGCATCCTGGTCCGATAACAGAAGAAGAAATCAATGGTGAGTTTCCGAATTTCGAGTTCGAGTAATATATGTTTGAGACTGATATAGCATGTATGGCCACATTGGTTTAGAGATTAAAGCTCCAACTGCTATATTGGGAGCTGAGTTTGACAGTATATTTCCAGCTGAGAAATTGAAACAGTTTGAACAAATGCTGTCGACAAAGTCCGAGGTACGAGGTTCTTTTAAGCTCAATTCACTGTTTTTACAATCAAATTAGTAATTTCATGAAACATCTTAAAGGAATAAGGATGAACAGTTTGCCGACGGCTCGTAATCGAGGCCGTAAATGAATCGAGTTTGAATGAATTATGAATTTTGTTTATATTTAGTTTGTTTATTTCTATGGTAAATAATACTTATGGTCATGACATTTAGTTTTAATATGATCACCGAAATCGAAAAATTTTATTCAGGTCACTTACGTTAAAAATCTATCGTTTGATCACCGACCGTTAAACAATTAACGACAACCGATGTGACACACCTTTAAGATTAGATAAATTATAGATTAAGCCACGTAACTTTCTAAGATTTTCAGAAGTGATATCGAACTTTCCCGATTTAAAACTTTTTACCTCGAATTATTGAAACTTTGCAATTTGGTCCTGATTTCTGATTTTGCTAGAATTCACGGTCCAACCATTATACTTTCAGATTTTTCAGGAAAGTACACATTACTTCAAAAACTTATAATTTGGTCCTTAAATTTTTTTTTTTCAATTAAACTCCTAAATTACATTAACATAATAAACAAACATAAATCAAACTATTCACGATTTTTTTTACCGATCACTTAATTAATTTATAATCTAGTATTAATAATTTTCAGATATTAATAATAACATGTGTTTGGCAGGTGGATAGCATGGTGAAAATTTTCCCTAGTGTTGGACATGGATGGACAATGAGGTACAATGATGAGGATCAATCAGCTGTGAAGGGTGCCCAAGAGGCTCATGATGATATGTTTAATTGGTTTATCAAGTATGTTAAGTAAAATAATAATAATAATAATAAGAAGGGTTAATTACTGTGGAAGTCACTTATGTTTGAGCATAGTACAAAGTTAGTTACCCATTTAGAAAATCAATCAATATAATCACATACGTTTTCGGGATGTAAATATATGGTCACTCTGACGTTAGAGATCGTTAATGGGTAACGGAAATATGATTTGGCCAATTAAAAATTATTTCTTGGGTAAACTACACAGATAGTCACCATATTACGAAGTTAGTATCGACCTGACCACAATACTTTAAAAAGAATCAAATACACCCGTAAACTATTAATTTGGTATTAAAATAGCCATCGACCGTTAAAAACAAACGGACTGATGACGTGGCCGTTAAAATTAAAATAGAATAATTACACATTTACTCCCTATTATTCATACATTTTTTTAATTTAATCCTAATTTTATTATAATAAAATAAAATTATTATTTAATTAGGTGGTGATACGTGTCACCACCTAATTAGAGGATTATATTTATATATTATTTAATTTATTATAATCTAAAGTCACTTATGTTTGAGCGCAGTACAAAGTTAGTCACCCATTTTGAAAATCAATCAATATAATTACATACGTTTTCGAGATGTAAATATATGGTCACTCTAACGTTAGAGATCGTTAATGAGTAACGGAAATATGATCTGGCCAATTAAAAATTATTTATTGGGTAAACTACACAGATAGTCACCATATTATGAGGTTAGTATCGATCTGACCACAATGTTTTAAAAAGAATCAAATACACCCGTAAACTATTAATTTGGTAATAAAATACCACCGACCGTTAAAACCAAACGGACTGATGAGGTGGTTGTTAAAATTAAAATAGAATAATTACACATTTACTCCCTGTTATTCATACATTTTTTAATTTAATCCTAATTTTATTATAATAAAATAAAATTATTATTTTCACCACCAGATCAAAGGAAGAAAAGAAAATCCCACAACATGTGAACCTATGACCTTAGGTATGAATGGGCAATGCCCAAACCAATGAATCAAGGTGATTGTTGTGATTCAAATTTCCATAACCTATATATATTGAATACAGTTTTTTATATGTATTATATTAATTCCATATATAATATTATATTTATTTTTTAATTTAATTAAAATATTAATTAAAAATATTTTCTATATATTTGGATTTAAAAATATTTGAATTTTAAATATTCGAATAAAAATCCATATATTCAAATAAAAATATTTAAATAATAAATATATGAATAAAATATTCGTATAATAAATATTCGAATAAAATTATAAAAATTTGAATATTTGGATTTAAAAATATTAAAATAAATATTTGAATTTTAAATATTCAAATAAAAAAATTTGTATATTCAAATAAAAATATTCGAAAACTTATGATTTTTATTCGTATTTTTAAATAAAAATTATTCGAATAAAAATCATAAGTATTAGAATATTTCTATTCAAATATTTATTATTAATATTTTTATTTGTATATTTATTATTCGAATATTTTTATTTAAATATATAATTTTTTAATTCAAATATTTTTAAATCCAAATATTCAAATATTTATGATTTTTATTTGAATATTTATTATACGAATATTTTTATTCGTATATTTATTATTTGAATATTTTTTGAATGTACCATTTTTTTATTCGAATATTTAAAATTCAAATATTTTATTCGAATATTTTAAATCCAAATATATAAAAAACATTATTCCATATATTTGTTATAGGACTTTGTATAACATAATTTATATCTTAAAGGACGAACCATACATATATACATGTACTGGTGCATTATATCTTAAATTTACTCTTGATCTAGTGGTTGACTTATGGAGTTTCCATCCTAAATACCCAGGTATATTTTACATTTTATTCTTTAATCGGGTGGTGACACATGTCACCACCTGATTGGAGGATAAAAATAAATTTAATAAATTAAATATATATAAATATAATCATCCAATAACCATCTAATTAAATAATTATATTATTTTATTATAATAAAATTCTGATGAAATTATAAAAATATATGAATAACATGGAGCAAATGTGTAATTATTTCAATTATTTTTAACGGCCACGTCAGTTTTTTCGTTAATTTCTAACGGTCGATGGCTATTTTAATACCAAATTAATAGTTTATCGGTATATTTAATTTTTTTTAAAGTATGGTGACTATCTGTGTAGTTTACTCTTATTTCTTTCCCGCGTTTGATCCACGTGGATTTGTTATATGGCTCCCCTAATTAACTTTTTTTTCTTTCTTATTTTTGATTAAATTTGTATTTAGGAGAAAATATTTAGAGAAAAACAGTCTAAATTTTTAGGGTTAACTCTCTGAAAAAATCTCAAATTTCTTGCTGTAAATCCTAAATTTTCTCAAAAAAATCTATAAGAAAACAATGAAAATTGAAAAGAAATTCCTGAAACTAAACATTCATTAAAGCAGAACATAGTACAAACCACATGACTAAGTTGTTCATAATTTATAGCAGTAATAACAATGGAAAGAAAACAAACCATTTTTTCAGCTTAATTAATTCGATGGCTACGTACATTAGGGTTAATAATATCTACTGGTTCAGTTTTTACTGTATCTTATCTGTGTCGGTGAACAGAAAGTGGAGGAGCCTCAAAATCAAGTTGTTCCAATAAAATTCTTTCATCTTCTGCACCTCTATTGCCGGACCTAGCGACGGAGTTGTTGTCCAGAGAAAAAAAAGATGAACTGAAGAAATCCGAAACATCTTGAGAAGATGATGACACACTGTAACTGTTAATCACAGCTGTTGCAGTACTCATGTTCGTGAAATAATCCATGATTCACGGTAGAGAAAATTGATTGATCTAGTCCAAAATCAACCCCAAATAATCACATTCTTCTGGTAAGAAGACGATGTAGCAGTGTCGTTGACGATGGAGATCGAACAAGTAGTCGTCAATGCTGGCTTGAGAATTCCAAATTTTCTCAAGAAAATTGAAACAATTTGCAGTAAGAAATTTGGGATTCTTTCAAATAGCTAACTCTAGAAATTTAGACTATTTCACCCAAATAAGAGTTTTGTTAAAAATGGGAAAATAGTTAATTAGGGGACCACATAACCGGTCCACATGGATTAAATATGGAAAAAAATAATTTTATAATCGGTGATATCATCTTTTCGTTACCTATTAATGGTGTTTAATGTCGGAGTGACCATACGGTGTTTAACGTCGAAGTGACCATATGTTTACATCCCGAAAACGTATGTGACTATAGTGATTGATTTTTAAAATGGGTGACTAACTTTGTACTGCGCTTAAACATAACCGGTCCACATGGATTAAATATGGAAAAAAATAATTTTATAATCGGTCATATCATCTTTTCGTTACCTATTAACGGTGTTTAACGTCGGAGTGACCATACGGTGTTTAACGTCGGAGTGACCATATGTTTACATCCCGAAAACGTATGTGACTATAATGATTGATTTTTAAAATGGGTGACTAACTTTGTACTGCGCTTAAACATAAGTGACTTTCGCAGTAATTAACCTAATAATAATAATAATAATAATAATAATAATAATAATTGAGGCATAGCTTAAGCCTGAAAATTATTACATTAGATTTTATTATGTTTGATCCTTATACTCTTTGTACTTTTGAAATTTAGTTTATATTTCTACTTTCAGTTGATAATAGTATAATTGTTTTTTCATTAAATTTGGTGTACCATTTTTTGCCCTTTCGGGTTTTCGGGTTTTGTCTTAACTAATTCAGACCGACCTACATCGCATATTTGATTTTGGTATGTAAGTCTTTTAATAAATTTTTTTTACATATACAATGTTTTAAACTTGAGATATGCTTATACGAAACCAAGCTACTTATTACTTAAACCAACCTCTGTCGATAAATTCAGTGTATTATTAATTGTACTTTAAGTTTTAAATCAAACGTTTGAAAATTAAAATTAGACATACTCAAATATAATGAAAGCTCATCTTCGTTCTCCGTATTCTCTTACGTCACGAGTTCTTTTTTCCTAGTTGTATAATTGAGATTAGAATTATGACTAGTTAAAAATTGAATTTCAATTTACGTAAAGTTCACAAAAGGTCATTGAACTTTAGTAAATTATTCAATTTGATAATAGAACTTTTAATTGCATCAAAGTGGGCATTAAAGTTTTAGTTTTGCTTCAAATTGGTCATTGTGATATTAACTACGTGGTAATTAACAAAATTTGTATAATAACACATTTAGTCCTTTAAATTATACATTCAAATTTGTATAATCTCAGTGACCAATTTGAAGCAAAATTGAAAGTTTAATGTCCACTTTGATACAATTGAAAGTGTAATTATCAAATTGAATAATTTATTAAGTTCAATTTTCATTTGTGAATTTAATTCCGTTTGTTGCCACATAGATCTAAGTTTTTCATAAACAAAAATGTTATGTATTTTTTGAAGTATTTAAAACCACAAATGTTACCTGCCAAAAGTTCATGTACCCATCCCCACCTTTATTTAAAGTTCCATGTGGAGACATAAATTCGTATTAAAAGTAGGAATGAATATTTTATCCGATCGGACAGTTTTTTTAAAAAAATTAAAATTGAGTTAGGTCGGATTTTGTTAAGGGTAAAATTAAATTAAGGTCGGATTTAGTATAGAAAATATTTGATCCGACTCATGATTAATTGTATAATTTAATTTAAATATTTTAGAAAATTTTATAAAAATATTCATTTTTTTATTTTTTATAATTAAGTCTTAAAATTAAAATTTTTATTTATAATTTAATCCTTTTTAAGTCTATATAACAGTGCTTCGCTTTGTTCAAACAAGCAAGCAAAAAGCTTCTGTTTTTGTTAGAAGAAGAAGCATGTCAGGCTCTCAGTGCTGTTCAACTTCAACCCCACCGGCGTTGGACCCTGCAAGTGGATCCGGTCACGTCGAGAACCTTGCCGGCCTCAACACTTACGTCTCTGGTTCGGTTCAATCCAAGCTTGTTGTTCTCCTTGCATCAGATGTGTTCGGTAGCTATACTAAGCTCTTCACTTTTTTCTGTTTATCTTTCTGCTACAGCCTTCAATGTGATGTTTTGGACTTGTTTGCGTTATGTAGTCTACGGGTGTGGAATCGATTGTTTCATACTCGTTAAAAAATATCGTTGCTCAACTCAATTCATTACTCGTTAGGCTTGATAAAATTTATTTGACTTATACTTGTTAAAAACTCATTGTTCAACTTGTTACTCGTTAAACTCGTCAAAACTTTTACTTTTGCTTTTTAAATATAATTAAAATTTAATGATACTATTAGAACTTAATATAAACGTGAAAATTCACAAGAAAAAATATAAAATTTGAAAAGATAAATAAATGAACCTATAATGATCAAGTTAGAGATAAATTGATACTCGAGTGTGATCCATTTTAATTTTTCAACAAGTTTTGATGAAAATGAAAGAGAGAATGTTTATCAATCTTATTTGAAAAGTAGAAACTGAATACTCTCCTTTTCGACTTATATATATAAAATAGTAATAAAAAAACACTTTAATAAAAAAGTCAGTATCATAGTTTAATTTTTTATCGAAATGAATTAATTTTGAAAAATATAAAATATTTTGAAAATTTAAAATAAATTACTTGACCATTCATTGACTTTTTTAGAGTTTTCATCGAGTGTAAATCATCTCTCTTCCTCATGTCTCTATTTATTCCCCACTTAAAATTAGAGGGTTTAGGGTTTTAGGTTAGGGGTTTTGGTTAGAGTATAGGGAATTAAGGGTAGGGTGTATTTTTTAGGGTATAGGGTTTAGGATTTAGAATATAGAAAATAAGGGTTTTTGGTTTAAAATTGATTTTTTAAAAAAAAAACAAAGGAGGCAAAAAAAGGGCAGAGGATTTTTGTTCGTTTTCATCTAGTATTTATACTTCTTAAAACATAATTTTTAAGCAGTCATCAAAAAGTTATAAAAGATTATAAAAAATAATAAGTTGTTCACAAACTTATCGAGTCGAGTTGAATTTTGCTCGATTTGAATTGTTAATATTTCAAATCGAGTTAACTCGAATCCAGTTTTAACCAAATTTTAACATTTAAAGTATGAATTAAAGAGCTTAACGTGTTTCAATAGTACAGGTGAAAACTCTAAATATATTATAAGAACATCCAAGATTTTTATGTAACCAACTCCCCTCGCGTCGTTCTCTCATATATTTCTTTTGTTCTTATATTATGGGTATTACAAATCGAATTTTGTTTACTATATGTTTGATTTTGTTGAGCATTTTATGTGCAATTCTTCATCTCAAATATTCTCATGGCTCTGCAGGATATGAGGCTCCAAACTTGAGGTAAGATTAGTTTTGCCATAATGACAGATTTTTGCTGATGTTTTGTCTTTATCATTTCTTCTATCTAGCAACATGAGTCGAATCGTATTCGTACCAGTACTAGCTTCTTGAACATGATTTCAGCTGCTTTTGATTGTATATAGAAAGCTTGCAGACAAGGTTGCAGCTGCTGGGTTCTATGTGGTGGTTCCTGACTTCTTTTATGGAGACCCCTTTGTTACTGATAAGCCTGATAGACCTTATCCTGCTTGGCTAAAGGATCATGAACCGGTTAGTGGCCTTCTTTACCAACAAAAATATCTAATGCCGAAATGATGCATCGGTTTCGAAGTTTTATCATTTATGCCCTTGTGCATGTCATTGCTGGTTTAGGCCAAGGGTTTTGAGGATGCAAAGCTGATAATTGATGCTTTGAAAAGTAAAGGGGTGTCGTCGATCGGAGCTGCAGGGTTTTGTTGGGGTGGTGAGTTTCAGTTTTGCTCCATACTTTGTACATTACCGGATGGCTAATACTCGGTCTTTCGATTACCTCAGCTAAAGTTGTGGTTGAACTGTCCAAGGTTGCCCTTATCCAAGCAGCCGTAATGTTACATCCCATATATGTGGCTGTGGATGATATCAAGGGTAAGATTGTAGGTGCATTTTTTTACATCATCTGTTCGATTTCATTCGGAATCGGTTTGGACCGTCTCACTGTGAATGTTCTGCTGAGGCTTTGCCTTCTATGATGATTGCCAATGGCAAATCTGTGCTGTACAATAGTTCTTCGATAATCTCAGCACGAAACTGTTTATACGACTCTCTGAGACAATGTTTCTGTCTGTGATTACACATTTGAACTTGCATAGTAAGACTTTATTGTTTATGTGTAACCTTTTGCAGGTGTGAAGGTGCCGATCGCAATATTCGGAGCCGAGCTTGACCATGTGTCGCCCCCGGAACTCATAAAACAGTTTGAGGAGATCTTAAAAGCAAGTGAGGTAAGAAAGCCCTGCATCACCCTGGTCTTCCTATCTTGGTTAGTAAATTTACTTAAACGTGTGTCGACCGGCATCCGTTGAACGTGCTACATTGCTTACATTACCGAAGTATGGTTAATGTACTTTACTAGGTTTTTGATCTTACAACCTAGTTTTTAAGGTAGGACTCAACCTTGTTTAACACGGTATCGATGTTAGGCTTCTTGTTTGCTCCATTGGCTTGCCTTTCCTATGCTTGTTTTGCCAGATTTCTACTGAGATTATGTTGAAAGTCCTGTGCATTGCTTATCTGTTGTCGTTCTCCCTTTAGATCGGCAGCGAAACGGTTCTTTCCCGATTTCCGAGTTATGTTTCCGATATGGACTATCAACTATGGAACATGTACTCCTTGTATCTTTCTCTTGCCGGTTGATAGTTTTGTGAAGATATTTCCTAATTGTGCTCATGGATGGGCGATCAGATACGACGTTAGTGATCCGACCGCCGTGGCGTACGCCGAAGAAGCTCATAAAGATATGCTGGAGTGGTTCGCCAAATTCGTTAAGTGAGGAAACTGTCCGACGATCGACGGAGTTAATGTGTGTCGTCTAAAATTCCGTAAAATAAGAAAGAATTCCGTTGAACACTTGGTGTCTATGTTGTACCATTGTGCCTATACATTGAAATTTATGTTATCTGTGTGGTTCGATAATACAGTATCATAGTTTTACATTATAAATTCTAAGAATAACAATAATAGGTGTTGATTCAAATGATAAATAGTTTAATTTTGTTTAAACGGGTTTTGAGTTCGACATATTGTATGTACAAAAAATCATAACTTATAAAAACTGTGTGACATAAATTAATTCGAATTAGTCTTTTTGATATATATTTTTTTAATTTTTTTTATTTATCTGTCATTTTAAAATGATTTCAATAAACTTTTGTGATCGTTACCCTATTATACATTTTTTTTATTAAAAAATATACATCTTGTTTAAATAAAATTAAAAAAAATCAAAAATATTTTTAAAATTTTGACGGTATACTAGTTCTCATTATTTTCTTTCTAGATTTATGTGCAATTTTATGATAATAGATTTATGTACAATTTTTATATTTTTTTATAATAAAATATAAACATATAATTAAAATTAAATTGTTAATTTTATGATAATAGATTTATGTAAAATTTTTTAAATTTATATATATTTTTATCAATTTGACTCTTAAAAAATGAACACATATAGCTAAAAGTTAATTTGTTCGATTAATATTTATTTTTTTTAAAGATTAAAGGTTAGATTACATAGGATTTTCTTTTTATTTTTTATATTAATAATTAATTATAAAATTAAACACAAATTAAAAAACTAAACTTTCAGATAAAAATAATATATAACAATAATTAAATTTTAAAATAATTCCTTGACACTTATAATCTTATATTTAACTGAATTTTATTGACCCATTTTCTTCCTCTTCTTCTGGGTAAATACTTTTTATCTATTATTTGTATCTGTGTAGCTTTGTTTCTGGTCAACATGCATCATTTTATTTAATCTCAAAACATTATATTATAATATATTGTTATTAGTATAATATATTGTTTAAATTTAAATTCAAATCATGATTTAAATTTGATTTAAATAATTTAATTTAATTTATATGTTGTTAGTATAATATATAAAAAAATTTAATTCTGAATTTAAATAATTTAATTCAAATCATGTTTAATATTTCTTATAAACTTTAAATTTTAACCCTAAATTATAAATCCGGATTAAGACCATGAAAGTGTCTTGCAATGAGCTAAGTTTCGGAAACATTTTAGTAGCTAAATAATTTAGACAGTTCTAAAATAATTTGATTCGTTTATCATTTTGTGCATTGTCATATAAATTTATCACGTTATTTTAAGTTATTTATCGTCAATTTATTATTAATTTATAAATATATTATTTTGATTCAAAATAAAATATTAAAAATTAAATTAATTAAAAAATATAAATTAAAATAAATAGTCAATTAAATATTATAGATATTTTCTATATTACTTATTTTAAACTTTAAAGTTTAATTTAAATTTAACTCATAATGTGAGGATGTTTAATGCAATTAACCCACGAAAACAACAGATCCCAATTTACCCTTCCGTCCTTTTAACGATAACCGAGATAAGGTCCTAAATTTACTGACGTCATATCTTGAGAAACGACGTCGTTTTAAGGTCCATAATTATTACAATCCTACCATTTTATCCAACACTCGTGGCATCCAACCAGAGCTTTCTAACCAGGCACCATCTCTTTCTCTCTGTTCAATCTCTTCACATCAAACTCTTCTGCTTCGCATCAGATTCTTCCAGAAACATACTTTTACTTCATTATATTCAGAAATTGGAGCAAAGAAGTGAAATGAACATATAAAAAAAGTTCAATTTTTTGAGTTTTTTAGCTGTTGAAAAATGCAAAAATTGATTTTTCATCATAGACCACCAGTGATTTCAAGAGGGAAACTTCCCTTGTTGGTTCTTGTGGATTCATTGCCATCTTTTCACAGCATTTCAAGAGTACCCATTTCTACTTCATGTAAGTTTTCATCTCTGTTCTTCCTTTCCCCCTCCTTTTTTGAGGTAAATTTTACATATTTTGTGGTGAGATTCATTAAAGGATTCAGCTTTACTTCAGTAAGAACGTTTTGGGTGGATTTTCTTTTATGAATTGAGTTGAATTTAGGCTGCCTTTTATTGAAGTTAGGGGGGGGGGGGGTGTATTATTCTTACTGAAATTATCTGTCAGATGAAAGCAGTTAATTTCAAGTTTTTGCTTAATTTTGTTGGAATTTTTTGGAGCTAGGTTAGAGTAAGTGAACCAGTTTCAAAGTTATGCATAGATAGACTCTGAGATTTATGTGGTCTTTGACTTTGTTTTACGGACAAGGTGATAGCTAGGTCAGAATGGCATTGTGTTTCATGTACTTATCAAACATACAAACCCGGGGTTTAGCTTAACCTCTTCACGCAGTCACCCGTATGAGGCGGTATCCAACAAGTCCGTAAACCCGGAGTTTGATCGCAACATGTAAAGAAGATTATGAGTTGTGACCCTACTGTATAGGCTATGGTTTTATTGTATTGAACTCGGAATGCTCTTAGCAGTTTCCTTTTCATGATATTATGTCAGCCGAACCATATCCTGTTTATAAATTATAAGCTTGTCTATTAGTTCGAATTGCTGTTCACTTTTACTAAGCTTAAAAATGTTTTGTTTCTTTATATGAAGCATTAAGTGACTGTACTTGTTGTAAATGTCAAACAGTTCGAATTTATGTCCATAAGCATATGCAATACTGATTCTATTCCAGTTTTGTTACACACATTCATTAGTTAACTTGTTGCGTAACTTTTTATAGTACAATGTGGAAAAATATCGAGATTGAGCTCAATGTGCTGTGCATTCAGAACACGAGCATCCAATGTAGGTTTTGGATCTGGAGGCTATGAAGAGAGGGAGGAAAAAGAGGACCATAAAAGTATTGCAAAGGTCCCAGGGAGTGACAGTTCATCAGAAGCGTAAGTGACGTTTAATTAACATTGACATTAGATCTATGTGTTTGATGTCTTATATATCATCTAGATCTATGCGTTTTGATTGCTTACCATGCTTTTAGCCTTTTCGGTGTAAAATTATATCTTTGAGTGTTTTGCAGGGTGAAGCCGTTGAGTCAAATTCCTTACCCTCTCTCCATTGCTTTTGTGCTATTGGGGTGTACTTTAGTGTTATCACTAATTGCCTTTGTGAAAGGTGGACCTGCCTCTCTCTTAGCAGCAATAGCGAAGTCGGGATTCACTGCTGCCTTCACATTAATTTTTGTTTCCGAAATTGGAGACAAGGTAACTTCTCATATTCTAAATCATTTATTCTCCTTAATTTAAACCATCATCAAACATGTCTTCATCTACCTCTTCTGATAGTTATTCCGTTTTTCTTTGGTAAGTCTTTCGTTGGTGAGTTTCTAGATACCGCCCGAGGCTTGAACTAGTGTATAACCCTACTAAGAAGAAAAGGGTTAACAGTGAATAATCTAGATAGCACATTTCACTGGTAACAAAAGATTACTAAATTTTGAATGTTCATGCAATTTCATGCGCTCGTACCTGTTTTACATTACATTAGATTAGTTATAAGCTGAGCTCACTATGGTCCAATGTTACGAAACATTCTGAGAATGATTATGTTGCAAATATTCATTTCTTGTCTTATGATTGTACCTTTAGAAACCTTCCCCGAGATTTAAGTTATAATTTTCATCTCTTGACCAGACGTTTTTCATTGCCGCACTATTGGCTATGCAATATGAGAAAGGACTGGTATGTTCTCTCCTAACTACTCATCTATATGTGCTTTCGTTGAGCTCTGGCTCTTTATTCTAAGTATTGTAGTTTTGAAATGAATATAAATTCAGTACTATGGCTTTACTACATATCTTCTCCAGATCTTGGATTGATGAATACTTTAATTTTATCGGACTACATCTATTTTCTTAACATTTATTAAATCATTGGAAAGGTCCTGTTGGGGTCAATGGGTGCTCTTTCTCTTATGACAGTCTTGTCTGTAATAATTGGGCGGATCTTTCAGTCGGTCCCTGCTCAATTCCAAACAAGTAAGTTCCTATTCCTCGCATCTACCGAGATTTACTGTTTTTGATGATATAAGAAGCGTGACTACAAGCACGTATACCAACTTCCTTTATAGTCTTTTGACAGATATAAACATTCATTTCGATTTGAGTTAATTCAACCAACTCTTTAGCTATTCACATATAATGATATAGTTTTACCTATTTCCTATGCTAAATCATCCAACACATTACACCTATGTTATTTAAACTCAAGTTGTGTGTTGGATTCCAGTATGCATGTCTAACACTATGTTTCTCCATGTATTTGGGTGGTTTGAGGGTTATGTTCGCATACTTTTGTCCGAATATGTGTCCGGACATAGGTACTTCAAGCAAAATGAAGAATTAGAGAAACATACACCAATACTCTTTCCTTCAGCATGTGATATTCGTGATATATTTCATAATGAATTAAGGCCTAACCTTAATTATGGTATTTCTATTGTACAGTTTCAAATAAACACATTATGCTTTGATTTGTTCTGTAGCCTTGCCAATCGGAGAATATGCAGCGATAGCTCTTCTCGTGTTCTTTGGCTTAAAGTCCATAAAAGATGCATGGGATCTTCCACCAGCAGTGGCAAAGAAAGGTGCCGAGGGAGGCCCTGAACTTGACGAGTTTGTCGAAGCTGAGGAACTTGTGAAAGAACAGGTAATCGGTTGGTTCAAGTTCAACATGTCTTATTTTATTAAAAGAAAAAGGGAAAAAAGTTAATAGAAACTCAATTTTAATGTATTCAGGCATCTAAAAAGCTCTCAAATCCATTTGAAATTATCTGGAAGTCCTTCAGCCTTGTATTCTTCGCCGTAAGCATCTCGTTATCCATTTTAAAAGCAACATTATTATCTATATCCGAAACAAACGGCTGCACTTTCTAGTTGTTTTCAATAATTCTCAAAGTAAAGCACTGCAATTGCTCCCAGGAATGGGGAGATCGTTCAATGCTTGCTACTATTGCACTCGGAGCTGCGCAGGTGCAACTTTGCTGACTTCGTTTTTCATTATATACATTCATATATAAATTTGTATTATATTTCTAATTCACTATCGTTCGACAATTGTTGCTACCTTGACTCTATAGTCACCATGGGGCGTGGCAAGCGGAGCCATTGCAGGACACCTACTTGCGACATCAATTGCAATCGTCGGAGGAGCACTTCTTGCCAACTATATTTCTGAGAAACTGGTATGACCGGAAATTTTTATCATTTGCTAGTACTACTAGTAGTAGTATGATATATTCAGATACATGCCTTTTGACTTACTATGATGCAATTGCCGTATGTTCGATCAGGTTGGTTATTTGGGTGGAGTGCTTTTTCTTGTTTTTGCCGTGGCCACATTTTTCGGAGTTTTCTAATTGATTATACAGAGGAGCGTATGGAGAAATTCAGGATAGTTTCCGGCACAATCGATGCGGCACAATGCACCTGTTGGACATGGAATTTGTTGTTGCAGAAAACTATGAGGAAAATATGTTGCAGTAGGGGTATTAAAATGCTGTCATGTTTAGTTCTTTGAAGCATTCTTGGAATAATTGAAAAAGGGATTGTTATTATTGTTGTATAAAGAATGTGGTTTTGGTGTAGTTAGTAGACAATATTGGAGCCATAAGCGACCAGTTTGTGCTACAGTTTTCTCCTTCTATGTTGCAGAAGACTAGGAATGGAAAGCTTTGAATGTTTCAGAGTATTCCTTGAAATTTCATACTTACATAGGTGAATAGGTGAATGTTAGATTGAGTCAAATGATTTTATCATATATATTATATAATACAAAATTGAGAAACTCTATTTGAATTTAAAAACTAATATTGAGACTGCTTGGTCTCTTAACTTTTGTCAGGTTATTATTGAGATGGACAGTAAAGAGTTTTTTAAGTGTTTGTCAAAGAGGGACCTAAATAGTACTCATTCATCCCTCAGAACTTATTTAGCTTTGATGCTACAGAATGGAAAGTCCGATTTATGTGGGTGAGTCGTTCTTGCTATGTAGTAGCTGATAAATTAGCGAAATTGGTAAAAGACCTTCTCTTGATTATTACAGGTTCATGGAAACTCCTCTGAATATTATTGATGTGCTGCATAGCGATGTAGGTATTGTTTGATTATGCTGTGTATCTTGTGTTTTTGTACCAATACGAATACTCTCTTTTTCCCAGTTTATAATTAGTTTTTTTTTTTAATAAGATCCGTGTTGTTATCCCTTTTCTAATAAGAAAAACCTAATATACCAATGATTTTGATTTACTTTACAACAATCATGGTACAACTCGAGCTTGATAAAAGATTAGTACCTCTTGCTCCTACAATTTCATGCATTTCCATGTTGATTGAACCATTATATCACTCATATAGACATTGGTTGGATAGATACCTATCATTTGATAGTAACTCGACCATACGTTTTTCGAGCCTTTTTGCTCCTGGACCAGGTCTCAGGATACCAGCATCCCCCCAAACTGAACATGTGTTGTTGTCCTCACCTAAGCACCATCCGCCTGGTACAACTTCGCCAGGGCTGCGTTTTAAAATTTTTTGATCGATACGATCAAGTACAGGGCTGTTAAATTGGAACTGTGTTGCAAATGCAGCTCCACTCTGAATCATAGCATCAAAGTCTTCAGGCTTCATCGGGGGAGGCGTCTTTGAAAAGGTTTTGTTGAAGGCTATGTACTGTAGGTCATGGTTAATCACAGTGTTCTTGAACCGGTTGGAGTTGCACAGGACGGTAGGAAAATAACTGGCGTAGGAATAAGGCGTATTGGCAAAATACATTAGCAAAGTCCTCGGAAGGTTGTCGGTACCAAGGATGCAGAATTCAACAAAACTACGAGTGAACATTGTAAATGATGAACCTGAAAAAGATCAGATCTCTAGTTTTATTTCACAATTTCCTTTGACAGTTTGATTGGCAATGCAGGAAGAAAAATTTCTCAGCAAAACAAATGAGTTAAGCTATCTTGCATGATTTCAACAGTTTATGATTAACTAAGAAAATGATGTTGGGGAAGCTAATTGGCCGTTGAAAAGTAAATGATCGGCGTGATGGAAACTAACTCCCTCTTCGTGCAATGAGGAAGAGGAACTTTATGCCGTAGTATATGTTCTACAGGGGCATTCCATCAATAGAGACTTTCTCCTACTGCCTACAACATTCTCATAATATCTTTGTGAATAAATAGTTTTACCAATTCAATTACAAGGCAAGGTGACAGCAAAGCTCTAACTCGCATCTCGTTCCTAATAAATGCATGGAACCTCCCTCCCTGACACACATTTTCTTTCAAGTTTAGCCGATGAAATTGCAATTTTCGACTATAAAATTTACGATGGAAGTAGTGAGTAAATAGCACATAAGGCAATTCACCAGTGATGTCGGCATCCTATCAAGAAATAGCACAATGATGACTGCATTAACCCAAACTATGCAATCTTATGATCTCACACACATATATAAACCTATATGTTCAAATCAAATTCTTAATTACCTCTTCATTTGCAACTCCACCACTCTAAAACTATGCTATCTTTGTTTATTGTGTATTGATATCAGCAACTACAAAAACTAATAATGCATGCAATATACATATATTTCACATTTGCTCCCACAGTAAACAACATTGCTCGAACCGGAAGTAACCAAAAGCTAAAACAAAAATAAGTCGGAAACGAACTCATACCTGAAAACAACCTGAAAGCATTCGGCAATTGCCGTTTCTGAGTTGCATAAAATATCTCTTCCTTTTCCAAAAGATAAAGCCCCGTATCAACAATTATCGGCTTCAATCTCTTGGACCTTAATAAGTGAAACCCCAACAACATAAAACTAATATCAGTCAACATTCATCATCTTAAACCACATTAAATGTTAGAAATTATTGTTGCTTTCGCTACAAAGTTGATGCTATAGGCCTAATTTGATTAAAAAATTGAACAAATGACTGAGCTAAAACACCAATTCCAACAAAGAACCACATTGTTTTTGCATCCAAATGTGCAATTTACAAAAGTAAAATAGAACTGAAGTTTACATACTCTTTCCAGCCGATATAACTAGTGTGATTCACAACGTTGAGATCTTTCGGAATGTAAGACAAAATGTGAAGAAGATCTGCAAAATTCAATAAATACCCAGAAAAGAAAATCAATCAAAAATCAAAACCCAGATACTTATATCCAATAATGAAAAAGGAAAGGTCAAAAAGAAGAATTTTTTAACTACCATCTTGAGTGGTAAGCGGGTAATCACCGGCACTGAGAGAGATAAACCAATCCCAATTGGAAGCTAACCGGAGCAAAATGGAGGCACCGTGAAGAGTAGAAGAGATTGACGATGGCCCTCTTGGGTAAGCATAATCTGCTTTCCCAATCACGTCCACGTTTTGGGCGGCTCTAAAAATGGCTACTGTTTGGACCGTGACGGCCAATCGGTCACGCTCCGTCTGCGTAGCAGACAGATCAAGGTGAAGAAGGTAATGATTTCTCGGGTGATAGGAAGCAAAGAGAAGCCGGAGGATCCGGGCTGAATCTCCGGCGGAACCGGATATGAAGTAAGCAATGGAAGGAGGTGTGGGTGCGGAGGGGATCTCGGTTTGGGATATGGGTCGGTTCGGGAAGAGAGCCGGATCAGGTCGGTTTGTGATCAGGGTTCGGGAGGAGGAGATGGAAGGGAGGGAGAAGAGGAAAAGGAAGGAAAATAAGGCAGTAGCTAAGATTATGTAAAGAGTGGTTTTGGTATTGTCTTTAGAGACGGTGGTTGTCGCGGTGGCGTTAGAGATATATGGCGACGGCGTATGGCTATTGTTGTTGTGCATTATGGCGACGGCGGCGGCGGTTTCTGAAATCGGCAGGTGTTTCTGGTTAAATGGGTTAGTCTACATTTTACCGGTGGTAATAAGGCTCTGTTTGGCTACCTGCCCAAGTAAAGTATTTGAAAGTTTTTTTTTTTCTTTATGTCACGTTAACAAATTATCAAAATTCAATCACGAATAAGAAATGATGATCGTGAACGTGTATTCAAATTTAATACGATAAATTAAAGCAAAAAAAATCAATAAGCATCGTATTGATCAATCAAGTCATCATCAAATTAAATCTTAACAAATATAAAACGAAAAGAATGATTTAAAAAATATATATATATCACAAACATAAAATTATTCTTACGAAAAATTTAAAAATAAAATAAAAATATATAATAAAATAAAAATAAAATATCTCATCAATGTTAAAATCGATATCATCATCGATCGAACAAAGATAAAAAAATTTAAAAATAAGCGGCATTTAAGAGAAAAAATACATAAATTGATTAGCGTTAAAGGTTAACAGATTAGGGTTAAGATGTAAAATTTAATTCTTTTAATGTTAAAACATAAAGACATTACAAAAGACAAGATAATTTTTATTAAGGAATTAAGGTCAGAGTCGTAAGATTTTTACGTAAAATTTAATAGTATTTCTTTTTAACAAGTTTCAACATCTTTTAAAGAATTTAAATTCATTGATTTAGTTTTTACGTGGGTCACACATTATACTAATACGTTATTATACGAGATTTAGCATACATCATCATTATTGTCAAATTATTTAATACAACACTTATCTCTTTTGTCTTTAGATTTTTTTATAATTAAGAGTCGCAAAATTTTTATGTTAAATTTAATACGTAAAATATAATAGTACCTGTTTAGAATGAGTTTCACCGTCTTTTTTAGAATCTGAATCTATTGATCTTGTTCTTCAGTGGATTACGCAATATTATTACTACATTATTACACAATATTTAGCATACATCGTCATTATTGTCATGTTATTCAATGCAACACTCAACTCTTTTGTCGTTGTTACTTTCTTTGTCATATAACTAAGATTCAAGGGATTTTTACGTACAATTTAATGATTTTTTTTAAAACGAACTCTAACATCTTAGATCATTTATCTTGTGCGGGTCAAACATTGTATCAATACGTACAAGATTTAATATACATTATCATTATTGTCATGTTATTCAATATAACACTCATTCTAACTATTTTATTGTCGTTGGGATTTTTATTATATAACTAAAATTCATAGAACTTTTATGAATAATCTAATGACATTTTTTGAATCGAATTTTAACACCTTAAGAATTTGAAATCATTTGTCTAACTATTGTATGGGTTGTACATTATATTAATAAGTTATTGTACGAAATTTAATATATATCATCATTTTTGACATATTATTTAAGATTGACAAACATTCGATAAGCTTAAATATTAAATAAGTGATAAAATTATACTCTTTTATTAGATAAATGTTTAAAGTATATTTTGAGTCAAATAAATATCTGGTACATTTAATATTACTTAAATAAGTGTTTATTGTTAACATATATTAATTTTTACTGTTATTTGATACATGTAAACTTTTTAAAATTCTAAAATTATATTTAAAAATAAATAAAAAAATTAATAAAACAAAATAATCCCAAATTAGACTCTAAGTTTGAAATCTAACACCCAAATCCCTAATTCTTTCAAAATAAGATCACTCTCACCAGGGTTGGTTGCGTTTTTATGACTGAATAAAGCGTCATTTTCCACAAACGACCAACACATCGTTCATCATCTGTTATGTCATCGTTTGTTATGAATCATTCGATGAATCAATTAACAATTTTGATATTTTTAGAGGATGTCGATCAATTTTCGAAAATGAGATAGTGAGATAGATGGTCATGATAATCCTACGTAGGTGGCGGCGTGATAAATAGTGATAAATTTTTCTCAAATCGAGATTTGGAGTTTGGGTGTTAATTAAATTAAATTATTTTATTTGTTTTTATATACAATTTTAAAATTTTAAGAAGTGACGCATATCAGATAAAAGTAAAAATTAACGATGTTGACAACAAACACCTATTTAAGTAGCGTAAAAAATATTAAACACTTATTTAATCTGAAACATACTTTAAATATCTATCTAAAAAATATAATCTATACACTAATTTAACACTGAAGCCTATTCGATATTTCGCTAAACCGATTAACTTTTATTACTGTAATAAAAGATCCCCAAAGGGTACGATGTTAAAAGATAGTCGCATAGATGGACATCTTCAAACTACATCGGACCAAAACAAAAAGACACGACATAACTAAGATAACTTTCATTGAAATGAAATGCTAATTAAGATAGGATTCTTGATCACGCCATTTGTACAGCGTGAAGTACTACATAGGTTCTTCTTTGATCGCAACACCAAGGGGACCTCTCATGGGAGCAGCTCCAACTCCATTAGAAACCGGGTCGGCATCGTCAGCTCCGACCGCAACTCCGTTCATCCTGCTCGCTGCGTATCCCTTAGAGATCCCCCCGGAGGAAACGGGCACAGCGGTATGTCTATTGCGGGATTGTCGGAGCCGAAGTTCCCTCCGTCTGCACCTGGCAGCCATCCTCCTCCTCCTCTCTTCTTTCCCTTCTCCCCTGTAGTGAGCACTCTGGACATGAGCCGCAAACTTCTGCGCCGAATACAAAGTAGCCAAGCATTTCGAACATCGATATATACCTTGAGGATAACCAGGGAGACTATGAATCCTACCATCAGACCTTAACTCCGTTGTTTCTCTTTCGATATCGCTACGAACCTCGCTTGGAACCTCGCTTCGAACCTCGTTTTGAACATCGCTTCGATTCATCGAACCGGGGTTCGTAGATCGTAAGAGATTCACGGACTGGTTATGATCGGGTTGGTTCGAGAAAATCTCATGATTGCTTCCGAATCTAGTAGAACTCGGAGCAAACACAAGCCCCCTCGTCGATGTCGACGAAAGGAAACGACTCGTTCGCATAAGCTCGGTCCCCCTCGTGGTGACTTCACTTACAGGAAAAGGCGCAGGCGTCGGCGCAGGCGTCCAGGAGACATAGTTAATGACACTATGAACATGAACTCTATGGCTGATAACACCGAAATTCGAGTTGATGGACGAGACAACGATCCGAGCATTGATGGTTCCATTGCCAAGGCTCAAACCAGTGGGTGAAACGGAACTGTTGCGGCTGAAATTCATAGCTATATTTTACCAAGAAAAGCAAATCGACTGCAGATTTTGATAGTGCTGCTGGTTTGAGGTCTTGCGTGCTTCTTATAGCCTAAACGTGAATCCATTTTAGGTTACAATGTGCAACGGTTGTTGATAAGGACGACGGGTCTATTCGGGATTCTAAATGGCAAGAAAGTAATGTAAAATATTGGCGACATTAATTCACTGTCCTTGTATGGAGGACGAATCAATTTTCTAGGCTTGGAGGTAACTGAAAAAGAGATAGGACGAGCAAAAAAGGTTTTAATTTTTTTAATAGGAAGGTGATTATAAGGTAATATATGTTTATAATTTTTTTTAATCTTTGATAATGTATGTATTTAGTAGATAAAATGATCGAACTCGAGTGTTGTAAGATGAATATCATCTGTTTTTTTATTAAAATTATTTTTTTGGGTTCGAGAGGGAGTGTAGTTTTGAAATCGAGAGCTATATAGTATTGGAACAAAAATCTGTTGTCCTCTAATCATGTCTTATTCTACGCTCTACCTTGAAAAATATTTAAAATTAAATCATAAATTTTATCTTTAATTTTTACATCTTAAACTCTAAAAATACATCATAGTCTTACTTTTTTAAACTCTAACCATAACTTCGCTCATTGAGTTGGTTACAATCAGAACAACTTCCGAGTTTTTTTTGGCAAAATTAGAGTTTAATTAGTAAAGGAGGAGAATCCGCTGTCCCTCGATCATATATCTATACCGAAAGATTAAATTGAAAGATTTAAAATTAAGATTTAAAAATTTAAAAATCTGATATAATTTTTAAGATTTAGAGTTTATGTTTAATATTTAAAATTTAAGATAAAAATTTAAAATTTAATTTTTTATACTAAAACATAAAACAGACAAAAAAAATTGACCGATCATATATCTACCATTGTTAGATTTTTTTTTTGTCTTATAAATAAGATTTATCAGATTTATTTTAAATTTTATAATTTTTTTAAAAATTTGAATCCAATGCTCTAGCTTTTATATGCGTTATACATTGTACTTATACATTATTCTATTAAATTTAGTATATATCTTTATTATTCACATGATATTTAACGCATTAACCTCTTTTTTTGGTGTTAGGGATTTTATCTTATAATTAAGATTTATAAAATCTTTACATAAAATTTAATATTACTCTTTAAAACGAGTTTTTACGCCTTTTTTAAGAATTTAAATATACTGATCTAGTTCTTATATGGGTCACACATTACACTAACATATTATTGTACGGGATTTAGCATACATCATCATTAATGACATATTATTTAATATAACACTCATGTTTTTTTTTTTTAAGATTTTTGTCTTATAAATACGACGGACAAGATTTTTATATAAAATTTATTAATACTTTTTAGAACAAGTTTTGACAATTTTTTAATAATCTAAATTTACTAATGTAACTCTTATGCGAGTCACACATCGTACTAACAAATTGTTGTACGAGATTATATATATCATATATCATAATTAATGGCATGTTATTTAATGTTATATTCATATTTTTATCGTTGTTAAAATGTTTATCTTATAACTAAGATTCACATGATTTCTATGTTTTTAGAGTACTCTTTAGACGAATTTGGCAAATTTTTAAGAATCTAAATCTACATATCTAACTCTTATGTGGGTCACATATTGTACTAACACAATATTATACGAGATTTAGCATACGTTAAGGTTAATGATGTAGTATTTAGTACAACAATCATCTCTTTGCCGTTATTGGAGTTTTGTCTTATAACTAAGATTCACGTAAATTTTACGTAAAATTTGATAGTAATATAACGGTATTCTACGCCTTTTTAAGAATCTGAATCTATTGATCTAGCTGTTATGTGGGTCACACTTTGTAGATATGAGATTTAGCGTACATCAACGTGTTATTTAATATAACACTCATCTTTTTTTATCATTGTTAACTTTTTGTCTTATAATTAAGATTCACATGAGTTTTACGTAAAATTCAATAATACTATTTTAGATGAATTTTGACATTTTTTTTAGAATATGAAATTATTAATCTAGCTTTGATATGGGTCAGACGTTACTCTAACATATTATTGTACGACAATAACGTACATCATAATTAATGACATGTTATTTAATATAACATTCATGTTTTTATGTTGTTAGGATTTGTGTTATAACTAAGATCGATAATATTTTTATGTAAAATTTATTAGTACTTTTTAAAAGAAGTTTTGACGTTTTTTAATAATCTGAATTTACTAATCTAACTCTTATGTGGATCATATATTATACTAACACATTATTATACGAGATTACATATCATAATTGATGACATGTTATTTAATGTATCATTCATTTTTTGTCGTTAAAATTTTATCTTATAACTAAGATTCACATGATTTCTACGTAAAATTTTATAGTACTTTTTAGACGAGTTTTGATATTTTTTAAGAATTTAAATCTACTAATCTAGCTCTGATAGCTTGCTTAACCCTAGTTATTGTGCTATGAATCCTCGTAATGTCTATCTTCCAACTGGTAATCAGGCTTTTATTACACATGTTGGTTCTTTGTTTCTCTTTCTTGGTTGCCTCCTCTACAATATTCTCTATGTTCCTGAATTCAAACATAATCTCTTGTCCATCTCTAAGTTGACCACCGAACTCAATTGTCAAGTTGTATTCTATCCTGACTTTTGTATCTTACAAGAACGAGAATTGAACTCTATAAGATCTAATCTCTCGTTAATGATATAATATTTAGTACAACAATTATCTCTTTTGTCGTTATTGAAATTTTGTCTTATAACTAAGATTCACATAATTTTTACGTAAAGCTTAATAATAATATAACGGCCTTTTACATCCTTTTTAGAATCAAAATCTACTGATCTAGTTGTTATATGTGTCACACTTTGTATTAACATACTATTATACGAGATTTAACATACATCATCATTAATGACGTATTTTTTAATACAACACTTATCTCTTTTATCATTGCTAACTTTTTGTCTTATAATTAACATTCACATGAATTTTACGTAAAATTTAATAATACCATTTTAAACGAACTTTGACAAACTTTTTAGAATTCGAATTTGCTAATCTAACTCTTATATGGGTCATGTACTAATATATTCTTAGGTGCTAAAATCAAATAAATTAAAAATTTTTGGACTAAATGGGAGCGCTGCCCCAAGTACAAATACAATGCCCCTCCGTCCCCGTTGATTTTTCTCGCGTCCGACGCAAATACATATTCAAATTTTCTCTCGCAGCTCTAAGAATCCACCAGATATCGATCAATTTCCGCTGTCATGGCGGCCGTGAAACTGTTCGGAACATGGCTTAGTCCGTACTTTTGCAGGGTAATCTGTGCTCTGAAACTCAAAGCCATACCTTATGAATACATCGAGGAAGATCTGTTGAATAAGAGTCCTTCGCTTCTTCAGTATAATCCGGTTCATAAGAAGATTCCGGTGCTCGTTCATGACGGAAGACCGATCTGCGAGTCTGCCATCATCCTTCAATATATCGATGAAACTTGGCCGCAAAATCCCTTGTTGCCGACGGATCCTTACGAGAGAGCAGTTGCTCTGTTTTGGATTAAGTTTGCTGATGAGAAGGTAAAATACTAAAATCTCCCTTGATTTGTTTGAATTAATCTTTTTCATAATGGAGATTCTGAATATATTTTTCTTATAGGTAAAATAAAATTCAAGTCCCTGTACTCTTTATACATATATAATTTAGTCTTTTACTTTTCGAATTCAAAAACTCAAACCCAATTACCAAGAAAGAAGATAGGATTTAAGATTGTGGGGCAAAATATAAATATTTAAAAGTGAGAGACAAATTTATAAATAAACTAAAATTTTAAAAAATTTAAATAGGAAAGCAAAGGTGAAAAATATTTTTTCGGTGTGGGTTATATTCCTGAAATTAGAAGTAAGATGGCTGAATTTCAAATGTATAAAGAGTACAGGGATTTGGAGTATATTTTAATTTTTTTTAATTTTTATGTGTTCTCTTAATTATTATGAGGTAAACTACACTTTTAATCACTAAACTTTTTAAGTTCTTTCACTTTGGTCACTAAAATAAAAGCTTTCCTTATAATCACTAAACTTTTAATCGACTCGAATTGCTCGATTCAACCAAAAATTGATTCACATTTTCAGTTTTTTTACTATTGAACTGCTCGATTCAATCGAAATCCAAAATTTGAATCGATTCGATTCTTTGTTCGAGTTTTCGAATTAGGTATTTTCATTTGTATGCAAGTGTTGTTGGTTTATACTGAAACTTCTCTTCTAACAGACTTCCTCAATCGGAATGATGTATCTATCCGTCGGGGACGGGCAGGAGAAGGCAGCAAAGGAGTGCTCGGAGATGTTGGGAACCATCGAAGAACATGGGTTGGTCGAAGGCAAAAAATTCTTCGGAGGAGACGAGATAAACATGGTGGACATTGCATTTTGTTTGGTCGCTCATTGGCTTGGAGTTATCGAAGAAGTGACGGGGCTTAAACCATTTGAACCACACAAATTCCCTAAATTGAATTCATGGATCCTAAATTTTAATTCCGTCCCTGTAATCGAAGAAAGTTTACCTAATGCTGAAACGATGTTTGCGTTCTTCAAGGCCCGAAGAGAGATGGTGTTGGCATCGAAATCAAGCTAGGAATATTGAGTGCATTTGCATCCAAATCTGTTGTATAAAATAAGTCATAACCGTTAATCGGTATAATCGTTAAATTTTAACATTTAATTAACTTATCGTTAAAGCTTAAACTATTTTTGTTAATCAACTACTAAAAATAATGGTCAATGATTAACCGTTTTGATATAAAATAAAGTTTATACTTAATTTTTTATATAGATATTTTTCTTTAAAAATATTAATATAATATTTATAAAAAATAATTTTATTATTTTCAAAATAACTAATAACTAACTATAATAATTTGATAATTCTTTTAACTATTTTATAACATTTATTTAATATTTTTATGTAATTTTTAAAAATTCAATGACAGAATAGATGGTTTTACTTAATATAATAATCATTTGCCTATTGTATTTGTCTTTTCCCTCAAAATTATCCTTGTCAGTCTATTTGAGTCGAACTATCTAAAATAGATTTTTAAATATTCGATTTAATTTTAAAATTAAAAATATTCAGCCTCATTATTGACTAACTCTACGAATTCCTGGGGAATAGAGTAATATTCAATCAAACTCACATTAGCCTTAGTCCTTTTGTAGCAAGTTTATTCGTCATCATATTTATTGCTCGACATATTTTACGGATCTATATAAACTACGACCGGGACAAAAGCACATTCACAAACGTACAACCCCTTATAACATACTATTGTCATTATAACACTTTTGCGATCTCATAATTATCCGTTTCCAACACAATACACTGATATTCAAATTTTTAAACATAATAAAAAAATCATAAATAACCTAAAATTCTGACATAAAACCCGAACAACTTTCTAGCTTAGGGGCGAAACCAAACCCTATCACAAATACACCAAACCATTAATTATATTTATAACTAATTGTATAAAAATTAAAAATACAATGAATATTGTTAGCTTGGATAATATAAATACTATATATTATAAAGTTGCATCATGCATGACGTAAAATAATTGGACCAACCACCATATTATTATATATTTACACTAACTACACTCAGGAATCAGGATTTACCAGATTTCCGATTAAGCCATCTCCTCCTCTCATGGCGGCCGTGAAATTGCTCGGAACTTGGCTCAGTCCGTACTCTTGCAAAGTGATTTGGGCTCTCAAACTCAAAGGCATACCTTACGAATACATTGAAGAAGATCTCTCCAATAAGAGTCCTTTGCTTCTGGAGTATAATCCGATTCATAAGAAGATTCCGGTGCTCGTTCACAACGGAAAGCCGATCTGCGAGTCAACCATCATACTCCGATATATCGATGAAACATGGCCGGAAAAACCATTGCTGCCGGTTGATCCCTACGAGAGAGCGATTGCTCTGTTTTGGATTAAATATGCCGATGATAAGGTACTATATCTTTTCTGATTTGGTGCATGTGATTTTCCAAGCAGATTAATGTTTATCGATATTATTTTTAAAAAGTACGATAAAAAATTATTTTAAAAAAAAATTTAAATTTTTTATAAATAGGTAAAATATTTTATTTAATTTTGTACATACACTCTAGTAGTTCATACCCTTTGACATAAAATTCTGTATCCCATGAACATACCATTCATCATTTTCATTGCTTATAAGTGTCGTTGACTGATATTGCTACTTCTCTTCTCTCGTAATAGAATCCTCTAATCCCCAAGCTTTATCGAACCACCGGGGAAGAACTGGAGCTGGCGGCGAAGGAGTGCTCGGAAATTTTGGAAACAATCGAAGAACACGGGCCGATCGGAGACAAGAAATTCTTCGGAGGAGACGATATAAACATGGTGGACATTGCCTTTTGCATGGTCGCTCACTGGCTTGAGGTATTCGAAGAAGTTGCAGGGATTAAGGTGATGGAACCACACAAGTTCCCTAAATTGAGCTCATGGGCTCGGAATTTCAAGTCAGTCCCTGTAATTAAACAAAACTTGCCAGATGCTCATAAGATGTTTGGTTGGTTAAAGCGTCGGAGAGAGACGTTGTTGGGCTCAAAATCGAATTAAGTACCAGAAAAAGATTGATTGCATTTCGTCCCATGGATGGGTTGAAATGTTCCGACTAAAAATAATAAAATGAAATGTTTTCGATTTGAATATTTATATATGTTCGAAACTCGGGAGGATTTAAATAAAATATTAAATTTGAACAAGTGATATTACCGTGACCATAATACAAATTTTGCAAAATTGTAAGTTTAATATACATGAATTATTATTTATTATTATTATTTAGTTTTATTTATAATGAATTATTTAATATACATGAACTTCATTATTTTTAAATTTTATTTATACTGAATTACTAATAATACAAGTCTCGGTCAAAATACAAACATTACAACTGTAAATGGGATATAAAATGGGACAGATTAAATGCTTAAATTCTTATCCCTATATGAACCAACATCGTCGTGGCAGCTAAGCGCATCTCTTAAACCTGAAGATGTAATACGCCAAAAAGTTTCCCACAACCGAGTAGCGACAGGTGGTGATACAGTTCTCGGCGAAAGAAAACCAAACTCTTCTCCAACATGGATTTATGTAGAGTATAAGAAAAGTTGCCAACAGCATAACTGCATAAGAACACAGAAAGCTCACACGGAAAATAAATATGTCCACAAAACTGTCTTCTTCTTCATCATGGGATGCTGGTGATGGTGAATCGGGATTGGAGCAACTTTTATGCAGCATAGATCCACAGAGAAAAAGGTTTCCCTCGTAACTTCTTTCATCAAAGGTCCCGAATTGAGCTTCGGGTTCTGGAATACGACCTGACAAGTTGTTATGTGCCACACTAAAAACCTCAAGAGAGTTTAACTCTATCAACTGATTTGGGATTTCACCACTCAACCTGTTGTAAGAAAGGTCCAAGCTCTCAACTTGCTTAAGTTTTGAGAATGATGAAGGAATCACTCCAATCAAGTTATTGTGTGACAAGTTCAAAGAACGAATTTCACTTAAATTTCCTAATTCGGATGGAATTTGACCGGTTAACTTATTGTAAGATAAATTGATCCCAGTCATATTCATAAGGATGTTGCCCCCATATGACAGGGACCCACTCTTTGTTGTGAACTCTATCCATTCTTCCATGTAGCTGCTAGGATAGTCATCAATTGCTGCCCTTTCCATTATTGACGACCCAAAGTTTGTTGATTCATCTCCCACAGAAATTACCCAATACCCATGTTGTAGAATCTTGTTCTCTGTCATTGGAAGAGTTAAATTCCCCAAGCAAGACGGTATAGGACCAGACAACATATTTTGAGAAAGGTTTATGATGCTCAAGGAATTCAACTTGCATAATTGAACTGGAATTCCACCCTGTAAATGATTAGCATTCAAGAGAAGAACACTCAAAGAAGTAAGTGTGTCAATCCATTCTGGAATCCTACCACTCAAGTTGTTTCCACTAAAATCTAATGTCACCAATGAAGAGCTATTAGAAAAAGCATGTGGAAATGGACAATTCAGTCTATTCCCATGCAGGTGGACATGCTCTATGAATGGGGGATTGAAACAAGAGGGTATCGAGCCAGATAAAATATTTTGAGAAAGATCCAAATATCTCAAGTCATTCAAGTTGCAGAATTCCATTGGAATAGAACCCTCAAAACGATTGTTGGACAAAGCTAATCCCTCCAAAGATGACAGATTCCCTATCCATCTTGGGAGCTTTCCGGCCAACTTGTTATTACTGAGATCAATTTCAAGTAATGAAGTTGGAAGGTGAAAAGCAGAGACATCGATATTTGTCATCTCTCCAGAAAAATTATTTCCATCCAAATATAAGTTCTTCAACCCATTTGATTTGAGAATCGCAGGAACTACGTTTCCACTGAGATTGTTATTCGACAGTCTTAGAGTGTTCAGTGAATCTTTTATGATCAACTCTTCTGGTACTGTTCCAGACAGATGATTGTTTGATAGATCTAAAGTTGATAAATCCTTCATGTCACTTAAACAAGAAGGTATATCCCCTTCAATGGCATTCTTGGATAAGAACAACCATTCCAAACGTGGAAAAGTTGAGCATATATTGGATGGAATCTGACCTTGTACTTTGTTATCAGATATATCCAGTAAAGATACATTGAAATTAGGAACTGAGGGTAATGAGAGAGGACCTGAGAAAGAATTACTCCTCAAGATGAGATTTTTTAACTTTGTGTTGTTTTGTAACAACCAAATTGGGAGTGTTCCACTGAAATTGTTTCCAGAAAGATCCACATGTCTCAAGTCATATTGGTTGTATAGGAAGGTAAGATGTTCAAAACTGGGTTCTGGAGATGTTTTGCAGTCTGCCATCTTCATGGCTTTGAGTTGGAACTTTGGGAGTGAGGTATGGGGGGAAGGATCCATTACCATCTTGTTTCCATCCAAGTCGAGGAACTCAAGGTTTGGAAGTTTTGCTAGTGGTGCTAATGACATTGGAATCTGAAAATAGTTTCTTGAAAGAGAGAGGAATCTAAGGGATGAAAGATTTGCTAAAGGAATCAAATTTCCAGAAAATTTATTGCCAGAGACATCTGACACACGAAGAGCTGTGAAGGTCACCAAACCTTGTGGAAGCATACCCTCAAATGCATTCCCACTCAGATCCAACACTTCAAGCTTCTTCAGATCACAACAGCCTGAAAGAACAAATAACAATTTCATGAAATATTTTCTAATAAAATTTATTTTTTTAAAAAAACAGAATAAATCTATGAATTTATTCCTACCTTTGTGGATCAAAAAATCTTTTAATTGATTCCTGTACATATAGAGTTCCCTTAAGTTGGTCAATGCATCTAAATCTGGAAAAAGACAAGTTAACAAATTTATCTTAATATTTTTGTTGACAGAACCTGAATATTTTTTATGGAAAAATATAATTTTAACTTTCATATCTATCGATCCTTTCAGATGATTGTCACTTAAGTTCAAATATTTTAGATTTAAGAACCCATTCAACAATGGAAATACACTGTTATTCAAGAGATTCTGATCTAAATGAAGCACTTCTAAATGCTTCAACTGCTGCAGTTCTGTATCATCATCTACACATGATTAATTTGCATAATTTCATCAATAAAAAGGATTTGCATCGGATTTAACTATATTTAACAACTTTAGTAACCGGTCAAATATAAATGCATACCTTTGGAGAATTCAAGGTTTTTAATCTGATTCCGACTCAAATCCAGTTCCTTTAAATTTCCTAAATGACTCAAATATGTTATATTTAAATTCAATTCAAATAAGTATTATGTTAGTAATTTTAAACTATACTGAATATTTTAATGACTTGAATGAAATAAAAGTATAAAAGCATATCTAGAACTGAAAAGAATTAGCATCTTCAAGAAAAAAATTATAGTTTTTGTACCTGTAATATCTAGTGAGCCTTGTAAATCATTTCCGTACATAATTAATGACTTTAGATTTGAGAGCCCCTTAAGAAAACGAAATGTGTTATTCCGGAAGCGATTACCACTCAAATCAAGTTGTTCCAGCTTCAAATATGTTTCCTCTGTTACAGCAACAATCATTGGCATTTGAAATTGTACAAATGACTTTGAAACTGTAATTGATTCAAGAAAGACTTTACCTGGGTTTGAGATGCTTTCAATTCTGTTCCAGCTTAAGTCCAAGTGCTCCAACTTTGTCAAGTTATTCAGTTCTAATTTTCAATTCCAAATATTAATCAATTATAAATTTATGTTATGATCTAACCCAATGAATTGTTATAATAATTTTTCTCAATACAAAAAAAAAAAAAAACTATACCATTTGAATGACTTAATCTTTTTAATCGATTTTGTAATAAATTTAAATATTAAAGAGATAAAAATTCGTTTAAAGACAATATAATATTATCATTCAAATAATTTTTACTCAAGGCTAAAATCTCCAAATTACTCAACACAAACGATAGCTTTTCAAAAGAATATTCTTAAATAAAGAATTAGTTTTTAAGATAAACTCAATTAATTAAATTAATATTTTTTTAGATCTTTAATAAGTTAAATATTATTTATTTTCTCTTTAATGTTCAAATAAGTAAATTTCTTTGTAATTTAGAAATGACTAAATTTTTATTACGTGGCTAATTTGTAGCATTAACATTGTATACTTTTTTTTTCTTTATTTAGGTTTAATATTTTTTATTTAAATTATTTTTTATATATCAGATTAATAAAACTCTCTTTTTTATAAAAATTATAGAAAAAAATTGATTTGTGAATTTTTTTTTTTTTAAATAGTTGCATTTTTCATTGTATCGGCCATTTAAAGTATTTTCAACATCACTTTAAAACTTGATAGTCATCATGATAATAATTATATGATATAAAATTTATAATATTATAATAATTCACGTATAAAAAATAAAAATAAATAAAATTGAAAGTCAATCAAAATTCTAAATCTTGGGAAATGACAAATTATCAGATAAACGTGATTAATATTTTTATTAACAGAACTTAAATTTTTTGTTTGAAGAAAAAAATTACCTTTTATATCTACCGATCCTTTCAACTGATTGTGACTTATATCCAAATATTTCAGATTTGAGAACTCATTCAGCAATGCAAATACACTGTTATTCAAGAGATTCTCATCTAAATGAAGCACTTCTAAATGGTTCAACTGCTGCATTTTTGTAGCATCATCTACACATGATTAATTTGTATCATTTCATCAATGAAAAAGATTTGCATCGAATTTAATTATATTTAACAATTTTACTAACCAATCAAATATAAATGCATACCTTTAGAAAATTTAAGGTTTTCAATCTGATTCCCGCTTAAATCCAGTTCCTTCAAATTTATTAAGTGACTCAAATCTGTTATATTCAAATTTAATTCAAATAAGTATTATGTTAGTAATTTTAAACTAAACTAAATATTATAATGACTTGAATGAAAAAAATATATAAAAGCAGATCTAGTACTAAAAATAATTAGCATCTTCAAGAAAGAAAAAGAAAAGTTATAGTTTTTGTACCTTTGATATCTAATGAGCCTTGCAAATCGTTGCCGTACATACTTAATGACTTTAAACTTGAGAGTCCCTTAGGGAAAGGAAATGTGTTGTTCCGGAAGCAATTACAACTCAAATCAAGTTGTTCCAGCTTCAATTGCGTTTCCTCTGTTGCAGCAACAATCATCGGCAATTGAAATTGAAAATGCAATTGATTCAAGAGAGACTTTACCTGGGATTGAGATGCTTTCAATTCTGTTCCAGCTTAAGTCCAAATGCTTCAACTTTTTCAAATTATTCAATTCTAATATTCAATTTCAAAGATGAATCAATTATTTATTTATGTTATAATCCAACCAATTACATATCAAAGAGATGAAAATTCATTCAAAGATATAATAATACTATTATTCAAATAATTTCATTCAAGTCTTAAATCTCTGAATTACTCAACACAAAAGTTAATCAAATGAATTGCTTTGCCTTTAGAATATAAAATTTTGACTTTGGGTCAAGTATTAACAAAATTAAATTAATTAATTATATTGAGAAAATATTTTAAAAGATGAGATCCTTCATTTTAATTTTTTAAGGGGTAGACTACTGCGTTAGTCATTTTTGTTTACCCTCAGTATACTTTTAGTCACCGATTTTGAAAAACGACCAATAAGGTCACTATCGTTTTCGGGGTGTAAAGTTTTGGTCACTCTAACTAAGTGCCGTTAAAGATTCTGATCTAAATGAAGCACTTCTAACTGGTTCAACTGTTGCAGTTTTGTAGCATCATCTACACATGATTAATTTGCATCATTTCATCAATGAAAAAGATTTGCATCGAATTTAATTATATTTTACAGTTTTACTAACTGATCAAGTATAAATGCATACCTGAGAATCCAAGGTTTTTAATCTGATTCGAGCTCAAACGCAATTCCTTCAAATTTGTTAAATGACTCAAATCTGATATACTCAAATTCGATTCAAATAAGTATTATGTTAGTAATTTTAAACTATACTGAATATTTTAAGCTCTAGCGCTAAGTATTGTTATATTGACTTTAAAGTAAAATAAAAGGAAAACAAGTTTACCTTGGAACATAAAGTTGTTTCCCAGAGAATTACCACTTAAGTCGAGAGTTTCCAAATTAACAAGTCTTGAAAGCCATTGGAAACCTAATATATGGTAATATTAGAAAAATGTCAGTATATCTTACTTATTTACAGCTTGAAACAAAAAACAACAATATTTCTTTTATATATAATTTAATTAATTTTTTATGAGAATAATTAACTATACCATTTGGATAACTAGATCCTTCCAATCGGTTGTATGCTAGATTTAAATATCGAAGAGATGACAGCTCACTCAAAGATAGTATAACACTATCATTCAAATGATTGTCACTCAAGTCCAGAATCTCCAAATTACTCAATACAAACGATAGCTTTTCAAAACCTACACGAATATCCTGAAAGGAATTAATGATTTATCTTCAATAAAATTTAAAAAGCAGCAGAGTAATTATAAAATAACAAAGAATCAGTGCTGAAAAGTTGTATATAATAGAATACTAGAAGATGAAATGAAAGGGACGACCTTCGTTTTCAATGCAACCAGCTATGGCATTTTCTGGCAAGTAAAGTCTCTTCAATTCCACAAAAGGAAGGAACAAAGAGGCATTGAGATACCAACCCTCATCCCAATACCTTGTAGAATTAAGTGAGAGTCCAATGAGTCGGTTACTGGTGGTGTTGCACTCGATCCCCCTCCATTGACAGCAATCCGAGCCCTTCACGGTTTCGTCCCAGTCGGCGAGGTCATCGTAATAGTTGAAGAAAGGTTTTATTTTCAGTAGAGCCATTCTCTCCTGCTGTAAACAAGCTTGAGTCGTAGTCTGAGTAGCTTCCAGCACCACCAACACACTCAACACTGCTATCCTAATCGTACTAAACCACACACATTTCAACTCCATCACTCGAGTTTTACTTCTCTCTCAAGTATTTGAACAAGCCTTTGCTCAACCCATGTATTTATAGATAGACTGGGACCAAACCTATGGCATACCTCAAATGATCTATTTGTAATTCCTATTAATTAAAAAAAAAAAAATTTGGACCAGAAACTCTTGGAAATTTTGGGTCTTGATTGTTCATATTTATGGAAACTTAGTCATTGTTTTGTCCAAATTCATGGAAAATTAAGGTCCTGGTTTTGTCCCAATTCATGTAAACAGGCAGTCAATCAAGCCAATCAAATGAAGTCTTCTTTTCCTTAGTCTATAAACTTTTGACTTTGGGTCAACCACTAACATAATTAAAATAAATAGTTGTATTGAAAAGTATTCTATAAGTTCATTCAACTAAGTTTTTAAGGTAAGTTCATTCAATTAAATTATTTTTAAAAATCTATGAAGCAAAATAATTATTTATACGGTAAGGTCCTTTATCGATCCAGTGATAAAGGTATTCATTTATTTCACACGTTAAGAATTCGTGTTTAAATAAATTATTCAAAATTGAACATAAAAAAAAAGTGTTTAAAAAATTTATTAAGCGAGTTTAGGATTTAGAGTTTGAATTCAGTGTTTATAAGTTAAACCCTAAATCCTAACCATATTATTTTAAAAACAAAACTTTAATCTCTAAAACGTACATTCTAATTATAAACCCTAAATTCTAACCCTAAAGCCTAAATTATAAAATCCTACGCCTAAGAGACGTGTAAAGACTTTCAGACTAGTGTAAATGGTCATGGAAATTGTTGAAGATGACGTCCCAACACTTACTATCCTTCAAGAATAAAGTGATACTGATGTTTGCCACTACATCACAAACCAAGTCTTCTTTTCTTTTAGTTTGACTTTGGGTCAACCACTAACATAAATAAAATAAATAGATGTATTGAAAAGTATTCTATAAACTCATTCAAGTAGTTTTTTAAGGTAAGTCAATCAATTGAATTTATTTTTTATAAATATGTTAAATTATTTTTAGAATGTCTGAAGTAAAATAATTATTTATTTTTTCATTAATTTTTAATTTAAATAAACTTCTTTGGAACTTAATAATGACTATGAATCTCTACTTTATGACTAATGTGTAGAAAACAAGCATGGATAATAATTATGTGATAAAAATAGTTTAATACACTTTCTTTTTTCTTTTTTAAGATATACTGTTTTTTTAATTTATCCCTTAAAATTTTTTGGCCCGTTGTACCCCTAAATTTTATGAAATTAAACAAAATAATCCTATTTATGAAAAGATTATTACATGAACCCTTCCCACCACTTAAGATATGGTCCAAACCAATTAAATTAAGACACAATATATTTTTTTCATATCAAATTTACACATAAGCATTGGTCAAATCATCTAATTTAATGTCTTTGATTTTAAAAAGGAAAAAATATTATCGAAGATTTTTTGTGTCATCTTTCTTTTTATTTTTTAAAAATTTCCTAATTATTTTTTATATAGATTTGGGGTTTAGGATATAGAGTCTAGGGTTTAGGGTTAAGGATTAGTGGTTTAGGATTTATGTGGTTTAGGTATAGGGTATAGGGTTTATGTGGTTTAGGTTTAAGGTTTAGGGTTAGAGTTATGGTTTAGGGTTATGTGTTATTGTTTAGGTTAGGGTTAGGGTTTAGGGTTAAGGTTATGGTTTAGGGTTAAGGGTTAGGGTAGGTTTAGGATTTAGGGTTAAGGTTTTAGGGTTAATGTTTAGTGTTTAGGGTTAAGGTTAGGGTCAGGGTTTAAGGTTAAGGTTAGAGTTAGTGTTAGGGTTTAGGCTTAGGGTTTATGGTTAGTGTTTAGGGTTAGGGATTAGAAAAAATAATTAAAAATAATTAAACAATAAAGAGGAAGATAACATAAAAAATCTTTGGTAATATCTTTTTTCTATTTTTAAATCAAATGCATTAAAGTGGATGATTTGGATGGTGCTTACGTGTAAATATGATATGGAAAAAATATATTATGTGACTTATTTTAACTGGTTAGGACCATATCTTAGGTGGTGGAAAGGGTTCATATAATAATTTCTGCTATTTATGATATAACTTGGGGAAACTAGTATAATTTAAAAGGCAATTTGACAATGACATAAAATAAAAGAGGCAAAATAAGCCAAAAATACTTTTGGGGCAAATAAAAAAATAGGTATAGTTTAAGAGAAAAAAGAGTATTAATTCGATAAAAAAATTATAATATTATAACAGTTTGTGTAAAAAGAATAAAAATAAATAAAATTGAAAGTCAATCAAAATTCTTTGAGATTTATAATAATGACAATGAATTGAATTGTTTAGTTAACGTGTAAAGTGAGTTGCATGCCGTTATCAATATTACCTTTTATTCTTTGGCTTTAACATATTTAATTTAAGATTAAAGTTTAAATTAAATTTTAGAAAATTAATAGTAAGATGTATTTTTTTAGTATTTAAAGTTTCTGATTTATAATTTATAATTTAAGGTTATAATTTTTTAATGTTGAAGCATAAATAAGGTACTGAAAAATGGTAGATAATTTTTATCCGAATCTTGCACTTGAAATCAAATTTTAAATTTAATAGCTAACGTACATGGATAATAATTAACCGGTAGGAAATTTATAATAACATGTAATATTATAATGTAAATATTAAAATAATATATTATGTTATTTATGTATTAAAAGAGTAAAAATAAACGAAATTGAAATTCAATTAATTTTTTTAAAATTTGATGATGATAATAAACTTTCTAGTTAACGTGTTGAAGACTTTAGTTTTATGAAAAAAAGAAATAAAGTCTTTCCTTTTACCTGATTTTATATCCAGTGGTTGCAATTGTTTTCAATAAGTGTGGACCCTAAGATACTGAACTTGACTTCAACCATGATAGCTAACATATAGAAAATTTAATAAATAGTTTAAAAGGGAAAATGTATTAAACCGTTATAATATAATAGTAGTTCATGTATAAAAGAATTAAAATAAATAGAATTAAAACTCTTTCTTTTTGATAAATAATAGAATTAAAACTCAATCAAAATTCTTTGAAATTTAATAATGATAATGCGTTATCTAGTTAACTTGTAGAAAATTTTAATAGAAAACAGAATAGATAAATATGTAACTTAATAGAAAACAGGATCCGAACATATAGAGGGATCAAGAGAAATTATAGAAATATTGTGACTGAAAATTTTAATTAAAAAAAAAATTGTTTCTATCCCATTATTTTCCATTATATTGTGATTATTGTTGCGTTCAGAAGATCGTTTTTTTTTTCACCCCGTCCTTGAATAGTGAATTAATAAATATAATAAACATTGTTCAAAGACGGGATGAAAGAAACCCGTCTTTGAACAATGTTTTTCTTTTTATATTTGTTTTATTAGGAAAGAATACTATTGAAACAGTGCTTGAGTGAAAACACTATTCAAAGACTGATTGCTTTCCTTCGTCTTTGAACAGTGTTTATTATTTTTATTAATTCACTATTCGAAGACGGGTTAAAAGAAACCTGTTTTCTAAACTCAACAATAAATCACAATATAATAAAATATTTTTATTTTTATTTACTCGTTTGAATTTAAATCTAAAGATAAAATATTTTTATTTTTATTCAATAAAATAAGAAGGTAATTGAAAAATATAAAATACAATTATATACGGAGATTTTGGAAACAATCGAAGAACACGGCCAATCGGAGACAAGAAATTCTTCGGAGGAGACGATATAAACATGGTTGACATTGCCTTTTGCATGGTCGCTCACTGGCTTGAGGTATTTGAAGAAGTTGCAGGGATTAAGGTGTTGGAACCACACAAGTTCCCTAAATTGAGCTCATGGGCTCAGAATTTCAAGTCAGTCCCTGTAATCAAAGAAAACTTGCCTGATGCTCATAAGATGTTTGCTTGGTTAAAGCGTCGGAGAGAGACATTGTTGGCCACAAAGTCGAATTAAGTACCAGAAAAGATTGATTGCATTTGGTCCCATGGATGGGTTGAAATATTCCTGCTAAAAATAATAAAATGAAATGTTATACTATTATATATAATAGATAATTATACTATTATTCCGGTTTGATAGAATTTTTTTAGCTCTATATTCAATTTTGACCCGATCCGATTTTAGACTTCAAAAAACTCTACACGACTCAATTTGATTTGTAAAATTGATTTTTTTGATAATTTAATTTAAGGGTGAATAAAATTCGACTAGGCTAAAAAAATTAAAATTTTTAACTAGATTGAGGCAAAAAAACTTGAATCATCTTGACTCGATTAAAAAATCAAGTAAAATTAGAGTTATAAATAAAATTTTAAATAACTCAAAATTTTTAATAATTAATATATTGATTTTTAAGTTCGAGTCGAGTTTCTCATTTTTAGGCGTATGTATATGAGTTATATTTTAATACAGGTAAAAAAATTACAAAACCCTTCCATGATTTTAAAGTTTAAATTTTAAACCCTACCTTGAAACCTAAACTTTAAATCCAGACACAAAAAGTTTATAAGGCCCAATAACATAACTTAAATACGAGACTCACTCCTCGACTTAACTAGACAAGTAATTTCAAAACCCGGATCATTATATAACTAAAATATAATAAATATCTATAATTAAATTTATAGTTTATTTAATCATCAATTATAATATTTACAATTAAAAATCAATTAAAGTACTTTTCTTTATAAATAAAGTACTTTGGGTTTTATTATATGTGTAAATGAATATTTGTGTATTATATTTATTGTTATTATTTAATTTTATTTATGATGAATTATTTAATATATACAAAACTCATCGTTTTAAAGTTTTATTTATATCGAATTACTAATAATACAAGCCTCGAACAAAATACAAATATTACAACTGTAAAAAAGATATAAAATGGGACAGATTAAATGCCTAAATTCTTGTCCTAATATGAGCCAACTTCATTGTGGCAGCTACACACATCTCCTGAACCTGAAGATGTAATACGCCAGAAAGTTTCCCACAACCGAGTAGCGACAGGTGGTGATGCTTTCCTCGGTGAAAGAAAACCAAGCTCTTCTCCAACATGCATTTATGTAGAGTACAAAAAAAGTTGCCAACAACATAACTGCATAAGAACACAGAAAGCTCACACGGAAAATGAATAGGTCTAAAAAACTGTCTTCTTCTTCATCATGGGATACAGGTGGTGGTGAATTGGTCTTGAAGCAACTTTTATGCATCATAGGTCCACAGAGAAAAGGGTTTCCCTCGTAACTGCTTTCATCAAAGGTCCCGAATTGAGCTTTGGGTTCTGGAATACGACCCGACAAGTTGTTGTGTGCCACACTGAAAACCTCAAGAGAGTTCAACTCTATCAACTGATTGGGAATTTTACCACTCAAGCGGTTGTAAGAAAGGTCCAAGCTCTCAACTTGCTTAAGTTTTGAGAATGACGAGGGAATAACTCCAATCAGGTTATTGTGTGACAAGTTCAAAGAACGAATTTCACTTAAATTTCCTAATTCGGGTGGAATTTGACCGGTTAACTTGTTGAAAGATAAATTGATCCCTGTCATGTTCTCAAGGATGTTGCCCCCATATGAGAGGGACCCACTCTTTGTTGTGAACTCTATCCATTCTTCTATGTAGCTGTAAGGAAAGTCATAATATGTAACCCTTTCCATTATTGACGATTCAAAGTTTGTTGATTCATCTCCTACGAAAATATCCCAATACTCCTGTTCTAGAATCTTGTTCTTTGTCATTGGCAGAGTTAAGTTTCCCAAACAAGACGGTATAGGACCAGACAACATATTTTGAGAAAGGTTTATGATGCTCAAGGAATTCAACTTGCATAATTGAACTGGAATTCCACCCTGTAATTGATTAGCTTTCAAGAGAAGGACACTCAAAGAAGTAAGTGTGTCAATCCATCCTGGAATCCTACCACTCAAGTTGTTTCCACTTAAATCTAATGTCACCAATGAAGAGCTATTAAAAAAAGCAAGTGGAAATGAACCATTCAGTCTATTCCCATGCAGGTGGACATGTTGTATGCGTGATGAATTGGAACAAGAGGGCATAGAGTCAGATAAAATGTTTTGAGAAAGATCCAAATATGTCAAGCCATTCACGTTGCAGAACTCCATTGGAATAGAACCCTCAAAACGATTGTTGGACAAAGCTAATCTCTCCAAAGATGACAGATTCCCTATCCATCTTGGGAGCTTTCCGGTCAACTTGTTATTACTGAGATCAATTTCACCTAATGAAGTTGGAAGGTGAAAAGTAGAGACATCAATATTTGTCATCTCTCCAGAAAAATTATTTCCATCCAAATATAATTGTTTCAACCCATTTGCTTTGAGAATCGCAGGAACTATGTTTCCATTGAGATGGTTATTCGACAGTCTTAGAGTGTCCAGTAAATCTTTTATGATCAACTCTTCTGGTACTGCTCCAGACAGATGATTGTTTGATAGATCTAAAAGGAATAAATCCTTCATGTCACTTAAACAAGAAGGTATATTCCCTTCAATGACATTCTTGGATAAGATCAACCAGTCCAAATGTGGAAAAGTTGAGCATATATTGGATGGAATCTGACCTTGTAATTTGTTATCAGATATATCTAGTAAAGATACATTGAAATTAGGAGTTGAGGGTAATGAGAGAGGACCTGAGAAAGAATTACCTCTCAAGATGAGATTTTTTAACTTTGTGTTGTTTTGTAACAACCAAATTGGGAGTGTTCCACTGAAATTGTTTCCAGAAAGATCCACATGTCTCAAGTCATATTGGTTGTGAAAGAAGGTAAGATGTTCGAAACTGGGTTCTAGAGATGTTATGCAGTCTGCCATCTTCATGACTTTGAGTTGGAACTTTGGGAGTGAGGTATGGGGGAAAGGTTCCATTATCATCTTGTTTCCATCACCATATAGAAACTTAAGGTTGGGAAGGTTTGCTAGTGGTGCTAATGACATTGGAATCTGGAAATGGTTTCTTGACAGAGAGAGGAATCTAAGGGATGAAAGATTTGTTAAAAGAATCAGATTTCCAGAAAATTTATTATCTGAGACATCTAACTCACGAAGACCTGTCAAGTTAACCAAACTCTGTGAAAGCATACCCTCAAATGCATTCCCACTCAGATCCAACACTTCAAGCTTCTTCAGATCACAACAACCTGAAAAAAAAAAATACAATTTCATGAAATATTTTCTAATAAAGTTTGGTTTTTAAGAAACAGAATAAATCTTTCAATTGATTCCTACCTTTATGGATCACAAAATCTTTCAGTTGATTGTTGTTCATGTAGAGTTCCCTTAAGCTGGTCAATGCATCTAAATCTGGGAAAAGACAAGTTAACAGATAAACTTGATTACTATTTTTGTTAACAAAACCTGAATTTTTTGTTTGAAGAAAATAATTTTACCTTTCATATCTATTGTTCCTTTCAGCTGATTCTCACTTATGTCCAAATATTTCAGATTTGAGAACCCATTCGACAATGGAAATACACTGTTATTCAAATGATTCCCATCTAAATGAAGCACTTCTAAATGATTCAACTGCTGCTGTTTTGTATCATCATTTATAAATGATTAATTTCCATCCTTTCATCAATGAAAAGGATTTACATCGAATTTTATTATATTTAACAACTTTACTAACCAATCAAATATAAATGCATACCTTTAGAAAATTTAAGGTTTTCAATTTGATTTCTGCTCAAATCCAATTCCTTCAAATTTATTAAATGACTCAAATCTGTTATATTCAAATTCAATTCAAATAAGTATTATGTTAGTAATTTTAAACTATACTGAATATTTTAATGACTTGAATGAAATAAAAGTATAAAAGCATATCTAGCACTAAAATGAATTAGCATCTTAAAAAAGTTAATAGTTTTTATACCTTTAATATCTAATGAGCCTTGCAAATCGTTTCCATACATACTTAATGATTTTAGACTTGAAAGCCCCTTAGAGAAACGAAACGTGTTGTTCCGAAAGCGATTATCACTCAGATCAAGTTGTTCCAACTTCAATTGTGTTTCCTCTGTTGCAGCAATAATCATTAACATTTGAAATTGTACAAATGACTTTGAAAATGTAATTGATTCAAGATAGACTTTACCTGGATTTGAGATGCTTTCAATTCTGTTGAAGCTTAAGTCCAAATGCTCCAATTTTGTCAAATTATTCAATTCTGATATTCAATTTTAAAAAAATAATTATACCATTGGGATGACTTGATCCTTCTAATCAGTTCTTTGTAGACTTAAATATCGAAAAGATAAAAATTCACTTAAAAATAACGTAATACTATCATTTAGATAAATAACTTAAGTCCAAAATCTCTAAATTACTTAACATAAAAGTTAACCAAATGAATTACATTACCATTGGAATATAAAATTTTGACTTTGATTCAACCATTAACAAAATTAAATTAATTAATTATATTGAAAAAATATTTTAAAATTGAAATCCTTTATTGATCAAGTGATCAAGGGAGGTTATCCAGTTTTTTAAATATTGTTCTTAAATTAGTTTTTTAAATAAGCTCAATCAGTTAAATTATATATATTTTTTAAATCTTCAAAGTTAATATTATTTATTTTCTCTTTAATATTTAAATAAATAAAATTGAAAGTCAATCAAAATTTTAAATCTTAATAAAAGACAAGTTAACGGATAAATTTGATTAGTATTTTTGTTAACCAAACTTAAATTTTTTGTTTGAAGAAAATAATTTACCTTTAATATCGACCGTTCCTTTCAGTTGATTGTCACTTATGTCTAAATATTTCAGATTTGAAAACCCATTCAGCAATGGAAATACACTGTTATTCAAGAGATTCCCATTTATATGAAGCACTTCTAAATGATTCAACTGCTGCAGTTTCGTAACATCGTCTACAAATGATTAATTTACATCATTTCATCAGTGAAAAAGGATTTGCATTGAACTTAATTATAAATAACAACTTTATTAACCGATCAAATATAAATGCATACCTTTGGAAAATTCAAAGCTTTCAATCTGATTCACGCTCAAATCCAATTCCTTCAAATTTGTTAAATGACTCAAATCTGTTATATTTAAATCCAATTCAAATAAGTATTATGTTAGTAATTTTAAATTATACTGAATATTTTAATGACTTGAATGAAATAAAAGGATAAAAGCATATCTAAAAATAAAAAGAATTGGCATCTTCAAGAACAAAAGTTATAGTTTTTATATCTTTAATATCTAATGAGCCTTGTAAATCGTTGTAATATATATTTAATGACTTTGGACTTGAATGCCTCTTAAAGAAACGAAACGTGTTGTTCCGGAAGCGACTACCACTCAAATTGTCAAATGACTTTGAAACTGTAATTAATTCAAAAAAGATTTTACCTGAATTTGAGATGCTTTCAATTATGTTCCAACTCAAGTCCAAATGCTCCAATTTTGTCAAATTATTCAATTCTACAACAAAAATTAATTAACTTTAATATCTAATGACTTGTTAGAATAGTTTTTGTCCAACAAAAATTGACTTTAAAGTAAAACAAGTGTACCTTTGAAGATAAAGTTGTTTCCTAGAGAATTATCACTTAAATCAAGAGTTTCCAAAGTAACAAGTCTTGAAAGCCATTGGAAACGTAATATATGTTAATATTAAAGAAATGTTAGCATATCTTACTTACTTATGGTTTGATATAAATAGACAAAAAACAATAATATTTTACTTTTTATATTTGATTAATTTCTTATGAGATTAATTAATTATACCATTTGGATGACTTAATCCTTTCAATCGGTTTTATGCCAGACTTAAATATCGAAGAGATGACAACTCACTCAAAGATAGTATGATACCATCATTCAGATGATTTTTACTCAAGTCCAAAATCTCCAAATTACCCAATGCAAACGATAGCTTTTCAAAACCTGCATAAATATCTTTGAAAGGAGTTAGTGGCTTATCTTCAATAAAATTAAAAGAAATAGCCGAGTAATTACAAAATAACAAAGCGTTAGTATTGAAAAGTTGTACATGATAGAATACTAGAAGATGAAATGAAAGGCACGACCTTCGTTTTCAATGCAACCAGCTATGGCATTTCCCGGCAAATAGAGACTCTTCAATTCCACAAAAGGAAGGAACAAAGAGGCATTGAGATACCAACCCTCATCCCAATACCTTGTAGAATTAAGTGAGAGTCCAATGAGTCGGTTACTGGTGGTGTTGCACTCGATCCCTCTCCATTGACAGCAATCCGAGCCCTTCATGGCCTCGTCCCAGTCGGCGAGCTCATTGTAATGGTTGAAGAAAGGTTTTATTTTCAGTAGAGCCATTCTCTCCTGCTGTAAACAAGCCTGTGTAGCTTCCGACAACACCAACACACTCAACACAGCTATCCTAATCGTACTAAACCACACACAGTTCAACTCCATCACTCTAGTTTTACTTCTCTCTCAAAGTGTAGGATATTTTTTTAACTTGTATGGATATAATTTGAACAAGCCTTTGCTCACATTAGTATTTATAGGTAGACAGGGACCAATGTTGGATTAAAATTCAATAATAGTGGGTACATATGTATAATGTATATTATTATTATAAAATTTAACACGTAATTAAGTGACCAATTATGTTACACGTGTTATAGGTATTAAATTATCATGGAATTAAAAGTGTAGATATCATAAAGTGTATTTATAATTTGATGAGGGGTAGAGTTATAAATACTTAATAGTTGGTTATTAAATCAACTATATAAATGGGTTATGGTCCCTCAAGAATTAAGTAAAACCTGCATATCTCTTTTTCTCCGTCTGAGAGTTGTGCCGTAAGAGAAAACCTAACTTCTTGGAAGATCAAACCCTCTGAAAAAACTCTATCGATTTATTCAGGTACGCTTCCGCATTCAGTTTATTTATTTTATTGTTCTTGATGATTTGACATATATAGATCTTGGATTTATATTCGTATCAAATATATTTTAATTTCTAACAACCAAACCTATGGCATCACTCAAATTCTCTATTTTTAATTCCTATTAATTTAAAAATTTTGGACCAGAAACTCTTGGAAAATTTGGGTTTTGATTTTTTATATTTATGGAAAATTAAAGTCATGGTTTTGTCCAAATTCATGGAAAATTATGGTTCTGGTTTTGTCCCAATTCATGAAAATAATAGGTCGAGGTGAAAAATTATATCATGAGTCATTCTTGTTACATTATCAATGAGATGAATCAATCAAATACATCTATTTAATTATTTTTTTTATTTTATCTTTTTTATTAAATGAATCTTCACTTGGTAAAAATTGTTTTTAAAACTAACAATGATGACTATGAATCTCTACTTGTGGCTAACGTGAAGAAAACTTTAATTATTTAGTTGCAATTTCATCTTCATGTAGGCCATCTCATCTGTCCTATTAATTATGATTGTTAAATATGTGTTCATTATATGAATGGACCACAACAAAGTGAATTGTATTGCCTTCAAAATATAAAATGTTGACTTTAAGTCAATTCTTAACAAAATTAAATTAATTTATTATATTAAAAATATTTTATAAGACGAGATCCTTTATTGATAAGTGATAAAAATATTTATCTATTTTTAATTAATTTTTAAGATAAAATCAATAAATTAAATCATATTTTTTTATGTAAAATCTTTAAAGTAAAATATTTATTTGTTTTCTCTTTAATATTTAAATAATAAAAGTCTCTTGAATGTTGTACTATGTGGCTATTGATTAACTCGTAGCATTAACATTGTGTATTCTTTTTTCTTCAATTATGTTTAGAAAGATTTTTTAAATGTTGTAATAAAATTATTCTTTTAAAAAACTTGTAAAAAATTTAGTTCTGTGAGAAAAAAAATAAAGTCTTCTCTTCATTTTAAGTCATTGCATTTTTTTCTTGTGTAGGTCATATAGGGTCTTTAAAGCTTGATAGCTAACATGCACGGATATTAATTGTATGATAAGAAATGGCTTAATACACTTTTTCCCCTCTTAAGCTATATTTGTTTTCTTAATTTGTTCCTTAAATATTTTTTTCCTGTTGTGCCTCTAAATTTTATGAAATTAAACAAAAATCAATCTTATTTACGGTAAAACTTAAGAAATTGATATAATTTAAAGGGCAATTTCATAACGACGTAAAATATAAGGGGTAAAACAAGTAAAAATACTTTAGGGGCAAATGAAAAAATAGGTATAATTTAGGAGAAAAAAGTGTATTAAATCGATAAAAATTATAATATTATAACTAAAAAATAAAAAATTTAAAATTAATCAAAATTCTTTGAAGCTTAATAATCACAATGAATTGTCTAGTTAACATATAAAATGAGTTATATGTTCCTTTTCAGTATTAATTTTTATACTTTCGTTTTAAAATATTATAATGTAAATATTAAAATAATATATTATGTTATTTATGTTTTAAAGAGTATAAATAAATAAAATTGAAATTCAATTAAAATTTAATGATGATAATGAATTCTTTAATTAACGTGTTGAAGACTTTAATTTTGTGGGGGGAAAATAAGGTCTTCCCTTTTACATGATTTTATGTCGAGTGGTTGCAACTGTTTTCAATAAATGTTGTCCCTTTTGAAGATAATGAACTTGACTTTAACAATGATGGCTAACATTTGCGTATAAAGTTTTAGTCTTCGGAAAAAATTATGTTTTGTATTGATTTCAATAAATGTAGACACTTTTGGGGATAATTAATTTATAGAAAATTTTAGTTTCGTGAAAAAAAAAGTATTTTCTTTTTTTAAGTTGTTATAATTTTTTTTATGTAGGTCATTTAAGGTATCTTTCACATTAATTTTAAAATTTGATATCTAACATGCAAGGATAATAATTATGTGGTAGAAAATTTATGATAGGCTTAATATTTTTTTAAGTAAATTATATATTTTTTTAATTTGCCCTTTAAATGAACTCGTAGAGTGGTACCAGTGGTAAAAGATGATATAATTTATCCAGGTGATTTGAGTTTGAGTACCATATATGTACGGTGTGTATTATTAAAGGTATAGACAAAAATAATTGTATAGTTTAAGAGGGAAAGTATATTAAACCTTTATAATATTATAATAGTGTATGTATAAAAGAATATAAATAAATAAAATTGAAACCCAATTAAAATTATTTAAAATTTAATAATGGTAGTGAAAAAATAATAATTTTTTAGTAGATTTTATTAGGGGTGAGTATTCGATCGAGTCGAGTTAAATCGAGTCAAAAAATTTTGAGTTATTTGAGTTGATGAGTCATATTTTACAACTCAAACTTTATTTGAATTTTTTTTAGTTCGAGTCGAGTCAAATCGAGTCGAGTTTTCGAGTTCCTATAAATATTTAATTGTAATTTATTTATCATGTTATAGTATGATTTGGTTTCAATTTAAAAAACTTTTTCTAATATATAAGATGCATATATGTATTTTTTTTAATATGTAGCAATATTTCTTTATAGTTTTATATATCAATGTATATATACCAATGTATAATTTCGAGTTATTCGAGTTATTCGAATTTCCATTTTACAACTCGAACTTTATTTGAAATTTTTTCGAGTCGAGTTTATAAAATTTCAAATCGAGTCAAAACGAGTTGAATATTTTCACCTAAAATCGAATCGAATTATTTGATTTTTTTGAGTCGAGTCGAGTTTTGCTCACCCTTAGATTTTATACGTAAGGTTTTTTAGTTTATGAAAATTTTATGTTTATATTGATTTCATAGAAATATATGTATATTTTTTAAAAAATATATAATATTTTTAATTAAAATAGGATAAACTTTATTTTGGGGTCAAAACACAAAAGTGATAAAATCAAAAATCTAAAATTCTGACTTTATCAAGGTAACTATTTTTATATATATATAAAAGAACACCTTGGAGTAAGATCTGATCAATATCATGCACTTGTGAATGGGTATAAATTTTTAACTTTAATGATAATTTATTTTTTTAATATTTATTATCAATATTTTTTAAATATATTTTTTAAAAAAATTATTTTAAATACTTTTTATTAAAGGTTTATTTTTTTAATCTTTATAACTAGGCGCTTATTTTTTTTAATATTTTTTATTAAGCATAATCTAAAGATTTTTTTATTTTTTTTATGAGTCTAATATTTTTGCAATACTTAGCTCAATTTTTTAATACTTTTTATTAGGGGTTTATTCTTATTTTTTTCATATTTGTTATTAAGTATTTATTTTTTCAAATTCTTTTTATTAGAATCCATTTTTTCTAATATTTATTATTCGGTATATACTATTAAATTTTAATATTATTCAAATATTTGTTATTAGAAGGGATCTACTCTTAAAATTTATTTATTTTTAATATTTATTGTTAAAGATATAATTTTTAAGTTCACTCTTACGCCACCGACTAAATTTAAGAAGAATTTTTAATGAAATCAATGTTTACACATTCTATTAATAAAACTTTCATCTAAAAAAATAGAAAACTTTATCTTTTGCGAGAAATGAATAAAGTCTTTTCTTCTTTTTTGAGTCGTAGTTTTTTTTTTATGTAGGCCATTTAGGGTAGCTACTACATCAACTTTGAAAATTGATAGATAACAAGCATGAATGATAATTATATAGTAAAAAATTTATGATATGTTTAATATATTTTTCATTAAACTATATTTTTTTAATTTACCCCTTAAACTATTTTTGACCTAATATATGTTAATATTAAAGAAATTTTAGATAATTGTAACTAAAATCAAGGACCTCCAAATTACTCAACACAGATAATAGCTTTGTAAAACCTGCATGAATATCCTTAAATCCAGAATTTTTAATTTTCATTAAATTGATTGCATTGCCTTTAGAATATAAAATTTTGACTTTGAGTCAACACTTAACAATGTTAATTTTTTTTTTTTGAAAAAGATAATATTGATTTTTATTAAAAATGTTCATCAAAAGAACTAACAAAGTCAAGATAGAAGACAACCACGTCAGCGACGAACAAAACTAAAAATAAAACTAAAAACAACCTTCGTTTAAGAGAGGGAGGTTATAACATGATCAAGAGAGGTTATCCATTTTTAATCAGTTTTTAAGATAAGTTCAATTACTTTTTATAGTCTTAATATATTTTTTTCCTTAAATTATATTTTTTTTAATTTACCCCTTCAATTATTTTTGACCTGATATATGTTAATATACTTTTTTAATAGCTAATAACATGGATAATAATTAAGTGGTAGAAAATTTATAATAACATGTAATATCATAATGTAAATATTAAAATAATATATTAGGTTATTTATGTATTAAAGAGTAAAAATAAATAAAATTGAAATTCCATTAAACTAATTAAAATTTAATGATGATAATAAACTCTTTAATTAACGTGTCTAAGACTTTAGTTTTGTGGGAAAAAAATAAAGTATTTTCTTTACCTAATTTTATACCGAGTAGTTGCAACTGATTCCAATAAACATAGACCCTTTTAAGGATAATGAACTTGACTTCAACAATGATAGCTAGCTAACGTTGAGTATAAAATTTCAGTCTTTAGAAAAATTATGTTTTGTTTTGATTCCAAAAAATATGGACCCTTTTGAGGATAATTAACGTATAGAAAACATTAATTTTGTGGAGGAAAAAAAAAACAAAGTCTTCTTTTTATGGAGTTGTTATAATCAACTTAGGGTACTTTTTACATCAATTTTAAAATTTGGTAGCTAACATGCATGGATAATAATTATGTGGTAAAAAAATTATGATAGGCTTAATAAACTTTTTTTTAAACTATATTTGTCTTTTAAATTTACCCTTTAAATGAATTTGCGGAGTTGTCTAAGTGGTAAAGGATGATGAAATTTATCTAGGTAACCCGAGTTATTAAAGGGCTAAGAAAATTGGACAAATACTAAGTTATAATCATTCCAGCATATTAAAAAATACCCTTTAAATTATTTTTGACTTGTTTTGCTCCATAAACTTTATGATGTTACCAAATTGCTTTTAAACTATATCAATTTTCCCAAGTAACCCTTATATAAGAGTGATTTTAGTATAATTTCATAAAATTTAGGGGCAAAATGCGTCATAAAAATTTAAAGAACAAATTAGAAAAACATGTATAGTTGAAGAGGGAAAGTGTATTAAACCTTTATAATATTATAGTAGTTCATGTAAAAAAATAAAATTAAAATCAATCAAAATTCTTTAAATTTTAATAATAATAATAAATTGTATAGTTAACGTGTAGAAAATTTTAGTTCTGCAAAAAAATAGTAGATTTTATAAGCAATGCTCATATTTATGTGGTTTCAAATTCTTCTAACGAATGTGGACCACTTTGATGGTATTAAACTTCACCTCAACACTGAAAGTTGATAGCTAACAGCTGCCTACGATAAAATAATTATGTCTTAGTGTTGATTTTTTAAAAAAATTTGACGCCTAAGGCTTCAGATAAAATTTAATGAAAATGTATATATTTTTTATAATAAAATTTAATGATTAAATGTATATAATTTTTGGGCCAAACCCCAAAATTTAAAGTTAGAATTGATGAAAATGTATATTTAAAATTTTAATTATGTCGGGTCAACATTTTTTATACATAATAAACGAATAAAAATCGTTTGCTTCTTTCACATGCTTCTATTTAAGTCTATTGTTGAAATTTGTTAAAAAATTAATTTTTAAACCCTAACTCTAATTTTTTATATCCTTAACCCTATCTACACCCTAAAAATACATCATACCCCTAATTCCTTAAATTCTAAACCACAAGCCCTGACCTTGAACCATAAACCCTCTAATTTAAAGTGAAAGCACGAATAAAAACATGAAGAAAAAAAAACGATTTACATCCATAATAAACACCTTAAAGTAAGACCTGGTCAGCCTAGTTTGACCTGGTCAGCCTAGTTTGAGAGCTTGTTAATTTTTTCACAATTTAAAATCCTTTATTAAAACCAGGGCCGTTCCTGAGATTTTGGTGGCCTAAGGGCGAATTAAAATTTTAGGCCCTTAAAATATTTATTAAATAAATAATTTTAAAAATATATTAAAATAAATTAATTTATTTTTATTATTGTTGATAAATTATTTAAAAATATATCAAAATTTAAATAAAAACATAAATAAATTTTATTGAACATTCAAATAATCACACAAAACAATTTTTACGTGCATTTATAGATACAAAATCACTAATGATAGTGTCTACATCAATATGGTCTAACATATTTTTCTCAATACATAAAATGGCTAGACCATTCAGCAGATGCAACTGTCACCGGCATAGTTAGAAGAATTCGATAAGCAATTGAAACATTTGGATAACAATCTACCATTTTGACAAACTTGAAAATTTCAAGTGCCTACATTAAATCATCCGGTAAAATCATCTGCAATACTTTCAGTTCCGAAAAAAGATAACATCATACTGTAAAAATTATGAAGTAAAAAGGTATAGAATGATAGTCTTGGAATTTTGTCGTTGAATTTATGATTCAAATTCGATTGTAGTATATCAACAGCAAATCATGTAAATCGCAATCTCCTTAAATATATGAGTTCTTGTCCTCTTAGAGTATCAAATTAAAATAATAGATAAAAAATTTTAATCAAAATGTAAGAATATAACATAAAAAAAAGAGAGAAAATATAAGAGAAATAGAGATATAAAAAGTAAAAATATTGTAAGAATTTTTTATAGGTGGTGTATTTGAAAATTTTAATCTTATTAAAAAATTAAAAAAATATTAAATTATTATTAAATTCAAAATAATAACCTAAAAACCTAAAACCTATTAATTTATAAATTAATAAAATATAAAAATAATTAAAAACTTTCGAACGGTTATATAATTGTTAGTGAACCCCAAATTTTTTTTCAAACTGCTAAACTGTGGCAGCGACAAAAATTGATTTTGTGGAACCCACTATATTATATTTTTTATTTATTTCTTTATTATTTTTTATATTTTTATTTTATATAGAAGTGGGGCCCATATTATATGTTAAAGATTTCAAACGATCAACAGCAGGCAAAATATAATTTATTGGGCCCATTTTATATTATATTTATTTTTTTATTTATTATTATTTTAATTAATATATTTTTATTTTATTAAAAGTGGGGCCCAGGCAATTGGCGGGCCCTAGGCCGGTGCCCTTATTGCCCGGGCCCAGGTACGGGCCTGATTAAAACTTAATGGGTTTGAACAGAAATTCTCATAAAAATCAAAGATTTAATTATTTTAAAAAATTAATGAGAATTTTTAAAAAGTTGATGAGGCATGATATTAACCGAGTATTTGTCACGTTTATCGAGAATTAAATAATATGGTTGATACACTTTTGAAAGGTATAAATGGGCAAAATTATATTAAAAACCTTTTTTTATTATTTAAATACAAATATATACCCCTCCCAACTTCAATGACAAACCTATACCCCTGTTAGGACACGTAGGAAGAAGTCGTTACCTGCAAAAAGCGATTAAAGAAGTCGCTCTGTGCAGGAAGCGACTTCGGGCTGAGTTGGCCTCCCTTGCCTCATAAGCCATTAATTTTAATGTGGATAAGAAATCGCTCTGTGCACAGAGCGACTTCCCTAGGTTTGGGAAGCGTAAAACCCTAGTTTCAAGAAATCTCAATTATTTTTCAATTATGTTTATTTTTATAATATATATTTAATATTGTTATCTTAATAAGTAAGATTAATAATATAACTTATATTTTATTAATTGAACGTATCTTAATAATTTCATATTACTAAAATGTATAGTTATTCAAAAAAATGTAATAAAAGGTATACTTTATTACTATTGGCCGAAAATATTAAACTCTACATAAAAAATATCTAAGTGGTTGAAGAATCGTCTGTTTTTGTGTTTTTGTAATCTGTAGACACGTCAGATGTTAAATTCAGTTCTTCAATTTGTTGTTCCTTTTGTTGTCGTCTATTGTTGATACGTTGTAAAATTGTTTCTTTATCGACGTTGCTTGATGAAGTAACTTCGTTTGTAACTGAACTACCTTCATCCTTAAATTTGACGTAAATCTCAATATATAGACATGGAATATTTGTGTAAGCTCGAAACATCTTCCGAAGGTCTTTTGAACTTGACAATTTCAATAGGTAATGTGCTTCAGGACCTAATTCATCAACTGGTATTTTTGCTTGCATGTATAAGATTTCTCTTGTTCTTGTTGTCTCCTTCGCAACCTCCGTCGATATTAAGTCATAGAACTCATCGTATTTTATCTTACTACTAAACGAAGTATAACTATATGTACTAGAGAAGAAAAGAACGCAAGAAAACCTATCCATCCACAGATTTCCCACAATAAGCTTTTCTGAAACTTGATGAATTATTGACTGAGCGTTTTCATTCTGAAAGCAGGGAAAAGAGTCTTATATGGCATGGAAATCATTGAAATCGCTACCTGCAGGAAGCGATTTTCTGTACAGAAATCGCTTTCTGCAGGAAGCGATTTCCACGTGGTTAAATATTTCAAATTCGAACCCCCAAATTTCCAACCAGAATTCTCATTTCCAAATCCTAAAAGTTTTCTTTTGAATCCGCTTTCATTTGAATTTAAAAGTCAAAATGTCAAGAAGAATCACTGCTTTGGTTTATTACGACGGCCAAATGGTTGGTGATGCATCTCTGGGTGTGGTGTTTCAGTCTTTGAATACAGTTACACTTGAGCTCTCGCGGAGATTAAGCTATAGATCATTGATGAAAAGAGTATCGGATCATATTTCGCATGCTCAAGGTCAAAAATTGGAGCCATTAAAATATAAATTACTAACATCATTGGAGCCATTATATTATACAATTTTTCATGTGGCCGACAACGGAGACGTTGAAATAATGCTCGATTCACACATGCAATATTCCTTAGGAGGTTCGTTGGAGTTGTTTGCGATTTTTTCTGATAATGATGATGATGTTCCTGCCGTCCAAGATTGACGTCGTGCAAATTTTAATTTTGACCCTAACGTTTATAGCCCTATGGCCAATATTCGAGACGACTTCAACTTGTTGTCGACCCAATGTTCACAGAACAATGTTAATGTTCCATCATCTTCGGCGGCAAGACATTCTTATGTTGCTTCTTTTGATTTCGACCTTAATCTACCACCCACCCAACCGTCTTCGTTCTATCGGTCTGAATTCGATTTGAACTTCCCACAAACCTAACATTCATCTGTAGTTGTTGGCCCTACATTGGACTTACAATTGTTCGAATTTGAGGGTGACCGCTCTGACGAAGAACCGATTCAAGAGCCCGGCCCTGATGGTGATGAGCTAGTCCCTTTTATGGCCCTCCTAAAGATGTCGATGAGCCCGAGGAGCCAAACGAAGTGGATGCCCCTAACACTTCAATTCCAATATCGTTTTACGAGCCACCGTCCCACTTTGCAACCATTGATATGGAAGCCTTCAATGCTCTGGAATTTCTACAATTCCACCAGATCGACCAATACAACCAAGGTGGTTCTCTTGAAATATATAAAGGGAAGGTTTTCGAGACCAAGGATCTGGCGATTGCAGCAATCAAGCATTATAATATCCGTAACTCTGTTGCATCCGGTGTTTACAAGAATGCATCTGATAAGTACATTGCTGAATGTGTACACAAGAAGCAAGGATGTAAATGGAGGATTCGTGTTTCTCGTCTAAAGAAATTAAATAACCTTTGACAGATTACCAAGTTTGATGGCCCTCACACATGCATCGTGAGTCGCCTTAATCAGGATCATCGAAACTTGGATGTGCACGTGCTGTGTGATGCCATTATGCCTCTGGTGAAAGCGAATCCGCGGGTAACTGTGCATACTTGTATGGCTTCAGTCACGTCTCAATACGGTTACCATGTTCCATATAAAAGAGCATGGTATGCAAAACAACGTGCCGTTCAGAAATTGTACGGTCAGTAGGAGAAATCGTACAATGAATTGCGACCGTGGCTTTCGTTGATGAAAAAGCATATTCCTGGTACGATGGTGAAGCTCGAAACAGTACCGGCGTATGAAAATGACCGTATCATACCCGGTGTTTGCCAATTTGAACGGTTATTTTAGACCTTTCCACAATGTATCAATGCATTCCGTCATTGCAAACCGATGGTTCAGATCGATGGTACTTGGTTGTTCGGCAAGTACACGCAAATTTTATTTTGGCAGTTGCGCAAGATGGTAACCGAAAGATTGTTCCAGTTATCTTCGCAATCATTGAAAAAGAGGATCTCCTTTCTTGAGAGTTCTTCCTAAAGAACTTGCGAAAGATATGTTCTATCACTTGTATTGCGGGATAGGGATGATGGAATATGTGTAATTTCTGACTGAGGAAAAGCGATCAAATACGCAATGCAGAAGATGGGACGATCTTGGTAACCGCCACAAATTTATCATCGGTATTGTCTACGATACATTGCAGCCAATACCTTGCGAGGTTCAAAAGCCCCGATGAACGTATAATGGTGCTTCGAATGGGTTAGTATTGACTTCTTTTTCTTACTCGTATTTCTTTTTAGAATTATTAAGCCTGCGTTTTTTAATGCACAGGAAATACATACTTGGTGAGAGAAGTCGAACAACTATTGGAAGACTTACACAATCGCAATGAAGATGGATATAACTACCTTCTTAATATACCCCGAGAGAAGTGGCTTCGTTCATTTGATGGAGGCAAAAGATATGGTCATATGACCACCAACCTTGCCGAGGCAATCAACTCATCGTTAAAAGGAGTGAGACACTTACCGATCACTTCTGTTGTCAAAGCAACATATTATCGGTTGGGATCCCTCTTTGCCACATTGGGTAAACAAGCTCAAGAGTATATGAAAGGTGGTCATACAGTTCACCCAGATCTGTGAAATAAATTACAAGCATTTGTACAACAATCGAATTCCATGAATGTGACATGTTTTTCACGGGAAGGGAATTTATTCCGTGTCTCTAAGTACTCAAGACCGTTAGAAGGTATACAACATAATGCTTACGTCGTGGATTTGAGGAAAAGAACATGCGATTGTGGGTTCTTCCAAACATTTAAATACCCCTGCCCACACACCATTGCTGCTTGTTCTTCTGTCCGGTTAAATTACATGACAGTTGTTGACCCAATTTACTTGCTGACAACCGTATTTAAGGTTTACGAACGCGAGTTCCCTCCTATTGGAAATGAATGGGATGAAGATGCGACGGACGATGAACCGAAAATACGATCGAATTTTGCATTAAGATGCGAGAAAAAAGGTCGTCCAATATCAACCAGAATATTCTGCGATGAAGATTTGGTCGGTCATAGAGAAAGTACTGGGCAACCCAAGTTATGCACCATTTGTAAAAATCCAGAACACACCCGAAGAACATGCCCACATCGAGCGGGTCCTTCGATAGACTGATACGGTTTATATTGTACATAATATGTGTAATATTCAATTATTACTGGTCTTTGTTCATTCTTTAATATGTCCATTTATTAAGACTTAAGATTAAATATTTAAGAAATTAAATTTACCAATTAAATACGAACAAGATTAAATAGATAACAACCAAACGTCTACATTAATAAACCAAATAAAGAAAAAGTTACATAAAATAAACTAATGACGTCTATGTCCGCCTGTGCCGCACCGTGGTGGACGACGATCCCGACGCAGATTTTTACGCTGCAATCTTTCAGGGTCTTCTTCTCCCTCCTCCTCCTCATCTCCTTCCACATTACCGGAGTGAGAACCACTAGCAGATGGGCCGGTGTAAAAGAGGCTCTGAGGAGGAGTATGGTCGACCATACCTGAGCTAGATCCAAAATATGGAAACTGAGGCATAGGAGCGAACTCAGGAACATATGCATGCGGTGGTGGATAGTAAGAACTCAATGGCATCGGGACAATGATTACACCCGTCGTAGACATAAATGGGTGCAAGACGTCAGTAAAAAAACCCTCTGAGGGTGGTGGAAACTGAGGAGACCAAGACGACTCGGGCTGAGGCTGGGGCACTAGTGTAGCAGGTGGCTCCTCTGTTGGCTCCTCTGCTGGCTCCTCTGCTGGCTCCTCTGGAATATTTCGTCCTCTACCACGCCCTGCTCGTTGCGCCGGTGAACGTCTCCGTGGAGCAACGGCTATCTCGCGTGCTCGCTCCTGGTCGGTCAAGATGTGGGGTTTATCGTTGTCCACGTACCAACGTCAATACCCATATCCCAAACTCTCGTCCAAAATTGACTCACACATCGGGATCCGATGGAATCTTTCAGCCCACATCTGGATGTACTCTCTATGTTTATCCGACCAATCCACGTCGGTCTTCCCTTGTCATGTGAGAGCATGCAAGCTATCAAATACAAGAGGTGAGTCGGGAATGCCTTGCTTAAACCCAAACTGGCGTAGAACTCGATTACCCGGATGCCACTCGACAGTTGAGTAATTAATCAGCGGCACCATCGAAAACCATATGTTGGAGCGAGCCAATATGTCATTTGGGATACAAGACATAATGGTTGACTCGCTATACGGTTGCCAAATGAACTAGAAAAAAAAAATACTCGGTATTAAAATAAATTAAAACATTTTTTGTTTATAAAAAAATGTATAAGTAATAAATTATAAAAAAATCCAAATACCTCCTCCTCTCGATCTATCAGTAATCGGAAATCTGCTTGGTTCTCCGGCAATCCAGAATGCGACAATAGATAACACCGCCTAACATTAATAAAACAAATTTATAAGTAATAAATTATAAACAATAATTTTAAAAAAAAATTAAAAAAAATTAAATATAATAAAATAGTACCTCCGAGCTAGTGGAAACTCATAGGCACGTCGCGTAATCAAGGAAGGCTGAAGAAAAGGCATACGAAACCATGCCCAAGACTGAAGCAATATCAAGCAACCTCTCATGACTTGCTTCCGAGGATCAACATTGGTACAAAATTCTCGATATAAAAAGGCAAGAACAGTCGATCCCCAACTGAGTTTGTCGGAGTTCGAAAAATCTCGTAGATGGTGTAACCACACCAAATGCACTTTGTTGCGGGTTTTGTCCGGCATCAAAATCCCACCAATTATGCGCAAAATATATGCGCGAGCATAACACTATAAATATGATAAAATTAATATAAATAACCCTAAATTCTAAAAATTAATAAAAATTGATAAAAAAAAAAGTAATTAAAAAATTAAATAAAAAATTTAGTTACCTTCTTTGTATCTTCGTCCGCATCGACGGGTAGAACTGAAAAATTGTCGACCAACCACTTCAATGTTACCTTCCTGCCGGACATCTTCTCGGGAACAAGTCCAAGATAGTCATTACAAAGACTAGCCCAATTATCTTCCGCAATACCCGTTAGAACGGGACCATCAATACGCAAACCAAGTTGGAAATGCACGTCTTGTAAGGTTATAATAGCCTCACCATACGGAAGATGAAATGTATGGGTCTCCGATCTCCACCTTTCGAGCAGAGCACTAATCAAGTAGGGATCCATTTTCGTCCCCGCGATAATAAGGCTCACATATCTGAACCTCGCCTGGGTCAAATAGGGAACGAGAGCCGGATCCGGAGCATTCATAACTCGATGATGGTAGCAATTTAAAACCCTTTCATAACCCTTCAAAAAAATATACAGAAAAATTAAATAAAATATTTTATAAATAATAATATCAAAAAAAATTTAAAAATATATTAAAAAATAATAATATTAAAAAATTAAAAATACCTCATTATCCCGCCAGAAATTGAAACAATGATTACCATCCAATCTTGTGAGACCCGCCATGCTATCGATTAACCACGAGATAAAATAACTCAAAAATATTTTTCAAGTAAGAAATAAGAAGGAATTTTGCATAAAACGCGACTTTGGGATGAAAATGGAATGAGGGGGACCAGCAATTTATAGGGAGATCGCTACCCTCGGGAAGCGATATCATTAAGGAAATCGCTCTGTACACAGAGCGATTTCTATGTAAATTAAGATGAAATAGCTTTGTACACAAAGCGATTTCTTAGTAAAAACAATTCAATTTTCAAAGAAATCGCTTTGTGCACAGAGCGATTTCTTTAAGACGATTCAATTTAAACTGAAATCGCTCCGTGCATAGAGCGATTTCCTTAAGACGATTCAATTTAAACTGAAATCGCTCTGTGCACAGAGCGATTTCTTGAAACTAAGGTTTTACGCTTCCCAAACCTAGGGAAGTCGCTCTGTGCACAGCGATTTCTTATCCACATTAAAATTAATGGCTTATGTGGCAAGGGAGGCCAACTCAGCCCGAAGTCGCTTCTTGCACAGAGCGACTTCTTTAATCGCTTTTAGCAGATAGCGACTTCTTCCTACGTGTCCTGACAGGGGTATTGATAATTTAACTTTATTAATATTTATTATTCAGATTTATTTTTTAATATTTATTTTTAAATTTTTTATTATTTCTCAATACTTTTATTTTTTAATCTTTGTTAATAGATATTATTTTTTAATATTTTTTTATTAAGCATAATCTATAGATTTATTTTTTATATATGTTATTATGGGTCTAATTTTTTTACAATATTTATTGATATGTGCTCGAGTTTTTAATATTTGTTATTATAGGGTTTACTCTTAAAATGTATTTTTTATATATTTATCATCAAGGATCTATTTTTTAATCCTTATTATTATGGTCCAAAAGTATACTCTCAACCTTTCAACATTGATCGCTCAATTAGCTGACAACGCTGGTGCTCGAACTCATGGCCTCTAAGAACAACAATCATTCCTTTACTAATAAGGCTAAATAGTTCATGCTTAATATTATTCAAATACTTGTTATAAGAAGGGATCTACTCTTAAAATTTATTTTTAATATTTATTATTAAAATCTAAGTTTTAAGTTCACCTTTATGCCACCAACTAGGTTTAGTGTTTATATATTGAATTAATAAAACTCTCTTTTCAAAAAAAAAAAATTAATTTTGTAAGAAAACAAATAAAGTCTTCCTTTTTTTTTAAGTCGTTGCATTTTTTTTCCTGTGTAGATCATTAAGGGTATCTTTCACATCAATTTTAAAATTTGATAGCCAACATGCATAGATAATAATTATGTGATAAAAAATGACTTAATATATTTTTTGTCCCTTCAAATATATTTATTTTTCAATGTGCCCTTTGATTTTTTTTATATTGTGTAAATTTAAATTCTAATTTACTTTAAAATATAAATATTGCTCTATTATATCAAAAATATTTTATAAATTCTTTAATTAGTTTTTAAGATAAGTTCAATCAATTGAATTGTATATATTTTTAAAACCTTAAAAGTAAAATATTATTTGTTTTCTCTTTAATGTTCAAATAAATAAAATTATCTGAAATTTAACGAGGACTATAAATTTCTACTAAGCGGCTAACTTATAGCATTAACATTGTACAATCCTTTTTTAACTAGGTTTAGAAAGGTTTTTTCTAATAAAATTAATATTTATAGTTTCTTTAAAAGATTGTAGAAAATTTTAGCTTTGTGAAAAAATAAAAAACAAATTCTTTTTTTTTTTTAAGTCGTAATTTTTTTTTTTCGTGTAAGCTATTCAGGGTAGCTTTCATATCAACTTTAAAACTTGACAGCTAGCATATATGGATCAAAATTATATAATAAAAAATTTATGATAAGGTTAATATTTTTTCCCTTAAATTATGGAGTATTTATTTTTCTTAATTTGTCCTTTAAAATATTTTTGAGGCACTGGACAATAATAATTGGTGAAAGCAGTGTTGGAGTTGGAGCAATGTAAGTTCGTGGAGTATTAGAGTTTTTATTTAATATATAATTAAATTTTATTTTTAATTAATAATTTAGATTTATCAAAAGTTTTATTTAAATTAAAAATAAATATTATTTAAATTAAAGATAAAAATATAATTTTACATTAAAATTCTATATCAATCCGTTTAATTGCTTACTATGTATATATTTGATAATAAAAAATGGAGGTGGGAGGTCCGATCAGATCACAGAACAGAGAGCTGGTTTTTTATTATTATTATTATTATTATTAATTATTATTATTATTATTATTATTGAAAGCGTAGGAAAAATACTTTCGTTTTTTATTTTAGATTTTTTAAAATTTAATTATAAAGTTGTTTAAAAAATGGTGAGATAAACCTCAACCTTAATTTTTACACCTCACTCCTAAAAAGATATACTTTATTACTAATTTATTAAACCCTAGTTATAATCTTTAATTTTAAATCTTAAACTCTAAACTCATTATTTTAAAGTGGGACACTAATAGAAGTATAATAGAGACAGATGATTTGTATTTTTATTTATTGATGAATCCTGGATTAAGAATATTGATCCGATCAATTAATTTTGACTTGATCCGATTTAGGAAGATAATATAATTTTATAAGATGGATGTTTAAAATTTTAATTTAATTAGGAACAAGTTAAACTTTTTAGAGAGAAATGTTGAATCAAAGAACCGATTCTACCCGAGATAATAGTATAATTCTATTTTAAATATTTAAAAATTATTATAATACCTTTCTAAACTTTTAATTATTTCTCTATTTCGAAGTATAAATGAGCTAATTTTTCTTTATATAATTTTTGATTAACTATATATTTTGTTGAATAAATTCGGATTGAGTTTGGATTAGGTGAAGTTAGGTTGGATCAGGGCGGAGGCTTTGAACTTTTGGGTTGAGTGTGAATCGACTAAAATATCCGACCCGTGAGCATCCCTAAATATGTAATATTATGGGTAAACACAATATTTGTCACTATTTTTTTATTTTGTATCGGTTTTAGTACAAAACTTTAAAACGTTTCAATTTAGACACTAAACTTTAATTTTGAATTCAATTAAAACAATGAACCAATAAAATCGAATCGGACATGGACATCAATTTTCGTTGTTGTGACAATGTGGAGATGAAAAAGGGAAAAACGATATAGTATTTCTATTTTTTATATATATATTCGAATTAAACAATTATTTTGAATATGAATAATTGTATATAATAATGTAATCAAATTTTTATTCTTTTGTCCGCTGAGGTAATAATCTTCAACCATTAAACATCTAAAAATAAAATTCCCATTAACCAAAGATAGAAGGTAAGTGACAATAAGACCAATCATTTTAATTTACAAGACAATTCATCTAGAAGCCATCCAAGTTTTAAAAATGTGCAAAACGATCCCTGCGAATGAGCTAAACCAGGCCAAACTGCTTTAAATCAGACCTTCAAAGCAATCTTCTGAGCAGCAAGTGCTTCAGCTTCGAGTGTTGGCTCATACAATATCGTAGTCTCCGCGAGCAATGATGTCACGACATACGGGTCCATGTTCGAAGCCGGGCGCCGGTCTTCCAAGTAACCTAGGAATGAAACAACATTATCAAGTTTGCTGTCAACAAATTATAGTTCTTAACATCCCTCTTTGGATCGAATTATAGTAGTTGAGTTTTGACTATATGCTTAACCACCCTATTTGATAAGCTCGAATTATAGTAGTCGAATTACAGAAGTCTCGAGTTTGAAGCCTAACAACCGATTGCCATTGTTATAATCTTTCTAAAGCTTGCATCCTCATTTACATTCTTCAACTTAACAAGATCTGTTCACTAGTTTTATTGATGGTGGTAGTACCTTTTCCATTCTTCTCGGTGTCACGCCCAACTCGGATTGAGCAACCACGATTAGCCACACCCTGCACGATCATCGAAAATTTTATTGACATTAAAGAAAGTATCTAAAGTTTTCCGGTGGCTTCCATTGCAAGGCATGGATGAAGCGTACCCATGAAAACGTGTCGATGCTGGCTGTTTCATGCTTTCCTGTTAGTCTTCTCTCATTTCCTTCACCATAGGCACTAATATGCTCCTTGTGGCGAAGCGACAAGTTCAAGATGGCTTTCTTTATAACTTCAAAGCCTCCATCTTCCCTCATGCTCTTCGTACTGCATTAAGAAATGCGTTTCGTTGTGATTCAGAAAGTGATACTGTATAAATTTACCATAGAATGCATATAACTCGAACATCATGGAATGTTAGTGATAATAAAGCTAAGAAAAGTCGGTTATAAGACCTGTAATTGGTGTGGCATCCAGCACCATTCCAGTCACCCTAGCAAAAGTAAAATGAATTGAGCAAACCCTCTGATGGGCTAATACTAAGATTCGAACATCACGGAATGTTACATTACCTCAATTGGCTTAGGATCAAGGGAGAGAACAACACCAGCTTGTTCAGTGATTCTCTATAAGAACAGAGGAAACTATTGTTAAGTTATTTGATTAATTGACTGTAATGGTGCCTATGTTCAAACTGTTTGCGACTTTATCGGGAAACGATTTCTGATGTAAAGATGTTGCAGGGGTTGGAATTTTGCAGTGGCCTCCATAAGACTAACGAAATCGTGTGGAGAAGAAATACCTCAAGAATGTATCGAGAAATCCAGATATGATCTCCAGCTTCGATGCCAACACTTGGACCAACTTGATACTCCCACTGCATTGTTATTCACATAATCAAAATGGTGATAACTAATGAACAAAAAAGCATGAATGTTGAAGTACTTCATTTCTGTTAGCAAGATGAGGACTCGAAGGCAGCAGACCTGGCCAGGCATAACCTCCCCGTTGGTGCCACTGATGTTAATACCGGCATATAAGCAAGCTTTGTAATGTGCATCTGAGATGTCACGCCCGAATGACTTGTCAGCTCCAGCTCCACAGTAATAAGGACCCTGAATTTGGCATCAAACAACCATGCTAACGAATAAGTTCATGTAGGAGTATATTATCAACACAAATTTACAGACATCTACAACTTTTCTACTTTCGTTTAAAATTCGAGTCGTATTATTACCTGAGGACCAGGGTAGCCTCCAACAGGCCATCCCAAAGGCCATTTCACGTTTTGTTGAAGTAAAGTGTACTCTTGCTCAATCCCAAACCTAATCAGAAAGGTCTAGCAACTGAGGGCATCTTGTTTTGGATGAATGCCAAGATAGAATCAACGCGAACACAAGAGTACGATATAATTCTCGAATGATCCAAATTTAAATGAAAGAATAAGAAAGTTGAAATAAAAGTAATTCATACCAGGGTATTTCATCTACCACCTTCTTATTACTGAAAATCTCAGCAGCTCTGGCGCGCTTGTTTGTGGGAATGGGCTCACCAGCTGGTGTGTAAGCATCACAGATTACCTTTTTGAAACACAAGAAAAATATTAACCACACTATATAATCTACTTACAAAACTTTCGACAATCATGGCTTCGATGTTACTCACCAAGATATTGTTACCTCCTCGGAAAGGATCCTTAAAGATTGCTTGAGGGCTGGATGAAGTTTTCAGTCAAAATGGTGTTTTGGTGAAAACAAGAAATAAACAAACTTTTAGATTTCTTTTAAAAGGGCTTACTATAAAATAACTTCACTATCGTCCCCAGGTGCTTGTCCGGTACTTGATCCGTCGTAGTTCCACTTGGGAAGCTCAGAGGGATGTTCAACCGGCTTTGACAATGTCTGCAAATTGCAATAAGTCCCAAAGAAACATAAGAGAAAACTAAAGACCAGATTGAAAATTACACAATTTCAGTTCGAGTAATGTTCTTACCCTCGACTTGCTACGCATATCAATTCCGCTGCCTCCTATCCTGTTCCAATGAAGAAACAGAAATGATTGAGGTACAAGGAAAATTTCCATCTTAAATCTATATTTGTACATTCCTTTCATAATGCTTATCTATGTTTGCAAAGTACCTTGTTTGACACGTATTTTATTTGAAACATAGATAAAATGTGTTGGAAAGGAGATGTACCAAACATATTCAGCAATGATCTTGTCGGTGTACGGCGTGACGTCCATGTTTAGTAACTTCTCCATCCTGTTGACAGTGCTGTTCTCAGACAAGGCGAGCACTCTAAATTTGCCATTGCTTTTAGCTGCTCCTTTCCTGTTTTGTTTCAATACCAGAGGACAACACATTTTCGTTGCAACGGGACATCCAAAGGTTGAGGTCTTTGGTAGTCTCATTTGCCATTGAGTTGAGGGTGCTAAAATCTGTGCCATTTCCCCCTTCTCCCAACTGAAAGGCATCAAACAAGTATAACAAACAACTTAAACTTCAACACCTCAAACAAAAAGAAAAAAATGGGTCTGTTTATCATCTTGTTTATGTTTTGAAGAAAGTTGACAAGATCTATCAGGTCTAAAATGGTCAGGGGCATAATTTTACTACTGAAAATATACTAATAGGCTAAGAAAAACTTAGGGTCTTCAAATATAACAGCAATGGCATAGAATCAAAGTTTTAATGCAGATTATGCATGAAGTAAAGGCCTTAATCTTCATCTCATTCTCCTATTCCTAGATCCTTTATACCGAAAAAGAGAAGCAAAATGACCCATGGTAACTGGTAAGTACATAAAAAGACCATTTTATCATACTTTAAGTTTTAGAACCCAAAAGGATGTCTTATTAATACAGCCTTGTTTAGCAAATAAGTAGTAGAAAACAAAGAATTTATATCCATAATCTTCAGCTTAGTGGATCATGACTAGACCTAGTGTTTTTTCCTATCTCCTTGATGAGGGAGCTGCTGGTCCAAAGCTCCAAATTCTAACCACTGATCTTTTATCAGCAGGAAAACTTCATTGGTTCAATGGCTACTTTTTGTCAAATGACTAGTGGGGGACCAGTCAAATAACACCCCTTCTTTCAATGAACAAATGGTTCACAAGGGAAAACACTTTAGATTCAGATCTTGAACTCTTTTTGGGCAACAGAAGCCACCCATGGTCCAAGCTCCAACTACTCCGGGTCAGATCCTATCATCTCTCTCTCTTTCTCCCACTCAGAGGCTTTAAACAAAAGAGAGACAAAGAATCTGAAGGTGATCTGAAAATAATCTCATAATGTATAATTCGTATGTAAGTGAAAAAGGCAGTGATTACGACATGGTGATGTAATCACAAAGCCATTTGGTATCATAAGTGCATAATGTGAAGCACAAGATTATCATACAAATAGTTAAAACTTTAAACACTTTGTTACATGAAGAGAGAACTGACCTGGGAAGTGCCTGAAAAATGGACTGACAAGGAACCAGGAAACTGGGTGTTGCAGGGAATGGCTATAGATGGACGAGAATGGAAGGACGAGAGAGAAAATAAGACAAAGAGAGAGGACTGAAACTCAATTTATAAGTGTAAAACAGAAGTCTAAACAGGTGGTTGATAGAGAACAGGAGTTGTCCATTGTCTTTTGATGAACAGATAGGGATATGTTATGAGTGGAGCAAATTAGTTTTGAGGCTCTTTGGTGCCACCAAGGGAAAGCTTTGGCTATGCTTCAAAACTAGTAGATAAAAATATGCAGAGCTTATCTCATTCATGTATATGAAATTCATTAGAATTTGACTCTTGAGAAAAATACTAATATTTTGTAAATATAAAATTATGGGTATCAAACTATATAATTAAGGTGTTGACAGCTACTTATTATATTTTTAGTATGAAATTGCAGAACAAATTTTGAATACCATTTGAAACAAATGATAATCACTGTTAATCTGTTATTATTAAATAGATTAATGAATATGATTAGCCGGTAGTGTCCTGCAAGACAATAAAAGGAGCTAGCTGGTGGGTTATAGTTACAATAAGAATATAGGGGTGACTGGTGAGCAGTGAGCACCTTTATCCAGGCCAACATTCTATTAAATCAAGTCGAATAAATATACGATATAAATATATATAATAAAATAATGATTCGAATCGAATCAAGTCAAGTAAAAGATTCAGACAAGATTATCAATGTTTTTCGCATGTTAAATGAGAGAAATGCATCCAGTAGTCCTTATGCACTTGTTTGCAGCATTTAAGAATTTACTCAGTGAGGAGGATTGGATTGTTCACATTAACCATGTCTTCTGAGAAAGCAAGCACAACGGTTGACCTGACAACAAGAGTATCTGTTTTTTAATAGGTCCTTTAGGAGAGATTATATCGTACGATCGGCCTACGTCAGTCGTGACCCTTAACCAATAAAAACTATTTATTTTGTCATTAATCAATCATATAATTAATATAATTTTTAAAAATTATATTTTTAAAATGACATGAAAATTATGAGCGTAGATTTATTGGTTGGAAAAAAATGAGTTGGAGGTTAGTGGTGAAGTGGGTGGTTATTATTGGATAGGACCATGACTGACGTGGTAAGCCGAGCCCATGATATAATTTCTCGTCCTTTAGACATTAAAAATTCAACATTGAATTGAAATATAAATCTTTAAATCTGCTAAAAATATATTACAAAAAAATTATGAAACGAAACATTTAATTCGACTTGAATTGATTTAGATAAATTTAGATAAAAAATCGATAATCTTTCGAATATAATGCAACTCATAAACATTTATTCTAAAGGTAGGTCATGTATAAGAGTAAAAATCTTCGGTCTCAATCATGTCTCATTTTATGTCCCATTTTAAAAATAAATAAAATTAAAATTTTAAATTATAACTTTATTTTTATATTCTAAACCCTAAACTCTATAGTCTAAAAATATATCATATCCATAATTCTCTAAAACCTAACTACAATCTCTAACCTTGAACCCTAAACTCGTTAATTTAAAGTAAACAAACATAAACTAACCTTAAATAACATATATAATATACTAAATATTTAATATTTTGGATTAATTCGATTAATTTAATTAATTAATTGATTTTAAATCTAATTAATCAATAACTAAAATTAAAAAAAACTCTCATTTATTAAACGAAAACTAAAATTTAATTGATTAACCAATTTGTTTAAGTTCGATTTATTAACTCGGTTTAACAGAACAATGAACGCCCCTAGCCTATAAAATAAGTAACAACTAGAGTAACTCAAATTTTTTTGACTTGACTTACTTGATCTAATGTTTGCTTTTAGATATATGTGAATAAATTTAAACGAACATAAATGAACATAAATGAACGAACATAAACAAATAGATTACCGAACATAAATGAACGAACACGAATTGTTCGTGTTCATTCGTTTAATTAAACGAATGAAAAATCTTATTCATGTTCGTTTATTTAATAAATAAATGAACATAAATAAACTTTTTACCGAATGATTCACAAACAATTTATCGAATATTTGATTCGTTTATAACTCTAATTATTAAATAATTATTTAAAAATAAACGAATTTTAAAGTACCAATGACATAAATGAAATTTATGATATAATTTCTAGTGAAGTTGAGACGTTTGCACCTAAACAAACCAATCCAAAAACAGATTAAAAAAAAACAGAAAAAAAAACTTTATTTTTTTTTCCATTGAGAAATTCACAAAGAAACTTCAAGCAAAGTTCCTTGCTTTGCTTGGATTATTTATTTAAAAGTACTTCCACTCCAAAATATTCACTTTATTTTTCTTCAAGTTTTCAACTTTGCCATAAAATCAAAAACAGCCTTCTCGAACTTTCTCATCTTCCCCAATTCATTTCCAAATTCGCAAATTGGATCAATCTTGGTCTCCTAAATCGTCTCCCCATTTCCTTGTTTTCATCATTCTTGTCTAAATTTCATCCATCGACATGTTTGGTTATTGATTTTATCTTCCAATTTCGAAATTCTATCAAATTAGGGTTCTTAAATTCTGAATCCGAATTCACTATCATTCGATCGAATTCACTATCAAATTAGGGTTCCTACCCAACTCAATTCATATCAAAAGAAGAAATACCCGGTTCTTGGATTTCTGAAAGAACGAAGATTCACATTTCAAAATCTCGCTTACCCTTTTCTGAAAACCCTTTCTGATTTTATTTTTATCCCCAATTCAACCCAGAAGAATTGTGAAAATTCGCCGATTACCCGTGTAAATTTATCGTTGTACGCGTAATGGGCTCAATTGGTTTTCACAATGAACTCCCTAAACCTTCAACATCTTCTTCTCCTGCTTCTTCTTCAACCTCCTCGACGTCTCGAACTGAGACGGTGAACGGGTCCCATGAATTCAAGATCAGGGGATACTCCCTTGCCAAAGGCATGGGGGTGGGAAAATATATAGCTTCAGATACTTTTATGGTGGGGGGCTATGAATGGGCGATTTATTTTTACCCGGATGGAAAGAGCGCTGAAGATAATGCTTCCTACGTTTCGCTTTTTATTGCTTTGGCGAGTGAAGGGACGGATGTAAGAGCGCTTTTTGAGCTGACGCTTTTGGACCAGAGTGGGAAAGATCGTCACAAGGTGCATAGCCATTTTGGGAGGATGCTTGAGAGCGGGCCTTATTCCCTCAAGTATCGTGGGAGCATGTGGTGAGTTCTGTGATTTTCTTTTGCGTTGTAAAAAAACTAATATTATAGCTTTTTCTTGGACTAGCTTCTGCATTGATAGTTAATTTTGAACTAGATAATCATTGCTAAAGTTTCATTTGAGATTAAGTTGCTTGCAGTTGCACATGTAAGGCAAATTATGGAAATTTAATGCTATTTGTTTGTTTCACCTATAGTCTCGAGAAATCTGATATTGTTGTTCTCTCATTCTTTATCACTGCATTCACCTCTTAATGATTTCTGAGTTTTTTTTTAATCTGTAATATTGTGGAACTCTTTGCTGAACCAATCCAAGATTTATGAACAAACTATTATTTTCTACCTTGCTATAACGATCTACTGCAGTAGCTCGGTAATTTAGATTAATGCCTTTTTGACATTTTGTTTGAAACATTATTAAATGGCTACCATTTTCTGTCTTGCAGGGGTTATAAACGCTTTTTCAAAAGAACTCTTCTAGATACATCAGACTACCTTAAAGATGATTGCCTCTCAATTAGCTGTTGTGTTGGTGTAGTTAAGTCACATACAGAGGGACCTAAAATTTATTCTATTTTGGTGCCACCTTCTGATCTTCGTCAGCATTTTGGGAGGCTATTAGAAAGTGGAAAAGGAGCTGATGTGCATTTTGAAGTTGACGGGGAAATATTTGCGGCCCACAAGGTTGTCCTTGCAGCTCGCTCACCTGTATTCAGGGCACAACTTTTCGGTCCATTGAAGGATCAGAACACACAGTGCATTAGAGTAGAAGACGTGGAAGCTCCTGTTTTTAAGGTTCTCCTTCCCTCTTGATCTAATTGTGTTTCATAATTCCCTTTCATCCCCTTTCTTTGGAGAAATTATTCTATGGACCAGTTCCACCACGTCATCTATGGTCCCTATTCACTGAAATATAATCAACTAATTTTTATATTTTCCGTGTCATTTTTTCAAAGAGTGAATCTTCACGTTTTTATTACCATGTAAATAGGTAGTGGGTTTGGGTGGTTAGATAGAGATTTATTAGGAAAGAAAAAAATGACATGGAAAATAAAAATTAGTTGGCTGCTTTTTAGTGGATAGGGACCATGGATGACGTGGTGCAACCGGTCCATAGAATAATTTCTCCTTTCTCTGTCTATTGGGCAGGCTCATAATATTGATGAAAACTAGATTAGATTTTAAGATGCATAGAATATTATCTACGTCGAAGCTCCAATTAGTTCTGTTCTTTGTTTATGTACATTTGTCATCCTTCTATTTTCAGTGTTTGGAATAAAGAATGTTTTTTAGAGAAAGGATTTTAGAATGTTTTTTGGTATCTCTTTGGAGTTCATATAAGCACCTAAGAAGATGAAGCTTATGGTTAATGTAAGAACCTAAGAAGCAACAAAACATGCTAACTTTTGCAGTTTTTTTCCTTTTACTTAGCACTTTTTGCTGTATTTCGTTACGTGTTCTCTAGTTATTAGAAAAATTAGATATAGATAGTATGGTGAAGGCTGAATGAATGCTACTTGATTCAGTTTCCACTACTAGTGAGTTCTTAAATTCCCATAGACTTGTATGTAGAGTTTGAGTTTCAGAATTGACATTCTCTAGTGCAAACTGGATAGTAATAGGTACCAAGAACGAGATTTTTTTTTCACTAGGGTAAATGATTCAATGTGAATTTCGATAGAGCAATGGTTTTATTGCATTTCAATTTTGGTTCAGGGATAGTGATTTCGTGTGAAATTTAGCTTTCTGTCAGCATATCATAAACCCCCAAGTTTATTGAATGTTTAACTTATTTTAGAATTAGAAGCACAAAATGTTGTGATTAGGAGCAGAACATGATGATTGTTCCTACTTTCTTCAAGATGTTGTGCATCTCTTAGGAATCTTTAATGTGTGTTTGTCATGAGCATGTTTTTTGGATGGTATAGCAAGGTTCACTGGAAGAGGTAGGTCTGTTGGTTCTTTTTGTTAGTTGAGTAATTGTGGTGCCATACAGGATGGCTTATACAGGAGTGTACATCGGGATTCATCTCCTATGGCGCTGCTCCTGTACATTACTCTTCCTAACCTCGGTTAAGGTTTACTGTCTTCTTTTGCTTCCTTTCTAATTGTCTTTTCTTTTTGCACTACCTATTGAGCTAGTGGAATAATATCAAGTGTAATGTTAGCTGACATGGATTTCATAATCATAAGATGTTTTGACGAAATTTCTGAGCTGTCTGCAGCAGTGCTTCTGCTAGATGCATTGAGGATCCAGCTTTTGGATGAGTAAATCCAGCTGTTTACTTGTGACATCAGGCATTAAATGTCCTAAGTGTTAGAAAATAAAATAGATGCATGGTAGTGAATAAGTTACAATGGAACATATCTAAGTAACTATGAAACTTGATACAGATGACATCATGGCTTCATTTTATTTTGGTGAACATGGAGTTGGAATGTGGAAGTTGATAGCAGGTCCATGCTATGAGATTCTTAGTCCTGCTTTGCCCTTGCCTTGCCATGGACCAACATAACCCACTTTTTTCTTTTTCTTTTCCTGATTAAACGAATTAACTAGCATTCTCTATTGTTTTAAATGTTCCTAGGCATAACTAAAACTTGTGAAATCTTGTAAGGATTCCCAAGGTGACTCTGTAAGTGATCTTGTATGTATAACTTATTATCATGGTTGTTTGTTTTCAGGCATTGCTCCATTTCATTTACTGGGACACCTTACCGGATATGGAAGAGATAGCGGGTTCAACTTCAAAATGGGCTTCAACGCTTGTGGCTCAGCATCTGCTTGCTGCTGCCGACCGTTATGCACTTGAGAGAATGAGATTGCTCTGTGAGGCTAAGCTTAGTGAAGATGTTGCAATAAATACAGTTGCAACTACATTGGCCTTGGCAGAACAGCACAACTGTCTGCATCTGAAATCCAAATGCTTAAAATTCGTTGCATTGCCGGAAAATTTAAAAGGTAGGGACTGTGAACCAATTATATTTTAGATTCACTGATAATATGGTTAGGGAATGTCTAAATTTATTGTCTTTCTACTTTTCCAATCTCCTCTTTTCATTCAAGCATATGCAAGAGAATTGATTGTCACTCCTAGAATTTATCTCTAAAAGAGAAACACCTTTGAATTTGTTTTTTTATGTTTCCATAGAGATTAAGAGAAATGACAAATTTGTTGCATTGGTTTCAGCTGTGATGCAAACAGATGGATTCACCTATCTGAAGGAAAGCTGCCCGGGTGTTCTGACTGAACTGCTGCAATATGTTGCAAGAATCGGGGAGCATTCTGTTATAGCATGTGGATATCGAAGAAAAGAAGCACAGTTAGATGGTTCCGATGTTAATGGCCGGCGGGTCAAACCAAGACTGCAGTGATTTAGTGAAAATAACATGCTGCTCATCCTTTGATTGGCAGGAAAACTTATAAAATAGAGTAAGATAGCAGTAGACATTTTTTGTTTGTACTAAACATTGGTGAATATTTGCAAATTTTATAAGTTGAAGGCCGATTTGTTTCTCATGCAAAGATTTGCGTATTGAGTTTGTTAATGATCTGAATGCCACAATTCAGATGTGAAGATTAGCTCAGAACCTAAAGATTAAACAAGCCACATGACTGGCATACGACATTTTAGACTTATGAACAGAACAAATTTTTAACATATTTCCCTTGTGAATATGCTCAACTTTATAAACTGCTTACTGCAATTGCACGTCCATCTGGGAATAACAAGAAACCAAAGTGACAAAGAAGCAAAACATGTTCCATTTTTAAGACCAAATATCAGATATCATTACAACAGAAAGCATCATATAGGGTAACTGCAAGCCAAGTTGGAGGGAAAAAGGGTATTAATAAAGAATAACATAAGTAGGGAGCTAACTTCATAACTTAAAGAGTTCACTTTGCCTTCTCAAATCTGCGAGTTGAGGTATCTGTCATTGATCCGGACGATCAAGCCATAGGTGAAGGTCTTTCAAATTAGTGCTATAAATTACAGTTATAGCTTAATGTGTGTAGTTTGTCTTTCGTAACCTGCTCTATCAGAGCATGTAGGACATCACCTTACAGGATGACTCTTAGTAGTGGAGTTTTAGTTCTTTACGGATTAAATCATCACAGGCTTTTTTGTTGGTCATTGGTAGTTGATATTAGGTCAATACCACTGATTCCTGGAGCCCCCTGGGGCGGCAGCAACTTTCCTAGGCATGTACTGGGGTTTTGGCTGCAATTCAGTTGAACCTTCAACTACTTCATCTTCTCCCCTATCGTTTTTACAGACTGGATTTCTCCGTGGATATGAGTATTGAGTTGGAACTATAGGATTTCGAGCCATTCTTCTCTCTTCAAGAACCTCACCTGCGGCTACTGCCCCACAATTGTAACGCATTACTGATCCAACTACTTTCCCAGGTCTGGCAGCACCTGCTGTATTCATCATAGTAAGTTACAAGGAGCAAATGCAGCGTTTGGGAGATGGAACAGTAAAGAGATGAGCAGATTATATAAACTTTAATCCATGGCAGCTGCTTCCAGCAAATTGTAAGATATTTGCTTTCTATCTGTTATTTTAATCCATGTACCGGAATTCCATAACAAACAAAAGAATGCCTTGAATGTGTAACATGTTAAGTTGTAAAAATATTTCTGTCGCAACCTCAAGTGATTATCAATTCAAGGGAGGAGAGGGGATCGTTTCACAAGATACATAACCTTTTGTTCTATGGAAAATAGTAAAAATTATGCATTTATAGAACATCAATGAATCAGCACATGGCAGACAAAAAGAAAATCCATCACATACATCAAATTAAAAAAAATATCGTCTCGAACAAAACTATTTGTACACATTTAAAAATAATACGTTGTTCATATTAATTTGCTAAGTTACTGTGGGAAGTTAGTGTAGGGGATATTTCTGCCAGGGGTTTGGATGAAATAAAGATAAGATGGCCTCTAAAATCAGAAGCAAGACGGTTATTATAACCATTTCTGAGCTCGGTGAGATACAAACATGGCAATAAATATTGAGGAAGAGATATGAACCAATATAAAAAATGTGACAATAAATTTGCGGAACGATAAGAACAAATCTATATCCATCGAGAAAAACATTCAAACCTTGGATGCTTTGAGGAACTTGAAGGGGAAGCCTTGACATAGGGATTGCAAAGCTTCTTTCTGCTTGGGGTTTCTCAGTCTCCTTGATGGAACATTTAGATAAGTTATCTGTCACGTCTATCGAGTTTTGTACTGAATTATTTGAATATAATACACATGGCCTGAACACATTTTCAAAAGGTACTTGTAGTTGTCAATAAAACATAAATATGGATAATGTAAGAAAATCTACGTTTCTATGACGATTACAAGGTTCATGGGAAATGGGAATTGTAGTTTTGGATAGATAGGTTTTGATGGGTGCTCATTTACTTCTACGAAGTATGAAGGCTTGTGTACTTCCCCGTGAACAAAATTATCTCGCCATTCAAAAAATAATTGGTGAAATTATGTAATTTTTAGCACCAGTTTTGTCTAAGTGTGTGCCTACACTCACCTGCACCTTAGCACTATAAAAAACAGAACCTCAGACTTTTTCAGGGGTAGCCATTTGAGGCACAGTTTTTCGTGAGGCAATAGGGATTAACAAAAAGCCTACATGACTGACATTCTGTTAATTTCCCTTTTATTTCACTTTTTCCATTTGATATATACTTTTACGAGTAAGAAAGGGATGATATTAAACCTTGTACATCTCAATATATGAGCACTCAACAACAAACATTGAGTGAGGAAATCATGCATGTTGACCAATAAAAATTTGCATGTTTATTGATAAACGAGAGCACACCGAAGAGTTTTACTTTAAATCTTAAGCTTTATATACACGTTTACAAAAACTCAAACATATATATATTGTGTTTATTTCACTCGGGCTCTCACTTATTTAGTGCCTTGTGCAATATAAGGGTTCTATTGCCTAGACTGCCCTTGACAACACTGTCTAGTGCCTAAGACGCAACCCGGCATATCAACAACAGCACGGAAATTAATTGATAATGGTACCTTGGTAAAGATGCATGTTGTCTCTCAAGAGGAGCTGCTGTGGTACCATTTCCATAGTGTTCCTCAAGGAAAGCAAACTGCTTCTTGAAATGGTCAACCGCGCTGCATTCAGAAACACATATACAAGTGACAGTCCATTAATTTAGGAGATTTAATATTGTAAAACAATAATCTTCAGGAAAAGATGCATTAAATCAACACAGCAGTAGAACAAAATCTCTGATCTTAGTTAAAATCCAATTTCTACTTCCAAGCATAGCCTAAGTTCATGAAAATATCCGTAAAAGTGGGTATTTCAAAGGGAGGAACCAATTGATTCCAGGTTAAGGATGGCATACTTGCAGCTTCCTCCAAATGAGTGGAATCAGCTATCATCAATGGAGGTTTTGTATTAATTTCCTGTATATAAAGTCTATATTCTATTTGAAAGGAAAAATTCATCAAACTATCATAGTCGAGCACCAAATGTCAAAGGCGGAAATCTATTGATTCCAAACTTGAATGGCACAAACAAATAGCTTCTTCCCAACGAGACAAATCAGGATTCTTCCATTATTCATGCAAATAATGGCTAAAATTCTCTTCTAAAGAGAAACAATACCAAGCAACAGGAATCACTTAACACTGAAGAACATGGGAAAGACTGCTTTTATAGAAGAACAGATAGATCAAAGCTGGTCGGGAAAATATTATAGGACCGTAAAATGAATAATGGTTTCATAAGATGACATATATAGTTAAAGATGAGAGAAAAATAGTTAATTTAGAATGATACCTAGGATACATGAAGCCAGTTGGCTCTGATCCTTCCAAATACTCTTTCAACATTTTAGGATGGTACTCGAGAATTTCACGGTATATGAGCTCCCTAACATCTTCCTTTGTAATCCTACGCCTCTCGAACTCAAATTCCATTTTGGTAACTGGTTGAGCAGAAGGCTCCCTTTCAACTTTGGCCAATCCCTTGAAATATGGATCAGCTAGGGCCTGCCAGCAAGGAACAAAATATCCATGTTAGGACACCATAAATTGAAAAAAAAATGAAGGTAGATGAAAAGTGATAAACACATACCTCTTCAGCAGTAGGTCGATCCTTGGGTTCAAAGGCGAGCATCCTTTCTAACAAACGAACCGCAAGAGGATCTGCATTAGGGAACTTCTGGGAGAGTGGAATGGACTTTTTCTTCCGCATGCTGCTCAAGTACCTCCGAGCTTTCTCATTACGGACCTGCTCAGACGATATCCATATCTTAGAAAATAACTGATGCTGAATAGCTCTGGCTTAAAATGGAACAGTGAAAACAAATGCAAATGGATGCCAACATACCCTAGCAATGGCTTCAGCAGACGGTGTTCCCAAAAGATCAGTCATCAGATCCAATTGATGGACAACATTTTTTCCAGGAAACAAAGGTTTCCCTGTTAAAAGTTCAGCAAAGATGCACCCAATGCTCCATATATCTATTGCTGGGGTATACTGAAAACAGATGAAAAAGGACCAAATGTTAATGATAAGCATAAAAGTTTTATGAACACATTTAGAGAGGTTGACTAAAGTCGTTGAACAAAGTTTAAATAGCATTAAAGCAACAGCTTGTAAAGTGAGTACTGTTAAATTATTTAGAATTAGAAAATGAAACCAAAACCCTCATATCAATCAACAAGAATAAGGATAAAAGAGAGGGAAAAGATATTAAGCTATTTTCAATCAAATAAAATGCACCAATAAGTGTTGCACCTTGGAGAAAAAGGATCCACACAATTCCGGAGCCCTGTACCATCTTGTTGCAACATAGTCCTAAACAGAAAGAAGAGAAATATTTAATTCGGAAACATGAAACAAGCTTCAGAAGATATGTAAATTATTTCCTAAATGCAGTATCATGTAAAGAACCAAGTTACCAACCGTCCAGAATATTGCAGTGGGGGTATCATTAAAAGCTACTCTTGCAAGTCCAAAATCACAGATCTTCAGTTTGCAATCAGCATTGGCCAAGATATTTTTAGGCTTTATATCCCGGTGAAAAACATTTGCTACAGAAACAAAAACATTTAAAACAAGGATATCAGAAGCAACCAACAAGAACTTGAAATTGCATAAAGCTATACATTTTCAAATTGTTATTCAAATTCAAACAAGATCAAATCAACATTCTAGGGGAAAAACCTGTGTGAATGTATTTCAGGCCCCGAAGAAGCTGATAAAGAAAAAACTGGTAATGTTCTGGGGTCAAATCATCATTTGCTTTGATAACCTGGTGTAAATCAGATTCCATAAGTTCAAATACCACATATATATCTTTAAATTCCCTTCTCGAAGGAGGCAACAAGATGTGCTTGATTTCAACAATGTCCGGATGACGTAGGAGCCTGAGAAGTTTAATTTCTCTGAGGATCCGAGTAGCATCAGATACATGTTCAAATATATCATTAATCTTCTTAATTGCAACCTTTTCTCCTGTATGCGTGTCATACGCAGAACAAACAACACCATAGCTTCCTTTTCCAATTACTTCCTCTATTCTATATCTGCTCCCTTCACCATATGCGGTGAAAAAATCTACATCCGCTGCTGACTGCATAGCGAAGGTGAAGCATATAGTACGATCAAAGACAAATTGAAGTTTTACATCTTACAAATAAAACGTTCTACATAAAAAGATGAAGCATCACAACAAGGACATAATGAATTATTTCAGGGGGGGGGGGGATTTATTCGCCTGCAAGAAATGTTGTTTCTACAACAAGGACACTTGAAGAATTTACAGAAATCAGAAGCAAACAAACAAAAAAATAAACTATTATAACTTCTGTTAGTCAACATCCAGAGACCAGAACATGAGAAACAGTAACAGAAATCCTAAGCAACCTATAATATCCAAAATGAAACATAGTGGCTTAGAAGATGAGACATGAAACGTGGCAACTGGCAAGATGTTCCTTCCTATCAAATGCAGAGCTTTATTGACAATCAAGTCAACCATCTAATAACTTTAAATACATAAATTACAGTGATCATATGAGCAGATTCAATGACTAATAACCCAAGCAAGGCCAACATAGTTTATTCCAATTACCACATACTACTAGAAAAATTTATACCACTTCATTAGATCTTCCATACAAAGTGAATATACAAACTATACAAAAATGGTTACCTTTCTTCTCTGATCCGGCTGCATCTTAGCATCAAAACTTTGTGAAGGAAACAATTGGCATCTAACAGGAAGCCCCAAAGTAAGAGGAGAAACTAATTTCACTTAGCACTTAAAACCCAAATCAAAAGATCACAGAATATTAAGGGTCCAATGATACCAAGACCAAAATCCTAGAAAAGGAAAAATACCAGATGTCAAAACAGTTCCCAAAAGCAAAATATTAATCCAAACATCAAAGATCACAATAAAAGAACAACCTTGCCCAACAATCTCCAAAGAAATGGTTTTGAGAGCAAAAGTTCAAGTTGAAGCAACACTCAATAATCAGCTAGTTCGAGATTCTGAGGCAAAGTTTACAGCTTTTACTAATAACATAGAAGAAGTAAAATTAAAAACAAAGATTGCTTTTTTCAGAGGCCAAGAAACACTACAAAGCCAAAAGATGTTGGCTTTTGGCTGATGAGATTAACAACAAATTGAGCTGGAAAATGAGTCACTAGGTGACGAATCTACACGAGGCGATTACCACAATAAAAACAAGAAAAAACAGTTAAATTATCAAGCTTTGTTTAATAAAAACAGATAAAGACTGAGTTTTTTTTGGAGGGGGATTTAAGGAAAATGGTTCTGGACCTCAAAATGAAAGAGAGAACTAAAAGGGACAGATCAAAGAGGAAGGAAAATCTAAGAGTCCTGTGATTAAGTTGAAGGCTCTTTTGTCTATATGAAAGTGAAGGGCCCCACTGGAATTATATAATTTGGAAATAAAATAGTTAAATCAAATTAAGGTGGGATTTCAAGATAAAAATCCTTTGTTTATCGGTATAAATAGGGGTGTAAATGAGTCGAGTCGAGCTCGACTCGACTCGAAATGTTCGAAAGCTAAGTTTGATTCGACTCGAAAATTCGCGAGCTTAAAATTATTGAGCTCGAACTCGAAATCAAATTCGAAACTCAAACTCGAACTCGAGAAGCTCAAACTCGGAAAGCTCGAAAAGCTCAAATATACAAAGTTGAACCCAAATATCATTAAAATTGATTTGAATTTTAAATTATTAAACTCAACTAGAGTTCAAACTTAATTGAAGCTTAAACTCTAATATCAATAAAAGCTAATATAAAAATATATTTAAACCTGTTTTCAACCAAAAGAAGAAAAAAAAATGTTTTGTAAGGTAAAACGCTATTCTATTTATAAACTTATTCTCTCCTCCTTCATTCATAGTTGTGTAATATAGGATTGCTATCTCTAGATCAACTATGGTTGTCTTTGTATCATGCAAAAAGAGGAAGTTGTATCAAGAGTGCTCTAAACTTCTCCTTGTGTTCAACTTGATCACTGTGTAAAATTTAAAGTATAAAACTCTTATTTAATACTAATTATTATTATTATTATTATTATTTATTATTAATAATAATAATAATTTCGAGTAGCTCGCGAGCTTTTCGAGTCGAGTATCAAGTAACTCGGCCCGGCTCGTTAAAAATTCGAGTCGAGTTTGAATTTGAGTCGAGTCCACTCGAGTCAAGCTTTGACCGAGCTTTGATCGAGTCGAGCTCAAGTAGCTCACGATCTGTCTCGTCTCATTTACAGCCCTAGGTATAAATAATATATGTTAGTAGAATATTTTTTTAATCATTATATTAAAAATATTAGGAGTGTTCAAAATCGGCCCAATGGATACTCATCGACTCAATAAACTTATAATGCAAGTTAAAAATATAAAAAAGATATTGAAATATAGTATTAATATTAAATTTGGGTTGATGGATACCCATTGAGCCAGTTTTGAATACCCCTAAAAATATTGATGTTTAAATTCGTGATTTTTAAACATAATAGTTTCTTAATTAGATAAGATGGCTTGTACAAGGTTTAAATGTAGGATTTAGGTTTAATCTGCAAAAGGTAAAAAGATTTTTACGAGTAACAAAAGAAATGGATAATATGAATAAAAACTTTTAATCACAATCATCTGTTTATGTTCCTCTAACGAATATAAAAATAATAATTTTTACGATATATAAACAGATCTTATCTATTTTTAATATATTTATTTATTTTTTAATAGTCACCTTTTTTAAAGATAATAATCATTTATATTCAATTAATTGATTGATTAATTTTATCATCGTTGATCTCAAAATTGTCGATTGTTTGATCTTAAATTGTTTTGATGAGCTCATTTTAACACACCAAGTCTAAATCTGGTGATTATTTCACCAAAAAAATGTCTTAAAACTCGTAAATTTTGTTTAAAACTTTTAAATTTTTTTACTTTCGATCTTTTTTATGAACTTTAAAGCACGGTTCAAAAGAATGAAGGTCAAATTCAAACTCAAAAGGTCAAGATGAAACAACCAATAAAATCTAAGATAGAATTACCACTTTATACAACTGTTGACGGAAATGTCTGATGATAATGAATAGCGGCTAACGAATAGTTGAATTTAATTTTATATTTTAAATTATTTTCATTTTAAATTACAATAATAAAATGTTAAAAATAATAAAATAATCAAGAGTGACCAAAATAAAAACATTATGAAAGTTTAGTTAATAAATTAAAAAGTTTATAAATTGAGTGATTAAAATAAGAATGAGAAATTAATTTGACCGATAATATGTGTATTTTACTTTAGATATTATTCGGTATATATTACATATTTAGCAAAAAATTTTAAAAGTTACCCCTCAACATTTGAATTTTTAGTCACTTTAACCTTATTTTTTTATTTTAAATATACTCTTCATATTTTATTTTTAAAAATTCACCATCGATGAAAAGAAATCATCGATCAATTAACGGTCATCACCCTTCGCTGATCTAATTTGTCTGTATAGCATGACTTAATGACAATCAATTGATTTATTGGGTTCACGCAATAAAATTAAAAGTTTGAATTATAATATTATAAATAAAATAAATTATATTAAAATGATTGTCCTTTAATAAACATTTGTAAAACGTAAGAAATTATATAATGAGTCTATTTTATCACGACAATCGTGATCAGTGTAATCAGATTCGTTCATCATTAAGTAATTATCTGACAACCATCCACTCATTTAATTACATGTAAGAAAAAAGTAATCATTCACTTAAATATGAGATGGATGAATCTAGTTAGTTAAGACCACGGATGACGTGATGAAAATAGTTTATAATACAATTTCACTTAAAATTTTATGTATTTATCGGTTAATGAATTAGATACGGTGATTATAAAAATTTCTTACTTGTATTACATTGATTATTGATAAAATATGTGCAAACCTAAACATTTTTTTTTCTCTTTGTTATTTTAGCTAAAAGGAAAGAAGTTACAAAGGATATTTGTAAGTTCGTTGTTTGCAGTTCATCCCCGCGTTATTTTAAGCAAATATCCAAATCCAGCCGTTTGTTGGCACTCAATACGGTCTCTCCAAATTCAATCTCCATTAATCCTCTGTTGGGTTCTTCCCATTTCATCCAAATAACACTTCAATTCCCCCAATTTTCGTCTCAATGATCAAAATTCATGTCTAAATCCACAACATTTCAACAAAGAGGTAACATTTTCAACCCCCTCTTTTTCTTTCTTTTTTCTACTTTGCATTTTACAATGTTAATCTATGGAAGATATTTGAAATTATGGATTGTTTGAAAGATACCCTTTTTTAATGCTATGTTTTCTGTCGTTTTGGATGAATTTAACCCCTTTTTCAACATTCAGGCACTGATTCTGTTGTATTTTTGCTTTGTGATATGTTTCTCAGCTTCATTTGGATTTGAAACAAGGAGGATCATGTTCAACGTGGAGTAAATTTGTAAGGAGATTTTGTCTTGAAGATGACTTGTTTGCTTATTTGTCTTGGGGTTTTGAATGAACATTTTTCCAGGTTTAGACTTGGTACAATAGGGTGATTATGGAGATTACTCCATGGAGAATATTTGTGTAGCTTCTATTTTTGTTTTCTCATTCATGGTGCAAATCGAGTTGGTTTTCGGAAATGAACATTCGATGTTGTTGAGTCTCGTAGTGATCAAGTGCTATCTAGCATTCGATACTTTGAGTTCTTCGTTTGATGGAGTTGGTTTATGAAAATAAGCATACAATGCTCTGGAATTTAAGTGTGTTTTGAGACAAAACTACCATTGGATATTGGGAAGCTAAAGTACATTATATAGATTCGTTCTGCACGGTAGCCATAACAAGAAGCAGGTTTGATCGAAACCATGGCAAGTGGTGTAAGCCTCAAATCATGCCATGGTAAAGAAATGGTTGATTCAAGTGACAGAGGTTCTACCGATGGGGATACCGATAATATTTGTGTGCAGACAGGTGAGGAGTTTTCCACGGAGTTTTTAAAGCATACTGGTGCTTTAAGAAGAATTGCAATGACAATGGATGCAGACCATAGTCAATCAAGGCTAGCAGGTTTTAATAACAATCAGAACTGTCATCAGGTTTACAAGGATCTTAAAGTCATTCCAGAGTTTAGAACAAAGGAATTTGAATACGGTTTAAATGTTCCAAATTATGTTTTGGGAACAGGAGGTTCATGGCCAACTGAAGTAGATAGTTATCATGATTGTTTTAGCATATATAAGTGGCCGATTGGTGGTTCTGATGGACACAAATTTGTTCAGCATTCAGATGTAAGTTACATCGATCCATTGACACCAAGGCAAACTGTCTCTCCTGTGTGTGTTGTGGAGTCCCCTCGAGCAAGCCACTCGAATAGCGGTGGAGTTACAGAAGGTACATTTGCGAGTAAAATGAAATTTCTTTGCAGCTTTGGAGGAAGAATATTACCAAGGCCAAATGACGGGAAACTTAGATATGTAGGTGGAGAGACACGGATCATATCAATTAAGAAAAGTCTAACCTATGAAGAACTTGCAAGGAAGACGGCTGCCATTTGCAGCCTACCTCATACAATTAAGTACCAGCTCCCAGGTGAGGATCTGGATGCTCTAATATCTGTTTGTTCGGATGAGGATCTTCAACATATGATTGAGGAATATCATGAACTGGAACGGAATGGTGGTTACCAAAGACTGCGGCTATTTCTCGTGCCGTTAAATGAACATGAGAGTCATGGTTCTTTGGAAGGAAGGAATACTCCACGGCAGCATGACATTGATTATCAGTATGTTTTTGCTGTTAATGGAATGCTGGATGCAAGTGGCCAGAATTTAGCAAGCCCAACAAACCAGTTCGGAAATGCTTCAGATTATAGTCATAGTTTTCGTACAGACTGTTCGATGTCTGTTCATGCTTTTGACAATAAGGACTATACTCCAAGTTCACCTAAGACTGCAAGAAAGTTCTCACATCCAGCTGCTAATTTTTTAACTAATCTTCAGATACCAAGCAGATCATTTAATCATTCGCCCCCTCTATCTCCAGGTCAATGTAAGCAAGGAAATCCTAGTAAATCGAATTTGCAGTATATGGTAGATTCATCGTGTTTTGATCATAGCAACGAAGGCATCAATCAGTATGCCATGGAGATTCATCCGGGTGGTAATTCATACTATATGGATGCCACTAGCTATCATAATAATCATCCTCATGTACCTTTTCCATTTATGAACCACCAGAACCATAATCAACATCTACTAGAAAGTATTCTGAGTAACAAATCCCGCGAAAAGCATTTTCATAATCGAAACCCGAGTGGAGATATTAATCACTTTCGACTGCATCATCAAAATACCACAATTCCTGACCAAACCTCCTTTATGGAAAGGGCACTTTCTGACTCGCAGTTACAGGGACATGATGAGAGGTACGATTCCTTGTTGAAAGGAGTCGTGCCACAGGCTCAATGTAATACTTCAAGAGAAAAATCTCCATCACTAGCAGTGTATAATGAGTCTTCCAATCTAGAGACAAAAAATCGGAGAAACTTCGAAATTGCATCAGGCAATAGCTCCATAACAGATAAGAACTTGACTAGTGTTTCACCTCTTGTGGAAGACATAGCTAGCTCTGCAGATTCCTTGTTCTCTTTACCGGTCATGGCTGCCTCCAATTCTGCAGATACAAGGGATCACCTCCCTGGTTATCAAGTAAACACAGGCAAACCTGAATTACATATCAGAAACCAAAGTACCACCAGGGATGGGCAATGTGCAATAACTAAAACGGGGAGCGGTCAATCTGTTGCACATGGATCTCCTAAACTACAAACGGTTACATCTCATAGATTGGCTGACCAAGATCCAACTAAATCAGTCTCTGTAAGTATAACTCCACTCACCAGAAAGTTCTTTCACTATGTGTTGAATTTTCATAAGAATGATCCTCTTGTTTCTGAAACTTTCTCAGAATTTGACCACAGACAATGCTTCAAGTAGGCAGACATTTCTCCATGGTGAAGAAGCTGCTAGTTGTCCCAACCACAAGTCAGCAGAGGGAAGTGGTATCCTATACTTACATGAAAGGTTGAATTTTGAAGAAGCTATAAGTGTCCAATCACAGCCTTCATCTAATCCATACAATAGCAAGGTGATAGAAGCGGGTGTTATTATTGAAGATGTTACTAGTAACACACCAGCTGACATCCCCTCTTCTTCGGCTGTTGTGCCATGTATTCAACATGAGACCAGTGATGAAACGAAATGTAATAAAGGATCAAAGGAAGAGAACAAATCTAATCATAAGGTAGAAAATTTTCCTCATCTAGATGGCTTGAAATGCATGATATTTCACATTACATTTGGACTACCTCCTCATGTTTCTTATAGGATATGAAGAGTGGGGGGAAAAGTGCAGACGGTTCTATTGTTGATGCAAAAAAGGTTGAAATCAAAGCTGAAATCCATGGTTTACAGGTCCGAGCTACTTCTGCATGTAACTGCTATAAAACCCCTAACTTTGTTCTTAATCCATTTGATCAAATTAAACCCACTCAATGAATAACTTGGTTACTCACTATTCTGCTTTTGAAGTTTCTGCAATAGATTTCTTTAGTTTTGTTAGATTAACCAAAGTAGTGGAGTTGTTTGAATATTCAAAGTAATTCATTTCCATGGTCTCTCAAACTTTCACAATATAAACTTTTTTTATTGTTTTCTAAGATGAATTATTCAAGATGTTGAATTTTTCTCATATATGATTTTCCCTTTTCATTATTTCAAATGTGTTGAACACCATGGTTAGATTCTTAACCTCACAATGGCTTCTCTTGAAGATCTGTCACCTCTATTCGAGACGGAACTTTAAATGTTTATTTAATTTACTGTTATATATACTGACTCATGCATATATGTAGCAGATTATAAAGAATGCTGACATTGAAGAACTTCAGGAGCTAGGATCTGGTACATTTGGAACTGTTTATTATGCAAAATGGAGAGGAACAGATGTTGCTGTTAAGAGAATCAAAGAAAGTTGCTTTTCCGGCCGGCCATCGGAGCGAGAGCGGTTGGTGGGTCTTTTATTAGTGTTACATATTCTGAGTTCTTTTTCCACTGGTTATGTTTGTAGAACACATTAATGTCATTCTTTAACATTTAAAACTATCCCCATTCCCCTGTAAAATGAAAGGGGACTAATACAGATTGAAACATATATTCTATCTATACGGCTCCGACTCATCTTTTCTTGTGAAGTACTCATGCAAACACCGTTGAAATACATACACCCGTTCCATGTAATGTAGTATTGTATTGGGGAAAGGTTTCTGTTGTTTTCAGTATTCCTAACTGGCAAGTTTTCACAGACAAATGAATTTTGGAGGGAAGCACAAATTCTATCAAAACTTCATCATCCAAATGTGGTCTCATTTTATGGGGTTGTCACTGATGGACCTGAAGGAACAATGGCAACTGTTACTGAATATATGGTGAATGGATCATTGAGGAATGCCCTACAAAAGAAAGATAGGTAAGTCATTACATTTTTGTTTTAATTTCTTGTATGAATAGGTTTATGGACTTCAAAGCTCTTCGTGGCAGGGCACTTGAGCGTCGTCGAAAGGTTATTCTTGCACTAGATGCAGCTTTTGGCATGGAATACTTGCATTCCAAAAACATTGTTCATTTCGATTTGAAATGTGACAATCTGCTCATCAATTTGAAGGATCCTCAAAGGCCCATTTGCAAGGTAATTAGTAGCATATTTGATCTAAAGATTGATCAAAGACATAATAGAATTAACCTGATGATGTACAGGTTGCAGATTTCGGGTTGTCAAGAATCAAGCGCAACACTCTTGTATCCGGTGGAGTGCGTGGAACGCTTCCATGGATGGCACCGGAGTTGTTGAACGGAAGTAGTACCCGGGTTTCAGAGAAGGTAACTTAAAAGTGTGCACTTTATAACACTAATGGAGGGACGAATAATTTGAAAGAACAAAAAATAAAAATCATTATGTGCTTGTTCATTGCTTTTGTAGGTTGATGTTTTCTCATTCGGTATTGCATTATGGGAGATCATGACTGGAGAAGAGCCATATGCAAGCATGCATTGTGGTGAAATTATTGGTATACTTTTGATAACTTTATATCCTCAATACTCTAGGCTAAATACTTCAATATCTCAAACCTGGGGATTACTCTGGTCTGGTTCATATAGTCACTCGGTTCCTAGGGCTTAGTCTACTTGATTCAAATTCCAGCACGTTCAACCTCGTCTTCCGTCTCAATATATCTCGAGCCATATTCTTTTACATCATGATTCAGATGAAAAGTGTTGAATTCATTTGTTTTTCTCCATTTTCACATGCTGGTATTATGCTCTAGCATTGACAAATAATGATGTTGTCTGAATTATGTGAATGAAGGCGGAATCGTAAACAATACATTGAGACCTCCGATACCAGAACGTTGTGATCCGGAATTGAGAAAGTTAATGGAAGAATGTTGGTTGTTTGAGCCAGCAAGCAGACCATCATTTACGGAGATAACAAACCGGCTGCGTGCCATGTCCGCGGCATTGCATCCCAAACGGCGCACTCCGATTAGATGAAAAACCAGAAGAAATCTCCCTTGTAATTAATACATTCATACATACATACATACAGAAAAGAGAAAGAATAGATTCATGGACATGAAGAAAACTTTACAACATTCCCTGTAACTTTTTGAAGTCAATTTATTTGTAAATTTTATATTCATTATAACCAGCTAGATTACAAATGCTAATATTCAAACCCAAAATTTGAAGAACACTCTTTGTTAAGTGTGGCTGCAAATTAAAAATTTCAACTTCAGAGTAGAGGTGAACCCGGTCCGGTTTTTTAAGCTCTTCTTTACTTGAGTCCAAATCGAGTTTGAGTCGCCCTTTTATACATATATCCCTAAAAGATAACCAAACATCTTACATCAACCAATATGTCTCAAGAATTTCCACAGCCTTTATACAAGTCTTAAATCTTAATGTAAGGATAATTCCCAGATATTATATAATTTCTTAGGTAAAGAAACTTTAAACTCTCATTCTTCCCTGGACCCTTTACATCATGAATCATTTGTGCATAGAGAGATTCACTCTTCCACCTGTGCCTGTAGTTTTATCAGCTACTCCTGCCATCAAAATGTTTTCATGCCCTTCTAAGAAAACTGTAACTATACTCGAATCGCAACAGCAGAAAAGATCACATGACAACTTGCCTTGACTTACAAGTTACAAGGAACTTGATTCCAAACACCTGATGTGTGTTGGTACTGCTCAAGAGTAGTAATGAACAGGAGGAACAATAATATTAGCTTCCATCACAATCTGTAAAATTCATGCCATTTGGATATCGTTTCACTGTACAAATGAACGCAGAAAGAATCTTACACCCGAAATTGATAAAACCAAGTGGCATATCATGATCAAATGTTATCTGTGTCTGCTCTTTCCTTCTGGTACGACAGCAATGCTTGATAACTAACAATACACTGTGTGCCAAGTGCCAACTATGTAGGTTGGACCTAAGATTGACAACTCACAATCTGTTCATCTTGTTCCCTTTATCGGGTCTTAACAGTAGCCAAGGACAAGCTTATGGTGGTGGCTGGAATGGTGCAACTCGGTTACTCCATCCATCCATGGTTCTTGTACCGGAACTCCGGTTATATAAGCCGCTAGAGCAGCACATCCACGTCGAATTACAATGCTCGCACCAATATATGAAACTAAAACAAATGTGTTTGCACTCCTCACGTGTAATGAACAAACTAAATCTCCAAGGGTTACATGAAGCACAGAGGTTAGGAGGATGGCTAGAATGGGAAAGGTGTCTAATCTAGTATGTCATTTTGTTGCATTTTCCATGTAGGTAAAAAGCCTGGACATTCTCAATGAGTACATAACAGCGGATTACTCTTTAGTACAAAGAAGTAGTGTCTTATTTGATCGTTGCGACCTTATCTTTTTCTTTTTCGATTTTGCTATTTTTATTTTTGTTTTTGGATGTTTCTAAAATGAGTAAAAAACATTTACCTCTTTATCATACATCATTTTATACCTCTAGTGAAATTTTTTTAAAAAATGAATTTTAAATCGTAATCCTTATTTTCTATATCATAAACCCTAAATCTTACACCCTAAAAAATATATCATACCCCTAATTTCCTAAATCCTAACCACAACCCTTAACCTTAAACTCTAAACCCCTAAATTCTCTAATTTAAAACGGAGACACAAATAAAAATATAAGAGAGATAGACGATTTGCACCCTTCTAAAACCTTTGATAGGTTATATTATACACATTATACAACACTTGTAGATAATGACGGAATCAAAAATGTATCTAAGGAGTATCACTTTCTTCAACTATATTTAAAAAATTAATTATTTATAAAAAAAATACTAATTTATATACAAAATATATCAATTTATTTTTTTTGTTAAGAGGCGACAATTATATATTTTTTAACTTTTATAAATAAATCATATAAAAATATATTTTTAAAATTTTAAGTGTCAACAAACACCCCACCTCACATATAATTTGCTGCAGAATGAAATTTATATTTTTATTCTATGTATTATAAAATTTTATATAGTATTATTAAATTTATTGACAGTACATTAAATATTACTTTCTTTTTGTCAACAGTTTTCATCTGTCTCTCTCCTCTAATTATATATTTAATACCCATTAAAAATAAATTTCTCTCCGGCGTTCAAAAAAATATTAATATTGATTAGATGCAATTCATTAATTAAAGAAATAATAATAAACATTAAAGGAAAGGAGCAAAAATAAATATTAAAAAAACAAAATAAGTTGTACTAAAAACAACTAAAGTATGCTGGATTAAATCCCAAATTTGAAAATGACAAGAGGTGCCAAAATTTGGAGAAATTATATCATGGGTCAGTTTTATTACGTCATTTATGGGACCAACCAATAGAAACTGTCCACCTCATTATTTTTTAATTTTTCAAGTGGAGATTCACTTGGGAAAAAATTATGACATAGAAAAATTGATGAAGTGGGCAGTTTTTATTGGTTGGTCTCATAGATGACGTGGTGAGACTGACCCATGATATAATTTCTCCAAAATTTGGGCTTTCGATTGTAGCGGGAATAGTTTGAAAAAATTAAGGGGTATATAAATAATAATTAGACGTGTAAATATATAGATAACATTCTAAATTATTTAATAATATATAGGTGAATAAATTTTTTATAATATTTAATAATAAAAAATATTATAGTATGGTAAACTCAAGTTAATAATAAATAATAGGAGTAATTCTTATGCTAATTTAATTATTATTTAAATTATAATGATTATATATTTAAGAAAAATTATATAAAAATTAAAATTAGCATTAACTCGTAAATAACATTCATCGGTTTGATATTTTTTTGAACAAGCTAATAGTGATTATAATAGTATGTGTTCTAGAATATAATCTCTATTATTTGACATTGATCGCTACATCACTCTGTTGACATTGCTGGTGCTTGAACCATAACCTTTAAGAACAAATGTTCCTTAAATCACTCAACTAAAGCCTTTTGAACTTTAAAACGTCAATTTTGTCGTTAATTTTTATAATTTTATTAAGTTAAAACGATGTTGTTTTAATTTAATGTAGTTGTTTTGAAGTTTAATTTAGTCCAAAATCTAAATGATAATCTCTAAATTCTAAAACCTAATTTTAACTCTTAAATTTTAGCTATTATATCTAAATTCTAAACACGTGTACTTAAACTCTTAAATCATACATCTTAAATTAAATCGATAAACTCTAAACTTAAATTATTCATAAAAACTAAAAGTTTCCGCCAACAATAAAAGGACATAGATCTTTTAATAATAATATTTAAAAGCTAAGGATTTATTTAGTATTGCTTCTCAAACAACTTTTAAAAAGCATGTTTGATATCAAAAGTAATACTAAATAACTAGCGAGGAAAAACATGTTTTTTAAATCAAACGCAAAAATTAAAATTTATAGTTTTTATTTTTTAAAAAATATTTTTAAGATGTAATTATAATTTTAATCTTTATTTCTTATTACGTTTATTTACTATAATTTATAAATTTATATTTTTTACGTAAATATAATTAATAAAATATTTTAAATTTAATATATATATATATACTAAATAAAATATTTTAAGTGCAATACTAAACTGGTCCTAAGCATCTAATGTCAAAGTTACACTATCGTTTAGAATCAAACCAGACGTTGAACAGGAAGCAGCAGTTGAAGTTTCAGTCATGTCATCCATATCAGAATCTTCATCGACACACTGTTCAACGGCATCGTCTTCTTCCGGCGATCTAATCCTCTCCAGCTCGTATGCAACTTGTTTCATGGTGGGTCTGTTCTTTCCATGAAGATTCAAGCACCGTTCTGCTAGCTTAGCAAACTCATCAAGCTCTTCTTCTGGAGCAAACATTACAACATGATCAACAATGTCAAACAAGGAATCCTTCTGCATGGAAAGTAGAAAATATGCAACCAAACTTCTGACTTCTTCCTCGGATTGTACCGAGGAAACAGGCTTTTGCCCTGTCAAGAGTTCAACAAGAACAACCCCAAAGCTATAGACATCACTCTTCTCTGTGAATTGACTTGATAAAAAATATTCAGGATCTAAGTATCCGAATGTTCCTTGTACTCGAGTGGTCACATGAGTTTGTTCGAGTGCAACTGATCTCGATGTTCCGAAATTGGACACCTTTGCACTGTATTTACCATCCAAGAGTATGTTACTAGATTTGATGTCTCGATGATAAATCGGGACAGAAGCTGCAGAATGCAAATATGATAAAGCATTAGCGATTTCAGTTGCAATCCGTAAACGCATTTCCCAAGTTAGTAGGAAGTCTTCATTGGGGTCATGGATCAGATGATACAGTGTGCCATTGGGGATGAACTCATAAACCAACAATGGAACTCTTGTTTCTAGGCAACATCCTAATAGCTTAACCACGTTTCTATGGTTAATTTGTGACAAAATTATCACCTCATTAGTGAACTGTTCAAGCTTCATTTCATCTAATATCTTCTCCTCTTCCTCCAGTTTAGGCTTCTTGATTGCCACAATACTTCCATCTGTTAACATTCCTTTATAAACAATCCCTTGACCACCTCGACCAAGGATTCGGTTCTCGTTGTAGTGATCTGTTGCCTTTTCCAACTCTTTCGAAGAAAAAAACTTTGTTCTTTCAATGTTACCTTCATTGCTGGAGAATTGTTGTTGCAGTAAAAAACCTCCATTTCTTTTGAAGTATTCCTGCTTCAGTTTGATCTCTCTTCTTCTTCCTAGTACATTGTACAAATGCCATGAACCAAGTAGAACAAATATGGTTCCAACACCAGTGCTACAACCTGTATAATGCTAAGCATTGTGAGAATAAACACATGAACTCTCGGGTCACCGAGACCCGATTCTAGGTTACTGGAGCTTGCTGCTATCGATTAGTCATCTAATGAATCGGATGTAAAACAAATAAAGAGTGTAAAGTTAATACATACCTACAATGATGGGAAAATTCCTCCATTTTTCAGACATTTTCGTAGGAAACTTTGGATTGATTATGGGAACGCATGCATCTTCCTCGTTTGAATAATAATATCCATCGTGACATGCAACCAATGTGGATGTGCAGGCATCAATCTCATTCGAGTTTTTGTATCCATCGGGACATGATGATGAACAGTTGTTGCTGGGAGTGTTCAAACAAAGCATATAACAATACCTATATGTTATATCACAAGAACATTCACCTGATTATCATTTACAAAATTAATAACATACTGTTAGATCCATATAAAAGACTTGATTTCTAAGAAATATGAGTGTATAAAAGTATACAGGGACGGAGCCATTTGATGTGTGGGAGGGGATCTTGTGGCCCCTAAAAACAAATTTTCTCTCCCATGACCTTAATACGTCCGTGATCCGTCAATGGAACCTTAAGCATAAACCATAAAACGGACATTAAATATACTAAAGAAAATATACCTTGGCATGCATCTGTAGCAAGATATCCATAGTCATGATTGTAATCCAGAGTGCAAACACATAGATGGCTTGGGTTCATGCTTTCCCAACAGTATTGACCATCGAGGCTACACAAGTTGTATGAAGCCAGCCTACACAACCCACGTTTTGATGTGGCCCATTGCAAAGTTGTGGGAACATGGGTCAACGTCCGACCACTTGTGTCATTGTGTTTTGAATTCTTCATCTCAAGTGAACCGAGGTACCGTTGATCAGCAATGAAAGCAGATCCACACGAACTTTCTCTGCTGGCATTACTAGAATAAATCTCTTTCATGTTTACTGCAAAGGAACTCAGATCCGAAGTTATATCAGCAGAGCAGCTACCAGTGGAAGTCACAGAATCGGCAGAAATGGGTTGTATGCAGCCACCGATAGGATATGCATCCATCGGACTATGGTGGAACGTAGCCAAACTGCCACAACCTACAGACACGAATCTGTTGTACCTAGCTGAGAACAAAAACTGGGTGCCTGTAAGGTTGACACTAACCCCAGTAGTTTCTCCATCTTTTTTGAGGCAATTGGAATAAGTAATCGAATTTTCGACGACGACTGTGCCTTGCAAAACTGAAACACTGAGTATCTGAAGACTGAAGCTACTCATGTCAAGCTTTGCCCCGTCCATAGTTCCATTGCAACTTACTCTAAACCATTCGTTCATGTAACACCCGGCTTCTATTCCAAATGGGTACGAAATCTCAACATCCCCACAATATGTTGCACAACCACCATACTGGTTAGGTAGTCTTTCTTGGCCTAGAGGGACTGCAACAAAGCATCAATTAAGTATGATTATTAATTTATTATCAATATAATCTGAACATGCATTGTTTCAATGAGAAATGTTTCAAAAGTGATGATAGTAAATGGTGACCTCCTAAATCGTATGGATTCCACTTGAGAATTGCAGGAACGTGTGTCGCATCGGTGTTTATTTCGATATCCGGTGAGATACAAAGGTTAGTGATAGATATGAAAGTGGATGTGCATCTCTTGATCCCGGGATCAATGACCTCTGTCACGCTTGTCGTATAGGAAGTGAAATTTTTAGAGATCGGAGCATAACAGCCTCTGAAGTTATATGTCGGCTGGTGGTCACATCTTTGCTGTAGGCAGCTGGAGATTGACTCTGTCTGATTGTTGCCAAAAGCAGTGACCAAATGGCTACAACCTGCTGAACAGAATCCGTTGTATCTACTCGGGAAGAAAATGGAGTGCCATCTAGGTCACGCTTGAAGCAGAAGTGGTGCCATTGCTTCCTTTTTCTCCACAGTTTAGATAAGTTACTGGATTGTTGACCATGACGATGTTTTCGCCATGGCTCAACAGATAACTATCGAGTAGTTCCAGACTGATGCTTGTGATGAAAGGCTTCGGTCCATTAGCAGTGTCGTTGCAAGTCACTCTTGACCAGGAATTGCTATAGCAACCTGTTTTGATTCCAAACGGTGACGGAATAGTAACATTCCCACATGTTTCAGAACAATACGGAATAGCAACATCCCCACATGTATCAAAACAAACATCAGAATTGAATGCTTCGAGTAGCCATGGTAGGCTTAGTAGCTGCAGGATGAAGTAAAACACCATGTGAATACCCATATTCTCTCTTAATTTCTCCCACCTTCGACTGTTTATGAAGATTACATGGGTCATAAGTCGAGAGACATAGGCTGGAGGTGACTGTAGCAAAAGAGAAATTTCCTACCTGCTACGCGGTTTAGATCCCATTTTTCTACTTTCATACCATTAAAGCATGCACTGATAGTCCCCTTTTCACGTTTAGCTCCTCTGTGTAGGGACGGGGACATTTATTTTCAACCGCATCAGACACGATAACAAAATTTTTGTTCGAGTTTAACGTAAAGAGTGATCTCCTGTAAAGTCCTCGCGTAATACCTCTCTTTTGCTATCAAAAAACAGTTTGGAATGTAGACCCGAGCAACTTTAAGGTTGAAAGAATATAAGTCATTGCCAATAAATACTCGGGGTCTAAGCAAACCTCCATTTCTTTTCAAGTATTCTGCTTCAGCCTGACGTCTTTCCTTCTTTCCAATACTTTGTACAAATACCATGTACCAAGTAAAGCAAATACTGTACCAACACAAGTGCTGCAGCCTGTATAAAACAAGGTAAATTTGGATATTAATCTATAGTAACATAATTCATTATTTAATGAACCCATCCTGTGTATACCTAGTCTTCACAGGGAAATTTTTCCACCTTCTCGACCCTTTCGTAGGAAACTTTGATGGATCGAATTGGAATATGTTCTTGCACATCTAACCTTGTTTAGAGGACCTAATGTATCGTCCTATTAGATCAATTGATTATTGATTGTTTTACAGAGATTTTGTTGGGTGAATTAAGTCAATGAATTTAAGCAGGAACAATTTGATACTATTATTAAACCCCTTGCCCAAGAACGAAGAGTTCATTAACCACCTCAGAAAAACATTTATTTTGTTCAGGACTCGGAAAAGCAAACAAATCAAAAAGCTTGACCAGTAAGAAAGCCATTGCAGGTTCCGAATGAGAAACAAAATTGCAGAAAGGAAGTGAAAGATCTAATGCCTCTTATCAACCTAAACCAAGCTGCAAAATGGCCTCATGCATCGATGGTGGTCTGTTTTCAGTTTATTTTTTTACTCCGTTCGGCTATTGTCGCCTTTCATTAGTCTGTTACACACCCCATTGAAGCTGGTTGCACGTTCTTGATGTACTGCCAATGGAAAAGAGAAGCTCATTTAGGAATATACAAAATTAATACTATAGGCAACATATGCATGGTTCCAATGCTAGATTGTTGATTCCCACCTTGTGCAACACTCCCCTGTCAGCCTTGTAAGGAGGTGGATTCCATGTCTTTCTTCGCTCATTCAGCTCAGCATCTGTCAATTCAACGTTTATGGCCCTCTTCTGAACATCGATGTTGATGAGGTCCCCATTTTGAACAAGACAGATGGGGCCACCCTCCTATAAAACCAAATCCAATATCGAGCATAAATAAAGACAAATAACCAGAATACAATCAGGGGGAACACAGGTCCTAGCAATAATCTTAGTGGCTAAAACTCAGGATAATTATTATGAGACCATAAAACTCAAGAACTTTTGCTATTCTGTCAAACGCTTCACGCTTCTCACCATTTTATTTGTTACCATTAATAAAGTCAATGAACTTGGTATTCCATAATAAATCATTGTTAATCATTATTCTAATAAATTCCAGAAACTACAAGTTCTATCATTAAATTTGTTCACCATCTCTTGTTTATTTTAAAACTTCCGCCTTCCGGAGCTTCAATTTTGTCCGAGATGCAGGATAAAGCATATCTATATACCACAAAGACTAAATTGCTAGTCTTTTATTGGACTGCAAAATTATCTAGCAAATTGAGTGAGAAATTACTGCACCTGTGCTTCAGGGCATATGTGGCCAACAACGAATCCGTGAGAACCTCCAGAAAACCTACCATCAGTGAGCAAAGCAACATCCTGCAGTATTCACTCACAGCATTCAAATCAAATAACTTTTTGAAAGGCCAATTCAAGTTGAAAATAAACCGTAGAAATGGCAAGCAATTTGGACTTGATATCACAGTACCTTCCCAAGACCTGCTCCCATTATAGCACTTGTTGGTGTCAACATTTCAGGCATGCCTGGTCCTCCCTTCGGCCCCTCTCCTCTAATGATTACTACTTTTCCCTGGAAATTTACGATCATAACCAAACATTTGGAGTTTAGCCAATGCAAATAGATAAAGAAATATTCAAACTCATTCTCAACTGAAATGTAAGCAAACCAAGTTCATGGTACAGAGCATAGGAGATAAGTGCAGTAAAACCCTTAGACTTGCCACTTTAAGACTATCGAATTAAGCAGACAAAAAACTTCTCTGGTATTCAGCTGCTAACAAAAAAACTCAGCACATGGAAGCTCCAGTCCACTACTAATTATAAAGAAATACGACTATGCTGCTTTGACTTGCATACCTTAAAGCTTGAAGGATTTTCAGAGATAGCTGCTAGCATTGCTTCCTCTCCTTCGAAGACAAGTGCAGGACCTAAAGAACAAATTTTACAATCATTACGTTTATGTAAGGATGCAAGATACATTCTTAACCATAAAATTTAACAGTATAGAGACCAATAAGCTCAAAATTAAAATTAATGAGAAAAAGGAAAGGCACCGGAGAAATAGAGTCCTTCTTTTCCAGTAATTTTTGCAACAGAACCCTCTGGTGCAAGATTCCCTCTTAATATTTGGATGTGCCCTGTTTCCTTGATGGGATTTGACACTGGTTTTATAATTTCCTGAAAATGATTTTTTGGGTACAGATAAGACTAATTGCACATTCCATCCATGGCATCTCGAAGTTAACATATAAATGAAGCCTAGCCTTTTTGGTGGAAAATCACCAGTACCAACCTGTCCATCGGGTAAACTAGGGTAGCTTTGTGCATTTTCTGCCATTGTCTTCCCAGTCACTGGAGTGGAAATATCATTGTAGTAAATATTAAGAATATTGAAAATTAAAGCTCTAGAATTGCATTAAACAAAGAAACCAATCAAACCATAGTAGAATCCAAGCCGACATACCGGTCATGCAATCCCCATCAAGATACCCAAGCTCCAAAAGATAACGAATCACAGCAGGAGTTCCTCCAATCTACCAAAACATTTTTTCCCATTTATTGGAATGATGAATAGATAACATATATAGATAAAGCTATTTACGTCAAGATTCATAACCTCGGGAAAAGAACTTGAAAGAAAAGATTGATGTAGAAGATCTGCAGTTAATCTATACCTTGTGTACATCCTCCATGACATATTTGCCACTGGGCTTCAGATCAGCCAGAAACGGAACATTGTCACTAACTTTCTGGAAATCATCCAGAGTCAGTTCTAGACCAACAGACCTGACATTAATAATTCCAATATTCATTTCCACAAATTCTCAATTTCAAGGCCAAGGAATATCTCGCATAAATTCTCATTTCTCACCTTGCTATGGCAATTAAATGTAACACAGCATTGGTTGATCCACCTAGGGCCATGACAACAACCATAGCATTATGTAAAGATTTGCGGGTGATGATATCTCGGGGTTTTAAATCCATTTTCAACAATTCTAGTAGATACTGTCCAGCCAAACGACATTCATCCAATTTCAATGGGTCTTCAGCAGGTATTGAAGAGCTTGCCAAGTACAAACAAACAATAGTAAGTAAAAGAAGAAAAGGCTGAATGTAAAATTCACAATCAAAACGATCCGAGAACATATTACTACCTGAAAGGAAGAGACATTCCCATAGCTTCAATTGCAGATGCCATGGTATTTGCCGTATACATTCCCCCACAGGCTCCAGCACCGGGGCATGAGTTATGGATAACATTCTTTCTCTGCTCATCACTTATTTTCCCACTTACATACTCTCCATAACACTGCCCAACCAATCAAATGGGAAAAAAGAACTTAAAAGTTTACCAAAATTGAGAAAATGTATTGGTAATTTAAGATAAATTCATGGCATAGAAGTTAATCTTCACATATTAGCAAACTGTAGACATTCTTCCAAACTTTCTAGATATTGAAAAAAATCAAACAATTGGACGTTATTTTTATCCTAAAACTCATAAAAACAGGGGAAGAAGAACAAGAGTAGAAGCAAATGCAAAGAAGCAAACTCTGTCCCTCAAGGATCAGTACTACTTCGGTTCGGAGAGAGATAAGCAAAGAAGCAAACTCTGCCCCGGAAGCAAAAGCAAAGCTGCAAAGTTTCACAGTGTCAGCACCAGAGATGAACTAAGTGAACTAACACAGAAAAGATAATCATATTCTCATAATTTCCCAAATTCCTTACACTAATCCAAGAAATTTTCTGACAATTGTGGCTCAAAAACTAAATTAGTGACAGTCAGCAAGGGAAAATTGAGGTATCAAATCATGAAGATATAAAGAGAAATAAGTAATCAACTAGCATTTAGAATGTATGAAAAATATTTAAAAAAATTAACTATATTGAAGCCGGACGCATACACATGTTTGACACTTACACCAGAATATGAGTAATATAAATCACTGGAAAATGGCGACTCTACCACAAACCTCATCATGCACATGCTATTTAAAGCTAGGATTAGATCTTATAATTCTGCCAGGTACTAAAACTTTAAAAATTCCAATTGACCAGATCAATTCAATGCATTAGACTCTTTTTTATTACAAGAATAATTAAATAAATGGTTGAATTAAAATTTATTTAATTGTAACAAAAAAAAATTAATTATTTCATATCTTGGTTGAAAATAGGAAATCTTATATTGACTTGTTATCAAGATTAGTCCATTTCATAAAAAATCAACACTCACTAAAAAAACAAATCACTTTTAGAGGGAAGTTTATACTTAATTTTTTTTTTTTGAAGTGTATAGATAATTATAGTATTTTTTAAGTGTATATATATAGTAAGATCTGAATTGACTTGCGGGTGGTCTTATTAAATGACATAAACATAAATAAAAATAGATATAGGTCATGCATCATTATTTAATATTTTAGTTTAATTAACATTTTAATTATTTATCATTTGGCTTACCCTTAATTTAGCCACTAATTTTACCATTAACTAATTTGGATGAAAGATTAATTTTGGTACGGAAACAATTTATAAAAAGTGAACAGTAAAAATCAAGAGGCTCTTGATTGTGCACAAACATAAAAACACTTCTAAAAGAAATAGCTTATATATTTTATTTTAATCTTAGATTGAAAGCCTTCTTACTTGCCAGAAAAGCATCACATGTATTTATCTAACTGTAACTTTTTACAGAGAAGATCATGGTATCCTCATAATCTCCCAAGTTTTTTACACTAATCCAAGAAAATTTCTTGCAAATGTAGCTGCTAAAACCAAAGAATGAGATAACAGACATAAAGGGCAGATTGAGCTCTAAAATTATGAAGATATAAAGAGAAATAAGGAACAAACTAGCATAACAATATTCGTATGGCATATCATCGTGTTTACCTGGAAGGCAGATACTATATCGTATGTATTGCCTTGAAAATGACCTGGCTGCAAAAGACAAGTATAGACATATATAAATAAATTATTGAAATAGGGAAAAACCACCTAAATTTATCTTAGACTTTTAACATATAATAAAAATGACAACACACCTACATGTAATGTTAAGTCCAAAGTGGGTTTGTGCTTTAGTCGGTGCGTATGCATTCAAAAGGAAAATTCATGCATATATAATTAATACATTGCAATTTAGAAATAAAGCAACCATTAATTCAAAAGAGTGCTTTCCACACTTAGCTAATATTATAGGAGGTGAAATGAGTATTCTAAACAGCCGCACTTATTTAATAAATAAATTTGCAACAGAATATAATAAGAGCAAAACTAATAAGATACAAATCCTAAATAACACACTTGCAACTATAGGTGAGCATTTGAGAGTGGACTCAAAAAATTTGGAGTTGGTCAAGTTGACAAGTCTTATTTTATAAGACAAATATTATTTGAATTTTTTTAGAGTGAATTGTTCAACTTGTTTAGCTTAAATTTAATTGTAAAAATTTATAATATTACGGTATTAACTGATTTCGATTTAAACTGTTTTCGGTAACCATATATTATATAGATATAGGTATATAATTCTTTGATATACATTCGAGTCGAGTAAAGTTTAACCAGACAAGTGCGACGAGAAATTCAATTTTTCCTTGCCTTGTTTTGCTTCCCCTATTTGCAACTAATGAAAAGGAAAGTAATATAAAGCAGCAAACCTTGATGGTTCCGCCATAAACCATAATACTTGGCCGATTGAGCCTCCCCATTGCAATAATTGTGCCTGGCATCTACATAAGAGCAAATGTGATAAACAAACAAATCAACCAAAACCAAGAGAAACAATAAATAAAGGACTAGCTTTGAAGTTTGAACTTAAGAAAGGGGTAAAGTTTGAATTATAAAGCTTACATTTTTATCACAACCTGGAATAGAGATATTACCATCATACCATTGAGCACTCATCACTGTTTCTATGCTATCAGCAATCAAATCCCTTGACTGCAAACTGTAGCACATTCCTCTCGTTCCCATCGAAATCCCATCGCTAACGCCGATTGTATTGAATCTGAAACCAACCATCCCACATTCCTCAACACCCTGTTTCACTGCCTCTGACAATTTCAACAAATGCATGTTGCACGTGTTCCCCTCGTACCACACCGACGATATCCCCACTTGGGGTTTCGACAAATCGTCATCGGACAATCCAACGCCGTACAACATGGCCTGGGACGCGCCTTGTGACTTGGGCTCCGTTATTCTTGAGCTGTATTTGTTGAGCTTTACAGTTGGAGTAGATGAAGAGTCTGCTGTAACATTTGCTTGGGATTGCGCGGTTATTCGAAGACATCGGCGGCGGAGGTTTGTGGTGGGGAGTACGGGGGTTAGAGAGGTTAGCAGTGTAGCCTGCATAGTTGCTGCTGAATACGGTGTTTGTTTTTGGGGTTTCAAATAGGAGGAAGAAAGTTGTTTGCCGTTTGGCTAGAAATGGGCGGAAGAAAGGGCAAATATATCTAGGGTTAGGTTCATCTACACAAACATTTTAAATAATTTTTTGAATAAGAATCTACATTTATAACACGAATCATCTTGTTTCAGTAATCAAAAAATTGATTATTGTTCTTAAAAATTATAGGTTTAAAAATCAATAATATAACACAGTGATTAAACAATTAATGTTTAATAATTAAAAGTATACTCTAAAGCAGATACTGTTATAATCATTGTATTTAGGAGAAATTATATTATAGAACATTCTCATCATGTCATACATGAGATCAGCCAATAAAAATCGTCCATTTAATTACATCATTTTTACCAAGTGAATCTTCACTTGGTAAAAACTGTTTTAAACTTAAATTATAATAAATGTTAGTGAAGATTCACTTAGTAAAATGATGAATTGAAAAAAAATAATTAAATAGATGTTTTTTATTGGTTGATCTCATAGATGACGTGGTGGGAATGTCCCATAATATAATTTCTCGTAGTTGATTCAAAAATTATATTTATTTGTCAAATTTATATTTTAGAATCTATTATAAATATAAGTAAAATATAACTCGATTAAAAAAGTAAGTTTTTTAATAATTAATGAAATGATTATTAATTACAAGTCGACTCTGTCAATTTTATAAATATATTATATATAGGCTTAAAGATGGTTTTCACCTTTAACGTTTATAATTTTTGTCATTTTGACCTCTATTTTTTTAGATAAGTTTAGCCCTTGACCTTTATCTTTTTAACAAATAACTCATTTTTTAACTACCATGATAACTGAACCGTTAAAAATTTAATAATGATGACATGTCATATATGTAATAATATATTTTAAATGACTTAACATTTAGTATATCAAATATATAAACGCGGGATATAGTTTTATTCCAATCTAAAAATATAAAATAATTAAAATTTAAATAAAAAATAAAAAAATTAATTTTTTATTTATTAAAAAATAATTAAATCTAAAACAAAAGTCTACTAAACATTATCAACTTTAACTATAGTAAAATCAAAATTTTATCTAAAAAGGTATGAACATAATCTGAAAAGAAAGGGTTTTGTATAGTTTGTTACCGGTGAATCAAAGATAAAGAATTTTGATAATAATAAATTGGATTTTTATTATTTTAGTTTAGAATTTAGGTATTTTAGTTTTAATCTAAATCGGAGTTTTAGGGTTTTATAAATATATTTTAGTTTGGTTAGGGTTGAGAATATTTAGTAAATTTTTGTTTTGTATTTAATTAATTTTTAATATTTTATTTAAATTTTATTTTTTTTATATTTTATACTGGAATAAAATTATATTTTATATATATGTATATATTTAATAGGTTAGATTATATGTCATTTAAAATATATTATTACATATATAATATGTTACCATTATTAAATTTTTAACGGTTCAGTTATAATGGTAGTTAAAAAATGAGTTACTTGTTAAAAAGACATAAGTCAAAGGCTAAATTTATTCCAAAAAAGAATAAGGGCCAAAATGACAAAAATTATAAACGTTAAGGGTGAAAATTATCTTTATGCCTTATATATATTATATATTTAGAGAAAGTCATTTTAATTAGAATTAATACGTATTATAATATAATAAATAATTATAATTAAATTTATATAGGTACTCAAACTCGAATGAAATAAAATTTAAGTTGAAAAACATGACACGTCAACTCAAATAACTTAAAATTTCTTTATTTGTTTCGATCTAACGTTCACTCCTAGTTTATAAGATTATATCATAAGATTTAGAATTTATGATTAATGTTTAAAATATATAATTTAGAATTTAGGTATTTAAAGATTAAAATTTTAGATTTTTAATATTAAATAATGTTTGTATAAAAAATTATACAAACTATGTATTAAAAATATATTTTTTAATATAGTATTGATGGAAATTAATTATTTATTACCTTGTATATACGTAAACTTATATTAGGATAACTAAAATTGGTTGGGAAATAAATATTTTTGTTATATTAAGGGCTAGTTTAACATTGTTTTTGAAAAGTGTGGTAAAAAAGTATAGTGAAAAAGTTATTTTGAAAATTTTGGTTTGAGATAGACATAAAGATAATTCTAACCTTTAACGTTTATAATTTTTATCGTTTTGGCCCTTATTCTTTTTTGGGATAAATTTAGCCTTTAACCTATATTTTTTTACGAATAGCTTATTTTTTAACTACGCTAACTGGATCGTTAAAAATCTAACAATGATGACATATTATATGGATATAATAATATATTTTAAATGATATGGCATCTCACCTATCAAATATATATATATGTGAAATATAATTTTATTCCAATATAAAATATAAAATAACTAAAATTCAAATAAAATTTTAAAAATTAATTAATTATAAAATAAAAGGCTATTAAACATTCTCAACCCTAACTATGATAGAATCAAAGTCCTATCTTTAAAAAATATGAACACAATTCGAAATTAATTAATTTTTTAGGTATGATTTTAATTTTATCGTAGTTAGTGTTAAGAATGTTTAATAGTATTTTATTTTAGAATTAATTAACTTTTTAATATTTTATTTGAATTTTAATTATTTTATATTTTACATTAGAATAAAATTATATTTCATATATATATATTTGATAGGTTAGATGCCATGTCATTTAAAATAAATTATCATATGCATACGACATGTCATCATCGTTAAATTTTTGACTATCTAGTTATCATGATAGTTAAAAAGATATAGGTTAAGGGCTAAATTTATCCAAAAAAAGAATAAGGGCCAAAACGACAAAAATTATAAACGTTAAGGGTTAAAATTATTTTTATGCCTTTTGAGATATATGTGTTTAGTATTGCTGTCAAAAAGTATTTTTGAGAAAATAAATGACTATTTTAGATACGGTGCTATAAATTAAAAAATATATATTTAAATGATAATCAAATTCTTTCATATTATAATATTAACTTAAATTATGATAAAATTTGATATGATTATATATAATTTTTAAACTAAAAAGTATTTTATGTTAAATATAATTATGTATTTATAAAAATTAAAATATAATAAAACATAATAAATGAAGGTTAAAATTATAATTTGACTCCTAAAAGCACTTTTCCAACCGCAAAAACTAAAAATTTTAGTTTTGTATTTGGGTTGAAAAACACTTTTCAAACGCAATTTTTTTTTTCCAAAAGTTAACTGTTTAGCATTGCTTCTGCGTTCTAAACTAGCTTTTGGCCCAAAAACCAAAAATTGGTTTAAAACGCAGTGCTAAACGCAGCCTAACTAAATTCGGTGTGGCACGATGGATCCATTTGACAGATGTACACTCACTCTCGAGGGTGGCATGTGAAAACACATGAAGGGCTTCCGATGATCGGTCGTCAATGACTGTTAAGGAAGAAGGGCTTCCAAAAAGAGAACGGTACTCTCACAAATTTATTGATCAACCCGTAATATCCAATTGAGACCGAGTGGTATATATACAAGGAAGAAGGTTGAGTGAGTCACACAATAACAGTAAACTAATAATAATTCCTAACTGCTTTGCTGACTCAGCTCACCTTAACCGACTTACAACAGATTGACGACAACTATTTTCCTAGACTCATAACAATGACAAGCTCCAATCTGTTATCCTAATATTGAGAACATGTCTATGATCTTGAAATACGATTTTGATCACCGAAACTCAATAATCCGTAATTTGTTTTTTTTAATCTCAACGAGCGATAGTGACGACGACAACAAGATAACCATCAATCAATTTATCTCGACAAACTCTTTTCAATAATATTAACAGTGTTATCAAGGATATAATTAAGAATTAGGGTTAGAGACAAAATGTAAATATTTAAAAGTGGGAAGTAAAATCAAATAATATATTTTTTAATTTAAATAAAGTAACAAAAATAAAAAAAAATCGGAGATGAGTACAATTATTAGTCTCCCCCGATGTGCCTTTATCCTTGAGTGTTACGATCAAAAATTTGAAAGACGATCGATTAGGGTTTTAGATTTCTCCTATTTTTCCTTTCCCAACTTTTTTTCCCTCTTCCCCATCAAATGAATTCTTTCCTATTTTCTCCCACCTACCATCCACTTTATCTTTTTTCCGAATAATGTTTTAAAATATTAAAAGCCTTTTTAAAAATAAAAATCCAACACCACAATCTTATTTTAATTTTGTCACATGATCCAACACAAAGGCCCAACTAAAAAATCTTAACTTAGGCTTCAAAATAAAGGCCCATAATTTGGGTTAAAGACTCAATTCATTAATCTGAAATTCAAGTCTTTATAATTTAAAATTTATAAATTCGAACTCTTATAAATATACCATAAAAATTTTAAACTTACTCATTTAGGTCCTAAGATCAATTAAGGTTTCTAAGTTAAATTCCCAAAATAAAATTAGAAACTTTAACATTATTTTCAAATTCTAAGATAATAATTTAAGATCACAATTTAAAATTTTTGAATTATGATAAAATTTAAGGTGTTACAACCCGAACCAAGTCTTTTTCTTAATGTTATTTGATAGAAGGCTATCCCATTCCCAAGTAAACCAATATCGTATAGATAACAACCTAACAGTAGAGAAATTATATCACGAACCATTTCCACTACAACATTGTGATCTCAATCAATCAAATTCATCTCTTTCTTTTTTACACGTAATTCATAAGTTCATTGAAGAAACCAATAACCAGTCAGGCATCCTCATCAATAAAATCTAAGGGAGACCTTGCAATTATTCTTCCACGCAAGAGACAAAGCTCCACTCCTGCCATTGGAGTTAACATCAAAATCAGTTGGAAAACAATACATACTACGAACTGCCAAAGAGGAAGCAAATTTAAATAAGTTTTGAAGTGAGATTACAGTACACCAAAATCATTTCAAATAAAAAAGGCGACTAACGGTTCCATCCGGAGAACCAAAGGTCCAAAACCAAATGGCCAGGTCTAAAAACAAGTTGAAAGCAAAATGCCGAGATGGATAGCGTAGATCATCATCAAATCCGATCCAACTTTTCAGTATCTTCGCCAACAACCATTCCATACAATACGCCACAACCCATTCCACCAAATATGCAGATAGTGGTGCTACTAGTTGTGCAATATGCTTTGTCACTAACTTTGCCATGTAACCTTCAACAGCTTTCACAATATATGCTGCTGCTTTTTGTAGCCAAGAATGATTAACATGTTTTACTGGCTTTATGTGAAACCGTTTCACAAATCTTATGTCGCCTGGTGCAAGGGAATTGACCATTTTCTTCATAACCAACTCCGTGAAAGGGTTCAGCTGCGACTTCTCAAACTTCTTTGCTGCCAGTTTAGCAGTCACTTTCACAGCAAACTGCAGCACCTTCAAAAGAACTTGTACAACAATTTCACTTGCAGATGTCAACACTACACGAAGGCACCTTAACCCAACCCTTCTTATGGCTGTTGCTAGATTTCCCTGAAATTTACAAGGCATACTCTTTGAAACACATTATTGACAAAAAGGTATGCAAACAAAGCTCGTGCTAAAGAACATACTACATAGAAGATATGTGGCAAAAAGTATCATATAAAGAATACGCTTATTTGGAAAACCCTAAAACAAACAGTTCAAATTCATAGCATTTAACAAGTAACCTGTGTAGCTCATGCATTTTTTAAACAAAATGCAATTCAACCTGTTGGGTAAAACAACAGTACCAACCAACAAGGGTAGCTTTTGCATTTTCTTCACTGGAACTCTCCACTAAGAAAGTAAAGCAAGGAAATGGAACTCCTACCGGTAAGGAGACAAACACTCATATAAAGATTCCCTCTATGAAATACGGGTACAGCAGCCAAGGCCATCCCATGTATTCAATATGTCTCTGGGATAGGTATGGGTTGGGTACATACATGGAAGACTACAGAGGACTTATTAGGGACGGCTGGAATTATTTGTTTTTTTAACCATCTGTTCTAACATAAAGAATTTTTCGTGCCTGTGCATGTGCAACATTAGATTCCCTCCTAGGAGAAGAGTTAGAAGACATGAAAGGTCAGTAAGGGCAACACTCTAACACTAAATAAAATAGTTCAAACCAAACAAAAGATTGCAATTAGATTCTTGCTCCACCTCTTTCCCCCAAGACTTTCTATTAACAATAACTCTACTAAAGGACTTATTGCAGTTAGATTCTTGCTCCACCTCTTTCCGGGATAGGTATGGGTCGGGTACATACATGGAGGATTACAGAGGACTTATTGGGGACGACTGGAATTATTTTTTTTAATCATCTGTTCTAACATAAAGAATTTTTCGTGCCTGTGCCTGTGCCTGTGCAACATTGGATTCCCTCCTAGGAGAAGAGTTTGGACGACATGAAAGGCATATACTTGAGCTCAGTAAGGGCAACACTCTTAACACTAAATAAAATAGTTCAAACCAAACAAAAGGTTTCAGTTAGATTCTTGCTCCACCTCTTTCCCCTAAGACTTTCTATTAACAATAACTCTACGAAAGGATCATATACAAGTTCAATCCAATCCTAACCTCCATTCATAAACTATATAACTTTAACTAAATTAATTCATCAATTTAATTAGCTTTTGTCATTTATATAGAAAGGATATCACTTCTAAGAGAAATGCAGTTTAATTCCTAGCCTCTACCCCTGTTTCTTACAATTAAAAGCAATAATCATATTGGCTACAACAAGTTTCAATTTTGAATAAAAACTTACAATAGTGGTGTCCTGAATCAAATCCCCGAAATGCAAACTGTAAGGCATCCCTCTCGTCCACTTCGATATCCCGTAACTAACCCCAAAAGTATTGGATCCAAACCCAAACGTTCCAATCCCCATATACAACATCGGCGAAATCTCCATTTGGGGTCTTGAAAAGTTGTCTTCCGACAATCCGACACCGTAAAACAAGGCCTGTGACGCGCCTTGTGACTTGGCATCCGTTTTCCTTGAGTTGTATTCTTTGAGCTTCAAGATAGAAGGAGGCAAAGAGTCTGCTGTCACAGTTGCTTGGGATTGAGCGGTTATGCGAATGCGAGGGAAGCGGACCATTCTGGGGGGAGGTCCGGTGGTTCGCGAGGTTAAAAATGTGGCCTGCATCGCAGCGGCAGCGTATTTTGTTCTCAAGATGGGATAAGGAAAGCTGCTATGGCTGTATTGCTTCTGTTTAGGACAAAATACAAAGCAGTTAGTTACTGGGTGTAATACCCATTTTGTCTAAGTCTAAGCCCGGACCCGTTTACATCCAATATCCAGAAATAACCCGAATACCCTAATCCAAAATCCACCCGACCCAAATAATAAAAATATAATTAAATTAATTTAAAACCCTAAAATAACATAAATCTAACTTATCATCTTCTCAACCGCCGCCGCCATCCCTGTCTGTTTATAGATCTCCTTTATCAATTTCAGATATTCGAAATAAAAAGGGAGAAGGGAAATCATATAAAAAATCAAAAAAGGGAGAAACGAAAAGTTTTGAACATATATACTTGCCTAGAGATATTTTTGAAAACCGACGTCGGATTCTAGTTCCCCCGTTGATGATAGCCGGAACGGTAATTCCTTTGAACCACCGACCACGGCGTACGGCAGCGACTACCGTAAGCTAGCCACGCCCCGTGGAGGAGTACGGCGGCGTCCAAGAGGAAAGAGTTGAGAGTTTTTTTTTTAGAAGACTGGTTGGTATAAATGATTTATTTTTTTGTTAAAATGGTGTATTTAAGAGGATACTAAAAAGACACTGTTGTACCCATGAACCGGATCATCGACCCGACCTGAGACAGACCCGCGCCATTTTTGTATGGATGGTTAAATTATGTTCTTAATCCCTAACATTTTCATCCTTGCATTTTCGACACTCTCTTTTGTTTCCTTTCAACTTAGTCCCTTTTATCTTTTATAATTTCAAGGTTTCTATTTTTATTTTAATCCCTGCCTTTATTTTTATTATTATTATTATTATTATTATTATTATTATTATTATTATTATACCTATATATTTATGTTTACATATATTTTATACTATAAACATTGTATTTTTATATTTTTTATATTATATATGTAATTTTATGTTAATATTTATATATTTTTTCATAATAATATGTTGTACATTATTATATTATATTATATTATATTATATTATATTATATTATATAGACATCATATATTTTGTGTTATTATATGGTGTTTTATATCAATATCATATTACTAATATACTATTCACATTATATTATTATTATTATTATTATTATTAACATTTTACAATAATATGATCAATGTTATATGTATATTATTGATACATTTATATCACATGCATTTTTATATTTAATTAACATTTGTTATATATTTGTATTTATGATACAATACGATAATTTAGTTGCTATTTTGGTATTTATTTATTTATTTATTATTATTATTATCGGTCATTAAAAGATATTTTTTATTTTATTTTAATAATCGATTTAAAAATTATATCTTAAAACATTTAGGTATCATCTTTTTTATTATCGTTGAAGTGTATATAAAAGTACAATATTTTATATCCTTTTTTTTAATTATTTTTAAATTTAAACTCGTACTAGTTGCATAATTAGGTATTCATGCTTTTTTTTAATGATTTCTTTTCGCTGTTATGCTTGATTTTATAATTTTGTCAATTTTATGAAAAAGATACTACAAATGTGTGTTTTTATGTACAAGATCGAATTGCGAAAGCAAGTAGAGAAATTACCAAAACATTTAAAGATAAGATGACATGATATCTAAATTGATGTCGGGATAAATCCAACTTATTTTAAGATAATGTCAAAAATTAAAGATAAATCCGAAAAGAGTTAGAATTTTAAAAAAAGATTAAATTCCAAAAGTTTTATGTGGAGTTTTTGGAAGAAAAATATAACAATAATAATAATAATAAAATTATTTAATTCATTTGTTTCATATTTAATTCCAACTTAAATTCCTCTTCAACAAATAATTCAACCTAGTCATCAATTCGAGAGACATCATTCAAATTTGAGACAGAGATCAACAAGGTATTGTTCGAATTTCTTCATTATTTTTCCTCTTGGTTTCAATTAGATTCATGTTATGAAGATTATATATTGTTATTATTTATGATCAATCATGAATTAAATTTATTTGGCTTGAGTTATTGTGGTTGTGAGAATGATTGAATTTGTTTAGGTAATTGAGTTTACAAGTTTATTCTTAGTTCTTAAATTTAATTGCAAATTAATTGAGAAATGATTATGTGAATTTATTCATTTATCTAATATCGGAAAAGTTAGATAAAAAAACGAATGAGCATGATTTTCAATCAATCGATGATGAAGACTAATTCAGTTTAGGAATAAGTTGTGAATTTCAATAGATAAAGGAGAGCAAGATTAATCATTGTTCACCATTGGTTCACTTAGGAATGTATTATCAAGGCATGCACAATTGATAGTGTTTTGAATCAGGGATAGAAAGAAACCATTAAAAACGATTCGCCGAACTTTGAAGGTTGTCGCGCAATTGCCCAAGCAATGGCATAATTGTCTAGGCAATCTGATTGGATCCAATTAACGAAATAATCGAGCTATTTATGCATTCAATTATCACGACGGTTTATTCGATCATCACTCTACAACTCACAATAAGTCGACTTTCTCTCGACCTACTCTCTCTTATTCACATGCATCTCCCTTTTATTTAATTGCTTTTTATTTTTATCGCTCATTTAAAATTCAACCATTATGATTTGTGTTTTCTTTTCTATATTATAACTTGCGACATGTATACTTGCATCAATTGTCAAGCACTTAAATCATGCAACAATCGCAAGTAAAAAATATTCTTCTTAAATCATTTTTTTCGGATTAAATTTTAAATTAAAACTTAAAATTTTATTTTCTTGTAAAAACAACATAAAATCAACGTGATATTAATTTTTGATGTTGTGGAGTGCTAATCTTTCTCGATGCGTAATCGATTCCCAAACCAAATTATTTTAAATCTTTGATTCATTTTTTACGGTGTTCGACCTACTTAAATAACCGATATCGACTCTAATTTTTTTTAATTGAACGGTATTTTTAAGAGAGTAATCTCCTTCTATATTGTTTTCAAACATAATATTTTAGTGTTTTCAATAAAAAAAAATTTGAGTACAATGGGTAAACTACAATGTAGGTCATTCAATTATAGGTAATTTTATATTTGGATTACTCAATTATTAAAAGTTATGTTTGGGTCATTCAATTATGGGTAAGGTTATATATTTGAGTCATCCAATTAATAAAAATTACATTTGAATCACTCAATTATAAGTGATGTTACATTTTGATCACCCTTCATATTTGAAAAGAACTTTATCAATTCATATATTAAATTAATCAATGATTTCAAATAAAATATCTAATATTAACGAGGGTATACAAATGATCTAGAAGAAAAAACGATCCAAATGATATATTTTTTTAAATATGAAGGGTGACCCAATCATAAAATTGTCCATAATTGAGTGACCAAAATATGACATTTAATAGTTGTGTGATCCAAATATAATCTTACCAACTTAGTTAATCTAAGTAAAAAATAAAATTTAGATATTTATTTTAAAAAGGATAAATTATAATGTTTTATAACTCAAGTATCTTTTTACTTTGATTTACGGTCACTTATTTTTTTTTAATATTTTAATTTAATCATTTAATGTTTAAATTATTCTTGTTTTAATCACTCGACTGTTAAATCACAAAAGATGCGATGACATGACATATGTTTTATGACATACCAAAACAAAATCTTTTTAGATTTCTATAAAAATCACTAAAACGACATCATTTTAAATTCTTATAAAAAAGTAAACAATAATGTTTAAAATTTTATCTTTTTAGATTGCTTGGACCATGGATGACGTGGTGAACAGGGTTCACCGTATAATCTCTCCTGGTTCGAACAACTTCGACTTCGGGTCAACTTTTCAAGCTTTGGTAGGCTCCCCTTCTTGTCGGCGTATATATTTGACAAAATCCACTGTCCATCTCCTCGCAAGATCCCCGAGAATCAAACGAAGCACCAGTGGCTGCTTGGCCATCACTTTGGCCATTAAGGTTGCAGCAAGAGTCCCCATGACCGATGCAGGCACATCAATGGCATATAAGTTCCAGTCAGGTTGAAACAACAGAACCTTGGTAACAAATGCTCCAACTAGTTGACATGCTCGCCTGATGTTTACTGGTAAGCCGGGTACTATATCGTATGCATTCCCATGAAAATGGAAGAGCTGCAAAAGGCGCAAATATAATCAGTTTGCTAGAATTGAGAAAATGTGTGCTGGTACTATAATCAAGGGGCATACTGATCCTAATAATAACCTTAGTTTCTTAAACTAGGGGTTAAGTGTCAATGAGAGTCTGACCAACACTGATATATGATATATATTCATGTCTAAATATGTGCGGATACATGATAGAGACGATATATACATGGTTCGAATGCGAGATTATCGGTTCTCACCTTATGCGAAACTCCCCTGTTAGCCTTGTAAGGAGGTGGATTCCAGTTCTTTCTCCGCTCGTTCAGCTCAGCATCTGTCAACTCAACGTTTATGGCCCTCTTCCGAACATCGATGCTAATGAGGTCCCCGTTTCGAGTAAGACCGATAGGGTCACCCTCCTATAGAACCAAATCCTAAAATGTTAAGTCTCTCATTGGAATGCAAAAATATCCAGCAAATTGAGTGAGAAATTACAGCCTACTGCACCTGTGCTTCAGGGCGTATTTGGCCTACAACGAAACCGTGTAAACCTCCGGAAAACCTACCATCAGTGAGCAAAGCAACATCCTGCAGTATTCACATACAGCATTCAAATCAATTACCTTTTTTGAAAGGCTAATTCTATTTGAAAATAAACTGTAGAGATGGCAAACCACTTGGACTTGGTATCACAGTACCTTCCCAAGACCTGCTGCCATTATTGCACTTGTTGGTGTCAACATTTCAGGCATGCCTGGTCTTCACTTTGGCCCCTCCCCTCTAATCACTACTACTTTTCCCTGGAAATTTACGAGCATCACGATACATTCGGAGTGTAGCCGGTGCAAATAGATAAACAAAGAAATATTCAAACTCATACTTGACTGAAATGTAAGCAAACACAGTTCATGGTAAGGATCATAGAAGATTTGTGCAGTAAACCACCCTCAGCATTGCCACTTTAAGACTATCAAATTAAGCAGACATAAAACAAATTCTCTCGTATTTAACCGTTAACCATAAACTCGAATACCTTAAAGCTTGATGGATTTTCTGAGATAGCAGCTATCATAGCTTCCTCTCCTTCAAAGACAAGTGCAGGACCTAAAGAACAAATTTTACTACCATATTATGTTTATGTAGGGATGCAGACTACATTCTTAACCCATAAAATTGTAACAGTACAATGACCAAGAAGCTCAAAGTTAAAATTAGCAAGGAGAGAAAGAAAATTACCGGAGAAATAGGTTCCTTCTTTTCCAGTAATTTTTGCTACAGAACCCTCTGGTGCAAGATTTCCTTTTAATATTTGGATGTGCCATGTTACCTTGATGGGATTTGACACTGGTTTTGTGATTTCCTGGAAATGAATTTTTGGGCACTGATCAGACTAATTGCACATAAAGTTCAAGTATAAATGGAGCCTAGCCTTTTTGGTGGAAAATCATCAGTAGAAAACCTTATTCATGCATATGATAGACATTCTTACAGAATTGCTTGAATAGTTTACTGAATGGTTGAATTAAAACATCCGCCTTAAAAAACGACTATAAAATGGTTGTACCGTTTTTTACAGAAGTTGTAAGAATTTCAGTACACATTTTCAGTATAGATTGAAATTCGTACAACTTTTATAAGAAAAACAGTATATATTGAATTTCTTACAAGAGTGTAAAGAGTAAGGATGTGGATTCGAATAAGAAATTTATTGACTCATATTCCTGAGACCTTTACAGTAGTATCTCATATGCTCAAAATGATTGAATAATGAATGAGAAAATGATGTTCAAAGTGAGGTGATTGTGAATAAAGTAAGAAAATAAAAACCTCTTATCCCACATAAATGAGATAAATAGAGTTGAAAGTATTTATATAATTTCGTGAACAACAAACATTATCATTTTAATATCTCGGATATTTCTATGAACAATATAATAACTATTGTTGGCCATGGAGTACAATATGAATTCTTATATCATCCTATTTATCATTTGAGTCAAAATTTTCATATAATACAATGCAAAGTATGTGATAACTATTGTTGATCTCGTATCTTAATAAATCAAGTGAATGAATTGAATCGATCCCTTAAATGCAAATGCAGATCTGCTTGTGTTTAAAAAAAGGCATTGCTTTGAAAGTGACGGATGTAAATTGTCTACCCTATATTATATCTCATTTGATATTCTTACTTTAAAAATAGTAGGTTTAGGGATTAGGGATTGTGGTTATGGTTTAAAAAATTAAAGGTGAAATATATTTTTTAAGATATAAGATTTAAAATATAAAAATTAGGGTTAGTGTTTATAATTTACTAAATTTAGCTTATACTTCAAACTTCAAAAGGTATGAAGCTTACATTTTTATCACAACCTGCAAGAGAGCTATTACCATCATAACACTGAGCACCCTTCACTGTTCCTATGCCATCAGCTAAGAAATCTCTTGACTGCAAATTGGAGGACATTTCTTTCGTTCCCATGGAGATCCCATCACTAACCCCAAACGTATTGAATCTGAAACCAACCATACCACACTCCTCAACTCCCTCTTTTACTTCCTCAGACAACATCCCTACTTGAGGTTCCGGAAACATGTCATCAGACGATCCGAAGTCCATGGCCTGGGGGCATGATTCGACCTCGTGACTTGGTCTCCGTTATTCTTGAACTGTACTTGTTGCATTTTATGGTTAGAGAAGATGCGTAGTATGTTTTTGGGGTTTTTTGGGATTGTGCGGTTATCGCAAGATATCGGCGGGAACCCTTTGTGGTGGGAAGCGTGAGGGCTCGATAGGTTGGATAGATCGCTTCCATGACGACCGCTGTGATTGGGTGGGAGAGAAATGGAAGAAAGAAAGGGCGGGTGAGGGAAAGAGAGTATATATAGTGATTGGGTTAAGAGAGTTGGTGGATAGAAATGCGAGTGTCGTAATATAATGATATTGGGTAAACTACATAAATGGTCCTTCAATTATATCTTAATTATTTTTTACATCTTTTGACTATCAAATGTTATAAATTGGTTCATTGACTAATTTTTTTATACAAAGTGGTCACGTGCCGTTAAAAATTTGACGAAAATTGATGTGGACGTTAACATGCTAACTTGGATTATAGAGATTGGGCATGCCACATGGTTATCCAAGTCGACATGTTAATGTCCACATCAGTTTCTCGTCAAAATTTTTAATGGCACAAGACCACTTTGTATCAAAAAGTTAGTCAATAGACCAGTTTGTAACATTTGATAGTCAAGGGATGTAAAAGATAATTGAAGTACAGTCAAGAGACCGTTATATAGTTTACCCAATGATATTTTAACGTCAAATTTAAATTTTGTAAAAAAAAATACAACATTTACTAGACATAAAACAAGATTGTAATAAATATGAGACAGTTTAGATTGATTTTAGGGAAACTTGAGAAATTAAAGCTTAAGTCATGCTTGCATTAAGCTCTTCAAGATAATTAAGAAAGTAGATAATTTATCCATTTTTTTCCAGTTCAATCTCTTAATATATTACTGAATTTTGATAGAATTAAATTTATATAAATTATAGAAAATTCAATATGTTGATATATTTAGCAGCGGCAGATTCATTAAGGATGTAAGATGTCCGTTTTTACCCTAAACTTTTTAAAATTTATATATTTATCCTTAATTTTTATAATTTTTATGAATTAATCCTAAAATTTTTGTAATATTTAAAGTTTGTTCTCACCCTGAAATTTGAATTTTTATATGTACCTACCCTCAAATAAATTTTTAAATCCGCCACTGATGCTCATATCGGTCGCATTAGGTTCTAGTTGAGTGATCATACTATATTAGGAGTATGAAATTGATCAAACCATTCCAAACATAAATGATAACCACTTGATCGTATGCTAATAGCCTAACATGATCTTGTCTAACTTGAATCTAATATTCTTCTCTCTTTCGAATACTTTCATGTTTGGTAAGAAAGCCTAAATATCTTTAATCATGTCTGTCCTATTGCTATTTGCCATGCTAGCATCCTGATAGATATGTGCTATATAGGTCTTTTATTCTTGGGTGTTGTGTAGTAACATGCCTAATCTTTTAAGGGGTTTGAATATGTTACAACCAGGACCATGTAATAATTTTTCATTACGTAGACTTAACACAAACACATCAAGCAAATAAATTATAAGAATCGATTCTAGAAGGCTTAATAATTATTATATGAACTAGATTTTGTTGATGGCATTACTACCATTTATCCATGATTGTGTTACAATCAACATCATCATCAACAACAATAACAGTAGCAAACTCGGGTGGTTCAACTTCAAACTAGGGTAAATTAAGTTGTTAACGGTTCCTTGATGAAAATATTATAAATCGATAGTGTCACTTTTACCAAGAAGAGATTCAAGCTTTTTTTTCAAAAGTATCATGCACCACTTACCACAATTCTAACATACTCATGAATGACAAGCTCTCATGCACTAAATCAAGCATGTTTGCATACTTTACATAACATCAAAAAGGGTGAGAGTGTATTACCTTAGCCCAACATAGAAAAGGTGACTACCACAAGCTTCTCCAAGCCTTCTTCCTTTTCCCTTGATCATGGAGGTTTCCCCGACACCTAATGGAGCTCATACAATCATAAAAATAGATAATTCCTGAACTCCTCACCGAAATCGATCCGAAGCTGTTGTCGAACTCATATTTCCGACGCTACAAGACCCGGATTGATAATTCGACCGTACAAAGTCAAGAACTCCAAATCATCTAGTTGGTGTTCAAAAATCAACACAATCAAAATACATATGAACCTTCGATCGAAGAGTTGACCACCATAGCTCAAAGCTGAAAAATAACTTTCTTTCTTCATTTTCTCCGCAAAGTTTCTGCCTTCTCTATCTCTCCCTCTAATTCTTTAATTTGATGCCGTCTACCCCTTTAAAATAAGCCAAACCAAAGACTTAACAAAATAATAATAGAATAATAAAAGATAAAATTATTTTTAACACCAATTTTGACTTATTACACCAAATTTTATATCTGAAAGTTTAGGTAGTTACAATATGAACATCAAGCTTAAAATAAAGATCATGAAAGTGATCTGTTAACTTCTCGAATCCGTCGATAAGTGACTCGGTGACGACTCGGATGAGCTGCAAATGGAAAGCTTGATGGTCATTGAGTTATGGTGCTGCCATCCGGATTACACAACATCATCAACTGGTGCTACAGGTTCAGACAAAGATCAACTCAATGTTCTTGTCGTAGCTGTTCTAAATTCTCAGGAGACTAATTAGTATTTCATTGGTAAATCTCCACTTCATTCAGATACATGAAATGTAGGTGGACCAAATTGAAAATTCGAGTTTTCTTAGGTAAATTTTATGAAGATTATGATAAATGGAGGCTTCCTAGTCAACCAAAACTATTGATACATGCATCAATTGCATCAAACTCAATCAATTATAGGGACTTGTTTGGAAATTTTAACTCTTTGACTTTGATCTTTTTTATGTCTCAGACTTAAAAAATTAATTTTTATTTCATGTATATCATTATCGAAAAAAAACCATAACTAAATAGGTCACTAAATTATGCTAAAAATATTTTTTTAATCACTAAACTTTTATTTCATATTAATTTAATACAAAAATTAATGATTATTTTTATAATATAAAAAAATTTAATGAATATTTTATAATTTTTTAAAATTTAAATGACTAAAAATAAATACATAAATATATAATATAATATTTAATATATAATAATTTCAGCTAATTCGGTTAATTTGATTAATTAATTAATTTTGAATCGAATTAACCGTTAACCGAATTTAAAAAAATTAACTGTCAATCGAATTTATCAAAAATTAACCGACCGAACCGAATAATGCACACCCCTAGTTAGCATTTAACAACTTAGTGTCTATTTTATAACAAAATCTAAATTTTAATGTTTATTTTATAATTTTAAAAATTTAATGACTAAAATAATATTTTTAGATAACTTAGTGATTAATTGTGAATTTTATCTATAATTTTAATCAAAGGGTTTAAAGTTTTATTTTACACACTTTAGTAGATATAAAAATATTAAAATATTACATTTAACATGCGCCTAAAATAATATTTAAAATAAATTCAAATAAAATTAATATTATTTAAGTATTGCGTGTAATGATAAAATAAATTATATTAATGTAAATGGTAAAATAAAAATTAATGTTAAAAAACATGATTAAAAAAATCCAAGACCATTGATAGATGGGCCGAGAGCTTCCTAAAACTCTAATTTTATGGGCTTAGCCCAATTTAGGTCAAAGACTGCTTAAAAGTCAGCCCAAAAATAAATCCAATCTATTTTAGTTTATACATATTTGTTAAAATTTTTACTTTTATTTTAATATATAATTCCTTTTCTTTTTTAAAAAATAAATCATTTATGAATTTATTTTTTATAAATTTAAATCTTTACTCCGTCCACACATAAAAGTAGACCCCATGATTTAAATTACTTTTGATCTCAATTTGTTGCCCTATTATTAACTGTAACAAAATATCTTCACTAATGCAATTAATTAACCCAAAAATATCATTAGTCATTAAAAAAATAAAACAGTAAATATTAAAGTATGTAAGTTTTAACATATAATCTAACATTTCCGGTCCGATTAAGGTTCTTCCACCTCAGAAATAAATATGGAGTTTTTACAGTTTCATGGTGTAAGAGATCCGATTTAGTTCTTGTCCTGAAATCAAACAACTCTGGGAAAGTGGGGTTTAAAGAAGACAAAGTTTTGACAACAATAGAAAGTAAGTTCTACTTGAAATTTAGATTTATTTGTTTAAATTTAATGATATATAATATTTTATGTTATTTCATGAATTGGGTGCTTGCCACTTGATTCGATCTAAACGTCCTTAATTTTATAGTTTAATTATTTTTTATGACTTATTCATTCTTAAATTAATCAGTTTGCTTTCTCATAATTTAAATTTAGTTTCGTCTACGAATGAAATAATATATCGATATTTAGTGACAAAATTAAATAGGAGTGGGGAGGGACAATCTCCCCTACCCCGAAGATTTTTTTCCAATTTTGTTCAATATTTTTTTTAACAATAGTTTATTCATGAATTTATCTCTCACTTTCAAATATTTATATTTTGACCTCTAATTTTGAATCCTGACTTCGTCGCCAGGGACAGAGCTACTAAGGGGTGGGGAGGGCCAATCGTCCCCACCCCGAAGAACTTTTGCCCTCTATTTAATTTTTAAATTGTTTTTTCTTAAATTTGTTCCTCGACTTTTAAACATTTATATTTTGCTCCTTAACCCCAAATCCTGGCTCCGTCCCTATTCGTTGCTCTCGATATTTCACTTAATGAAGACTACTCACCTTTTCTCTTGAAAGTCTAATAATTTTAATGAGTTATTGCTTCATAAATAGACTTTAAAATGAAGTTTTCAATATGCACAATCCAACTCATTTAATTGTATGGCGAAACATACTTCAGAACTGTTTGGTACGTTAGCTGATAATTTATTGGTAGATGCATTTCAAACATATTCAAGTTTAAAATTACTAAAAAAAAATTAACCATCGATTTTCAATACGATCGATCCAATAAATCGAGTTCGGGTCAAAATTTCAAACACCAGTAACAATCATATGATCATAGTTAGATGATTGGGTTGAAACTTTTGATGCTAAAAAAATTGGAAATCTAGTAGGAAAATTTTGATAGGAGAGATAGATGTACCAAACTCATATGTCACGTGCCACCTAGCTTCTCAATGAGTTCTGTTTTGTTTGGTTTGGTTACATAAAACATGTGCCTAATAGCAGTTCTTAAGCACGTGAGTCTCAGCTACCCTCCCCCCTCTTATTTATACGACCAAACTCTTTGGCAATTTCAGACAGATCAGGCTAACAGCCCTCTCCTACAACTACCGCCATTTCCTTCGTCGTTGGCTGCTAAAGCTTGGGTTGTCTTCTTTTCTTTGTTGAAGAGAAAAAGAGATGGTGACGGTCGAGGAAGTCCGTAAGGCTCAACGTGCCGAAGGGCCGGCCACCGTGTTGGCAATCGGCACGTCGACACCACCGAACTGTGTTGATCAAAGCACGTACCCCGACTACTATTTCCGTATCACGAATAGTGAGCACAAGGCTGAGTTGAAAGAGAAATTCAAGCGCATGTGTAAGTGTTACATTTTCTTATATATATATACAATTCTTGTTAAAAAAATTTAGCATGTTTTATATAGAATTTTAAAGTGATTTTGGTGTTTAGTGGATTTTTCTCATGAAAATGATTTTTTTATTATTGTTTTGATGCAAAATCTTTATTATTTAGATCATTTCAAAGAATATCGAACATTTAAATATATTTAAATTTTAATGATCGATTGATCAGAGCTACTCATTTGCTCCCATCTCTTTCTCTTAGGTCTCGGGTTTAAGACCCAGGAAGAGCATCCTAGATAGAAGTAGAAGTAGGTGTTATCAAAAAAATATATTTAATCTTCTATATATTATGTTCAAGGATGGACCTTGGGGTGCTAGAGGGTGCAATAGCATCCCCCAAAAATTTTAAGTCCCCTTGTATTTTATATATAATTTTTTATATTTTTTATCGATAATCGCAACCCTAAACTCTTGTAATTTTGTACCCTCTATATTTTAAATATAACTTATTAATAGCTTATACCCTTTACGTAAAATTCTGAATCCGTCCTTAATTATGTTTATCATATTATTAATCCAACTAAGATTATAAAGTGGGAAATATTAGATTTTATTTTTATCAGCTACATAAATTATTATTAATTATAATTAAATGTGTTGTTTAATTATCGTAGGTGAAAAATCCATGATCAAGAAGCGTTACATGTACCTAACTGAGGAGATTTTGAAAGAAAATCCCAACGTTTGTGAGTACATGGCAACATCACTTGATGCAAGGCAAGACATGGTGGTGGTTGAGGTGCCAAAGCTAGGCAAAGAAGCAGCCACCAAGGCAATTAAGGAATGGGGCCAGCCTAAGTCCAAGATCACCCACCTTGTGTTCTGCACCACCAGCGGCGTCGATATGCCCGGGGCTGACTACCAGCTTACCAAGCTCTTGGGCCTCCGTCCGTCCGTTAAGCGTCTCATGATGTACCAACAGGGTTGCTTTGCGGGCGGCACTGTTCTCCGTGTGGCCAAGGATTTAGCCGAGAACAACAAGGGCGCTCGTGTTCTTGTTGTTTGCTCGGAAATCACTGCGGTCACTTTTCGTGGCCCAAGTGATACTCACTTGGATAGTCTTGTGGGACAAGCATTGTTCGGAGATGGTGCTGCTGCTGTTATAATTGGTGCCGATCCGATACCCGAGATCGAAAAACCCATGTTCGAACTTGTCTCGGCGGCCCAAACGATATTGCCGGATAGTGATGGTGCCATCGACGGTCACCTTCGTGAAGTCGGACTTACATTTCACCTCCTTAAGGATGTTCCTGGCCTAATTTCAAAGAACATTGAGAAGAGCCTAGTTGAAGCATTTCAGCCTTTAGGCATATCCGATTGGAACTCTCTCTTTTGGATAGCGCACCCTGGTGGTCCAGCCATATTGGACCAAGTCGAAGCAAAACTAACACTCAAGCCCGAAAAGCTACGAGCCACTCGACATGTTCTTTCGGAATACGGGAACATGTCGAGTGCATGTGTTTTGTTCATATTAGACGAGATGAGGAAGAATTCGAAGGAAAATGGACTCGGAACCACAGGTGAAGGGCTCGAGTGGGGGGTGCTGTTCGGGTTCGGACCAGGGCTTACCGTCGAGACGGTGGTGCTCCATAGCGTCACTGCATAAACTGGCTTCTAAAGTATGGTTGGCTTGCATGAGCAACCTCTATCTGGTTACAATTTCACTTTCCTTGCCTTTTTATTTTATGAATTTCGAATTTGTATGGTTATATTAAGAGAGTTGAGCTCTCTTTGTTGTGCACAATGGCTTAGAATTTATGTACTGGACTTATATCTTTGGTAATAATAAAATTTAAATTTTAAAAATAGTTTGAAATATGATATTCGAAACCTGATCGCGAGGTTAAACATACACCTCTAGAATTTTACATATATGATATTAATATGTTTTATATATGTTTAAAGATTTAATAGTTAAAAATGTATTCAATTTATATTTTTTCTTCAGTTTAGTATTAAACGTTTTTTCGGGTTATTTTAGATTTTTAGTGTCTATAACATTTTATTCTGTAACATAAATTAAATTTTTTTTGTTAAAGTTAGTTAATTTTTTTTGTTATCCAATTATAGTATAATGTCACGGGGTCAGAGTTTTGGCGCAGGGACATCTACCCGTGCGGCACCTCAGGCCTCTCAGATGCCCAAGGTTCAGCCTTTACGATCTCTGATGCTCACTGGTTTCGCCCTCCCATGAGCTCATCAGGGAAGCGGGGATAGCTCCCGACCAGTGTGGTGCGCGATCAGCACGTCCATCCTAAGATAGGACGACTGCTCGGCACGTACTAAACTCTCAACGCTATCCCGCTCCCAAGCTTTAAGCACAACCAGAGGCATCTCGCTCGGTCCTGCGATGTCACGACCGTATCGAAAAGAGCAGGTCGTGACAAACTCCCCCACTTGATTCATACACGCCCTCGTGCATGGTGAGGAAACTCTTAACCTTCTCTTTAGAATTTTACATATATGATATTAATATGTTTTATATATGTTTAAAGATTTAATAGTTAAAAATGTATTCAATTTATATTTTTTCTTCAGTTTAGTATTAAACGTTTTTTCGGGTTATTTTAGATTTTTAGTGTCTATAACATTTTATTCTGTAACATAAATTAAATTTTTTTTGTTAAAGTTAGTTAATTTTTTTTGTTATCCAATTATAGTATAATGTCACGGGGTCAGAGTTTTGGCGCAGGGACATCTACCCGTGCGGCACCTCAGGCCTCTCAGATGCCCAAGGTTCAGCCTTTACGATCTCTGATGCTCACTGGTTTCGCCCTCCCATGAGCTCATCAGGGAAGCGGGGATAGCTCCCGACCAGTGTGGTGCGCGATCAGCACGTCCATCCTAAGATAGGACGACTGCTCGGCACGTACTAAACTCTCAACGCTATCCCGCTCCCAAGCTTTAAGCACAACCAGAGGCATCTCGCTCGGTCCTGCGATGTCACGACCGTATCGAAAAGAGCAGGTCGTGACAAACTCCCCCACTTGATTCATACACGCCCTCGTGCATGGTGAGGAAACTCTTAACCTTCTCTTTAGATTGGCCAGGAACTAGTGTGCAATTCCCCCAAACTCGACCACTGATTAGAGTCGCACTTCCGGAGAACTTTCGCTACAGCTTCCTGCCTACCCGTCCTCGTCTCTTGAGGACCCACTTGCGAACACCCTTCTCTTGGGGTGCGAGCTAACACGCTCGTCAACATGACTCGCTCCGCAGCAACGGGGCGCTTGGAAAGCCCACAGCTAGCACACAGCCTCGCTCTGATACCACTTGTCACGGGGTCAGAGTTTTGGCGCAGGGACATCTACCCGTGCGGCACCTCAGGCCTCTCAGATGCCCAAGGTTCAGCCTTTACGATCTCTGATGCTCACTGGTTTCGCCCTCCCATGGGCTCATCAGGGAAGCGGGGATAGCTCCCGACCAGTGTGGTGCGCGATCAGCACGCCCATCCTAAGATAGGACGACTGCTCGGCACGTACTAAACTCTCAACGCTATCCTGCTCCCAAGCTTTAAGCACAACCAGAGGCATCTCGCTCGGTCCTGCGATGTCACGACCGTATCGAAAAGAGCAGGTCGTGACAATAACATATAACCTATTTTTTATTTAATTTTTTATTTTTTAAAACATGAATTTTTGAATCCAAAATTTTTATTTTTTTCAATCCAATCCTCAAATCACATCTCTCTCACCATTTGATATTCCCTACACATTGGTGGATAATCATTTACCATTTGAGCGTCGGATATCTCATTGTTTAACATCCTCCGCCCTCTAATCGTCGATTAGAAGCTCAATCGATTTTTTTTTATTTCTAAATGTTTGTTGATGAAATAATCAATAATTCATCTGTTTGGCTTTAACGACGGAATAATGATATTTTAGCTGTAAGGGGCTTATAAAAACAAAATGACTAATAGTGATTGAATCGGTGGTCGAAGAAAAAAAATTAAGAAAATCATAATTTGCGGTTAGAGAGATAAAAATTTTGGATTTTATATAAAATTAGTTTATTTTTAAAAAATAAAAATTAAAATATATTAAAATATATCATATATCGTGTTTTTATTAAAATAAAAAAAATTGACGTCCATCATAAAAAAGTTTGATTTGAGTTGCATTATAGTTACGCACCTAAGTGAACCCAAAAAAAACGTTAGGTACTGTAGATTTAATCATGACCTAAAAATATAATGCATATCTATTTATTCAAATAAAAATATAATTCAATTTAAAATATAAAAGCTTAAGGGTTTAATAAGTGTTTAAATTTTTATAAAAAAAAATTAATTAAGTCCTTAAATTTTTTTTATACCTAATAAAACCCTCAAACTCAAGAAAAAAATCAATTTAGCCTTTAAACTCTTATAAAAAATCAATTAAGCCCATAAACTTTTTTGCATCCAATTAAGCTCTTAAAGTCAAGAAAAAAAAATCAATTTGGCCCTTTGACCGTTAACTTTAACGGGTTTTTTTTTGAATTTTTTTACACTTTTCACATATCACTTTATCGTTTTTAAGAAATTTTAAAATTTAAAAATATATAAAAAATCTAAAAAAATTGATTTTTTTGAAAATTCTAAAATTAATTTAAAATACAAAAACACTTTTTTTTTATAATTGTACACTAATATTTAACATTTTTATTTTTTTTATTTTTTAATATTTTTAAAAAATCATTATCTATCATTTTAAATTAAATTTCGGAATTAAAAATATTTTTTTAGGATTTTTATATAATTTTAAAAATTAAAAATTAAAAATTTTGGAATTAAAAGCATTTTATATAATTTTATATAATTTTAAAGTAATGCTATTTTGTTGCAACACGTGTTAAAAAAAGTTAAAGTTAACGATCAAAGTTGATTAAAGGGTCAAATTGATTTTTTTTTCTTGAGTTTGAGGGTTTAATTGAGTGTTAAAAAAATTTAAGGTCTGAATTTTTTTTTGAGTTTGAGGGCTTAATTGAGTGTAAAAAAAGTTTAAGAGCTTAATTGATTTTTTTGTAAAAGTTTAAGAACTTATTAAACCCTTAAGCCAAATATAAACTATATAATGGATCTTTCTTTCCGCATTAAATATTATTTTAATCAATATAAAATATCAATTTTAAATTTTTTTCATGTCTTTTTAATAAAGAATCTTTATTCAATTGTTTTCATAATAGATTTTAAAAATATATTTTAAAAGTTAATATTAGTTTTTAAAAATTTTATTTTATTAATCCAAATCGATCTATATTATATATCAAATATTAATATATAAATTTTCTAATAATTTTTTTTATATACATAAAACTTTGAATTTAAAATCTATTAAATAATGCTAAATTAATTATTATTTATACAAATCCACCTATAAAAAATTAATTTTTGTATAAAATAGGGACACTCAAATTTCTATTCGGGTTATTTATGGTTTAGATGATTATCTGAATCTTATAACAAAAAAAATCTCAGTTTAAAACTTAAAAAATATCTACCTTTTTAAGATCCTTCTTCAACTCTGTCCAAAAAGGAGTAAACTTGAGTCCTTCTCCTTTTCAGTTTTTGAATATTCTTTTATAAAACACTTGAAATTTTTTAGTTGGGTTTTCTTGAAAGACGTGGTTTTGTTTACTTTCTTGGATAGAAATGCCTTTCTTTGATTACTGTCCCATCATTTTGTTTTCTTTTAACTTCTTTACCATATTCCCCACCTGGGTTTTTTATGCTATTATTATTTTTAATTTTGTTTCACACACCCACATGCATGTTCTTCAGTTTGTCTGATCTGGATTGGATCACAAGTTGTTATTTTTCCTACTTTGAAGAAGTTTTCAGAGAGGAACAGAAAAGCAGCTCTCTTTGGTGGGGTTCGTTTCTTGAAAATTCTGTCTTTTTTTCTTTTGGGGAGCAAGCTTTGATTGCTTAGAAAGAAATGATGAAATAAAGAACCAGGTAAGATCTTTCTTCCCCAAAGTTCGTATCTTTTTTATCTCTATTTTGGGTCCATAGAAAGGTTCTTTTGTTGTTTCCTCTTCTTGTTTAGGGTATGATTGTTGCAAATAACTGTGTAATGTTGCAGTTCCTTGTGGTTGGGTTATGAAATGTTATGTTTTTTCTTCTTGTTGTTTGAATTTGTTGGCTTGTAGGGATGAAATTGAGTGTTGTAATACTTAATTACTGGAATTTGTTTTAATTGGAACTGCAGTTTAGGGGTTCATAGCTTTGTTTGAATTTGTTGGTTTGTAGGGATGAATAACCTACTTCTGTGCTTGTCTTGTTGCTGGATTTTAAGTTGAAATTGAGTATTCTAATGCTGGATGATTGAATCGTGCTTTATTAGGAAAATTAGACTTCAGTCTGAATCTGATTTCATATTTGGATTTTGGATCCCCTGAGACATGGCCGGTATAGATGTTTCTAAGTATGCACATAGCCCTGTGCACAAAGCTGTTGTGATGAGGGATTATGCGAGTCTCAAGAGGATTCTCGAGGCCCTCCCACGGCTTGGTAATGCGGATGAGATTCGAACAGAAGCAGACTCATTGGCTGAGGAAGTGAAGGCTGAAGAGATTGCTTCTGTAATTGATAGGCGTGACGTTCCTAACCGTGATACCCCTCTTCACTTGGCTGTTAAACTCGGTGATGAAACTGCAACTAAAATGCTTATGGCTGCCGGTGCTGACTGGAGCTTGCAAAATGAACAAGGATGGAGTGCACTTCAAGAAGCAATTTGTAATAGGGAAGAGGCTATTGCGATGATTATTGTTTGGCACTACCAGCCATTGGCATGGGCAAAATGGTGTAGAAGATTGCCTCGTTTGGTGGGAACTATGCGAAGGATGAGAGACTTTTACATGGAAATCACATTCCATTTTGAGAGTTCTGTGATACCTTTCATTTCACGAATTGCTCCTTCTGATACATATAAAATTTGGAAGAGGGGTGCAAATTTGAGGGCTGATATGACTTTGGCTGGATTTGATGGATTTAGAATTCAGCGTTCGGATCAGAGTATTCTTTTCCTTGGTGATGGTTCTGAGGATGGTAAGGTTCCTCCTGGATCGCTTTGCATGATCTCTCATAAGGATAAAGAGGTGATGAATGCTTTGGACGGTGCTGGTTCTCAAGCAACTGATGAAGAGGTTCGACAAGAAGTGGTTGCAATGTCTCAGACTAATATATTCAGGCCGGGGATAGATGTGACACAGGCAGTTCTTTTGCCGCAATTGACTTGGAGACGACAAGAGAAAACGGAAATGGTGGGTGCCTGGAAGGCTAAGGTGTATGATATGCCCAACGTTGTTGTTAGCATCAAATCTAGGAGGGTGCCTGGGGCCATGACAGATGACGAATTCCTTGCAACTTCCAATGAAAATGAAGCAGAGAATGAAGAGCTTGATGAGATCTTGACTGAAGATGAAAGGAAACAACTTGAAGTTGCTCTTAAATTGGATTCTTCAGAAATATCCAATGAGAATGACGATGGCATTATTAGGCATCGCCATAGTTGTTATGATTCCAGGGAAATTCCTATCGAGGAAATCAATGGTTTTAAAAATGGAGAGACTAAGCAGGAAAAGAAAGGATGGTTTGGTGGCTGGAAGAAAAAGGAGCCAAAGCATGAAGTGCAGAGGAAGATTGCGCCACCTAGAAGCTCATTCTGTGTAGATGAAAAGGTGAGCGACTTACTAGGAGACTCTCCTTCGGGGAGTCAGATCAAACCTGGTAGACACTCTGTGGAGATTTCGGCAACGGATGATTATAGAAGGATAAAAGATTCCAGAATTTCTTCTTCCACAAGTTCTGAGACTAGTAGTCGACGCAAGGATAGTATCCGGGAGAGCAATTATAAGAAAGGATTGAGGCCGGTTCTTTGGCTTTCTCCGAACTTCCCACTGCAAACCGAAGAACTCTTGCCATTGCTAGACATTCTTGCCAACAAGGTCAAGGCAATTCGTCGGTTGAGAGAACTGCTCACGACAAAGCTTCCTGCTGGAACCTTCCCAGTCAAGGTTTGTTGTTCTTTTGACTGTATGGTTGGGTCCTGTTATTATCCTGTTATATGAACTTTTCAATAACGAATACCGTACTTGTGACTGATTTTCATGGGGCTTATGATACATTATGTATCTGTAGGAATATATTTCCCTCTAGAGGGTGTGGTTTTGAAAATATAGGTTTCTCAAATCTAGAGTCATCAGATGTACAACTGTTGATGATTTTTGGCATGTATTTTGAGGCTTGTTTATTATCCCATAAATTTTACATTAGAGCTTTTAGCGTGTTATCAAGCTAAGTGGATACTTTTCCGAATTAATATAGGACTGGAAACTACATTGAACTTATTCTTGATATATGTAGTCTTTTAAGACTAGGATTTGTGTATCTTTCTGCCTGGTGTATGATCCTGCCCTTTCCTCCATCTATTGATGCTAGACATTAATGGTGCCAGACCCTACACGTTCCTCGGTTTTTGGGACTTTCTTCAAAAAATAAAAGAAAAAGGCGGTTAAGTAAACTAGTTGCTGCTGCTGTTTCCTTATGCATGATTCACAAAGATTTTGACTTGAATGAGTTCTCATGTTTGTACTTAGGTTGCTATCCCGGTGGTTCCAACAATCAGAGTATTGGTTACTTTCACGAAGTTTGAAGAACTACAGTCAGTGGACGAGTTCTCGACACCCCCTTCAAGCCCCTCTGCTGACCAAGAAAGCTCCGCAGTGACACAGGCCTCGAGTTCATCTTGGTTTCAGTGGATTAAGACACCATATCAACGGCCTAGCTCATCAAATAATAGCGACAAGGCAGAAAATCTTCAAGATCCATTTGCAATACTTCCAGATTACACTTGGATTACAGCTGAAGAAAAGAAAAAGAAGATGCAAGAGAAGAGCAAGTCAAAGAAAGGTAAAAATCAGACTCATTGAAGTCGGGCTATGATCCAGACATTAAAACAAGTTCCGGCTTCCAACTGGCAGGTACCAAACAGGAAAGAGTGTTTCATTTATCCGTAGAAATTGTGTCTCGGTTAATGAAAAGAAAGAAATAGGAAAATATAGATACCTGGAGCATAGCTCCAGGAAGTGTGGATATTTCCTTCTGTCATGGGAAACTTCGATTGTCAGGGTGAAAAATAGGTTGGAAAAAAAAGCCATTTGGTGGATGTTACCATCTTTGGATCACTGATTTACATCATTTACTTGTGACTAACTTTTGGCTACATACAGTTACTGACAGGGTTGGCATGTTTTATTTCTAGCGATGTAATACGAGTTACTCGGTAGAGTTATTAGCCATAATAGTTATGTAGGATCGATGGCCGAGAGGTTGTTCGAGTTAACCTTCTGTAATGCCTCTCGTTTTCATATTCTGTATTTGTCCCATTTCAAAGCAAAATCAACTGTTGTGCTGATAATACTTGATGGGAACTATATTACATAAAGGGGTAACAGAAAAGCATGCAATAATTATGACAAATTTGTTTTAGTTTCAGACAGGGCCCTGCCTCATATTTAAAGACATTATTTGAGCAATGAAGGCTCTTGTGGGCACCCCTAAGCAGCAATTATCATTTTTATTTCCATTCCTTAACAAATAAACAAATCTACCAACTTTAACAAAAATGTCTGCAAATTTGGTTCATTTTGCATGTCTGAGCTCTGCAGATTTGTCTGAGCTCCTAACTCCTTCTAGCTCTCCATCATCAGACACACTTCACACTTGTATGATCAAAACAAAAGAGTCAGAAGCATACAGAGTCGGATCGAAGTCCTTAACACGATCCTCCAAATATACGAAAAAACATAAAAAAGCTCAGCTCCATATGTTGATGAAGCTTACCTCTGCTTGAACTCCTTAACCTGAGCATCAGGCCAAATCACTTTCCTCTGTGCTTTTAACTGGTTCTCCTCATTAGTAGTTGTTTTCTTGAGATTGCTCTTGAGAGTGGGGATTACTTCAATGTGATTAGGTCCATTGATGACTCTTTCTTCGCCTAATTGTAACTCATCATCATCATTACCAACTTCTCCCATGCCCCCATCTTTTCTGCTACCTTTGGCGTCCAAATCCTTTGATTGAAAATGACCAAATAGCATGAGCACACTAGAGCGGTGCACCTGTTCTGCGCCGCCACCGCCGCCGCTGCCGGGAGTACGACGGCTCTCTCCCCAGAACAAAGCTTATACCCCTCCTAAACATATTTCACTACTATTGCTTATTTCAGGATCAAAGTTTCAAGTTTTGTAAAGTACAAAATTAATTGAAAATGACCAAATTACCATACATGGACTAAATTCATAACTTTCACATAACAATTAATACATTTGACTAATAGAAGAATTTTACCATTGTTTTTTCATATGTGTAAATTATCTAAATCATCACTGAACTTTATTCCTATAAATTTCCTAAACGTTTTTTTCCCTCATTCGTTAATTTTATAATAGTGTTATGATGTGAACGTCATTCATCTTGAATCCATGAGTCTAAATTCAATCTTTATTTTATCGAAAAATATCTTAGAGTCTATGAATCAAACAAAAACCTTTCAATTTCTTTTTCATCGATCTCATTCTTCCGCCGTTGGATAAAGTTGCTCGCTTCTTAGTATATTGATCCTCTCATGCCGATGAAACTTTCTATCATTCAGATTTTAAAGTTCTCCCGTTCCCGAATAAATGAATGTTGTTTAAAAATTAATGGATGAGTGAACAACAATATTCAATATCTAAATTTCAATGAATGAATTGAACACTTTAAAACTTTATTGATCAAAATAAGTTTACGAAAAAAATTCAGTAATGATTTACATAATCCATGGTTTATTATTTCCTTGTAATAGACAAGTATTTTTATGCAAATAATATATTTTTAATTATACAATGAATTGTCTTCCATATGCCATTTTTCACATTAACAACACATATTTCAAGTATGAGCAAATTTGGATAAAATTTAAAATTATGTTTTGATTTATAGGACTCAAATTTGAACAAAATTTAAAATTATATTTAAAATTATTAGATTTTCATATAATGTATCAGAAACTATATTGGAGTCAAGATTTTTATATAATAGAATCAGAGTAGAATCCAAGGTACGAGAATTTTCATACCACTACAGTATAAATATTGTTGACCCTATATATAAACAAATCAAGTGAAATCAATTCTAATATTCGGCTCCGCCACTGACATCTGGTTACTCGGCCAGACGAAATGCAGATGCTGAGTTGAACCGGTAAGATCTGATTTCCTTTTTCCCTAAGTGCATGGTGAAACTGTTTCTCACTCCCTTGCTTCAAGCTCGTCCCTGTATTTATTTTCTGCATATGGCCAACCTTTGCCTATATATACTTGTTTTCTTTCCAGATATAATCAACAATCAAAAGGAATAAGGAAATAAACATTCCAAGCACTTCCTTTACTTTTTTTTTACTGAATAATTCTAGTTTAGGGTTTAGAATTTAGATAAATATGGCGTTTTCTAATTATTTCTATGTCATCTTTGTCTTGTATGTTCTTTTCTTGAATGGTCTTGCTGATCTTGATGAGCCTAATGTTAACGAAGATGAAAGCCATTTGATGAACCGTCCATTTGATTCACCGAAAATGAAGGAATATAAAGGAAACAGGAGATCTTTAACACTTCTTTTGCCTGCGTTGGTTGGTGCCGGTGTTGTTGCTGCCGGTGCTACTGCTGCCGCCGGTGCTCATGCTTTGAAAGGAATCGCAGCCCTAGGAGCGAGACACCATGCCCACGTCGGTGCTCAACCTGGGCCTCATGGTCAAGTGGGAGGGGCGGGTGGTGGAGATGGCAACGCTAATGTTGGTGGTGGAGGAGGTAGTGCAATTGCTTCTGGAAGTGGTAATGCTAATACTGGTGGTGGAGGTAGTGCAAGTGCTGCAGGAAGTGGCACTGCTAGTGTCAATGGAGGTGGTGGTGGTGGAGGTAATGCAATTGCTTCCGGAAGTGGCAATGCTAATTCTGGAGGTGGAGGTAGTGCAAATGCTGCAGGAAGTGGCACTGCTAGTGTCAATGGAGGTGGTGGTGGTGGTGGTGGTGGTGGAGGTAATGCAATTGCTTCCGGAAGTGGCAATGCTAATGCTGGTGGTGGAGGTAGTGCAAGTGCTGCAGGAAGTGGCACTGCTAGTGTCAATGGAGGTGGTGGTGGTGGTGGTGGAGGTAATGCAATTGCTTCTGGAAGTGGCAATGCTAATGCTGGTGGTGGAGGTAGTGCAAATGCTGCAGGAAGCGGCACTGCTAATGTCAGTGGAGTTAGTGGTGGAGAGGCTGCTGCTAAGGCCGAAGCTAAAGCCCAAGCAGCAGCTAATGCTGGTGGTGGCAGTGGCCAGGCTAATGCTGTTGCTCAGGCTCAGACTACTGTACATGTTCACGTTCATGTTAAAGGAAAGAGAAAGGGAACGGGAGACAAGACTGATCCACAAAACTCAACTACTACATTTTAATTACATATCTTAGGAAAAAACAGAATTTGATTGTTCGAGTTTCACAGTTTTATCATGTGAAACATTAAATAAGCGTTTTTTATAAATCATTATGTACGAGAGATTATTAGGTGAACCTTATTCATCACGTTATCCATGGTCCAAACAATTAGGACCGTTGATCTTTAAATAATCACCTAATAACTACCCACCCACTAAGTACATGTAGGTAAGAGGTGATGATTCACTTGAAAAAAAATTAAGATCAACAGTCCTGATTAATTGGATCATAGATGACGTGGTGAACAAGGTTTACCTAATAATTTTTTTATTATGCAGATAGTTTTAGTTTGTCTCAAGCAATTGTTTTAATCTCATTGCATGTGCATGAGAGTTTTGGAAGTTGTTTTTATGTATCTTCCTAATATCGTTGTCAATGGTTAAGCTTTTGCTTTCAGCTTGGAGTTACTCTTGGAGCGTAAACGTCTTTCTCCCTTTATTGTATCTTTTCATGCATTTATTTTAAAATATTTAAGATTTAAAGTTTAGAGTTAGACGTTATGATCTAGATTTAAAGAATTTAAGATAGTGTATATATTTTTTAAGGTTTAAGATATAAAAATTAAAATTAAGGTTTAAAATTTAATTTTAAAGAATTTTTAAGTTAAAGCATGATTAGGGATAAGAGATTTTTGCTCTTAATCTTTAGGGTTAAACGGGTGAAAGGGATAAGAGATTTTTGCTATTTAAGTTTAAGCATGATTAGGGGTAAGAGATTTTTACTTTTAATCTTTAGGGTTAAACGGGTGAAAGATAAGAGATTTTTGCCTTTTACGTTGAATGACATGATTTTTGCTTTCTTATTGTGTCTCTTTTAGTGTCTTTCTTTAAAATAATAGATTTAGAGTTCAGAGTTAGAAGTTGTGATTAAGGTTTATAAAATTAAGGGATGATGTATTTTTAGCGTGTAGAGTTTATGATTTAGTGTATGAAAATTAAATTTAGATTTTAAAATTTATTTTTTTAATTTTTTAAAATGAGACATAAAAAGATATAATTAGGGGAGATAATTTTTGTTCTAAATTAACAATATTCTTATATGCTTGTAAGAAAAGCTACACAATCGATAAAACAATAGGAAGGACTCTCTATGCTCTACGACAGGTGGAGTTTTTAGAGTTCGAATCTTAATATTAGAAAAAGAGATATGATGATTATTTTATAATAAATTTTTATTATATTTATTTTAAATTAATCGATTAATAAATTGAATACTAATGATTATACCCGTTGAGTTGAACATTCATACATATGCAAAATACACTGAAGTACTAACGCACATCAGGTAACTCTTTTCATCGATGTTGATCGTTAATGCATTGACGTGAATGTTAACATGTTGATATGATCGTTAATTTCATTGGCATGACAACCAACGTGTAAATGTTGATTATATAGTAGAAATATTTAATTATTTTTTTAAATTCGAGAACTTATTGATCTTCTAAAATTTTAAAGATTTATATATGATTTTTAAGAAAAAAATACAAGGAATATAATTTTTTTTGAATTACCTAATAGTGATTACAGTAGTATTTGTTCTAGAATATATAATTTCCACCGTTTGATATTGTTCTTCCTCAATTATTCTGCTAACATTATTGATGCTCGAACCCGTGACCTTTAGAAATAACAACCGTTCCTTTAACCACTTTGACTAGAGGGCTCGTACTAAGGAAAATAAAATTTCAAAGTATTAAAACTATAGAATTTAAAATAATACAAGCTCTCCTACATGTTACTTCATCCATATACTATATACGCATGCACCCTCAAGCAATATTAAGAATAGCAACAAGGAGCAACTTCCCTTCTAGAACTGACAGAGCCAATGAAGGTCAATTTCCCAGTCACAAACCTCTCTACTGATCCGACATAGCTTCAACAGCTTAGAACAAATTCAGGAGCTGAACTACACAAAAACTCAGGAGGCCCCTAAGAACCTTACAATTTCACCATCCTCAAGCTTTAGTGGGAAATGCACAAAGCTCGAATAGAAGAGATATTAGGGGTCCAAGAAAGAAGAAGAGAAGATGTCTCACTCTTCTGTCGATTTCGTATAAAGAGGTGTACTCTCAACTACAAAAAATCGATTTGGTTCGATCGTATTATGTTACTTCCTTTAATCTATTTTATCCTTATGATATGATGTCAATTCATATTATGAGTACCACGCTGGAGTAGCGAGACACACAATAGAGAATTACACGATATTAAGAAAATAAATTGGAGTCAATTTTTAGTTTATTACAAGATATTAATAAATTGAAATGAAAATAATCTTCTTTTATCTTTCCTCATATTCTCTTTCTTTTTCTCTCTTTACTCTTTCTATGGTCAAGAGTTGGGATGAGCCACCGATGTCGCAATGCCGGTCAAGAGTTTAAACGCATCCTATATCCATATTCTTTATGTTGATTTGTTTAAATACCCTTACATTTTGATTTTTTAGTTTTTTTTTTTAAGAATGCTGGTTTAATATTATAATAAAGAAGGTTACAAAAATATCTTCAAGCATCCAAAATAAAAATACACACAAAAACACACACAAAAGAACAAAACCAAGAAAACAAAATAAAAAAGCATAAAAAAAACCAATCCAACAAAAAACCTTCTTCAGTACTACCAGCAACCATCATCTTGAAACAACCCTCTGAACCAAGAGCGAGATAAATCAATGACAAGCAGATGATGGTGAAAGAAATTGAAACTGATATACGATTAAGTATTCATATTGATTAAGCTTTCAATAAGCGATTCCTTCAACAATTGTTTTCATAATTACTTGAAGTGAACCACGTCCGATCTGACTGGGCAATACATTCCACAATTGGCGGTGCTTCCTCGATCCAAACTTTGTGAAAATTGAAGTAACGTCCTTCTTTCGCCAACATATGTGCCGCTTCGTTCTGATGACGTCGAACATGTGTAAAAATAATTTCTTTAAAATCACGTCTCCTTCAATTGATTTTTTAGTTTTTCTTTTAAAATAACACGTGGAATCAATTTTTCTATTATTTACCAGAAGTAGTAAATAATTTTTTTATAAGTGCTTATGTTATATTTGTAATTTCGCGTTTCAATAAAAGATTGCATCTTTTTAATGATATTAAAATCATGAAATATATGTATATCTTTTCTTGCTCTTGTATAGGGGTGTTTAACGAGTTGAGCAGCTCGTGAGTTGTTCGAACTCGACTCGGTCAAAATTCGATAAATACTCGACTCGATACTTTAATGAGTTGAATCAAGCAAAGTCTAACTCGACTAGATAAGTTCGCGAGCAGCTCGTTAATTTTTTAAAATATTTTTTAATAATTACTTTAAAATAAGGCATAAAGATACTTTTAATCCTTAACGTTTATAATTTTTATTGTTTTGGCCCTTGTTCTTTTTTTGAGATAAATTTAACCCTTAACCTATATCTTTTTGACAAATAACTTATTTTTTAATTATCATGATAACTGGATCGTTAAAAATCTAACAATGATGACATGTCATATGCATATGATAATACATTTTAAATAACATGGCATCTAACCTACAAATATATGTGTCAAATATAATTTTATTCTAATGTGAAATATAATTTTATTTTAATATAAAATATAAAATATTAAAAAAACAATCAAGATATAAAACAATTAAAATTCAAAAAATATTAAAAAATTAATTAAATCTAAAATAAAAAGCTACTAAACTTTCTCAATCTTAACTACGATAGAATCAAAATCCTACCTTAAAAAATTAATTAATTTTGAACTGTGTTCATATTTTTTAAGATAGATTTTGATTTTATCGTAGTTAGGATTGAGAAAGTTTAGTAGCTTTTTATTTTAGATTTAATTAATTTTTAATATTTTATTTAAATTTTAATTATTTTATATTATAAAAAATTATATTTCATATATATATATATGTATTTGATAGGTTAGATGCTATTTCATTTAAAATATATTATCATATGCATATGACATGTTATTATTATTAGACTTTTAACGGTCCAGTTATCATGATAGTTAAAAAATAAGCTATTTGTCAAAAAGATATAGGTTAAAGGCTAAATTTATCCCAAAAAGAATAAGGGCCAAAACGATAAAAGTTATAAACGTTAAGGGTTAAAAGTATCTTTATGCCTTAAAATAATTTCATTCAAAAAATAAATTTAAATAATAATTATTAATGTGTGAATTGTTACTTTAATTTTAATAAGTTAGTTTGGTGTATTTATGGAATGTTATTTTTGAATTTAGACTTTAAATATGTTTTATACACTTTTTTTGATATTTTTGGTTAAATTTGTTAATTTAATATTAAGCTCATATGATATTCTTAAATTTTACTTTTAGTCAAAAATAAGTTAAGTTTTTATTGAGCTTAACGAGTCAAATTGAGCAATAAAATATTTTAACGGGCACGAGTCGAGCACAATTTTAACGAGGTTAATGAGCAACGAGTCAAATCGAACGACAAAATTTTTTAACGAGCACGAGTCGTGCAATGCCCAACTCGCGATCGACTCGCTCGATAAGCACCCCTATTCTCAGATGTCCTTGAATATCACATGTATAATGTGATATTGATATAAACATTAATCGAATATTATAAAAATGATGAAGTGCGATTTCTTACTCAACCTACTCTGGTCTGTAAAGCGCAAAAAATAAAATTACTACTCCTTTAATGATGTTTGATGATAAGAAAATTTCCAAAAATAAAAATAAAATTACTTAAAATTAAGATTTTAAGAAACACTTAGAGTAAAAAAACATATACAAATGTGACAAAAACTAAAATAATCAGAATATTTTATCACAATCACCAAACTTGTATAATATTTTGGTGACAAAATATAATTTATTACATTTTTTATCACAAATATTTTTCTCCATTTTTTGGAAAAAAAAATATAATGAAAAGTTCTGTAACTATAAATTTTAAAAATTATTAAAAAAATTCATAAAAAATAATAAATGAAAAAATAATATAAACATTTTTATTCATTTTTAGCGCAAAAAAATCATATATTAAAAAATTTTGTAACTTTAAAATTATAATTACCGTTAAAAAATATCATAATAAATATATTATATAGCTCTAATATTTGAATGTATGTTTTTTTGTATTCTGTTTGTTATGCACATTGATATCTCAATTTTATCTTTGTCATGCTTTTGTTGTCCGAAACCTAAAAGTAAAAATCTCTAGTTTATTTTTTGTGTTTGATCTATTTAATCTTAGTAATCGACGACGACTTCTTATTTATTTTCAAAACACGATTTTTTAAAGAATTTTTCGAATATTTTTTCATTAAAATTGGAAAATGTTTCAAAATTTAAATACAATGCTACATTTAGGGACTCTAATTATTGTGTAGGGTTTAGGGGTTTAAACATAGGAGTTAAGAATTTAGGCGTAATGGTTAGAAATTAAAGGTTAGCATCTATGGTTTAGATGTTAGATTTTAAGTTCAGGATAATAAGTTGAGAATTTAAGTTTTAACTTATAAACCCTAAATTCTAACCCTAAACCCTAAATTTTATTCAGATCGTTAAATTCTAAATTATTAAACATAAACCCATAAATCATACGTCCTAAACTGAGTTCTTAAACCTTACAAACTAAGGTGCTTGTAAAAACTAAAATTTTTCGTCTCTATTGTATCCGAGGACGGAGTTAGGATCAAACATTAAGAGGGATAAAAGTCTGTTAAGCTTTTAAAATTAAAAATTGAGAGGAGCAAAAACCTTATTTTACTACTATTTAAACTAAAGAAGAACTCAAATGTAATTATACCGAAAAATTTGGAAGGGGTAGAGCCTTCCTCCCTCGATAAATATAGCTTCGTCCCTGAGTGTATCAAATAATTATCCTTTAATAATAATTATTTTAATTATTTTATCAAAATTGAATAAATAAATAGTAGGACACCTTAATTAAATTGAACAAATATTTTAATTGACCTGATCTTTGTTTAACATGCAAATCAGATCAAATCAAATTCAATTTTGATGAACAAAATGTAGCTGACTTTTCGACCGTCAGTTAAGCAAAAGAATGGGAGTGAATGCAGTTGAACAGCTCCCTTGCTTTAAGCTTGGCCTTTCATTCTCTTCTATCTGAACTCAGCCTCTCCCTATATAAACACCATTCCTTGATAAGGTAATCATCACCAAAAGGAAAATAAATAAAAGAGAATAAAGAATAAAAGGGAGTTCGAAATCATTTACTGCGATTCTTGGAAAAATGGGTGTTTCTACTTCTTTCATTGCAGTGTTTCTCATGTTCGTTCTTTTTATGGATGGTCTTGCGATTGCTGATAATAACGTTGATCAAAATGAAGAAAGTTTACAACAAAATCCACAAGACATGGCAAAATCTCAGAAAAACAGGAGGTCTTTGCATTTTCTACCTCTGCTAGGTGCTGGAGCTGGCTACGGTGGATACGGTGGTCTTGGTGGTGGGGGTAGATTCCATTTAGGCTTTGGAGGTGGATTTGGAGGAGGACTTGGCGGAATGGGTGGTGTAGGAGCAAAAGCAGGTGGACATGGTGGCGGTAATGCTTATGGACGTCGTGAAGGAGCAGTTAAAGTTGGTGGACAAGGTGGTGCTAGTGCCTTAGGACGTGGAGCAGCTAAAGTTGGTGGGCAAGGCAGTGCTAGTGCCTATGGCAGCGGAGCAGCTAATGTTGGTGGATATGGTGACGCAAGTGCTTCAGGACATGGAGCGACTAAAGTAAGAGGACAAGGTGGTGCTAGTGCCTCTGGACAAGGAGTGGCTAATGCAGGCGGATATGGTGGTGCTAGAGCTTCTGGACATGGAGCGGCTAATGCAGGAGGATATGGTGGTGCTAGTGCCTCTGGACATGGAGCAGCTAATGTTGGTGGACATGGTGGCGCTAGTGCCTCTGGCAGTGGTAATGCTAATGTTGGTGGACATGGTGGCGCTAGTGCTTCTGGACAAGGAGCGGCTAATGTAGACGGATATGGTGGTGCTAGTGCCTCTGGACATGGAGTAGCGAATGTTCATGGAAGTGGTGGCGCCAGTGCCTCTGGTAGTGGAGCTGCTAATGTTGGTGGACATGGTGGCATTAGTGCCTCTGGTAGTGGCAATGCTAATGTAGGCGGATATGGTGGCGCTAGTGCATCTGGTAGAGGAGTAGCTAACGTCGGTGGAGGTGGTGGCGCTAGTGCATCTGGTAGCGGTAATGCTAATATTGTTGGAAGTGGTGGCGCTAGTGCATCTGGACATGGAGCCGCTAATGTTGGTGGACATGGTGGTGCTAGTGCCTGTGGAAGTGGTAATGCTAATGTCGGTGGAAGTGGTGGTACTAGTGCCTCCGGACATGGAGCAGCGAATGTCGTTGGAGGTGGCGACGCTAGTGCATCGGGAAGTGCTAATGCTAATGTTGGTCAAGGCGGTGGTGCTAGTGCCTCTGGACATGGAGCAGCTAATTTCGGTGGAGGTAGTGGTGCTAGTGCTTCGGGAAATGGTAAGGCTAATGTCGGTGGTGGTAGCGCTAGTGCCTCTGGACATGGAGCAACAAATGTTGGTGGCGACGGTGGTGCTAGTGCCTCTGGACATGGAGCAGCTAATGTTGGTGGAGGCAGTGGTGCTAGTGCCTCTGGACATGGAGTAGCCAATGTCGGCGGAGGCAGTGGAGCTAGTGCTTCGGGAAGTGCTAATGCTAATATCGGTGGAGGCGGTGGAGCTAGTGCTTCAGGAAGTGCTAATGCTAATGTCGGTGGAGGCAGTGGTGCTAGTGCATCTGGACATGGAGCAGCTAATGTCGTTGGAGGTGGTGGCGCTAGTGCATCAGGAAATGCTAATGCTAATGTTGGTCAAGGCGGTGGTGCTAGTGCCTCAGGAAGTGGTGGTGCTAATATCGGTGGAGGCAGTGGTGCTAGTGCTTCGGGAAGTGGTAAGGCTAATGTCGGTGAAGACGGTGGTAGCGCTAGTGCCTCCGGCAGTGGAGTAGCCAATGTCGGCGGAGGTGGTGGTGCTAGTGCTTCTGGACAAGGAGTAGCTAATGTCGGTAGAGGCGGTGATGCTAGTGCATCTGGTAGCGGTAATGCTAATGTTGGTGGAAGTGGTGGTGCTAGTGCCTCTGGACATGGAACAGCTAATATCGGTGGAGACGGTGGTGCAAGTGCATCTGGTAGTGGTAACGCTAATATCGGTGGAGGTGGTGGTGCTAGTGCTTCAGGGCACGGTGTAGCTAATGTTGGTGGATGTGGTGGCGCTAGTGCATCTAGTAGTGGTAATGCTAATGTCGGTGGAAGTGGAGGCGCTAGTGCCTCTGGACATGGAGTAGCTAATGTTGGTGGAGTTGGCGGCGCAAGTGCATCTGGTAGTGGTAATGCTAATGTCGGTGGAGGTGGTGGCGCTAGTGCTTCTGGACATGGAGCAGCTAATGTCGGTGGAGGTGGTGGCGCTAGTGCTTCTGGACATGGAGCAGCTAATGTCGGTGGAGGTGGTGGCGCTAGTGCATCTGGTAGTGGTAATGCTAATGTTGGTGAAAACGGAGGCGCTAGTGCCTCTGGACATGTAGCAGCTAATGTTGGTGGAGGTGGCGGTGCAAGTGCTTCTGGTAGCGGTAATGCTAATGTTGGTGGAAACGGAGGCGCTAGTGCCTCTGGACATGGAGCAGCTAATGTTGGTGGAGGTGGCGGTGCAAGTGCTTTTGGTAGCGGTAATGCTAATGTTGGTGGAAACGGAGGCGCTAGTGCCTCTGGACATGGAGCAGCTAATGTTGGTGGAGGTGGTGGCGCAAGTGCATCCGGTAGCGGCAATGCCAATGTTGGTGGAAACGTTGGTGCTAGTGCGTCTGGTAGTGGTAATGCTAATGTTAATGAAGGCGGTGGTGCTAGTGCCTCTGGACATGGAGCAGCAAAGGTTGGTGGACAAGGTGATGCTAGTGCCTCCGGATATGGAGCAGCTAATGTTAGGGGAAATGGTGACGCCAGTGCTTCTGGACATGGTGCAGCTAATATCGGCGGAACGAACGGTGCTAGTGCTTCCGGAAGCGGTCTCGCTAATGTTGTTGTTGGTGGCCGTGCAAGTGCTTCCGGCAAAGGTGAAGCTAGAATTGGTTGAAATGGCTAACGAATGCATTCAATTACTAGATTCTAGTTACTAATTACCTTTTGCAAATAACACCGTCTGGTAGTTCATTCTTCACCTGTTTTATTCGGTGAAACGCCTATTAAAAGATTTTATTAGTATTCGACCGACCATCCGTAAAATGTTTAGTGTTATATTATTTTTAATAATATTTTTATTCAGTTTTGTACATTTATTTGCTTTTAAACTTTCTTTTTAGTTGAAATATTTATAAGTAAAACTTAAAAAATATGGTAATAAATCATATTCATTGTATGTGATGAAATAGTAAAACGTGGTTTAACCATTATTTCACAATGTCTTTACTTACACCATAAACGGATGTCCTAACCAATTATGTTATTGTTCAATTATTGCTATAATATTGACAGAATATTAGTTCGATTGGTACTACTATTATTATGATATCTAAAACATTGTAAATTTAAATGTTTTAATAGAAAAACGGATGATATTTATTTTAAAAAATAAATTTAAATTATTCAAAAAGTTATTCTAATTTACTCACATATTTTATGATTCCGTCGACAATTGAGGTTTGATCCTCGTAAAATTAAAATTATGTTTATTGCACTTTAAAATTATGTTTATTTTTTATGATATTTATTTTTTTTCACTTCTTAAAGACGATATAAATATAATTTTTTATGAATTTAATAAAAATTCAGCAGTATTTATCTTAAAAAAAAATACAATGAACTTAATAAATTACTCCTTATAATTTTCCTTTTAGATACTTTGGTTCCAGGCAATTCAGTATCCGAAGGACCTCTAGCATTTCTGAATTGTTTTCATTATAATATAATATACAATATTTTTAGAAGTGGTTTATTTTATTATTTTTAATTTGGGACTTGAAATAAATAAACTTAAAATTATTTTGGGTTTAAAGACATTTTATTACATGCATGCATATATTGTTTATATTCAGATATTTTATTTAAATTATTGATTTAAGTATAGTCTGATATAAAAGTTGTTATCATTTAAGCGAGAGATTATATCATGAAACTTTTTCATTACGTCATCCGTGGTTTATGTGATCAGGTTCGTTCATCTTTAAGTAATTACTTAATAACTACCCCCTCACCTATTATAAGTAGGAAAGTGATGACGATTCATCTTAAAAAACTATAAGATGAATAAATCTAGTTGAGAGCGTGGATGACGTGGTGAAAAAAGTTCATGATATAATTTCTCCACTCAAGCACAAGAAGTGGCTCGACAAGTGACAATCTAGGATCACACGTAGCACTAATATTATTGTGTCAGAATATCGTGAAATTATATGATAAATCATTTTCACCACGTCATCCATGGTTCCAATCAACTAGATTCATCTATTTCATATTTTTTAAGGTCAATCATTACTTTTTTTACATGTAATTAGTGAGTGGGTAATTATCAGACAATTACTTAAAGATAAACAGACCTAATTACATGAACTATGAATAACGTACTGAACATATTTCATCGTATAATCTCTCCAGAATATTTATCAAGCATTATGTCACGGAAGGAAGCTGACAGCTCTTATAATAAACTGAAAAATTAGAAGTTAAAACTCATCAATATTTGTAGTATCTGATATAATAAACTCTTTTATCTCCAAGCTAAACCCACTTGTCTTAATTTTGAATCTTACCCTACAAATCCAATAGATAAGAATTTACACAGAAATAATTTAAATCCAAAAGTTCATATCAACTGTAATATTAATAAATAACATCTTACCCTTAAATACAATAACTGGATATAATTAATTATCAAATTTTCATTCGTTTTAACTATTTAATGATTTTCGATAATTAATTAATTTCTTTTTATCGAAATCTCGAATTCATATCGCAATTTCACATAGATTCCACCTCAAAGGTAAACTATCTATCTATTTATCTAATAAAAATAGATAAAACTTTCATTTTATTCATTCTGGTCACTTCAATATGGACATCATACTTTCAGTCTTATCCTTTTAGTCACTAACTAAACTTTGGAGTTTAACAGCGAAGCCCTGGAGGGAAGTAAACAAGGTAAATGTATAAGAATAAATATACACTGTCCGTTCAGCATGTGCTTGTAACAAAGAATGTTGTTATTGACCTGATCTTTGTTTAGCCTGCAAATCGGACCATGATCAGATCAAATCAAATTCAATTTTGATTGAATAAAATGTAGCTGATTTTTCGATCGTCAATTAAGCAAAAGAATGGGAGTGAATACAGTTGAACGATTCCCTAGCTTTAAGCTTGGCCTTTCATTCACTTGTATCTGAACTCAGCCTCTCCCTATATAAACACCATTCCTTGATATGGTAATCATCACCAAAAGGAAAATAAATAAAAGAGAATAAAGAATAAAAATGAGTTTGATATCATTTACTGGGATTCTAGGAAAGATGGGTGTTTCGACTTCTATCATTGCAGTGTTTCTCATGTTCGTTCTTTCTATGTATGGTCTTGCGAATGCTGATAATATCAATGTTGATCCAAAAGAAGGAAGCTTACAACAAAATCCCTAAGACATGACAAAATCTCAGAAAAATAGGAGGTCTTTGCATTTTATGATGGATTCTGGAGCTGGATACGGTGGCTACGGTGGTCTTGGGGGTGGGGGTAGATTTCATTTAGGCTTTGGAGGTGGACTTGGAGGAGGAATAGGCGGAATGGGTGCCGAAAATGTTGGTGGACATGGTGGTGCTAATGCTTATGGAAAGGGCGGAAGTGCAGCAAATGTTGGTGGACAAGGTGGCGCAAGTGCCTCTGGACAGGGAGTTGCTAATGTCGGTGGAGGTGGTGGCGCTAGTGCCTTAGGACATGGAGCGGCTAAAGTTAGTGGATTAGGTGGTGCTAGTGCTTCTGGGCATGGAGCAGCTAATGTCTGTCACACCCCGCCACCACATGATCGAGGAGGCCGCACACCAAGGGGCCAACATGACCGAGGAGGCCGCACCACTAGGGGCCAAGACGGACACCATAGTTTCTGCCCAACACCATGGGGCGGAAGTCAGCACCCGACGTGCACACCAAGGAGCCGAGGACAGCACCCGACGTGCACACCAAGGAGCCGAGCACAACACCCGCACCACTCGTCCACCCGTGCGGGCCGATAGCAGCACTAGTCATGCGCAACCAAAGGGCGAGATCCGCGCCCACACCATCCCACCGAGGGGCGAACCCATTGCTCGCATCTTCCAGCAGCATCTGGGGTCCGAGGGCCTTGCCACCCAGACCGAGCCCGATACCTTGCGAGCTGCCCAAGTGTTTCTGTCCGAAGTCTTAGGCCTTTCTCAAGCCCATCCAGCCAATCCACTTGGAGAATGCACATTTGACCGAATTACACAAGGAAAGAAGGAGCCACCAACCAAATCCCCTGATTCAAGGAAGGTGTCTCCCAGCACTTATGGAAACAATCATCATTCATCCATGCATTGAAGGAAAGCTCACCAACCATGATTTTCCTTCCTTTATTACTTGTCTTAGATTAATCTTAGCCATCGATTTACTTCTTTTGTAACCGTTAGATCATAGCTAGCCATCCTATAAATAGTGGCTTCATTTTCATTTGTAACTCACTTCATTCTTCACTTTTCTCTTGAGTAATAGAAAGCAACACTTTCTCTCATCTTTCTTTTGCCTTGCTTTTATTTCCGCTGTGCTTATCCAAGCATTTCTCTTGGATTTTTAGGCTGACTTAGCCGCACCATCAAAGAGATTCGCGACTAAGGCCGCACGGTTCCGCTAGTAGAACCCTAGCCCCGTGACAAGTGGTATCAGAGCCAAGTTTTCCAGCAAGGATCCGATCAAAAGATGACGAACCCAGGTGAAGTTGCAACAAAAACTGTCGAGACTCGTTCGGACAAAGCCAAGAGGGCCAGTTCGAGAGATGCAATTTCTTCTTTGCAAGACAAAGTCACCCGCTTGGAGAATTCCACGAGGGAGTCAACGGAGCGACTCGATGTGGTAGATGACCGACTAAATGAGTTGGAGAACAAGGGGGACGGTCTTAAGGAAGAATTCCAAAGCCTCATCGATGATACAATGGAGAACTTGGAGTTGTAGAACGCATCACTTAAGTCCGAACTGAATGATCTCAAGAAGATCGTGGAAGTGATGAAGTCAGATTTGTTCGCGTATAAGAGTGCCATGTCGAATGGTGTGATGGCTAGCCCAACCAAGGTGTTAGCCGATGTCCCTAAGCCGAAGGTGTTTAAGGGAACGAGAGATGCTCAAGATGTAGAGAATTTCATCTGGAGCATGGATCAGTATTTTCGCCGCATGAACATTGTGGAAGAGACCACAAAGGTAAATACTGCATCCGCTTATTTTACTGACACTGCCCTTCTATGGTGGAGACGCAGGTGTACAGAAGAGAAGAGCAAAGACGCTCCTGTTGAGACATGGGAAGAACTCCAAGCTGAAGTTAAAGAGGCCTTCTATCCCAAAAATGCACAAAGGGAGTTGCGGACAAAGCTTCGCCAACTCAAGCATGATGGTACTATTCAAGAGTACGTAAAGAAGTTCACAGAGGTGAAACTTCAAATCCCGAACTTGGGAGAAGATGAAGGTTTTTCAATCTTCATGGACGGGCTCCAACGATGGGCCAATTTAGAGTTGGAAAGACGCGGTATCACTGATCTTTCCAGGGCTTTGGACGAGGCCGAAGCCATAGCCAAATTCGAGAAGAGGGGCGAGTCTTCCAAGCCAAAACCAAAACCAAAAGGTAATGGTTGGGATCGAGATAAGCAGCCCAAAAGTGGTTCAGACAAGCCATCGAGTGAACATTGGAGGCATTCGAACAACAGGCCAAACAGGTTTGTTCGTTCGTGGGAGAGAAACAAGGGTCCAGTTAAGTGCTTCCATTGTGATGGGCCTCACTTCATCAAGGATTGCCCAAAGAAGGCCAGTCTTTCGGCCATCAAAACGGCTGAGGAGTCATCCGAGGTAAGGGTCCAACTTAGTTCCATAATTAGTTCTCTTCAAACTAAGTCTACTCGCAGGAACAAGGGCCTTATGTACGTTGAAGTAACAATTGCGGGGAAGCAATTGAGCGCACTAGTGGACACCGGAGCATCCGAGTTGTTCATGTCCGAGGGAGCTGCCAAGAAGCTTGGCCTTCAAGTGGAGAAGGCAAGTGGATGGATCAAGACAGTCAACTCCAAGGAGGAGCCCATTGCCGAAGTGGCAAAACGAGTAGAGCTTCAACTTGGGAGTTGGACGGGTAAAGAGTCCATCAAGGTAATTCCCTTAGACAATTATGATTTGGTAATTGGTTTATCTTTTTTGGATCGGATTAATGCACTTCTCTTGCCTTTTGCCGATTGTTTGTGTATCCTCGACCGCCAACATCAATGTGTTGTCCCGGTGAGTCGAGAGGCAGGTGTGCAAGCCAAGGTGTTATCCGCAATCCAATTCAACAAAGGTGTGCGCAAGGATGAGGCATCCTACCTTGCAGTGCTCAAGGAGGATGAACCCATGGAGACCATGGAGATCCCCGATACCGTGGGACGAGTCCTTGAAGAGTTCAAGGATACCATGCCTTCCGAGTTACCGAAGGTGCTACCACCAAAGCGAGAGGTGGATCACAAGATCGAGTTGTATCCGAATGCGGAACCACCAGCAAGGGCCCCATATCGGATGGCACCACCAAAACTTGAGGAGTTACGAAGGCAACTTAAAGAGCTCTTGGATGCGGGCTATATTCGACCATCCAAGGCACCATTTGGTGCACCCGTGCTGTTTCAGAGGAAGCACGACGGTAGTCTACGAATGTGCATCGACTACCGGGCTTTAAACAAGCTCACCATCAAAAACAAGTACCCGATTCCTTTGATCGCGGACTTGTTCGACCAGCTTGGGAGCGCGAGATGGTTCACCAAGCTAGATCTTCGCTCGGGATACTACCAAGTGCGGATTGCCGAAGGAGATGAGCCCAAAACCGCTTGTGTGACAAGGTATGGGTCTTTCGAGTTCCTTGTCATGCCATTCGGCCTTACCAACGCTCCCTCCACATTTTACACGTTAATGAACAAGGTATTACATCCTTTCCTTGATCGTTTTGTAGTTGTCTATCTCGATGACATAGTCATCTATAGCAATACTCTTGAGGAGCATATAAGGCACTTGAGAAAGGTTTTACAAGTTCTTCGCGAAAACGAGCTTTACATCAAGAAGGAGAAGTGTGCTTTTGCCCAACGGGAAATTCCTTTCTTGGGGCATATAATCGGAGAAGGAAAAATCCGAATGGACCAAAGTAAGATCCGTGCTATCAACGAGTGGGATCCTCCGACCAAGATAACCGAGCTTCGCTCATTCCTTGGCCTAGCGAACTACTACCGTAAGTTTGTCAAGGGTTACTCCAACATCGCCACTCCACTGACCGAGCTGCTCAAAAAGAACAACGAGTGGAATTGGAGTTCGAGTTGTCAAAAGGCATTCGAGGAGCTGAAACAAGCCATGGTAAGTGAACCAGTGTTGGCTCTTCCCGACCACACTAAGGCGTTCGAGATCTACACCGATGCATCAGACTTTGCGATCGGTGGGGTGCTCATGCAAGAGGGGCATCCAGTGGCTTTCGAGAGTAGAAAGCTAAACGAGACTGAGAGGCGTTACACCGTCCAAGAGAAGGAGATGACCGCCGTGATCCATTGTTTGCGTACTTGGAGACATTATGTTTTGGGTTCAAGGTTTGTTGTCTATACCGATAATAGTGCTATTAGCTTTTTCTTAACCCAAAAGAAATTGTCTCCTAAGCAGGCTAGGTGGCAAGACTTTCTAGCCGAGTTCGACTTTACCATGGAGCATAAGCCAGGTAAAGTGAATACCGTAGCCGACGCACTAAGCCGGAGGTCTACATTTGCCGCAATTAGCGAACCCGAGGGGGCCTTGATCGAGAGCATCAAGGAGGGGCTTTCCCACGATCCAAGTGCAAAGAACCTTATCGAGTATGCAAAGGAGGGTAAGTCTCGACGATTCTGGATCGAAGAGGGCTTACTTTACACAAGGGGAAACCGCCTCTATATCCCTCACTTCAACAACCTACGAAAGCAACTCTTGAAGGAGTGCCATGATTCGAGATGGGCGGGTCATCCAGGCGTGCATCGCACCTTAGCCTTGCTAGCCGAGAGGTACTATTGGCCGCACATGGGAAACGATGTGGAGGCCTATGTCAAAACTTGTCTAGTGTGCCAACAAGACAAGGTGGAAGCAAAGAAGCCAATGGGCTTACTTCAGCCGCTTCCAGTTCCAGAGAAACCATGGGAGAGTATTTCTCTTGACTTTATAATTGGTTTACCTAACGTTAACGATTTTTCGAGTATTATGGTTGTGGTTGACAGGTTCTCTAAGTATGCAACCTTTATTCCAGCAACCAAGGTTTGTCCAGCCGAGGAGGCAGCCCGTTTATTCCTCAAACACGTGGTAAAGTATTGGGGAATTCCGAAGACTATCGTGAGCGATAGGGACACTCGCTTCACCGGCAGATTTTGGACCGAGTTGTTTAAGTTGATGGGATCCAACTTAAACTTTTCAACAGCCTTTCATCCGCAAACGGACGGGCAAACGGAGAGGATCAATGCGTTACTCGAGATTTATCTAAGGCACTATGTAAGTGCTACGCAAAGCGACTGGCCAAAGCTATTGGATGTGGCCCAGTTTTCGTACAACTTGCAACGAAGCGAGGCAACCAATATGAGTCCATTTGAGATAGTAAATGGGCAACAACCGCACACTCCCGATGCGATTGCGACCAAGTATGAAGGTCCAAATCCCGCAGCCTTTAATTTCACAAAGGCCTGGCAAGAACAACGAGACTTAGCCGAAGCTTGCTTGCACAAGGCTCAGAAGAGGAACAAGAAGTGGGCGGATCAAAAACGCAGGGACATGGAATTTCAGGTAGGGGACTTAGTCCTTGCTAAATTGAATCTAACACTTCGCAATTCTTCTGTTCACAGGGCGCTCGTGAGAAGATACGAGGGACCATACAAGGTGGTCAAACGAGTAGGCAAGGTGGCCTATAAGTTGGAGTTACCGGCAAAGCTTCGAGCCCACCCAGTTTTCCACATCAGCATGCTAAAGCCCTTCCATGAGGATGCTGATGACCCGGAGAGAAGTATATCCAGCCGAGCACCAGTTGGAGTCAGGGTCTCCTACGAGAAGGAGGCACAGGACATCGTGGCGGACCGAGTTATCCGACGACCCGGACATAGACCAAGGCACGAATACTTTGTGCTTTGGAAGGGACTTCCCGAAACCGAAGGTAGTTGGGAACTTGCCGAGGACTTATGGCATATCAGCGACAAGATAGCCGAGTTCCATCAAAGCCGAGCGACGAGGGCGTCGCTCAATTCAGTGCGGGAGAATGTCACACCCCGCCACCACATGATCGAGGAGGCCGCACACCAAGGGGCCAACATGACCGAGGAGGCCGCACCACTAGGGGCCAAGACGGACACCATAGTTTCTGCCCAACACCATGGGGCGGAAGTCAGCACCCGACGTGCACACCAAGGAGCCGAGGACAGCACCCGACGTGCACACCAAGGAGCCGAGCACAACACCCGCACCACTCGTCCACCCGTACGGGCCGATAGCAGCACTAGTCATGCGCAACCAAAGGGCGAGATCCGCGCCTACACCATCCCACCGAGGGGCGAACCCATTGCTCGCATCTTCCAGCAGCATCTGGGGTCCGAGGGCCTTGCCACCCAGACCGAGCCCGATACCTTGCGAGCTGCCCAAGTGTTTCTGTCCGAAGTCTTGGGCCTTTCTCAAGCCCATCCAGCCAATCCACTTGGAGAATGCACATTTGACCGAATTACACAAGGAAAGAAGGAGCCACCAACCAAATCCCCTGATTCAAGGAAGGTGTCTCCCAGCACTTATGGAAACAATCATCATTCATCCATGCATTGAAGGAAAGCTCACCAACCATGATTTTCCTTCCTTTATTACTTGTCTTAGATTAATCTTAGCCATCGATTTACTTCTTTTGTAACCGTTAGATCATAGCTAGCCATCCTATAAATAGTGGCTTCATTTTCATTTGTAACTCACTTCATTCTTCACTTTTCTCTTGAGTAATAGAAAGCAACACTTTCTCTCATCTTTCTTTTGCCTTGCTTTTATTTCCGCTGTGCTTATCCAAGCATTTCTCTTGGATTTTTAGGCTGACTTAGCCGCACCATCAAAGAGATTCGCGACTAAGGCCGCACGGTTCCGCTAGTAGAACCCTAGCCCCGTGACATGTCGGTGGAGGTAGTGGTGCTAGTGCTTCTGGGCATGGAGCGGCTACTATCGTTGGAGGCGGTGGCACTAGTGCCTCTGGTAGTGGAGTAGCTAATATCGATAGAGGTGGTGACGCTAGTGCTTCTGGGAATGGAACAGCTAGTGTTAGAAGAGGTGGTGGCGCTAGTGCTTCTGGGTATGGAACAACTAGTGTCGGAGGGAGTGGTGGCGCTAGTGCTTCTGGGCACGGAGCAGCTAATGTCGCTGGAGGCGGTGGCGCTAGTGCCTCTGGTAGTGGAGCGGTTAATGTCGGTGGAGGCGGTGGTGCTAGTGCCTCTGGTGGTGGAGCGGCCAAGGTCGGTGGAGGCGGTGGTACTAGTGCATCTGGTGGTGGAGCGGCTAAGGTCGGTGGAGGCGGTAGCGCTAGTGCATCTGGTGGTGGAGCGGCTAAGGTCGGTGGAGGCGGTGGCGCTGGCGCTAGTGCATCTGGTGGTGGAGCGGCTAAGGTCGGTGGAGGCGGTGGCTCTAGTGCATCTGGTGGTGGAGCGGCTAAGATCGGTGGAGGCGGTGGCGCTAGTGCATCTGGTGGTGGAGCGGCTAAGGTCGATGGAGGCGGTGGCGCCAGTGCATCTGGTGGTGGAGTAGCTAATGTCGGTAGACGCGGTGGTGCTAGTGCCTCTGGTGGTGGAGCGGCTAAGGTCGGTCGAGGTAGTGGTGCTAGTGCTTCTGGTGGTGGAGCATCTAATATCGATGGAGGCGCTAGTGCCTCTGGTGGTGGAGCGGCTATTGTCCGTGGAGGCGGTGGGGCTAGTGTCTCTGGTGGTGGAGCAGCTATTATCGGTGGAGGCAGTGCCTCCAGTGCCTCTGGTGGTGGAGCGGCTAAGGTCGGTGGAGGCGGTGGTGCCAGTGCATCCGGTGGTGGAGCGGCTAAGGTCGGTGGAGGCGGTGGCGCCAGTGCCTCTGGTGGTGGAGCGGCTAAGGTCGGTGGAGGTGGTGGCTCCAGTGCATCTGGTGGTGGAGCGGCTAAGGTCGGTGGAGGCGGTGGCGCCAGTACATCTGGTGGTGGAGCGGCTAAGGTCGGTGGAGGCGGTGGTGCTAGTGCATCTGGTGGTGGAGCGACTAAGGTCGGTGGAGGCGGTGGCGCTAGTGCATCTGGTGGTGGAGCGACTAAGGTCGGTAGAGGCGGTGACGCCAGTGCATCTGGTGGTGCAGAGGCTAAGGTCGGTACAGGCGGTGGCGCCCATGCATCTGGTGGTGGAGCGACTAAGATCGGTGGAGGCGGTGGCGCCCGTGCATCTGGTGGTGGAACGACTTTTGTTCGTGAAGGCGGTGGTACTAGTGCTTCTGGTGGTGGAGCGACTATTGTCGGTAGAGGCGATGGTGTCAGTGCATCTGGTGGTGGAGCGGCTAAGGTCGGTGGAGGAGGTGCTATTAGTGCCTCCGGTGGTGGTGCAAGTGCCTCTGGTAGTGGAGCGGCTAAAGTCGGTGGAGGCGGTGGCGCAAGTGTCTCTAGTGGTGGAGCGGCTAAGGTCGGTGGAGGTGGAGGCAGTGGCGCTAGTGCCTCTGGTGGTGGAGCGGCTAAGGTCAGTGGAGGTGGAGGCAGTGGCGCTAGTGCATCTGGTGGTGGAGTAGCTAAGGTCGATGGAGGCGGTGGCGCTAGTGCCTCTGGTGGTGGAGCGGCTAAGGCTGGTGGAGGAAGTGACGCTAGTGCATCTGGTGGTGGAGCTGCTAAGGTCGGTGGAGGCAGTGGCGCTAGTGCATCTGGTGGTGGAGCGGCTAAGGTCGGTGGAGGCAGTGGCGCTAGTGCATTTGGTGGTGGAGCGGCTAAGGTCGGTGGAGGCAGTGACGCTAGTGCATCTGGTAGTGGAGCGGCTAAGGTCGGTGGAGGCAGTGGCGCCAGTGCATCTGGTGATGCAATGGCTAAGATCGGTGGAGATGGTGGTGCTAGTGCATCTGGTAGTGGTAATGCTAATGTCGATGAAGGTGGTAGCACTAGTGCATCTGGTAGTGGAGCAACTAAGGTCGGTGGAGGTAGTGGCCCTAGTGCATATGGTAGCGGTAATGCTAATATCGGTAGAGATGTTAGTGCATCTGGACATGGAGCGGCTATTGTTGGCGGATTAGGTGGCGCTAGTACCTCTGGTAGTGGAGCAGCTAATGTCGGTAGAGGCAGTGGCGCTAGTGCCTTTGGACATGGATCGGCTAATGTCGGCGGAGGCGGTAGCGCTAGTGCCTCTGGACATGGAGCAGCTAATGTCGACGGAGGCGGTAGCGCTAGTGCCTCTGGACATGGAGCGACTAATGTCGACGTAGGCGTTGGCGTTAGTGCTTCTGGACATGGTGCAGCTATTGTCGGCAGAGGCGGTGGCACTAGTGCCTCTGGTAGTGGAGTGGCTACTGTCGGCGGAGGCGGTGGCGCTAGTGCCTCTGGTAGCGGAGCAGCTACCGTCGGTGGAGGCGGTGACGCTAGTGCCTCTGGTAGCGGAGCAGCTTATATCGGTAGAGACGGTGGTGCTAGTGCTTCTAGACATGGAGTAGCTAATGTCGTTGGAGGCGGTGGCGCTAGTGCCTCTGGTAGCGGAGCAGCTAATGTCAATGGAGGTGGTAGTGCTAGTGCTTCTGGGCATGGACAAGCTAATGTTGGTAAATACGGTAGCGCTAGTGCATCTGGTAGCGGTAATGCTATTGTCAATGGTAACGGTAGAGCTAGTGCCTCTGGACATGGAGCAGCTAATGTCGGTGGAATTGGCGATGCTAGTGCTTCCGGAAGTGGTAACGCTAATGTTATTGGTGGTGGCAGCGCAAATGCTTCCGGCAAGGGTGAAGCTAGAATTGGTTGAAGTTACCGAGCTAACGTTTTCAGCAATAGTAAAGCTACAATTACATCTAATGAATATATTCAATTACTAAATTCTAGTTACTTACCTTCTACAAATAACAACGTTTGATAGTCTATTCTTCACCTGTTTTATTTGGTGAAACGCCAATTAAGAGATTTTGTTAGTCATTCGCAGACCATTTATGAAAAATTCAGAGTTCTATATATTCTTAATATCAATATTTTTATGTATTCACTTTACATTTCATTTGCTCTTAAACTTACATTCAAATGGAATTTTTGTAAGTAAAACTTGAAAAATATGTGAAGAAATCATGGAATGTGGTTTTAACAAGTAAAAATCATTTACCTTTTTTAAAAATTGAATTTTAAACTCTAACTCTTATTTTTTATATCCTAAACCCTAAATTCTATATCCTAAAAAATACATCATACCCCTAATTCCCTAACCCATAACCTTAAACCCTAAACCTTATCCCCTAAATCCTCTAATTTAAGATAAAGGTACAAATGGAGACATAAGAAGGAGGTAGACGATTTGCATCCGATTTTAACCCTTATTTCACAATCCTCACTACTACAACTTCCAAAAATCTTGTGAATTTGATTGCACTTAAATATAATTGTTTTCGATTTAAGAAGTTATCAATTGTTTAAGCATTTATCTGATATTTTTGGTTGTTGTTGATTTAACCCGAAAGGTTATCCGAATTTTAGAGTAAAATATATCATTCATCACTCAATAATCTTTTATTATTATTGTAGCATGAAACAACATTTTTTATTATTTAATATAATAATAATTTTTTAAAAAAAGATAAATTTTATTATTAATTATAAATATTGATATAGACCTCGTTAAAAAATCATTTCTAAACTTAAACGAAAGAAAGTGAGTTTACCATATTGATACTAACCAAGTTTACATACAAAAATAATCTAACCAGAATTAGTCTTGGGTAAGAAATTCAAGGGTGATGTGACCTGAAATGAGTCGTAACCGAAAATTTTACATAAATTATAAGAATTTTTGTGTCTATTCTCTGATTACACGAAATTTTTATAAAAATCATAAGAATTTTGGTATATACCATAAAAAACATAAAATATAGAGAAACTTAAAATTTTTAAGAGGTGCGGTTACACCTCAACACCCCTAGGCTCATCCCCAAGTATATACTGAAAAGTCGATACCGATATTCTTATAATCTTGTAAGAATTTCGATTATGCCTCTCTTCCTAGAAAAATCACCCCTAGGTCCTAGCACCGCTGGGTCCTCAGCACCCTAGGTCCATCCCTAAGTCATCCCACGTTAGGAAAATTCGTCTTGGGTCACACCATTTTCTTCTATTCAATCTGGTGCAAAGCTGCATAATTCATTGACAGGTGATATCCCTAAGTCAACTTGCATGGTATTGAGAAAGCGACGAGGCACTTCTTATAGTTATCTCTTAGACACCCACCAATTCTGGCTTTACCGTAGCTTCCATTAACTGCAGAGCGGAAATCTGCAAGAATCCCAGTTTTCCGACTGGATAGAGCATGTATTCTTGGAAAAGCATGTTTCAAAGCCATGTTCCCGGTCCAACCTGAGTCTTCTGCCATTGCCAAAAGTGGATTCATTGGCAGCAAACTGACCTAGTACACTTCTCCAGATCCAAGTCTTGTTGGTTGCTGGCAAATTTGTTGGAAGAATGGAATTGGAACTGCCTTCGATTACTTTGCGACAAAGATTATACGGCTCCGGGCTCCGTCCCATAGCGACAAATCCATTTTTGTAACAGAGCTTGAATTTTAGACTTGAAATCAATCAAACTCAAGCCCCTCTACTCATTCGGAAGACAAGGATTCCCAATTTAGTTTTTTTTTTTTAATTTAATTTAATTTAAAATTATTTAACATAAAAATGAAAAGAAAAATTAAATCATCTGTTCGTCCATCATTCACTGTCATCATCGACAGTCGTAGATGATGACTGTTTGATCTTATATTTCATTGATCATTTTGTCTTTCCTCTGAATTTGATCTCCATTTTATCAAAAAATTATTCCGAAATCTATGAAAAATATCAAAAATGAAAAAATTGAAATGTTTATTCCATGATTTGTAAACTTGAGAATAATTTTCGGTGAAACAACTATCAAATTCGAACTTAATATGTCAAAACGAGTTGATAATACAATTTAGGGTCAAACAACCACTGATTTTGAAGGCCAATTGTAGTCGGTAACCAACGATGATGACAAGTGACAGCTATTATTTTAAATATATTTAAAATTTAATAATAAAAATATTATTTTATTACTTATTTTAAATTGTTTTGTATTAATAATATTAAAAAATAATAATAATAAACTATTCTTGAGTTAAAAAAAATTTAAAATCGCCCGAATCCTCTAACCCAAATTGTTAAAAAACGGTTAACGTTTTTAATCACTGTCAGCTTGTTAAAAAAAAATCAGAAGATAGATAAAAAAAATTGTTATAAATAATTAATTAGCAGTTAAATTCTCTGTCATTTTTGATTATATTTTGTGTAAAAATAGAATGGATGTCATTGCATTAGATTATATTTTAGGGCATAAACGTAATTATAAAAATAATATGATCAAGTACATTATTATACCTTGTTTTATAAATTAACTCTTTTATTTCAATGAGCTTTTCAACGTATTCTTTTTTAATTTATTTTGTATAATACTTTTTTAAATTATAAATAGAAAATTTAACTACTAATCAATTATTTATATCTAAATAAACTAAAAACTATTCAAAAAGTTGTTTATCAAGCGCCCCTTATTTTTTTACTTCAATAAAAAGTTAATTTCAAAAATTAAAGGATGAAATTATAAACTTTCAAAATTAATTGACCAAAACAAAAGATTGAAATAATTTATTCCTCATTTCAACTGAAATGGCCGATTTATAAGGTAATTGTAGTCTTGTTTACCTCTTCAACTTGATTCAAAAGTTTACTATAAATTTATCTTCAAGTTTAATTTTTTTTCTCTTAAAAGCAAACAGTGTCAATTTCTTTCCCAGTCGCCGCTTCTTCGTTGGGGTTAGTATCAGTATCTCCGACGATTCCCTTTTCCCTCTATTTTATTATTGAAGAATCCCAACAAAAGGTTGGATTTTTATTTGGGTGAGGAATAGTAATGGCGGCAGCGGCGGCGACGATGGTCAGCTCGGCTGGAGGATTACTGGCGATGCTTAACGAGAGCAATCCTCAATTGAAGTTACATGCTCTGTCTAATCTAGTTGGGTTCGTTGATCAGTTTTGGCCGGAGATCTCTACCAGCGTTCCGATAATGTAAGCTTGATTTTATTATTATTTTTTGTTCTTTTCTTTTTTCTGTTCGTCTGGGTTTGGGTTTTTTTGTTTGATTTGGTGGGTGGGACATTGCATGGAAGAACGTGAGTAAAAATAAATTTCGATATTTTGTTTAGCTATTGTAGAGAAAAGTTAAGAGTTTAGTTTGAATTCAGTTAGTTAAGTGCGTGAATTTGGAATTTTGAGAATGTTTCAAAATTTTGGTTTTCAAATTAGGTTTTAGTTGCTAAAGGTTGAAAATTAAGATTCTGCTAAATTATAGCAATTTTCTGGGTATGTGTTATTTGTTACTTCAATCAAGCTATATGTTCTGTGAACGATTTATGATTTTCAGATTAAGAACAATTAAAAGAAATTACCGTGTTTGAGAAAACTATATAGTATTGTGCAATATGTGTGTGATGATTTTTTCACTTAGTATTAAAATTTGATTGAATAAAAACTACGGCTATGGTGACTTCTGAAATGTTCCTCCTGTAAACTAAGTTATGTTTAATATATCTTTTTTGAGCTGGGGAGGAGAGAGGGTGGGATTTGTTTAGGTTTACCTTCATTCATCTGTCTTGCACAAATCAGATGTGAGTACTGATTATGCTTGTGTTTTTCAGAGAAAGCCTTTATGAAGATGAGGAATTTGGCCAGCATGAGAGACAACTTGCTGCTCTCCTTGTCTCGAAGGTCCTCTCTTGTCCCTCTAAGTTTGTATATATGCTTGTGCATGTTAATGCAGTGTTGTTGAGGCATGCACCTAGGTGTTGCACCTCAGTGACTAGATGCTTTTTATTGTTAAGGCCAGTACATGCAAAAAAGTTAGCTTGATTGAAGTTTTCTTTAATTTATCTATAATATTTAATGTTTTCATCGACTACCTTTACTAGTATTGAAGGGAATAATATCAAATTATCAACTTCAGCTTTGACAATATACATGGGATCAATGTGTACCAATATCATACCATTATGGCTTTTGTACTGGTTTGAACCGGTTGTACTGACCTGTACTGGAATTACCAATTTGTATTGTCCAATACTAGTCAAAGCAAAGCTACCGTTTGATTTGCGGAATATTTTATTTTATTTTGATATTGTTCTTTCCACCAGGTCTTTTATTACTTGGGGGAACTCAATGATTCATTGTCTTATGCTCTTGGAGCTGGACCCCTTTTTGATGTTTCTGAGGATTCCGATTATGTTCACACGCTCCTTGGTAAGAACTTTTTTAAATTTGATACATCTTGTGATCTTAATAACAGTTTAATTGATTGAAACCCACTATTCTGTTGGTTATGATTTTATTTTGCTGCACATAGGGTCAAGGAAAGCCTAAATTTTTGCTTGTAGATTATATTATATTTCTTTTGTTTTGAACTTGATATTACAAGCAGTTGACTGGTTATGTATGCTTTTAATTTCAGCCAAGGCAATAGATGAGTATGTCAGCTTTCGATCGAAGGCAGCTGAATCAAGTGACGAAGCAGCAAAGGTTGATACTAGGTTGGAGGAGATTGTGGAGAGAATGCTGGATAAGTATGTAGAGTTTGCTTTCTTACCAGATTGTGTGTTTTGAAGTTAGTCTAGCTATCTTTTTGTCGTTGTTTTGTTTAGGTGTATTATGGATAAAAAATACCAACAAGCAATGGGAATTGCAATTGAGTGCCGGAGGATGGATAAACTTGAGGAAGCAATAACACGAAGTGAAAATGTTCATGCTTCCTTAGCCTATTGCACCAATGTCTCTCATTCTTTTATATATCGCCGAGAATTTCGTCGTGAGGTAAGGGGGTTATTTTAGTAGTCCATAAAAGTTATGAAATGCCATTGCTACTATTTTCTCCAAATAGTATGTGTATTCCTTTATTAATTGCTTTGTTATTTTTTGGGAATTTTTGATACAACCTAGCAAATTCTTGCATGATCTGCAATGCCAATAATCCTTTGGTTCTTTCAGGTGCTTCGGTTTCTTGTTAAAGTGTACCAACAACTGCCTTCTCCTGATTATTTGAGCACTTCCCAGTGCCTAATGTTCTTGGATGAACCTGAAGGTGTTGCGAACATATTGGAGAAACTTCTCCGTTCTGAAAATAAGGAGGACGCTCTTTTGGCTTTCCAGGTTGCATTTGATCTTGTGGAGAATGAGCAACAGGCTTTTCTCTTAAATGTAAGAGATCGCCTTTCTGCCCCCAAATCTCTACCTTCAGAACCAGTGCATACGGGATCCACCAATCCTGTTGCTGCTGAAAATGAAAATTCTACTGCTCCAGAGGATGTTCAGATGACAGATGGATCTTCTGTTATTACTACAACCGTGCATGAGGCAGATCCTAAAGAAGTTATGTATGCTGAGAGGCTGACAAAAATCAAAGGAATTTTGTCTGGGGAGACCTCAATTCAATTGACTCTACAATTCTTGTACAGTCATAACAAGTGAGGCATCAATTTCTTTTGTATTATCCTTTGGTGGAACTAAATTCTTTTTGTATTTTGTTCCCCTGAAAACTGTTATCTGATTGTGATTCGTCGTAGATCGGATCTTTTAATATTGAAGACAATAAAGCAGTCTGTTGAAATGAGGAATAGTGTTTGCCACAGCGCTACAATCCATGCTAATGCGATAATGCATGCTGGGACAACTGTGGATACTTTCTTGAGGGACAATCTGGTAAAAGTATTTTCTTGTTGTACCTTTATTCACTCTTTTGGCTGATCTTTGTATTGTGTCTGCTTTCGGTTTTTATGGTTATCATTAGGACTGGCTGAGTAGAGCTACAAACTGGGCTAAATTCAGTGCCACAGCTGGGCTTGGTGTCATTCACAGAGGACATCTGCAGCAAGGGAGGTCTCTAATGGCTCCATATCTGCCACAGGGTGGGAGTGGAGGTGGTGGTAGTCCATATTCCGAAGGTGGGGCACTATATGCTTTGGGTCTTATTCATGCCAACCATGGTGAAGGCATTAAGCAATTCCTTTGTGATAGCCTACGCAGCACTAATGTTGAGGTATATGATTTTATTGGCCTATGATACATTATCATCAATTTGTTTTTTCCTACTCTTCCATTTGGGGTGTTGAATGCGTCCAATTGGTGGATAAAATAGCATTACCCTGGAGTACATGTGAAATAAAGCATTGGATAAATGATTTGTAGGTTATCCAACATGGTGCATGCTTAGGACTTGGTTTGGCAGCTCTAGGAACTGCTGATGAAGAAATCTATGAAGACATCAGAAGTGTGCTTTATACTGACAGTGCCGTTGCAGGTGAAGCTGCTGGAATCAGTATAGGTTTGCTTATGGTTGGAACTGCTAGTGAGAAGGCAAATGAAATGCTTGCTTATGCACACGAGACACAACATGAAAAAATTATCAGGTAAAGTTGGGTTTTTTAATCTTTATGTTGGACTTGGTTTATCCCATTAGTGGTCTTACTCTCTTCGTTGTTTCCATATGGTTTCAGAGGTTTAGCATTAGGGATAGCTCTTACAGTTTATGGAAGGGAAGAAGAAGCAGATACATTAATAGAGCAGATGACTCGGGATCAAGATCCTATAATACGATATGGTGGTATGTATGCCATAGCATTGGCCTATAGGGGAACAGCAAACAATAAGGCTATTCGCCAGCTGCTGCATTTTGCCGTATCAGATGTGAGTGATGATGTTAGGAGAACTGCTGTTTTGGCACTGGGGTTTGTCCTTTACTCAGAGCCAGAGCAGGTAGGTGTTGTCTTTACTCAGCTGTGTGTGATTGATGTTTGTTGCATTTTTCCATGTTTTACTAATTGCATTGCACCTTTGGGTCAGTCATTGGGCTATGAATTTCTGAGAACCTCACTTTTTTGTCTGATCACAACTGCAGACTCCTCGAATCGTCTCTTTACTGTCTGAGTCTTACAACCCCCATGTTCGATATGGTGCAGCACTTGCAGTGGGTATTTCATGTGCTGGTACTGGATTGAGTGAGGCCATAACGTTGCTAGAACCCTTGACATCAGATGTTGTCGATTTTGTTCGTCAAGGTGCTCTCATTGCGATGTCTATGATCATGATCCAGATCAATGAAGCCAGTGATTCCCGTGTCGGGAAATTCAGGTATATGATATTATTGTATGTTGTTATTTCTTTTCTCTGACATGTAGCAATTCTAAATATGTATTGTTTTATTATCCCTTTTATCAAGACGTCAACTAGAAAAAATAATACTCGATAAACATGAAGACACAATGAGCAAGATGGGAGCAATCTTGGCCTCTGGGATCCTTGATGCGGGTGGAAGAAATGTAACCATAAGATTGCTTTCGAAGACGAAGCATGACAAAGTCACAGCTGTTGTTGGTCTTGCCGTTTTTAGCCAATTTTGGTATTGGTATCCCCTCATTTATTTTGTTAGCTTGTCATTCTCACCCACAGCTTTTATTGGGCTGAACTACGACCTGAAAGTTCCAAAGTTTGAGTTCTTATCACATGCCAAACCTTCGCTTTTCGAGTATCCAAAACCAACTACTGTGCCCAGCACTACATCAGCCGTCAAACTTCCGACTGCTGTCCTGTCCACTTCAGCAAAGGCTAAAGCTAGGGCTAAGAAAGAGGCTGAACAAAAGGCGAATGCCCAGAAATCATCTGGGGCAGAGCCCTCACCTTCTGCTCTAGTTGCTGGAAAAGGGAAACAAACCAACGAGAAGGATGGGGAACCTATGCAGGTAAGATTCGTCTAATATTTAAATCCATCTTTTGTTAATTAGATTAATTATACTTGAAATGGCATTGTTGTCTAATGTTTCTGGCTCATGTTTTGGTTGATCCTTTCTATTGCATAGGTTGATAATCCTCCAGAGAAGAAAGTTGAGCCGGAGCCATCGTTTGAGATCTTAACCAACCCAGCTAGAGTGGTTCCTTCTCAGGAGAAGGTCATCGAGTTTCTAGAAGACAGCCGATATGTTCCTGTGAAGTTGGCACCATCCGGGTTCGTCCTCCTTAGAGACCTACGTCCTAATGAACCGGAGGCACTCTCCCTAACAGATGCACCTGCACCCGCTGCATCTCCCACAGGTGGATCAGCAGCAGGTCAACAGAGTTCCTCATCAGCTATGGCTGTCGATGATGAACCTCAGCCTCCCCAGCCTTTCGAGTTTACATCTTGATTCTGCTCGGATCTGGGTCAACCATAGCTTTTAGAGATTTTTCCTATTTTATCCTTTTGTTCATGAATGCATTTTTAATAGATGCAGTTCCCATTGCTTGCTCTTTATTTATTAAGTTAGGACTTGAATACTGACCAATTGGGTTGTCTTATTTGGGTAATTTAATTGGATTGTCTTATTCTCTTTCTCTATGACCCCATTATCTGCTCAAATCATTTTCCAAGAAGAGATGGATACTTCACAATTAGGTCAATGTCTCATTATAATTAGTATCCATGTGATGTCATGTATGTTTATGCATGTTATGATATTACATTATATGTTAGTTTCATGTTTTTCATGGTAGGTTTTCATTATATCATTCTTCTGCAAATGAAAACACCACCTTCTCCAGACCATCACGATCATCATCAACATTGTCAAGATCAGCAGCAGATGTCTTCATCAGGGTTCTGCAATACTCCGAGCACTTGTTTCATTGGAGACGATGATGTTCAAAGCAAGAACTCAACACCCGAAGCTAAGAACAAGAGGAAAAGGCCGAGGACTACGAAAACAAGTGAAGAAATCGAGAGCCGACGGATGATTCATATAGCTGTTGAAAGAAACCGAAGGAAGCAAATGACTGAGCATCTTCGTGTTTTAACAACTCTCATGCCTGCCTCATACGTCCAAAGGGTATACGATCATTCAATGTTCAGGATTCTTTCTTTGTTTCGCTAATCAGGTTTGTGTTCTTCATTTTACAGGGAGACCAAGCCTCGATCGTCGGCGGAGCCATAGAGTTTGTCAGTGAATTAGAACAACTTCTTGAAGGCTTGGAATCCCAGAAAGCAAGAAGATTGTATGGAGAAGCTCTGTTGCAGCCGTCAATGGATCAACAACAACCTCTATCTCCATCTACGTCTCTCCCGAAAGATCGAATCGAGCTCATCGACTACGACAGTGATACTAACAGATCCCTCTATGATCAAACAGCTGAAAGCAAATCTAGCTTGGCAGATGTACAAGTCAAGCTTTTAGGGTCTGATGCAATGATTAACATCCTGTCCAAGACCAGACCAGGCCAACTGGTTAGAACCATAGCAACTCTTGAAGGCTTGAATCTGAATCTCCTTCGGACCAACATCACCACCATTGAACAAGCAGTTCTATATTCCTTTAATGTCGAGGTATATCTATCTATATGTATCTATAACCATACTTTTCTTCGTTTAATTTTGTTCATAATCATTACTTTCATCCCTGAAAATGCAGATCGAGAGTGACTCTAAACTCAGTGCAGAAGATATTGCCAGCACCATTCAACAAGTGTTCAGTTTCGTTAACTCCAACAGCAGGATTTAGTGTTGTGAATTGTAATGAAATTGAGGTTGCTGTTCTGTCTGGTCTGGTCTGGTCAATGATACACCCTTCTTTATGATTATTTGTATGTATGTGATTAATGTGTGGGAAAGTCAAAGAGGTGTCCGTAACTTTTCTGGATGCCAGTGGGTTGACCCTGTCAGAGAAATCAAAGATTTTGTAGTATTAGGCTACACTCTTGTGATGTTGCCATCCTATCAAATATTTTTATAGTATTTGTCATCCTATCTATTGAAATAAAAAGTTTAAATATATTAATTTTTTGTATAATATTAAATATTAATTAAATTAAACTTAATTTTGTCAAAGTTTCTGTATTATTATTATTTTTTTGAATAGGCTATAGTGTTACTAATAATATATGTTCTAAGATATATTCACCATTAAACATTAATTGTTCAATTATTGTGTTGGCATTATAGGTGCTCGAACCCGTGACCTCTAAGAACAACTATTCTCTTAATCACTGAGGTTAGGTGACTCATGCTCTATAGTATTAGGTTATATTGATAATGGTTGTCACTGAATTTTTAGTACAGATATTAAATTAAGATTTATATTATAATTATCAAAAAAAAATTATTATTAGTCAAAAAATTTTAACATAAAAAATTAAAGTTTTATTCCACACAAATTCTATGGTTCAGAATGGATTGTTATTGTAAAAGTCGACTTTTTTTATAATCAGATCGGTTATTATCAATGTCAATGGTAAAAAGGTAAACAATAAAAAATAAAAAATTTAGACCTTAAATTGAAACTATACTAATTGATCTACGATCGCTCCGACCATTGAAAATTTAATCCTTTTAAAAGCTTCAAATTTTGGAACCTTAGGGTTTTATCAAGAGAAGAAGACTAATGTATTATGTTAGTATTTTCTAACAGCAACTAATAATAGTGACTGTTATATAAATTATAAAATTTTGATGATTAAGTCGAAAACATTCTAAAAATTTAATGATTATCAATGAAGTTTACCCTGTTTTAATTATTTTAGATGTTTTTCATCAACGATATTTACATTTCCTATATATATATATGTTAGAATTATGAGTCATGCACGAATCATCTAGTCTCATCGTTTAAAGAAATGGTTGTTATTTTTAGAGGTCACGGGTTCGAGTACCAGTAATACTAGTATAGAGATTGAGCGATCAATGTCTCGACTCCCAAACTAGAAACATACTTTCTTTCACACAATTAAGGCTGCAATACTAGAAGATAGAAAGATACATTCTTTTTCATTGATTGCAAGCTTTACCATGTTGGAAATAACAGTTGTGAGATTGTGAATGCTACATATTATCTCTTAAAATGTGAATACATAAACCTCGAGCCCTTGCTGCATGATACTCTTAAGCATCATTTTGCAGTGACTTGAGTATTATTTGAATTCCGTGTTCGGGTTGAACGCTGATAACTGATTCTGGTGAGTGGACATAGGCAGGGGAGAGGGTGAATGTGAAGCGTTGTAGAATCATGGAGAGAGCAATCTTGGTTTCCGTGGTTGCAAAGGTCATACCGACGCAAGATCGAGATCCCAATCCGAAAGGAAAAAATGCACCCCCATTGTATTTGGTAGCTTTGGCAATACCTTCTGCAAATCTCTCTGGTTTAAAAAGATGAACATCGTCTCCCCATAGGTCAGGGTCATGGTGAACTGCAATGTTTAGAAGCAGAACATCTATACCAGGAGGCAAGACTAGCGTTCCCAACTGAACCTCTCTTCCAACTTTTCTCATCAAGCCATTTGCTGGTCCATACAATCTTAGAGTTTCATTGATGATCATGGTCATCTGTTGGCAGAATAGGAATATGTCAGATTACATAACATAGTTTATAGTACTACTGCAAAACGACTGCAATGTCGCGGCTGCTATTCTGGTTGGACAATTTGCTTACCGTTTTGAGTTTGGCGATGCCTTCGGTATGTGGATTCCGGTTTTCGAATATGTCAATCACCTCTCTTCTTGCTTTCTCTTGCCAATCTCCATGGATTGCTAAAAGAAAGACTGTCCATGCAAGTAAGGAATTAACAGTATCTTGTCCTGCCAAGTAGAATGTTTTGCACTCATCTACCAAATCTTCCAATGAAATCCTGTTTTTCTCGTCCGAATCACGATACGCATTCACAAGTAATCCCAGAAAATCATTGCCGAATCCATCAGCTTCTCCATTCACAACTCTGTCTTCTCTTTTCTTAACAATCTTCATCACAATATCTTGTATTTCTGCTGCTAGTTTCTCAGACTCCAACAGATCAGCAGGTTTCAGAAACTTGCTACACAAGCAAATCCATGAGACCTAACATTAGCATTCAGAAACTAGTTAAATCAAGGGAAAACTCATGATTAAGAGTAGGGAACATACTTGATGAAAGGAATTCTGGTCTTGAAAATATTCCGGGACATAATTATCGACAACTTGTTCAACATGGCAAAGATCTTCTCCCCTTCCAAATAACTGCTACCGAAAGCTGTTCTCGATATCACTTCGGAAGTCAATAATCGAAATCCTCCGAACACTTCGATCTCTTTGCCTACTTCACCTTTCCACTTTTCCAGCATAGTTTCAACGCTAGCAATTACTGCTGGAGTCATGTTCTGCATAAACAAACCCTCCAATATGTAAAATGTTTAGCCAAAAATGGTATGTTTCCTGAGAGTCTCAAGTGTTAAAGGGTATACCTTTAAGCTTTCCCCATGAAAAGCATGATTAGCCAACTTCCGTTGCTTCCCCCACTTTTCACCCTCGATGAACACAAGCCCATTCCCTACTAGCTTGCCTTCGAAAGCGGTCGGCTTCCTCTTGAGGAAGGCTTTTTCACTGTTCTTAAGAACTTCTTTGACTAGTTCAGGATCAGAAACCACCAGTTCAGGTCGAATACCGTCCCAAGCAAGATAATCCTTTCCTAACCAAATCAAAAACAAAAGGGTCCATCTTGTATTAGAACAACATGTTCGAAATCGTAGCGAAAAACAGTCATCCATCTTACCATACTTGTTGATCCAGGAGTACATATGAGGCTTCACCTTGGGAAATATTTCATGATTCAATCCCATAGGTTTGCTCGATGCTTCTTGTCTCATTTTGGCAACTTGTTTGTTGTTTCCATGGATGAATCTGTAAGGTGGTCCTTTGATTCCCTGTGAATTCAGCAGATGCTGTAGACGGAGAGGCTTCCACAAGTAATCATACAGGAACATGATCAAAGCTACAAGGAAGAAAGCACATGGAACAAGAACAACAAGCTCCATTAAGGCACTCATTTCTCACCACTCAACAATGGATTAAGCTGCTCCTATGGTATTATCTAGTTTGTATTTTTACTTCTAAATTAGGAAAACATTATTCTATTCGTTCTATCTTATATTACCTAGGTCACTCTCATCAGATCCCTTTTAACCGTAATAATATATTACCTAATATTAAAATATAGGTTTAGAATCGTAGTTTAGCGTTGAAGGTTTAGGATTTGAGATAATGGTGGATCTAAGATTTTTGAGGATAAACGCAAGTTAAAATATTTTTAAGATAAGAACATGTGATAAAAACCTAAAAATTCAGGGTAGACACAAGTTTTAAAAATTTAAGAATTAATTTATAAAATTTTTTAAAAAAACTAGAGCCAAATGTATAAAATTTAAAAAATTCAGGGAGGATACGAACCCATCCTAGGACATATATGCTCCTCCGCTAGTCTAAGTTATAGTGTTTATGGTTTAGGTTTAGAATTTAGAGTTAAAGTGTAACGTTTAGTTTTTAATATATAGATAAATAAAAATAACCTGTCGTTATTTAATATCTAAAAAATATACCTCGACTCGACTCGACTCGAAAAAATTGAATAACTCGACTTGACTCGAGGCAAAAATACTCGACTCGTTTTGACTCGACTCGAAATTGTATAGACTCGACTCGACTCGAAAAAATTTTAAATAAAGTTTGAGTTGTAAAATGGAAATCCGAATAACTTGAATAACTCGAAATTTTTAATAATTAAAGGATTAATTTTTAAGTTTGAGACGAGTCTATCAATTTTTTAATGATATATACATTTATATATATAAATATAAAGAAATATTGCTACATATGAAAAAATATATATACACATATCTTATATGATTAGAGAAAGTCGTTTAAATTGGAATCAAATAATACTATAATATGATAAATAATTACAATTAAATATTTATAAAAACTCAAAAACTCAACTCAATTCGACTCAACTCGAATTTCTTAAACTCGACTCGAACCGAAAAAATTTCAAATAAAGTTTGAGTTATAAAATATGACTCGTCAACTCGAATAACTCGAAATTTTTTGACTCAACTCGACTCGATCGAATACTCACCCCTACTTACACCCTCTACTTCAAAACATAAAAAAATGTTTGTTCAAAAAACATAAAAAAATATATTTTAAAAAATCAGATCTTAAATTATAAATCTAAATTATAAATCATAAACTCTAAAAATACATTATGCACTTTTATCTCTAAACGTTAATTTTAAATTTTAACTTTAAATTTAATTTTTTAATATTATAACATAAATAATAATATAAAAATAAATAAATTTTATTTTTATATAAACACCGAAAAAAAGAGAAAGACTAGTCAACTGAACCCTTAACATATTGCATATGCCTATCGGCTAATACAAACAAACACAGATTTAAATAATGTCGTCAATGTGGACTGTTCCTTCACTTGTCACAAGTGACTGTCAAAATCCAATATATTAATTAGCAAAAGATTGCGTATAAATATAAAGGGTGTTCAAATTTGAACCGGATATTTGGGTATTTAAAATATCGGGTATTTGAATTTTTAGATAATTAAAATTTTAGTTCGTGTCTTGATTCAGATTTTTCGGGTATTTAATATTTTGGGTATTTAGATTTTTAATTTTTTATAAATTTAAAATTTAATTTTTTAAAAATATACATAAATTTAAAAGTTTGAATTATATATAAAATTTTAAACCCTAGTTACATAATTTAAACATAAATTTTAAGACTCAAATTATATAATCTAATTCGAAACAAAATATAAGATCTAAAAGAAAGTTTTTTAAAATATTTTTAATTGGTTTAATTTATTTTAATATATAAAAATATTTAAATAGTAAAGAATTTTTAGTTGATTTTTGTATTGGTTAATGCACATATAAAAATAGTGCATATCTAAACGAGTAAAGTTTGAATTTTGCTAATTCAAAAATTAAATTTATAATTTTACTTTGAATCTTAATTTTCTTTTTTACAATGAGTTCCTATTTTTCAAAAATAAAATTTTAAAGTCGAAATTTAAAAATTAGGTTGTTTGATTTGGAATATAGTGAATATAAATGTATTTTGTTTAAATAATAATTATATTCAAAATAAATAAATGAAAAATAAGAATCGGATACCCAAAAATAATTGGGTACTCGAAAATTTATAATTTTTTAATTGGGGCCCAACTTAAAAAATGACAGGTTGGGTACCCAGCCCAGACATAAATTTTTTAAATAAATACCCGATTATTTATGTTCAGATAATCAAAATAGTCGAATCAGTCGGGCCGAGTATTTTTAAACACCCCTAATAAATATTACTTACTGGTTAGTGATACTATTATCGGCTAAATTACACTTTAAGGACTTAATTTTGTGTTTAAAATTAAATAATTATTTTTAAAAAAGTTATGAATATATTAATTAAATATTAGATAAAACAGTAGTGAGATCAATTTTAGTACTCACAAGTTATAAATCTACGATGTGATCTTAATTTAAAACAATTCTAATCTTTGTTTTTCTTTCATAACAGAATACTATTATTTAATTATTGTTTTGTCGGATGAACCAGTTTGTTTCGATAGCGTCGTAAAAATAATTAAATTAATATAAAATTTAAATTTAAAATGATTAAATTATTGAATTTTTTAAATCAATACAAAACTAGAATATAAAATTTTTGATAACTAAAAATATTATTATATCAAATTAAATCAGATGTCTCTTTCAATTTAATGATATAATTTTAAGTGATTACAATATCAAACTAATATTATTATATATCAGTATATATATCATAAAAATTTAAAAAAATTATCTCAAACTTAAAAATAAATCTTATAATTACTAAAAATTTTGAATTATTCGAATTTCTATTGTACAACTCAAACTTTATTTAAAATTTTTTTGAATCAATTTGAATTTATTAAATTTCGAATTGAATCAAAACGATTCGAATATTTTTACCTCGAATCAAATTAAATTATTCATTTTGTTTGTATTTAGCCCTAAAACGATTCGAATATTATCTTATGATTCGAATATTATCTCAAACTTAAAAATAAATTTGACAATAAAAATCATAAAACGTATTTAATTTAACCCTAAAATTTTAATAAAATAAATTTAATTAAACTTTATCCGGTCTAAAAAATTTAATAAAAATATTAAATATTATATATAAAAATATAATAAATATTTGGTTTAGGTCCTAAATCTAAAACTTTCCCAACCAATTTTTTTTTTTAATAACCCGACCGAACCTAATTTGTTAAATAAAAAACACATCTATATCGAATTGAATTTCGTTAGATTCAAATTATATTATCGTCTTTACCGGTTTAAAATGAAAATTATAGTTTCAAGATAAAATAATTTTTTTTAATTTTATAAATTAATTTAAAATAAAGGTCATAATTTATAAACGAATGGCATAATTAACTATAACAAAGTCACAATCGGCCAACGTCTTGAAAGATTAGGCTTATTTGGTATTATGTATTTTTTTAATTAGGTCACTAAATTATTAAAAATAATTATAATCACGTCGTTGATTAATTAAATTTTTGACAGAATAAATGATATAATAATAAAATAAATTTATATAATTATACATTTAATTAAATGATAACACATGTAATTATAATAAAATTTTATTGAATTAAATTAGAATTAAAAACAAAATGATAGAATATATAAATAATAAGGATTAAATATATAATTATAAAAAATTGCTTAACTGACACGTTATCAGTTCCGTTAAAAGTTATCATTTAGTGAATTAATTGAAACCATTTTAATAGCTTAGTGAGCTAATTGATAAATTCATAGTTTAGTGATCAAAATAGAATTAAATCAATAGTTTAGTGGTCTTGAAGGTCGTTCTCCCAATAAGTAATTGAAAGCAAAGTGCCAGTCTGCTAGCAGTAAAATGTACATAAGCTGACCAACAATACTTGGAACAGAAGGAAGGGCAAAGCTTAGGAAAAAAGATGGAGTTGCAGCAAATACTAGAACCATATAAACCCTGATTTTGTAACAGCAGCATACCTTAAGCATCATTAGGCAGTGACTCGAATATTATTTGAATGCCGTGTTGCGGTCGATGTGTTATAACGGGCACCGGCGAGTGGATATAGGCAGGGGAGAGGGTGAAGGTGTAGCGTTGTAGGATCATGGAGAGGGCAATCTTGGTTTCTGTGGTTGCGAATGTCATACCGACACATGAACGAGGTCCCAATCCGAAGGGGAAGAATGCAGCCGCGTTGTGATTGGTTGCTTCGGCAATGCCTTCAGCGAATCTCTCCGGTTTAAAAAGATGAACATCGTTTCCCCATAGTTTAGGGTCATTCTGAAGTGCAGCCTTTGCAATAATAAGGTCTATATCAGCAGGCAACACTAGTTTCCCCAATTGAACTTGTCTTCCAACTCTTCTTAATAGGCCACTTGAGGGACCATACAATCTTAGAGTTTCATAAATGATCATGGTCATCTGTTGGCAAAATATCAAAAATTTCGGATTATATCGAAGGGTTTAATGTTCTAAACACATGGTAGATCATGGAAATTTCACTTACAGTTTTGAGTTTCGAAACGCCTTCCGAATCCGGATTCCGGTTACCAAATATGTCAAACACCTCTAGTCTTGCTTTCTCTTGCCAATCTCCATGGATTGCTAAAAGAAAAACTGCCCAGGCTAATGTGGCATTAACAGTTTCTTGTCCGGCGACGTAGAATGTTTTGCACTCATCGACCAAATCCTCCATCGAAAACCGGTTTTCATCGTCCGAATCATGATAGGCATGTACAAGTAATCCCAGGAAATCATTGCCGAAGCTATCAGCTTCTCCATTCAAAACTCTTTCTTCTCTTTTCTTAACAATATTCATCACACATTCTTGAATTTCCTTCTCAAGTCTTTCAGACTCTACCAGATCAGCAGACTTCCATAACATACTATAAAATCGAATCATGGTCAGCTAAAACACAGCTAAATCATCGAAAAATTCATTGATCAATTAATCTCAGACGGAACATAAACATACCTGATGAAAGGAATGCTAGTCTTGAAAGCATTTCGACCTGAAAATATTGCCAACTTGTTCAACATGTCAAAAATCTTCTCCCCTTCCAAGTAACTGCTACCAAAAGCTGTTCTCGATATCACTTCCGATGTCAATAATCGAAATTCTCCGAACACTTCGATTTCTTTACCTTCTTGTCCTCTCCATTTCTCTAGCATTGTTTCAACACTAGCCACCATTGCAGGAGTCATGTTCTGCACAAACAATCCTCCAACATGTAACCAACAACATAAGATTTAGCCAACAATAACTGCACTCTCCTAGTTTCCTTTACCTTCAAGCTTTCGCCATGAAAAGCATAATTCGACAGCTTCCTCTGCCTCTCCCATTTTCTCCCTTCAATGAACACAAGCCCCTTCCCCAGTAGCTTGCTGATATAAACCGATGGCTTCGTTTTCGGATAAGCCTTCTCACTGTTTCTCATAACCTCTTTGACTAGTTCAGGTTCTGAAATCACCAGTTCAGCTCGATTCCCGTTCCAGGAAAGATAATTCTTCCCTATTAGGATAAACAAACAAAAGGGTCAATCTTTTTTAAACCATAAAGTAGAAATTACAGTGAAAAACATGCATCCAGCTTACCATATTTGTTGAGCCAGGAGTACATATGTGGCTGCACAAAGGGCAATAAATCATGAGTCAACCCCATAGGCTTGCTTGATGCTTCCTTCTTCATTTTGATTACTTGCTTGTTGTTTCCATGGATGAATCTGTAAGGTGGTCCTTTGATTCCCTGTGAATTCAGCAGATGCTGTATATGGAGAGGCCTCCATAAGTAATCATACAGGAATTTGGTTAAAGCTATGAAGAGGAAAGAACATGAGAGGAGGATTATAAGGTCCATGAAAGCACTGAATTTTCTTCTGTAAACACTGAATCCAGATTTCGTCCGGTATTTGTATTGTGATTTCCTCGGCAGCTATGGGAATCACGATGTGATTTAATGTGATGTTAATGAGTTTTTTAATCATTAATAATTAGCATAATTGATTTGGACAAGGACCGATTAAAGACTTTATGTTAGAAATGAAAATATAAAATTTTAAGAAGATAGCCGCTCATTTTTTCTCCCTAAAATATATATTTTTTAGCCGCTCTTCACTTTGATTCGGTGATCGATAATCAATTTTAGTATTGATGGTTGATCATTAAATTTATTATTTTTTTTTGTTTTTGATTTTAATAAAAATTTCTTATTTTATAGCACGTTGTTTTTGTCCTTGTGATATTTTTTTTCTGTCTTTATGACATATTTTTGTTTTGTGATTTGATTCATCTGTCTTTGTGGCATGTTTCAGCATACCATAGCGATCAATTGTTGTCCACACAAAAATTCAATCGATGCTAGTTTTCTGATTTATGTTCTTATCGGTGATCACTTGAAAAGATTTATCCCCATTCGATTGATGGTCGTTTGCCGATGAAATCAGTCCTGAGTAGCGATACTTTTTGTATGACAGTTCTGATCATCTACAACTCATTCTTTTTTCATTATGAGTTTTGTTTAAACAAAGATAAGGAGATCCAGGAAGCTTCTGAATCTTATTGCTATGCTTATTTTCATAGAAAATTTTATTTTTATTTTTTTGTTTTAAGTTATAAAAATTTTTAGATTGTTTAATCCAACTATTTTACTTATTGGTTGTGATATAATTATAAATTTTATATAGATTTAATAAAAATTTAGTGATATTTTAAAAAAAAAACAAACTAAAGAGATAAAAATATATTTTTAATAAAAAGATATTTTTTAAAATCATACACGAATTTAAAATTATCAGAAGTGCCATTATCCCTTCTAATCCTCTTTCTCGGCCATTTCTAGAAGGAAGACAAAGGAAAGACACCAGAAGTTGATTTGGTCTAAATTTCATGAGGTAAGAGATTATAAAAAAAATAAAGATGATATTACTTTTAAATTTAAAAAATATATATAACATTGTCATTATATTAAAACTATTCGTAAGATTTACTAATTGATTTAATCATTAAAGATATTTATATTATTTTATTTTATATATATTTAAATTTTAATTTAAAATTAATATATCTTTATTTATTAAAGGGTAAACTGCAACAAAGGTCGCTTAATTATGAGTATAATTACATTTGAGTCATCTAATTATTAAAAGTTATATTTAAGTCATCTAATTATTAAAAGTTACATTTAGGTCACTCATTTATTGGTAAGGTTATATTTGAGTCACCTAATTATTAAAGGTTACATCTGGGTCACTCAATTATAAGTAAGGTTATATTTGGATCAACCTTCATATTTAAAAAAGTACATCAATTTAATATTTTTTCCTTCTAAATCATTTGTATAACCGTGGTAATATTAGAGTATTTCATTTAAAATCATTAATTAATCTAATATACACATTGATAAACTTTTTTTAAATATGAAGAGTGACCCAAATATAACCTTACCTATAATTAAATGATCTAAATGTAACCTTTAATAATTGAGTGACCCAAATATAACATTACCTATCAATGAGTGACCTAAATGTAACTTTCAATAATTAAGTGACCCAAATACATCCCTACATATAATTAAGTGATCTCCACTGCAGTTTACCCTTTATTAAAAAACAATTTATAAAATTATTTTTCCATTAATAATATTTTGGAATAGATTAAAATAATCACATGAACTGATATTAAAATAATCATATTATTATTATAATCCAAAACACCATCGTCGTTCCAACTAATGATGTCTAGAATAATCATACAGTAATTATTAAAATGTACAAAAAAGACATATGGCGTGTAATCTGTGTCCAATTGAATCTTATAAGAGACAAAGAGAGGGCATCCAGCATCTTTTTATGTTGGGAAATATGAACAAAGAGGAATATTAAAAAAATTGTATTTTAATTATATGAGTTAATGGTATATATATAATCAACTATAGTGTTACAGTAATATTTATTTTAAAATATATTTTTAATTATTAAATATTGATCGCTCAATCATCATGCTAATATTATTGATGTTCAAATTTATAACTTTTAGAAACAATAATTGTTCTCTTAATCATTGAGATAATATGATTCGTGCTAATAATAGATTATTAAATTTTAAGTAAACCACGTAAAATGTCACTAGACCTTTTATGTTTAATATTGATATGTATGTTTATATGATATGTATGTTTAGTATTGACTATACCACTAAATAAAAATCGATATTATTTTAACAGTAAATTTTAATTTAGGTTTTAATTATATTATTGGACGGTTAAAATCTTTTCATGTTATGGCGCGCGGACAGTTAAGATCTATTCATATCATTTATTTTACTGATTTAGTGATGTAATTGAAGCCTAAACTAAAATTCAATTGTAAAATTATATTATTAATTTTTAATTTAATGGTATAATCGATATTAAACTTAAAACTTAATAGTATCTGATGTACCTTATGATTAAAAATAACATAATTATAGTAATACACTAAGTATAGTCGAATATTGTGGCGGATCTAGCTGGGTTCACTTTAAACTTTTTAAAGTTTACACATTTGTCTTTATTTTTTTAAAATTTTATGAGTTAATCCTTAAATTTTTTAATATTTATAAGTTATGTCCATCTTAAAATTTTAAAATTTCATGTGTTTATCCTCAAATATTTTTCTGCATCCGTCACTGATCGAATACTATAATATAATGTAATTTAAACTAGATGTTATCTTTGCCAAGAGGTCGGTTCTAAGATTGGCTCACTTGAGTATTATGATTCACTCATTCAAAATAGCTATAGAAAATTTAATAGAACAATAATGTTTAAATAATTTATATTTCATAATATTCAATTAAACTAAATTGATCTTACTCTGGTACTTCGTGTGGGGACGGAATTAAAATTTTAAACTGGAAAGTATATTTATAAATAAGGTAAATTATACAGATAATCACTATATTATAGAGTTGATATCGAAATGATTACAATACTTTAAAAACGTCAAATACACCGGTCAACTATTAAAATAGTATTAAAATAGCCATCGATATTTAAAAATTAATGAACTAATAACGTGGTTGTCAAAATTAAAATAAAATAATTACACATTTATTTTTTATTATTCATATATATTTTTTAATTTAATCTTAATTTTATTATAATAAAATAATATAATTAAATGATAACACGTACCATCACTTGATTTAAAAAGAAAAAAAATACAATTGACATGTGCTTTGTGGGGGTTGAACCACCACAAAACTTAACAAATAAGGCAAATACAATTTTTTTACTATAAAACACTATCATTGTGTATATATGTATTGCTTTTGATAATTGTTTTTTATATTTATTTTTTAATTTAATTTAAAATAATAATTAAATTATTATATAATAAATTTAAAATTAATAAAATTTTATTTATAAACTCTACATTTTAAAATTAAAATTTCAATTTAATTTTAACGGCCTCGTCATCAGTCCGTTAATTTTTAATGGTCAGTGACTATTTTGACCATTTTAATAGTTGACCGGTGTATTTAACATTTTTTAAGGTACTGTGATCATTTCGATATCAACTCCATAGTATACGGTGGTTATCTATATAATTTACCCTTAGAAATAAATTAAACTTAAAAAAGTTATACAAAGAAAAAATACTAAAAAATGAAGGGATAATAATACCTCCGTCCGACTTATTATTTTAAAGTAAAAATACCAATAAAGATATAATAAAGAGATATATAATTTATACCCAAAGATGATGTATAAGATATATGACATAATTTCGATAATACACGTGATTTTGTTCAACTCTTTCAACTCTGTATTTACGTGTAAATACATGAAATGATCTATACAAGAATGATCAAATGTACTGCAAATTTTAGCATTAGACTGTTTAATTTGTTGGATGACATTTCCTTAACATGATTCTGTAAACCAACTGTACTAAAGCATCACAGTGAGCGGAGGATTACTTGAAGTCCATGTTCTGGCTTAAGGGTGAGATGAGCTGCCGGTGAGTGGACATAGGCTGGCGAGAGGGTAATGGTGTAGCGTTGTAGAATCATGGAGAGAGCAAGCTTGGTTTCCATGGTTGCAAAGGTCATACCGACACAAGATCGAGGTCCCAATCCGAAAGGGAAAAATGCAGTCGCGTTGTATTTGGTAGCTTCGGCGATCCCGTCTGCGAATCTCTCTGGTTTAAAAAGATGGACGTCGTCACCCCATAGTTGAGGGTCATGATGAAATGCAAAACTCACAATCTGGAGGTCTAGATTAGCAGGCAAGACAAGGTTCCCCCACTGAACTTGTCTCTCAACTCTTCTCATTAAACCACTCGGTTGACCGTATAATCTTAGCGTTTCGTTGATGATCATGGTCATCTGTTGATAAAATCGAAAGATAACATTCGTTATGTTTGCAATCGGAATATATCTAAGATTACAATTCAAATGCATGGTATATATAGAAAGTTGGCTTACAGTTTTGAGTTTGGCAATGCCTTCAGAACATGGAATTTGGTCACCAAATATGTCAAACACCTCCCTTCTTGCTTTCTCTTGCCAATCTCCATGGATTGCTAAAAGGAAAACAGTCCAGGCTAGCAAGGAATTAACAGTGTCCTGTCCAGCAAAGTAGAATGTTTTGCATTCATCTACCAAATCGTCCATCGAAAGCCGGTTCTTGTCATTCGAACCACGGTACGCATTTACCAGCAATCCGAGAAAATCGTTTCCGACTCTGTTTTCTCTTTTCTTAACAATCTCCATCACGCAATCGCGTATTCTTTTCGTGAGTTCATCCGATTCTAGCAAATCTGCAGTTTTCCAAAACTTGCTGTGAAAGAAAAGGTCAGCTCTGTACATTGATCTAACACAAATTAAGGTTATAGGGAACATACTTGATGAAAGGAATGCTTGTCTTAAAAACATTCCTGCTCACTAGTACAGACAACTTGTTCAACATGTCGAAAATCTTCTCTCCTTCCAAGTAACTACTTCCGAACGCTGTTCTCGATATTACTTCCGATGTCAACAATCTAAACTCTCCGAACACTTCGATCTCTTTGCCTACTCGGCCTTTCCAGTTTTCCAGCATGGTTTCAACGCTAGCAATCATTGCAGGAGTCATGTTCTGCAAAAACAACAGAAGAATTTAACCAACAATAACTTGACCCGCAAGTAAAATACTGAGTGCCTTTACCTTTAAGCTTTCCCCATGGAAGGCGTAATTCGCCAGCTTTCGTCTCTTCATCCATTTCTCCCCCTCCAATAACACTATTCCATTCCCAAAGAGCTTCCTACCATAAATTGTAGGTTCCTTTTTAGGAAAATTGTTCTCACTATTTTTCATCACTTCTTTGACTAGCTCAGCTTCTGTAATCACAAGTTTGGCTCGAACACCGTTCCAGTACAGAAAATTCTTCCCTAATCACGTAAAAATCAAAAGGGTCAATCTTTTCTAGAACTAAAAGTTAGAAACTACAGTGAAAAACATGCATCCAGCTTACCATATTGGTTGATCCAGGTGTAAATATGTGGCTGCACTTTGGGAAATATTTCATGATTCAGTCCCATAGGTTTGCTTGATGCTTCCTTCTTCATTTTGGAAACTTGTTTGTTGTTTCCATGGAAGAATCTGTAAGGAGGTCCTTTGATTCCCTGTGAATTCAGCAGATGCTGTATATGGAGAGGCCTCCATAAGTAATCATAGAGGAATTTGGTTAAAGCTATGAAGAGGAAAGAACATGAGAGGAGGATTATAAGGTCCATGAAGGCACTGAATTTTCTTCGGTAAACATTGAATCCAGATGTTCGTCTGGTATTTGTATTGTGATTTCCTCGGCAGCTATGGGAATCACGATGTGGTTTAATGAGTTTTTAATCATTAATAATTAGCACAATTAATTTGGACCAGGACCGATTAAGACTTTACGTTAGAAATGAAATTATAAAATTTCAACAAAATGAATATATAAAATTTTAAGAAGATAGCCGCCCATTTTTTTCTCTCTGAAATATTTTCAGAGATAGCTCTTCACTTTATCGATCTCGATCGATAGTCGACAATCAATCTTAATATTAATTGTCGATCACTAAATTTATTGTTTTTTTATTTTTTATTTTAATAAAAAACTATATTCTTATAGCACGTTGTTTTTTTTCCTGTGACACGTTTTTCTTTTGTCTTAATGACATGTTTTTATTTTTGTTTTATGATTTGATTTATCTATTTTTGTAACATATTTCAGCATACCCTAGGGATTGATTGTTGTTCACATAGAGATTCAATCGGTGCTAATTTTCTGATTTATGTTTTTGTCGATGGTTACTTGAAAAAATTTATCCCCACTTGATTGATGGTCGTTTATCGATGAAATCAATCCTGGATAACGATACTTTTTGCATGACCGTTTGGATCGTTTACAACTCATTATTTATTCGTTATGCATCTCATTTAGACAAAGATAAGGAGATTCAGGAAGCTTCTGAATTTTATTGGTATGCTTATTTTTATAAAAAAATTATTTTTTTATTTTGGGTTGTAAAATTTTTTGAATTATTTAATCCAACTAGTTTACTTCTTGATTGCGATGTAATTATAAATTTTATATGGATTTAATAAAATTCAGTGATATTTATCAAATAAATTAAAAAGATAAAATATATTTTTAATAAAAAAATATTTTTTAAAATCATACACGAATTTAAAATTATCAGGAGTGCGATTATCTCTTCTAATCCCCTTCTCGGCCATCTCTACTTCGGATGATATTATTCTAGTTTATTAATTACTTCACCATGAAGAGAATAATTTCATAAGCGAGAGAGTAAGACAAGAGAAATTATATTATAGATCATTATGTCATATTATTTATAAGATCAATCATTTAAATATATTCAGTTTATTATTTTTTATCTTATTATTTTTATTAAGTAAATTTTCACTTGATAAAAATTATTTTTATATTTATTTTATAGTAAATATTAGTGAAGAACACTCGGTAAAAAGATAGAATTGAAAAATTAATAAAATTGATGCATTTGATTGATTGTTCCACGAATAACGTAGCAAAAGAATGACCAATAATATAATTTCTCGTAACCGTGAAAAGTGTGTTCAATTTTTTAGAGTAAATTAACTTCGAGGTCATTAAATTATTTGTCTAATTTTATTTTCATCATTGAATTATAAATTTTATTATTAGACCATTAAATTTTTAAAATAATTTCAATCAAGTCATTTTCGTTAACTTTTGACAAAATTATTGACATGAAAAATAAGTAAATTTGTATAATTAAACAATTAGTTCTTGTTACTCGCACATTAAATTAATTTGATTTTGAATATAATGTTATATATTGTTACATTAAAAGTCTAAGAGTTATATTTTGATACATAATATGTGAACAAAAAATTTATTCAACCCTACTTATTTAAATTATATAATCTAAAATCTTGAACCCTAAATTAAACTCATAAATCTCTAAATTAAATTAATTATCACGTCAACAATTTATTTATAAAGTTAATGATTAGTGACCTGTTTGAAATTATTTTAATAATTTAAGATCTAATTAATAAAATTTATAATTCAATGATCAAGATAAAATCAAAACAAATAGTTTAGTGGCCTTAGACTTAATTTATCAAATTGTAGTAAATTTTGTGACTTATCTAGAAGGAAGACAAAGGAAAGACACCAAGAAAAGAAAATGATTTGCTATAAAATTCATCACCTAAGAGATTATAAAAAAATAAAAATAATATTATTTTTTAATTTAAAATATATAGTATTATCATTATATTAAAACTACTCGTAAGATTCATTAATTGATTTAATTATTAAAAATATTTATATTATTTTATTTTATATATATTTAAATTTTAATATAAAACTAATATATCTTTATTTATTAAAAACAGTTTATAAAATCATTCTTCCATTAATAATATTTTCGAAAATATTAAAATAATCACATGAACTGATATTAAAATAATCATATTATTATTATTATTCTAATCCAAAACATCAATGTCGGTCCAACTAATGATGTCTAGAATAATCATACAGTAATTATTAAATTATTTGATGATTCACAAAAAAATACAATTTCCCATGTCACTCGCTGACCTACTAGATAAAATGTACAAAAAGAAATATGGCGCAGCTTATAAGAGACAAAGAGAGGGCATCCAGCATCTTTTTATGTTGGGAAATATGAACAAAGAGGAATATTAAAAAAAATAATATTAAATTGTATTTTAATCCATTAATTTAATATCTGTAGCTGATTACAAATAATATTATAATATTGTAGTTGATTTCAAAAAATAATAAATATCATTAATTCATATATTACAGATATAGTTTAATTATCGTACATTATTAGTGCTCGAATTTATGATCTCTAAGAATAATAATTGTTTCTTTAATTATTAAGATAAGATGATTCGTGTTAATGATATATTATTAAATTTTAAGTAAACCATATACAATGTCACTATACTTTTTATGTTTAATATTGATATGTATGTTTAGTATTGACTATACCAATAAACAAAAATTAATATTATTTTAACATTGAATTTCAGTTTAAGTTTTAATTATATTATTGGACGGTTAAAAATTTTTCATGTCATGGCATGTGGACAGTTAAAATCTATCTATATCATTTATTTTATTGATTTGGTGATATAATTGAAGTGTAAACTAAAATTCAATCGTAGAATTATATTATTAATTTTTAATTTAGTGGTATAATCGATATTAAACCTTATATTTAATAGTATTTGATGTACCTTATGATTAAAAACTAACATAATTATAGTAATACTAATCGAATACAATAGCGGATCTAGCTGGGTTCACTATGAACTTTTTAAAGTTCACACATTTGCTTTTATTTTTTAAAAATTTTATGAGTTAGTCCTTAATTTCTTTAATATTTATGAGTTGTGCCCACCATAAAATTTTAAAATACCATGTGTCCACCCTCAAATATTTTTTCGCATTCGTCACTGATCGAATACTACAGTATAATGTAATATAAACTAGATGTTATCTTTGCCAAAGAGGTTGGTTCTAAGATTTGGCTTACTTGAGCATTATGATTCACTAATTCAAAACAGTTATAAGATTCAATCCCTTCAAAACCAGATACATGAGGAGATGGCAATACATGAAATGATCTACACAAGAATGATCAAATGTACTGCAAATTTTAGCATTAGACTGTTTAATTTGTTGGATGACATTTCCTTAACATGATTCTGTAAACCAACTGTACTAAAGCATCACAGTGAGCGGAGGATTACTTGAAGTCCATGTTCTGGCTTAAGGGTGAGATGAGCTGCCGGTGAGTGGACATAGGCTGGCGAGAGGGTAATGGTGTAGCGTTGTAGAATCATGGAGAGAGCAAGCTTGGTTTCCATGGTTGCAAAGGTCATACCGACACAAGATCGAGGTCCCAATCCGAAAGGGAAAAATGCAGTCGCGTTGTATTTGGTAGCTTCGGCGATCCCGTCTGCGAATCTCTCTGGTTTAAAAAGATGGACGTCGTCACCCCATAGTTGAGGGTCATGATGAAATGCAAAACTCACAATCTGGAGGTCTAGATTAGCAGGCAAGACAAGGTTCCCCCACTGAACTTGTCTCTCAACTCTTCTCATTAAGCCACTCGGTTGACCGTATAATCTTAGCGTTTCGTTGATGATCATGGTCATCTGTTGGTAAAATCGAAAGATAACATTCGTTATGTCTGCAATGGGAATATATGTAAGATCACAATTCAAATGCATGGTATATATAGAAAGTTGGCTTACAGTTTTGAGTTTGGCAATGCCTTCAGAACATGGAATTTGGTCACCAAATATGTCAAACACCTCCCTTCTTGCTTTCTCTTGCCAATCTCCATGGATTGCTCAAAGGAAAACAGTCCAGGCTAGCAAGGAATTAACAGTGTCCTGTCCAGCAAAGTAGAATGTTTTGCATTCATCTACTAAATCGTCCATCGAAAGCCCGTTCTTGTCATTCGAACCACGGTACGCATTTACCAGCAGTCCGAGAAAATCGTTTCCGACTCTGTTTTCTCTTTTCTTAACAATCTCCATCACGCAATCGCGTATTCTTTTCGTGAGTTCATCCGATTCTAGCAAATCTGCAGTTTTCCAAAACTTGCTGTGAAAGAAAAGGTCAGCTCTGTACATTGATCTGACACAAATTAAGGTTATAGGGAACATACTTGATGAAAGGAATGCTTGTCTTAAAAACATTCCTGCTCAGTAGTACAGCAACTTGTTCAACATGTCGAAAATCTTCTCTCCTTCCAAGTAACTACTTCCGAACGCTGTTCTCGATATCACTTCCGATGTCAACAATCTAAATTCTCCGAACACTTCGATCTCTTCGCCTACTCGGCCTTTCCAGTTTCCCAGCATGGTTTCAACGCTAGCAACCATTGCAGGAGTCATGTTCTGCAAAAACAACAGAAGAATTTAACCAACAATAACTTGACCCGCAAGTAAAATACTGAATGCCTTTACCTTTAAGCTTTCCCCATGGAAGGCGTAATTCGCCAGCTTTCGTCTCTTCATCCATTTCTCCCCCTCCAATAACACTATTCCATTCCCAAAGAGCTTCCTACCATAAATTGTAGGCTTCTTTTTGGGAAAATTGTTCTCTCTATTTTTCATCACTTCTTTGACTAGCTCAGCTTCTGTAATCACAAGTTCGGCTCGAACACCATTCCAGTACAGAAAATTCTTCCCTAATCACGTAAAAATCAAAAGGGTCAATCTTTTTAGAACTAAAAGTTAGAAACTACAGTGAAAAACATGCATCCAGCTTGCCATCTTGGTTGATCCAGGTGTAAATATGTGGCTGCACTTTGGGAAATATTTCATGATTCAATCCCATAGGTTTGCTTGATGCTTCCTTCTTCATTTTGGAAACTTGTTTGTTGTTTCCATGGATGAATCTGTAAGGAGGTCCTTTGATTCCCTGTGAATTCAGCAGATGCTGTAGACGGAGAGGCTTCCACAAGTCATCATACAGGAACTTGGTCAAAGCTACGAGGAAGAAAACACATGGAACAAGGATTCCAAACTCCATTATTACACTGTTTCTTCTTGTCGAAGCTATTTTATATTGTCATGTTTCGTGTTTCGTCGCATTTCAGCAGCATATGCATGTAGAATCTAAGGAGCAGGCCTGCCATAATGTGTTTTATATAATTATATATAGTTTTGTTTAGATAATGCAAACCGGCAATTTATAATATTTGAAAATTGAAAAAAAAAATATATGATTTCATTATAAAATTTAGAGTTACTAACCCTACACGTACTCAAATTAGGGATAAATTATATCATGAATTCTGTTCACCACATCATCCGTGGTCCATGCAATCAGGTCCGTTCATGTTTAACTAATTCACTATTTATTTATAGGAAAGAAGTGATGATTCACCTTAAAAAAAAAATTAAGATAGATAAATCTGGTTAATTGCGATCACAGATGATGTGGTAAATAGTGTTGTTGATATAATATCTCCAAATTAGGATTATCATTCTAAATAATACAAGGTATCATCTCAGATCACGATCAACTCCAGAATTAGTATGAGCAAACAAATCAGTCGTCTTCCTAGACTTCACTCGAAAAACATTGTAAACTAAAATTCTCTCAGACAACAAAATGAAGCTATCCAAGAACCTGAGACTTAAACCAGCAAGTCCACTAAATATTTGCAGGTCCTTTTAATGAATTACAAGAATCTTACACACCAATGAAACTAACAAAACAATCGCATAAGCCCAGAAACAACAAATACAATAACCCCATGCTCATTGTTATGTAACACTCCTTTCTTGGTCTGCTAGAAAATCGGGTCGAAATGCGTTTATCTTTAGAATTGGTTTAACTATAAAGATGACCCTTTAACTTTTAAAGTTTGTATTTTGTTCTTCAACTTTCAGTTTTAACAATTTAATCACTAAATCAACTTTTATTCTTTTCTAAAAGGTCAAACAATTTCGACGAGCTTAAGTAAACTCTAATTCATCAAAATTGAGTACAAAGATTGATCGATTACAATTTCTATATAACTCTAACACCGAAAATTAATTTTTCTTTTAGACCGATTTTCGAGGTATTACATACTCTAACGTTATCACACTCCTTTTCAGGCCGGGTAGAAAATCGGGATGAAGTGTGTTAATCTTTAAAATTGGTTTAATTATGAAGATGACCTTTAACCTTTTAAAGTTTGCATTTTATCCTTCAACTTTTAATTTTTACAATTTAATCACTAAATTCAGATCATTTCTTTTCGATTGAGCTCAATTAAACTCTAATTCATCAAAATTGTGTACAAGGATTAATCAATTATAATATTTACATAACTTCGACACCAAAAATTGATTTCTCTTCTAAACCGATTTTCGGGGTACTACGTACTCTAACATTATCACACAATCAAGATCCATCGACCAAACTTATCATTTCTTCCTTATCTCCTATGATCTGAATGCCTAACATTACCCTTCCATCATTGCAAAGCCTGTTTCTCGGAGAAAATGAATTGGTTGGGGAAATTGCCGAGTTTTCCAACGTGTCTTCTTCATTGATTGAGGAATTATATTTAAGGAATAATTATTTGTCAGGACCACTCCCAAAGTCAATCCTTCAACTTCCAAGACTTGAATGGCTTTTCATCGGAGACAATAACTTTGGTTCCGTGAAGCTTCACATGTTCAAACTCAAAAACTTAAGGGCTCTTGACCTATCCAATATGAGTTTGTTCATTGAAAGCCGCAGCACAAGTCTTACGGATGATTTTTCTAAATTAGAGTTCCTATACCTAAGATCATGCAACCTTACTGAATTCCCAGAATTCATCAAAACACAAAACAAGTTGACTTATCTCGATCTTTCTAGTAACCATATCCATGGTGTTGTGCCGAATTGGTTGTGGAAGAACTCTCTTTTATGGGTAGATCTTTCTTCCAATCCCATTGATTTTCCAAAACACCTTCCCTTGGGTGATGAAAACTTATCTTCTCCAAAATTGAGTGGACTAATTTTGAGATCCTGCAACATAAGTGTCTTTCCAGAGGTCTTAAGGAGTACAGAAATTTTAGAATCTCTTGACCTTTCATATAACAGAATCAGTGGAGCAATACCAAACTGGGTTTGCAATTTGAGTCAACTTTGGTATTTCGATGCATCTCATAACAATTTGAGTGGATCAATTCCAAATTGCCTGGGGAATATGAGTGCTATGTTTTCATTGAATTTGCAAGGAAATAAGTTGAGCGGAATCATACCAGAATTTTCTAAAGAAAACAAGCTATGGCTTCTCAAAGTCAGTGAGAATAGATTGGAAGGACAGCTGCCAAGATCCTTGAAGGAATGCACTAAACTCCGAGTTTTCGATGTGGGAAACAATATGATGCATGATACATTCCCTTTCTGGATGGAGAAATTGCCTCATTTGACAGTTCTAACATTGAGGGAAAATAGATTTTATGGTCAAATGAAACATTTGAAGCATAAAATTAGTTTCCCTGCTTTGGACGTGTTAGACATTGCTTCTAACCAATTTTCTGGTGAACTATCCATTGATTTCCTTAATGCAACTCAACTAAGGACGCTCAAAATTGGTGGGAATAAATTGGAAGGGAAGTTACCGACAACGTTAGCCATTTGTAAAAAGCTTGAAGTTCTGGACCTCGGAAACAACAAGATTCATGATACATTCCCGTTTTGGTTGGAGAAATTGCCTTCATTGAAGGTTCTCATTCTACGAGGTAACAGATTTTATGGTTCCATTACAAAATCCAACTCTGAAGGTGGTTTTCCAATGCTACGCATATTGGACATTGCTTCAAACAACTTTTCAGGTGATTTGTCCATTGAATTCATAAAAAGTTTGAAGGCAATGATGCAGATAACTAACACCGACAAAGCAATGCGCCACTACATTGGAGATGGTTACTATCAAGACTCTGTGACGATTGTCAACAAAGGGGTTGAATTGTTCTACGAGAAAATCTTGACCGTTCTTACTTGTCTCGACCTTTCCAACAACAGTTTCCATGGGAGAATACCAGAAGAAATACATATTCTAAGGTCTCTGCATGTGCTCAACTTGTCCGATAATAGCTTCTCTGGTGGAATCCCATTAACACTTGAGAATCTAAAAGATCTCGAGTCTTTGGATCTTTCAGTCAACAATCTGTCAGGGAAGATTCCTCCACAGCTTGCAAGTCTTACTTTCCTTGAAGCATTCAACTTGTCTTACAACCAACTTGAAGGGAGCATTCCACAAAGCAACCAATTCAATACATTTTTGAAAGATTCTTACATTGGGAACCCAAAATTATGTGGTCCACCATTGTCCAGGAAATGCAATGAAGTTGGTCTTCCAATGCCATCTCCTCCTCCAGGGGAACATGAAGAAGCTTCTTGGTTAAATGTTTTGTCTATCTGGCAAATTGCATTGGTAGGCTATGCTAGTGGTTTGGTCGCCGGGATATGTCTTGGATATACAGTGCTGAATGAATTGGGAAACAAATGGGTGGACAAGTTCAAAAAGCATGGGAAAAGAAATAGAAGAAGAAGTAGGTGACTGTTAAGGTAAATGGGTCTATGTTAGTAATTGTGTGTTAGTATATGTTAGCATTTGTTCTTTTTAAGTTGGTTTGGAATGAATATAGCTTTTAAGTCACGTGTGCTATATCTTTCCCTTCGTTAGCTGAATTGAGTTAGTTAGAGAAGTGGTTAGGATGGTTGTTAGTATCGTTTCTCTTTCTCTCCAATCTCAACCCTTTGTATAAATAACCGGTCCTTCAATTGGGGATATTACGGTTTTGTGATCAATAAAATTCAGGAGAGTGTTGCCTCTCTTTCATCAAAATCTAAATAGGTTTCTGAGATTAGTTGAAGGTTTCTAACATGGTATCAGTCGCTTGGCATCCTGGTGCTCCGATCTCGTATTTCTGCTGTGTTCTACTTTGTGTTGCTGTGATTCTTCTCAGGTTTTATTATTCTACTTTTTCTCACCTCTGATTCAACACCACGTGATTGCCATATTGAGTGAAAATCTGCGCTGCTTATCTGTTGCTGTTTCTTTCATTCTTATAGCTTCAATCACTATCTCTTATGCTGAGGATAATCTTTGTTGGTCATAAGTATGGTTACTCGCATAAACTCATAGGTTAAAGAGTAATTCTAGTGACTCTTATTAGATATCCTGAGAGTAGTGATTGAGTTTTCATTGAGATTTTATTTTCTCTGAAATCATCACTGTGGCTTGAATCTTTGGTGCGTGTCTCTCCTATGTGCTGTGGTTGTGGATCTGTTCTGTGTGAGCATTGAAGGTTGGTGTGGTTTCTATTGTTGTGTGATCGAGTAATTTTTTTTGGCTGCAATCTGTTTGTGTTTTTGCCTCAATGAATGTATCTCAAGATCAGTCGAATACTATGAGCTCTACTCCTGGTCAAGTCTCCAATGCATCTACTACATATTCAGTTCAACAAATTCCTAAAATTGACATTGTCAAGCTCTCGGCTAGTTCTTATGTTTTATGGAAACATCAGATCACATTAATCATTGATGGATATGGTTTATTGGATTTTATTTCTGATGCAACTAATCCTCCAGCTCAGTGTTTGTTGAATGAGTCAGGGCAATCAACTCCTAATCCTGAATTTGTGTCATATAATAGGCAAGACAAGTTACTTGCCTCCTGGATGTTATCCACGATTAGTTCTGACATTTTGCCGCATTTAACTAGTTGTAGTACAACTAAGGCTATATGGAATACGGTTATTAAAATGTTTGGTGCATACTCTACTGCTAAGACCACTTCCTTAAGGCATAGTCTACATACTCAGAAAAAGGGTGGCTTATCCATTAGAGAATATTTAGCCAACATCAAGCACATATGTGATACTCTTAATGCTTCGGGCAATAGTGTTTCTGAACAAGAACATATAAGTGTCATACTTGCAGGACTAACTTTGGAGTTTGAATCAGTCATTGCTGTTGCTTCGAAGGAGTTACTGTCTCTTGATAAACTGACTGAAATGTTAATAGATTGTGAAGCTCGAATGCAATCATTTCAACAAGACTCTCTCCCCATTCATGCTAATTTGGTACAACATGAAGAAGGTCTAAGCACATGAGGCGGTCAGTATTTTTCAGATTCTGGTGGTTTTCAGCAACATCAAGGAGGACAATTTTATTCAAGAGGACGTCGTGGTGGTTATAATAATAATAGAGGAAGAGGTCGTGGAAGAAATTGGAATGGTTCTCATAGACTTCAATGTCAACTGTGTGGTCGCATGGGACACACAGTGCAAAAATGTTATTACAGGTTTGACCTGAGTTATTCAGGTTACTCTACTGGTGACAATCAAGATGGACTGTCTCAGCATCAAAATTCAGCTCGTGTATACAATCATACTGCTGATTTTACATCAACTATAGCTGATTCTAACAACTATGTTTCAGGTTCAAATGCAAAACAATTGCATTTATCTACAGGAAGTGAATCTGCTGGTGGTTCTGGTGGTTTTCAACCTTCTGTTCAGCTTACTTCAACATCTATGTCTGCTAAGAATAATTCCACTTCTGCTGGGGGTGTATGGTGTCCTGATTCTGGAGCATCTCATCACATAACTGCTGATCAGTCCAATTTGCAAACTGGAGTGACATACTCAGATAATAATTCGGTTCTTTTGGGTGATGACAAGGAAGTTCCAATTAAGCATGTTGGTCAAGGTCTTATTTCAACATCAACTAAGCCTTTATTTTTGAAAAACTTATTGCATGTTCCTGCTATCAAGAAAAATTTGATGTCAGTTTCACAATTGGCTAGAGATAATAATGTGTATTTAGAATTCTATGCTAATGGATGTTATGTTAAGGATTTTCAGACACAGAATGTCCTCCTGGAGGGGAACCTTACTCATGAGGGATTATATCAGTTTTTGACTCCAGCTTTAGCTTCAAGTGGAGATCTGCATTTTAGGGAGTTTGGTGCTCAGGTCAATAATGTCTCTCATCCTTTTGATGATTCATCTCATGTTTTTGAATTGTGGCATAAACGTTTAGGGCATCCTTCTAGTAATGTTGTCAACTCTGTTTTACGCAGTTGCAATATTGTTTCTGGTGTAAATAAACTTGCTCATGTTTGTTACCCGTGTCTACAAGGAAAAGCTCATAAGCTTCCTTTCTCTAATTCAGTGAATGAATATAAGAATCCTTTTGAACTTGTTGTTTCAGACTTGTGGGGTCCTGCTTCAGTCAATTCTGATAGTTATTGCTATTATGTATCTTTTATTGATGTTTACAGTAGACATACTTAGTTATATTTAGTTAGAAAGAAATCTGATGTGGCTCAATGTTTTGTGAATTTTCATAAACTAGTTGAGGTTCAGTTTGGTAAGAAAATTAAGGCCCTCCAAACTGATGGAGGGGCAAAATATGCTTCTTTAAGGAATTTGGTTGGTAACTAATGGTGTTCAGCATAGACTCTCTTGCCCATATACATCTGAACAAAATGGCCAGGCTGAGAGGAAACATAGGCATATTGTAGAAACTGGTTTGACTCTTCTTTCTCAAGTTGGGTTAGGATTGAAATTTTGGAGTCATGCTTTCACAACTGCGGTTTATTTGATTAATAGGCAGCCAACTGAAGTTTTGCAAGGTAAATCTCCTTTTGAAAAGCTATATGAGAAACCACCTGAGTACACTAACATGAGAATTTTTGGATGTGCGTGTTATCCTTATATGAGGCCTTACAACAAACACAAACTGGATTTTCGTACCATGAGATGTATATTTTTAGGGTATAGTCCCTGTCATAAGGGGTATAAATGTTTGACTGAAAACGGAAAGATTATTGTATCAAGACATGTCATTTTTGATGAAGAAATTTTTCCTGCTCGTGAAAATCAGAAGACACATGGGATTAAATCAGAGTTTGATGTTAAAGCTGATGAGGATAATTTATTGGCCTTTATTTCATCACCTATGTTTTCCTGTAGTAATTCAGGAAAAAGTTCAACTCAGGGTCAAGGTTCAACCCATGTTTCTCCACATAACAGTACTCATGAAGATGTGAATTTATCTTCTCATCAACATGCTGCAGCCACTGTTCAACAAAGGTCTGACTCACTCTTGCAGGTTCCTGTTTCATCTTCTAATTCTCAGCATGATAATGGTCATATGAATGTTTCTATGAATTTACCTCAAAGGTTATCTACACCTGTGAATTTAGTTGATACTGCATGTGTTCAGAATCAGTCATCTCCTATTTTTGAAACATCTAATGCTTTGCCAAGAGGAAGTGTTACACATTCATCTTCACATTCTCTTGAAGGCAGTGAGGATATCTCCTTTTCATCTGAAATTCCTCAGCATAATTTTGCTGCATCTCATGAGAATGATAATAATGATCATATGGATCATTCTCAGCATAGTAAGAATACTCATCAAGGACTCCAAGAAAAGGTTCTGCAGATTATCTTGATCATCAGGAATTTTCTTCAAATTTTGCTAATCAAGGGGATGAAAGTCTAGAACCTATACCACTTCAGCCTAGTATTCAGAGGCATCACATGGTGACAAGAAGTAAGAATGGAATTTATAAGCCCAAAATTTTTCAAGTTTCCACAACTGCAATAAATGAAGTTGAACCTAAAAATTTTAAGGAGGCTATTCAAAGTCCTCATTGGCAAGCAGCTATTCAAGCAGAGTATGATGCTTTAGTCAAAAATAACACTTGGACTTTAGTTCCTTTGCCCCCTAACAGAAAGGCAATGAATTGTAAGTGGTTATTCAAAATAAAAAGGTGTCCTGATGGGTCAGTGGAATGTTATAAGGCAAGACTAGTTGCAAAAGGATTTCTTCAAGAGGCAGGTATAGATTTTTATGAAGTGTTTAGTCCAGTGGTGAAACCGATTACTGTTCGTACAATTCTTTCTTTAGCTATCACTAGAGGTTGGGTATTAAAACAAGTGGATATTAATAATGCTTTTTTGAATGGAATTTTGTATGAGGAAGTGTACATGGCTCAACCTCCTGGGTATGAGTATGGAGATCATGATGCAAATATTGTATGCAAATTGAATAAAGCTATATATGGTCTTAAGCAAGCTCCAAGAGCATGGTTTGAAAGTCTAAAAGAATATTTGGTAGGCGATGGTTTTTGTTTAACAAAGTCTGACGCTTCTTTGTTTGTCAAAACTGAAGATTCGGTGGTGATATACTTATTGGTCTATGTAGCTGACATTATCTTGACAGGTAATGACACAACTGCCATACAAGAAGTCATCAACAGGTTACATCACACTTTTTCTCTAAAAGATCTTGGAACATTGAGTTATTTTTTGGGAATAGAGGTTACTTATGTTGATGATAGTTTATTTCTTAGTCAAAAGAAATACATATTAGATTTGCTGCACAAGTATGGCTATGATAATGCTAAGAGTTTGCCTACACCAATGATAACAAATTGTAAAGTCTCTGCTTCTGATGGGAGTTCACTTGAGAATGCAACTGAATATCGAAAAATTGTTGGTGCTTTACAATACATTGTTATTACAAGACCAGAAATAGCTTTTTCTGTAAATAGAGTATGTCAGTTCATGCAAAATCCAAATGATGTGCATTTTAATCTTGTAAAGAGAATACTACGTTATTTACAAGGGACAGTTGACTATGGGTTAAAGTTCTCTTCTCACTCCCATTTGAACATTGAAGGATTTGTTGATGCAAATTGGGGGGCTGATACGGATGATAGAAGATCCACTTCTGGATTCTGTGTTTATTTTGGAGGAAATCCAATTACTTGGGGTTCGAGGAAGCAACAAGTTGTATCACGCTCAACAGCTGAAGCAGAATATCGAAGTGTTGCTTGTGCTACTGCTGAGATAATGTGGCTTCAATCCTTACTAAAGGAGTTAAATATCACAGCAGATGGGTTACCGGTGTTATGGTGTGATAATTCTAGTGCCGTAGTTGTTTCTGCAAATCCTGTCCAGCATTCTAAGTTCAAACATGTTGAACTTGATCTCTACTTTGTTCGAGAACAAGTCACTGCAGGAAAATTACAAGTAAATGAGGTGCCTGCTTTTGAGCAGGTAGCTGATATCCTCACCAAACCTCTGTCAGCCGCAGCTTTTCAGAGACATAGAACAAAATTGGCCGTGGTACAGGTGCCTTAAATTTTGTTTTCTGTTATCTTTCTTACATACTGTTTTTTTTTTTATATTTTGGTTGCAAGCTTGTGTATTACCATCGGACGAGGCAAAGTGAATAAAGATTGAAGAATGAAATTTTTCGTGGGAGCAATGCATCAAGATCGAGAATGCAAGGTGAATAAAGATTGAAGAATGAAATTTTTTCGCGGGAACAAGGCATCAAGACCAGGAATGCAAGGTGAATGTTAAGGTAAATGGGTCTATGTTAGTAATTGTGTGTTAGTATATGTTAGCATTTGTTCTTTTTAAGTTGGTTTGGAATGAATATAGCTTTTAAGTCACGTGTGCTATATCTTTCCCTTCGTTAGCTGAATTGAGTTGGTTAGAGAAGCGGTTAGGATGGTTGTTAGTATCGTTTCTCTTTCTCTCCAATCTCAGCCCTTTGTATAAATAACCGGTCCTTCAATTGGGGATATTACGGTTTTGTGATCAATAAAATTCAGGAGAGTGCTGCCCCTCTTTCATCAAAATCTAAATAGGTTTCTGAGATTAGTTGAAGGTTTCTAACAGTGACTCCATATGGCTCAAAATCATCAGGCAAGTATTTCATTTTTAAACTAGAGTTTCTCTAAATTGAAAATATAGTTGCTGTAAATTTTGATCCATTTCCATATTATTTTGAATCCAGGTAGCTGGCAGTGTGTGTTGAATTATAAGCAACAAGGCAAGTGTTATAGTCTTATAGATATAAGGTTTGTATAAATTCAGTGTTATATTGGTTTGGTTTATATGTGTGTTGAATTTTGTTGGTTTGGTTTATATTTTGTTAGTCGTATTAATACAAATGATGAGAGTACCGCCTCTCTTTCTTTATCCGAGTAATCAAGATAACAATGGTTGTTCTATACATGTGACATGGTTTTGGTACTGTAAACAGGATTCAGAATTGAACTTCCAACACAATTCTTTCAGGTATGTCATTTGAATACGTGATGAAGAGCCAGCTACACTAACTGAACTATCATCCTGGTTGTCCAAGCCTCCTTTATCCCAAGAGTACTCATCTGGGTTGTTTCCATGACTTTCTTTCGTTAATTCAGAAACTTCTAGACTCTTCCGACAACGTAAGCAGTCATCACCTCCATGATTCTGAATCCCCTGCTTTCCCCAGGGAATGATTCGCATGCTTTGAAGTTTCGTTAATTCAGAAACATTGGAAGTAAACCCGCACCAAGACCTAGTACAAATGCTTTAACCTGAGAAAGCTGAGTTTTAACATGAGCAGTTCATCATAGAAAAAGAGCATTGAGAATTTTCAGACAAAACTTCAATCATGTGGCCTTGGCCTGTCGTGACAAAAAAATATGCAGGCTGCAGCAAAGCATTCCATAAAAAATTATGACAATTAAGCCAATAGATTAGTAAGTTGGATTCATTACAGACACCTGATATTAGGTCACGTGATATCTAAAAATAAAAGAGTATAATTATATATTTAAAAGAGTGTAATTATTTATATATATTTAATTTAGTCTTAATTTTAAACTAATTAATTAATAAAATAAAAAATTATTTAATTAATTGGTGACGTACGTAAACAATCTTGTTTGAAGGGGAACTGAACCTAAACAAGCTTGAGATATAAGCAACGATTTAGTTACTGCACCAAGCACAATTTTATGTTATACACCCTAAACGCTTATTCTAAACAATAAACCCTAAATGCTTGTCCTAAACTCTAATACCCAAACCTTGACATTAATTTCAAATATATAGTCATCGAATTAATTTCACCTATATAACCCTAAACGCTAATTTTACATATAGTCATCGAATTAGTTTTATCAACCAAAATGAAGTTTATCCTATTATATTTAAGTTATTATATTTAATTTTATTTTAAAAAGATATACATATATTTATGTGAAATCAATAGAATACGTAAATTTTCTACAAACTAAATTTTGTACGCAAATGTTAGCTATCAACTTTCATTGTTGAGTGACAGTTTAATATCCTCAGACCGAACCACATTTGTCGAAAGTTTTTGCAACTACATAAATATGAGCCTTGCGTATAAAATTTACTAAAAAAATAATTTTTCCAAAATATTAAATTTTTTACATGTTAACTAAACAACTATTATCATTATTAAATTTTAAAGAATTATGATTGAGTTTCGATTTTACTTATTTTATTCTTTTATACGAGAATTGTTATAATATTATAAAAGTTTAATACACTTTCCTTCTTAAAGTATACATATTTTTTTCTAATTTAACCCTCAACTTTTTATGACCCATTTTACCCCGTAAATTTTATTAAATTAGACTAAAATCACACCTATTTAGGGGTAATTCGAAAAAAATGATATAATTTAGGGGCAATTTGGTAACAACATATAGTTTATGGAGCAAAACAAGTCAAAATAATTTAAAGGGTTGAATATGATGGAGTGATTACAATTTGGTAACTGTTAAATTTTTTAGCCTTCTTTTAACATACATCGTGCACACATGGTGCTTGAATCTGGGTCCCCAACATTAATTACATTATCCTTTACTACTAGGACCACTTCACGAATTCATTTAAAGGGTAAATTAAAAAATAATATAATTTAAGAAAAAAATATATTAAACCTATCATAATTTTTCTACCACATAATTATTATCCATGCATGTTAGTTATTAAATATTGAAATTGATGTGAAAGATACTTTAAATGGCCTACACGAAAAATAAAATTATAACGACTCAAAAATAAGAGAAGACTCTATTCTTTTTCTGCAAAGCTAAAGTTTTTTATAAGTTAATTATCCTGAAAAAGATCCACATTTATCAGAATCAATACAAAACATAAATTTTTTAAAGACTAAAACTTTATACGTAAATATTAGCTTTCATTGTTGAAGTCAAGTTTATTATCATCAAAAGAATCCACATTTATTGGAAACAATTACAACCACTCGATATAAAATTAGGTAAAAGAAAAAATCTTATTATTTTTTCTACAAACTAAAGTCTTCAACACGTTATCCAGAGAGTTCATTATCATCATTAAATTTTTAAAAAATAATTTTAATTTTATTTATTTATCTTTAATACATAAATAACCTAATATATCATTTTAATATTTACAATATAATATTACATGTAAGCTTGGAGTAGTTGATGGGTATTTTGAATAAAATGTAAGCTGTATGCATAAGGTTTAATATATATATATATAAAGTGATGTCAAGAAGATTCATTTCTGACAAGTTTTCTTTTTAATTTCTATTAAAAAAATTTATTAAATCTTAAAAATTTTGATTTGCATGCACTCTTATTTATTTTACGCGTTAATTAGACAATGTCATTATTGAATTTTAAAGAATTTGATTGACTTTTAATTTTATTTATTTTATTCTTTCTTATATAAACTGTTATAATATTATAATTTTTTATCGAGTTAATACATTTCTCCCCTAAATTATACCTATTTTTTCATTTGTCCCTTAAAGTATTTTTTAACTTATTTTATCCCTTATATTTTATATCGTTATCAAGTTATCCTTTCAATTATATCAGTTTTTCTACGTTGCACCATATGTCACGGATCTAGACTCAATCTAGCAAAACCGTACGGCCTTAGGACTCGCCTCGCCTAAGTCAGCCTCTACACAAAGCCCTCAAAGCTTTGTAGCTTGCGGAAGCAAACAAGTGAAGAAAGACAAACAAAGAGAGAGAGAGAGCTTATGAGTGAAATGCTTTGTATTTCTCAAAGATGAAGTGACAAATGATGGAGGGGTAAGCCTATATTTATACTTGGCCCCCATTACATCCAACGGTTACAAATAAAATACATCAATGGCCAGGATTAATTCCCACCAACCACAAGGGCATCATTCCAAGAATATTCCTATCTAAATAAGGAAAGGAATCTCCTATGTTCACATAGGATAAGTGGGCTATCTTCATGGGCTTGACAATCCCAATACCTTGGTGAGATAGGCTTGGGCGGATTGGACTGCAGCAATCTCACTGTTGGGCTCGTTGAGCTCGCGGCCCGTGACATTCTCCCCCATTGAATTCAGCAACGCCCTCGTTGCATCTTGAGAATGAAAATCGGCAATCTTGTCTTGAAATTGCCAAAGGTCCTCGGCTGGTTCCCAACTCCTTTCACTGTCGGAAAGTCCCTTCCATTGGACGAAGTACTCCTGCCTTGGTCGATGATGCTTCCGTCGGACGATCCTGTCTGCTAGGATCTCTCGAACCTCCTTCTCATAGGAGACCTTTGCTCCTACTGGTGCTCTTTGTGACTTGCCTCGATCCGGATCATCAGTATCCGCATGGAATGGTTTGAGCATACTTACATGGAAAACCGGGTGAACCTTGAGCTTGGGTGGTAACTCCAGTTTGTAGGCCACAACACCTACTCGCTTTATAACCTTAAATGGTCCCTCGTACCTTCGCACAAGTCCTTTGTGTGTTCCTGGTTTCCTCAACAATAAGTGAAGCTTGGCAAGGACTTGGTCGCCAACTTGAAACTCTTTGTCCCTGCGCCTTCGATTAGCCCACTTCTTGGTACGCTTACCCGCCTTGTGGAAACAAGCTCGGGCTAAGTCAAGATGCTCTTGCCACGCCTTGGCAGTGCGGTAAGCTGCTGGATTAGGCCCCTCGTAAACGAGCACAACAGCGTTGGGAGTGAGTGGCTGTTGTCCGTTCACGATCTCAAAAGGACTTCGGTTTGTGGCCTCCGTCCGCTGCAAGTTGTATGAAAATTGGGCCACATCAAGCAACTTCGGCCAGTCACGCTGAGTCGCACTAGCATAGTGCCGGAGATAAATCTCCAATAACGCATTCACTCATTCGGTTTGCCCATCCGTTTGTGGATGAATACTCGTGGACATGTTCAAGTCTGTCCCCATCAGCTTGAACAACTCAGTCCAAAACTTGCCCGTGAAGCGGGGGTCTCGATCACTCACGATCGTCCTTGGCACCCCCCAATACTTCACCACGTGCTTGAGGAAAAGATGAGCTGCTTCCTCAGCTGGGCACTCCTTGCTGGCAGGAATGAAGGTGGCACACTTCGAGAACCTGTCAACAACGACAATAATACTGACAACCCCGTCAGTATTCGGCAAACCGACTATAAAGTCTATAGAAATACTCTCCCATGGACGCTCCAGAATCGGCAATGGCTGCAACAACCCTGCTGGTTTCTTGGCTTCGATCTTGTCTTGTTGGCAGATAAGACAAGTTTTCACATAGACCTCCACGTCATTGTCCATGTGTGGCCAATAATACCGATCCGCTAACAATGCCATCGTACGGTGCACTCCTGGATGGCCAGCCCACTTGGAATCATGGCATTCCCGTATGAGCTCTTTCCGCAACTTCATGTATTGCGGAACATAGAGGCGCCGTCCCTTGGTGTACAAAAGGTCGTTCTCGAGCTAGAACCGTCTAGACTTGCCCTTCTTGGCATGATTGATCAAGGACTGAGCAGTCGGATCCTGATCCAAGCTCTCCTTGATGCGTGATAACAGTGGTCCTTTGGGTCTGCTGATGAACTCTAAATTGCACCTTCGACTAAGTGCATCGGCCACACAGTTGGCCTTTCCCGGCTTGTACTCCATGACAAAGTCGAATTTTGCTAAAACATTTGCCACCGAGCCTGTTTGGCAGACAATTTCTTTTGGGTTAGAAAATAACTGTTGGCAACGTTGTCGGTGAATACCTGAAATCTCGAACCCAACAAATAATGTCTCCACAGCCGCAAACAGTGGACAACTGCGGTCATCTCTTTCTCTTGGACGGTGTATCGCCTCTCTGCATCATTGAGCTTCCGACTCTCGAAAGCTACCGGATGTCCTTCCTGCATAAGGACTCCTCCAATGGCTACATCGGACGCATCAGTATGGACTTCGAAAGGCTTGGCATGGTTCGGTAATGCTAATACCGGCTCACTCACCATGACTTCCTTCAGTTTCTCAAAGGCCCTTTTACACTCTTCGCTCCAGTCCCACGTCTTGTCCTTTTTCAGTAAATCGGTCAAGGGTGTGGCGATCTTGGAATAGCCTTTGACAAAACGTCGGTAGTAGTTGGCCAATCCAAGGAATGATCTAAGCTCCGTCACCTTGGTTGGCGGTCCCCATTCATCAATTGCCCGCACCTTGTCTCTGTCCATACGGATTACGCCTCCTCCAATAATGTGGCCTAAGAATGTTACTTCCTTCTAGGCGAATGCGCACTTCTCTCTCTTGACAAAGAGCTCATTCTCTCGAAGTACCTGGAACACTTGTCTCAAGTGTTCTACATGCTCCTCCAAGTTCTCACTATACACCACAATATCGTCAAGGTAAACAACAACAAAACGATCCAAGAATGGATGCAATACCTTGTTCATGAGGGTGCAGAACGTCGCTAGAGCATTCGTGAAGCTGAAAGGCATCACAAGGAACTCATACGAGCTATACCGAGTCACACACGCGGTCTTTGGCTCATCGCCTTCGGCTATTCTCACTTGGTAGTATCCCGATCTGAGATCCAACTTGGTGAACCACTTTGCACTCCCAAGTTGATCAAACAAGTCCGCAATGAGGGGGATCGGATACTTGTTCTTCACTGTGAGCTTGTTCAAAGCTCTGTAATCGATGCACATCCGAAGAGAGCCATCATGCTTCTTCTGGAACAAAACAGGTGCACCATAAGGGGCTTTGGAGGGTCTAATGTACCCGGCATCCAACAGCTCCTTGAGTTGTCTTCTCAACTCCTCCAACTCCGGTGGGGCCATCCGGTATGGAGCCCTTGCTGGAGGCTCCGCATTAGGGATCAACTCGATCTTGTGATCCACGTCCCTCTTCGGTGGTAATTGCTTTGGCAATTCGGAAGGTATCGTATCAGCGAATTCTTCCAATATTTATTCCACTTCTACTGGGACTTCTGTCGACATCAAAGACTCGCCACCTTTCAAGGCCGCCAAGTATGTTGTAGTCTCCTTGCGCACAACACCCTTGGAAAATTGGATGGCTGAAAGCATCTTTCCCTCCACTCCAGTTTCTCGATTTGTGGGAACAAGGCATTTTTGATCCGGATCCAATATGCAGATACAATCGGCAAATGGAGCAAGCAGTGCATTAATCCGGTCAAGAAAGTCTAAGCCAATAACGAAATCGAAGTCATCGAGTGGAATTACCTTGATGTTTTCTTTACCGTGCCAACTTCCGAGTTCAATCTTGACTCTCTTGGCAATTCCCACGATCGGTCTCTCCTTGGAATTGACAGTTTTTATCATTCCACTTGCCTTCTCCACATGAAGGTCAAGTTTCCTGGCAGCTTCATCTGACATGAAAAGTTCAGACGCACCCGTATCCACTAATGCACTCAAGTTCTTCCCTGCAACAATGATGTCTACGAACATCAGTCCCCTATGTTTATGGCCCCTCTTTACTTGAACAGAGCTCATGATTGAGTTGAGTTTGACCGCCACGTTCTCGGTCTCCTCTCCTCCATCAATGGCATTGATTTTTGCCTTCTGGGGACAATCTCTATGTTTGTGTGGTCCTTGGCATATGTAACACGCAATGGGACCCTCCTTCTTTTTTTCAAACGAGAGCTTCACGTTCTGCAAATGGTTTGATGGTCTCCGGTATTTCCCATATGTCTTTCCGGATTTTTCCTTTTCTCCCCCACCATTTCTGTTGTACTTTGGCTTAGGTTTGGAAGAATCGGATTTCGGATGCTCCAATTTCTCAAATTGCACAATGGACTCTGCTGGACTAATGGCTTTAGAAAGATCCGTAGCCCCCATTCGATTCAACTCCATTTGCGCCCATCATTGTAACCCATTTTTGAAGGCGTAGTACCCCTCGTCTTCATCCATGTTCTTAAGGAGAAGCTTGATTTCCTTGAACTTTTTGACATAGTCAAGGATTGACCCATCGTGCTTCAAGTTATGCATTTTCTTGCGGGCGTCCTCGATAGCATTCTTTGGATAGAATTGCTCCTTGAATTCGTCATCGAATTCCTTCCATGTCTTAATAGTGTTCTTTTCAGTACACCTGTGTCGCCACCATAAAAGAGCATCACCAACTAAGTGTCACGGGGTCAGAGTTTTGGCGCAGGAACATCCACCCGTGCGGCACCTCGGGACACTCGCATACCCGAGGATCAGCCTGAACGATCTCCGATGCTTACTGGTTTCGCCCTCCCATGGGCTCATCAGGGAAGCGGGGACAGCTCCCGACCAATGTGGTGCACGATCAGCGCGCCCATCCCAGATGGGACGGCTGCTCGGCACGTACTACACTCTTAATGATATCCCGCTCCCAAGCTTTGCACACCACCAGAAAGCATCTCGCTCGGTCGCGCATAGTCACGACTCACGGTCCGTGACATTCTCCTCCACCCAATTCATGCACGCCCTCGTGCATGGGGAGGAAACTCTTTCCCTCTCTAAAACGTACCAGGAACTAGTGTGCAATTCTCCCAAACTGGCCCACTAACCTGGGGCCGCCCTCCTATATCGGGCACAGGACTCCTTGCAATCACCTCATGGCCACCTGCCACTTTACCGAGGTGTCCCATTGCAGTTCACCTAACCGGAGAACTTTCGCTGCGGCTTCCTACCTACCCGTCCTCGTCTCAATCTCTTTCTAGAGGACCCACTCGCGAACACCCACTTCTCTTGGGGTGCGAGCTAACACGCTTGTCCACATGACTCGCTCTCGTAGCACAAGGGGCGCTTGGTCAGCCCAACAGCTAGCACACAGCCTCACTCTGATACCACTTGTCACGGATCTAGACTCGATCTAGCAAAACCGTGCGACCTTAGGACTCGACTCGCCTAAGTCAGCCTCTACACAAAGCCCTCAAAGCTTTGTAGCTTGCGAAAGCAAACAAGTGAAGAAAGACAAACAAAGAGAGAGAGAGAGCTTATGAGTGAAATGCTTTGTATTTCTCAAAGATGAAGTGACAAATGATGGAGGGGTGAGCCTATATTTATACTTGGCCCCCATTACATCCAACGGTTACAAATAAAATACATCAATGGCCAGGATTAATTCCCACCAACCACAAGGGCATCATTCCAAGAATATTCCTATCTAAATAAGGAAAGGAATCTCCTATGTTCACATAGGATAAGTGGGCTATCTTCATGGGCTTGACAATCCCAATACCTTAGTGAGATAGGCTTGGGCGGATTGGACTGTAGCAATCTCACTGTTGGGTTCATTGAGCTCGCGGCCCGTGACACCATAAATAAAGTTAATATTTATCTAATTTAAATTTAGAGTCACAACGGGCTAAAAAATTTAAGGGACGAATTAAGCCATTTTTTTACAACATTATTATTATCCATGCATGTTATCAAGTTTGAAAGTTGATGTAGAAGATACCTAAATGACCTACACGAGAAAAAAAAATACAACTTAGAAAGGAGAAAAGACTTTGTTCTTTTTCACTAAGCTAAAGTTTTTTTTTTATGAAAAGAGAGTTTTATTAATCGAATATAAACGCTGATTTTATTTTTTAAAAACCTTTTTAAACATAATTGAAGAAAAAAAGTACACAATGTTAATGCTATAAATTAGCCACGTAGTAAAAATTTATAGCCATCATTAAATTTCAAAGAATTTCATTTATTTGAACATTAAAGAGAAAATAAATAATATTTTATTTTAAAAATTTTATAAAAAATATATAATTTAATTGATTGAACTTATCTTAAAAACTAAGTGAAAATGAATGAATACCCTTGGTCACTTAATCAATAAAAGTTCTCATCTTATAATTTTTTTTTAGCACGAGTCTTCTAACCCAAGTGATTAAAGGAACGATTATTGTTCTTAGAAGGTAAAATATGATGTTAAAAGAAATTAAGGCAAAAACTAATTAAATAATTATCTTTGATTGGTTGATCTATGGATGACATGACGAGAATGAGTTTTAATATAATTTCTCATGTGTATTTATAAATAATAAAGTTGATCAAAGGCTTGTTCAAATTATATCCATGTATGTTAGCTATTTTCAACATTCCTTAGATGGCCTACATGAGGGGGAAATTACAACTACTCAGATGTTGACGTTTTCTACGCGTTAATCATAAAATAGAAACTTAGTTAAGTACGAAGTTAGAATTTGGAATTATAGAAACAAAATACAAATGATTGAAAATAGAGATAAATTTATAAATAAATTAAAATTTTAAAAATTAAATAAGAGAAATAAAAAAAAATCTTCGAGATAAGTCATTCCTCAGCTTCGTCCCAGCTCATAGTCATATTATTAAGTTCCATAGAATTTTATTTAAACTAAAAATTAAGGAAAAGCAAATAATTATTTTGTTTCATAGATTTTCTAATCAAAAGTATTTACATTGACTTGACTTAAACAAATTGGTACCACATAGAAAAAGACTTTATTTTTTTTTCAAACTAAAATTCCCTACACATTAAATAAAGAGTTCAATGTCACTATTACATTTTAAAGTTTTTTTTTATTAAATTTCAATTTATTTACTTTTATTCTTTTAAACAAGGATAACATAATCTTTCTATTTTTCAACATTTATATTAATATTCTTAATATTATAAATTTTCTATCCTTTAAATACTATCCATGCTTGTTAGCTATTTGTCAAAACCTCTAAATGGCCTACAAGAGGAGAAAAAAATTGCAACGACTCGAAATTAAAATTTTCTATACGTTAGACTCAAAGTCACCGTTAAGTTTCAAAGTTCATTTAAATTAAAAATTAAAAAAATATTTTATTTTAGAAATTTTAAAAATAATTTAATATATTTATAAAAAAGTAATTCAATTGATAAACTTACCTTAAAAATAATTAAAGCAAAAAATTCAATTGATTAAACATTAATTAATTGAAAATTTTCATTGTCGTCTTAAATATAAAACTTTTCAATAAGAATTTTATTTAAGAAGATTATTCAATTATTTAACCCATTTAATTTTTAAAATCTTAAACCCTCGTACTTAAAATATAAATTCTAAATCTCAAACAAAACCCTCGAACCTTAAACAAATACTCGAACTTTATTTGATTTTTTTTTATTTTATAACACAAATTTTATTTGATTTTTTTCGAGTTGAGTACAATCTATATAATTTTGAGTCAAGTTAGAACGAATTGTGCTTTTTGCATCGAATCAAATTAAAAAATTTAATATTTTATGTTGGATTAAAATTCAATAATAGTGGACACATATGTATAATGTATATTGCTATTATAAAATTTAACACGTAATTAAGTAATCAATTATGTTACACGTGTTATAGGTATTAAATTATCATGAAATTAAAAGTGTAGATACCATAAGGTGTATTTTTAATTTGATGAGGGGCAGAATTATAAATACTTCAGAGTTGGTTATTAAATCAACTACTAGTTGGTTATTAAATCAACTATATAAAGGGTTATGGTCCCCAAGAATTAGGTCAACTTGCATATCTCTTTTCCCCGTCTGAGAGTTGTGCCGCAAGAGAAAACCTAACTTCTTGGAAGATCAAACCCTCTGGAAAAACTCTATCGATTAATTCAGGTACACTTCCGCATTCAATTTATTTATTTTATTGTTCTTGATGATTTGACATGTATAGATCTTGGGTTTATATTCGTATTGAATATATTTTAATTTTAAAAAGTGACATCAGTGCCAGAATTATATCGAATCATTAAGATCATAAGTTTTTGGTTTTAATTTATTGTTATGATCTAAAATTATACATTATGGATTATTTACTTTGATATGATTTTATAATTAACCGTATGAAATTAAATTAAATTATATATCTGTCGTATTTTAAGAACAAATCAATCTGATTTGTTTTCTATGATTTTATTTTGGGTTTTCGCCAATCTGATTGTTTTTCCTTTTCCAATGGATTAACATTCATTGTTTTACGACAAATTTATATTTCTGTGGATTCAGTTTGGTTTTACGTACATGAGTTTGAATCGATTAATTAAAAAATTATAGAAATCAATCTAGATTTATATGAAGATTAGGTTTTGTCTGCATAAAAATTTATTTAATTTTTTTGGGTTGCTATTAATTGGAAATTAAATTTTAAGTTTGGATTCCAATTACTTCGATAGTAACATATTTACTTTATTTTTATGAAACATATATTTTTAAATATATTTTATTTAAATTATATGTTTAATTTGGTTGGATCAAAATTTTAGTTTTGATCATTGGGTATTAAGTTAAATTCGGTTAGATCAAAATTTTAGTTTTGATCATTGATATTAAGTTAAATTTGATTAGATCAAAATTTTAGTTTTGATCATTGATATTAAGTTAAATTTGGTTAGATCAAAATTTTAGTTTTGATCATTGATATTAAGTTAAATTCGGTTAGATCAAAATTTTAGTTTTGATCGTTAATAATAAAGAAAATATAATTAATTTCGATTTTGTCATGATAAAGTTATCATGATTAAAAATATATATATATATATTCAGGTTAGCTATTAAAGCTTTATATTCGGTTTATGTCTATTAAGTTATGATTGAATAATCTTTTGACATGTTATTTTTTAAAGTTTATTACTACTTTACGTAGTTACTTGGTTAATATATTCAGTATTTAGTTTGATCATAAGTTATTTTAGATTATAGAATATATGTCTGGTATTGATATATTCAATTCGGTTTGATCAAAAAATTTATTTTTGATTATTATATTATTATGATTATATTAAAGTTTCAAGTAATTATTATAGGAATTACTCACTTGTATGATATTTTTGTATTTTGTTTTTAGTTAAAGATTAAATGTTTTGATCGAATTTAGTTTTGATAAAAATATATTTAAGAAATTTTTGAAGAACAATCAAAGATTTCGGTTATTTGGATTCTGATAGCCCATCAAGACAACCTTAATTTGGTGTATTCTGATAGCCCATCAACTTTGACTATTATAAATATTAAGTTTGAATATTGGTATATTTATGTTATATATTTTAAGATAAATTAATTGAAGCATTAAGTCACCAAAGTGATCTTTATTGTGAAAATTATTTTATTTTAAAATATAGAAGGTTTTGTGCATGTAATTCAGTTTATGCTAATATTAATCGGCCCAAAGGAAGATTAATAATTAGTAATGTTACATGTTCATCTGTGGTAATAAACATGTGATAATTATTCAGTTTTATATGTGAACAATAAATCAGCTCAAAGGAAGATTTTTGTTTAACATATTTTTATTATCAATGTTTGATTACTACATCAAGATACCACTTACAAATTAATATTTTTTTTAAAATATTATTGGAGTGTTCGATATCTTGTGATGATGTTATCTTTATTCAAATTTATTATTATTTTGGTTATCTTTTATCTTGAGTAAAAGATAAAATTAAGAAAAATATTTTTAAACAATTAAATTCATATTTTGACTTTGGATATCTAATATTTTAATAGATTAATTGAAATATAATGTTACCAAAGTGACCGCTTTTATGTAGATTAGTTTATTTAAAATATTAAGATAATTATAGGTCTTTGTAATTCATGCGTTTATTAATTGGCCCAAAGGAAAATTAATATTTGGCTGAATTACAATGACAACTGTGGCGATAAATGTGTGACAATTATATGGTATTTTATGTGAACAATACGTTAGTCCAAAGATTAATCTATTGTTTGACATAGTTTATTGTCAATGTTTGATTGCTACAACAAGAGTACCGTTTACAGTTAATATTACTGTCCAAAGACTTGATATTAATGTTGTGCTTGGTATCTTGAGGGGAGCTAGCCATGATTTTGAATTTATTGTTTACTTATAGTTATTTATGTAAGCTTGTTTATTTATTTATTTTTATTCTATCTTTAGATGATTTATTTTTACTATCATAATATCTATTGAATACATTCTATACTTATGTTTAGTGAAATTAGTTTCAAGGAATAAAAAAGACACTTATATATAGTATTTGGTTGTATGAACATAGAACTTTCACTAAGTGAAGAACAACTTGCACCTCTCATGGCAGTAAGCATCCATAAATAGGATTTTGAGAGGCGAGTTCATTCAAATCTAATGATCATAATGTATAAATATTTTATAAATTTTTAAGAGCACAAATCTAAAAAAAATTATTCATACTAAGGGTTTCCTTGATAAAAAAAATATTAATTTTTTTAAAGAATAACATGACATCACTTTTGGTTTACTTGATGTCTATTAAGTATAAGGATCAAGGAAATGTGAGAGAGTATATTATATTGCTTCAAAACTTAAGGCACATAAGATCAAACTTTATAACAATTGTTTATTCTTATAATTTTAGTATAGCTTCCTATACAGTTTAACTAATTCAAAATTAGTTATAATTATTAAAGGAGAAATAAACTTCAAATGAGATTATTTCTCATTGTGTTAAAGAGGAAAAAAAGTTGAAGCATTATAATTATAAAAATACTCAATCAGTTAATGTTCTTTGGTTAGTGACTCTAAGAATAAGGGCAATAAAAAATATATATTAGAATAAAGTTGCTAAGGGTCCTGCTCCAAAGGAATAACAATAAGGTATAAAATGTTGATTCTTTTGTATAAGCTAGGATACATGTAAAGAAATTAAACTTCAAAAGTAAGTAATTACTTAGGCTATTTTGAGTGATCCATAAGCTGTAAATTTTGTGATCCCACAATTAAGATTATTTTAATGAGAGATTTATAACATTTTTAGGATGTTGAGTTTGGAGGGAGAATAAGGTTAGATACATTATTGTTAAGGAGGAATTAGATATTAATTTAATTCCTACTATCACTTTTCACGATGTTTAGGTTTTCACACCTATCATTAATAAAAAGTGAATCAAGTACATCAGCAAAACAATATTGAACAACTCTCGTTCAAGATAAGGTAATTATTTTTTAGAAGAACAAACTCAACAACCTAAAAAAAAAACTAAAAAAATGTGTCTTTAAAGATATCCATGAGAGGAAAGAGAAATACTATTGAGGATTATTACTTAGTATTTCATCAAGAAAATAAAGAAAACCTGATCAGTTTCTTTTATCAAACCATAAATGTTTTAACTCTCAAAAATGGATTGATGTTATTCAAAATAGTATAATTTTATACAAGACAATAAAGTTTAAGAACTTGTCGCATTACCTTAAGGTACAAACCAATTGGTTGTAAATTAATATTTAAAATCAAGAGGGATGTAAAATGATAATGTGGACAAGTATAAGGCATGTCTTATATCTAAAGGATATACTCTAAAAGAATACATTGATTTTGTAAAGACTCTCTCTCAAGTTATACTGAAAGACTCTTTCAAAATAATTTGACATTTATTGCTTTTAATCTTGAGCTACATAAGATGGATGTTAAGCTTGTGGTTTTCAATGACAACATTGAATAAATTAATTATATGGTACAATCATTGATTTGTGTCTAATGATACAAAATTAATGATATGTAAATTAAAGATATTTATATATGAGCTTAAGTTTAACTCTCATTAATAAAATTATAAATTTTATATTGATTATCTCATTCGATTTTGAGATAAATTTGGTTGAAAATTGTATGTATTACAAGTTCAGTGAGAGTAAATCAAGTGACACTCATATTACTAAAGAAGATATTTTTTTTCAGTGCCCTACAAGTAACCTTGAAATTTATAAAATACAAAAGATTCCATAATTTATTGAGAATCTAATTTATGCTTAAGTATGTATGCATTTGGATATTGCGTACATTATTAGAATGTTAGATAGATATTTAAGTAAATCTAATATGAATTGTTGGATAGCAGCAAATAGAGTTATGAAATAACTTTAGAGAACAAAATTTATATGCTCACATATCAAAGTTCTAGTAAGTTAGAGATCATCAAGTTTACAGGCTTTGATTCTACTAGAATATTGATGTAAAAGACTCTGTCACATGAGCTGCTAATTATAGATTGAATAGAAAGACTACTTCAGTTATTTTGTGATAATAAATATGCATGATTTATTCTATAAACAATAGCAACACTTTAAAATTTTAGTTCCTAGTTGTTAAAGAAAATTCAGAGTGTTTGTGTGTCTATAGAGCATGTTGGTACAAACTTCATAATTGCGCGTTTATTGAGAAACTATCGCCCTAAGTCTTTCATGATCACACTACTCATATGGGTGTAATAATATATTCAGTTTTAGTGGGAGTTTGTAATTTTGATAAATGCTTATTCGTTTTAGACACAATTTCGGTTACTTTAGTTTAAGGTTAATTTATGCAGAAATAAAGTTATTTTGACTTATGCACACTCTGAATTCAGTAAAGTTTGATCTCACTAAAGTTTAGGAGGACCAGTTGGAAATAGGCATGTTCGGTTCATATTTACATGTAATTTCCATGCTACGCATCCATGATTGATCTATATCATTTGATTATGTTTTTATACGTGACCATTGATGGGTTCAGTCATGATTGATATGATGAAGACCGCTTTGATCCTATATGAATATAATTGATGGACGAGATTGTTTTAGAATACCTATTATATGATAGCAAATTTTTGAGCTCATAAGGTTATACATTTGTCAAGAAACATATGTTGTCCAAGTGGGAGATTGTTGGATTAAAATTCAATAATAGTGGGAACATATGTATAATGTATATTGCTATTATAAAATTTAACACGTAATTAAGTGTAGATACCATAAGGTGTATTTATAATTTGATGAGGGGCAGAGTTATAAATACTTCAGAGTTGGTTATTAAATCAACTACTAGTTGGTTATTAAATCAATTATATAAAGGGTTATGGTCCCCAAGAATTAGGTCAACTTTCATATCTCTTTTCCCCGTCTGAGAGTTGTGCCGCAAGAGAAAACCTAACTTCTTGGAAGATCAAACCCTCTAGAAAAACTCTATCGATTAATTCAGGTACGCTTCTGCATTCAATTTATTTATTTTATTGTTCTTGATGATTTGACATGTATAGATCTTGAGTTTATATTCGTATTGAATATATTTTAATTCTAACATTTTCGAGTCAAGTTTTACTCGCTTTGAATAAGATCATTTTTTCTTAATTTTGTTGTAGTGTCCAAACTCCCTAATGATTTTGCTTTCAATCCTTTTTTTTATATAAATGGTTAAAATTTTATTTATCCAAAAGGAATCCCATAAGAAAACTAACAAACAGACCAATTTCAAAACAAAAAGAAAAAGAAAACTATATAATATCCCACTCAGTACATAAACTGGAAAATCTCATGTAAGCTTGTAACCAAGAAGCTTCAAATGAATATCATGCTTAATTTTATCCGCAACATAAAAAAAACTTCCTTGAGGATCCACCATGCACGTTTATTTCGTTCTTGCCAAATATAATAAAAAAAATCACACCAATACAAACGTAATAAGGTAGTTCTTCTTTAATTCAAAAGAAGTATATTCAAGGTTTTAAATCTTGTTAAATCTTAAAAATTTTAGTTATGCTTTTAAAATTTAAAACCATTTTTTAAAAAATAGAAAAATTAAATAAATCTCAAACTTATTTTTGACAAAATCCACTCCCGAACACAAATGTAGGGTTCTTAAAGTAATGTAGAGAAAGACATGCTTGGTTGTTACTCTAAATCCATCTCTGATGACCGGGCAAAAATAAGTAAACATTAACGTACAACGACAAATACTAAGACTCCAACCATTAAAATTCTATATTATCATTTATTTGAATCACCAAGACAATTAAAATAAAAAAATAAAAAAATGTGAAGTAAATTATTTTATTTTTAAAATATTAAAATTTTGATAAAAATAAATACCTACCTATAAGTAAAATAAAACACAAAGAATCCAAAAGGCATCTATTATATATTATATATATATATATATTGACACTCTTTTGGATTCGGATTCAGACTTTTTTTAATCGGATTTGGATCAAATTTTTTTCTTCGGATCGAATTAGATTCGGATTATATTGTCATCCCTATCTACACGTCAACCATAGAGTAAAAAGTAAAGACTCATGATCAGAAATGAAGTTAAAATTTAGGATCGGAAGAGAATATAAATGATTAAAATTAGTATAAATTCATAAAGAAATTAAAATTTTTAAAAATTTAATAAAAGACAAAAATAAAAAAAAATTAAGAATGAGTCGTCTTCTACTTAACTTCGTCTTTGCTCATAGTTATCATTATTAAATTCTATAGAATTTTATTTAAATTAAAAATTAAATAAAAATAAAATAATTATTTTGTTTCGGAGATTTTTTAATCAAAAGTTTTTATAAATGACTTGACTTAAATAAAATGGTACCACGTAGAAAAGGACTTTAGTTTTTCTCCATAAAATCAAATTTTTTACACGTTAGCAACAAAATAAAGGTTTGAGTTAGGGACAAAGCTAGAATTTGAGGTTGGAAGACAAAATAAAAATAATTGAAATCGGAGGTAAATTTTTAAATAAACTAAAATTTAAATAAGAGACAAAAATTAAAAAAAATCGATGATGGGTCGTCCCCCACTTAGTTCCATAAAATTTTATTCAAATTAAAAATTAAAGAAAAAGCAAAAAAAATTATGTTTTCGACAAATGCTACTGAATTTTTATTAAATCCACAAAAAATTATAATTACATAAAAGTGAAAAAATTGGATTAAACAATCCAACCATTTTACAACCCAAAAAACAGAGAAATTAAAATTCTTATGGAATTAAGCATACCAATAAAATTCAAAAGCTTTTTGAATCTACTTGTCGTTGTCCAAACGAGACGCATAAAGAAGGAAGAAGTAGTTGTAGACGATCCAAACTGTCATGTAAAAAGCATCGCTACCCAAGACTGATTTCATTGGCAGACAACCATCAACTGGAGTGGGGATATAACTTTTCGAAAGACCACCGACAAAAATATAAATTAGAAATTAACGCCGATTGAATCAAACCACAAGAGCAGATAAATCAAACCACCGGAAAACAGCAATCGATCGCTAGGGTATGCTGCAACGTGTCACAAGAGCAGATGAATCAAACCACAAAACGAAAACATGTCACAAAGACAGAAGAAAACGTGTCACAAGGACAAAAAACGTGCTATAAAAACAGAGATTCTTATTAAAATTAAAAATAAAAATAATAGATTTATAGATCCAATGGTCGACAACCAATACTAGGATTAATTGCTGACTATTTGATAAAGGGAAAGATCAAAATAAATTAAAAACAAAAAAATTAAAGAAAGGAGAGAACGGCTAGGGTTTTAAAATGGGTGCTAGTATATCAAAATCTTTTAATTATATAATTTTTTATTAATTATCATCAATCATATCACTCTCTAAATAAATTATTTTGTTTCACATATTTTTTTAATCAAAAATCTTTATAATGACAACATAATACTTCATATTTTTTAATATTTATATTATAATATTATAAATTTTTATCCTTAACTAGCAACTACCATGCTTGTTAGCTATTTGTCAGAACCCTTAAATGGTCTACATGAGGAGAAAAAATCACGACTCAAAATTAAAATTTTCTATACGTTAGACACAAAGTAGAGACTCATAATTATAATTAAGTTTTAAAGAAATTTATTTAAATTAAAAATTAAATAAAAAACAAATAATATAGACAAAGACAAAGTAGAGATTCATAACTATAATTAAGGTTTACTGTATATATAAAAAAGTGATGTCAAGAAGATCCATTTCTGTCAAGTTTCCTTTTTATTTTTTTAAATCTCATTAAATCTTAAAAATTTTAGTTATACTTTTAAAATTTGAACTTATTTTGAAAAGAAATCAAAAAATTTAAATAAATCCCAAAACTTATTTTGACAAAATGCACTCCTAAACATCAGTGTAGGAGAAATTATATTATGAGTCATTCTCACCACGTCATTCATAGGACCAACCAATAAAAAGCATCAATTTAATTATTTCTTTCATCTTATCATTTTTACTAAGTGAATCTTCACTTAGTAAAAATTATTTTAAACTTAATTTACAATAAATATTAGTGAAGATTCATTTGGTATAAACGATGAGGTGAAAAAAATAATTAAATGGATGCTTTTTATTGTTTGGTCTCATGAATAACGTACTAAAAATGACTCATAATATAATTTCTCTCGACGTAGGGTTCTCAAAGTAATATAGACAAAGACATGTTTTGGTTGGTATCCTAACTGGAACATCCAAGAAGTTTCATAATTTTGTCTTTGTAATGAATTTTTTAATCAAAAAGTCTTTATAATGATTTGACTTAAATAAAATGGAATCATATTATTTTCATGCTACGGTGACCAATAGGGATGAACCCATAAATTCAAGTAAAGGGCTCTAAACTATTAAAATGTGATAATAGAAATGTAAAGATATAAAATTATAAGAGTTTAAGGAGCGTAAAATTAAATAATCAATAGAAAATATAAATAAAATATAAGAAAATTTCAAATTTTTAAAGGATACGATTACTTTCCAGTACTCCTTAAGTTCATCCCGATGACCGAGCAAAAATAAGTAAACATTTGCGTACAATGACAAATACCAAGACTAAAACTCCAACCAATAAAATCTCATATTATCATTTATTTGAATCACCAAGACAATTAAAAGAAAAAATTAAAAAAAAAAGTAAAATAAATTATTTTATTTTAAAATTTAAAAAATTTGATAAAAATAAATACCTACCTCTAAGAAAAATAAAAACACAAAGAATCCAAAAGGCATCTATTATATATAAAAAATAATTGACACTCTTTAAGTTATCAACCTATCCCTGTATCTCAACCAGACAAAAAAATTCAAAGTTTTATCTTTATAATGACTATTTTCATGTAGTAATGAAGGGGGAAAAAGACTTTAGAAATTTGCATGCAATGCCAAAGACCAAGACTAAGAGATTCTAACCGATAAAATATGCTATTAAAGAAATGTGAACTCTTCCATAAATCTCTCTTTATCAAACACTTATTGATCGATTGATTAAAATATATTAGTAAAATATTAATCAAAGAGGAAAAAATAACTACCGCGAAAAAATAGCGGCGCTTTCTGAGTAAACGAACTAAAGATATATTTTTTAGTGACGATTTTTAGGTAAATCCTCTGCTAAAATATGTACTTTAATAATATATTTTACAAACACTATTAAAGATTAAATCCCATGTCGATCCTATTTATACGTCAATAATTTAAAAAGAATAGCGCAAGTATAAATTATTGAAATATTTAATGAGTGGAAAAATTGGAGAAAATACATAAATAATCAATAGTGGCATTCGGAGAAAAACGTCACTAAAAGCAATGGAGTGACAAATGCTACTATATAGCTCAACCTTTTGTGATATTTTTTTAAAAATACCGCTAACTATTGCGACGTTAAATTTAGCTTCACTTTCCCTAACATTATGAGGATTAAAAACACCGTTAGAACATATTTTTTATAGTAAATTATATGAAGTAGTATAATTAAAATTTTAATTTTAAATTTTAAAAAATATATATTCTTTGTTCTCATTGCTTTTTAATATGTATGATTCATCCAGAAAAAAAAAAAAACATATATTTTTTTAATTTCTTCATATTATCTTAATTGATTCCTCGGTAAATGATTTTCATTTCACTCGTTTTTTATCATTCCAATCAAACGGAAGAAATTTTCAAATACTTTGAATCTATTTCTGCCCATTGTGTGGGGGTGCTCATCAGTCCATCTCCAGTCTTTTATTTTGATGCAGTGATAATTGGGCAAAAAGACTTGGACTTTGTCATGAAATGAAAGACTCCTACCAATTCATGCAATTTGCAGACAATAGAGTAATAAAGATTTGTGTATAAATATGATGTTGTATGGAAACAATCTTACTTCACAGACATAACCAGCAAACATGAAGAATCTCCATTGCCTACTTTCACTCATCTTTCTCTTCTCTTGCTTCATGTCTCTTGTCTTATCCTTTTCCACTCCTCAGACTCCTCATCTCCCCAAGCAATGCCTTGATGATCAGAAATCTTATCTGTTGCAGTTGCAGCAGGAGCTCTATTATGCCCCAAATTTTACTTTCTCTTCTAAATTTGATCTGTGGGATATCAACACGGATTGTTGCTCTTGGAAAGGAGTTACCTGTGGTTCTCTTGGTCATGTCATTGAGATTGATCTTAGCTACAAAAACCTTTCTGGCACCTTTTACTCTGTTTTCAATCTCCATCGTCTTCAACGCCTTAACCTTGCCGGAAACAACTTCAATGCCACTCTGCTTTCCTATGAGTTTGATAAACTCCCAAATCTGACTCATCTCAACCTTTCTGGCTCTTGTTTCCATGGTCAAATTCCAATAGAGATCTCATACTTAACAAGGTTAGTTTCTCTGGATCTCTCTTGGCAACAATATTGGTATTGGAGAAATAATGATTATGATTATGTTCCACCAACTCTAAAATTAGAGAAACCAAACTTGAAGACACTATTCAAGAATATGAGGTCTCTGAAGGAGCTTTATTTGGATGGTGTGAACATTTCATCTCAAAACAGTACATGGTGTGAACCAACATCTTCAGTGCTTTCTAACCTACAAGTGTTGAGTCTGTCAAATTGCAATCTGAATGGTCATTTCCCAACTGAAATCATCCTTTTACCAAAAATTCATAGCATTGACATTTCAGCTAATTTCCTACTACTGGGTCGGTTGCCAGAATTTCCATCAAACAATGCTTTAAGGAGTCTGTCTCTTTCTTCTACAAATTTCAGTGGTAAACTGCCTAAATCCATTGGGAATCTTAAGTTCTTGAGGGACTTAACTCTTGGTCATTGTCATTTTTTTGGTTCTATTCCATTGTCCATTTCAAATCTTAGTCATCTGGCGTATCTGGATCTATCAGATAACCATCTCAGTGGATCCATACCTTTGTCTTTATTTACCCTTCCATCATTGCAAAGCCTGTTTCTCGGAGAAAATGAATTGGTTGGGGAAATTGCCGAGTTTTCCAACGTGTCTTCTTCATTGATTGAGGAATTATATTTAAGTAATAATTATTTGTCAGGACCACTCCCAAAGTCAATCCTTCAACTTCCAAGACTTGAATGGCTTTTCATCGGAGACAATAACTTTGGTTCCGTGAAGCTTCACATGTTCAAACTCAAAAACTTAAGGGCTCTTGACCTATCCAATATGAGTTTGTTCATTGAAAGCCGCAACACAAGTCTTGCTGATGATTTTTCAAAATTAGAGGTCCTATGGCTAAGATCATGCAACCTTACTGAATTCCCAGAATTCATCAAAACACAAAACAAGTTGACTTATCTCGATCTTTCTAGTAACCATATCCATGGTGTTGTGCCGAATTGGTTGTGGAAGAACTCTCTTTTATGGGTAGATCTTTCTTCCAATCCCATTGAATACCTTCCCTTGGGGGATGAAAACTTCTCTTCTCCAATACTGAGGTATTTACATTTGGCATCCTGTAACCTAAGTGTCTTTCCAGAGGTCTTAAGGAGTACAGAAAATTTAGAATCTCTTGACCTTTCAAATAACAGAATCAGTGGAGAAATACCAAATTGGGTGGGGAACAAAAGTTTGTTGTTTCTGAATCTTTCCCATAACCATCTCTCATCTTTGGACCATCCTTCACCTATTTGCAATTTGAGCCAACTTCGATATTTCTATGCATCTCATAACAATTTGAGTGGATCAATTCCAAATTGCATGGGGAATATGACTCAACTTTGGTATTTTGATGCATCTCATAACAATTTGAGTGGCTTAATTCCAAATTGCCTGGGGAATATGAGTCAACTTCAAGAGTTTGATGCATCTCATAACAGTTTGAGTGGCTTAATTCCAAATTGCTTGGGTAATTTGACTCAACTTATCAGTTTTGATGCATCTTATAACAATTTGAGTGGTTTAATTCCAAATTCCTTGGGTAATATGAGTCGGCTTATTTTTTTTGATGCATCTCATAACAATTTGAGTGGCCAAATTCCAAATTGCCTGGATAATATGAGTACTCTCTTTTCATTGAATCTACATGGAAATAAGTTGAGTGGAACCATGCCAGGATTTTCAAAAGAAAACAAGCTAATAATTCTCAAAGTCAGTGAGAATAGATTGGAAGGACAGCTGCCAAGATCCTTGAAGGAATGCACTAAACTCCGAGTTTTCGATGTGGGAAACAATATGATGCATGATACATTCCCTTTCTGGATGGAGAAATTGCCTCATTTGACAGTTCTAACATTGAGGGAAAATAGATTTTATGGTCAAATGAAACATTTGAAGCATAAAATTAGTTTCCCTGCTTTGGACGTGTTAGACATTGCTTCTAACCAATTTTCTGGTGAACTATCCATTGATTTCCTTAATGCAACTCAACTAAGGACGCTCAAAATTGGTGGGAATAAATTGGAAGGGAAGTTACCGACAACGTTAGCCATTTGTAAAAAGCTTGAAGTTCTGGACCTCGGAAACAACAAGATTCATGATACATTCCCGTTTTGGTTGGAGAAATTGCCTTCATTGAAGGTTCTCATTCTACGAGGTAACAGATTTTATGGTTCCATTACAAAATCCAACTCTGAAGGTGGTTTTCCAATGCTACGCATATTGGACATTGCTTCAAACAACTTTTCAGGTGATTTGTCCATTGAATTCATAAAAAGTTTGAAGGCAATGATGCAGATAACTAACACCGACAAAGCAATGCGCCACTACATTGGAGATGGTTACTATCAAGACTCTGTGACGATTGTCAACAAAGGGGTTGAATTGTTCTACGAGAAAATCTTGACCGTTCTTACTTGTCTCGACCTTTCCAACAACAGTTTCCATGGGAGAATACCAGAAGAAATACATATTCTAAGGTCTCTGCATGTGCTCAACTTGTCCGATAATAGCTTCTCTGGTGGAATCCCATTAACACTTGAGAATCTAAAAGATCTCGAGTCTTTGGATCTTTCAGTCAACAATCTGTCAGGGAAGATTCCTCCACAGCTTGCCAGTCTTACTTTCCTTGAAGCATTCAACTTGTCTTATAACCAACTTGAAGGGAGCATTCCACAAAGCAACCAATTCACTACATTTTCAAATGATTCTTACATTGGAAATTCAAAATTATGTGGTCCACCATTGTCCAAGAAATGCAATGAAGTTGGTCTTCCAATGCCACCTCCTCCACGGGAACATGAAGAAGCTTCCTGGCTAGATGTTCTGTCCATCTGGCAAATTGCATTGGTAGGCTATGCTAGTGGTTTGGTTGCTGGGATATGTCTTGGATATACAGTGTTGAATGAGTTGGGAAACAAATGGGTGGACAAGTTCAAAAAGCATGGGAAAAGAAATAGAAGAAGAAGTAGGTGACTCCATATGGCTCAAAATCATCAGGCAAGTATTTCATTTTAAACTAGAGTTTCTCTAAATTGAAAATATAGTTGCTGTAAATTTTGATCCATTTCCATATTATTTTGAATCCAGGTAGCTGGCAGTGTGTGTTGAAGTATAAGCAACAAGGCAAGTGTTATAGTCTTATAGATATAAGGTTTGTATAAATTCAGTGTTATATTGGTTTGGTTAAGCCATGAGTGCAGCTAGGTAGGTCAGCTTAGGTTTATATTTTGTTAGTGCGTTTGTCTTTGCACTCTCTGATGTTAGTAAATTGATGTATGAAGAGGCTGGTCTTCATTGAAATATTACGGTCGTATTAATAAAAATGACGAGAGTACCGCCTCTCTTTCCTTAGCTTTTTTGTTTCTGTTTCTGCTTCTTCCTTCCTCCATTCCATTCTTCAATCTACAACACCTTTATTTCATGGAAAGAAAGTATGTATACCGAAACTGGTATTGCTGTGTTTTTGAGCAGATTGTTTAGCTTTGTATGTAATGCTTCATATATCGCGATGTTAGGCAAGCTGAGCATAGGGATGGGTACGGAACCCAAACCTAACAGGTTCCAATTTGATCCGGTTCGATCGGGTCGGATTTTTTGGTGAAAAATTCGTGTTCGGGTCGGGGGGTTCAAGGGTGGTCTCGGGTTGGGTTGGGTCGGTTTCGGGTTTCGGGTGGAAAAAATCCGACCCGACTCGACCCGACCCGACCCAGGACTAATAATATAATTTTCTTATATATTTTTAGGGATATTTACAATAATGACCTCTCTTTATATATTTTTTATATAATTAGATCACTAAAATTAATTTTTTTATAATTAGGTCACTAGAATTAAATATTTTTACAATTAGATCCCTAAATTTTATTTTTTACAGTTTAGTCCCTAAAATTTTAATTTTTTTATGATTCGGGTCGGGTTAGGTCGAGTCGAGTCAGATTTTAAAGCTTAAAAATCGAGTCAGGTCAAGTCGAATTTTTTCACCCTAAACTCGGGTCAGGTCGGATGGAAGATATAATTTTTCGGGTCAAGTGCGGGGGGACCGAAAATCCAACCCGTACCCATCCCTAGCTTAGCATGGCATTCCAACCAAAGAAAAGAGACTCCTAAAGTCTTAATTAATTTGATTTCAAGTATATCGTTTTATAATTAGAGTCTATCGTACCAAAACACCATGATAATATTTCTTTTTCAAGCTCATATTATTATTACTAATACAGGTTGAAAAGAATCTGATCATATTTCGATGTTCAACATGATTATTATTATCGAAATTCTTATATTTTGTAAGAAATTCGACACATACCAAAAATTAATATCAAATTTCTTATAAAAATAAAAAATAATAATATAATTATTTTTTAACATTTTTTAAGGTTGTTCTCTAGAATTACCGAAAAATTATTATTACTATTAAAAGTATAAAACAAAATTCATAATCCAAAATTAGCCTAATTAACCTAAAACGGAGATTAGTTAGACGATGAATCTTAAGAAAATGCCACCTCATTGCAAGTTAAAAAAAACTTTTCAAAATCATTACGGACCGTATGATCATCACTTCCTTAAATAAAGAATCTCAACCGTCCATCAATTTAATCCAACGTCCACAAATTGTCTTTCCCTGTAAATGTTCTTTCCGTTTCCCCAGAGTCGCTTTGCTGTCTTTCTTCCTCTCTCGAATCTTTTCTTTCCATTTTTTTTTATTAGAATAAAACGAAAAAGAACCCTAGAGAAACCTAAATAAAGTGCAGACTGTAGTTTAATTAGTTTCGTTGAAACCCAAGATCTGATTTGTTGTAAAAGGTTAGTTTCTAATTCACTCTCCTTTATTTCTTTTTATGTATTTTTTCATTGTTGAACGGTTAAATATGGGTAACTTTGGTATGGAAATTCCGCTTGATTTACTTTCTGAGGAATGGGTTTTGAAGGATAAGGTCAAATTTCAATGGGGTGTTTTTTGTGTGTGTGGGTTTTGAATGGTACTGCATAATGATGTTTTTATTTGCTCAAATTTATATTTTTTATATTAATTTGCTGCGAAAGTTTGATTTTTTTAGTGGTAGGAGAAAGGAAATAGAAAGAAATGCAATCGATTGGCAATGCTATGTTGTTTAAAGAGGGGGATTTAAGTGTTGTAATGTTAGGGTATCTTTCCTGAGGATTAGTTTGTATGGGAGGATTTTAAATATAAGTTTATAGTTTTATGTATTTCTTTCTTTGGTTATTGAGGATTGGATGGAAATTTAGGGTGCAGGATCTTTAAGAATATAGCATTGGCCGGATTCTTTAGGGAAAATGGGTTTAAGGGAGGTTTAAAAGTGATTAAATGGGATTTTGGTCATTAATTGGATTGATTAGGTAATTACCTATTTTTCTTTGTTTGCTGGAAGTTTAATGCATTCTATTCTAGAGTTAATTTTTAGAATAGAGAGGTTCTGATACGTGGTGATTCTTACAAGTACCTTGATCTCGGCATTCATGTTCGAACTTTTCAACTAGACTAAGATGCTGTTAAGTTGAACTAAAGTTAGCCATTGTTTTTCTCATTGCTGTAGTATTAATAGTTTATTGAATTTGATAAGATTGGTGTTTTTGCAGGCTTATATAAGTATGCTTATGGGCCTCATTGTCTAGTTCGTCTGGAATGTGCGATATAGCTTATTGCTGCATGATGTCACTCCTTCCATATCAGATAGTGGTATGGGACTGGACATTGAAGTAAAATGAATTTTTAGTTCATTCCATCTTTATAAAAAAATGTAATAGTTGGTGATTTCTTTAAAACAAAAGAGTGCCATTGGATAAGTCGAAAAGGGGTTCAAATACAAGAATAACTAGAAAATTGCATCAGATAAATTCAGGGAGTCCGTGATATAGCTGGTGTAAATGATTTTTCAGGTTCCTTAATGTGGAGTTTCTGCATAAGCTGGTGCCATAGAATTTACCTTATATTGAGAGTTGCTGACAACACTTTGTTCTTATAATACTAAACGCTAGATCTTATGATATCAACTGCTTTGATCTTTCTATTCTTATTTCTCCCTTTTTGGCTATGCTGGTATGCCCAACCAAAGGTCTTGGTCCATTGACCAACTAGTAAAAGGGTTTGCTTTATGTGTGCATCGCAATTGGTGTGCATATGATGTAATTTAATGTATTTTGGCATTTGTCTTTTAGTTAGTATCTGTATTTTTCTTGTATTGATAAGAAAAAAGACACTTGTCAGCTCAGCTAACGGTTCTTGTTTATGTGGTTGTCATTTTTATGAATCTCATTATCTCAGTTCTTTTGGACATTAATTGTAGGGTTTGTGACAGTTGCGGAACAGTTTTGTGAAAGGTCCCTCAGTTGAAGAATCATATTTTTCATATTCTGTGTACAATGGAAGATGGATTGTCAAGTTTTGGGGGCCCTGTCACATCCACTGACTGGTGTGAGAAAAACTATGTTTACTCGTCTTACATTGCTGAGTTTTTTAACACAATATCCAATGTCCCATGCATCCTTTTGGCACTAATTGGCCTTGTAAATGCCTTGAGACAACGATTCGAGAAGAGGTTTAGTGTCCTTCACATATCTAATATGATACTTGCCATTGGGAGCATGATGTACCATGCCACATTACAGCACATGTAAGTATTTTTGTTTTCACCTACACTTCCATTATCATCCCCCTGAAAGCCTTCAATTTTTAGATGAATGTTTCCAACAGAGATCCAATTTTAAAAGATATTGTTACCATGTGTCTGTTTGAAATTCATTTGTTTATTATTTGATTGGCTTTGGAGTTGGTTATTTTACATGCAACAGCATGCTGACACCACAACTAACAAACATGGGAATTAGCTGTTCCCCACTCTCCGAGAACAAAATAAAATAAATGTTCCTTCTCTTATCACACCTAACGGCTAACGCAATTTTGGATAAAGCTTCTTTTTTTTCTGTTTGCTTCCAAGTGTATCACTCCCTCTGTTCTACGTTTTTTTATTAGCACATCTTTTCAAGGAGATGTATCAGATAAATGCCTAATATTTTTTACATGGAGGTGATATATAATCAAATGGAAGGTGTTACTTAATAAAGTATAATGTATTGGACTAATACCTAATATTGTTGTTTGTAAGTTCGTTGCTCTTGGGGATGGTTGTTGCTAGGCAGCTAGGCCAGTTAAATATTCTATTGCATGAATTTATGTCAAAATTAACAATTTCTTTTCCTCAGCTTTTGCTTCTTGTTTTGGCTTAAAGCTTTTACTCTGGATGGAAAATCGTCACCTATTTGAAGTGAACTTGAGAAAACATTGCTCTTGTTATCTATTTGCTAACTTGAATAGAAATCTGAAATTTTCTAATTTTTTAGGCAACAGCAAGGTGATGAAACACCAATGGTGTGGGAAATGCTTCTATACTTTTACATCCTCTACTCCCCCGATTGGCATTATCGGAGTACAATGCCTACTTTCCTGTTCTTTTATGGAGCTTTGTATGCAGTGGTCCATGCTGTCTTCCGCTTTGGATTTGGCTTCAAGGTGCATTATGTTGTTCTCTGCCTTATCTGCATCCCTCGAGCATACAAATACTACATACACACTAAAGACGTCTCTGCCAAGCGACTCGCAAAATTTTACGTAGCAACTTTGTTACTGGCGAGTCTTTGTTGGCTATCTGACAGGGTGTTCTGCAAGGAGATATCTCATTGGTACTTCAACCCTCAGGGTCATGCACTATGGCACATCCTCATGGGCTTCAATTCATATTTTGCCAACACGTTCCTGATGTTTTGTCGCGCCCAGCAACGAGAATGGGATCCAAAAGTCGTCCACTTCTTGGGTGTTTTCCCTTATGTCAAGATACAAAAGCCAAAGAGGCAGTGAAAGTTTTTGGTTCATGCAAGTGTGGTAATTCTCTCTTCAACCCTGTTAACTCAGTCTGATTATGGAAGTAGGTGTTGTTTTTGTCATAGGAATCACAATTCTTTTCTTCCTTGTGGGAAATATATATTTGATGTAAATGATGATATTTTTGGTGGGATATTGTTTTTGTTTACTGTAACACTAGTCTTTCTTGGCTAACAATGGAGAATGAAAAGTTGTTGTTTGTCCCAGATTTAGCCCTTCAAAATCAGTGCTTGGCTTTTCTTGGATTACACACTTTCTTACTTTTGTGATAGAAATTGCAATTAAGGAATTTGCCATAGTTTATTTCTTACCAGATTTAGCATCAAACACAACTGTTGAAGAAGCTGGATTTACTATTTCTCTTAAATTGCGACTTCTGTACCTAACTTAACTTTTTAACAGTTAAGATGATTCTATCATGTATGTCGAACACTATTGAACACCATTAATATTAGACATCATTGAATATTATTAAATTAATTAATAAAGATTAAAAATTTCAAGGATCTAACATGTAATTAATAACTATATGTTAAGTTTATCACTCTTTTATTAATTGTATGTCGAGTATTTGAGATTTTTAATCTTTATTAATTAATTTAATGGTGTTCAGTGTCAATAATATTTAACTAGGGGTGAGTATTCGATCGAGTCGAGTCGAATCAAAAAATTTCGACTTATTCATGTTGACGAATTATATTTTACAACTCAAACTTTATTTGATTTTTTCGGTTCGAGTCGAGTTGAGTTTAAGAAATTAGAATGGAGTCGAGTCGAGTTTTCGAGTTCTTATAAATATTTAATTATAATTATTTATCATATAAAATATGTACATATATAAAATATGTACATATATATTTTCATTTATAGCAATATTCTTTTTATATTTTTATGTATCAATGTATATCATAAAAATTGATAGACTCGTCTCAAACTTAAAAATTAATTTTTTAATTACTATTTTTTTTATTTATTCGAATTTTTATTTTATAACTCAAACTTTATTTGAAATTTTTTTGAGTCGAGTCAAAAGGATTCAAGTATTTTCACCTAAAGTCGAGTCAAATTATTCAGTTTCTTTGAGTCGAACCGAATTTTATTCACTCTATATTTAACAGTGTTTGACGCACGTAGTAGAATTTTTTAATTTAAAACGTGTTACATGTCGTAATATGTATGGTATCATTTTTAATAGAGATACTAAAATTTTAGATACTATTTCAAACAAAACTTATTTAAAAGGAGAAATGATATAGTTCGGATACTATATTTTAAATAAGCCAATTAAGTATATGAAATTGATTTTTGGTTAAATTAGTATTTAAACTTAATTTCTTTGTTCAAATTAATTAAAAATCATAAATAAAATTTAAATCAATCAAGTAAAATTCAAGTATCTAATTGAATAAAATAAAGAAATTTAGGTACCAAATTGAATATTAATATCAAGTTCATGTACCAAAAAATATACATTTAACCTACTATATAAACAAAAGCCCAAGACATAATTTTTGGGCTAAAGACTTGTAAAACAAATTGGAATTCAAAGAACAGCCCTAATCAATTCAATTCAACTTTCCCTCTCTTCGTTCTTCCTCATCTTCCAAGCTTCAAGCTGCCGGTCGCCGGTAACGACCGAACTCCTCCGCTGCCATTTGACGCTGCCGCTTGGTCAATGTGATATACACCAATGTCCAAAGAAACGCCAAAGAAATCTGGGCCTCCTAGACTAGTTACGCTTAATAACGCATCGAAATTGGTCAGTAATATTGATAATTTTTCATGTTTTTTGGTAAACTGGTCATGAATGATGATCTGGGTTTCTACTTTTTCAATATGTCTAAGTCTTATTCATCATTGATTAAATTATTTTTGGTGATTAGCTTACTTGAAAAAAATGGTTATTGTTGATGTTTGAAGGAGACCTTGGAGTCATTATGCTACTGGTTTAAGACCTACACTTTTAGATTATTTATTTTTCCATCGGCTACTGAATGTAATAACTAATAATTTGGTGTATTTATTGAGGACTGTTTAATTTTGATCATAGTTTCTACTTGTAGGTGTTTAAATGATGAAAAAGAACAAAGCTTTGCTTATAATTGTATCGTGATCAGTGTTGTTAATGCACCTAGACATGGCTAGGCATTGCAATCGGGCCTTTTCGGTCAGGTTGCATTTGATCTTGAGCGAACCCAGAATTTTTTATAAGGGTAAAAACTATCAAGAAAGTATATTAGAAATGTAGGGGTGTAAAATTACAAGAGTTTAGGGGGCGCGGAATTAAATTATCAATAGGAAATAAAAAGGAAATATATAAAATATTGGGGAACTTGAAATTTTTAAGAGGTGCGGTTGCACCCAGCACCCATCTAGGTTCATCCATGCTTGCACTCTTTTTGTAAGATGATAGGTTATAGGAAGAAAGGAGATAATCGTATAGGTTGCATATATGTTTTTCATAATTGTATTTTCACTAGTATGAAAGGAGATTGTATCAAATTCTTTGCTTCTCAGTTTTTGGATCATAAAATTGTATGCACATCGAGTATTGATCAATGAAAGAATATGAAAATTGTTACTTGCTATCATGTTTTGTGGGATTTAATTGAATTTCTATCTATAGTTTATTATCATAATTATTCATCTTAATCTTATTCGATATATATGTATAAGCTTGCATACGAAAACACTTGAATAAACATACTACGCTTGACTCAAGTGGTCGCTCTTTTTCTACCTTGTGTCTCTTACAGTATAAGAGTTGTAGTGTGTCTAGAGTGCATCTAGTGCTCTGGGTAATTCCGGTTATGGTGGAGTTCCGTAGTCATAGTCTATTCTTTCTTCTTGGGAACCATCGGGCAGTTTATTAGTTTATCGTTGATTTGACTTATGAGTTATATGCAGGCTGAAGAATGGCTAAATAAAATGAATGGATCTGGACAAGATGAAGTGGTGGAAGCAGAACCAGAGGCTCGGCCAGAAAGGTCAGTGTGACTATTTTCTATCATAGCCTTATCATTTATTCATACACCATTCTGATAGGCATTTAACAGGCTTGGACTCGGAGCAAAGGTTCCGCGACAAACAAAAGTTGGACTCTCTAATGACCCAGTCATGAGAAAACTATCTGCCAAGTTAGGTGTTGGAAAAAGAAAAGCTTTCAAAAACCATGACTTGATCACCCCTTCTGGTCAAGACATGGTCAATGAAGATGATAGTGATGAAGATTTAGATAGCAGAAGTAGTGCATTTTCAAGGAAGAGAGCTGTTCCGCTGCCTTCACAATTACAGGTTAAGAAAAAACTGAAATGACTGAATGTAGCAAAATGCTATGTACTTTCTAGTGTATTTAATGACATGTAAACACTTTTCTCTAATGGAAATATGCAAGTTAGGCATTTAACACTTTTCTAGTGTTAAGCCCTCCTCTTGACACTACTCTGCCATCGCCCCTGACCATACCCAAAGAAGATACTAGTTAGACAGTCCTCCAGAGTTACTTAACCAAGAAGGTGACACACTGGCTAAACCTACAAACCAGCAAACATTAGTACTCTGTTGCATACATCATATCCTACAAGACATAGATTTAACAAACTCGTCCGACGCTCCTTAATATAACCATGAGAGAGATTGTCATCTCCCCAAGGAGAAGCCAATCTTCACACTAAGGGTTAAGCAAAAATCTCTCTTCATCTTCATCGTCTTTAACCACCGATGACTGTGATTCTTCGTTTCATATAAAAAAAAAGTGAACCGTCTAATACGCCAACAACCACCATCGTCCCACTTTCACCATCGACAATTAATATATGCAATATCTTGCGAAGTTATATTATCATGGTCCATGTGTTTACCTTTGTCCTGTTTTCTGGAAAATGCCCTCTTTGCCTCTTTGGTACCTTTTCATTGGAGCAGAGCTTTAGGTGACATTTGACTTGGATTATGTTAGGAAATTCAATGGTGTCCTTTAGTGAGTTTCCAAATGAATGGTTCTGTTTGAAAAACGCTTCAGATGCCTCTTTTCCCATTAATGACTTGAACTTCATGAGTTTAGTTGCCGACAATGGGTAGATAAAGACTCAGCCACAGGCTATAGTGGTTGTGACTGTTTTCAAATAAATGATTGGACTATACTTCTTTGAAGGACCATGCTTCTCCACTTAAAGCTAAAGTTTGGTTGGCATCTGACAACCATTTAGTTGTCAACGTTGGCATGATGGTATGGTGATGAATTACATATCAAAATTAATATAGACTTAAAGAGTCGTTCAACAATATTTTTTAACGGTATCAAAACGACAAACGAAAAAAACAATACTAAATGTATAATTATACCATTGAACATAAGTTAAACACTTCTATAACAGACATCGGAATACCGAAGAAATAATGTTGAACACGCATTAAGGCTTATTTTCTCATCTAATTTATCGTCTAAACGGACTTTCGTCTTAACCCGAAATCTACTTACAGCAATCAACCGTTTGACCCTCAACGAAGGTTCAAACTTTTTTGCTGAACGAAGCCTTAATCGGTAATAAAAGGATAAAAGAGATGAATTTGCACTTACTCTCATATTATCTTTTTTACAGAATGTTCAGTCATCAGTGCTACTATTATTTTCAGCATTCATAGCTTCTACAGGTACATGAATATGTAAATGAATGTGTATATATATTATAGCAGGCATATGAAATCTATCAAAGTTTGTCAATCACTCCACTCATATACACTCACAGTTCTATATAGTAAATACCCAAGCACACAGGTATGATTAAGGAAGAAAACCAGTTAACCAAACCCTATGAATGAATGAAATCTATCAAGGAACACACCATTCACACAAGCAAATGCACGCCAAACTCTATAAATTCTACCAATAAGAAATAGTAGTTTTCATCACTTTGCACCAGGAGAAATGACACTGGAGTGTAGTTATTGATTAAACTAAACCAAGAAAGGCCTCTGAAATCAGGTATTTGCTTTGCACTGGATCTCTGCACATGAAACAGGAAGCTTTGAACTCACTAGTAAGATCTCTGGGTTGATGGTAACAAAAACGCCGTTGCAGCATACGATAAAACACTTAGGAGAGTTAAATGAAGATCTTCTTACTTGTTGGGGACTTGATTAGCTTGCTTTTCTCCCACTCTGACCCTTTGAGAGATGATGCATTATTGGTGTGAAGTATGAACAAAACCGAGTCAGTTGCCTTTTGCAAGTTGATGTCACTCTTCTAGTCCTTCAGCGTGATATTCACAATCAGGAATTACATTTATGTAGCTTGTTATAGTGTCTTCGACTAAGTCTTCGAGGATGCCTTCACCAATCTCAACACTGATAAAATCTGCATCAAGTCTAAGATCCATCCATGTTCCTGTCTTGGCCAAGTCTTTTCTGACTACCTGGTCCAAAGTACGAGGCAACGGCATTGGGAGAACATGCCAATAAACTCTTTGCCAGATCTCTTCAATGGTATTTTTCATGTTCGGAAGTGGACGAATATTAGTTTTAACAAATGACACGCCAGGAGAACCGAAATAGTACCCACAAACCTCCATGAGAACTTCGTTAATGCAGTCAAAGATCAGTTTTTTGTCATGACAAAGTCGGTTGGGTAAGTATTCTACCTCATCGAGCAACAAAGGGTCAAGAAGCTGGTCCGAAGAAAGTGACCTGATGTAGAGTTCATCCCAGTCGAAACTTGAGGCTTGTAGCACAGCCTTTATGTGCTCATGAATTGATTCCTTATCATCCATACAGGACTTAAAACAACCACTGTAATTTGCTGAAGAACCATGTTCTTCGAATCGAATTCTTAGAGGCTGTATGGATGTTTCACCTGAAGATTAGCGAACAAATTGGCATTATCGGAAATGTAGCACAACAAAGTTAAAAACAAAAGCATGATATGAAAAAAGGTTTCTCATATGCCTACCAAAAATAGATCTGATGCTAGCAGGGCTGATAACATCATCTGCGAATATTGGCTCAAGAACAGATACAGGACTTGGCCGTTCATGTATATCACTAACACACTCTATTCCTTCAACTGTTTTGATGACTGATGAGTTTGACGGAGATGCTAACAAAGAAAGTGATTGTTGGTCCTCTTCAGATAACTCCTGGAGATGGGGGAAAACTAAGTATTGGTGGGATGCGATGTAACATATACAATATATACTTATTTCGGTGTATGTATATACATTACTCTACCTGTTTCAAGCATTGTGGATATTGTTTTTCATCAAAAACTTCAGATTCGTCAACAATTTTGTCATCTCTTGTAACTGAAGTCTCACTTGTCTTAGAAGAAGCATCCAAGAGATTAGTTTCTTCCTGAACCATAATTTCAGCTTCTTTAACAATACTCACAGCACCTGCATAATTTTTTATAAAGGTTATATATTTAATAAGCCTCTATATTCATGATTGCTATCATAAATTAAACAAATGCAATATAATACCTCCGGAACTCGTTTCGTCTTTGGTAGAACAATAATTTTGATCCACTTTGTCATCATTTGCAAAAGTCTCGAGTTTATCCAGAACTATATTATCAACTTGGATTTCATCACAGGTTTTGTCATCAGAAATGCAAAGCTGGCTCTCCAGTTCCTCAGCTGCTTGACTTAGATGACTGGCATTATCAAGTTCATTGTTTTCATGCACTTCAATGAATTTGTCAGATCCAGAAAATCTCGTCTGCGTAGTAATAGAACTAGGCTCCGAGCTCCTCCTAGGGCTGCCAACAGGTGAAGAGTTATAATCAGGGAGAGAAAGAATCCTCCCTAAGGTTTTTGGAACCTGTCTACTTGAAAGATCCACATTGTCGTCACCATTTGTTAGCATGTCAGAAAGATGTTTCTTTGCCTCGATATAGATGTTTGAATGCCTTGAGAAATTAGTCTCACAATCTGTATTCGTTTCGGAGCCCTTTAGCTTGCTCGTCCTTTCTCCTTTCTTGACACCAATGGAAGGTTGGGCAACTCTTTCAATAAAGAAATGGTCTTTAGTTGGAGAATTCATTGTGATATATTCCTTAAACCCTCCGGTGTCTGCTGAATTTTTACGCTCACCTGAAACTCTTTTGGATATTTCATTGGTGGGGAGTCTACGTTGCTCCCTTCCCATTGCATGTTTCCACTTTCTTTTTATTTCAGCCAGTAAAAAATGTGAACCAAATTTATCATTCGACTTATGTCTGCTGATGTGCTTAGGTTCCGGAGATGAGCCACGGCTGCTTCCAGTTTCAGGCGGCTGAGAGCACATCGGCCCAGGCTTCAAAACTACAATTCTGGTGGAAGCTTCCGAAACCTTATTTCCATCTGATGAGTCTCTTTCCTGAGACTTGGACCTTCTTCTAAAGAAATTCCTCTGTTTTCTATTAACAGGTTCATTCAGTTGTCTTAAACCAACAGGCTCCTGCTCTGAAAAGTTGGATCCAACAAGAGGCTTAGACTCTTCATCTCGAGCATCCGGCAAGTCTTTAACATATTTCAGCAACGAGTTCGGATCTCGTAGAAGTTTCAAAAACAATTCCTCATCTAAACTCAAAACTTGAAGTGCATCCATGACTTCTTTAGAGACTTGGAGTTCCCCACCTTCCATAAGCTGGTTTCTGTTAATAAGCTTCTGACTCACTAAGAACTTGATGGCCTCACTCAATCTTTCTTCAAAACTGGAACTCTTCGGGCTTGGCTGTGTATGGCCATCGGCAGGCTGATCATGATTCACACAATCGATTTTTTTCCGATCGATTTCCTGACAAAACTCCTCTACAAGATTTTCTACATCAAGACTGCCGGTAGTTTGTTGCTCGGATTTATGCTGACAAGATACTTCCAATACCAAGTTCTTGGCAGCATCCACATCAAGACTGTTACTGGAACTTTTCGTGCGAGCTTTGTTTCTTCTTTTTCGGTTCTTCCTCCCACTGTCTCCGCCCCCAGAACCAAGCTCTTTTGATTCATGTTCAGTATTATTTACCTCCATATTAGCAACTTGCTCCCTCGACATTTCTTCTTCTAGGAGTTTCTTCACACTTGGTTTACATGTATCCATCGACATTGTCTTCTCTTCACCCGGACTAGCTGACATGTCATGTTTATTTCCTGAACTTCCGACACCTGCAATATTAAAAGAGTGCTTAAAACTAATGTTGCACTGACTCTTCAGTTTCTTAAGTACCCTAGTTGAACAGTTACTCGGACATGGATATATGTATGGCTGGCACATACTCGGACATGGACACTTACACACTATGTTCGAGTAAGATAACTTTAAAAAATGAGGACTAAGAGAAACAAACCAAATTTCTAACAACAAATAACAAACCAAATTTTAGACAATGATGTCTTAATGCTACAAATACAATGCCAAAGGCTGTTTATAAATCACTTTTGCAACCTTCAAAAATAGTAAAAACCCATTTGTAGTGAAAAATGCTTCAAAGTTTCTTACAGAACTTACCAACTTCATCGCCATTCCCACGCCTTCGATCCGAAAGCAATCTCTGAGTCGTTCGACCATGGCGGAAATCGAACATAGTGATCAATCCCCCTATACAGCCCAACTGATCCTTTTCATATCGAACAGGGCGTCTGTTCGATCTTTTCCCCATGATAAATACAGTCTTTATATGAGATTACAAGGCTCACGGAATCGGAAAATTTTTTGCAGAAAAGGGACTCCAAATCTGATAAACAGATAGAATCCACAGTTAGGACATAACAGAGATACAAATTTTCCACTACTTAAATTCATAAATATTCAGCATTCACAACAGATGAACAATAAGTAAAACAGATATGACAGACAATAAATAAACAGAAATTGTCTCTTGAATCATATGATTGCTCTACAAGAAACTGGAAAATAGACTACCGCTACAAAGGTTCTAGACATTGGTAAGCAAAACCAGACATTTCCTTTAACAGATCAGGTTTCAGAAACATCAGTTCATAACTTTCCTTGAACAATGCTAAACCCTTTCCTAGTAAGCCATTTTCTTACACAAATATGTCTCAAAATTTCCCTCATGCATCACATAAAACTGTACAAAAAGAGTTTATAATCAGAAAACTGATAGATTTGATAAAGAGAAGAAAGAACAATAGGACCCAAAGCCAGAAAGAACCAGGAGAGAGCAGCAGTCACAGAAAATGCAGCTGATATGTTACCACAAAAGTTTAAAAGAATAATAACAATATTCCAATTTCAACACTTCAAGTTTCCCAAGCAGAGTAAACCACAAGCTTCAAAGGGAAAATAAAGACTTTATTTGGATGCCAAGGTATCATTAATCTACCTTTCTTTTCCCCTTAAAACCAGTGCCTCAAATTTTCACCAAGGGACTCTGAGAATATTTAACTTTTCCTTTTCTCCCTTTTTTCTTGGATCTTCACTTCAATGGAAAGATCAATTGAATTTGAAGATTACAGATTGATGAGCTCTTGAAATCAACAAAAAGACATGCAAAACATCAACTTGGGGAAGTGATCTAAGGCTTTGAAAGAGTGAACTCTTTGAAGACTGTGCCTTAATGCATGGCCTAAAGCTGAATTTCCGTAGAGAAAAAAGGCCAGAATTTACACTATTTTTGTACAATTAGCATACTTGAAGTGCTTCAAAAACTGGGTAGTTTCTCTTTTTTGTCATTTCCAATAAAGAAAAAAAAAAACTCTCCTTGAATGCCATATCTCAATCTACTTGAAATGAAACAAACAAATCCTCACTTCTTCCATTGATAGCAACCAAGAACCAAGCTTTCCATGAACACCCAGATCAGTATTTTTATTGAAAAACCTGATAGAAAACAAATCAAAACAGTATTTTTTTTCCTTTTTAATTTGGAAATTTCCACTTCAAAAGCTAGCACCTAGCTCCAAGCACCAAGCTTTCCCAGAAACAAACAAGAAAAGAGTTAAAAAAAACTCATGAAAAACTGAAATATAAGAAATAATAGTAATCAAAAGAGAGAAAAAGAGGAGATTTTGTGGGTGGTGTTGTCATATTTTGACAACCAAGAAAAAAAAGGGGAAGAAAACAATGGTTTTTCTTTTTATCTGGCACCGACCCTTGATTTCTTATGAAGAAAACTTGAATTGGCAGGCATTATGGACTGGGAAAATAAAGTGAAACCAAAGAAAAACAGAGCATAAAAGCTTAAAAAGATGAAAAAAATAAAGAAAATGAAAGTGAAAGTGGAGGAGAAAGAGAGGTTTAAGATTAGAAATCTTGTTGGCCAAAGACAAAAGAAATCGTCAAGAGCTGGGAACAGAAGACGTGACAGTTGAGGGGGGTTTGTTGTATGGAATTGGATCCCACTTTGAAGCAAATTTTAAGAAATTTTGTTTAATTATCAAAAATTGAGTTACTTTATAGGATAATATTTCATTTGAATTTTTTATAATTAAGTTTAATTTAAATTTTATAAATTTATTTTAAGATTTTAAGATTAGAGATTTGAATTTTAGTTAAAAATAAAATTTTTATTATTAACGTGTTAAATAATAATTTTATGTTTCATTTGAGTCAAAATATTCGATTGGAGGGAAGATGAAAATTTTAAACTTTTTAAAATGTTCGTTTGAAACTAAATCAGATAAAAACACTTATTTAAATCGTTTTTTTATGAGTTTTCAAAGTTTTTTTCAAAAATATTATCAAATGGGTCCTTAGTTTATTATACTATTAAAAATATTAAAATATTTAAAAATTTTATAAATAAATTCAGATAAAAGTTTATTGATAAATAATAGTTTAGATTAATTAAATAATTCAAATCTTAATTCAAAAATTAAACCATCAATAATAGTGATTGATTCTTTATCGTAGGTGTTGAATATTTTATCATGAGATAAACGATCCGTAAAAATTAAATTTTTAATCTCATAATTAAAGGATAAGATGAACCACTACCAATATCATAATATATCTTATGAATTTTTAAATTTATTTTAAAAAGGCTTCGAGCGATAAAAATTAAATCTAATTTAAAATTAAAATATCCAAATAAAACCAATTATTTCTACAGCCACTGTTCTTATCTATATTCCTCTGTTAATTTCAATACCCGAATTTTATTAATATAAAATTTTATCAAATTAAATTTGAAATAATTTTATCTATTAATTTTTAAATATAAATGAAATTAAAATATCATTAAATGTTTTTTTATTTATTAAATATAATTTAAAAATATACGGCCCCAAGTGAAATGAAGTACTGAATTTTTATAATAAAATTAAAAATTCGAGAAAAATTATATGAAACAATTCATTCAGAATTTCAAATCATGTTCTATAGCTAAAATTATTATAAAACTAATTATTATTTTTAAAATTACACATAATAATTAAATACTATTATTTCTAAAAAAATGAAATTGGGTAATATGAGTTAAATAAATAATTTAATTTATATTATCTTTTAGAAATTATCCTGTGGGTCCCTTGGTGTCCACTTTTTCCTGGTAATCTATCTGTGGTGGGAAAAGTTGAAGGCCATTGATAAGGAAATGGATACAAAAATACAAAATATTTATATCATATTGTATATATTTTAGGTCAATAGTATAAGTATATAAAATATAATATAATTAAATTAAATACTAGAATATATAAATTTTATTTAATTGTGTCATGCCTTGTTTATAAATATATTAATTTATAATAGATTATTGTACGGAAAAAATGTTAAATTTTTTAATAATATTAAAAGATTTAAATTTTAAGGTTATAAATAAAAAATTAAAAAATTAAATTTTATACTTTATAATATTTGATATGAATTAACAATTAATAATTTATATAATTTTATTTAAATTAGTAAATTAAATATTAATAATTATATAAAAATATTTTAAATTTTATAATATGGTTAGAGATTTTTTTTTTTGCAATATCTATTTTTCTTTGACATGAATATCATGCTTATTTTCATGATATTTAATAAATAAAATAACAAAACGCGTGAGAGTGCAACTATATAATTAAAAAATAAAAAATAAAAAATAAATACAATTCTATTTTTGAGTGCCTTGTCCATAGTTGTGAAAGGATTCGATTCCAGTATTGTTTTTGTTTTTCCCTTTTATTCTTCAAGTCAAAGAATCATAATGAGGGTAATAATACTAAATTTAAAATTTTATTTTTTATAATAATTTCTGAAAAAAAAAATAAAACATTACTATTTTTAATTAAATTAAAATTCAGTAATTCATTTGTATAGTATATATTGTTAAAATATTATAATAAATAAATATATAATATTTTATAATTATTTCATGTGATAAGGATATGTATTATTTAGTTTTAACTGAATTAATCGAATGAATTAAATTTTTTTATTAATTTCAGGTAAATTCAGTTAATGATTATTTTTTAAAAAAATTAATTATCGGTTAATTTTGTTTGAAATTGATTAATTAATCAAATTAATCAAAGTTATAATACATTAAATATTATATATTTATTTTTTGCCACCGAATTTTTAAAAAATTATAAAATGCATTAAATTTTTTGATATATTATAAAATGATCATTAACCTTTTATCCAATTAGCTAAAATAAAAGTTTAGTGAAAAAATCATTTTAGCGTAATTTAGTGACATATTATATAATTTATCTAAAATTTTATAATAATTTTTGGTTAATTCGAAAATCGATAGAATTAACTTAAATAATTTGATTATGTTAATTTGTTTATAATTAACTCTGTTCGACTAACGATTAAAGTTTTAAAAGTTTCGATGAATTTGATTATGTTTAATTTGGTTCGATCATCGACTAAATTAATCATATAATTTAAAAATATTTAAAATTTTCAATTTTACCCTAGTTATCGTTAGGTTTACCTGTACACTTTGTACATCAAATAAACATCTTCTTTTAAATCGATATTTGAATAATTTTTATTCTTAAGTTGATATATTAGATGAGCTAAACACATTTTCTCAAGCAGTTAATTTTAAAAAAAAATCACAAATTGGTACTTAAACTTTGCTTCCTTTAACTATTTTTCTATTTTTATTAATAATTTTAATTTCAAAATTTGTACGTATATATAAATTTAGTTCAAATTTAAAATAATTTAATAAATTTAATTATTTTTAATATTTTTTTTGACACTATTAGTTTAAATGAGTTATTGAATCAAAATTGCCAAATTAATAATCACGGAACTTAAATAAACATGATAAAAATTTGCTTCCTTTAATCAATAATTTAAGATTTAATTCTTAATTTAAACGTAAAATAATTTTAAAATTTATTATCAACTTTTATTCGTACATAAGCAAGGAGAAACTAAAGCAAGCAAATGCCAAAGCAATATTTCTTTTCTTAAAGCAAAGAGCTCTAATGGTTGACCAAGGCGCATGTGAGGTGAGGAGACGGCGAGGAGCAGCTGGGCCGACAACCGGCCGCGCCACCCTTCCCCACCCTCAAATCCGACAATTTTATATGAAGACAATGTTTTTATATATTTTATATGAATTATAATAAAATAATTGTTTATATCATACAAATTAAAAAAAATGTTATATAAATATTGATATGATAATTTTGTTATGTTGTGCAGTGACAGATTCAGAAATATATTTGATGATGAGTACATATAAAATTTTAAAAATTCAGGGTAGGCATAACTTATAAATATTAAAAAATTTAAGGACTAACTTACAAAATTTTAAAAAATTAAAGATAAATATGTGAACTTTAAAAAATTCAGGGTGTGTCGTGTCCATCCTTCCTTGTACATACATCCGCCATTGATGTTGTGTATATGATATTTTCATGTCGCATTGTATTCTAATTATTATTATTTTATTATATAATAGAATCTTATCTAAAAATATCGATATTAAACTATATTTAAATTTATATTATTTCGTAAAAATTGTGTTATTAAAATTCGAGTTCTAAAAAAAATATTTTATCACGTGATAAAATTACATTTTATTATTAATTTTCATAGAATTTGTGTTATTTGAATTATTTTTAAACTATGTTTTAGAGTTAAAAAATTATAATTTTAAGTATTTTGAATGAAACTGCAAACAAAATTAAACTAAAAAGTCTTCAAATTTTTTAAAATTTTGACACTGCAAACAAAATTTTCTGGCTTCACCGTCAATGAAAGATAAAAGGAGGGACTATATTGAAATCAAATTAAAAATTGAGTGATCTTATCAAATATTTTAAAATATATTAACTAAAATGAATATATTTTCAAAGTTTGATGACTATTTATATGATTCACCCTTTATTTAACTTTTTTTTTCAGTGCGGACCCAAGGCATTTTCCCTTTTTGATGCCTTTTTAGGGGACCATTAATTACTACACTAACAAATATAGTACATTTTTATTATTGTACGTTATTTATGTGTTATTTATTTTTTAAAAATATTATTGTTTGAATTTAGATTATTAAAAAGGGTAAATATACGGTTAATCATTTAATAAATTTTTATTTCTAATTTCGTCATGTAAATTTTAAATTTTTATTTAATAATTAAATTTTATACGGTAATTGTTTTTCGTTATTAATGAATATTTCATTATTATTTTTGTTTTTTTAATATTATTAAATATAACAATTTTAAAATAAATAATAAAATAATATTTTATTATTATTAAATTTTAAAAAAAATAAGCTTGTTATCATCATGATTATTGTTGATCTTCAAAATCGATGGTTGTTTGACCCCCAAATTATATTGGGCGACTCATTTTAATACGTTGAGTCTGAATCTGTAGTTATTTTATCGAATAACATCCTAAAAACCATGAATCACGATATAAATATTTCAATTTTCATCTTCCTTCTGTGAATCTTAGAGCACTTTTCAGTAAAATAGAGGTCAGATTTGGATCATGAGAGTGAGACGAAATGATCAATAAAATATAGAACCAAACGATCAATATTTATGATCGTCGGTGATAACAACGAATAGTATCTGATAAATGATTTACATTTTTTTAAAAATTATTTTTATACTAAATAATAATAAAAATAGTATACCATGTTAAAATAATAATAAAATATTCATAAATGACAAAACATTCATTATATATAAAATTCAGTTATTAAATTAAAAAGTTAAAGGTTAAATAATTAAAATAAAGGTAAAAAAATTATTAAGGGGTGAACTGTATATTTTACCCTAAAAGTAAATCTATCATCATTCTTGATTACGTCCACGTGTATGTACATCGGATGCAATTTAATGTAATATTAATAAATTTACTTTTAATAATGTAACAGTTGGTTTGATTTAATAAATAAACCACCTAAATAAATGTATGGAAATTGATTTATTTAGTCAAAATTAATTAAAAATAAGATCAAGTTACCTACCGTAAATTTTTTAAGTTTTACTTATTTTTGGATTTTTAGATAATTGAAAATTAATTAACAGTTAATTATGCGAAAATCATCACTTGAAAAAAAGTAATAAATTAATCTGAGTCATTTATTTTAGTCATTTAACGATTTAAAAAATATAAAACTTAAAAATATTTAAAATATATAACTTTATCTATCTTAATTAAAAATAACTAAATAACGCGAATAAAACTAAATCGTGCAATTAAATTGACCCCTAATATATATAATTTTCTCCCACCTTTTTCTTATTTTCCTAGTTGACAATGTTTTTATTTCCTTGTCCCTCATGCCTGTTAAAGTTTTTTCAGCTTTTTATTTCTTGGTTTCAAAGACATTCAAGATTATTAAAAGGGTGTTGGTTGGAATAAGATTCACAAGGGATATATAGAAAAGAAGCATATGTTCTGATTGTCAAGCATTTTGGCCTCAAATTTTATTGTAAATCTAGCAGGAATGAGATAGGACGAGTTTTTGGTCGATCTGATTTTGATTTAAAATTAAAATATTTATTTTATTTTGATTTTAGTATATTTTTTATGATTTGATATAATAAAAATTATAACTCGATCTGACTCTAATATTTTAATAAAAAATTATTTAAATATGATCCGGCGTAGAAAATGAATAAAAAATTTAAATATTATATATTATATATAAAAATATATAAAGTCAGGTCAAAGAATGTTAGACTTATTTTGATATAACTTAAAGTAAATTCTAAAAAGACTAATTTGTAAAAATTTGTAAAATATTTTTCTCGAAATAAAATTTTCAAAAACTCGATTTAAAGTTGTCAAAATGATTTATAATATGATTGACTTTTTATCTACATTGAATATACTTTTAAAAGTCAATAAAATGGTCAAAAGTGTTTTCCAAAGCTAAAAGTCTCGAAACCTTGTTGAAAGGTTTCAAAACTTTCAGGATAAAATGACCTGATTTTTAAAACCCTGGCAAGGTTTCGAAACCTTGTTTAAAGGTTTCGAAACTTTCAACCTGTAACGGCTATTTTATTTGAAATTCTTAAAGGTTTCGAAACCTCTGGTAAAGGTTTCGAAACTTCTGTGCAGGTGAGCATTAAATGCTCAATCTTAATGACAATCAACGGCTCCAAAGTACTTCCAACAGCTACAAACGGTTAGAATCAATTAAGAGCATACAAAATAGGCCTGAAAAACATATTAGAACAATAAGAAAGCCTATCAAAAGATTCAAGCATTCATAGATTCAAGTTGTTCTTTATTTTTCAATCTTTCTTGCAAAAACACTAGTGTGTTCTTCATTTGTAATCTTTTACTAGTGTTTAATTGGATGTGTGAGAGAGCTTAATTTGTGTAAACACTTGCCTTGTGAGGATTTCCTTGTTTGCTTCTTTGTACTCAAATTTGGGGATTGATTCAATAGACTTTGGGGTATAAGTCTATTGAATTGTGTAAGGTTACTCCTTATCCTTAAAGGAAAGACAAATTAGTGAATTTGTGAAAAATCCTTAGTGTGGTCACTAAGGTAGTGGATGTGGATTTCGTTGAGGAAGTTGAACCACTCTAAATCATCTTGCAATTTCCTTCCTTTGCAATTAGTGTCCACCAAATTTTAAAAATCCAATTCACCCCCTTCTTGGCATTTTTCGATCGATTGCAACACTCAACAAAGAATTTTCAACCTCAACACGATCCTGACCCAATCCAGTTTAATTTTTCATTAACTCGATTCAAGCCCGACCCGACAACTTTTTTTTAATAAAAACTTATACTTATCAGATCGTGACTTGTGTCGTAACAAGACATAACAATTTCGGATCAAATTATCATTCCTATATAAGTTATAAAAGTTTGTCATTCAAGTTTCGTATTGTACGACAAAAACAAAGTTATATGAGATGAAAACAGATAATTATTCCTCTTCACCTCAAATATTTTTTTCTCATTTATTTTCTATATAATTTAAATATATATTTATAAATTTATTCTTTGTTTTTAAATATTTATATTTTATTTTTTAATCTCAAATCTTAATTTTATACATATATTCAAATAAATGTACCCCCCAAATGAAGCATCTATAGAAATGGTTGTCTAGTAATATTTGATATAAACCTTTGCAAATCATATTTGTCTAAACAAACCCTCACTTTTTATTTATTTATTATTTTAATTAATCCACTTTTGCTTTTAGGTTTTAGCTTAAGGAAGTTATGCAAGGATCTTAAAAATAATTGAAAATAAAATAGTAAAAATTAATTTATTTTCTAATGATGTGCAATTATACGATGTTTGATTTTGTATATTTTTTAAAATAATTTTAAAATTATTATAAAATAATATATATTAATATATTTTTAATCCTTTAATAATATACATACATATTATAAATAAAATTCTTTAATTTTTTAAAATATTATTTTTTTATTAAAATTACACGTTTGACCCTTTAAAAAATTAATAATTTAATCTAAATCATTTTAATTCAAAAATTCCGCTTTAGTCATTAAAAAATTAAACCATGTAACAGGTATTATAATCACAATATCATATAAAATATATCTTAAAAGATGTTATGAGTATAATAATCTGAGACGATAAAGAAAATATAATTAAATGATCAAAATATAATAGTAAAAAGATAAACTTTTGATTCGATCAGGAAATAATAGAAAATATGTTAAAGCTTAGAGCTACGTAGTTTTTTTACGATAAATTTTGATCATTTTGAAGTGTTTGAGTTGCGTTAGTTGTCCGTTTTTAAGATATAATAATGATATAACCAGTTACAAAAATACGAATATAAAGATCACGAACCATATTTTTGACTTTATTTATTATCAAAAAATTAAAGGAGAAGAAAAGATTTTCGAGTTGTGTCCCAATCTTGAAGATTAGTATTTACAAGGGATTCAAGCAAGAAAATAATGTAAATAAAATATTCTAAAATAATGATCATTAACGCTTTGTTCAATTTAATTAAAAAATAATCGATTAAGATCATATTCAAATGAATATATTTCCGAGAATTATAAAATATTACTTTTTAATATTAGAATTTAAAAATAAAAAATTAATCAACTAAAATCATTAAAAGATTAATGAGTAGATTAGTATATATAAACACTTTTCATGCTTATTATCCTACCAATGTGGGATAAATTAAATCATTAAGCTTCAGTCTTATTCGTAGAAATATCACAAACGAAAAATATAATACTAATTCAACTCATTTTTTTTATTTTCTCGTTTTTTATGATTTTTAAATAATTCAGATCGATTTAAGTCACATATTTGATTTTGATATATGAATCTTTTAAAAAATTATATACACAGAATCTCAAATATAAAATCCATTTAAATAATACTAATATACTTATTATTTGGATCAATGTCGATACGTCTTTTTAATTAAAAAGAAAGTAAAAGAGGGAAAGAAAAAGAAAGGAAAGAAAAAAAAATAGACTTGTTTTAACCGTTGGGAATGTTACTTTTTGCTAAGTTTAAACTTTGGATATTTAATCCCCTTCCAATTTCCACCGTTATCGTAAACCATCGGATTCATATCTCTTTAAAAAAGACTCATAACTCATATATCAGATAAGGGTGTGTAAAATTCGACTCGATTTGAAAAAACTGAATAATGCAACTCGACTCGAGGCGAAAATACTCGATTCTTTTTGATTTGACTCAAAATTTCATAGACTCGATCGAATACTCACAGTAATAACAATAAAAATACGCAGCCTAATTTTAAAATTATAAAATAGTGCGAGATCTTAAACACATTTAAACAAAAATAAAATAATCAATTAAGATAAAATTTTCCACATTTAATATTTATTATTTAAAAGTAATTTTATTTTAAATTTAATTAAAATATATATCTCTTAATTATTTTTTAATAATAATATGATTATCGATTACAAGGTAGTATTTATTTATATTTTTTATTAATCCTTTGATAAGTACACATATTTTGATAAAAATAATCAAATATAGGCATGTAGATTAATTAATTCAATTCATTGCGTCCATTTATCTTAATTAATTAAATTCAATTCAAACCACTTTAATTATTGATTTTAATTAATTTATTTATTTATTGAATAATGATATCTAGATTTTATTAAACATCGTAAAAGATATTATAAATATAACACATTTAAAAAATTTCAGTCCACTGAGAATCTTATGCAAAGGTTAAAAAAAATAATTTACTAAAGAATTAGCATACCGTCAAAATTTATAAATTTATACGAATCTAATTGTTTCTAGTCACACAAGACACTTTACAAAATAAAAGAAAAAGTAATGAGCCCAAACTATTAAACAGATTGCTTCGTTAAACAATTCTGGTTATATCCATTAATTAATCATCAAACAAGTAAGACCAATATTTTTTATGATCATAGATAGAATTAAATCAAAAAGTTAACGTTGAGAGAATCTCTATACAAACACCAAAAGACTATTATGTCAAACGACAGATAAAATAAACCACAAAAATCAATAAAAATATATCACAAAAACAGAGAAAACGCATATCACAGTAAAATTTTTTTTATTAAAATTAAAAACATAAAAAGTAATAAAATAATAAAAAAATCGACAACTGATATTAAAATTAATTTTCGTTGTCGATTAAATAAAAAAAAAACTCAATACGTTTATAATTTTTTATAGTATTTATTTTTAATTGAATTGAATTTTAACGGTTGAAAATAAAAACCCATCCTTTAAAAAAAGTTTCTTTATCATGCATGAATGATATAATTGTGATGCCTAATTAATGGTATAGAGAAATTAGTGGAAGTATGAGTCATTAAAATTAATTATTTTCTGCCATTGATTATCTCGACAAACATTGCACCAACATTTAAATCCAATTTAATTTTAAATTTATTTTAATATTTTTATTTAAGAAATAAAAAATAATGAACGTAAAATCATGTAGAAGCTGAGTATGGTGGAGAAATTATATTATGGGTCAGTCCTACCACGTCATCTATGGGACCAACCAATAGAAATTATTCATCTCATTATTTTTTAATTTTTCAAGTGAAGATTCACTTGGGAAAAAATTATGATATGAAAAAATTAATGAAGTGGACAATTTTTATTGGTGGGTCCCATGAACAGATGGTAGGACTGACCCATGATATAGTTTTTCGAGTAAGGTGGGGACTATGGTTGGAGGCTAACACTGCAAAACCTATCTTTCTTGTTCCATCATCAACAAAGATTTAATGAACAATTAAAGCATATTAGTGCTTCCACATGGTGAGACATTTATAATTATAAATAAGTAATTTATAATAATTTCATTTTATTATTAAAAAAATATTTGTAGAATTAACTTTTCTTCGGATATGAAACATATATAATTTTTATTAAAAGTTATATTTGATATACAAATCACGTAAAAAATTATACAAATTGTATAAAATTTAAAATCCTGATACTTTAAATCTTAAATTTTAACTGTAAATCATAAATTTTAAATCTCACAATAAATTAAATACATAACTCTTAAATTTGACGAACACACATAAATTTTAATTTACACGAATTATGTACTAATTTTTTTTCTCTTTTATTAATTTATTTTATTTATTGCTTCTTTTCTTAAAGAAAATTATGTTCAAAGATAACAATGATGGTTTTATTATCATATAAACCAACGGTTACACAACCTGTGGTGGGTCCAAGAGTGGTCAAAAATCAAAACATAAACAAAACATGCCCTAAATTCAACACCAATGGCCTAACTACATAACCATTCTAAATCAATTTCTTGTCATTATGCCACAAGTAAACACAAACAAGATGAGATTTATGTTATGGTAGTATTTGTGTTCAACAAATTATTCTATGCATACTCGAATACGAGTGTCTATAAATAATCATTAAATGAAGAATGAATATGTGTTTGATATTTATGTTCGATTTCAGGTAATACAGAAATAATGTCTATAAATCATCTCGGAACAGCTAGAAGATGGCACAAGTTCAAAAGAACATATTGGCAACAAGAAGGATGAGGATTGGAAGGTGGCATAGTAATGTATTGGATGAGGAAACTATCTGCACCTTCCCTTCAGTACCATCATCATTGAATGGAGGTGTAAATTCACCTTCTCTTCTATTTTCCCTGCATTTCCATTGGTTAGCTATTAGGACTTCATACATACATACATACATACATACGTACGTACGTACGTACGACGTACGTACGTATATGACTTTGCCCCTCAAAATAGTTTAGTCCCTCCTATTATTTGATCCCAGTTCGTCCCGACATATGTACATACATACATGAAGACATGTATTATCTATAAGAAGATACCTTTGAGATTGATAATTTGGGCAGAAAATGATGAGATAATCAAGTGCCTTGCAAGTGAAGGTGCTGGTAGCATCATCATAAGCATAGCTATAAGCCCTAGGGCAAGCTCTTTTGAAAACTGAAGAATAAAAGGAAGGTCTGCATGTTGTTGGGTTAGCAAATTCCCCACTGCAACAGTATTGGTCTTCCCTAAATGCTTCACATGCACTTTTGCACCCAACCACTCTCCCTGATCCTTCCCCATCTCCTCCCACCACTTGCAGCTCTTTAGGGCAACCTGGTTTACAGGGACGGAGCCGGGAATTAAGATCAAGAAAGATAAAATACAATTAATCGTGAATTTAAAATCGGGGTCTAAAACTCTAAATAGGTAAAAATGGTTCATGTTGTAGCTTTATCACTATTGTCTTACACGCGTATTAGGATTCGAATTTTAAACATTCTACGTGTTATTTTTCAAGGACAACTTCTAAAGGTGATTGAACGAACACAAATAACACCCATAGTTCATGTAAAGATTTTCTTTAGGTAATGCGACACACATAAATTCGAATCCTAAAGATATCACATAAATGAATACTAGTAACATTCATGTAAAAAGAGTTATCTTAATTTATGTATATGTATATACTATATATGGTTTTGAGAAAGAGAGTCATAATTCTTACCCATATTAAGATCATAAGCGCATCCAGTGGCATTACATGCCCCATAGACCCCACGAGGAGCAGCAACCAGGGGCAAATTATACCCATCTACAATGCTAACATCGTAGAAGTCCTGCAGATTCCCAACACCAAAGGTTATTTCGAATAGTGAAGCCGGTGGAGTTGCACCGATGCCGTCACATTGAAGCTTCCCCCCACAATCCCCGGTCTGACATGACCCTACACCGGTGGCATCGAACGAGCACCCTGTCCGTCCCCAAATCCTACCCGACCACCCTGCAGGAACCGAAGGGATCCTCACACTTTCACCTGCATCCAACTGGAACCCTGTCGATACAAGCTGTGGAGTCCCCGAACCGGCGAGTGTCCCGGGCCATATTGTGTAAGGGCAGTTGTTTGTAACCGTGAAAGTGTGACCATTCGAGGTGTAACAAAAGAATGTCAGGAAAACGAGGAAGATACAAGGAGAAATGGGGCAATAAGTTGACATGATACACAGTAAAATTTAGGGTTTGGTGTTCAAGAAGAATTAAAGGGTGCTTTGATATTCCAATTATGATTATACATATGTATATATATATAGGTTTTGAATAGGGGAATATACAAGGAAAGACTAAAGTCTAAAGGGATACGACTACGTTGCTTTTGTTGGGTTATAATTAGCCGCAAGATTTCCTTTTGAGGTTTAGGATTTTCCTTTTTGTTTAGAGGGGTTGGCAATGCATGGCCTCTTTAAGAAGCAATTCTTTGCTTTGGGATTTGTGTAGGAAATACCATATGACAATAAATAAATGTATAAATCAGTATTTTAATAAACAAATATACTTCTCAATGTGAATGAATGTTGGGTTAAAGAAATATTATAAAATTTTATATTATTGAATCTGATTGATAAAAAGTTTGATGTTTCTTAAAGAAAGTATTAAATTTTATATCTGTAAATGAAATTATTTTACTTTCGATATAATCGAAAATTATACGAGTGTTGCACGTTGAGAATCACATTATTTCTAAATTGCATGAATATAAGCTAAACCCTTGGTTTACATGGAAATGGCACGCAAGGTCAAAGTAGAGGCATTTAAGAACAGGAACATGGCAATACAGCATAAACCATGGTTTATTCACTTGTGTTCATATTTAAGGATCTGTGTGTTCGTATCGTGTTCGTGTGTATATATTTTGGGAGGGTGCTTTTGTTAATTTTGGTGTCGTTTTCGTATATATAATCATATCGTCAATATAATTATATCGAGTCTGTTCAATTTCCCATGATTGTAAAGGAACTTCTCGCTTCTAAATTATCCTTTTGATTTTGTTTTTCTTTGTTTATTTTTCCAGTTAAACATGTCAATCCCATTGCCAAAAGTATTGGTTTGCAATGAGAATGAGTAGGATTATCGGACTTGTGCAAGTGTTAGATATGAATATAAAGGATAATCAACAAATAAATTATATACCTTGATGCAAAAATCTCAGTGGCTAATAATCAACTTTCAAATTCCAACATAATAAAAAATTTGGTCCAAAGTTACATTTTAAATAATTATTGGAAATAGTGTAAAGGATCAAGTGTTAACCTCAAATTAAACTTCAGAATTAGCAGAAAGTGCTAAATGATCCTATATATGTTTGCTCCTAGGATGATGGTTACCTTTCAGGTATGAAAATGACACCAGCTTGGACTCCGAATCATACACACAGAACATGTTGAGAACGACCAGAAAGGTTTAATCATCATGGGAGAATTCTGCGTCTTCGGCGGGGTGTCTCTCGTCTTACGTACATTTTCTCCATTTCATTGAGTGGCCGACTTGATCCGTCTGGTAAACTTATAAACTTCCACCCGCCGCCACCTCCACGCTTTCCCTTTGCTCCCATTTTTTCCACTGTGAAGATCCAGCCTTCGGTGGGACGCCTCCGACTATACTTGTGTCGCTTTACTTGACCAGCCATCTATATAAATAAGCAAAGACCAGATTGGTATTAATGAAGTATATATAACATAATTATAAGTAAGCTAGGCAGTCTAATTTTCCGTATGCTAAATAAACATAGATAGAGGAGAAATGAGGACATCATCCTTTGCCCTACCACCCTGTGTTATCTGTGCATCCTCATAAGTTCCTAAAACACGGTTTTCCAGGCGGATCCTTATATTACCTTTGGCCGAGGGAAGGAAAAAGATTAACCTAACCATTGAAAAAACAGCTCTTGATCTTGGGAACATACCAAAATGGAAGGCATCTCTTGGGTGAAGATGGATGGCTTAATCCGAAAGACAAAATAGTAAAAGCAGATGGCATTTTAGCGCAGGCAATGAAGGCGGTGAAGATTCATTTCATTTGTGGATAAGAATAAGATACCAACACGGACAAAAGAATCCCTTTGCGAAAGAAAAGGTGAAAGCAAACTTCAGTTCCTACTCAGAATATACATTAACTTCTTACATAAAATAGAAAATTATCAGATTTTATCCCTCATAAAGGCAAACAATAAAAGCATCCCATGTTGTTTCAACTCTTCCCTTTTCTTGAAGTACCCATGTGCGACACACATCCAAATATGAATGAGTAATATATGTATAACATATAACCTCTAAATACATGAACTTAAAAAAAATGAACACACCGGTACCCAACAATCCCACCCGTGTCAGTGTAACATAGCTAACCACTATTCTATTAATTTTTCGATACCTAATCACTCCCAGATACAAGCATCACTCAGCCACACAAACACCAGGATAACACAGAGAAAGAAACAAGAATGTGACCATGACAAAAAGGCGCAAAATAAAAAATTGCAACGTAGAAAATGGCAAATGGCAATTTCTATCGCGATTGTAATTTGTTCTTTTTCAAAGGCAGAGGGAAGGAGTAAAACAGCTTCCTACCTTCATTTTATTGAAGTTAAACCTCTGAACAAATTCTTCATAAAGCATATCATCCTCTTTCTTGGAGATCTCATAATGATATTCATCTGGATCCTTAGTGGTGCCATCCCAACCCTCAGGCATAACCTTGTACTCAGGTTTGTATGGAAGGGATGCTACATGGAATTCCCGATCATGGGCATTTAGAAGTCTGCAGCAGGAAATTAGCTTACATTACCAACTATGTTATTAACAAACTTTTAGTTATTTATACACTCGTTATAACTTCAAAACTACTTTCAAGTACAAAAACACAGCATATGTGAACACAAGATACAATAAAAATTATCAGAGTGAAATCAGGAGTTATTAGAGAACATGAAACGTGAAATTGATGTCCCTACTGGAATGGGAAAAAAGGAATATATATATATATATATATATATATATATATATATATATATAGATAGATAGATAGATAGATATAGAGAGAGAGAGCACAACTTTGTGTGTGCAGTGTGCAGTGTGCAGGATGAAAGATTCTAAATCGAGAACATCATAAAATTGAAGGCTATTAGTTTCCACGAGTACATTACTGAATAATTAAATATACCGGAATCATGAAAAAAGATCCTAATCCTTTTCAAAGTTCTACTATTTCTCACCCAGTACAAATTAGAAGCACGGATATATGACCAAGTAAACCCAGTCTGGTACACAATGGCAGATCCACGTTGAATGTAGGGTGGGCCATGTCCGCTTGAACTTTTCAAAGTTCACTCATTCACCCTTAATTTTCTCAATTTTTATGAATTAGTCCTTAAATTTTTGTAATATTTAAGGTTTGTGACCACCCTAAGATTTTATCTTGCTCATCCTCAAATATATTTCTGGATCTGCCACTGTTGGCACATCATTTTTCTTAAGCACATCCAGACATGTGTATAGGAAATAACCCACCAAACAAGAGAGAAGCTTAGGAAAAAAGTTGAACATACCCTTTTGAGACATATATCCATATATCTAACTCAAATACCAGGGTTTAAGTAGCATAGCTCAGAGCAGAATAGTGAGCAAGAGTGGACATGACTATACTCAAAAACCTATCAAGATTAGCTTAATAATCTAAAAGAACATACGGAAAGACATAGGAAACAACCAATCACAAAAGGTAAAATCACATAAGATGAACAAATGTAACCATTTCTATCATTCACAATACCATCTTTATCAGTGAACAGACCATAAATTTAGCAGTAAAAAGGTTCTAAATTTCAATACATCAAACAACCATTTTTATCACCATAAACTCAAAAAAAAAAAAAAAAATGCCTTAAATCATGAAACGAAATAGAATTTTCAAACACTAGGAAAACAATAAACAGAAAAGAACTGAGGAAATTACTCAGAACAAGTGTCAAGAAGCAGCTCGACCGAGTCGTCAAGAGGAAGAGCATTTCTTTTCTCCATTTCCTCCTCATCTTTCTTCAGCCAAAGAATAGCTTCCACTCTCTGTCTCATAATCCTATAATCCTTAGCCAATTTCTCAACAGTATAAACCTCTGGATTCTCCTTATGCAAACGGTACATTTCAGCCTTTTCAGAGTCCTTAAGATAAGCCCCTCTAGTACCAGGCTCAAGCACTTGCTTTAACAAAACGCTTGTTCCAAGCAATCGCTGATCCCATCCATCGACGTACTCCTCCAACTTCCTGTTCTCTGAATTGAACTGTTCCTCCGCATCATACACATTTTCAAGATCCGAAGCCTGTGACTGTACAGATTGCTCGGAAACTCCAGTACTCGCTTGAGGACTCATGGTTCCATCGAAATGGTCCTTGGTCAAGCGGCTGGACCAAGAGGAAGCAGTGCCCCAGCCCAGATCATCGGAATCATCTGATTTTGCACAAAAGGCGCGTGAACACACGGCTCGGAATGGCTCGATTTGAAGGAATATGGGTTTCTTTGCGGATGAGAGACGGGATATCAGGTGGCGAAGATTATGCATTTTGGTACCAATGGCTGAACAAACTTAGCTGCACCCAAAGATTCAAAAAGCAAAAAAAAAAATATATATTAATTGATATTCTTCATTGATTTACGAGTTTACCAACAATAATTAGAGGACAAGGGAATTAGAAACCAGAAATTCCGACCCGAAAATCATCTGCAAAACAAGACAAAATGAAAGGTTAAAGGAGGAAGAAAACCCTGCAAAACCCTATTACCAGTATCGTTGGCTGGACGATTTGGGTTTGGGCCGGTTTATATTTGTAGATGGATACTTCAAGTCCATTTAGATTTATTTATGTCATATATATATTTATATTTAATTTTTTATAATTTAATAATTTTTCTTTTAATAATTAACGATATATAATTCGATTAATTCAGATATGTACTGTATAAATACAATATGGAGATGATCCTCCCAATACAATTTGTTTAATTCAAAATATCATAATTCAAATTTCTGATTTAAGAGATTTGATATTTTATCTTATTATACTAACTGATAGTTCATAATTTAATATTTTCATTAAATTTTAAATAATTTAACATGTTCACAAAAAATAATATTATATTTGTAATTTCTCACATTATATATATATACTTGAAATAGATGTTAAATTAGATCCCATTTCTTAAGTTCATTTTATTTTCAAATTTAATATTTTAAACACTCTTTCAAAGATTGGACTGATTTTAAGCTTCAACAAGTTCCATCCATAATAATCCATTATACAATGTTGGTTAAGTAACAATCTATATGTTTAACTCCGAGGAATAGTTCAAGTGGTAAAAGTAACGTATTCTACTTAGTCGACTTGAGTTTGAGCAATTTAGTCTGTATGTCTGTGTACGTGAATTTATTTAGATTTAAAATCGAACACAAATAGTAACTTGTACTCTAATAGAATTAATATATATATATATATATGTTCATATCAGTGTATGTGAATTCATATGCTTAAAACCTAACCAGATGCTAATCCCCCAAGTCTACTATCAGACTACACAAAATATATGAACATAAGAAGTACATATAAAAGGAAGAGAATTAGTTTTTGTTTGATCAAGTATACCTAACAATGGCTACTGATCAATAAAGGATCACAAGTCTGGGAAATGAAACACAGAGTCATTCAAATATGGTACTACTAATACTATTGAATTCGGTTAAAGAAACTGCTTTAAAAACTCCGAAGCCACCAACCTCCCTCGAGTACTTACCGACATTTTCAATTCACTTATTTCTTTATCGATATCCTGAGATTTTGAATAAAACAGATAGCAGAGGCCAAGAATCAGTTTATCTTAAACCCTTAGCAAAATCAGGTGCGGAGCGGGAATCTGTGTTCTAATTCTTTGTTTTTCATGGATTTATCGTTATTTTGTTTTATATTTGTTTACATAAGATTAAATAGAGATCCATGTTATATAATCGGAAGAAAACGGTTCTGGAGAAGGGTAAGAAAAATCTTACCTCCATGAATTGCACGATAAAATCGATGAGCTTTTGTTTCTGCATCTCTTCACAGTGGTAGTTTGTGATAAGGAAACTGATGTCATAACCCTGTTCAATGAAGCAAGCAATTGAGAAAAGAGATCATCTAGAGATTTCACAAGCATTTTGAACCATGAAGACAGAAGAAATTTTCGGATTACATTTACAACAAACCTGTATCGTAATCCAAGAACACGATTTACTAACTTATTATTTATCGACTTGAACAAAGGTGAAGGAAGGAATTACATTATGAGTTATGACAGCCACAATTCATCAAGATGTTCAATTAGTAAATGTTAAATATAATTGCAGATAGTATCAAAACAATAATAAAGAAAAGGAAATCAAGTTATACATAAGGCGGCCTCGGTCAAGAATGAAATCAAAATTTAAGATCCATGTGTAGTCAATTTCATTGCTGAAACGGATATATAGTAAAATAATCAAGATATATAAAGACATATATGCTAAACAGGTTTAAGAGGTTAGTGTGTATTAAAAGGAAAGAATTGAAAGCCTTTACCCACAAGTGGAAAAATATAGTGATTGTCATGATTTGATTTTGCTAAATGTTGTACGCAATCATTCCTCAAGGCAAGTTGGTTGTTTAATCAAATCAAGTTGTCACGCAACATAATTTATAAGGGAATCAAATTTCAACTAGAGATCAAAGTGTATGTACCTGAACTGGTTTTCTTCTCAAAACTTGAAATGCTTCTGCCCTCATTGACAAAAATCTGAGGAACTTTTTAGCTAGTATATTTTCTAGTTCATCAGCTTGTTTTACCTATACAAGAAGAGAGCATATACATGAACAAAATGTAGAAAAATTGCAAACTTTATCCTGATACTAGTAAAGAATAAACTCCCGCGAGACTGATTATTTTATTAATCTTGAATCCAACAAATTTAAATAGAAGAGAAGACATCATCCTATTACGAGAAGTTCAGATTATGAAACAACAGATTCCTTTTTAATATTAGATGATTAGGAGAAGAAAGATATTTCCTCCCAAATAGTTCATTTCATCTCAGGCTGGAAGAAAATTTCTCTTTGGTATATGAATCAACATATAGATTTCAAAAGTTGGAACCAAGTTCAACTGAAACCTTCGACAAATGGACTGAAAACCCAGGGCAATAGAATGGTTTATCTTCAAATATTCTATATCACTTTAAATACAAAATAGTAATCAGGATTATGCATGTGATGCTGTGTATTTAAATCCTAAAGCAGGGAAAAACATTCAGACCCTCCTTACAGCAATTACTTCTACCAGGAAAAAGAAACATCCACGGACAATTATTTATTTTCACCTTGAGGCTTATCTGTAGTGAATTGATAGATGTTTCTATTAAGCATTTTTCGGCCTCATTTCGACATATCAAAACCTGCAATTGTAAATTGGCATATTAGAAAGATCCATAATCAGCGGCATAAAAGAAAGTTTGACAGGGGAAAACTGAACAAATAACGAGTCATTTTCTAACTCTACCAATTAAATCACATAAAATCATTTTTACTAGATTCATGTATGTTGATGTTATTCCTCATCATTGCAGTGCAGGACTAAAGGTGCAGGGCATTGATAGTTTTAGAAAAGGGAAAATGCTGAGTGTGGAGGTAGACTTGTAGCATATCCCTTGATTTAGTAATGTAAACCTCTCTGGCTTCATAATTTCAAGAAAGATAAAATTTAGCCTTAATTTGTCCAATTTACATTTTTCAACCCTCGAGTTCAAGCTCAAAAACACGTTAAAGGTACATAAATATATTAAGTGATTAATTTAAAAACACAAATTCCATGGTAGGCAGATTCTTGTTTTCCTGAAAATTCAACAGTGAAAATGCAGAAAACACAAAGTTAGTCTCCATTTCACAGTTGCTTTGGATACTTTCTTTATACCGTCTGTTTCAGCTTCCTTAAATTGTTCATTGTTATAAAGCAAAAGCAAATGCTAAAAAAGAGGATAGTTTGGACTAAATATGAGCAAAAAATTAAAATGAAAACCAATAAGATATAATTTTCAGTTTGTCCATTCTTCGGTGTGTGTATAGCTAAAAGAATAATCTGCCTGTCTCTTAAGTCAAGAAGATGGTTCTTACAGGATTTAGCAGAAGCTCTGGGCTTGTCCTGCAAAATATGAAAAAGGAAAAACATAAAAAGTTTGCCCAGAAGTGTACAATACTGTGGTGCAGAGGGTGAAAGTTCTTCGCAGTTAGACTAGAGAAATAAGACTTCCGCTTTGATTGTTGGTTAATATAGAAAAGATTGCAATTAAATTTAAAGTTCTTCACTAGATTTCTTCTGAGGTATCAATCATTGCACTAGTCAATTGGCCATGTAGCAGATAGTATCATATTAATTACTACTAAAATAAATGAACAAGCACACAAAAAACTTCAAATGCTTAAAATATCTAGTAAAACAAAGACATAAAGAAGAGTGGTAACTATTAACTTGCTAGATAAAGGCCCATGTAGCTTCTCACTGAAAATCTTGTTGCAGAAAAGAAGAAAATAGGTCAGTGTCTTGGGGAGGGGAGAGAGCACAGCAATCTAAATAAAAAGATGGAATAGGATTTCAAGAACAAAACAACGTGATAAAAGGCTTGCATGCATGAATGAACTCAAACACTTGAAACAATGTTTGCATCTCAGAAACAGAAAACCATTCCAAAAGGACTAAATACCTTATTTAGCTTCAACGAATCAAAATTAAGTGGATCTCCTACGGATTACACCATGACATTAGTTCTATTTAGGAGAGAGGGGGGGAAATTCTATGAATAATAAATTTAAACAAGACCTTGACAATTTGGGGAGGAACTCGCCAATTAAATGTAAGAACATAACTAAAAAGTAAATCAGTTAAAACTGGTCTATGATAGCATATGATAAGTAGCAAGATCATTATAGAATGATAAATAATTCCATACCAAAAAAAATGCATGAAGCAACACCTATTAGCATTTCTTATTAATTTTTCCACACCTTGTTAGTACTTTGAGCACTCTCTTTACTTATAACTTTATCCAGTAAAAAAAATCAAATTCTAAAACAAGAAAATAAAGAAGAACGTGAAATCAATATACATACTTTAGTTCAATTTCTGGCTTATTATGCCTCTCAACTTCTTGACAAGGAAAATTCTGCAACCAACATGTACAATTTGACATAGATATAAGAGAGCAAGATTGGATTAAGAACATACATCACATAGAAAGCAAAATTTGACAAACTAAGGTCTTTTCCAAGTCAACGCATTTAATTGAAATATATCTCGAACATGATAGTGTGTAAAGATTAAATAGGCCATGTAACTAGAGTACAGATAAAGTATCGGAGCAGCACAAAAGGATTATCCAAAATTACCATAAAAACAAAGAGATCTTCGAATTTAACCAAAAAATAATCTAGAACAAAAACTATAGGTTGGAATTGATTTACATTTTTGAGAAGATGCAGAAATTGCATACATACATTTAAAATTCAAGGGAAATCATCTTTCTCTATTCATTATCCACCTTCAGAAGAACTCCCCAGGAACCATATTAGCCATTGGTAGCAATCAGAATTATACATCATTTTATAATCTAAAACTTGGAAATAAGACAAACATCATCCATTCTCCTCAGCTCTTAATCTATGAGCATTATGTCAAACAAAAAGCTGATGGCTAAACTTCCTTTTTCAGGTCATTCTATCTAACAAGCACAAATCGAGAAATATATAATCTAAATTCAATTAGACAAAAGACACAAAATCCATTCATAAAAGTTAAGAATATAAATTTCAGGCATTACAGTTTCCCTATCGATACTCTGGAGAAATTACTTTACAATAAACTTATAAACTCTATTTGCATACCTGGAGACACATAGCAGCCTCGAGAGTGTTCCTTACGCAAGTTAAATACAGCTTCAACGGATTTGCCTAATTTTTTTTAGTTTAAATCAATAAGAAGAATTACTAAAGAATACATTAAGCTTTTTCGATGAAATAAAGAATCTATTAAAGAGATACTATAAAAAAAAACACTGAAATAAGCGAGTAATTAAGCAATTGGATCCAAAAAAATGGAAGGATAACAGAGGGGAAGAAGAACGAGAAACTGATTTTTTTTCTTCAATAAGAAAATACGAACGTAAAGCAATTGATCTACAGCTGATCTGTAACGTAAATATCAATATTCGTTTACTTTCTAGGCAACCAAACAGATTGAAGAATAAAAAAGGGGAAATTCAGAGTTCTTACCATTTTTCCTTACGTTTTTCTTGGATTTAAGCAACTGAGTGATGAAAAGAAACGATTTCTCGAAGTGGCTGTTGGATTTGGGTTTATTGCTCTGCTAATTGTGTTGTTTTGCTAATGAAAGAGGAAAAATTCTTTGCCTAATGAAATCTTCTTCGTCTTTTGATTAGAGAAAACGATATAACAAAAAGAAATTGGAAAAGTAAAAGAAAAAAATGTGATTAAAAGGGGAAAAATTCCGACCTGCCGGATTCGAACCAGCGACCTAAGGATATCTGAAGGTTTTGACCAACTACAGTCCTCCGCTCTACCAACTGAGCTAAGGTCGGTTCGTTTAATTTATTACATTATAATTTATATAAAATAAATAATATTAGAAATCCAGCTCGGTAAAAATCTTTAAATCATCTAAAGAATATTATATTATTTTTATTAAAACAGCTCGATGAATTCAGTCGTATCTTAAATTTAGACTATATAATTTTATCTATTTTAATGTCATGTCTTTTTAAAAATTTAAAATTTATGTGGTAAGATTTTAGAATTGAAATAAACAACGGCAATGTCATAGAAACAGAACCTTACACTGCTAAAAACAATCCACATTAAAGAAAATACTACATAATTTTCACTACAAACACAACTCTAAACGAAATGGAAACAAAAAGAGAAAATGTTGTCCTCTGCCTGCATGTTAGCTTGTTACATCCAACAGATTTACACCCACAAATTTACATTACAAGCACTGTTTCTTTTCTTTTTTCCTCTACCGAATTAAAGAACAGGGTTCGAGGGGAAGGCGATGGACCGATGATTAAAAACAACGTATACTAGAAGTTTTTTAGCCTATGGCTTGTGTGCGTAACTTGTTCGCAACGTACAGCAAATGGCTGATATTTGCGGATGGATAGTGTTGGAGTAGCTTAAGGTTAGAAGTAAAATCACCTGCAAGCAAGCGCCTACGAACGAGAATCAACATTGCACAGCATACCCGCAGCAGCGTTTCCTGCAAAAATGCATGCATGTTCGCTTTAGACCTGGCAAACAATCTCTAATCATGTACATCTGATCAAGTTAACTTTAAATCATCAGTGTTAACTGAGTAGCAATATGTAAAGTGTTAGTTTTTCATGTTTCAAATAGAAGCCAAATTGGATTTCTTTTATAATCCAAAAACAAATTGAACCAGACGGCATGATTCGCTTTGGTTTTATCGGTTTCTTTCTTAGCCTTACAACTTCAGTATGGCAGACAACTCTCTTAGGTTCAAAGAGTTAAATAATAATGATAATTGGAAGATTTGATCCAGCAAAGCTAAATATCTCAGAGCAGAATTCTAGAGAATTGTGAGAAATTGCAATCATACCAGAGGGCCTTCAGGGTCACTAAGAAGCGTGTCCCATATGTGAAGACTGTCTGCAAAGTTGAACTCCTGTGTCAAGAGCAAAGTAATCCACCTAAATGCATAAAACTGGGGGTTTACCTGTGATATTTGGACACAACAGTTAGCATTCAAGCCAAACTTATTACCTTAACAAGATGCGAAAAATGAGTGAAAGTGTTTAGGTTTTGCAGGTAAGAGGCAAGCATGAGTCGAGATACAAAAGATGACAGGGAGGATATAGAAAGATGGCACCCCATATGCTAAGGATGTTAACTTTTACAATGATATCTTACTTTAGTTGTGATCTCTAGATGACGCCAAAGCTCTTCATCATGTTCCTTCAGAAGCTGTGACAACCTAGAAATTGTGGAACGAATTCCAACGTTGCTGTTGTCAAGTTGCTGGCAGAAATGATCGCGGAATCCACTCAATAACTCAACAAAACAAAAGAATGTGTCGGCTTCGGCAGCAGCCTGCAAGATTTAAAACATGGAAAATGTTGAAGAAAATACCCAACCAGTACTTTGATCATAAGTCATAATAACAAAGACAGTAATCTATGTTATTTATACAATGGTTATTTACATTGTAAACGATCCATGGCTATCTGTTGGCATAGATGCTTCATATTTGGTGCATATGACAAGTATGTGTCCTCTAAATTGATAACAATAATGATAAAAGAACATTACCAAAATGTTTCTCAAAACCTTGAGGCAAGAAAAGGAATGGAATAGATGCAATGGAGTTGCAAACAGAAACAAGAAAATCACGGAAACCTCCTTCCATATTCAATACATGAGAACCAAAACAATCACGGTACATTGCTTTTTCCTCTCTTTTTTAACAAAAAATTGTGCCACTGCCACCTATAATAACGGGCACACACACAAAGGACACAAACGTAGAAATGGAAATGACACCAAACAGACACTGTATCATATTGTTTATACTTTAGTAATTAGTAGGTTAACATCTTTTTTCAAAAACCTGGATACCGATAAAGATAAACCCAAGCATGTTAGCGGTTCAATATAAAAGAACTGGATGGGGACAATAAAAAGTTCTTACCGCCATTTCTGCATCAGGGTCATTCTTGAATACATAAAATAGAGGTGCTAACACTTCATTCATTCCTTGGACATATCTTATACCCGGATTTAACTTGGCAAATACGATTAATATGTTCCTCATTGCATCCTGAATAAGCAATATGCAATAGGTTGGAAATTATTTCAATTCTATCCAAACTTAAGTAAAAAAGGGTGAAACAATAATTTCACATGAAACAATAAAAAGAAAAGAAGATGGTTACCTGATTAGACTTTGCAAGCTGTGAATCCCCAGAGAAAAAGTGCATGTCCGGATGAGTGCGCATCACATCTCGGTCAATCTGTTCTATGATTTCTGAGTCCTACAAATAACCCCACCCCCAAAATGAAAAAAGGTTGAGATCAATAAACATTCCCTTGTATTGATTTCGCATATATTCTAGGACAAGAACACTGGCAATAAAACTCGGCTCATGTATGCTCAACTAAACATTGATGGAAACCAAGTTGGCTGAATTGCATGGATCGAGTTATTTCCCCTACCTTTAACTTAGGTTAGGGCTTGCATCAATAGGAAGTTTAGATGCTGCAGTCTTTCCTACTATATTGCTAAACAACATTAACATTATAAATACTAAACCTGGTCTCTATCAATAATACAAAAATCCAATACCAAAGAATATTATTGGTAAATTATGATCAAGGTACACGATAGCTACTGCAAGCTAAAATTCCCCAAGGCTGCATGTTGGGTAAAATGCCTCAGAAATAGGTAGCATGAAGACTACTAGACTGGTTCATGTTTTAAAACTTAATTAGTTCAAACAGGATTAACCAAGTTTTTTACAATGTTATATTTAACACACTCATTAAAAGTTTAAAAACACACGGAATGATGTGTGGCTTCCAAAAATTTATTTTCCAAACACGCCTAAGAAGTAAGAAGGTACCTGGAAGAATTGATTCCAGACACTGCTTTTCCCAAGGCTTAAAGGATGCTCTCCGTGAGTTATTTGTGATCTTGACAGTAGACCCCTGCTCTCAGATTTTAAATCATCATTGTCACAAGCCACGGACTTCTCCAACCTCCTTGTGATTTCTGACTGACTAGCCACAGAAACATTCAGAAACCCCAAAACTCTTACAGAAAAAAGGAAGTGAAAGCGAATAACTGCTAAAAATAACACTACTTTTCAGGATGATAATGCAGAAAAACGAATAAACTCGAGCAAAGTCATTCTCTTATTAGGAGAGAAAAAACAATGTACAGCCAGCAAGAGATGGCTAATCCTCCCTTTTCTCTTATTAAATAGTCAATTGCATGTTCTAGCTCTCTGCTAATTTCGTTTTTTTTAATTTCTTATCCACTTAATACTTTACAGATGCTGCTGGAATTTTACATCAGAATAAGCAAAACAACTAATCATATCATATTTACTAGCAAATAGCACAGACGCTGAATAAATGGCATACCCAGTCATGTACACTATTTTATTAAGCAAAAGGTAAATAAAATGACTTACAGGATTCATCAAGAGGTCTTCCTTAAAATGCCTGTACTGAGACCTTTTCTTAGCTAATTCTGACGACCACTGCCCACGTTCAGGAGGTAAATACCCCAACAACAACTACCACAATACCCAAACAACACGGTTTTCAGAATTAATCCAAAAAATATATCACAATTTCCGAGGAATCTCCACATTTCCCAAACTTTCTCAGTAAGCAAACAGAAAAAAGGGAAAGGAGAAAAACTTACCTTCCATACAGTAGATCTAATCCCCGCACCATCGGGAATCCCCTGCGACGCAATCCTCCGCAACTCCCACATATTTATCACCTTCTTCGATAACTGAAAATAAAATTAGAAATTAGAAGAAGAAGAAGAAGAAGAAGAGTGACAGTTTAAAAATGAGAATGTTTAAAACCTCGGATAAGAGCTGAGCCTGGCGAGAGATATCATCGGGAGAAGCGCCAGAAGAGTCGCCGTTTAGATCATTACCACCGCTATTATTGTTACTAATTTTATTAACTGGATCTCTGGCTTCGGATTTTGGAGTAGTAGGAGTGGACGGAGGTTTCGAGGCTGCTACAGCGGGAGGAGGAGGCACTGGAGTCGGAGGCTGAGGATTTGGCTCTGAAGCAGCCGCGGTGGTGGGAGAAAAGGAGTAGCGGTGGAGGCGATCGTCGGCGGGAGTTGTGTACCATAGCGAACTGTTGAGCCAATCAGGTACCCTCTTCCTCACCATTTCAAGATTGGAATCGAGATTTGATCTTTCGAAAAACCAAAACAATAAATTAAAAAGAAATTAAAATTCGAGAAATTGTGAAGAAAATAGAGATCGTTTACAGTCGGAGAACAAACGTTTGAGTTTCGAGGCCTTGGTTTTGGAATTTGATTTTAGTTTTTCTAGTTTCTTCGCTTCGTGGAGAAGGGTGAAAAACTGAAACTGGAAATTGGAGTGACAGAGCTGTGATAGAGTGGAGGTGAAGCACCAATGAGAAAATGACAACATTTATTTTAATTTTAGAGGCAATTTATTGAAAAAATATAGATATGGATTATAAAACAAAATAGAAATGATTCCAAAGATCATGTGGTTAAAATGTGGATTAAAAATAATTTCAAGTATAGTAGGATGAGATATTAAGAGTTTAAATTTTGGGTTTTATTTCTAATTGATTGATATCGTATATTTAAATTTGATAAATTTTTTAATAAATGCTTTTTACATGTATAAAATTTTAAACTTAAAATATATTTAAATGATATTAAATTACTTACTACTTAAAATAAGACTCCGATAAGAGATTATGATTTTAATAATAAATTTAGTTTATATATTTAAATGATATTAAATTACTTACTACTTAAAATAAGACTCCGATAAGAGATTATGATTTTAATAATAAATTTATAAACTAAATTTTTTATTTAACTCTAAAGTGATAAAAATTAAAGTGATTTTAATTTCGAAATGATTTAGTCTAACTACATTTAAATTTAAATTTGTAGCATCCAAGAGTAATACTAATGGAGAAAGGATAATAATTTTTCTAAAATTCCAAATTGATTAACTTTTAAACAGTCTTAGAATGTAAATAAATCATAAAAATTATAAGAACTAGATTTAATTTTACGAATTTTAAAATTAAAAGGTCTTAAAAAGTAATTAAACCAAAAAAACGAGAGACCATTTAATTTTATTAAGTTTAAATAACAAAAGGTCCTAAAAATAAAATTAAAATATCAAAATGATTTCAAAACTATTAAGCTTAAAATATAATTAACCCGTCAAATTTTTGGGACAACTACCGCTCTCACCTTGTATTTACTATGTGAGAAAGGGGCCATGGTGGCCGTAGATACAACGGAAGATGATATTTTTCAAAGAGAACAAAGTGTTTCTCTGTATTTTCTTATTATTCTTTTATATCAAATGATTACAAAATAAGCCTTTAAATAGGCTAAAATAGAGTTTTAATATAACTAAAATTATACTTTATCTTTAATTTAAATAATATTTATTCTTAATTTAAATAAGACTTCTAATAAATCTAAACTACTAATTAGGAATAAACTCTAATTATATATTAAATAAAAAACTCTATTACTCCTCGTTAATTTAGACTTCTCCTCAAGCTCTAACACTTCTTGAATAACCAACACTCCCCCTCAAGCTAGTGAACAAACGTAGTAGAACACCAACTTGAATCTTGGATGTGATGCCCTACTCTTTTTCTTCTGTTGTTTCTTCGAAAAAAATATTCCTTATTCTCGGGTTAGAAGTCTTTGATTTAGATGCTTCAGCACGCGTTTCTTGATTAAAAGATCTAAGTTGAATGATATCTGATGTGATCAAAAAAATGTTCCTTGTTCTCGGGTTAGAAGTCTTTGATTTAGATGCTTCAGCACGCGGTTCTTAATTAAAAGATCTGAGTTGAATGATGTACGATGTGATAAAAAAAAACTACACTTTCCCTCAAGCTGATAGTTACACAGACTAGAGTTTCAGCTTGGATCTTTGATGTAGAATTCTTAAAGAATATTATTTAGTTTTCAAAGCTAAACTATAACTTTTTCATCTATCTTTTTGGATGGATGGCTAAGATAGAACCAAATAGTTTTAAGGCTAAACTATAACCTTTTCACTTATCTTTTTGGATGATTGGCTAAGATAGAACCAAATAGTTTTTAAGGCTAAACTATAACCTTTTCTCCTATCTTTTGAAACGGATGGTTAAGATAGAACCAAATAGTTTTTAAGGCTAAACTATAACCTTTTTTCCTATTTTTTGGAACAGATGGCCAATATAGACCCAAATAGTTTTTAAGGTTAAATTGTAATATTTTCATCTATCTTTTTAATTGGCTAAGATAGAACCATTAAATAAAGAACCAACAAAATTAAGCGAGTAGAAATTTCACCAGAGATGTAAGATTTTCATGAGGGAGAAGCCAATGGACGAGTGTGGTCTAATGATAGCAGCGGATAAAAATTATCTGTTTCTGAAAAATCAAATCATCAATTTGCTTCTGATTACAAATGACAGCAATGGTGACAACATCAAGACCGTTATTGGCTCATGATACCATGTGAGAAAGGGCCATGGTGGCCGTAGATACAACAAAAGATGATATTTTTCAAAGAGAACAAAGTGTTTCTCTGTATTTTCTTATTATTCTTCTATATCAAATGATTACAGAATAAGCCTTTAAATAAGCTAAAATAGAGTTTTAATATAACTAAAATTATACTTTATCTTTAATTTAAATAATATTTATTCTTAATTTAAATAAGACTTCTAATAAATCTAAACTACTAATTAGGAATAAACTCTAATTATATATTAAATAAAAAACTCTAACACTCCTCGTTAATTTAGACTTCTCCTCAAGCTCTAACACTTCTTGAATAACCAACATACTATTTAGTTTCGTCCCTGCATACGACGATATTACAAAAAAATATATATAAACATAAATTATCAGGTCTACTCACCAACATTATATACAGCTAGACAGAAAAGATACCTTTACCTTTGGCATGCTGAAGCCATATGAGAAATTCCATTAACAAAGAGTTCAGCAGCAACAGCAACAAGAAGAAAAGCAAAGACATCCAATCCTGAAATTAGGTGTTGGTTTAGAAACAATGATGATGGGGTTTGGTTTTATATGTTTGAAGCCATACAGGAAGCAGGGAACATGGACCCATGTTTTCCTTTAGATTCTAGTTTTTGACAAGACAACCTTTTATTTACATTATTACAATGCTTTAAGAACAATGGTGGGACACTTGATTAGCTATATATACACATTAAAAAGGAAATAAATTTATCATTTATTTAAAAAATCAAAGTAAATCCATGTTGTTTTGATAAAGTCTATGGGGTCCTTTGATGGTGCAAAAGATTGTATTCATTGTTCTGGACTTTGGTTATGCTCTATGCTCTATGTTCCATGTGAATTGTGATTATGATTATCCATTGATTGCAAGCTTCAGGAAAGTTCAGAAAAGTAACTAAACCAGAAGATTTAGAAGTTTAAGACCTAAGTTCACTAGCTTCATAACTATTAAAGGCTTAATGTGTAATTGAACTAGAAAAGTTTAGAGTCGCCAGGACTCCTCTCACCGCCGACATGATTCTGTTCGTGATTATAGCGGACCTATTAACTTATGATCCGGTTCTTTCATAGTCACCGGACCAAATCCCGACAAACATTTTTGTTCTATGACTCGAACTGAAAGCTGAGGGTTGGATAAAAGAATACAGCTAACAAGGGTTAGATAAATATGTTTAAAACATGAATAATTAGAAAAAGCATAAAATATTTAACTTTTGTTAGGTATGAACTTTGAGCCAACCACAAAGATAATTTCTATATTGGGAATTAACCTAAATCAAAGTATTATCTCTGGTTTGTAGCAAATTTCTAGTAACTGACATTAGATCCATGCAACTACCCCCAAAAATGAATTAGGAATACCTGAATAGGGTAAGTTATTGTTGATTAAAAAGTTGTTAATTACACTTGTTTCCATAAGGCATACCAGAGGAAGAGTGAAGAGTCACCTGCAAACAACAGAATGACACAATTTATGTTAGACGTTAATCAAACAGATTCGAATATGGTTCAATCATCAGTAATTTGGTACCTTATTGATGGACTGTGTTATCTTTAAGAATTGGTCTGGTTTAGTTCCATGAACGGATTAACCAGAGGATTGAACCAGATACTCCCCGTATTCTTCAATCGCAGATTAGCCACCAAATAGAAGAAATACTTGTAACTTAAGTTCGATTTAGGATTTACCTCAATCTACTTTCACAATTGTGGAATTTGAAATGTAGTTGATAATTAATACTTGTTTGGCCAAGCTAGATTTGGCGAGCTACACATGGATGAACTTTTTCCTCAACAATTAGACTATCAGAGGAACTTGGCCTTCCTGGTTCAAGCCTTTAACTTATTTTATCGATGCTTGCTCATTTATGGTTCGAGTCATACAGAAGTACCTGCATTAAAGTATGTCAATTTCATGCATAGATGTAAGATTATGCTTCATCGGTAGTGATAAATATAATGGCGAGAGAGGGTAAGGTTCTAACTACCTGCTATCTAGTTTAGACTATAAAAGAAACTTGAACACAATAAATATGTACGGACATTGGCAAATAGCTACCGTAAAGAAGCGAAGGAATTAATTGGGTAACAAGGGACTAGAATTTCAACCATTTAGGTAATGTGAAAAACAAAAGCTCAGCAATCAAAAAGATATAGGGAAATGCAGCCACCTAAACATCACAGAAAAAGATGATGATGATGGCAACTGATGTGTGGAACTGGATATGGTGGAATAGATGTATTTTACAATATTGAAATCAACTAACTTGATCATGAAACATCCAATAAGTCGTGAAACGGAATGTGTAAAGTTCTAAATGTCCATCAGTGTTGTTTTTAGGTTTAGACTTCAGACATTTAGAAGGAACCGATTTTGAGCTTTGAGGAATGTAAGACACCAGTCAAGTGAGCCATTAACCCATCCCTTATGACCAAGTGTCAAGCAATACAGTGAGCAACAAATTCATATTATTTCCAAAACAGATGGGGATATGCATCAAGTGTGCAGCAAAAAGCCCATAATAACTAAACTGGCATTGGATCTACCATAATGCACAGTGGCGGATCGAGGAATTCAAGAATGGGGGACAAAATATATTTTTTCTCAAATGGGTATGCAGATTTTCAATCCCCCCTCCCCCCTACACACAATTAAAAAAATTTAGAAGAAACTTGTCACCTAAAAACAATTTCCCCCAAAAATGGGGGTGCAATTGCTCCCCTAGAGACCCAAAATTTAGACACATGCTACCAATGACTAAACAAGTTTCTTTATTTGTGTTGCTTTAGCTACATCCATCTTTTCCCTAAAAGAGTTTATTATAAATAAGCCAAGTAGAAAAAACCATGTCTAATGAACAACAAAGCAGATTAATGTTTCCCTTAAGTCTTACTTACCATTTTACCAATAATCTCCACATGAGCAGACTCCATCCTTGAAATGATGGAATCGTTTTATATCTCTCAATACAATCTCCCTCTGGCTCATCTTACTAGCATATTTCATCAGAGAATGGCAATCCCCACATACTCTTAAGTTCTTCACTATCCTGATAGTTGTCCCCGAAGAAGTGTGCATTAAGGCAAAGGCAAGAGCCAATTTCTCACTGTGGCTTCCTAATGCATCTTCCTTCTCTTCTTCCTCAATATTATGAAGTACCCACCCAGTTTCAGGCACATATCCTTGTTCTCTTGCACCAGCCACTATTTCCTCTAATTTCAGGTATATATCTCTTGCATGCTTATGAGCATAATCACCAGCTACAAAACTGTGCACTTGTCCATCAACTTCTATACAACTCCACCCTGGATCTTTGCCTACAGCTTGACTCTGCATTACCTTTCTTACTCTCTCCACATCTTCCCATCTCCCAACTGCAGCGTAGACATTGGACAAGAAAACATAGCTCCCAGGATGTTTAGGCTCAAGCTGAAGGAGCTTCTGTGACACTAGTTCTGACATTTTAATATTTTTGTGAGTTCTGCAAGCACAGAAAAGTGCTCCCCATGTCACAAAATCAGAACTTATAGGCATCCTTTCCACAAACTTCATTGCTTCATCAAGTCGGCCAGCCCTGCCTAACAAATCAACGACTAACGTATAATGCTTCATGGTTGGCTCAATCGAGTAATCAAGCCTCATGCTGTCAAAGAAGTTAAGCCCAAGATCTACTAGCCCAGTGTGTGAGCATGCGGTCAGGAGGGCAAGAAAGATCACCCCATCAGGTTTTATCCCTACAAACATGGCAAGTTTGAGTTTATTCAGAAAGATAGGAATAAAGAATCCAGCTCAATGAAAATTCTTAAATCCACACCTGAAAATATCATCTTTTTGAAGTATTGAATAACTTCCCCATATAATCCATGGATTGCGCAGCCCCATATCATGACACTCCAGGTACGAATGTCCTTCTCTTTTGTTTCCTCAAAAACCTTTCTAGCAGACTGAATATCCCCACACTTTGAATACATATCAACCAAAGCAGTAGCAATTGCTCTATTCAACCGAAACCCATTTTCCAGAGTATACCTATGGATACGGACTCCAGCTTCAAGTGCACCAATTTTAGCACAAGCGGAAAGAGCCGAAACAAGAGTAAGATCATTAGGCCTCGAACCAACATCAAGCATCTTAAAGAACATAGACAACGCCTTCTGATGATCTCCGTTCAGTGATAACCCACTAACAATTGTAGTCCAAGAAATCACATCCTTCTCCTTCATTTCATCAAAAAGCTGCGTTGCTTTGTTCAAATCCCCATTCCTCATAAGCCCATTTATCAAACTATTCCAAGACCCAATATTCCTCTCAGGCATAGCCTCGAAAAGCTCCATAGCTTTCCCTAAATTCCCCACTTTACAACACCCATTAATCAGCACATTCCATAACAGTATACTCTCGCTCTTGTTTCTCTCAGGACTTTCATCAAACACTTGCAACGCAAAACCCATTTCCTCGAGTTTCACATACATTTCCACTAATGAAACCCGAACAAACGAATCAAACTCAACCCCAGATTTGATCATTCTTCCATGAAGGGTCAGGCCAAGGCAACGAAGACTCAATCCCGCTACAGATTTGATCACGAAAGGGTACGTAAGCTTATCAGGACGAACTCTATGCCTCAACATGAGAAGGAAATATGATATTGAGGATTGGAAACGGGAATTCTCCATTAAGCCACGGATCAAAGCATTGAAAAGGAATAAACTTTTGTGGTGGGAATGTTCGAAAACGGAGACCGCATAAGGGGTATATTTGAGAGAAGAAGAAACAGAGATTAAGAGAGTGGTGAGATTGGTACTGGATGAGAGTTGGCGGCGCAGTATTTGGGCGTGGATTTGGCGGAGTTGGAGTGTGGTTTCGGAAGATTTGATGATGGAGGCGAAATGGGTTTTCAGGGGATCTTGAGAAGAACCATCTCCATTAGAGACCGAAGGTTTTGAGCGTTTGAATTTTGAGGAAGAAGCAGTGGTTTTAGCGGGAGACGAGTGTGGTTCGAAGAGTAGACGAAGACTTCTCATTTGAAGCGTTGTAAGATAGGCCGCGTTCAGGGATTCGTTCATAAAATCATGATCTTTATGTTTCACTTTCAAAATTTAAAGAAGGAGAAATTACGCTTATGGTCATCAATATTTGTATAAATTTATTTTCGTCACTGCAATTTGAGAACTTGTGCTATTATAATCACTAGCGTTATAGTTTATTTTTAAAATGACTATTATGTTATATTTTATTTTAAAATATCACTAATATTATTCTTTCTTAATAGACAAAGAGCTTCACTAATAAAACATTAATCTTGATAATGCTATAATTTATTCTTAAAATGATCTATATTGTTTGATGTTTTATTAGTGAAGTTTTTTTATTAAAAATAAATAATATTGCTAATCATTTTAAAAAATAACTATAACGGTAATTTAAAAATTATTAACGTTAAAATATATTTTTTTTTTGATCTTCGTCAATCACCTTCAGAAGAAAATCGATCTCCATTGAATTATTTAATCATATTTGTTTTGGACAAATTATTTTTTCATTAAATGTTAATATTCGAATCTATACAAAAATAAAATAATAAAAGTATTTTAGATCACTCAACCAATTATAAAAGTATTTTAAATCCAAATGATTCATTTTTCTTCCCCTAAAATTTCAATAATAAGTTAACATTTACTTAATTATAGAAAATATTAATATTGATATATACTTTTTAATATTTATTTTTTATAATACTTGGGGCTAAGATCTTCCTCTCTTGTCAGGGAGGAAACTATGTACTGGTTAAATATAATGTAAAGGGTAGTGTCTTGGAGATGTCCAACCACTTATTTCATTGTGTGCTCATTATACTTGTCATTATCCCATAGCATTTCTGTGTTCAAAATCTTTTTGATGCAAACACAGTGAGCCACACCTCTGGTTTTAGACATCTGCAACACAAATTCTATCACACTTTGGGTTGGTTTACATTTGAAATGAATCAGTGCCTGTGCCTGGCGATTCATGTCCGATTCTAAATTGTATTCTGGCAACCTACAAGCCCTGGTATCTTCTCATGCAGCTATTGGTATGAAGATTAGAAAATAAAGGTGATGCAGATTGAAGAATGGAGGAAGGTTCGAAAGCAGAAGAAGGTAAGGAAAGAGAGGCGGTACTCTCATCATTTGTATTAATACGACTGTAATATCTTCAACCAATGAAGATCAGTCTCTTTATACATCAATTTACTAACATCAGAGTGTGCAGAGACAATCGGCCTAACACACACTAAACATTGCTCTACCAGACTCGAACAGTTACTGCAATGGTGCAGCACACATGAACCTGAACTATATGGACTCAGTGCTTAAACAAAGTAATATAAAGCTAACAATCTCTGCTTCAGCTTGGCCTGTTTCAAGTACCCCCTGATTTTACACTGCATGTCCCGATTAAGTACATTCTGCAAGAAAAAACATATGTCAACTACCTCAATTCAAAACTATGCATATAGATCGCAGTTTACAACAACTATATTTTCAATTTAGAGAAACTCTAGTTTCGAAAAGGAAATACTTACCTGATGATTTTGAGCCAGATAGAGTCACCTACTTCTTCTTCTATTTCTTTTCCCATGCTTTTTGAACTTGTGCACCCATTTGTTTCCAAACTCATTCAGCACCGTATATCCAAGACATATCCCAACGACCAAACCACTAGCATAGCCTACCAAAGCAATTTGCCAGATAGACAAAACATCTAACCAGGAAGCTTCTTCATGTTCTCCTGGAGGAGGTGGCATTGGAAGACTAACTTCATCGCATTTCCTGGACAATGGTGGACCACATAATTTTGGGTTCCCAATGTAAGAATCATTTGAAAATGTATTGAATTGGTTGCTTTGTGGAATGCTCCCTTCAAGTTGGTTGTAAGACAAGTTGAATGCTTCAAGGAAAGTAAGATTGGCAAGCTGTGGAGGAATCTTCCCTGACAGATTGTTCACTGAAAGATCTAAAGACTCGAGGTCTTTTAGATTTTCAAGTGTTAATGGGATTCCATCAGAGAAGCTATTACCGGACAAGTTGAGCACATGCAATGAACTTAGAATATGTATTTCTTCCGGTATTCTCCCATGAAAACTGTTGTTGGAGAGGTCAAGACAAGTAAGGATGGTCAAGACTTTCTCGTAGAACAATTCAACCCCTTTGTTGACAATCGTCACAGAGTCTTGATAGTAATTATCTCCGATGTACTGGCGTATTGCTTTGCCAACATTAGTTATTTGCATCATTGCCTTCAAACTTTTTGTAAATTCAACAGACAAATCACCTGAAAAGTTGTTTGAAGCAATGTCCAATATGCGTAGCATTGGAAAACCGCCTTCAGAGTCGAACTTTGCAATCGTACCATAAAAATTGTTGCCTCGTAGAATGAGAACCTTCAATGAAGGCAACTTCTCCAACCAAAACGAGAATATATCATGAATCATGTTGTTTCCGAGGTCCAGAACTTCAAGATTTTTGCAATTGGCTAACGATGTTGGCAGCTTCCCTTCCAATTTATTCCCACCAATTTTGAGCGTCCTTAGTTGAGTTGCATTAAGGAAATCAATGGATAGTTCACCAGAAAATTGGTTAGAAGCAATGTCTAACACGTCCAAAGCAGGGAAACTAATTTTATGCTTCAAATGTTTCATTTGACCATAAAATCTATTTTCCCTCAATGTTAGAACTGTCAAATGAGGCAATTTCTCCATCCAGAAAGGGAATGTATCATGCATCATATTGTTTCCCACATCGAAAACTCGGAGTTTAGTGCATTCCTTCAAGGATCTTGGCAGCTGTCCTTCCAATCTATTCTCACTGACTTTGAGAATTATTAGCTTGTTTTCTTTTGAAAATCCTGGCATGGTTCCACTCAACTTATTTCCATGTAGATTCAATGAAAAGAGAGTACTCATATTATCCAGGCAATTTGGAATTTGGCCACTCAAATTGTTATGAGATGCATCAAAAAAAATAAGCCGACTCATATTACCCAAGGAATTTGGAATTAAACCACTCAAATTGTTATAAGATGCATCAAAACTGATAAGTTGAGTCAAATTACCCAAGCAATTTGGAATTAAGCCACTCAAACTGTTATGAGATGCATCAAACTCTTGAAGTTGACTCATATTCCCCAGGCAATTTGGAATTAAGCCACTCAAATTGTTATGAGATGCATCAAAATACCAAAGTTGAGTCATATTCCCCATGCAATTTGGAATTGATCCACTCAAATTGTTATGAGATACATCAAAATATGTAAGTTGACTCAAATTGCAAATAGGTGAAGGATGGTCCAAAGATGAGAGATGGTTATATGAAAGATTCAGAAAAAGCAAACTTTTCTTCCCCACCCAGTTTAGTATTGCTCCACTGATTCTGTTATTTGAAAGGTCCAATGTATATAAATTTTCTGTACTCCTTAAGACCTCTGGAAAGACACTTAGGTTACAGGATGCCAAATATAAATACCTTAGTATTGGAGAAGAGATGTTTTCATCACCCAAGGGAAGGTGTTCAATGGGATTGAAAGAAAGGTCCACCCATGAAAGAGAGTTGTTCCACAACCAATTCGGCACAACACCATGGATATGATTGTTATAAAGATCTAAAACAGTCAACTTGTGTTGTGTTTTGATGAATTTTGGGAATTCAGTAAGGTTGCATGATCTTAGCCATAGGACCTCTAATTTTGAAAAATCATCAGCAAGACTTGTGTTGCGGCTTTCAATGAACAAACTCGTCTCGGATAGGTCTAAAACCCTTAAGTTTTTGAGTTGAAGGATTGACTTTGAGAGTGGTCCAGATAAATAATTACCCCCTAAATATAATACCTCAATCAATGAAGAAGATGCATTGGGGAACTCATCAATTCTCCCGACCAATAGATTTTCTCTGAGAACTAGGCTCTGTAACGATGGAAGAGTAAATAAAGACGAAGGTATGGATCCACTGAAATAGTTATTTGATAGATCCAACCTCACCAGGTGACTAAGATTTGAAATGGACAATGGAATGGAGCCAAAAAAATGACAATGACCAAGACTTAAATCCTTCAAGAACTTAAGATTCCCAATGGATTCAGGTAGTTTACCACTGAAATTTGTAGTAGAAAGACACAAACTCCTTAAAGCATTGTTTGATGGAAATTCTGGCAACTGACCCATTAGTAGGCCATTATAGGAAATGTCAATGGTTTGAATTTTTGGCAGCAAGAGAATTTCTGTTGGAAAATGACCACTCAGATTGCAACCCACCAGACTAAGAGAAACCAAATGAGAAGAATTCTCTAGGAATTTGTGTGGTAGATAAGAGATTGGGTTATGATCAAGGATAAGTTTGGAAAGGAAAGGAAGTGCTGACAGTGAAGGACATAATGGACCTTCTAAACCACAACTGGACAGACTCAACACTTGCAAGTTACAAAGCACTGAAGATGTAGTTTCACACCATTCACTGCTTTGATATGAAATGTTCACACCATCCAAATAAAGCTCATTGAGAGACCTCATACTTTTGATGAATGTCTTGAAGTTTGGTTTCTCTAGTTTCAGTGCTGGTGGATCATCATTACTTCTCCAATAGCAATACTGTTGATGGGAGAGATCAAGAGAAACTAACCTTGTTAAGTATGAGATCTCCTTTGGAATTTGGCCATGGAAACACGAGCTGGAAAGGTTGAGATGAGTTAGATTTGGGAGTTTATCAAACCCATAGGAAAGCAGAGTGGTGTTGAAGTTGTTTCCAGCCAAGTTAAGGCGTTGAAGATGATGAAGATCGAAAACAGAATGAAAGTTCCCGGAAAGACTTTCATAGCTAAGATCAAGTCCAATGACATGACCAAGAGAATCACAGGTAACTCCTTTCCAAGAACAACAATCAGTGTTGGGATCCCACAGATCAACTTTAGAATAGGAAGTAAAATATGAATCATAGTAAAGCTGCTGCTGCAGTTGCAACAGATGAGATCTTTGTTCATCAAGACAATGTTGGTTTGGGTGATGAGTCTTTGGACTGGAAAAGGATAAGACAAGAGAAAAGAAGCAAGAGACAAGTAAGAAGAGTGAAATTAAGGAATAGAAATTCTTCATGTTTGTTGGGTATGGCTGTGAAGGAAGATTGTATGCATACAACATCATATTTATACACAAATGTTTTCATGTGCTGGTAAGGGGTTTTGGTATTGATTGCAAAGTCCAAGTCTTTTAGCCCTATTTTCACTGCATGAAAATAAAGCCAAGCCTCCACTCCTTCTGCTGTATTATGAAAATAATGCTGGACCACTTTTTTTACATGTTCTTTTATCTAAATTTCGATTTTTTTTATTTTCTATTTCAGATCGACAATGAAATCGATGGTGTGACTGGCTCGAGACTTGGTCTTTTGCCCCACCACAACTTGCAAATGTATGATCTTAGTCTCATGAAAATGTTCAAGAGACTCAAGCTGGATCACTCACTAAGTCACTATGACCGGGCAATGAACTCCTATTTTGATTTGTATTTCATCGAGAGGTATACGACAAGGAGACCCTCTCTTTCCTTACCTATTTAATATTACAATGGACAAGCTATAAGTGCGTATCTTGCCTCCCAAATCAATTCTGATCTTGGCAAATATCTTAGTACAACTATTCACCATGCAGGTGGTACTTAAACTCTTATGATCAGTGTAGATGTAATACTTTTCTTTTTACGGGTGGTGCTTCCAAATCTACAATACAAAGATTACTACGGTAAGTTCCAAATCATACATGGGATAGTTCCTTCCAACGTGAAGATAACTACGTGGATGATACTAGGGTCGGAGTCAAGAAGTTATCTAAGGGGTGTCATTTTCTTGAACGGTATTCAAAAAGAGTTAATTATTTATAAAGGGGTATCAAATTATGTATAAAGGAATGTCAATTACATATATTTTAAAATTTTTACATATAAATTGTATAGAAAAATATAATTTTTCAAAAATTTTGATGTTAACAGACACCCCAATTTCGTACATGGCTCCGCCCATGGATGATACTCTATGATACTTTTTATTTCTACAATCATAGGATTTTAATTTAGGGTTTAGAGCTTAGGAGGTTTAGTAGAGATTTAGAACTTAGGGTTCATTATTAGAATTTAAAGTTTATAGTAAGAATATAGTTTTTCGGTAATAGAATTAGAAATTTAGATTTTAAGCTATAAATTCTAAATTTTAACCCTAAACCTAAAATTTTTTATCTACAAACATAATTGTGTATAGAATAATTACCTTAGATATTCATACACCTAAATTTAAAAAAAAAACTTCTAATTCTTCTATTGTTTTTATTTTTTTTTTTATAATCTTAAATTCTAAATCTTAAATCATAAATCTAATTTTAAAACTTAAAAAACATAATTATTTATTTATCAATTTAATCAATTTTTTTATTCAAATAAATGATAAATATGAGATTTGATTGGTAGTGGAAGTCTTAGTCTTAGTCTTGGTGTTTGGCACTGCATGCAAACGTTTACTTGGTTTTGCCCGGTCATCACTGCCTGAAGAAAATGTTGGACCATTTTGTTTGAGTCATTATAAAGACAAGAGTACGAATTTTCTTAGCTACTCCAATCAAGACAGAAACAAAACATGTCTTTGTCTACATTACTTTGAGTATCCTACACTTTTGCTCGACTCGTATTCGGATATGAATATACGGATACGATCTTCTTTCTTATGTCTTCAAATAACATTAGCCTGTGAAACATCACATGAGTAGTAGGAGTGTGCAAAATCGAGTTTTAACAAGTCGAATCAAACTCAGATTTTTCAGATCCATTAAAATTTGTTCAAGTTCGAACTCAACTTTAAATCTAAACGAATCGAGTTGAATTCAACATTACTCAAGCTTGATACAACTCGTTTACACCCCTAATTGAAACAAATAAGGTGAGAAATAGAGGGGTAAAGGAAGGCATGCAAATAATAAGGTTGTTAAAAGAAGGTTCAATTGAGTGGTTTGGATGCATGAGTATATTATTAAAGATAAAAAATTTTGGCAGCTTGTGTGCCCACAAAATTGTAGTTGGACATGGTGTAACTTGCTTCATTTTCAGAGATACAAGCACGTCCAACTGTAAATGAAGCAAGTTACGCCATGTCCAACTGCAATTTTGTAGGTACACAAACTGTTAGAAATTTTTATTTTAAAAAATAAAGTTAACGTTATTTTTAAAGGATAGTTTTATGAATCAATATAGGGTGGGTACGTTTAATGTAGGGTGGGTTCAGTGGCGGATCCAACAAATTTATTTGAGGGTGGGCATGTATAAAATTTTAAAATCCCAAGTGGATACAAAACTTAAATATTATAAAAATTTAAAAAATTAAATTTAAGTAGGTGAACTTTAAAAAGTTTAGTGTGAGTATGGATCACTCTATTATAAGGGTGGATCCGCCATTGGATGTCTTTATGTCCACCATGAACTTTTTAAAATTTACATATTTGTCTTTAGATTTTACGAGTTAATCCTTAATTTTTTTAATATTTATAATTTATGTCGCATCCTAAAATTTTAAAATTTTATGTGTATCCACTCTTAAGTATTTTTCTGGATCGGTCAGTGATCAAATACGACTTTCATCATGTTAATGCTAATTACATTTTAAGATGTATTTATTCCCCATCGTTAGTGCATGGATATAGTAATTATAAAGACAAACAAGGAATTTTCTTACATGGTTTGAGATAGATAGGATGATAACAAATTTCCTATAAAATTAATGACTATTTAGTTCTTTGTTATTCACAAATTTGGATATGTAATTTTAAATTTTACTCTATTTGGTCACTCAATCCTTTAGTCTTTAACATTATTTAAATTTTTTGGTAAACTTATGCAAAAACATCTACAACTTTCCCCTCAAACCTAAACTTTCGGACTCCCTTTGATTCACTGGTAGAGTTTTTTTTCCAAATTCGAACGATGGATAAATCGAGAAGAAAGAAAACATTATATCTTAATTCCACATTGATTAAATGGGAATTGTTGATCGAACCAAGATATGGTTAAAAATTTTTATTTGAGTTTTGTCGATGTCTAGGGAATTTCGATGAAAATAAAACTAAAAAAGAAGAAAGGTGGTAGAAAGGAGAATCTTTTGGTACCATTTATGTCATGAACAATGCTCGATGACCGTTAAATAAGGACGGAGAAGGATGTCGGGGAAGAAGAAAGTTAAAAGTTGAGGCAAATTCGTTACATAAAAGGCCTCAAATGCAATATTTTAGTGTTGGCGTTAAAGATATAATGGTTAAGTGACATAAAAGAGCGAATTTTGAAAGTTGATTAATGAAATTGTTTGAAGTTAAGTGAATAAAACATAAATAAAGACAAAATTATTTATCCAAATAAAATTGATGGAGAAGAATGAGATGATCAGAATATTCTAAAAGTGTTAACCGGTGGTGATGATCAGAAAGAATGAATGACACGCGTCGTAAAGTGTCAAAAATAAATTCTTTATTCTCAAATAATAAATAAGAAAATAATATAGTAAAGGAGAAGTAAAGGTCGATCCCACAGGGACTAGAAACTTCCTGATTATGTTCTGCTTGATTGATGATCCAAGAAGATTGATCGAATAATGATTGTTTAAAAGGGGAGTTGTTGAATAAAGTAAAACTAAATAACGGAAGAGAATGAAATAAAGAAAATGATTTAATAAGATAAAAACTAGCTTTAGGTTTTCGCTTTGACTCGACTTTAATAGATCATCAAAAAAATTCACTTCAGGATTTTACGTCGGTAATTAGCTTTCAAGGATGCAAAACTTCTAAACCGAATACCCAAGTCTACCTTTGATATTGGTTTCAAGGATTAATCTACAAATTCAATGTTTGTAGAAAAATCATTTAAATCATTTAAACCGACTTGGATTACGTTATTTCAATAATAACTGATTCAATCTTTGTTTTCTTCTTAGCAATCAATTAGCTAATGTATTCCCAGGAAATTTGCTTTAATAGCCGATCTTTCCTCCACATAAATGATCAAATCAAAATTTTGACCAAAGTCAATCTTTAGTTTTGAAATCAATTTGAATAAAAAAATTAAGTTCAAAAGAAAACTTTAAAGAAATAAAAAGACGAAGTTCTTGATGTGCTTTTCAATTCTCATGTTTGGATCGAGTTATCATTTAAGCCCTTGGCTAATAAAAACTTAGCCGAAGAATTATGCTCGACATAATAAATAAAAAATAAAGAAAATAAAAACAAGAAAAAGAAAGAAAGAAAGCTTTTAAAAAAACTAGAACAAAGAAATAGAATTAAAGAAAATGAAGGATGAATGGTGTTCTAGACTTACCCAAGGTGGGTATAGCCTTTACAAACCCTAAAAATAAAAGATAAATCCTAGATAAATCTAAAAATATTTAAATTCAAATTACAAAGAGATAAATCCTAATTTGAAATTCAAAACACGGCTGATAAGTTATCTGGAATGTTGATAAGCTATCACGCGCCTGCTGACGTCATCTTCTAGAAGCTGCTGATGAAATGTCGCGTTAGATTTCAAGCCCAAAGTCGAGCCCACGAACCTAGACTCGATCCAGAAAATAAAAAAACTTTAGAAATCAGGTATTTAAGTGTATTTTCCAGATTCAGAGTCCTGCACAAAAACATACAAAAAAACACCAAAATCAGTAACTTAATTCATCAAATCAAAGAATAATTAAGCACAAAATATTAATTATTTTGAACACCTATCAATGAATCTCCGGTGACCGAAATTTCAGTGACCAGAATATTCAAAACACTTGGAATAGATCTGATCTTACGCCAAACAGTTCGAGGAAAGCAAATAGCTTTCACTGCTTGGGTTGTCTTTCTTTGGCGGATATTTTTAATCAGCTATAGTGGTTATGGTAATATTTGTTCTAAAATATATTCTGACATTGATCGCTCAATCACTGTGTTGTATTAATGGTGCTTGAATCCGTAACCTCTAAAAACAAGAATCGTTCCCTTAACCACTAAGACAAGATGATAAGTTTGGTATTGCTCAGAAGAGAACGTATAAATTTTTTGCACTCCTTAAGACCTCTGGAAATACACTTATGTTGCAGGATCTCAAAATTAGTCGACACAGTACTTTTGGAGAAGATAAGTTTTCATCACCCAAGGGAAGGTGTTCAATGGGATTGAAAGAAAGGTCTACCCATAAAAGAGAGTTTTTTTCCACAACCAATTCGGCACAACACCATGGATATGGTTGTTAGAAAGATCAAGATGAGTCAACTTGTGTTGTGTTTTAATGAATTCTGGGAATTCAATAAGGTTGCATGATGTTAGGATTAGGAACTCTAATTTAGAAAGAACATCAGTAAGACTTGTGTTGTAGCTTTCAATAAACAAACTCATATCAGATAGGTCAAGAACCCTTAAGTTTTTGAGTTGAAAGATTGACTTTGGGAGTGGTCCTGAGAAATAATTCCTCAATCAATGAAGAAGAAGCATTGGGGAACTCATCAATTCTCCCAACCAATTGATTTTCTCTAAGCATCAGGCTCTGCAACGATGAAAGAGTCAATAAAGACGAAGGTACGGATCCACTAAAATAATTTTCTGATAGATCCAGTTTCACCAGATGACTAAGAGATGGAATGGAGCCAAAAAAATGACAATGACCAAGAGTTAAGTCCCTCAAGAACTTAAGATTCCCAATGGATTCAGGTAGTTTACCACTGAAATTTGTAGTAGAAAGACACAAACTCCTTAAAGCATTGTTTGATGGAAAATGACCACTCAGATGGCAATCCACCAGATTGAGAGAAACCAAACGAGAAAAAATTTCCAAGAAATTGGGAAAGGAAGTGTTGAGAGTAAAGAACATAATGGACCTTCTAAACCACAATTGGACAGACTCAACACTTGAAGGTTGGGAAGCACTGAAGATATGGTTTCACACCATGTATGGCTTTCAGATGAAATGTTCACAACATTCAAATAAAGCTCACTAAGAGAATCTTCATAATTATATATAACAGGATGTTTCACATGTTTCTTCTTTCAACTTCCTACATGAACTATGCTTAATATATATAACAGGAATTTTCTGAGAAATTTTGATAGAACAAGGAGGGGGAAATCTGATTACAAATTGCACACAATTGTTAAACTTCAGCGAAGGAGTTGGACAACTGAAATAATTTGAGTTTCACGTGAAGGAAATAAGCCAGCAAATATGTTAGTCAAAAGTTTAAGCTCATCACCCTAATTACATTTGTCCCCTTCGGCGAGTATTCAACCGATAAGGATGTCTTACATGTTTCATAACCTATTGTAATTTTTTTTAATTAAAAATAAATGAAATAATAGTGTTCTTAGTTTTGGTCTTAAAGTTTAATTGAAGGCTTAGAGTCTGGGGGTTAGTATAAAGGTTTAAAATTTAGGGTTCATTATTAAAATTTAGAATTTAGGGTTAGAATTTAAGTTTTACGATAATATAATTAGGGATTTCTATTTTATCCTACAAACCTTAATTTTAATCTTAAACCTAAAATTTTATCCATAACCATTTTGTGCACGAAATAATTGCCCACTCTATATATTAAACTTTGGTGATACATAGAAATGATAGTGTGAAGTTTTATTGTATATACGGAGAGTGATTTTTTGTCACGGGCATGATTAAATTAATTTTATATTTCTCTCCTAATTTAAGATTTAGTTTTGATTAATTTAAATCGGTTTACATCGTATATTTGATTTTGATAAATGAGTTATCTAATGATAACTTTTTGCATATATAAAGACTCAGACTTTTTACATATATAAAGACTAACTCAATTAATAAATCCCCTCTATAATTTTGAACAGTCCACAAAAATCAAAATACAAATCCATAAATAAACAAAATTATTGTAAAAAGAGATAAACCCTAATAATAATTATAATGATATTGTGAGAAAAACATATATAAGTTAAGAAAGCCGAAAAATCTAGTTTTTAAACTTTTGTATAATGTCTTTACATCCACCAATGTCAAATAAAAATAATCTATTTTTAAATATTCATACACCTCAATTAAAAGAAAACTCCCAAGTCTCCTATTGTTTTTATTTTTTTCAATTTCCCCCCACACTTGTATGAAACTAAAAGCAATATCAGAAACAAGAAGGCTGAGAATTCGAATTCGAATATCAAACCTTTTTAACTGACTATCTTGAACCGGAGGTCGGGTTAGGATCAGAAGAAGTATAAACAGGGAGACTATCATTGGGAGAACTTTTCCCCATATCTTTGGTTTTGTGGAGGAGGAATGTTCCTGAGAGAATTGTAATGAATCCACATAACTCCGTTGTAATCTCTGTCCCACCTTGGGAATCCCAATCCTTTTTTAATAAAAAACGAAGAAGAAAAGACATTATTATATACAAAAACACGAAATTTTTGTGAGTAGGGTTGTAAATGAACTGAGGTTTGTTTGTGTTTTGTTTACAGTTTCAAAATTTGTGTTCGAAGTTTGTTTACATAAACTAAATGGACTTCTTTGCTATTTTTGTGAAAAATAAACGAACATGTTACTGAGCATGTTCATTTGATGTTAAATAAACAAACATGAACAAGATTTAAAATAAACAGGGATTTGTCCGTTAAACCTCGATGCAATACTAGTTAGAGTGGGTAAGAATGTTTTATGAGAACTTACCTTAAACATGATCATGCTGGCAAAAATGGTGAATGTTGTGAACATCACATAGTAAACAGGACATACAACAGCAGTGTTAAAGGTGTCCAAAGCCTGCAAAAAGAAAAAAATAAGCTTTTAGTAGCAACAAGAAAAGCAACAATACTTGAAGGTAGACTGGTAGAGCCTATGAACATATGTAAATTAAGAATAATTTCGAAAAAAATATATATGATTTGAAAGAACTCTTTTAATTCTTTTTGTAATTTGCAATGTTGTCCAAATAATTAGTGTTACAACTAGAAAAACACACTTCATATGGTGAATGGGGGAGTTGGACAGCACAAATTCTCATCCTCTTTCACCAAATCTATTGTTATCAGCAATGAAAGTGACCATATTAGATTAAATTATGCTACTCTGACTCTTCATTTTTCATCGATACTCATGTCAAACATATATCCTAACAATGAACATGGATATGATTTTTCAAACATCCTTCGAGTGCATTGAAAAAACTTTTAAAAATAACAGACCCGTGTCATAAATATGCTATCTGATACTGACATCAGGACTGAGTAATAGAGAATTTAACCCCGAAAAATTTAAAAAAAAAAGAAAAAAAAAACATATGCAAGTATTTACATCAACGGACAAAAAGGTAAGAGTATCATACATAATCTGATAAATGCATTGAAATCTAAGTCTCAACACTTACCTTGTTCAAGTAATTTACTTGCAGAAGACAGCAAAAGATCACAATGACTGTGAATATCCATGTCTCGTAGTATTTAAATTGATTCATGCCTTCAAATGACAACTTCAGTGCAATTCCTACTGCTCTAACACCCATTACCTATGAGAATTAAAAAGATGGTTTACAAGAAGTGTTGTTAAAGGCATGGTTAAAATCCTTGTTACTTGGATTCTAGTGAGTATCGAAAACGGATATATTCATATTTTTTCCTAATTTTTTCATACATTTAAAGGATCTTTGTACAAACATATCCTCGTACAATATTCATAATGTGCAGGGTGTGGTAACTTAAAAGAAGCCTTAAAAGTAATCAACAGACCGTAAGAGATCCCATGAGAGAGCAGATTCCGATATAAACTATCAAATGGGTTTGACCATAGCGTGGAACGTATCGAAAAATAATCAGTGCTACAACAGCCAGAACAACAAAAAAGTATACAATGAATCCTGTCAACATAAAAATGCATATATTAGATGAATATAGTTATCGGACACAAAACTTCAAGAAAAATGAAAAATCGGAGCAACATAAATTCTTTTAATGTAAAATCTTAATGTATAAGTAACAAGATTGGAAAGTTCTCAATACCCGGCTCTGTTGCAAGGTGCCATACTTGTTTCACAGATTCAATCTCTCTTTCCCTTGGAGCATGTAAGACAATGGTCGTAGAGCCTACCACACAAAGAGCACATCCAAGCATACCAAAGATATGTAATCTCTCCTTCAAAATAAAATGAGCTAGCACTGCACTGCATAATAATGTTGACCTCATAAAATTAGTCAAATCCACAATCCACACCTATACATAGATATAAATTTGCTTGGTTACTCGAATCCACGTGCGAAAGTCAAATACAGTATCATCTAAACTTTTACATATGTTTAGAAGGTCATATCTCCATACCCATATCCAAATTTTTATGGAACGTGAGTACTTCAAGAAAAAAATGAGGCAAAGCAACATATAAAATATGTAAGCTTCTAAACATGTCTCCTTGTATGACCATGGATGAAACTAGGTAGTTAAATAACTCTCATATTTTAACTAACAAAGATGGAAGTTGATCCATACCTGAAAATAATACTTAAGGCTCCCAACGGCGTTACAAGAATTGCAGGAGCATAGGCATAAGCAGCAAAATTAGCTACCTCCCCTATTATCACTATAAAAGTAAAGCACGTTAACACATCTCAAACAGTAACATCAGGAGTTTCTTGAAATGAAGTCAAAGATATATTCTTATCAAAGATATATTCTTATAAGTACTTATCCATGTTTGACCCTCTTGTCCAAGACATATCTATATAATGGTATGGGGATATAATCCTTCTAAGTACTTATCTTCGGCATATGCTCATATTCAACACTCGCAGCAAAGTCTGAGTAACATAATCATAACAGATTAATAAATTGTGGCTCCTTTGGCTCATTATTGTTCGATGATATTGCATGCAAAGGTTCGTTCTTACTTTTCTCTTCCTTGCAACCATTTTTTCAGATTTAGTATCATCTTTCAAGTAAAATGTAGACAGTAAAACTTGAACATATCTAAAAGTAAACAGTTTCTTTACCTTGTATTTTGGTTATGCTCTTGAAAGGACGAGATGTATGTTACTTGGACTTGAAGATAAGTGGAGGATATAAATATTAATACAACATATCTATGGTTAATTCTTTAAGTTTTTTTCAAGTGATCAAACACACATATTTATAATTCAAATAAGTTGTTGAACACAATTAACAGATAAAGTTTACTCAAAATTAACAGTCCAAATAGTATTGTCACTAAAACGAAAAAGATTGCTTGCAAGGATTGATCTGAATCTACCTTTTGCTGCTCCAATAAGTGCAGCAACAAAGCATCTATTTGCCTATATGTTATTAAGATTCTTGTTTTTCTTTCTAGTATTAATATAGAGAAATGGCCTTCAAATTTAGATGCTTACATACCCATACTGAAAACTTGCCCATTAACAAGTTATCCTAAAGACAAAGGATCTCCTTAATCTCAAAACTTCATTGCTTCAAAATTCCAACTATCTCTCATAAATTATAGTCTAAAATTTACAAATCATTTAAACATTATAATTAAAATGAAAGAACAAAGAAATAGAACTACAAGATATTAACAGATTAGAGGTGGATTTTTGAACTTACTGGTTATCATTCCTGCCCACCACCAAGGTTCATACAAATAGGAGTGCCCTCCTTGCCCTAATTTCAAATATCCATAACAAAAAAATACTCGAAATTGTCAAATTAAACTCTAATTCAAGTGTATTAACAAAATCGAATAGACGTAAATTAAGAGAAGGCGGGAAAGAAACCGGCTCCTGTTCCTGATGCTCCCGCTTTCTTCAAACCCTGTTTCTTGATAATAAAGCTAGATCCAATGAAAACGCTGGATGAAACAGCCAAAACCAAGCCATGAACGTTGTCTGATGACATTCCGTTGATCATTTCTGTACCGAAAAAAAGGTAATCTTCTTCCGCAGGGGCAAGTTTTCAATCCGGATGAACCTAAACCCAAATCAAATCAAAATATCACTAAATAATAAAAAAAAATTAATAACACAATAATTCATCTTAAATTTGAATATACCTTGTTTAGAACTTTCATTGGCACACTGCGAAGAAAGGAATTAATGGAAGAAAACTGGATCCACGCCCATACTACCATTCAAGAATTGATGAGAAAAATTAAAATTAAATACCAAAATTTATATAAAAATAATAATAATATTCTTTTCAAAATTAAAAAAAAAAATACTCAGAAATTGAAAAGATGGAAAAAAGAAGAAAAATAAGCCAAGTTCGTTACTTGGTTACACAATTCTTGGAGAAACAAACCACTCTCTTATATCCTTCCCGAATCCCGCGAATGGGATAGTTTCTATATTTCGCTTTTAGTCCCTCAAATTTTTCTTTAATAAAAATGGGTAAATTTCATCTGAGGTCCTTCTTATTCATACGAAACATAAATTACTTTGGGAAGATATAAATATAAATATTTGAATAATTGTAACGCATGCTGAATTTTAATATTTTTTATTTTACTTCTTTCATCTTCACATATTAGCATTGTGATTAGGGGTGCTTATCGAACGAGTCGATCGCGAGTTAGATATTATTTGATTTGTGTTTGTTAAAATATTTTATTGTTCGACTCGACTCGGTGCTCGTTAAGCTCGTTAAAATTATGCTCGATTCGTGCCCGTTAAAAATATTTTGATGCTCAACTCGACTTGTTGCTCGTTATGCTCATTAAAAAACTTACTTTATTTTTAACTAAAAGTAAAATTTAATAATATCATATAAAGCTTAATATTAACTTAAATTAACAAATTTAAACAAAAATATCAAAAAGTGTGCATAAAATATTTTTAAAGTCTAAATTCAAAAGTAACATTCTATAAATACACCAAACTAGCATATTAAAATTAAAGTATTAATTCACTCATTAATGAATGAAATTATTTTAAAATAATTATTAAAAAATATTTTAAAAAATTAATGAGCTGCTCGTGAACTTATCGTTTCGAGTTAGACTTTGATCGATTCAACTCGTTAGGATATCGAGTCGAGTTCGAGTTTAAATCAAGCTAATTCGAGTCGAGTATTTATCAAGTTTTGATCGAGTCGAATTTGAACAACTCACGAGCTGCTCAACTCGTTAAGGACCCCTAATTGTGATATATGTAAATTTATAATTTTTGTTTTTGTTCACATATTTATATTTATATTTAATAATTAATTAAATTTTATTAAAATAATTATATAAATAATAAATTAATATATAAAATCTTCAAATATATTTAATAATATTATATTTAAAATAGTTTTTATAATTAAATTAATTAAACAAGAATCAAACTTATGAGTTAATTTTATTAAATACTTTAATATAATTTATTAGTTAAATCAATTGATACAATCAACTATCAGCTATCAATTAATTATTAAACAAAATGTCGATATTATCTTCGAAATCTTAATTTTTTAGTTTAATAATTTTTTAGTATCTATAAATTTTATAATTAATGAGATTAAATTTTGATCTAAACTTTTATAATATTTTTTAAGAATTAAAACCAATAAAATTAAATAATCCTTTTCACTTTTGTGATTCAAATCACATTTTAGGATCGTATTAATTACAAAATTAAATAATTTTATCTTTCCAGTCGTTTCATTATAATTTTATTCTCAATGTGAAAGATTTTAAAAACAAAAGGATTAACTTTCAATTTTTTAGATTTTATTTTTTGATGATAATTGTTTAATATATTGCTAACATAATTTTTAAAATATTTTCATAAACAATTTAAATCTATTATTAATACATCAAATAATAATTAATTTAAATAAAAAATATAAAATCATATAAAATAGGAGCAAAATATTATAAGATTAGACTACAGAGAAGGTTACTCAATTATGGTAAAGTTATATTTAGATCACATAATTATTAAAAATTATATTTAGATCATCTAATTATAAATAAAGTTATATTAAAGTCATCTAATTATGGATAAAATAATATTTAAATCACCTGTATACCATTATTAACATTAGAGTATTTCATTTAAAATAATTAATTAATTTAATACACAAATTAATATATATTTTTTAAATATAAAAAATATCTAAATATAACTTTATCAATAATTGAGTGATCTAAGTATAATTTTAAATAATTAAGTGACACAAATATAATTTTATCTATAATTAAATAATTTAAAGATAACTTTTAATAATTAAATGACATAAATATAATATTACCATAATAGGATTACGTTAATCGTAATTTATCCTATTAATAATAACAGCAAGTTGATTTCAACTCAAATTAGGAATAACACGTGTCCCAAATCTCTCCAAAACTAAAAATCCTTTCTTTGATTTCAATTTTTGCTTCTAAATTATTCTCAGTTTTTTTGCAAATCTTCAACAAATGAACAAAATTCACTTATAATTAGCAAAGAAATCGTTTCCCAATTTCTCCTAAGATGCCTTGCGGTTATGGATTGGCGGCCTTACCAGGCACCGACGCCCGTTTATTTTCTCCGGAAAATTCCTTCCTCAGGTTACGTAGAACGGTCCATCCAATCCGGATAAATTTTGGGTCGTTCAAAATCCGGGCAAAGATCGATGAAGCGAGGAAAGATGTGAGCTTTTACGACGTTCTGGGGATATCCGAGAAGGGTACTTTGCCGGAGATAAAGCAGGCGTATAAGCAGCTGGCTAGGAAGTACCACCCGGACGTGTCGCCGCCGAGTCGTGTCGAGGAGTATACTGAGCGGTTTATTCGGGTTCAGGAAGCTTATGAGACTCTGTCGGATCCGAGGAGGAGAGCTTTGTATGATAAGGATTTGGCTTTGGGGCTTCACCTTGCTTTCTCTGCTAGACGGCGTTACCAATACGATGAGGTATTTGATCTTTTCTGTTTCTACTTTTGTATTAATATTAGCTATGGTTTTTTTTTTTCTTCGAATTTGTTTGTGTTTATTTTTTTTTCCTTTTTGGGATTTTTCCTTATCTGGGTTTTACTTATTTAACTTAAATCGAATTTCATTCTTCAAGATATGAACTTTCATAAGTAGAAATTTCAAAATTTTAGTCATTTGGGTGTCTATTTGATGGACTGGATTGATGCTTTGACCAAATTCTCAAGCTATATTATATTGACTGTTGAAGAAATCTAAGGTCAAAAACTGATGGTAATCATTGAAGTTCACATGATCTTCTTTTGATTCTTATTTGTGTTGACTGTTGCTTACCTAGCACAGTTTTTTTCCATTTGTTTTGAGGAGATTGATCTGTGGAAAAGGGACCTTTTTGTGTGAAAATTGATACTTTCTGTTGTTTGTGATCATCCTGTAAAATATCTTGTCATTTATTTTCTCCCCTGAACATTTGAATTCAATGATTGATCCTTTTTGCTTTGATTTAAGAAGAGACCAGTTCCTACATGTAGGGAATCTTTCCCTTTTTCTGCTTTGCTTCAGCTTCAAGAAAATGTGGAAGTTGTTTTCCAGAAATCATCTTATGCAAGAACAGATGGACCTTATTGTCTTCACATATACATTATATCTTTTGAGTCTAATTGTCTAAGATATATGAGTAGCTCAGCTATCTCCTGAGTCCTGTCTGTTCGAGTTCTGTTTTCTTCTCGAGTCTATATGAATTAAGTTCGTGTGTCGTTACCGGTTCAGGGAATAATAAGCAATCGATATTCGACTCTATTCACTAGATTTTTCTTCTTAATAGATTGAACTTTTAGTCTGGACTCTTGAGTTTTACTTTGTATGCTTTCCAAGCATGCTGAAACTGGCTTTTGCTTGTTTTGTTTGCAAATGATAGATTTGGTTGTTAGTCATTCTTCTTTGCTTTGATGCTCTTTAGTTGTTTCATGATTCACCGCGACCGCGTAATCGCCACACTTCTATGCTTAAAATCTCCGATTTCCCGTCTTTTGAATTGCTTTCTGTTCCGATGAAAGTTGTTTTCCCTTTCTTTTTCAAGCCGGCAACAGTTTGTTTTGTGCTGGAAAATATGCTTAATCTGGTTAACAACCATTCATTCCTACTATATGTTGTACTTTCTAGTCCTTGAGAATCCATTACGCTTGCTTAGAATTCTTACATTTCTCCTCACAACCAGGATCTGGAAGATCAAAGGGATTGGAGAAATCGATGGCAGTCTCAGCTATCAGAGCTGAAGAGAAGAAGCGTTAACAGGGATGCCGGTGGAGCCATGTCTTGGGGAGCTCGAATGCGCAGGCAAAGGGAAGAACTGATCAAAGAACTATAAACAAAACTTCCCCTTGATCCTCAATGTACACAAAAACCTGCTAGCTTTTTTGTCTTTCTTATATTATAATATTATTATCTTTCTTGTCCATCTTTATATATATGGTGATTTGATCATATCATTGCTCAAAGATGAGACTTCCAATGCTAATCTGAGAACGAAATGCCACTACTTGTCTTTCAATATTGCACATAAATCTATTCGAGTTCGAGTCATTTATGTTTAATTCGACATATTTTCGTATACAACTTATCCAAAACATATTGTCTATGATGTACAGGTAAGGGACATCGGTTTATCCTAATTCACGCCTATTTTTCAACATGTATTCTTGACAACTAATCCTCTCTATTTAACTCTTGAGCCTTAATTTTATATTCGAACCTTAAATTTAAAATTTTAAAATCTAAAATCTTAAACTTTAAATTAGACATGTTAATTCTAAATTAGAACTATTTGTGGAAACAGCCGATGCATGAAATATCATATTAAAGCAATTTGACTTAAGGGAAACAAGCAGAGGATGTCATACAAGACAGATGTGAGAACTAACAGGATGTTTCAGACAGCAAAAATGGTGTGGCTAATTTCAAGGCCTAGGCAAAGCTTTGAAATGGAGCAACAAAGAAAGTAAGAAACAATGGGCAAAGGAACATGACTCGAATCCGATAAAAACCGATAACCTTAAACATAAAGCAAAAGGGTGGTAATATAAACAACACTAACAGGAGAGGTGAATAAATGAATGCCACTACTTTCTTTTCCTCCTATCTTACATTTATTGTAAATATAAGAGTTCTATGTTACAAATCAAAATTGCAGTGGAATTTGCATAGACCCACAGCTAGTTTCTCTCATAATCTCAATTAGAAAGAGCATCACAGCTTTAAGCAACTCAAATAAGAATGCACAAGCTTATACATTACCTTTTTCCTAAGGCACCGTCGTTCGGCTGCTTTCACCGCTTTGTGTGATTTGAATGAATTAGTTGTGTCTCTTACCAGGATGCAAATACACAGCCTACACTTCCAGGAGGTGGAATGACATGATAGAGCAAATTGATGGTTGCCAACTTGCCGTGACAGATCAGTTTGGCAGACGGTCGTTCAAAAACATTCACTGCAACACTCAAGATTGACAACAAAAGAATGCTGAATACAAAACCAAAGAAACCGCCCCCAAAGGGCAAAACCCAGCTGCAGTGTAGGAAGGTTAATCATGTGCCCGCTAATAAAAATAATCAGTAAGGAATAACGTATGGAAGAGCATAAACATCGGCCGACTCTATCTGCAGAGCTTCTGCCCATACTTGAGGTGGCTCATCAATCTCCGAAAACCCTACCTTGGGTTTCTTTGATTGAGGTTCAGTACTGTGAAATAGCCATGATTGGTCATCAAAATCAGACCATTCTTCCATTTTGGGCACAGAAAGTACCTGGCTCAAATACTTCGAATCCGGATGAGGTGGTTTGATAGACATTTTAGCGATTTGACTAGCTTGTGTGCTTGATGATGAATCCTTTGTTGGGGAGACCGATGACAACTGAGCTTTAACAATATCATTCACCTTGAGTTCTTTATTCTCGGTTTTAAGACTGGTTCCTGGTCCCTTGCTATCTAAAGCAAGTGGAATGGGAGCTTGATAAAACTCCATTGTCTTTCCATTTCCCGTAAACAGTTGAGAGGAAGAAATTTTGGGCAACTTATTGGGTTTAACATCATCAACTGTAAAGAAAAAAAAAGCACAAATTGTCACCATGATGGTTAGTGAGCTTTCGAACTCCATCCCCTTCTAAGAAAAAATTGATAATCAAATTATAGACATGAATGCAATTGTACGATTTTATTCACAGGTTTTCTAACAGAAAAGGCACCAAAGTTTCAAGTGATCACCTACCTAAACTAACACCAAACAGTTTTCAAGTGATCAGAAGGATTGTATATACAATCATGGTATAAAACTCACCATGAAGAAATCCATTTTTCTCCAAGTACTTCCGCTTGCGAAGATTTTCATCAGCAACAACACCCTTGTTTCCCTCCTTAAAAGGATTTGATGTTTTCAAATTAACAGTGGTAATCAGAGGGTCATCTTTGTTGCTTCCTATCAAGTTATCCAGCTCCAAATACCTGTGTTCACCTTTCGCCTTCTCCTCCTTGGCTTTGTCCCTATCCTTATCTTTCCCATGACTTTTCTTCTCTTTGTCTTTCTCCTTGCGCTTATCCCTGATTTTATCGTTGCCTTTTTCTTTGATTTTTTCTTTCCCTTCCCCTCGCCTCTCGGCATTATTCTCCACTTGTTTGGGGATCCCTTCAACTCTAGCTTTAGCTGCTCCAGCAAGGTTTGGAACAATAGCATTTCCACCAGCTCGCGTCTCCTCCCTGATTCCTTGCACAACGAACTTCCTATCATCACTTTTCTTGATCTTTTCCTTCTCTTCAGCCAATTCGTTAGCAGACTTAGCCACAAAACTGACCATTCCCTCATCCTTTCTCCGGTCACTGCCCGTAAACTTATCCACCAATTGGCTTCCAGCTCCTGCACCTTCATCTCTGACCCTCCCCGCCAAATCTTGCACAAATTTAGAATCCCGGAAATCTTCAACCAGATGACTATTCTGGCCAATCTTCTCCCCATTATAACCTGAAACGTGGCCAGCAAGTTTCTTCTCACCTGAAAAACTGTTTCGATCTTTATCCCTACCCTTTTCTTTCTGGATAAATTTCTCTCCACTGTAACCTTCAGGTTTTCCCGGAATTTTTTTCTCATCTGAGATCTTCTCACCATTTTGACCACCAGGGTGACCAGGAAACTTCTTTTCCTCTGAGTTATTACTTCTATCCTTTTCTTTTTCTTTATCTCGGCCCTTTTCCTTCCTTTTGTCTTTGTCTTTGTGTTTTTCCTTTTTGTCTTTCTTATCCTTATGCTTGTGCTTTCTATCGCTTCCATCTCTCTCCTTTTTTTCTTTTTCTCTCTTCTCCTTCTTCTCTTTCTCCTTCTCCTTGTCCTTCTCCTTCTTATGACTCTTCTCTTCTTGATGCTCCTGAAAATCGAGAATAATGTTAGAAAACATAGATTCATAAATCAATGCAAAAGAAAATATTTATGTAACTCAGAAACAACCAAACAAATCTTCAGTAACCCACAACAGTTAAAATTACTAAAAGATAAAGGCTTATACATAAAATAGGTCCATACCTGAAAATCAAGTGAGCTCATGGTTTGAATCATAGATCAAATGATCCAGTACTTGAAAAATCACGATCAAATAAGCCCTTGAAATTGCCTTAAAAGTTGAAATATCCCTTTCATGATTGTCAAATAAAGCTCATTTGATCCATGATTTTTCAAAAAGGGCTTATTTGATCCATAATTTTTCAAATGGAGGCTCATTTTATCATGATTTTTCGTATTAGGGCTCATTTGAATCATGATTCAAACTGGGAACTCACTTGATTTTGGGTCCAGTCAGGCGGAACTGTTTTACATATAAGCCAAAGATAAATTCTGCACCAACTTACAATTAGTCCAAATATAAAGATACCTATGAACATACCTTAATCAACAAATTACACACCGCTCACATATCAAGAAATTTTCGACAGGATTACTTAAGGGTCATCGTAGAAGATTTTATCTAAAAAAAAACTGTGAATTCTGTGTTGAAAGGTTATAACAGTGGGAATTGAAGGTACACGATAAAACATTAACAGACGTCTTAAGAATGTCAAACACGAATTCATATGGATTCAACTATTCTAACAGATATTAAGAATGTCAAAACTTGGGAAGAAACCGATTCTTCCAGATACGGTAAAAACATACACCAAGTTAATGCATGCATTTTTAATCAATAATTTAATACTCAAACCAATAGGTCAAGGAGTTGATATCCTATCCAATATTTTTTTTCATCCATTATTTTCCAATACATAAATCAAAATCATTCAAATGAGTAGGACCGAAACCTATTCATTAATTGTGAAAGTCGTGCTTGTAAATGGTGATTAAACTTGAATTGAATGGTACATACACAAAAGTAGTGGAGAGGTGCAAAACCCTAGGACAAGCTTGACTAAACACACGACTCCTCACTTATCAAATTCTCAGTAAGAACAGAAGTTAAAAGTAACACATTCAGAAGGATGATTTATAAATCCGTAAAATCCTGAAGTAAAAAACATTAAATTCTTTCTAATGTGATTCCTTGACTAAGTCTAACATCATTTGGTAGAAGCTTTTCTCTAGTGAGGTGAAAGAGAAAGTGAAAAATATTAACCCAAATTAATCTATCATTCAACAGGATGTTGACAAAATTTTGTGCCACGCATAGTTAGAAGTTATAAGCACCTAAGTCCATAGTTGTATGAACTAAACCTATCATCGGAGAAAACCATAATAGAAAAACACGAAATATGTTCATATATACAATATGTTCATTCAGTCACAAATATCACCACTAGTGCCTAATGGTGAGTATATATAATATGCCATTTCAAATAAGGCTCCAGTTCAACCACTAATTCCTATATATATTGAAAACTATTCCTATATAATATGTTCATAACGTACAGCCTATCAACCTAATTCATGAAATTATATACAAGCTTCATTCAGCAAGGCATTGGCATTGCAGAATTACCAGTAAAACGAACAAAAGAACATTATGTATACATAAAATACATTTTGAAAGAAGACAGCAAAAATTATAAAGCATTTAACGTCGCATCAAAATAAAAACTGGACAGCACAAACTCAAATCCAATTCAGATATCAGGGAATTCATTGTCATCATGATACTAATGAGTGCTAATTCTACCATAAAATATGGTGCAAAATGCAAGTAAATGGTGTTAACCTTATTTAGAAATTCCACATCATCAGTTCTAGCCTTCTTTTCATATCCTGGTGGTGGGAATGGAAAGCAACGCGACATTTCACAAAAGTTTAAAACACGAAACGAGAATGCCTTCCGAACGCAAAAATACTTATATTATCTTCCAGTAGCAATGTTCCGGAAAGGGAACAACCAGAAACTATGCTCCTATCCATGCACCATATCCCAGCATACATTTCCAGCTTCAATGTTCCCCCATGAACTCCCCTATCACTCTTGATAGGTCAAAAAGAGTTCCTAAACAAACTGAGATCTTTAATCTCCCTAACCTCAAATGCAACCCCAATTCAACTAACCCGAAACAAACCACTTCAAATGCAAAATCACCACAGCAAAGTCTCCAATCACTGCTAAACCTACTGTTGTCTTACCCTAAGCTACTTCAAGAATGCCCCAAAATGGAAATACAACTTAAAAATATGTTCTTTTGATCAAGGATTATAGCTCAAAAACTATGATAAACCAATGGATTTTTAAGAAACAAAATTAGTCCAGTACAATCTGAGCCACTCCGTTATCTGCGGCACAATAAAGAATCATCACCTCCTTCTCCCAATAACAACCCAATGCCAAAATCATCCACCAATTGAGATCAACCCCATTAAAAATCACTAAAAAACCCAATCACCCTTTTGCCTAAAACAACTAAATCCTCAAGCTTTTAAATCACTCTCTACCGAATTAATCTTCTTCCAGGTCCAAAAGCCTTTCAATCGCCATTTCCCTTAAGCAATCTGTTTAAAAACTAAAGCTCCAGAGAAATAGCTCCCCCGATCCAATTCAGCAAAAACGAGAAGTTGAGCTTATTTATACTCTGATCAGAACCCTAATCAGCTCCCAAATTGGGAAATTCCCCCCAGTTTGTTGATCCAGATGGAAACCCTAGAAAGAAAAAATCCAATCAAACAAAAACTTCAACTGAGCAAATATCAAGTACCCATTAAATAAAAACGGAAAACACTGAGAAAACCCCAATTGTATCCAACAATTAAACAAAATAAAAAACCCTAGAAAAGTTTTTAAAAATAGAAACTTTCTTTTTCCGAGTACCATAAGAGTAAATGGGTATCGATCAAAAGCCAAAAGAAAAGGATTGATTCAAAGCGTAAATGTTAAACAAGAGCAGCAAAACCCAGTTTTGAAAAATAAAACAAAATTTGAAAGCAATTGGGAAGATCAGATTATTACCTAGCCCGCAACAAATTGGGCATTGTAGGAACAAGATCGTTTTGTTTTTCTTGCTCTCGAATTAATGAAAAATTAGATTATAAAATCACAAATTAAAGAGATAAAGTAGCAGAAGTAAGCAAAAGTTCAATCCCAGTTTTGTTCTACCTCTTCTTATATGATTCTTTTTTTTTTAATCTGGAGAAAGAGAAATAAAGAGCTGTTCTTTGTTAGAAGAGGAATGCCTTAATATTATTTTCGGAAATGCACGCCAGAGAGAAAATGAGAAGAAAATTAAATTAAAAAAAATCGAAATTAATAAATAAATAGATAGAGGCCGAAGAAGAAAGCCCAAATAAATCGTAAAACTTGAATCGATGTATTATATTTTATAATTTATTTAATTGAAGTTGAGTTTTCGAATTTTTATACAAATTTAATTATAAATATTTATTATATTATAATATGATTTGACCTTAATTTAGATGATTTTTATAAGATGACTTTCGATTACCCAACGTTGATTATACTTAACCATCAACTGAATTTCGATGTATTTGAGTTTTTGATTCGTATTTATTACGATATTTTTGGATAAACAATCAATATATTTATCCAAAAGCAGAGAAAAATTGCTACACTTTTACAAAGCTACACAGCTTAATGGATTTCTCAAGCTAGTAGGGTCCCCTTTGTATATTCTCTATACTAATATTCTTATTTTTCAATTGAATACCTATAACAAACTTTACACACTCAAATAACTTTGTATAACTTCGACGAACACCTCAAGAAAAACGCTTATTTCGTTCTTCCCATATTATGTAAATCACTGCTTGCCATGCAAGGCGAAGAAGGAGAGTTGAAGTATTTGTTACGATATTTATCCCTTTGTGTTAGTTTACATTGTTTTGTTTGTTTTATTTATGGGGTTTATCTCAATTTCTCTAGTTTTGTATTTATTTTTGCTTTAATGTTTTATCTTCCATGATCTTCTGTTAACTTTGCTGCTGATGAAGCTGCCAACAGGCAGCAATGCCTTCTCAGCCATGGATGGACAAGTAAGGAAAACAAAATCTCCTGATATGTTCAACATGTTTCCAGTGAATCACAAACTAAGTAATTTGTACTGAAATTGCAGGAACTCCATGGGAGGAGTATCCGAGTAAGTTCTGCTACTGAAAGACCTAGTGTCCCTCGTTCTTTGGGTGGCAACGGTGGTGGATTTCCATGGTGCTAGAGGTGTGTTCTGAGGGGATTCAGGTTTCTAGTCTCTCGTATCAGGTAGAAGCGCATCTGTTGCTAGTAGTTGTTTAGATTCAAGGGTGTTCTTTTGGTGGATTTGCATCTGTTGGCAAGGTGAGCTTTGCTTTCGAGTTTCAACATTGCTTGGTCTGATTCTAATGGCTTCTTCTTTGCATGTTTAGCTTCACTTACAGTACATTGCAGGTTGATTTCATGGCATTAACGATGTTACAGGTAAGATAGTTTTCGTCGTCGACGAGATTCAATGCGACTTTTTTTGGGGATTGTATAGAACAAAGAGAACATTTAGAATCTCTCCTGAATTATCGCAAGGACATTATTTGGTACATCACAGAATATCGTTTTTCTCATAGGTAAACTTCTGATTTTACCACCAATGCATTGGGAATTAGTTGAGTAATGGATTAGATTACCTAAATAATAATAGGTTTAATACTTAAATAGGTACTTTGTAGGTCATTTTTTGTATCTAAATTAGTTTTAGCTTTGAATAGGTGCTTAAAATTTCAATTATGATTGCTTAACCATCAAGTATCATTATTTTTTATTTTAATTTAATATAATTTTAATTTAATCTTTTTTAAAAATAAAATAAAATTTTAAATCTCTTTGAAATAGTCTCAAATCTTTAATTTTAAACCCTAAATCTTCAAACTATTATCATTATTATTGTTTATTGTATCATTAGAGATCATCACTATTATCGTTAGACTAACATGACTGGTCCCTTAACCACTCATTGCTGATAATTGGTGATTAGTATATTGATCGACTTTTTAATTTTGAAAAAAAACTAAAATTACAAAAATAAAATTATTGACATATCTACCATTGATTATAGATGATGACCGAGAGACATGATCATGATAGTCTGACCACGACAATAGTGATCTGTGATTAAATAATAAATAGTGACAACGATAATAATTTATGGATTTTGGGCTAAGAATTTTAAACTAATTTTTAAAAATTTAAAAATTAAGTTTCAGTTTTATTTAAAAATTAATTAAAAAAATTAAAATTATCATTTATAAAAAATTTTACCAGCAAACAATTTTTATTAATGATTAAGTACTTAAAATAACTTAAAGTTAAAATTTAGATACATATTTAGAATTAAAAATAATTTATGTACTAAAAATGATTTATATGTATAGTTTGAGCACCTAAATAATACAATAGATATACTTGTTTTATTTTTAAGTCTTTAAAACAACTTAAGTATTTTTAAATTATTTATAATAATTTTTTTCTTCGAGTATTTTTCTTTCTTTTAAAAAAATAAAATAAACACTATATTATAATCTCAAATTAAACACATCCATAAACAAGAATCTTAATGTCTAGTTGTTCAATCATTTTTTTTCATTATTTTCATAAAATAAACGGTCAAGATCTGCCCTTTTTTAGCAGACCCCACCGGATTATTACAACTCATCTCCATAGATCTACATCTTTCTCTCTCGTCTTCTTCTTTTTTCACAATTACCATCTCCTAAATTTCACCAGAATTCTATAATAATCTCTAAATATTCTACAGGAACAACAGAGGAAACAAATTTCATCCATTTTTACATCAATTTATAACAACAATAAACACAAAAAAATTCAATGGAAATGCAGAAAGAAAAGGGTGGCAGCCATGGAAATGGAATCAAGAACTTAACTGGATGCATCGGCGTGGGGAGTTTCTTTGCTGGGTTTCGATTCGATCCCGTAGTAATTAACATACCATTTCACGAATTTCCTCAACCCGGAAGCCAAATCTGTGGTGGGTTTATACCCGAAATCTTTGTAGGCTAATGTCACGTTGGCGTGTGTGAACGGAACATCGCCGTTTCTGGGCATCGTGATCACATGTTTCTTCGCTTTTGTGCCGAGTAAACCTTCTAAAATCGATACCAATCGGCCGACGGGGACTGGGGATGTGTTACCGAGATTGTAGACTCTTAATTGAGCAGGTCCCTTCTTTTTTCCGCCGCTCCCGGTGCTCTTATCCGCCGTGTCTAACGCACCCAAACACCCTTTCACGACGTCGTCGACGTAGGTGAAGTCACGCGCCACCTCCTTTTGGTCATGGGTTTTGTAGATGTCGATGGATTTGCCTTGGAGAATATCTTTAGTGAAAAAGAAATAAGCCATGTCGGGTCTTCCCCACGGGCCGTAGACGGTGAAGAATCTTAACCCGGTTAAGGACAGGCCGTAAATATGATTGTAAGTGTGGGCGATTTCCTCACCGGCTTTCTTCGTGGCGGCGTAGAGACTCGCCGGTTGGTCAGTACGGTCACGTTCGGAGAAAGGGTTTTCAGTGTTGAGTCCGTAAACCGAGCTCGACGAAGCCCAAACAATGGCGGGTTGTGGATTCGCCGCTTTGGCTACTTCGAGTAAGTTAACGAACCCGGCAATGTTCGATCGGACGTAAGATTGCGGGTTTTGCATGGCGTACCGAACGCCGGCCTGCGCCGCCAAGTGAAGAATATGAGTGAACGGAACGACGTCGAACAGCTTCGTCAACAACGCGGCGTCGTTCAGATCACCGTCGACGATGAAAATCTGGTGCTTGCTCAAAAGATTCTGCCTCGCTCGTTTCAACGAAGGATCGTAATAGTCATTGAAATTATCGAGACCCAGAACCCCATCGCCACGTTTCTTCAAAGCGAGCGAACAGTGAGAGCCGACGAACCCTGCGGCGCCGGTGACTAAAACGGAGAACCCATTGAGTCTACGCGGCGTAGATGAGTGTCTCACTTGTTTCTCCCACGAAGCACCGCCGACAAGTGAACTACCAGAGAAAAGTGAAGTCGAGAGGAAACTATGGCCGTGTTGGCGGTGGAGAGGAGGAACATGGTTTCCGGCATCCGAAAGCGGAGGATAATTAATAGTGAAAAACAGTATCAAAACTAGAGCAATGAGAAGAGTAACTCTGAAAAGGAATTTAGACGACGCATTCAACATCTTCGTGCTATGGAGTTTTCGAATATAGCTGTTGTATCTCTCCAGTTTCATCGTTTTACTCGTGTCCGGCGGAGTTGGCATTTGGTTTCAAAATTTTCTGTTTGGATGGCAAGAAAATAGGATGACTCTGTAGAGAAAACGAATGGGCTCGATGTGTCAAAGAAGCGAGCTTGATTTTCTGAGTTTGAGCCCTGAAGCTGTAAAGATCGTTGGCTGGAAGCATATAAAGGGAAATATATGGGAAAAATAATAAAATAAAATAGAAGTACAATGCAAGGTGGGCAGGGAGTTGGTATTGGTTGGAAACCACTTATTGGTTTGGGTTGTTTTAACTAGTTTCCACATCAGATTTGTAATTTTTAGATATTAATTTGTTAATTTTACGAAAAATATTTGTATATATTTTATTTTTAGCAATATACATATAATTTACAAATAAAATTATTTCAATTAGAGTTTTATATAACATAAAACAAATACCTAAATTTTAACAAATTAAATTAAAAAATTAGCTTTTTATATAGTAATCGATATTTAATATACTAATTCATTAATTAGGAATAAATAATATAAAATTTTATTTAAAAATAAACGTTGTAATCTAATTTATTTCATTCATAATATTAAATACTCATAATTATTTAACAAATTTAGTATATCATTTTATTATAGTAATTGATTGTTAGTAAATTCATATTTAAATTATCATAAAGTAGAAATTTATATACTAAAATTATGTTTATAAAGCTGATAGAAACATATAAACTATTAATTAGTTTAATAAGATAGGACGTTAGATCTTTTACGTATATATTAAAATCATGATATTATAAATAAAATAAAATAATTTTTTATAATAAATATTTAATATAAATTAATTACTCAATAAATCATGTATATAAAATAATAAAAGTATAATATAAATACCAAATTGTTAGGATTAAATTAGAAATGGAAAGTGGGCAATAAATTTGGGTTTTTTTTAAAGTTTATCTGAATCAATCTATATGGTACATTTAATTTTAATGAATAAATTTTTAATAATATTTTTCGTATATAACATTTTAAATTTGAGATTTAGTTAAATAAAGTCAAACTAATTATTATTTAGATCGATTCTTATCGATAAAAAATTGTATATTTTTTTTAAAATTATATAATAAATAAATGCATATATCACACTACAAATGGTGTCAAGAGAGATGTGATTTTCGCGTTGCCAGCTATAATTTTGAGAAAAATGTATTCCCCATGTGCTAAACACGTGTTCCTATTTCAGCAACAGTAATTTTATTTTTTCCTTAATAAATCAATTTTTACCATAAATAAATGTACTGAAATAGAATTAAAATAGATTTCCATAAGTTTAAAAATAACAATAATGATAAAATTAATCACGGTAATAATCACATGAATTAATAACTTAGAAGGTCTTTACTGAGGAAGGTTAGATTTAAATATAAACTATAAAATTAAAAAATAAAAAATATTTAAAATCACTTCTTGTAAAAGTCAAATATTAATAAAATCGTTTATTTTACCGACAGAGAATTTAAGGTTTCAATTAATTTTCTTTTTTTTATTTCATAAATAAATTATTCCAGTTTTATAATTAATTAAAACCCTTAATTTAAGTGTATAAATTAGATTCTCTTACTGCAAGACAAGAAGCTTGCTGTGTCGGTGGTCATATTCATGTCTTTCTTCCTTTTTATTGGTGAGATGGGACCATATTTTTTTTAAAGTGATGTATATTTATTTTTTAATTTATTTATCGGAATAATTTTTTATTGAATTAAATTTATAAATTTATTTTATAATTTAATTTTATTTAATTTTTTATAAATTAATTTAAATTGTATGAGTTTTTATTTAAATTTAATTATAAAAATTTAAAATGTTATGATACAAAGATTATACTTTAGATTAAATTTCATTATTACATGATATCACCAAGAATAAAAAATTTAACTTAAACTTAAAATTAATTTATTAATTATTAAAAATTAATTTATAATCTAAAATCTATTCTTAATTTTTAAAATCAAATAAAAATTATAAAATTTAGATCGATTATGACAATATTTCCTTTAAATTAATTTCCATCCCTATAATTAATTACATTTATCACTCAAACCGTCTTGGGAAACAAATAATAAATTAGTCACTTGAAACCGCATGAATTTAAGCAAGAGCATGATTTTAGGAGAAATTAAATAATTTTCTAATTAAATTATAATAAATCTAAGTATGAACCCCTAAATTTGTGATCATATTAACTGCATGAATGTAATTTTAATAAATTTAATATTTTATTTTAATATTGGGAAATATTCAGATGGTTTGTACAGATTTGAAGAGTCTTAGCTTGGAATTGACAGCTTAATGAATTTTCTATGGGTAAGTCAACATTTAATTAAGTGATTTTTTTACAAATGTTATCGAATATTTATTAAATTTATAAAAAAATTATAATTATATTATAATTAAAAAGTAAAATAATTAAATTAAAAAATTAAAAAATTCTTATAGTCCTAAAAAATTCTATGAGATAAGTATACCAATAAAATTCAGAAATTTCTTAAATTTTTTGTCTCTATCCAACGAGACGTATAATAAAAGGAGTTGTAGGCGGTCTAAACTGTCGTGCAAAAAGTACCGCTACTCAAGATTGATTTTATCGACAAACAACCATCAACCAAGTAGAGATAAATCTTTTTAGGTGACTACCGACAAAAACAATAAATCAGAAACTAACATCGATTGAATCTTTATGTGAACAACAATTGATCGCTAAGTATTCTACGGAATATCATAAAAACAGACAAATCAAACTCTAAAACAAAAATAAAACATATCATAAAAACAGAAAAAATATATAAAAAATAGAGATTTGTATCGAAATAAAATAAAAGATAATAAATAAATTATAAAATTTTAAACAAAGGTAATAATTAAGCAAAAAATAATTAAAACTATAATTTATAAATTTTGTTCCATCTATAAAACTCAATTTAAAAAGTAATATACCCAACCATACTTATGATTAGAAAAAAATATTTTGATTTTTCAATTATTTTATTTTTTAAAATAAAAAGGTAAATAAAAGTGATAAATGTACTGTTTGACCTACATAATGTCTGGGTCCTACAAACAGGCCCCAAAGTGTCCTTATCCCTCTTGTGCGTAAGTTGGAAAAAGAGTCGGAAGTTTCCTCCCTTCGTAGGGCACCAGTCATATCCTTTCGGCTTTTAGGGTCACCCATCCCTTTATTATTCCGTGTGTTGACGTCGGTCAGTCGTCACATGGGATTATATAAATGAAATCTTTTTATTATATAGAATATGTATTTTTATAAATGAAATTAGTGATAAATTCAAAAAAATATTTGAGAGCGAGTAATATAAAATTTTAAATTAAAAATAAATAATTTATAAATATTAAAATAATTAAAGATTAATTTATAAAATTTAAAAATTTAAAAATTTAAGATGGGTTTGAATTCATTCTATCCTATCATAGTTGTGCATCCGCCGTTAAATAGAATAGTTTTTGTCTTTTGTATTATTTTTATAATCTCATGCAATATTATATTGTTTAAAATTTAAATATATTACTAATTCATGTTAGGGAATGAAGTATAAATTTGTTCATGAGTAGAATCACAATCCGATCAACATTTTGCAATTATATATTATAATAAACAAATGATTATATCTTAAATTCTTAAAATTAAAAGTTTTTACAAACCTTTTAATTTTACGATTTAAAATTTTAATTTTTGGGTTTAAGATCTTAGTTGAGGACATAGAAGTTAAGGTTTAAGTGTAAGGACTGAGGAGTTAAAATTTAAGGTTTAGAATTTAGAATTTATACGTTAAACTCTAAATTCTAACCATATTAGCTTAAAACAAAACCCCAACATCTAAGAATTAAATTCTAAACCTAAACTTTAAGTTCTAACTACTATCCTTAAATTTTAAACTCTTACCACTAAATCCCTGAACTTATGTCCAGAGATGGAGAAGTTACGGAGTCGAGAGCAACAATCGCCTCCTTCACCCAAATTTTTTATTTATTTTTTTACTTTAAATCTTACATATAAATTATCTTAAAAATTAATTTATTTTTGAACTGTTCTTAATTTCAAATATTTATGTTTTATCATCTATCTTCAAATTCTAATTCTCTCTTTTCTTATATCCTAAATTAAAACCTTAAACCTTCTAATTAAAGTGTTTATAAAAACTTTTAATTTCTATCGCTAATATATAGAATAGATGTGTGTTTATATGTTTTCGTAAATATGTATAATTATAAGAAAATGTAGAGGATTGGTATGGGTGGAAATCATTTATCTTTTTTGTTACCTCTATGTATCCGTTTTAAATAGAGTGTTTAAGGTTGGGTTGTAGTTAGGGTTCAGAAATTAGGGTATGGTGTATTTTTAGGGTGTAGGATTTAGGGTTTAAGATATAGAAAATAAGGGTTAGGTTAAAAAATTTAAATTTTTAAAAAACTCAAAAGCATGGAAGGAGATATAAAAAAGAGATAGATAATTTTTATTCGATTGGTATGCCCTAATCCAAAATTTTAATATTAAATGGAGAAGAATTAGTCTACATTTTACAGGTTGGGTATTTTACGTTGACTTCCAAATGGCAATTCACATTCTTATGACTTTGAGTGATGGATTTGATCCAAATTTAGGGTCAAATTCTATCTGCTGTACCAAGTTTATATATATAGGGTGTTGCTTACACCCTCCATTTGGATTTCATCCCATGGATGGTAGAATTTTTTAGAAAAAAATAGTGTAATTCTAATTTTAAAACGGTATAAAATCAAAAAATAAATTTTCCCGTTTAATTAATAATTATTTTAGTTTATATTTTTTATGTAATTTAATTATTAACATTTTATTTTAAGCCAAAATGATAATAGAAAATGTTAGTCAATTGAAGATAAAAAATTTAAAATACAGTGGCGGATCTACATTATAAAGAAGGTGTGCCTGTGCCCGCCTGAACTTTTCAAAGTTTATGTATTTAACCTTAAATTTTATATTTTTTATAAATTAACCATTAAAATTTTATAACATTTAAGATTATTTTTATCTTAAAATTTTATATATATTTATACTTAAATAAATTTTTAGATCTGTCACTGTTGAAATAGTTTTTATTAAATGATATATATATATTTTAAAATTTTATATAGTTTTATAAAGTGTTCGTTTATTAAATATTGTCTCTTACGCGTTTTTTGGTCTCAATAAGACATTATAATAAAACCAATTAGATATTTTTAGACACGACAATGAAGCTGTTCTTTAATTTCTTGTTTCAAAGACACATGTCAACAAATAAGCTTAAATTAGTGTATTCTTTAAAAAAAAATAATTAATATATAAAGGTAAAAAAATTTCACTCTTAGACCATAATTTTAAAATTTTAAATATATCATTACTAGTGAGATGAGATATTAAATATTTTAATAAATGTTTAAATATTAATAATATAAGATTAATTAATTAATCGAGTGATTAAAGATGTTTATGTTATTAACGGAGGAATAAAGGCTTTTTTAAAAATTAGTTCTCTCTCAAACCTCTTAGCCGTTATTATCCTTTCTCAAATTTTATCTTTTTTAGTTTTTCGTTTTAATCGTTCCCTTTGATCGGTGATCGACAATCAATTTTAGTGTTGGTTGTCGACTACCAGATCTATTTCATTTTCTTATTTTTATTTTAATAATGATCTCTTTTTTCTGTCTTTGTGACAAATATTTTTCTCTGTCCTTGTGACATGTTTTTATTTTGTTTTAAGGTTTGATTCGTCTGTCTTTTTTTCATGTTACAGCATACCCTAGCGATCGGTTATTGTTCGCATAGAGATTCAATCGATGCTAGTTTTCTGATTTATTGTTTTATCGGTAGTCACTTGAAAAGACTTATCTCCACTCGGTTGATGGTTGTTTGTCGATAAAATCAGTCTTGGGTAGCGGTATTTTTTGCACGACAATTTGAATCGCCTAAAACTCCTTCCTTCACTATGCGTCTCATTTGGATAGAGACAAGGAGATTCAGGAAGCTGATGAATTTTATTAGTATCCTTATTTTCATAGAAATTTTATTTTTCTTTATTTTTGGTTGTAAGAATTTTTGAATTTTTTAATCCAATTAGTTTACTTTTTGATTACGTTTTAATTATAATTTTTTATTGATTTAATAAAAATTCAGTAACATTTGTCAAAAAAAATATTTATATTATTTATCTTGTATGAATTTAAATCTTGATATTTATCTTGAGAATACTAATATCTTTATATTTAATAAAATTTAGTATTATAAATAAAACAAATTTAATTAAGAAAATCAATAGTATAATAAATCTATATTATAAATCAAATATCAATGATTATATAAAATTATACTTAAGTCTTTTGAATTGGATAGTAAAATATTGACAATATGGTGATTTGTTGATGGGCATTTCCGTGATTTCTCGTATGGATAAGTTTGTTAGATCACATCCCAATCAGTGGAGACCAAAGCAACGAGATTTTTTGGTATAATTATATTTTTATTTATTTAATAATTTAAATATTAATTAAATAAAATTTAAATATTTAATAAATTTTTTAATATTAAATTTTAATTCTGACAACAAGATTTTAAATGCCTTTCAAAGTATTGTTCCAACTTCTTGTATTTTATATTTTGTTGGGGGCTATACTGAAGCTCTCGTACTATCTTTGACAATTATGGCGGTGCGTTTTGTTTCCTTGTGGACATGCAATGATGAGGCGTTTCGAGGGGCGTCACGGTTCAGAAAAAGACAGAAACTGGTGTTAAGTTTCTATAGGGTAGGGGTCAGGTTCATGCGTTACAAAACGCCACCCAAGTTTATAACTTAAATTTTAATTAAATTTTTATTTAAGTCGAATCAAATTTTTAAATTTGTATAAAAATTAATTATAAATAATTAATTTTAATTTAACTAATATTTTAATTATATAATATATATTTTTCATATTTTTTTATATGTGAAAATATTTAGTCATATTTTTATATATGAGTATATATATTATAAAAATTAAGAAACTTATCTCGAACTTAAAGATTTCTCTAACTATTAAAAATTTTGAGTTATTCAATTTTTAATTTTATAACTCAAATTTTATTTAAATTTTTTTCGAATTAAATTTATAAAAAAATTTAGTCGAGTTAAGACGAAATGAGTATTTTTACCTTGAATCGAATTGATTTATTCAAGTTTTTGTATGAAATTTTACTCACCCTTAAATATAAATATTTTTAACTATTAAACTAATTAATGATTTTTTATTAGATTTATCATTTTAGTATATAATCATCATGAATGTAATCTTATGATAGTAACTATTATAGTTTAAAATTAATGATTTTATATGCATTTTATAATAAAATTACTCAAATTTAAATATATTATAAAGAAATAACAATTTTTACCCTAAGTGGGTCACTAAAGAGATGATATCTTATCTGATGGTAGATTCGGAGAATGCTTTTGAAAAGAGAAATAAAGTATTAAAAAAACTTTTATTAATTTTTTAAAGGTTAATTTGATAATTATGTTATTTTTGTTTAAAATGATACATAGATTTTTTTTAATATTTTGGTATCTGAATTTGATTTAAAAAAAATATTGATTTAGATAATTTAATGATTTTATTTTTATATTTTATTACTATCGAATTTTAAACACATAACTTAAAAAAAGAAAAGAAAAACGTTAACTAATCATATACTTAGACTAACCCCTATTAGTTAATTATTAATTTTTTGATAAGTTATTTATTTTATTTATCCAAAAATAGTAAGATGTTATAAAAAAATACGTTATCTATATATATAAAATGGATGGGTCTACAACGAGCGTCGAACACCGTTTAATACTATTAACGTTGAACATCGCTGAACATTATTAAATTAATAAAGATTATAAATCTTAAGGACTCAACACACAATTATTAGTTATATGTTGAGTTTATCACTCTTTTATTAATTACATATTTAGTTTTTCAGATTTTTAATTTTATTAATTAATTTAATGGTGTTCAACGGTGTTCAACGGTGTTCAACAATATCTGATACTCGTTGTATAATTTTTTATAAAAAATATATCTAATTATCACATTTTATTTAAACTTTTACTAATTAAATGATTTGATATAAAATAAATAAGAATTTATATTATGGTTAATCCAAGTTAACAAGTATCACTTTTTTTTAAATATCAATAAAATGGAAGTGATGTTATCCCTTAGCATATTCCTAATTTATATTCTAGTTTTCTCTTATTATCATTGGGTCCCTCTCCTCTAGCATGGAACACTAGAAATCAAGATATATATTTATTTAATAAAATAAATAATAAAAAAGAATAAATTTTGAGAAAGATGTTTATTACCAACTAATCATGATATCTTTGCTTCAAATTTAATTACATAAAGACATATTCTTTAGAAAAACAAAGCAAGGATATGATTGATGTCATTCTTAATTTAGTTGTAATAAAATTAAGACACCATCTAAAAAAACATTAATTTTGAATTTTCTTGTGTTGGTTGAGTGCCCTCATCCATTCTTAGGTGACAAATAGGTAGATAGGATTGAGTTCGGGTCGGTTTATTTTATGTTGGGTTGATTTTCAGTTTGATTTATTTTTAGTTAGGTTTTATTCGATTCAAATTTAATTAGGATTTATTTTGAGTCTATAGCATTTTGGGTCGGGTTAGGTATAAGGTTGGGTTAATATTAAATCCGTTGATTTTCAGGTCGGGTTATTTTATGTTGAGTTGATTTTCAGTTTGATTTATTTTTAGTTTAGGATTGATTTAATTCAGATCAAATTTGATTTGAATTTATTTCGAGTCTATATTATTTTGGATTGGATTAGGTATTAGGTCGGGTTAATTAATACTAGATTCATTGATTTTCAGGTCGAGTTAATACCAGATTCAATGATTTTCAGGTCGGGCTAATATCAGATTCGTTGATTTTTAGGTTTGATTCAAAATCAAATCGATTGCCTTTTCATGTCAGGTCTATATCGGATTGATTGATTTTTAGGTTGATTCAATTTTAGATCAATAATTTTTCAGGTCGAATCGATATCAAATATGATAATTTTTAATTTGAGTAATATATAAATGTGATCTTTTAAAGAAGATGAAATAATATTAAACTGTTACTATTTTTTAATTAGTAATATAACCCAAAGTAAGAATAAATTTGAGAAAATTAAATTCGGGTTATTTTCAGTTCAGGTTAACTTTTAATTTTAAATATTTTCATTCGATAATTTTGATTGATTTTCGATTTAGTTAAATTTAGGTCATTTCTGATTAAATTCAATTTTGGAAATAATGGAAATCATTTATTTAATTAAAAAGGTAAAATTTTATGGTCAATATCCTTTTTATGTATAAATTATTAATTTGGTATATGTAATCGACTAAATCGAATGACTTAAAGTTATTAAATTACAGAACATGAACTAAATGACCAAATCTTAAAATTTTAAAATATAAAAAGTATAAGAACTAAATGACCAAATTAAAATGCAAAGACTAAATTTAGAACTTATGCATAGTACAAGTACTGATCAGATAATTTAACCAATTTAGAAACACTTTAACATGCCAACAAGACATTGATTGTGTTGGAGAGGTTAAGGCTATAGGATTGTAAGAATCCACGTTCGAATCCTACAGACATAAGTATTGTGTCATTTTCTGTATAAATTAACATTTATATTTTAAGTTCAATTCATAAAAAAAAAAAAACAATTTAGATGATTGTAGAGTCAATGTTATTTTCAAATTATTAAATAAAATATTTAAATATTTCATATATTTATTTTTTATTAAAATTTTAATGTCCGCGGTCCGGAGCGAAATAAAAAAATATACAAAGATCAAAATATATATTTTAAATTTTTTAGACTATCAAAGTTAAAAAACGATTTTTAAAATAAATTATATATTTTAATTTTTTTAACTTTATATAATATACGAAAATAACAATTAATAAAGACCGGACTCTTCAACTCTCAATATTCCACGTTTGTCTCTGGTGTATTTTTCGTTATACTCTCGTTTTAAATATAATTTAATTTGTTTTTTGGGAAAAAAATATCATAATACTTAATTAGTTTAAATAAGTTCAATTTAACCTTTAAAATACTGTTAAACTAAATCTACAAAATTATTTTATTTTTTAATTATGACCCATTTCTTAAAAAAAAAAAAAAGCTGACCTATGTTGCAATTATCCCCCTCAAAAGCTGCATATTTCTATTTCTTGCTTTTTCTCTCCCTCCACACAAATTGTCGGCAGAGCACTAAATTGGAGAACCTTACGCACTAATTTCTTGAAATAAAAAAAATTAAATTATCAACATAAATTAATTTACTTAATTTAGATTTTATTAACACTTTGTCAAATATTAGAATCCGGGATTTTTTTTATTAATCTAGTTTAACGAGTAAACTATTAACAGTTATAAAATCTGAAATATAATTTTAAATCTTAAATTTTAAATATTATCAATAAATTTTAAATTTTTACTAATAAAATTCAGAAGCTTCATAAATTTTTTTATCTTTGTCCAAACGAAATACATTAAGAAAGAAGAAAAAGTTGTAGACGATCCAAACTGTCATGTAAAAAATATCGCTACCCAGGATTGATTTTATCGACAAACAACCATCAACTTAGTAGGGGTTTAACTTTTCAAAAAATCACCGACCAAAAACATAAATCAGAAACTAGCGCCGATTGAATCAAACCACAAAAGCAGATAAATTAAACTACCGACAAACAACAATCGATCGTTAGGGTATGCTGAAACGTGTCACAAAAACAAATGAATCAAACTATAAACGAAAACATATCATAAAGACATAAGAGAACGTGTTGGTTATGATTCATAAGAATGATTAAAATATTAAAATATTCCCTAATTAGATTAGGTAATTAAAGTTCTGATTCATTAGTATGATTTGATTAGTTTCTAAGAACCCAAACCCAAACAGTTGTATTGTTGGTTCGGTTTGATGTTCCCTGTCGGTTCTTTATCGTTTATGGAAGCTATCAACACTTTGGTATGGCCTATGGGATGTCTTTTATGGATCAAAGCATTGAAAATTTTGAAGGGTTGTTGAGATGTTGCCATCACTCTTATCATCGACGTGGGACAATCAATTTAGGGATGGAATGGGTCGGGTCGGATTTTTCACCCACCCGCACTCGACTTAAAAAATTATACTCTTCACCCGTCATTCGACCCGACCTGAGTTTAGAGTGAAAAATTCCGACCCGACCCAATCTGATTTTTAAGCTTTAAAATTCGATCCGACCCAACTCGAATCATTAAAAAATTAAATTTTAGGGACTAAACTGTAAAAAAAATAAAATTTAAAGATTTGATTGTAAAAATATTTAATTTTAGTGGCCTAATTATAAAAAAAATAATTTTAGTGATCTAATTATATAAAAAATATATAAAGAGTGGTCATTATTATAAATATCCCTAGAATATATATGAGAAAATTACATATTAGTCCCGGGTCGGGTCGGATTTTTTTACCATAAATCCGGATCCGACCCGACTCGACCCGATTTTTCACCAAAAAATCTGACCCGATCGGACCGGGTCGGGTCGAAACTCATTGGGTTCGGGTTCCGTGCCCATCCCTAACAATCAAATTCAGGTCGGAATTAAAAAATTATTACGGAAAAAATTAAAATATATATTTTAAAATTTTTAATCGACAAAAATAAAATAACGATTATCTTAAAAGTATATTATTTTAAATTTATTTATATAATATATAAAAAAACAATTAACAGGGATTGGACTTCTTAAACTCTATCTATGTTCCGTCGGTGATCACATTAGTTAATTTATTAATTTCCCCCGTTACATTTTTTGTTAATTTTGTTTTTTTTTCTCGTTTGTTTCAAGATTTTTCCCCCATTTTTGGTATATTATTTTTCGACTCTTGAATGTTTATTTTTGTTTTATGTTATATTAATACATGGAAATTGGAAAGAGGAAAATAATATACTTATTAAGTTGATGTCAATTATTTTATTATTTTATTAATATTAACATTAATTATTTTGACTTTTAGCATAAAAAACAAGAACTTGAAGAGTATTTAAAAATTATAAAATTATATTTGAATAAAAAGTGTTTTAAAAAATAAAAACGTGAAAATTTGTAAAAATATCTAAAATATTAAAAAAGATATTACTTTTTAGTCAACTAGTTTAATATAATATATAGAAAGTGTTCGTATAAAGATCTTTATGACGTTAATTTTTTATTATAATTTTATCGATGGTTATGGAAAGATAGATTCTCACTCAGTTGATAGTTGTTTGCTAAAGGAATCAATCATTGTATTAAAGCAATCTGTCTAATAATTTAACTTGCTCAGTATTTTTTAATCTCTCTATATTTTTTGTTTGAATAAAGATAGAGATTTAAGAAAACTTATCGATTTTAACGACATGTTAATTTTTATAAAGTATTTACTTTACTTTGCACTTTTAAAATTTTGTATGAGATTTTAGTAAAATAATTCAAAAATTTTCATTTAGTTTCATCAATTTAATTGTTTTTTATATTTAATTATTGAGTTTCCGGACATGTTAGTCTTTGAATTTGTTTTTTATAACACAACTTAACCTTTCCTCTTAACCCTGTTAGTCTTAATGTTTTGCTTCACATTAATCCATAAATTTATTTATTTGTAATCCACATTAATCCCTCACATTAATTTAAATATTTATTTAGAATATAAATGATTTTTACTTATATTTGAGAATTTAAGCTACTTTCAACTGTACGGGTAGAAAAATGTCATGTGCAAGTGACGTTTTCTCTTTAATTTTTAAAAAAATATTAAAAAAATGAATAACACCACCTGTACATGCGTTCTCCCCTAAATCGTTATGTACAGGTAGTATTCTCCTACTTGTACGATAATCTATATTTTAAAATAAACTTCAGACATTTTATTTTCTAAAATAAAAACTTAAAATAACTTATATATCCGAACCTTTCCCCGAAAAGAAGTGGTAGTAAAGTGGAGATAGACAGCCAAGAGGGGTTGTGTTTTAAAGGGACCAAATTTGTAGTTGATTGATGTGTGTTTGGCCATGTGCTTAGACATGTGGGTTGTTTGATTTTTGAGTAAATAACAACCTGGGAAATGGGAGGGGATGGACCAGACTTCACCACATTTTATTTAGCTTTATGTGGATCAAAGAATTTATTCTTTAAACTTTAAAAAAAAAATATATCCGATCCGAATCAATTAAATTTTCGAATGATAACATTATGTATATATAAATTAAGTTATAAATGTCAGGTCTATAATAAATTTGTATAATATCTGATTGAAATAAATTAATTAATAAATTAAATACCGATGATTGAAGAAATATTATAATTTCGATTTTTTTTAATTTCATTTCACCATCTTAGCTCAACTCAAATTTATCATTTACTACTACTGTCACCATGCTTTGTACTTTGCAAGAAGGAATGTTATTTTGTCTCCATGGTCGAATTGTACTACCATAAATAATAAAAATGAAAATTATATCAAATTTTATGTTATTCAAATTCTTTATTTATTTTAAAATATTCGAATCCATTTGAGGAAAACCTTAAAAAATGACACCTGCCATAATATTTTGGACCAAGACGAACCCAACAAGCCTATTCTTAATAAATTCAAAACTTCTAAGACCCAAAACTGAGACCTGAACAAAAGTAATTAGAGATGTTCAAAATTTTAGTTAACCGAATTAATTGATTAAATTAATTTTTTTTAACTAATCGATCGATTAATTTTAAGTTTCATTGGTTAATAGTTAATTATTTTTTAAACTTTAGTTATCAGTTAATTTAGGTCAAAATTAGTTAATTAATCAAAATTTATATATAATATATTATATATATTTTTAATAAACTTTTAAAGTTATAAAATGATCATTAATTATTAAATTAATACAAAATATCATTAAATTTATTAAAATATTAAAAAATAATCATTATCTTTTCAACACTTATCAGTTATTTATAACATAGGGACAAAGGGGTTGTATCAGTACTTGAAGAACTATATCAGTACTACTACTGCCTCTTTCCATGTAGTAATAATGGGGCATTAAGACTTTGGAAATTTGCATACAATGACAAAGACCAAAGACTCCAACCAAGAAAATTATCATAACATCATTCTGTTTGGGTGGGTGGAAAGTGCTGGTGGAAAATCATCATAGTTGGAATTGACCAAAGACTCCATCTTTCTCTTCTCTTGCTTCATTTCTCTCGTGTCGTCCTTTTCCACTCCTCAGACTCATCATCTCCCCAAGCAATGCCTTGACGACACAAGTCAGAGTTTTACTCAATTATATAGCCTAAGTCTCAATTCAATTCATGCAACCTTATCGAATTCCCAGAATTCATCAAAACACAAGATAAATTGTTTGTTCTCGATCTTTCTAGTAACCATATCCATGGTGTTGTGCCGAATTGGTTGTGGAAGACATCTCTTTTATGGGTAGACCTTTCTTTCAATCCCATTGAACACCTTCCCTTAGGTGATGAAAACTTATCTTCTCTAACATTGAGGGCTTTATATTTGGCATCCTGTAACATAAGTGTCTTTCCAGAGGTCTTAAGGAGTATAAAAAATTTACAAACACTGACCTTTCAAATAATAGAATCAGTGGAGAAATACCACACTGGGTGGGAAAGAAGAGTTTGTATGATCTGAATCTTTCCTGTAACCATCTCTCAATTATGTGGGCCACCACTGTCAAGGAAATGCAATGAAGTTATTCTTCCGATGCCACCTCCTCCAGGAAAAGATGAAGAAGCTTCATGGTTAGACGTTATGTCTCTCTGGCAAATTGCATTGGTAGGCTATGCTAGTGGTTTGGTCGTTGGGATATGTATTGGATATACAGTGCTGAATGATTTGGGAGACAAATGAGTTGACAAGTTCAAACAGCATGGAAGAAGACATAGAAGAAGTAGGTGACTGCATCTGGCTCAAAATCATAAGGTAACTATTTTCTTTTGGAAATAGAGTTTTTCTATATTCAAAAATAGAAGAAGTAGATGTTATGTCTTTCTTTCTTTCTTGTAGGATGACCTTGAAGCATGGCATGGAAAGCTTAGGCATCATTAAGTAATTCTGATCAACATAGTTTTTTTTTCCAGTATTAAGTGCATGTAATGTTGACTGAGTGAAGTTGGTTTGATCCGGTAGGCATTTGTTAGTATTGTTACTCAACCAACTCGGCAGTTGAATCCGTCTTCTCTTGTATATATACAACTGGTCTTCCATTAAAGATATTACAGTTATATACCAATAAAATAATTCGAGAGTACCGCCTGTCTTTCCCTCACATTCCAAAGATAAACTCACTTCATTAAAAAATATTGTCAATTCCCTGAAATCGACCTCCTGTCATCCAAACTTCCACCCCAGTCTTCATATGTGAATGCAACTAGTTGACATGGCCCGGGTGAAGGCAAACTTCCACCCTCAAGGTTCGATTGCTACAAATTTATCCCCTAACCGTTTCTAAATATATTATTACGGTTTATTTTGAAAAATTATGGGGATTTTTATCGAAAAACTTTAATAATAAAAATTATTGAAAACTTTAGTATTAAAAAATTGAGCTATCACTGACCACTTAGGTTGGTTGGACACCATAAAAAATAGAGATTTATTTTGAAGAGTTCGAAAGTTTGTTATGTTTGGAGAAGGATTAGCACGCCCAGAAATCCGAAAATAAGTACAAAAAATATTTACCTTTAAAATTGATTTTGTAATTTAAATTAATTTTAGTTAGACTTTCTTAATTCAAAATTGACTTTCAATTAAACAAGTTTAATTTAATTGATAAATTTGAATTAATTAAGCATTTAACTAATAAAGTTAGACTAAACCGACGTCAAATAATACTAACTGTCATATTAGTTTAGGTTCCGTATCCCGTACGTCACCATTATGCAAACTTAAAAGGAATGATGTTATAATATTATCGGTTTAATTAATATTTATCTTGGAACGATAAAAATTAATTCGAATATTCGATTATCCGATAATTCGAACCGTTATAATACCAATATCAAAATCAAAACTAACAACCAAATAAAAACGAATAAAACAAAGAACTATAAAATAAATAGATGATGTTGGATAATGCTCAAGTTAAGTATCCAAAATTAGGACTGTCTACAGGAATGAATATAGGGATTAAAGCAGATTTTAATCTGTCTTTTACTCAACGTATTTCAATTTTTGTGAGTGTATCTAGACTATTTTTAGTACATATTTGAAATTAATTACCAGCAATTATTTTGTTGATTTCACAAATTATAATTGATGCTATTATGTGATTTTAAATCATAAATTAAATATTGAAATTAATAAGAGGGTCTTTTTACTATTTCATCCTTCTAATTTCTATTATAAATAGGAGCTATTATAGTTCATTTTTATATTCAATCTAAGAAAATTAGATTTTCAGAGCTTTCAGTCTTACAAATTTCCTTTGAGTTCATTTTATGTTTTCGAAGAGAAGAGTAGTACTATTGATTTCCGCTTTAATATTTAGGTGTATGAATATTGGAGAGACCATGTTAATTTTAGGGTAAACCGTATAGCAGCAATTACATACATTAAGATAAATTCGTTTCTAAAATAATGATTTTCATCAAAGTTCGTAATGGAGTTCATTGGAAGCGAAAAGTTCTATAATTTTTATGTCTCAAATAAACAGAAATTTTGAGATTTAAATTAAAAATAAAATAAAAATGAAATAATAATTTAGAGACTATTTAGGTAATTTGTCTTTTTTTTCTTAAGTCATATTAGTTCTTCGTTAAAGTTTAATGGTAACAATCATCGACGCTAAATTTACAACCCGAAAACGTAAGTGACTTTATTGGTTAATTTTTAAAATCGGTGACTAAATTTGTACTACAAGTGACCTTTGTGGTATTTAACCCAAATAAATAATAGAAACTAAATGTACACTTTTTTAAATTTTTATTAATTTTGTCACATCATCGTTCCGTCACTCTTTTCGTTAGAATTTTAACGGCAAAGACAAAAATATGTCAGTTTAATAAATTGGGTGGTTTGATTGACGAGTTAGATAATTCGGTGACCAAAATAGATATCCTAATTAGTTGAGGAATCACCTAAGTAGCTTACCCTATATATAATATTAAAGGACTGGAATTAAATAATATAATACGATAGAGCACAAATTAAAAAGATATAAAGAACAGAAGCTAGTGAAAAAAAATTACAAAGGAAAAACATGGGGTTTCAAAGGGGAATTTAACTACTGATCTGGACCTCCATTGTGAAGGAAATGCAATGATTCTCGTGAACAAAGTAGAAATTATGGGGTTTCACTCTATTTTCAATCTCCATCATCTTCAACGTCTTAACCTGGCTGAAAACAACTTTAATACCACTCTGTTTTCATATGAGTTTGATAAACTCTCAAATCTGGCTCATCTTAATCTTTCCAACTCATGTTTCTATGGCAAAATTCCAATGGAGATCTCATACTTGACAAGGTTAGTCTCTCTTGATCTGTCTTCTCAAGGTTATTGCTATTGGAGAAATGCTTATGATCCACCAACTCTGAAACTAGAGAAACCAAACTTGAAGACATTCATCAAGAATATGAGGTCTCTAAAGGAGCTTTATTTGGATTTTGTGGACATTTCATCTGAAAGCAGTACATGGTGTGAAACCATTTCTTCTGTGCTTTCTAACCTGCAAGTGTTGAGTCTGTCCAATTGTGGTTTAAAAGGTCCATTATGTTCTTCACTCTCAACACTTGCTTTTCTTTCTGAACTTATCCTTGATTATAACTCAATCTCTTATCTACCACACAATTTCCTGAAGAATTCTTCTCATTTGGTTTCTCTCAGTTTGGTGAATTGCAATCTGAGTGGTCATTTTCCATCTGAAATTCTATTATTGCCAAATATTCAAAGCATTGATATTTCAGCTAATGACCTACTAATGGCCCAGTTTCTAGAATTTCCATCAAACAATGCTTTAAGGAGTTTGTCTCTTTCTGCTACAACTCTCTTTCATGGCTAGATCTTTCTTTCAATCCCATTGAACACCTTCCCTTGGGTGATGAAAACTTATCTTCTCTAATGCTGAAGGAACTATATTTGGCGTCCTGTAACATAAGTGTCTTTCCAGAGGCCTTAAGAAGTACAGAAAATTTAGAATCTCTTGACCTTTCAAATAACAGAATCAGTGGAGAAATACCAAACTGGGTGGGGAACAAAAGTTTGCTTCGTCTGTATCTTTCTCATAACCATCTCTCATCTTTGAACCAACTGTTTCCAAAACACACTTTAACTTCTTCTCAAGACTCTATACCTTCAACTATTTGTAGTATGAGTCAACTTTTGACTTTGGATGCATCTCATAACCATTTGAGTGGCTCAATTCCAAGTTGCCTGGGGAATATGAGTCAACTATGGGATTTTGATGCCTCTCATAACAATTTGAGTGGCTCAATTTCAAATTGCCTGGGAAATATGAGATCTCTAGGTTATTTGAATCTGCAAGGAAATAAGTTGCGTGGAATCATGCCAGAATTTTCAAAAGAAAACAAGCTATGGTTTCTCAAAGTTAGTGGGAATAGATTGGTAGGACAACGGCCAAGATCGTTGAAAGAATGCACTTACCTTCAAATTCTGGATGTGGGAAACAACATGATGCAAGATACATTCCCTTTCTGGTTGGAGAAATTGTCTTATTTGGCAGTTCTAGTATTGAGGGAAAATCGATGGAGACAAAGCTACACATATTGGACATTGCTTCAAACAACTTTTCAGGTGATTTGTCCACTGAATTTATAAAAAATTTGAAGGCAATGAAGCAGATAACTAATGGAGACAAAGCTAAGTTGGAATACATTGGAGAGGGGAGCATCGATGGGGAGTACTACCACGACTCTGTGACGATTGTCAACAAAGGGGTTGAATTGTTCTACAAGAAAGTCTTGACCATCCTTACTTGTCTTGACCTCTCCAACAATAATTTCCATGGGAGAATACCAGAAGAAATACATATTTTAAGGTCACTGCATGTGCTCAACTTGTCCAGTAATAGCTTCTCTGGTGGAATTCCATTAACACTTGAACATCTAGAAAACCTTGAGTCTTTGGATCTTTCAGTGAACATACTGTCAGGGAAGATTCCTCCACAGCTTGCAAGTCTTACTTTCCTTGCAGCGTTCAACTTGTCTTACAACCAACTTGAAGGGAGCATACCTCAAAGCAACCAATTCAATACATTTTCAAATAATTCTTACATTGGGAACCCAAAACTATGTGGTCCACCATTGTCCAGGAAATGCAATGAAATTGGTCTTCCAATGCCATCTCCTCCTCCAGGGGAAGAAGAAGAAGAATCATGGTTAGATGTTCTGTCTATCTGGCAAATTGCACTGGTAGGCTATGCTAGTGGTTTGGTTGTTGGGATTTGCCTTGGATATACCGTGTTAAATGATTTGGGAGACAAATGGGTGGACAAGTTCAAAAATCATGGGAAAAGAAATAGAAGAAGAGGAAGTAGGTGACTCCATATGGTTCAAAATCAACGGGTAAGCATTTCCTTTTGAAAATAGAGTTTTTCTGTATTCAAAAAATAGAAGATGTAAACATAGTTTTTTTCAGTAGCTGTTGAGACATTTTTTATAGATAATTCGGACATTTTTTATAGCTTTGAGGCAAGAAACTAGCTGCTTTAGTTTCATACAAGACTATATATGGAAAAATGTTAAAAACCCAACCAAAATACTTAAACGAAAAATAGATACGAACAAATCTGATTATATCGACAAATGAACCACAAAATTAGGATTAAGCTATTGAAAGACCACTAGGAATCGTTAATCAGAGTTGAGCGTTGTGAGAAACTATCCTCGAAACAAATCGCATATCCAAATTCGATGCGAGGTCCATAGTAGGGAAGATCAACAAGATTACAAATAAACGTCATCTTGATTAGTCGTTAAATTTTTTTTTAGATAAGTTGTGTTTTATTATCCAATAAAGCAGAAATCTACAACATTATACAAGGCGAGTACTTAGGCGTTCATCTTAAGATCCCCCAAGCCATCCTAATCGAATCACTTACTCTAGACATTTTGGCATTACTGTTATGGACACGTATACTTACGGTCTGTTGTATACAACGAATAAGATCATCACAGTCTCTAGAAATACTTCTAAACTTCCTATAGTTCCGCTCTTCCTATATGTAGTATATGTAGGCATTCCAAGCAAGTTTGTAAAGTGCCACCAGCGTAGACTTACCCTTCAAGTGCGTATAGAGCCATTCCAACTCTTCTTCCCAGTACATGATTGCTCTATCCAGTCCACAACATTGAGAGGTACACTTCCAAATCTGTTCATGATTGCTCTTCTTCCCAGTTCATGATTGCTCTATCCAGTCTACAACAAGTACAATCTCTATGATATCCTTTTCGTCGAAACCTATCAAAAGTTGGCAATCAATTTAGAATAACCATCCACAGGATGATTGAATGTCGAGGGATGCGCATACTAAACCAGGCTAACTTCTGCCAAGGTACTTGAGGTTTAGCCTCTCTTACTTCATTCCAGATGGCCTTCAAAGATGAATAGCTGGTGAAAATTGCTCGTACCAAAGGGCGTAAGTTTAACATTTTTCTGATGCACCGGCTGAACCATGGTTTAGAATCCACCGTTCAATAATTCCTAGATTTAAAAATATAGTGTTTTATCCAAGCTATCTACAAGGATCCCTCCTCAGTTAGCAATCTTCGGATCAAGTTTATGATGCAAGCTTTGTTCCAAGAGTACAAATCTCTAACTCCAAGTCCACCTTCACTCTTTGGATTACATATAATACCCTATTTTACACGAGCTCCATGAGTAACAACATCTTTGCCCTTCCAAAAATATCTCATACAAATTTGATCTAACCTTTTGATAATACATTCTGGAAGAATTACTTAACTACACCAATAGTTAGTCATACTAAAAAGCACACTATTTATAAGCTGCAAGCGCACTGCAAAAGTGAGGTGCTTATTTTCTCAAGATTCAAGCCGAGCTCTTACTTTATCCAGTAGAGTTAAACAATCTCTTACTGACAGTCTCCGAGTGACCAAAGGAATACCCAAGTATCTGACAGGAGTGCCCCAATTTTAAATCTAGTGATACGGCCCCAAGTAGTTTCTGATCAGTAGCCACACCAGCAAAATAAACTTCAGACTTAGTCGCATTCAATAATTAGTCGTCAAATTTAATCTTGCGAAAACCTAAAATAAAAATAATAGCCAATCGATAAAAAGAAGACGGAAAAACATGTTAAAAGATAAAAATAAACATACTAAAAAAGTATAATTATTTTTATTTAAACCTAAAAATAATAATAATAACGATCAACATTAAAACCGAAGACAGATCATGGAGCAGGTGAGTACATATAATCTTGTATTACATTGGTGATAAAAATTCCGAGTATTCGAATTTTTACATGTCTTATAATTTTCTTATTCAACCTCTGCAGGAGACAATCTCAGAGAAAACATTGAATGTGTCAAGTATGGGTTGGAGGATGAATTCAAAATGGAAGACCTGTAGTCTCTGTGACAGAAGATGGATAAAACATTCACCATTTAGCAAAGGACAGTTCAGACCTAAATTGAAATTTACCCATTTTTTTCCCTTCTGTTCTCCGCTAAGAGTCGAGTATTTCAATGGAAAAAGCTAAAACAAATAGCGGAGAATATGGTTGATAACGAGATGAGCTCGATCCGAGTTGGGATCGGTTTAGCTCGAAAATAGTTATATTGGACTCGATTCAGGCTTAAAGTTTAATAGGCTCAAAATTTTAGGCTCGAGTTCAGTTTAGTCTCGAAGCTTGTCAGGCTCCGCTCAGACTCGGCTCGAAATGAATAATTTTATTTTATTTTATTTTATAAAAAATGGGTTTTCTTTATAAAAAAACTCTTTTATAAGGAACACCAAAATAAAATTTAATGTCGAGAAAAGGAAAAAAAATCCAAAAAGTAAATGAATCCAAATAACCACGAAATATTCTTACAATATAATGTTCAATTTATTTTAATTAATTTATTTTTAATGAATTTTTTCTAATTTATTTTACTTTTTTCATTTACTAAAAAACCCTTTTAGTATATATATAATTATTCCAAGCTTCTTCACGAGCTTTTTGAGTCGAGTTTGAATTAGTTCGATTCGACTGATAAAGATCTCGAACCAAATTTGAACTTAAATCGAGCTTACTTGAATCGAGCTTTAACTAAATCGAGCCCGAATAGTTGGCCAACCGGTAAGCTCATTATCAGCGGAGAAAACTTACATTTCAGACAACTATTGGGGATTTTTCACTTTTAGACCTGTAAATCTCATATTTTGCCTGTAAATACTCAATTTATGCCTCTCATCTAACAAGCAGGCCTTAAATATACAACAATAACCCAAAAAAGATAAACAAAACGCAGCTCAAGAAACCCATTATCACTTGCAGAAAGAAGCTGTCACAGTTACAAAAAAAAAATGAATTTTGAGTCCTTTTTTTAGGTTCCAAGTTCCAACACCTTTGATCCCTCTAGCACATCTTGTAATAATCTCACAACCCCTATTATAAGGATTAGCTTGGCCAACATGACAGTCGTAGTAAGAAGCACCTGGCTTCTCACAAGGGATCATGTCCCTCCTCAATGTCTCATAACTAATATACCTTCTCTACATCAAAAGCAGCCTCCTCTGGTTCTCAGACTCCATTTCTTCCTCTCCTAAGAAATCTTCAAGCTTTTTGGTGCAAACCCTTTTCACCATGGCATCAACTTCACTGGTTTTCAGCGGAAAGAAGGGATAGAAATATAGTGGTGAAGATGAGTTTGAGAGTGGCGAGTTTTAGGGGATTCTTGGGAATTGTGGGTAATGGATGAGGACAGGACATTGAAACACATCAATAATTAAGAAATCCTTAATCAATATTGTCATACATAAAATTACAAAACCAACATGAACCTCTCAAAATTTATTGATTAATGGACCTTATAGCTAATGATTTCTTTCTTTATGTTCTTTGCTTCTACTTGTCACGTAACCGTTACCCTTTTCTTTCGAAACCAGTTTATCACGACGAGCGGCACTCGAGTTTATATACTCAAAAACTTTCATTGTAAAACACTCTACCTACTGCCTTAAGACAATACCAAAATGTATGAGATGAATAATTAGATGAGCATCTTAAGACAGAAAAGCTCTAGACCCTGAAAACACTTAAGAATAGATTTCAGTTTCAATATAGGGGGAAAGGCAGTTTAGGTCAGTTTCACATGATAAACATAGTCACTTAATTACTGAAACCCTGAAAACTAGAAATAGAGCTACATAACTTCCTGCTTTACAAATTGAAAAAAAAAAGTCGCTCTCTCTCGAATTTGAGCACTTATAGTAACATGCTACTAACAGAACGGATTTCAATATGAATTTATTCAAGCTAATTTCGGACGGTTATATAACTATAGTTATCACAAAGAAACAAAAGGAATGAAAGACATTTATATACTTCTCACCGGATTTCAGTTGAGACAACTTTTCTGCTCATAGACTAAGCTGCTCAATGTTCTTAGCATTCCTGGCTAGTCCATGGGCCAACCTTTTGTCTTCTTGCTCTTCATATGGATTTGCTCGATAATTGGAACTGGCCTCTTCATTGTCAGAGGAACCTGGTCTTTCAGTGAGGAACTGTTCCCAAAACACATCATTCACTCTAGCCGGAGGAGCTGCAGGCTCTTGATTTCTTTTAGAACCTTCTTTTGATGAAGATAATGTTGTTTCCCCATCAATTATGTTTCTGCTGTTCTCAAAAGCTCTGGGAGCGGGAGCGGTGTCTTTACTGTTGGCATTGGACCTCGACTCTGGGACTTTTCCGATTTCCCAATTTAGTTGTGACATCCTAGTTAAGCTAGGACTTTTATCTACTTGCAATGATGAAGATGCCAGAGTTAGATTCAATTGACAGGAGATATTACTATCAGGTTCTTCAATGGAACTTAATCTCTGTTGCATTGAGTGCACTGTGGAGCTTTCGTTCATTGATACTCTTTGAGTGAAAGATGAATCCATGTTGAATGTAAAAGATGTGCCCGTATCTGAAAGGTCTAATGTTTCGGGAGTGAATAAAATGCCCTCAGGTCTGATATTATCATCCTTTGGTTCTCCTTGAGATATCCTTCTCTGCAGACTTTCTCCATCTTCGTTAGAACTTTGTGTGCTCTGAGAAACCAAATTCATATGCGACATAGCTGATGATAATTCTAGTCTTAGCTTGTTCGAGAACTCAAGGTGGACAACATTTCCAAACTCAGGTGTAGAACTGCTTTTGTTGTCCAAAATACTATGCTGTCCAACTGGCTTGATTTGATCATTTTCAGGCACTCTTCTTTTTTTATTATATGCAGCAACATCATCCATAGATTCAATCTTACGAAAAAGATGTTCGACAAAAGAAGGGTCTTGCAAAGCCTTTTCTAACAAGTTAAACAAAGTCTCCTGCCTCCGTTCCATTTGATCAGCCTGCAGTGTCAGCTCTTCCACCTGCTGCTTCAAAGCTGATCGCTCTTGTCTAGACTTCAAAACATTAGCCTCGAGTGCAGCTTTCTCTCGTGAAAGCTTTTCGATTTCTTCTTCATATCCAGCTCTTTCTGGATCTATCAAAGAACCCGGTGGATTACTATGGCTGTGAATAGGTTTTCTACGGTGGATGTTCTTAAGAAGATGCCTTTGATCTTTCACAAATTCTTCATTGGCGAATTCCCACTTTTCAGGATCAATCTTCCGGAACCCCTGTCACCAAATTAAATTCACATGCACTCAGGTCATGCTTAGGCACTCAATTATCATACATCTAACCTAAGCAAAACTATAGGTACAAGAAAAATTCTATTTAATTCTCCTTTCCACAGCCCTATTCATCGAAGATAAACACGCAAATGATACCGTATCAAAGACTACATACTCTGCATTAGAAAACAAGCAAAAATTAAGGATATTTTGGTTGAGGAATGCAGAAAACACCTCCATATTTAGGTTGAAGACTTATTTACAATCCTCACATTTCCTCTACAAGATTGATTCACCTCTCTTTGAATAAGAAAACACCTCAATTCTAATAGAATTTGTCATGAATCACAGCATACGACATGGAAAGATTGAAATCAAAGTTGCTTAATTATCAGAAATGAACAAAAAATGGATAAATTTTTCCATTCTCAAGGAACAATCATATGAAACTTAAATTACTTCATATATTTGCTATCTAAATTTCGAAAAAAGAGAGAGCATAATTTCACCTAATTACCAAAAAATTCAATCGAGCTAAATTAATTAGAGAAAAAAAACCAGAAAGAAAAAGAAACCCACATAGGTATTAAGCTGCCTGATGAAGCTGGAGAAGTTATTGTGCTTGAAATAGGTGGGAAGCAAAAGGCGTGCAAATTCAGGAGGGTTCCAAACCACAAAGCTCTTTTTGTTGGAGCTCCATGAAACGATGTCGTCAGTCGAGGAGTCGTCCACCATGTCGTATGTCTTCAAAAGGAAAGGTGCAGGTCCTCCTCCGCCACCTGCTCCACCGACGGCCGATCCGGAGTGCACAGTTGGGTCCATTTTTCGTATTCTTCTCCTTCTTTTTGGTAAAGAAAGGAGTTTCAGGGAAGAGTCGTCGAGTTGCCAATCGGAGAAATTTGACTTTATCGTTACTGTTTTATTAATTTATTATTATTATTATTTTTAAAATTTTGTTTTAATTTTAATTTATATTGAATATAAATATAAATAATTTTTTACGTAAAAATATAAATAAATGTATTAAGATTTTGTATAATAAAATCATTAATATGTTAATTTACATGATTAAAAAATATTATAAAAAGAATTTAAAAACAAAATATATTGAATAATAAATCAATAATTGCAGGTGGTCGTAAAATTTTGATGTAATAAATACATAATGTCTTTTAAAGTTTACATTTTCAAATAATTAATTATCCTAAAATTACTTGATTATAGATCTAAATCTGGGATTCATGATTAAGCCACTTAAATATATAAATAATATTAATTAAGTTATTTATTGTTAAAATTTATTGTATAATTATATATTTTTATATTAATTATTTATATATTATATTAATTTGATCATAATTTTAAGTATTTTAAATTTAATATCGATCATATTATAGTTCAGATCAAGTTAAACTATAATTTTATACGAATATGGTTCGGATTGAATTGTTAAACCTTATCATTAATGAGGAAAAATTAGTTAAATTTAAGGTTTAAATTGTAATTATTAAAATTTATGATTTAGATTAAAATTTAGAGTTTAAAAATTAATGTTTAGAGTTTTAATAATTTAGATTTTAAATTATATAATTAATAATTTAATTAAAAAGGATTTTATATTTTTTATGCATTTTATATTAAAATATAAATAATTAAAATTATTTTATCTAAAGTCTTATTCGTGTTGGCCGACCATATCATATGTTCTGTCCTCGTACACACCTAAGAAGAAATTGACTAATTAGTAATTATGGAGTAACAAATAGAAAGCTTAAAGGTATTATAAGTTTTTTAATTTAAAAAAAATTAATTAAATTTTTAATATTTTTATATTCAATTAAGCTTATATACTATAAAATTTTATTGATTGATATTTTAATTAAAATTAATCGTTAAGTTTAAATTTTTTTATGAATTAATGTAATATATTATAGTATAGTATTGTTACTTGATATTTTTTAAATAATTGAATTTAAATTAAAATTTTTAATTTTTTTACAAAATTTTATAAAAACTATTAAAATAAATTTATAAAAAAATCGACAAAATTATAACATATCATGTGACAATAATATTTCAAAAAAATATTAATTTAAAATTATATTAAAAATAATTAAAGATTTAATTTATTTTTACTTTATTAATTTAGATATTTAATTCGACATAAAAAAAATTTAAAAACTTAATTATCTTTTAAAGTTTACTATCGAGCACAGTACAAAAGCAAATAAAAATTAAATTTTGGGCATCATAATATAATATTTCTTCTGTTCTATATAAGAAGTCCAATATTGATTTTTTAAAGTTAAAATTTTAAAACTTCGACTATAGTTATTTTAAACATTTTAATTTATTAAATTTTATAAAATATATATTTTTAAACTACTTGATTAGAGGTTTCTAAAATATATATTTTTAAAATTTTTATCAATATTAAATTTAATACTATAATAAATTAAAATTAAAAATTTAATAAAAAAATCAATACTAAACAAATAAAATGAGACGAAGATAGTAATAACTAACGAGCCTTTTTGTTTGACTTGGACTGCCTTGATGTTTCCACTAGAGGCGTGATGAGAGGAAAAATCCCTTTTATTATGTTATTAGAAAAATAATTTTTAATATCATTTAAAAAATTCAAATTGTATATGTTTCCACGAGAGGGATTATTGAAACTCGTTTTTTTTTAATAAAATATGAGTTTGATATTAAATAAACTTTTAAATTTTTTATTTTTAATATAAAACTCATTTTTTTTTAGGATTTGGGTTTAAAATTTGTTTTCTATTAAATGTAAGTTTAATTACGTAGATTGATCAAGTTCAGCCTTTATTTTTTATGAGATAGGATTAGTCTTCTTTATCATCATTTTAGCCGTGTTTCTAACATGGACCATATGTTATGTTTTAATTTTATTTTATTTTTGTTTTGGTTGTTTTTAATGTTTATATTTTGTTATTAAACACATTTTTTTTTATTTAGAGTAGAAAATTTTTTTAACGAAGTCTGAGGTAATATTTTTATTTTTAATAAAATAATTTACGTGCACAAACCCTCTAACTCAAATGGTTAAGAAAACGATTTTGTTCTTAGAGGTTACGGATTCGAGCACTAGTGATATCAACAACAGAGTGATTGAGCTATCGATTCAAATAATGAAAAGGGATTTTGAATTAAAAATGCCTCCACTACTGCTAGAATGGTTGACCAGTTGAACCTGTACCATGCCAACCTGTCTGAATCTTATCCAACTTCATCTTAAATCTCACCTTCTAGAGAGATTATTAGGTAAACTCTGTTTACCACGTTATTAATGTTTTAAGTAATTAGGACCGTTAATCTTTAAATAATCACTTAATAACTACTCACCACTAAGTCCATGTAGAAAAAAAAAGGTGATGATTCATTTGGAAAAAAATTAAGATCAACGGTCGTAATTAATTAGGACCATAAATAACGTGGTGAATAAGGTTTCCCTGATAATTTCCCCCCTTCCAATTCACTGAAATATACTATTCATTAAGTTAGCGATCCAGCTATCTGGTTGCAGATAAACTCCAAAACCAGAAACAAAAACTCCATAAACTCTTCATTTTCTCAGCCATTTTCCTTACCAGAAGATGCCAAAATCATGGCAAACCCTAAACTTACCAGAAATTTATCTCCTTTTTTCCATGGTTTTCTACGTTCATTCAGTCATTCTCATCTGTCAATATTTCAGCCTCTCCTACACTTTCACATTGTTTGTTTCTTACACATCCATGCCATGTTCTTTCTTCATCATCTCTAAGTTCCTGGCAATGGAGGAATCATTTGGGAACCTTTTCTGGAACCATTCCTTGTTCGTTTCCGCTCATCTTGCATCTGTTTGCGACCACAACGGCCAGGATCTGTGGCTGGGGAAGTTTATGTTTCTTATAGGGATCTTGTTGCTGTCGCTTTGCAGCATGTACATCTGTTGTTGTGCTCGGCAAAGAAATGATTCATCGGAGAAGAAGGGTGTACATCGTATAATCATGGAGATCTCGGTTTCGTTCATGGCAAACGGGATTGCTTTGGTCGGACGATGGTTCATTCCAAGAGACAAGATGTCAGGGTTGATGATTGGTGGTGGTGCTATGTTTTCAGTTGGGATTGTTTTCTTCCGGTGTTATCGGTTTTCTTCCGGCATATCCAAGAAGCTTTAGGCGATTTGTCTTATTTCTTTTGGGAAAGTGATATCAAGTTCGAATCTTAATATTTGTATGTAAGGTTAATTATAAAAAAAAAAATCTGAAAATGTTTTTAAATATTTATGAGAAGTTACTTTAAAAAGGTGCGTTTCTATTGTTTAACTTAAAATACAAGTGTTTGATATTAATATAAAGAAGTATTTTTATATTGATAAAATATATATAAATCGTTTGTCTTTTAATTATGTTTTTATTAGTATCTCGTTTTAAATTAGTAATTTAAAATTTAATGTTTAAGGTCGGAGATTGTAATTAGAGTTTAAAAAATTAGGGGTAGAGTATGAACTTTAAGATTTAAGATATAAAAAAATTCAAATTTTTACGAATCTTTAAGCTTTTAAAATATAAAAGGTAAAGTCTATTAGAAATCACTTAGTTATTAGTAATATTATGATTAGATCACTCAACTAGTAAAAGTTATAATTAAGTCACTCAATTAAAGTTTTAGTTACAATCAGATTACCTTTCCGTTAAAATACAAACATACATCTAATATATACTAGAATTTTTAGTCTTTAAAACTTATATATTATTCTAGTTTAGCCCTAATTTAAAATAATTTAATAGAATTAACCTTTATATTTTATTATAAATAAATTTAAAAAATGTTTTTTTTATGGATCTTAAAAATATAAAGATTAAATTTATTAAATTATGAATGAATTAATAAAATATATAATTTTTAGGACTACAATTATCATTATATCAATCATTGTTAGATGTTTGTATTTTAACGAATAACTGATTTAATCGTAACTAAAACATTAATCGAGTGACTCAATTGTAATTTTAATAATTGAGTGACACAGTCATAATTTTACTAATAATAGAGTGAATTCTATTATAGTTTACCCAAATATAAAAGAATCAATTAGATAAACGATAACGATAAATTAAAAATTATATCTAGAAGTGTTTTTACAAAAGTTAAAAGCTAAATGTTTTAAGTTTTAAAAAACATCTTTAATGAAAAATATTTTTGAACCGAAAATATACATATTCTACATTATTTTGAACTCGAAAAATATTTTTAAAAGTCAAATCAAAACAGACCTTTAATCGTATCGTTAAATATTCGTATCAAACTTATTTTAGGAATTTATAATTTTACATTGATATATAATGATTACATATTCTATCACGTCATCTACGATATCACGCTAGTGTGATTTATGCAATACAAATCATGAAAGAAAGGATGATTTCTTCCCACGTGAAATAAGGATGATTTCTTCCTACGTGAAATGGTTTTAGAGATGCTTAAATCCAAATATCTGAAGTGCAATCACCACCTGGGTATCTCATCTCATGAGCCAGGCAAGGACCATCGGGTTCGGCTCCGAAATCGACGAAAAACTCCGGGTTTATTTTAAGACCACCGTTCTCGGTGTCGACATCGATCAGCAGCATGTGGGAGCCCTTCTCTATAACATCCGGGTAGAACTGCCGATCCCATGTGCTGAACAGTGAGTTCGTCACATATAGCCTCTTCCCATCTAAGCTCAACTGTGTCATATGAGGTCCCCCTCTTAAGCTATGTCCCTATAAACAACATTCGAAACGATAAATCCGAAATATATCATGATTCGAGTCTCGCCGGTGACATAATATATATATATCGATGTTACAACTTAGGACAAACCTGGATAGTAGGAACATCGGCTTGCCATGTTGTACCGTCTTCCGTAACGGCGACTATAGGGCTTCCCTTTTGAATCAATCCTCCAACATATACTTGTCCGACCAAAACCGGGTTTTTAGGGTCCTCGATGTTGTATTGCCGGACATCTCCGTGAAACCAGTTGACGAAGTACAGGAACCGATCGTCGAGTGAGATCAAAAGGCCGATTGTAAGTCCGGGCATTTCAGGAAGGATCCAATTCTTCACTTTCAATGGTTCCACTTTGATAGCCACCTCGTGACCCCATGATCCATCTCGGGTCTTGAAAAATCGGACCACGTTGCTTGTTAGGACACACTCGACGTACCCTGTATCTTTGGATGGTTCATGCAAGAATCTTATCTGTAAACAAACAACAACATTAACATGTCAATATATGATTAGAACATAAACATAAGCAAAATCTGGTGTGGGAAACAGAGTTATAAACCTCTCCGGGGATGAGACCGTTGTCGCCGAGATCCAATGTTTGCTTGAGATGACCATCAGGCCAGTCATAGACAAAGAGTTGTCTTCCATAAAGACCATCTTCCACATGTTTGAGGTTGAAACCTTGGGTGAAAGCATAAGGAGCCCCAAATGATGAGCAGATCATTGTTTTATGTCGAGGTTGGTACCAAAAATCATAGCTGAACTCGGCTTTAGGCCCTGGTTTCTCCCACCTGATGAAGACAACAACAACTCATGTTTATTCAGACATTCGTTTTGTCACAGAAATAACATATCAATCGAGCTAAGACTCAATTAATTTACCTTCCTTTGATGTTGAATTGAGAATCAAGGAGGAGAAATCCATTGCCTTTGGAGTGTCCATCTTTGTCTCCAAGGAACGAAATCATTACGTCTCCGGTGGCAAGGCAGTGAGACGTGTGGGGATATGCTAAGCCGGTTTTCTCGATGATGTCTTCCGGCTCAACCACTTTGTGCAACGAGGGAGCCGTCGGATTCTTCTGTGTGTCGATCACATAGACACGACCAGATCTGAAACAAGCAACATACTTGTAATAATGAATTAAATTATGTCTGTAACATAAAGATTCGTCCCTATCATACATGACAAGTTGAGTTCTTTTGCCATCCATATCATACATATACATATTCGTATCAAACGCATACTTTATTTGACAAACTCGCATAAACCCGAGTCATTTGAACAATATAATATAGATTATATTTTCTTACAGCAACCCTGGCAGGATCAGAAAACGTCTAGTTGCAGAGGGATCACCATGGCAAGAACTACATGAATTCCACCCAGTGTGATGAAGCTCATCACCTATATATGGCAAAGACAGCCTGTGTATGACTTTAGAATAGGTGGGTGAGTTTGGATCCACATCAACCGTTGCCAGAAAATCAGGCTTCTCTCTTCCAGTTCCTGCATGCATACAGAATCCATTGCAGAAAGCACAATTTTCAGCTTCAAAAACAAAGAAAACCAGACCAAAAACAACCACAATCATGCTCCTAAACACAGAAAAAGTACCATTATAAACACATGTAACATAAAGAAGAGATTCTCTAGGACCAGACATGGCTTCCAATGGAGTTGCATATCCTGGTCCGGCTCTCTTGCAACACTTGCTTTCTTCACCCATCGCAGGTTTCTGTCTCTGTATCTCTTTTCTTACAAAAGGCTCTCTAATGGCGGTGGCTTGTGAAAAACATGGGGAGCATGCTCTGTAATTTATAGGCAATTGGGAACTAATTAGATGAGAGTTGGGAGGGACAGGCAGGAAGCCGCCCCTATACTTTTTAAAGTATAATACGCATTTATTTTAAATTTGATATAAAATAATGTCACGTCAGTAATAAAGTGCACATGAAATGCAACAAACATGATCATATCAAGGTGTGGATTTTTTTTGAATTTTTACCTTTTGATTTTTTTTTCATTATTGTCGTAAATCAACGTTAAAAAATAATATATATTGATTAAAATTTTAAATTTTCAGCTGTCACTAAATACCTATTGGAATTAAAAATTAATAAATATGAGTCGAGGACTAAACCGATAATCATTTAATGTGAAAATAAAAGAAAAACGAGCATTAAAAACCCTAATAATTACAAAAAAAAATAGGGCCTAAATCATTTTACTTTTACGATACATAAGTAAATTTTTATTTAAATTTTTAAAAGTTTAACTTATTTATAAATTTATTTTTCACTTTCAAATACTTATATTTTACTCCTTTCAATCATAAATTTTAATTTTATCCCTGAGTTTGACCGAAACAAACTGATGATCAAATTTAATGTATCGCGACCATTTTAAAACCGAGAGAGAATGGAAAATAGCCTGACGAGTGAATTTTGGAAAATTGAATTTAATTGCTTTTAAATATGAATTAACCAAATTTTATTGAAAACATTTGAATTTTAAAATTAATTTGGAGTCGCCACCGACCACTTTGGTAGGCCGGACACCATAAAATAAACCAGAGATTCTTTTTAAAACATTTTGGGTTCGGGAGTCGGTTACACGTAAGGACGACCCTTACGAGCGCCCGAAAATCGGTACCTTTTAATTACACGTGGCATTTTGGCATCTCGAATAATAATATTAATTTAATTCGTTATTGGCAAATAAATATCGCTCGAATAAGAATATCTTTTTGGATAAAAAGATACATTTCTTTTAAATACGAGCTTTGAATAAGACGTCCTAAAATAGGAAACCTTGACTCGTATTTAAATGCATGACCGGTTATTATCTTGTCGATTTTAAGTTCTAACCTAAAAAGGCGCCATCAATTTAAATATTTAAAACCTATTAAATTATTAATTTCACCGGGTGTATTATGATAACATCCGAATGCACGGACACTACCATTTTGACACCAAACAAAATTAATAATACTATTGGTGTTACTAATCTTTGCCTAATTAATTTTATTAAATTCTAACCCTAAAAAAATTATCATTTTCTACGTTTCGATGACGTACCGAATACGATACCGAAGTACACTCTTGGCCAACATAATGCCATTTCATAATACTGACCACTTAGTGTATCCAAGGTATAAGATTAGAACGTCATCGTTATTAAATTATCTCCCTATTTAATTAATTATTTAATTAAAGTGACTAATCCTAAAGAGACTCTAATTTGATTAATCTAAGTGAAATTAAATGTTCCTAAACAAAATATTCTATATGATTTAAAAAAACACAAGAAAACATATAAATTAAATAAATTAAATAAAACATATAAAATAAATAAACATGGATAAAAAGACTTAGAAAATTTCAAATTCCAATTAATTAATAAGTTACTGAACAAAGCTTACCTAAATTAATTCCATGGCATCGGTTTCTAGAGTTGTTGCATCGAAGATATGGACCCTAACTAAAGCTTTCACTTTGGGTTCCTCTCTTGTAAATTTTCCTTGTCGAAAAACAATCTTAAATCTCTCCTCACTGTTTAGGTTTCCATGTTGGGGAGAGGAAAAAAAAAAGCCAATCCTCCATCATACCATAATCATTGCTTCCCAATCATTGCCTACAATCATCACCGCATCATTGCACATGATCATTAACTCATCATTCTCATAATCATTGTTCCATCATTATTTCATAATTATTGCATATCATCATCCCATCATTGCTGCAACCAATGATTGTTTCTATCATTCTCCAATCATTATTGCATCATGAGACTTATCATTGTTGCATAATTTTCCATCCATAAATGGTCGACCAAGATTTTCTCTTCCCCTCTCTGTTTTTCAATGCACCCTGTCCCATTGTTGCTTCTCTCCTTCCTTAAGTCTTGTACCCGTGCCTGGAGAAAACAGCAAACAGGGACCCTCACTTCATCAAAACCGAGAGCACTACCTCCCCTTAGTTGTCGAATACCTCTCTGCCAAAACCATTTTCGACTGCCCCCCTTATTCGGTCTCAACTCCTCTCCATCTCCTTTTGTAATTAACTCCCATTAATCGATCGTGCCAAATCCTTTATTATTTTATATATTTTTATTTTATATAATATTATTTATTTATTATATTTATATTTAATATTTACTTTGGCCTTATTTTATATTCGAACCTGGACGAAATTCGGGTATTACAGCTGCCCCTCTTTGCTCAATGCTGTGAAACAGGAGACGAACAAAGACTGAAAAGACACGAATTTCGTCTAGACTTCTTGACCACTGTTACGCTAACAAAGCTTGAAGTTGTTCTTCTCATTATGAAATTCTTCAAGCAAAAAGTGATGGAACCCGAGACTGTTCTTCTTATTATGAAATTCCTCGTATCCCATGAAAACCTGGAATTGTTGTTGCTTTGATTGGTTGTTTGAATTCGTTTTGAACCTTGAATCCTTCTCTGCAAAAAGAGAAACCATCAATTAATACAAATTCAACATGGATTAAGTTGAAAAATTATCTTTTTCATTTGTCATCGTCATCGCTTCTCTGCTCAAGCTTGAACATTTTTTTTCTGAACCCATTGTTGGTTTAACTTGATTTATTGTTGCTCAAGGTTTTATTTCCCTGCATAAAACATAAATCTTTAATTTTTCGTTAATCTTTTGTTCTTTTTTCTTCTTTTTCTCTTTTTTTCACTTTTTTCATTTTTTTCATTTTCATTTTTCTTTTTTCTTTATATATTTTTTTTTGTTTTCTTTATATTTTTTATTATTTTTTATTATTTTACTTGTTATATTTACGTAGGCCCTTAGATCAAAATTCAGGTATGACAGTTGTCCCTCTTTGCTCAATGTTGTGGAGCAGGAGACGAACAAAGACTGAAAAGACACAAATCTTGTCTAAGCTTCTTGGCCTCTGTTACGCTAACAAAGCTTGAAGTTGTTCTTCTCATTATGAAATTCTTCAAGAAAAAAGTAATAGAACCTGAGGCTGTTCTTCTCATTATGAAATTCCTCGTATCCCGTGAAACCTGGAGTTGTCCTTCTCATTATGAAATTCTCCAGGGTCTAAAGCTGTTCTTCTCATTATGAATTTCTTCAGACAAAAAATGATGGAATCCGAAGCTGTTCTTCTCATTATGAAATTCTTTGTATCCCATGGACTTTGGAGCTGTTCTTCTTATTATGAAATTCTCCAAAGTTTGAAAAAGTTTGAAGCTGTTCTTCTCATTATGAATTTCTTCAAACTGATCAAGTGGTGGAAAACGAGGCTGTTCTTCTCATTATGAAATTCCTCGTCTCCGGGAAATCTGGAGCTGTTCTTCTCATTATGAAATTCTCCAGATCAAAAGTAATGGAATCTGAGGCTGTTCTTCTAATTATGAAATTCCTCAAGTTTCCACTAAATCTTTCGGGACTCACGCCGGAATGGCTGCCAAGGTAGGGACTCACACCGAGAAGGCTGCAAATTTCTGTTTGATTCCTGTTGAAAAAAATATCATGTATTGTTAATATGATCTTAATGCGAATATTTCTATTGAAGCATGAATGTTAATTGAAGACCACTTGAGTAAACTTTCTGCTCCAGGAAAGTGCTAATAAATTTCTTCTTCATCTCCCGATGTATCTTCTTTGACTGATATGGGAATTCATCTCAAACTCAGGTTCAATTTCCAAGATCTTTGTTTTTTGCTCTAAAGCTCCCCTTTTCAGGTTTTCACTTTAGATTTTCTCTTTCTTTTTTCCTGTCTTTTTCATATTTTTTTTTCTTTTTATTTCTTTTCTTTTTTGTAACAAATAAAGTCTATCATGATCTTCATGACGTTTGTTCTTGTCTTCAACATATGATCTTTGTATTTTCAACCTTTGAACACCAGGAAAAATCTATTTTAGAGGAGATTTGTTCTCTGCTCTGAAGAAATTCACCATTTCCATTGCTCAAGCATGAAAGCTTCATTCTTTGCAGCATTGCCCCACTCTAATCTGAGCATAATTATCTTATTTTCTCATTCTGATATTCACCTTGTAGTGCTTCCTTGTCTTGTGATGTCTCAGTAACAATTTCTTCACTTGATGTTTTGCCTCAAATAATGGTCAATGTTCTATCTTTATCCCGAATTTACCTGTGTATCATCTTTGTTGCTCGAATATTTTTGCATTTTGAGCTTTATCTGTTTCTCATCATAAATCACGTACCGAGGCAACTTCCTGTTTTGCCTGCACTTTAAGGATTAATACATCATAGTAATTCCCACGAAATCCTTTGCTTTTCTTGTATCTAATCAATTTATCTGCAAAATGCTTGTTAAAACGATAAGCACAAAGCTCAAAAATAATTTTACCAATTTTGAAAATATTGAAAAATTTTGACTGTCGTGGCAAATAATAAAATTGGACCCTTGAATACCAAGTGCGACAAAGCCTTTGAACCAATTTGCAAAGATCAACTCCAATGTGACCATTTTCAAATTTTTTAGATTTTTAGGAGAAACATTTCCATTTTTCTAATTCTAACCCGTTTAAGTGACACTCTTAGCCTCACTAACTCACTATACCCAATCTTTCCCTCTTTTCTGATCTCGATCAAGCATTAGAAGACTGAAAAATCCTTGAAGAAAGGTTAACTCTGATAAGCGGGATGTATTTCTGAAGACTAACCACTCTTTGTTCAAATATCCGTCTATGGTCAAAATGGTCTTTTGTGGCTTGTAATGTGGCTATGGTTCATGGTTACCAAAGAAATTATATATAGGCTCAAATAATTATTTAAGGGTAAAACCAAGGGTCATTATTGTACTGATCTGGATATACTCGGATGAAATATTTTTCCTTTTTTTTGCGGATCACTCTAGACTGCCCTTTTTGGGTTTTCACCCTAGAGGTCATTTCATTTTCACCATTTTTTTTCAGTGGTTCATCTCTTCAAAATATCTCACAAAACCTTCTATTCATTTTTCTTTTGTCGTTTACTTCAACTTTCATGTCAATCATTTGAACTTGACTCCTTAGAAACAAACTTTTACTCTTTTTTTATTTTTTCTGTGTTGATTCAGAATATTTCTCCTCACTCATCTTTTTTCTTGGTTTCTCATTTCACCTTTATTTTTGCCCCTGATTCACAAGGCATCTCAAATATATTTCAGTTTCGAACATGTTTTCATCCACTTTGCCCCTAGTGTAGGGGTGATCCTTGGTTTGGGTTGAGTCCAAAGAAACAATATTAGGCTCAAAGGGGATAACAAATGATATTTTTCTTATTTTTTTTCTTTGAGAAGGGAGATCAAAGAATGCAAAATATCATCACATACTTGGATATCTTTGAAGAAAAGCAGTCTTCAGTTGGATGAAGTTTTGGGTTATCACTTCATTCAAAAATCTTAGTCAACAATGCTTGAGAGGAAACTCACTCAAAATTTGTCTGAGATTTTCTGTATTTCCTGAACACTCATTAATGTTCTCCTTTTGGCCTACATAAAGTAGAAACAAGTCACATTATCGAAGTTGATCTCCGAATTTGATTTAAGGTCAATCTTGCAATTGGTATTCAATACCTGAAAAAAAATAAGTTAGTGATGATATATACATATATGTATGGATGATCAAAAATTAACCCATAACAAAGAATATTTTTCTATGACAGTGAATAAAAGAATTAAATAATATGAATTAAAAAAATTAAAGAATTAAGGAATCAAAGAATATGAAATGTTTGCCACTTGAGAGAAAAAAATATGAAACAAGCATCATGAGCAAATAAATTGAAATAGCCTTCCTTACAAAGGACCCCCAATGCTCGCGGGCAAAAACAACTGGGATGATTCAGGGTATTACTCCGTAACGGTCCAAAAAATGCAGAAGATCCCCTGTGATTTGATTGTTTGTCATTTACCAAGAAAAAAATAGAGTGAGTTTCACCTACCCCCACTTCTACTTTCAACTTTGCTCTCTCTTATTTCTATCTCAATGCTGAATTCTCGGTTTTTGAAGCATCAATATAACATCTTCTTTGGTTGCCCCCTGTTGGTATTGTTTAGGGTGAAAAAAATACCTGAAGTCTTCTGAATTTATCGGCATCATGATCGAACACTTTATTGCTGCTTTTATAGCTCAAACTCTAACCCTTTGGATTTTCAACAAATGCCTCAACTATAAAACCCAACCATTTCTTTTTTTTGACTTCTTTTTTTTGCATTTTTCTTTTTCTTTATTTTCCTTCTTTTTGAAGCTCTTTTTTGTAAGAAAAAACCTTTCAAATTGAACCCTTGTGTGAGATAAATTTCCATTCAATTCTCTTTCATCTGTATTTTATCTGGATGACTTTCTTTCTCGATCTCCTTGACACCAAGAAATATGTAAACTGATATCTAATTTTGAGACCGACTAATCTTTTCAATGTTAACCAAGTGAACCTCAACAACTTTATGATGTTTTTAGTCTATTTATGCCTCTTAACATGCAATGTTGATAAATAATAATATGAAATATGAAATAAACATATGCATGAATGCAATAATATACAGATGTCAACCTATCAGAATAATGAAATGGTATTATTAACAAAAATATGTTAAATATAAATCTACTCTACAATGCATGAATGCAAGAGATATCGATTTCAAGAGCTAGTCATTAGATAATACTCATCTAACTAAAAGATCGAATACAAGGAGAAGCCAATTTGTTGATTGAAGACAGCTGGCTCGAACTTCTTGGTTGATCACCTCGTTCAGTCTGATTTGGTAATCTGGCATGTCAACGAAAAATCTGTTAACGGGTCTTCAACTTTATCGGGCGAAATCCATATATATCTGACATTTCCTGTACTTGGATTTGAAGTTGATCCTTGATTCTATCTTTGCATCATCTTGGTAACTATCTCGGCGAGATTTTTGATGTGTTGTTCTTCACTTGAAACACTGCTTCAAAACATGCAAACTTATTTTTCACTTGTCGTGTCGTACTTTCTAAATCCCTGTTCTATCCCTCAACTTTATCTTTCAATAATTCTCGTCATCCATGAAAATTGAGCATCTTAGGCTCACAATTTTCCTTTTCTTCTCTAAGTCTTCATTTGTCAACACTAACCATATGAATACCCCTAATTAATCCGCCAAATATCCAATTTCTGATTATCTTCGCCTTCTAATCTCGTTTATCTCTATACTAAATTTTCCCTTGAACCTGTCTTGAAGCTCAAATAAATGTTGATCCCAATAAATTTGGTTCTTTAATGCAGAAAAACTTGATTTTCCTATTGTTGGTGTTGTACTCATCTCTTGAAAGTAACTAAGAATCCTTTATCGAAAGTGACTCTTCACGTTATTGTCCAAGAATACCAAATTACCCTTAATTTTGGCAGATATGCCCCATACTTGAAGTCTTCTGAAACACCCTTGTATTACTGATACTCGGTCTCCTAAAATATAAAGTATGATCTTGCACTAAGTCTTCTTGAAAATCAAATCTGATCGCGTACTGAGTCTTCTCGAATATGGTCCATCTTAACATATTGTCTTCCACTTGTATATCAAACCCTTTAGTTGATGACCATTGTCTATACAATTAGCTCATGAATCGATACCTCTAATACATGTTATATGAACTCACGCACACACCACCAAAAAAGTGTTAGTATGGTGAATCAATAATCTGAACAAAATAAATTAACTTGCGAAAAATAACCAGAGAATAATTTATGTTGCATAAAAATAATCAGAGAGCAGTTAAACAAAGAAATTCTAATTTGGCGGTATTTCAGCAACATACCGCCTTATCTTATGGTACCTGTCTGGCTCTAATAGGGGTAGGTTTCTACTCTACACATGTGGATTTTGGTCTAGACACTGGGTTCTCGAACTGTCGTTACCGTCTACTGCGACGATAATACATCGATTCGGTAGTATATGTCCCTTACAACGGAGGTGAAAACCTCACGACCCGTAAGGTTAGTATACCGAAAGCAGATAAAAATCCGAAACTCGGAGTTGGATAGCATCACGTCAGACAATATCTAACTCCCACTCAAGGGTAAAAGCTCGGGTCGAGAGCTGATGCATGAATGACAGATATATCACACAAAATGAAAATATTATCCTTATCCAAACGATATTTATCTGACAATAATGAATTAAATTAATATCTATATTCGAAATACCGAAATGCCACGTATAATTAATAATTATGACTGACTCACAAAAATTTTGTCCCCAGCGGAGTCGCCAAGCTGTCGCGACCATTTTAAAACCGAAAGAGAATGGAAAATAGCCTGACGAGTGAATTTTGGAAAATCGGATTTAATTGCTTTTAAATATGAATTAACCAAATTTTATTGAAAATATTTGAATTTTAAAATTAATTTGGAGTCGCCACCGGCCACTTTGGTAGGCCGGACACCATAAAATAAACCAGAGATTCTTTTTAAAACATTTTGGGTTCGGGAGTCGATTACGCGTAAGGACGACCCTTACGAGCGCCCGAAAATCGGTACCTTTTAATTACACGTGGCATTGTGGCATCTCGAATAATAATATTAATTTAATTCGTTATTGGCAAATAAATATCGCTCGAATAAGAATATCCTTTTGGATAAAAAGATACATTTCTTTTAAATACGAGCTTTGAATAAGACGTCCTAAAATAGGAAACCTTGACTCGTATTTAAAGAAATATAAATTTTGACCCAAAAGGTTTTAAATACATGACCGGTTATTATCTTGTCGATTTTAAGTTTTAACCTAAAAAGGCTCCATCAATTTAAATATTTAAAACCTATTAAATTATTAATTTCACCGGGTGTATTATGATAACATCTGAATGCACGAATACTACCATTTCGACACCAAACAAAATTAATAATACTATTGGTGTTACTAATCTTTGCCTAATTAATTTTATTAAATTCTAACCCTAAAAAAATTATCATTTTCTACGTTTCGATGACGCACCGAATACGATACCGAAGTACACTCTTGGCCAACATAATGTCATTTTATAATACTGACCACTTAGTGTATCCAAGGTATAAGATTAGAACGTCATCGTTACTAAATTATCTCCCTATTTAATTAATTATTTAATTAAAGTGACTAATCCTAAAGAGACTCTAATTTAATTAATACAAGTGAAATTAAGTGTTCCTAAACAAAATATTCTATATGATTTAAAAAAACGCAAGAAAACATATAAATTAAATAAATTAAATAAAAAATATAAAATAAATAAACATGGATAAAAAGACTAAAAAAACTTCAAATTCCAATTAATTAATAAGTTACTGAACAAAGCTTACCTAAATTAATTCCATGACATTGGCTTCTAGAGTTGTTACATCGAAGATATGGACCCTAACCAAAGCTTTCACTTCGGGTTCCTCTCCTGTAAATTTTCCTTGCTGAAAAACAATCTTAAATCTCTCCTCACTGTTTAGGTTTTCATGTTGGGGAGAGGAAAAAACAAAAGCCAATCCTCCATCATGCCATAATCATTGCTTTCCCAATCATTGCCTACAATCATCACCACATCATTGCACATGATCATTAACTCATCATTCTCATAATCATTGTTTCATCATCATTTCATAATCATTGCATATTATCATCACATCATTGCTGCAATCAATGATTGTTTCCATCATTCTCCAATCATTATTGCATCATGAGACTTATCATTGTTGCATAATTTTCCATCCATAAATGGCCGATCAAGATTTTCTCTTCCCCTCTCTGTTTTTCAATGCATCCTGTCCCATTATTGCTTCTCTCCTTCCTTAAGTCTTGTACCCGTGCCTGGAGAAAACAACAAACAGGGATTCCCCACTTCATCAAAACCGAGAGCACTACCTCCCCTTAGTTGCCGAATAACTCTCTGCCAAAACCATTTTCAACTGTCCCTTTATTCGGTCTCAACTCCTCTTCATCTCCTTTTGTAATTAACTCCCATTAACCGATCGTGCCTCATCCTTTATTATTTTATATATTTTTATTTTATATAATATTATTTATTATATTTATATTTAATATTTACTTTAGCCTTATTTTATATTCGAATCTGGACGAAATTCGGGTATTACATAATGTAATTTTTTTAAAAAAAATATATAATTTTCCTCGATATATCTATGAGAAAAATAATAGATTTGCGGATAGTATAATCAAATTGATATGATAAATGACAATATCTTATTTACGAAAAATTATATTATGAATTATTTCCATCACGTCATTCGTGGTCCAACCAATCAGATTCATCTATCTCATATTTTTTTAAGGTAGTTATTAAGTAATTATTTAAAAATATATGAATTTAGTTAATTAAAACCATAAATAACATGATAAAAAGTATTCATAATATAATCTTTCATTATTTATATTCATAAATTTTATAGTCCACCAGATGTAATTTCAAGTATTTTACATTCTGATTTTACCACCTATAAATTATTGTCTGTAATGGCCTATAGGTATCTCCAATTTGAATTAAAAAAAGGTTTCTCCGATGTGGGATTACAGTGGAAGAACACTACTTTGGCTAAAGAATTGATTTAATACATTATCACGTTGTTCACTTCTTGAGTAAGATATGTCTAGAGTAGCTGAGATAAAAAGCAAAAGTGACTGGAGATTATTAAAATGGTGTTATCATTAATTATGTTATTTTGAGCCATGTTTTAGTTGTGTTTAGCGATCTAATCCGGCGTAAATTGTTTATTTTTTTATGTTTTTATTTATGTTTTCGTTTTAAATTACAGGATTTAGGGTTTTGGGTTAAAGGTTTTGAGTTAGGGTTTAAAAAATTAGGGATAGGATTTAGGATATAAAAAAATAAAGATTAAAATTTAAAATTTAATTTTTTTAAATTTTGATAAAAAGCATATATGGAGGTATAATAAAAAGATAAAAGATTTTTACTCCCTAGACCTACGTTTATCCATCAACTTCGTAAAGCAAACATTTAATAATTTAGTCATTTAGACCTGTTCATTTCCCTTAATCTGATCCACTATGATCCTCGATCAATGTCAAATTTGGTAGGCTTCAATGTTAAATAATATTTTTATAGTTAGTGACTTAGTGTCATTAGGGGTGCTTAACGAGTTGAGCAGTTCGTAAGTTATTTAAATTCGACTCGGTTAAAACTCAATAAATACTCAGTTCGGATTAGTTTGATTCGGACTTGAATTTGACTCGATACCTTAACGAGTTGAATCAAACAAATTCTAACTCGACTCGATAAGTTGAGAATTTAGGGACTAATTATATAATACTCAATACCTTAACGAGCAGTTCATAATTATTATACGTGGGTTATTAAAATTAGGTTAAAAAAGGGATTAAATTGATAGGTTATTAAAATTAATGTGGGTTAATTTTTAAATTTAGGATCAAATTAAAATAAGTGTAGAATTTGGGACTAATTATATAATTATATCAATTTATATTAACTGTCACGTCATCAGCCATTAATTTTTTAACGGCATTAGACCAATTTGTTATAATTTTTAAGTTGTTGGACCAATTTATAACTTTTGATAGTCGAGGGATACGAAATATAGTTGGGGATAGTCGGAGGACCATTTGTGTAGTTTACCCTAAAAATTTTGTATTATTTGATTAAGAATAATTTTTTATGGTAAAAACAAAGACATTCTATTTTTTTTTTCTTGTAATTAGATGCCATAAACACACTGTTATTCCCTTACAAAAGTGTGAGCTAACAATATTCTAACAAGAAACATAAGTTAATCGACTCCATTGTGTCTGAATTCATAGCTGCTCATCTTCAGAGAGTCACACTTGGGAAGTTGCAGTGTCCACGACCTGATCAGAAAGGAACCAAATTAGAGAGATTTAGGACCGAATTTGATGGTTGCAATAATCAGACAATCAAACAAACTTACTTGGGTTATTTCTGGTTTGTCTAGCTAAGCCATTGAAGTGGCAGGTTGCACCTTGTTTTCGGAACTTAGCCCAGTATGAGCTAAATGCATAACTTGCATGCCAAAACACCGATAACGGCTCGTAACACGGTTGTCCAGGGTTCAATGAAGCACAAGTTTGGTTACCTTGGCTACAAGCATACGACAAAGCCGACGACAAGTTTGTTGCGTCGACACCCGGAGCCACCTCGCACCAAAGCTTACCCCTATACGGTACATTGTTTCTGGCAGCAGGCAGTGGTTTGTAACTGGAGAGAGGGCGGTTCCCGGTGATATCGATATCGTAAATTGGCGTCCCGTCCGAACGTAGCAAGCCCCAATGCCTTTCGGTTGTTGGACCTGGCTTTTGGTTTTCGTCATATAAGGAGAAAATGAATGTTGGTATGACTGCACCAGGTCTAGCAGGGGTCCCTAATGGTGGCTTAGAAGTCATTTTCTGAATCAGTTTTCGGTTATATGTAGCTGCATTGTAGATATTCGCCCCGACTTGATCGATATCCCCTGCAGTAGGCCAACCAGTTTCGCCTATCGCAATCCGGATATCGGGGTAGCCAAGTTTTCTCATTGCGAATATGACCGAGTCGAGCATTTGGTCTAACAGATTTGCGTAAACTAAGCCAGTGTTATGATCAGTTTGGTTTCCTCTTCCTCTAAACAGAGTAAAATCTAAGCTGATGTTCCTCGAGTTAGCCGACCATGCTAAATAAGGGTAAACGTCGATGAAAAAAAATGATTTCGTTCCGTTAAGAAATCTCAACAATGGTGCCATTACCGTATCCTTGATATCGGACCGAAATTCACCGCTCGATGGCGGAAAAGTCGATTGCAATACATCCATCGCTAATGGGGTACTGACCTTGATGTTCTTAATATCATGAGCATTCAGTGAGTTCTTAATCCTACGCATCGCGGGCACAAGGCTAGGCCAAATTCTCCGATCATGACTGAGGACTTCGTTGCCGACCAACACGAACCGGATCATCGTACCAGGATAGAAATCTAGGACATTGCTTTGAACCCATTGCTCAGCAGCTGATTGGCTTGACGCAATGCGGATTATGTCATTGTTTGGAACCATAGTGGACACACTAATATTGGTCCCTGAAAGAAGCTTCAACATTTCATGGTCTGAATCATAGAGCTTTATCCGTCCTGCTTTCATCGATCTCACGGTCTCGACGGTTCGATACGGTGATGGCAAATTGTTGCCTTTTCGACCATAGTTCACCCCAATCTTGCTCGAGATATCAACCGCTGCTCCACCTTGGAAAAACAACAGGGTTTAATTTAATCAAACTATACACACGCAACAAAAAGACAGCACTTGTGACATTGAAAGACTTACGGGAGACAAGGACAGAGGACAAGAGGATTGTTGCAAGAAGAGCCGCCATTGTTGATATTATCAAACAGGTTTTGTCTTCTGTAATGCGATGGATTTGGCCCCTAAAGAGTATGTTTGCTTTATAAAGTGGGAAATTAGGGTAAATTAAGTGAGAAGTAGCTAAGATTAGTTCAGTGGTGTTTGAGTTTCTTTAGTTTATTACAATCAAGAAAAAGGACATGAAAAAAAGGTTTCATGTTGTTTGATAATGTACATGAAAAGCCTAAAGATTATGAAGTATTATATATGGTGTGTTTTCTTGTTTCCTTCATCGAATATAAATATGTGTGTAATCACCAGAATTCGTCCGGGGAGTCGCCACCAATCGATTTTTTATTCGGTGCGATTGGAACACCAAAAATATGCGTCTACGAACCAGAGTGAGTCCGGGAGTCTGTTATGCGTGAGGAAGGGTGAACACCCCTACAACGCCCGAAATCGATACCTGTCGGTTACATAATATTTATACGATCAAAAATACAATTTCGTTATCAAAATCTGTAAATAAAAATAGTTAGTAACCATTTAATAATAATAATAAATCTGATAATAGTGATAATAAAATTAAAATAATAATTTTTAGAAATTCCAATGACTAATCCTGCAAGATATTAAACATTAAAGGGTTAAATTGCATAAAAATAGTGGTGAAATTGAAAGAAAATAAAAAACAAGGCTGAATTTGTGATAACCGATGACCAAAATTGAACGTGGGACAAGCTGGGAGGCCGGAGGGCAAACGGACTAGATGTACAGGGGCCATTGGTGCAATTTCCCCTTTTTCCGGGTAAGACGCGGGTTCGGGTTGGTTTAGCGGGTCGAAACCGGTTATCCAGGTATGAAACGACACCGTTTTTGGACTGATAAGCCGACACCAAAACAGTATCGTTTCGCCATATATATATATCCCCCTTATTATTTTTTTGGGCCTTAAGCTTCATTTCTCTCCTCTTTCACTTAAGCCCAACACTGAGACTTGGAGAAGAGCCCTCAACTCTTTGCAGCTTCCGTCAACGGACCATCTGTTGAGATATTGATTTTGATATAATAATTGAAAAATGTTTTGTACTAATTTGAAAAGAATTCAAAAATGATTCTTATGTTCAAACAACTTGAAAATAAGCTTAAAAAGTTTTTGAGAGATTTTAGAAGTGTTTGAAATGCCTTTTAAAGTAGTTAAAATTGAATTTTAAATGAAAGTTTCGAAACCTCCTTTAAAGGTTTCGAAACCTCTCAGGCCAGTCTCAAACATTTCGCTACTGGAATGAAAGTCTCAGAACTTTTAGCAAAAAGTTTGGAAACTTTTGATGAAAAGTTTCGAAACCTTGATAAAGGTTTCCAAACCTCTGGTAAAGGTTTGGAAACAGTTTTGAAAAAGTTTCGAAACCTCTGGTAAAGGCTTCGAAACCTCTGTGCAGGTGAAAATTTAATGTTCAACTTTTTGACTTCCAAACGGCTCCAAAACATCCCCAACGGCTATAAACGGCTAGAATATGATTCCACACTATAAAAGCAAGCTTGGGACACTTGAAGAAGGTTAGAGACATCATCCAAGAAACATGGTCAAGAGAAATTGAGTTTAAATCTCCATTTTCCTTTTTTCTTGTACATAGTCTTAAGAGAGTGATTTTATTATAAATCTTGTATTCTCTTGTGAGCTTAATTGTGTAAACACCCACCTTTGTGAGGTATTTAGTTTACCAAACAAATCCCTTTGTAAAAGGAGATATTCTAGTTTAGCCTTAGACAAAAACTAGAGTTGGTTCTATCTTAGCCAAATCCAAAAGATAGGGTTGTAACGGTTATCCCTTGAACCGGTAAAAAGGTCGAATTCTTTAGTGAATTGGTTGAAATCCTTAGTGGTTTGCTAAGGTAGTGGATGTAGGCGTGATCGAACCACTCTAAAATCATTGTGTTCTTTGTCTCAATCTTTCGATTTTAGCAAATTCAACCAAGCACCAAAAACAACCCTCTTGACGGTAATCGGTGATCGATTCGAGCTTACGCTTCAACACCTTTCAATTGGTATCAGAGCCTCGTCTCCATCGATTCGGACTAACATCCGGGAGCAAAGATCCATCTCTCGAAGTCTACCATTCAAGAAAATAGCTTGCTTTGAAGAAGGTCGCTCTATCACGTGTCCTTCGCTCTTCGAAGGAGAAAGTTACTTCCAATGGAGAAATATCGTGAAGCTATTCATCAATTCTTATGATTTTGAAGTTTGGGACATTGTTAAAGATGGCTACATCGAAGCTCCTAAAAAGAAGAAGAAGCAACGGAGTATAAATGACGCGAAGACAAAACTAAACGCCAAGCCGATGCACATCCTTCTTTGTGGCCTTAGTGAAGACATCTCAAAGAAAGTCTCCACATGCAAGAGTGCCAAAAAAATGTGGGAGAAACTTGAGAGACTTTATGGCAAAGAAGAGAAGAAAGATTTAAAGTCTTGGATAAATTGAATTTCCATGTGTTCTCAAATTGATTTATTTTAATATAATATTGAAATTCAATATTTTTCAAGTATCAAGCTTTTGAGCCTATTTTTTTTTTTGGAATGCTTTAAGTAAGGGGAAGCTATTTTAAACAAAACTTATTTTAAAAATTCTCTTTTGTTACGAGCTTTAAAATTTTCAAACTTTGTTTGAACCATTTTTGATATAACAAAAATGGGGAGAATGTTTTAAAAAATTGGTTTTCAAATGAATAAGGGGGAGCATTAATGTGTTCAAATCTTTAATTCTCTTATTCAAATTTTGTTTTACAAAGGGGGAGCAATCTCAAAAATAATTTTTCAAGTTAGTTTTATTATATCAAAAAGGGGGAGATTGTTGAAATATTGATTTTGATATAATAATTAAAAAATGTTTTGTACTAATTTAAAAAGAATTCAAAAATGATTCAAAAATGATTCTTATGTTCAAACAACTTGAAAATAAGTTTGAAAATTTTTTGAGAGATTTTAGAAGTGTTTGAAATGCCTTTTAAAATAGTTAAAATTGAATTTTAAATGAAAGTTTCGAAACCTCCTTTAAAGGTTTCGAAACCTCTCAGGCCAGTCTCAAACATTTCGCTACTGGAATGAAAGTCTCAGAACTTTTAGCAAAAAGTTTGGAAACTTTTGATGAAAAGTTTCGAAACCTTGATAAAGGTTTCGAAACCTTAGACCTGTAACGACTATAATTTTTGAATTGCTTAAAGGTTTTCAAACCTCTGATAAAGGTTTGGAAACAATTTTGAAAAAGTTTCGAAACCTCTGATAAAGGTTTCGAAACCTCTGTGCATGTGAAAATTTAATGTTCAATTTTTTGACTTCCAAACGGCTCCAAAACATCCCCAACGGCTATAAACGGCTAGAATATGATTCTATACTATAAAAGCAAGCTTGGGACACTTGAAGAAGGTTAGAGACATCATCCAAGAAACATGGTCAAGAGAAATTGAGTTTAAATCTTCATTTTCCTTTTCTCTTGTACATAGTCTTAAGAGAGTGATTTTATTGTAAATCTTGTATTCTCTTGTGAGCTTAATTGTGTAACCTTTGTGAGGTACTTAGTTTACCAAACAAATCCCTTTGTAAAAGGAGAGGTTCTAGTTTAGCCTTAGACAAAAACTAGAGTTGGTTTTATCTAGGCCAAGTCCAAAAGATAAGGTTGTAACGGTTATCCCTTGAACCGGTAAAAAGGTCAAATTCTTTAGTGAATTGGTTGAAATCCTTAGTGGTGTGCTAAGGTAGTGGATGTAGGCGTGGCCGAACCACTCTAAAATCATTGTGTTCTTTGTCTCAATCTTTCGATTTTAGCAAATTCAATCAAGCACCAAAAACAACCCTCTTGATGGTAATCGGTGATCGATTCGAGCTTACGCTTCAACACCTTTCACCACCGCAACCGCAGCAACTCAAGGCGGTCGGCCGCCGTGCTGGTCGCCGGTGATGGGAAAGAAGGCACTCTTCCGAAGCGTCTTGAAGTGTTAAAGCCGAATATAAGCTCGGTTTTGCGAATAAGGGTATAGATCGATGTAGATCTAAGAGATAAGTATTGAACTCTCTCCTTTTTTTACCTTTTTGCTTCCGATATGCTTCTTGGACACCTCCTTTTGGCTTATCTTTTGTTTCGAATATTTAAGATAATACCTACTGCTTTGGATTTGGTTTTTAGTGTTTCGAAAATGCCTTGTTCGATTGATTTCTTCAACCGGTCTCTAACCGGTGTTACATCGACTGAAAATGGGTATTTATACCCATACTTACATCATATAATATGGAGAAAATAATAGAAATCCTATCCTATTTTAGATCTAAATATTAGATCTAATAATTTTTGCTTCTTTTGCAGGTCGAAAGGACGTTGGCGGTGGGCAGATCCGGTTAGATCGAAGGCAGTGGCCGGCCAAGGGGACCAACCAGAGGGCGCGTGGCCACCACGCGCGATTCAAATTGTCGCGCGTGGCGGCCACGCGCAGTGAGCTGGCAGGCACACTGCTGAGCGACGGCCAGTTTGGTTGCAGGAGGAGTTAGGGTTTAGTTGGGGATAATTAGGGTTTGTTATCATTAGATATGGGTTATTCATTTTGGGCTTTGTTGAGTTTATGCTATTAGGCTTGGGATGTACTGGATCAAGGGTTAATGGGTTTGTATTATATTTGGACTTAGATCAAAAGGGTTTGTAATATTGGATCTGATAAATAAAATGGATTCTTTTATAATTGATGGGTTATTACAATGTGTTAAAAGAGTTGCATTAAAATCAGTTCATCCAACGATACAATAAATGTGTAAACTTCGGATTCATAATTTAAATATAATAAAAAAATATCGATAATTTATCAATTTTACGAATATGAATATATTATACAATTTTCTCTCCCTCCAGAAACCCATTTTTCCTATGTGGATGCTACATAAAAACAAAACAAATCAATTGGCTAGCTTTTGAAGAAACAACAAAATCAAAGATAAACATGGTCATAATAACATTCTAAAATTATGTCCGGTAATTTATTTTCATCACCCATCGGACGAGCTAAATGAAGCAGAAAACCCTGAGGGCTTAGCAGTGTTGATAATATTATTGTGCATGGAGCTGCTTGATATTAAAGGCGTTAAGCCTTTTGGTGACGTTTGTTCTTTCTGTAACAAACTAAGTTTTCTTCTGTTACGATAGGCGCCCTAATTGTTATAACAGATTGGCTAATCAATAGCCATTTCGTTATACATGAGGCTATATAAATGGGTCTGTGAATGCTCGACTGGGTTTCGGAGTACAAAAAATCACCATACATAGTCGAAGTACCTTCATCTGCTTGCCATTTCTGTAGGAACTGAGGGAGTCTCATGTGAAGGTCAACACCAGGGTTTCCATCATCCTCTTGGGTTGTAGGTTTCCACTGCTCGACGAGAGGGCCGAGCACGTTGACGGCATGCCCCATGTCAGGTCTTTGATACGGCTCACGAGTCGTGCAATGACCGGCTAACTCGGCTACCTTGAAGATCATCGCCATTGTCTCCTCTTCATCGCAGTTGATTGTTTGATCGACCACTTTGGGAATGTTGTCCTTGTTGATTAGAACCCTTCGGAACCATGTCACCAAATGTGATTTCTCATCAGGTAAGGTTACATCTAAAGCTTGTCGGCCGGTGATTATCTCCATCAACACCACTCCAAATGCAAACACATCTACCTTTGTACACAATCCCGAACCCCCATCGTCCTAATACATTAGCCTCATTAAAATTATCAGTCACCTCTCTCAGGACTTGTATCGAGGTAGCAACGTTTCCACCCTCAAAGAAATGACGATCACTGTGATCACTGCTACTTTTGCTTTGCATTTCAACAGGCAATCCTCCGTAGCCATTTGTCACTTTACCGATCACTGTGATCACTGGCATTGCCATCCATCTTCCCGAATTTCCCATACTTCTTATTCATCATATACTTGTAAGAAACAAAGCAAACAACAGCACCAAAAACCAATACACCAATGAAAATACTGACAATCAAAGCAACCGAATTCTTACTATTGCCACCGATTTTCGAGTTATCATCTGAACCACCAGTAGATCCTCCAGAACCTGGAGTTTCTCCACCACCAGAACCGGTTGATTTTCCTAGTAAACTATTCCCCTAGTAATAAAACTTCACCGAAGACGAAAAATTCGGAAAGTCTACGATGAGATTGTTGTTAGACACATCGACAAGATGCAAACTACTCAACTTGGTAAGACCATCAGGGATGGGACCTGTTAAATTATTATCATTCAGATTCAAGTTCTGACCAGATTCTTCTTCGAAAGATTCACAGTAATCACAGATTTCTGCGAATCACAAGTAACAAAAACCAATTGGCAAGCATTGTAGAAATATTTCAGAAATGAAATAAATGGAATAAACTCTTGTATATTGCTTTGAAAGATTACAGTGTTTATATAGGAAGTAGCAGATGAAAGTCGGTTTAAAGAACTAACTTCCAGCTTTCCTCAACAGCTTAACAGAACTTTAACAGAGAACTATTACACTACACTCGATTGCACAGTAACTTTATTTCAGCTACATTGCTTTACACTTCCCCTACTTCGCTTTACATTCCCCCTGCTTCTTCAGCTTGTTGTGACAGGACATGCACTTGTTCTCTATACATTTCAAAATAAGGCTTTGACAATGGTTTTGTAAGACCATCAGCTATTTGAAATCCTGCTGGAACATAGTTTACTTGAACCTTCTTGGCAGCTATCTTTTCTCGTACGAAATGAATATCCAAATCCACATGTTTCAACTTTGAGTGATATACAGGATTAACACTTAACGCCACTGCACTCGTATTGTCACACCAAACTACAGGAACATCTTGTTGTTTAACTCCCATGTCAACAAATAACGCATCAATCCATGTAACTTCTGATGTTGCATCTGCAACACTTCTATATTTTTGCTTCCATGGTTGATCTTGACACTGCTTTTTGCTTCTTTGATTGCCATGTTACAAGGTTGCCATTCACGTACACACAGTAGCCTGTTATTGATCGTCTGCCTTCAATACTTCCACCCCAATCCGCATCAGCAAATGCTGTGATTCTCACTCCATTCGATCTTGCTCTAAACATCAAGGCATAGTCTATTGTTCCTACCAAGTATCTCAATACTCTCTTCACTGCTATCATGTGTATCTCATGTGGACTATGCATAAATTGAGCCAATTTATTTACACTGAAGGCTATGTCAGGTCGAGTGTGACAAGCATAAAGAAGGGATCCTACAATGCTTTTATATTCACGAGGATCAGCTAAAACATTACTCTCCTCATTAGTTCTTTTTGAAGATAGCACCATCGGAGTCGAGGTTGGTATCATATTCTGCATACCAGTAGTATCCAACAATTCTTGTACATATTTCCTTTGACTCAACAACAATTCTTTTCCACTTCTAATCACCTCAATTCCTAAAAAATAATGTAGTTCTCCCATATCCTTTAGCGAGAACTTCTCATGCTAAAGCTTCACCACTTTTTCGATTATTTCATTTGAATGACCAGTAATCACAATATCATCCACATAAACCAACATATAGATCTTCACATTTGCATTAGTTTTAATGAACAAGGAGGCATCACCTTTTGACTCACTAAATCCAAGCTGCATCAAGTATTTCTTTAACTTGTTATGCTAATTTCGAGGAGCCTGTTTAAGTCCATACGGTGCCCTTTTTAACTTGCACACAAGAGGTGTTCCATCATCAGCTTCCTGCTCAAAACCTGGTGGTTGCTGCATGAAAACATCTTCACTAAGATCTCCATTAAGGAAGGCATTATTTATGTCTACATGCCTTAAGCTCCAATTGTTAGTGACTTACCAGATTTGATTGCATTAAATCAATCAGCTTTTATAAAAGGAAGAAGTATTGCTGATAACACCTTACTTGCTCAAGAGTTGGTTAAGGGATATGGGAGAAAAACTCTTTCTCCAAGATGTGCTTTGAAGGTGGATTTGTAGAAAGCGTTTGATTCTGTCAATTGGGAGTTTATTTTGAAATTGTTGGAAGCAATGGGACTGCCTGCACAGTTTAGGGCGTGGATTGAGACATGTTTTACAGGTAATAGATTTTCTATATCTTTGAATGAGAGTTTGGTGGGTTTCTTTAAAGGAAAGCGAGGAGTTAGGCAGGGGATCCTCTTTCTCCTTATCTATTTGTGATTGTAATGAATGCCTTATCTCATTTATTGAACAAGGCGGTAGCTCAAGGGATCTTCCAATTTCATCCTAAGTGTAAGAAGATTAGGCTAACTCATCTTTGCTTTGCGGATGATTTGCTCATCTTTTGTAAGGGTAATATACAATCCTTAGTGGGAATTCAATGTGTTCTTGAGAAGTTTTATGAGCTAGCAGGCCTGTGACTTAATAATGCTAAATCTGAACTTTTTGTGACTGGTGTGTCTATGGAGAATTTGGATCAGATGCGAGATGTTACTGGTTTTAAGTTGGGGACTTTGCCAGTAAGATACTTGGGGGTACCTTTGGTTACAAGAATGCTATCTGAAAAGGATTGTGCTAGCCTTATTGAGAGGATGAAGTTGAAGCTGGGACAGTGGTCTAAACTCCATTTGAGTTATGCTGGTCGATTGCAACTAATTTGTGTTGTTTTATTTAGTATGACCAACTATTGGGGTAGGCAAGTGGTGCTTCCTAAGGGTGTTGTGGAGAGGATCGAGCAACTTTGTATGAGGTTTTTTTGGAAGGGCAATGATAGTCTTGTTCACGAGGCTCGAGTAAGCTGGAATCAGATTTGTTATCTTAAGAAAGAGGGTGGACTTGGGTTGAGGGGGTTGCATTCCTGGAATATAGCTTGCTTGGTTTTATTGCTTAAGAAGTTGTTGGCAAATGAAGGCTCGTTGTGGGTTGCCTGAGTGCATGTATATGTATTAAAGGGGAGTGACATTTGGAGTGTGGAGTTGAAGCAGCAGCATAGTTGGTGTTTGAGAAGGATTCTGAAGCAAAGGAGTAAGTTGCAAGCGTTAATTGACAAGGGACACAACATATGGACTGTTGGTTCAGTTTGGAGAATGATTCGGAAAGATAAAGACACTGCTACTTGGCACAAGTTGGTCTGGTTCAGTTTACATGTGTCAAAACACTCTATGATTCTTTAGATGGCAATTCTTAATCGGTTGCCAACCAAAGATAGGATTAGAGCTATGGGGAGGGATGTTGAGGAAAGATGTGTATTTTGTCATTCTGCTCAGGAAACTAAGGACCATATTTTTGCTGGATGCAGGTTGTCAAGACGCATATGGGCTGCTGTCTTGGAAATGTGTGGATTACATAGAATGATGCTTGAATGGAATGATGAGCTGCAGTGGTTGAGCTCCAAATTGAAAGAAAAGTCTTTGATAGTTCATATTTTAAAGCTTGCCTGGGGTGCTTTTGTTTACTTTGTGTGGGAAGAACGAAATAAAAGATTATTTAGGAATGTGAGTAGAACTGTTGAGAGCATTTTATGTTGCATTAAGGAAATCATTTGTATACGAACTCGGAATAGAGTTATACGCATGGATGATGTAAATAGAATCATTTGCACATCTTGGGGAATTTTTTAGGGGGATGGATGCCCAAGTGTGATTATAGGTGATGTATTTCTTGTCTTAGATAATATACAATGCTTATCCAAAAAAAAAATTGTTAGTGACTGCTATTGATAATATAACATTCAGAGTTGCCGATTTCACCACAGGACTAAATGTGTCCTGAAAGTCTTGCCCAGGCACTTGAGAAAAGCCCCTTGCTACCAGCCTTGCTTTATACCGTTGCAACGTACCATCTACATTTCGTTTCAGCTTAAACAGCCACTTACATCCGACCACTGATCATCCTTCAGGTAAAACTTCAGAAATGCCTCCATTTTTATAGAAGTATTTCAGAAATGAAAGAAATGGAATAAACTCCTGTATATTGCTTTGAGAGATTACAGTGTTTATATAGGAAATAGCAGATGAAAGTCGGTTTAAAGAACTAACTTCCAGCTTTCCTCTGCAGCTTAACAGAACTTTAACAAAAATTACTACACTACACTCGATTGCACAGTAACTTTATTTCAGCTACATTGCTTTATAAGCATCATTTCCAGACCAATCATCAGAAAGGAAAACAGGGTACCCAAAACCACTTGCAATCTCAAGCAATGTAGTAACTTGAGGATCACAAGGATTTCCATTATCATTACAGAAATTATTAGTCCCATTAACAGCAATGCTCTCAACCGAGCTGGGAAATTTCGGAAAAGGACCCTGCAATTTGTTATTAGACAATGAGACATTCTTCAAACTGGTAAAAGATTAATTAAAGACCCCGGGACAGGCCCAGTCAACTGGTTTTCTCTAAGCTGAAGATCGAAAAGACCCACACATTTAGACAAATCTGGGATCTGACCGGTGAACATGTTTTTATGAACCCAGACCAGTGTCATGCTGGATAAAACATCTAAAGTGGTTGTTGATCCAGCGATTCTTGATCATCGAACCGCCGAGAGAAGCCGGCAATGTACCGCTCAAGTTGTTGTAAGACAGCCTTATACTTTCTAAACTGCTCAAAGATTCGAACCCATCGGGTAATGTACCGTACAAGTTGTTGTTGTCTAGTTGAACTACGACGAGGCTTGTCGATTGGGACAAATCTGGGAATGTCCATGGACTCAGCTTCGCGTTTTCACTTAAACTCTGCGTTTGAAGACTGGTTAACCCGGAGAAAGCGTCGGGTGAGACTGATGTGAACGCATTGTTGTCGAGGAAAATTGTTTGCAAGTTTGTGAGATTGGCGAAAGATGGGACTGACCCAGATAAGGAGTTGTGTTGAAGAGATACAGTGCGGAGTTCCGACAAGGTGGCGATGTCGGGGGGAAGTGAGCCGGACAGGGATTTGGAAGCTAAGTTGATGGCTGTTACGCGGTTGGATTTGTCGCAAGTAATGCCTGGCCAGCTGCAGTAGTTGTCGGAAGAGGTGGAAGACCACCCGGTGGGAAGTGGACGGAAGGATGAAGATAGTTTTCGAATAGAAGAGCCGTCGTCTGCGGCGGCGAGGACGGCGGGAAGAAGGAGAAATGGATGGAAGAAGTGGCGGTGCCTGATGTGTCTAATAAGTGTCTAAACTATTTTCCTAGTCATTTACCTTGTTCCAATTTTTATGCTGCACTGCCCTATATGTTTCTTACCTATATAGCCTAAATGCTAGTCTCTTCCTTCTTTGAGGGATTCTTCTTGTTTTCCTGAACCAGGTTTATGACAGCGGGTGATGGAATCAAGCAGCGAAACATCGTTTACCAGGTTATAGATCTATGGCAGTAGTATTTCTATTTTGATGCGTTTGTAACATTTTGAGCATCACCTGCAAGAGTTTCTATTCTTATTGAATTCAAAAAGAGCAAAGTCTTGGGGATTTTCTGCATTCTGGACCAAGAGTCATCCAATGTATACAGTACCAAAAACATGTTTAAGTACAAACATATACAGTACCAAAACCATGTCACATGTATAGAACAACCATTGTTATCTTGATTGTTCGGATAAGGAAAGAGAGGCGGTACTCTCATCATTCTTATTAATACGACTGTAATATCTTCAATGAAGATCAGTCAATTGATACATCACTTTACTAACATCAGAGAATGCAGAGACAAACACACTAACAAAACATAAACCTGAGCTGACCTAGCTGCACTCATGGCTTAGCCAAACCAGTATAACACAGAATTTATACAAACCTTATATCTATAACACTTCCCTTGCTACTTATACTTTAACACACAGGATTCAAAATAATATGAAAATGTATCAAAATTTACAACAAATAACTTTTCAATTAGAAAAAATCTATTTTCAAAAGAAAATACTTACATGATGATTTTGAGCTAGATAAAGCCACCTGCATCGTACATCATGTTGTTTCCCACATCCAAAACTGTAAGTTGAGTGCATTCCTTCAAGGATCTTGACAGTTTTCCTTCTAATTTATTCTCACTGACCTTGAGAAACCATAACTGGTTTTCTTTTGAAAATTCTGGCATGATTCCACTCAACTTATTTCCTTAATGAAGAGAGAGCACTCATATTCCCCAGGCAATTTGGAATTTGGCCACTCAAATTGTTGTGAGATACGCTCAAAACGGATAAGTTGACTCATATTCCTCAGGCAATTTGGAATTGATCCACTCAAATTGTTACGAGATGCATCCAAAGTCCAAAGTTGACTCAATGGCAAATACTTGTACAGAGTCTGGAGAAGAAGTTATGGGAAACAGTTGGTCCAAAGAGGAGAGATGGTTATAGGAAAGATTCAGAAGATGCCAAATATAAAACCCACAACATTGGAGAAGAGAAATTTTCATCACCCAAGGGAAGGTGTTCAATGGGATTGAAAGAAAGGTCCACCCATGAAAGAGAGTTGTTCCACAACCAATTCGGCACAACACCATGGATATGGTTGTTAGAAAGATCTAGACGAGTCAACTTGTGTTGTGTTTTGATGAATTCTGGGAATTCAGTAAGGTTGCATGATCTTAGGTATAGGAACTCTAATTTAGAAAAATCATCAGCAAGACTTGTGTTGTGGCTTTCAATGAACAAACTCATATTGGATAGGTTAAGAAACCATAAGTTTTTGAGTTGAAGGATTGAGTTTGGGAGTGGTCCTGACAAATAATTATTCCTTACATCTAATTTCTCAATCAATGAAGAAGAAGCGTTGGAAAACTCATCAATTCTTCCAACCAATTGATTATTGTAAAGAGATAGTTCTCTCCATGATGGAAGAGGGTATGGATCCACCGAAATGATTTTTTGATAGATCCAACTTCACCAGGTAACTAAGATTTGTAATTGACAATGGAATGGAACCAAAAAAATTACAATCACCAAGACTTAAATCCTTTAAGAACTTAAGATTTCCAATGGATTCAGGTAGTTTACCACTGAAATTTGTAGTAGAAAGACACAAACTCTTGGAAATTCTGTAAACTGACCCAGTAGCAAGACATTATTTGAAATGTGAATGCTTTGAATATTTGGCAACAACAACATTTCAGTTGGAAAATGACCACTCAGATTGCATCCCACCAGACATATTCTTGATGAATGTCTAAAAAATCAGTAGAAAGGAAAGGACATAATGAACCTTCTAAATCACAGTTTGACAGACTCAATACTTTTAGGTTAAAAAGCATATGGTTTCACACCATGTACTGCTTTCGGATGAAATGTCTAAGAAATGATGTTATAAGATTTTTCTTGGTTAAAGTCTTTAGTCTTTGTCATTGCATGCAAATTTCCAGTCTTTATGCCCCAGCGTTACTGCATGGAAATGCAAATTTCCAGATACAACGAAGCTGGGCTAACAAATTAGAGGGCAAACTTCACATAATCTACTCACTATTAATCTTAATCATCTGATTTTCTCGTCTAACAATCTAAAAAATATGTAAAACTTAAGTTTTAAGTTGTGTAACTATATCTTGTTCCATAAAATTATATCCTTAATTTGAAGTAGAAACACGAATGGAGGAACTGAAAACTGAAAAATAAAATAGACAATTTCTACCCAAAATAAAATACGAGAAACTCATTAGAATAAATGCCACACCCTTATAATAAACATTTATAAAAATTATTCATTTTCACTTTCTTATAATAAAAACAAACACACTGCAAATACATTGGTCTACCTTTATCTTTGTTATCATTAGAAGCTTGGGACTGTGCTCAAGTGAGCTGCCTTTTCCAGTCGCAGCCTGCCTCAGCTTGACCATGGAAACCAACAGGCAACAAGCTGGTTGGAACTTGGAAGAAAATATCTCATTTAGACTGAGTTGCAACCGAGAGCAACACCATCAACGAAAGACTTAAGGTTCATTTCCAATGAACCACCTTCCATGGCGGCATCCCTCGCCAACTCTTTCCATTTCTCAACGTTCTTTCTCACTTCCTTCCCTTCATCTCCGTCGCCCATCACTGAATCCAAGCACCTGACAATCTCGCCGCGTTCAACCATCCCTTCTTCATTAGCACTCACTCTCACCCCAGTCTTCCACACATCTTCAATCAGCTTTGCATTCGTCCCCTGATCCGTCCACTGCGGAAAAGCAATCACTGGTACCCCAGCAACCATGCTCTCTAACGTCGAGTTCCACCCGCAATGTGACACGAAGCAACCCAAAGAGGGGTGAGACAAAACTTCCACTTGTGAACACCATGGGACGATCCTCCCAAACTGCTCTAATTCTTCTCTGCACATCAGTTTATCTTCTTCCGTTTCTTTTTCTCGTCCATCTTTCTCATTTCTCACCACCCACAGAAATGGTCGCCCACTAGTTATCAAAGCTTGACCGATTTCCTCCACTTGTTGTTTAGCCAACACGGCAAGGCTTCCGAATGATACGTAAACGACGCTTGATTTTGGTTTCGAGTCTAGCCATTGGAGATAATCGTTTGAATCACACTGAAAAAGATCGGTTCTTAAGGAATGATCTAATGGGATTAAGGGTCCGATTCCGATCATTTGGAACTTGTCGATGGCTTTTAATGCTTCCGGCTCCAATGCATCGAATGTGTTAACAAGGATTTTAGCGTTGGGTTCCTCGGCGAGAACTTCTATTTGCTCTCGGAACAACGACAGTATCGACTGGTAAACGTTTGGGCCGTTGAAAAACGAGGGAAGGTCGCGGGCAGCGAGTGGCGGCAGCCCGGGTAATTTTATCGAACACTTGGAGTTGGACTTATCGGTTTGGTCTTTCATGGCGGACTCGTATCCGTTGAAGTAAAAATAGTAGATGTCGAAAACTGTAGCGGGTTGAATCCAAAGGACAGCCGACGGGATGTTATGTTCACGCGCCACCTCCGTCGCCCAAGGAAGGAGCAAGGAATAAACGATGCAATTAACAGGTTTTCCTTCGTCTTCACTAGTTATTATAAGCTCGGAGATGGCTTGTTTTCCCCGACGTTTGATTTCAGATAAGTAAAGGTCTATGTCATCGTTGGGCTTCACTCCGTCGTCGTATCCATCTGAAAAAGGCGAAAACGAAAGACCATCAGCGGCGGGGACTTTGTTCATGCGGCGGCTGGCTGAAACGGTGGTGATGAAAGTGACACGCACGCCGACTCGTATGAGATGCTTTGCGAATTGTATTGAAGGGTTTATATGTCCCTGTACAGGGAAGGTTATCATGATGAAATGAGGCTGTGTCATGGTGGTTACGGCGGCGCGTGGATATACAAAACCGGGTGTTTTTTGTTTGTTCAGTTCAGAGTAATTCAGTATGGAAAGCAATTGGGTATTTAAAAGCGTTGTGCCGTGAAAATCATGACGTTTGAGGTGACGAATTATGAAGAAATTGTGTTGTTTTGGTTACAGTTTGATATGAACTTACTGAGAACCACAGGTTGCTTAGACAAATACTGATGTAAATCGTCTATTTTTAAAATAGTTTTATTTATATTTATATTTTAAATAAGAAGATTTAAAGATTATAATTTTAAGTTAAAAGTTTTAAATAGAATTTAAAAAATTAAAAATATATATATATATCTTTTTAGTATAGAATTTATGATTTAAAATATAAAAAATAAAAGTTAGTTTAAAATTCAAGTTTTTAATAAATTTTTAAAAAAGACATAAAATAAGGCAAAAAAAAGATAATAGATTTTTGCTCGATAAAGACGAAAAAATTAAGGGGTCGAAAGAGATATTTTCTTTTTATTTTATATATAAAATATTTTTAAAATATTATATATATTTTTTAATTTTAAATTTAAATTTTTTAATTTTCTCAAATATATGCCATATGATCTTCATCTATTCATTTTGGAACAAAAATCTTCTGCCTCTTTTATGTGCCTTTTTTATGTCCCGTTGAAAATTTATTAAAAAATTAAATTTAAAATCCTAACCCTTATTTTTTATATCCTAAACTCTAAACTTTATACCAAAAAAATATACTTTATTCTTAATTCCTTAAACTATAAATTCTAAATTCTTAATTTAAAATAAAAACATAAATAAATACATAAAAAAGGTAAATAATTTGCGCCCTTCAATTTGATGTCGACGTGACCTTAGAAGACGGGATGGACTTGTTTACGAAGAAAAGTTGGTTTCGATTATTAGGTATAAAATCCCGCGATTCAAAAGATTCCAAACGAATGATACAAATAAAAGGTATAAAATCATTTTTTTATGATTTTATAATTTTATTAATATATTATTTTAAATTAAAATATTTATTATATGATATTATTATATTAACGTGTATTATTATATAAAATTGTTATATTTTTAAGTTATTTATTATTAATTTATTAATAGTTTTTATTCGTGATGAGTAGGGGTGAACATTCGAGCGAGTCGAATTAAAGATTTTGAATTTTTCGAATTGAGTTAATATATTAAAAATACTAAATTAAATTAAAAAAAATAAATAATAGTCAATTTAAAATAAAAATAAAGTTATAACAACTAAATTATAAAAATATAAATTAATAATAATTAAATTTAATTAAAATTTTAATTTTAATATACTTTAATATATTATAATTTATACCTATATAATATAGTTTAATACATTTCTAAAATAAAAATATAAAATTTATAATATATATAGAATATATTTTATATATAGAATTTATACTATATATATAATATTCTATATATGAAATTTATACTATATACTATATATGAAAATATAAAATATATATTATATATAAAAGTATAAAATATATAATACTATATATGTAAAAATATATAATATGTATGTATATAATATAGAAGTATGTATGTATATGTATACATTATTATATGTATACATATTAATATATACTATATTCTATATAATATATATATATATACACTAGATGCATATATGTATGTAATATACATAATACAGTAATATATGTATATATATTTAATCAAAATTTATTATTTGATTATATATTATAATAATAATAATAATAATAATCTTTTAAACTTTATTATATATATTAATTCTTTTTAAAATTATATTTTTTTTCCTTTTTTATATAATAATAAAAATTTATTTTTAATTTTTTCCAAAATTTTGGGTAACTTATATCCCTTCAAAATTTTTAAACTAAAAATAAATTAATCTAAAACTTAAAAAATAAGTGATTTATTTTCTTCTAAAATTTTGTCTCCCTACTCTTTTTTATCAATTGTTTTAGTTTAATTTAATTAAGTTATAATTTAGATTAATTTAATTTTTAAATTCTTTTAATTATGTTTATAATTTATGTTTTATATTAATTTTATTATCGGGCGGATACAGTTCGCGTTCAGTTACTACAATAATAGATCCAACTCGAGTTCGGATCAACCATAATCGGATACAGATCGGGTTCAGGTCAATACATCCCCGAATCAAGTCACATTCTGACTCAAACAAATTTTAATCGAATTTTCAGATCGGATTAACTTTTTACATCCCTAGATATAATTACACGAAAAATGAATCGAGGGAATAGAGGAGTTGTATTCTTTAAAAATTGAAAAGAATTTAATATTTGATAAGTATTCTAATTATTATATTCTTAGATTTTGTCTTTTATTTGTAATGTATGTTAGAAGAGTTCTTTTATAAAAAATAAAATAAAATGAAATTATACCAAAATCTTTGTCAAAATTATATTAATTTTTAATATATATCAAAAATTTTATATTTTTATAAAAAAATTTTACATATATCAAAATTTTTATAAAATATAAAAAATTTAATATGTTCCAAAGTTTTTATATTTTTATAAAAAAATAATATACATTAAAAATTGATATTAAAATTTTTATAATAGTTTTAGTAAAATTTCATTTCATTCTCTTTTTTAACTCCGTGAAGAAAGTAAAAAGCAGCGTCCAAATCCATGTTGTTTCCCGCCAAACTCAGACATGCTTTCCCGCCCTACATTCATATAAGCTTATCATCTCTCTTTTCCCGCTAAACCCCATGAATCTCTCTCTTTCTCACACGAGCTCACAGTTTCTTCAGAGGGTTAACAATGGCAGACTCAAAGGGAAACCAGAAGAAAAGGAAGCGGTCAGCTATTTTTCTTAACCATTCCTTAAAAGGAATCACGACTCGAAGCAAATCCCAGGTCCACATTCACCGCAATCGCTCAGGAAAATATCGAACCCACACCATCGGCGTCGGAAAACACCAAGATCTGCAACCCTTTCTCAAAAAATCCAGAAAAAGTTCACCAGCTGAAGATTCGGTTGGGTGCGATTTACCTTCCGTTTCCATCAAAGATCTCCGGTTAAGACGGGTCTTTTCCCCCTCTTCCACGGATGGGGTAATTCCTAACTGTTTGGATGATGCGGAAAATCAGGGAAAAAGTGGGATTTCTGGGAATTGTTTGGAGAGAAGGAAAGAAGATTGTGGAAATGGGGATTTTAGAAAGTTGGAGATTTTGAATGAGGAATTTGTTCAGTCAACTCCACCAGATGCTGAGATTGTTGGAGTTGAGCAAGTGGTTGATAGAAATGAAGGTGAAAATATGAAGAAAGAAAAGGGCTTTCCCGAAGAGAGAGATGGCATGAACTACTCAATGAAATCAGTAAGATTTTTAATGTCTGGTTGATATTTTTGCTGTTTTGTTTTCCATTTCTGTAACAATGGTGTTGAAAAAATTTAGTTTTTAATGGAGATTGTGTATGTGGTTTTGAGTAGGTTCTTAGACCATGTTCTCGAGTGAAGATCTTCAAACCTCCAGGCTCATTCAGCTTAAGAAGATTGCTTCCTTATTTGATGGATATCAAAAAAGATTGTTCCGGTAATTCCTCTGCTTTGATTTTGTTCTGTTTGCAAGCATTGGTTGCACAAGAAGCAATGGAATCAAAACATTCTTGCATATGATCTTTACAGGCTCCCCGTTAATTTCCCTTTGTCCGAAAACTGAGACTGGTTTCAATGAGAAGCGATTTTTGGATTCGAATGTTAATGAATCATTGAGAGCTAAATCTATGGCTTCTGGCTGCTTCCTGGAGGACCATATCAGTGTTTCTGATAAGGGGTTGAATATGGGTTCAGTTGAGTCTTTCTCAATGCCACTTGTTAATGGAGAGGTTAAGAAGTTTGAGTTGCAAGTTTCTACTGAAGACCAGAACTCAAATTGCTCGAAAAATTATTCATCGACTATTGAGGATTCTAATTTCAGCAAGGAAAATTCAGCTGGTGTGTTTTCTAATGATCAAATGTTGGAAGATGATGATGAGCTTGCAACTACTAATGTTGAATCCCGTGATTATAAGCAGTCTGAGATTCAAGACAATAATGCTGGAGTTATGGGGAAAGTAGAAGACTTGAATGTACAATGTATGTCAGTGACACCACCAGAGCCTGATATGGTTTGTAAAATGGAGACTGATGATAGCAGAGTCAGCAGAGTGGATTGCCTTCCTCAAGGAACCAATCACAGTGGTGAAAAGTCGCAGAACGAAATCGATCACAGAAATAACAGTCAAGAAATTGATAAAAGCCTAGACTCAAGTCCTAAGAACAAGATGGTAAGACGATACCAACCTTTTTGAGTATTTTCAGTTACGGTAGCTCATTTTCACATTACATACTTTGCTGATAGGTTCATATGTAACTATACTAGTTGATGGAAAAACTTTGAACATGTTTCATGGTAATGTAATTTGGCCTTGTAATGTTGAATAGGTCTCAAACCAACAGTTGCGCTCGAAGTTATCCAAAATCCCCGGTTCATTCAGTTACCGAAGGTTGCTTCCGTTTTTGATAGACTTAACAAATGATGACTCCGGTGAGTCCTTTACTTCCTTGGCTATCTCCAGCTTACTTAACTTTTTTCGCTATCGAATTTTTCGCTATCGAATATCCATCTTTTAAGAATTAGTTTGGATTCTAAGTATTTGTAATCTGTTACTTGGATGCTTTACTAGGTGCTTCTAGAAATGATCAGACACTGAAGGTTGAGAGGAGTTCTAAAGAAAAGCCTCTTTCAATAGGCTTTACTTCTGCCAAAGGTGCATGCATTGAAACTGTCGAGTGCAAAAGTCGTGCTGTAGAGCAGTATACCGGTGTTGGTATTCAGGTGCCTGTGACTGAAGCAACTGCTATAGGATGTTCATCTAATGATAAACCTACACAATCTCCTAAACAAGTTACTGGCTCCTCCCTGATACCGGATTCAAAACAGGAACATGTATCGGTTATTAAACATGCTGCATTGGATGCAAACCAAAAGTTAGAAACTATCCCCAAACATGTGGTTGAGCCATCAGCCATGTCATCTACCCCTTTCATCAATTCTGGATTGGTCCGACGTGAAGAAGCTGCTAAGTCAGTGTCTTGTCGGCTAACCTTTGAAACCGAAGCGGATACCACAAAGTCAACTGCAAAATGTGCAAATGATGTAAAGCAAATTGAATCTGATAGCTTGGGAGAAGCATCTACACCTATTGGATTCCCTATTGTCTGTCTCAAAAAGGGAATCCTTAAAAGAAATCCTCCTGGATGCAGAGGTAATTGTTCTTGTCTGAACTGCTCTTCTTTCCGGCTTCACGCAGAGAGAGCATTCGAATTCTCAAGAAATCAGATGCAAGATGCCGAAGAAGTGGCCTTGGATTTGATTAGAGAGTTATCGTTCCTACGGAATGTTTTGGAAAAATCCGCTTCTGGTGCTAAAGATCAGTCTACTATATCTATCAATGAGGTGAATGACTTGTACCACATACAATCCATATACCTGCTATATACTCAACATTAATCACAGGAATTTGTGCTAAATCCGAATATATGCCGAATTCAGGTTAAAGATGCTTGCAAGGGAGCCTCTGAAGCTGAAGAACTTGCCAAAGCCCGTCTCAGCGAAATGAAGTATGATCATTGCAGAGTCCCAGTAAGTATAGTTTGTGCTTTTCCTCTCCATACAATAACATCTCTAAACAATTTCCTCATCTTGTACTTTAAGTATTTTGATGCATGTTTCATGTTTGTCCGACAATCTGAGTTCTTGTTCATGTAGTCCGGGCAGCGACCGAGCGTGAGGTTTGCCAATTATGTCGAACAACAAATCATTCCAGTAGCCGACTCATCAAATAAATAGTTTTACAAGAGGAAACTACTGCAATGGCAGCTGCGGTGCTAAGATGTGGGTGAAGAAATTATTATTATTATAAAGTTGGTCAAAGCTAATGCATGCATCCGCATGGGATTTGCAGAGCTATTTTTATATTGAAAACAAGAAGATTTTATTATCAGAACCAGAGGATTTACATCTATCTTCAACCTCAGAAGATGGTTGAATTAAAACCAACAAAATCAACAAAAATACATGAAAACAAAGAATATTAGTCATGCTTATTCCACCCTAAGCATCAAGTTGATTACACAGAAGAAACCATAAAATAATCTGCAACCATGGAACTTTGATTCAATCATTCAGAACCTCCGTTTACACTCGGGCGGAACACCTTGCGGGAAACGCTTCAAATCAGTGCAGTAGTTGTAAATCATGAAGTATTTTTGAACCCATCTCAATCTTCGTCTTCCAGGGGCATCGAGTCCGTTGGTTTCCCACGCACCATCCGAGACCGAGTTTGTCTTACCACAAGACGAACCGGTCCCGGACCAAACACAAGCATTGGCATTGAAGTTCCGGTAGTATGCGGTGAAGGGTGCCTTCGTCCAATCTGTTTTCACCAATCCCCCCCTCGTGGCCCAGTCGTCGGCGTTCCACAGGCTGGAGTAAATCCTCATGGGTTGGTTCTTGGGGAATGGCACACCGATCGATTCAGCGTTTTTGAACACTCTGATGGGAATGTTATCCACCAAGAATCTAACAAAACAGAACAACAACAACAACAACAACAAAGACATAATGTTAACTGTGTTTTTTTTTCAATGTAAAATGACAAGTTTGAAAACATTAATGGTGGCTTTGAGGTGTTCTTACATGATGTGTTGTGGCTTCCATATGATTGAATATGTGTGGAAGTTTCTTGTCGGGTCGAACCAGAGATAGAATTGTTGTTCTCTGTTCCCTTTGCCTTGTGTGAAGACATTGGTGTGCAAGATGTAGGGATCACCACTAAGATTACCCAAGAATTCAAAGTCAATCTCATCATGGGTTGGCCCTTGAGAAGACAGCTACAAATAGAAAAAAATTACAGATATTATGATTAAAAATTATTTTAATACACAAATTATTATACTAACATTAATTGTAAAAATTTAAAAAAAATCACAATTAATATAATCTTAAAACTTTAAAAACGATTTAGTTTTAAGATTTAAAGTTATAAAATTTTTGTTTAAAATTTAAAGATATCATAATTTTAAACTTTAACTATTGTCCCTAAATTTAAACCGCATACACCTAAATTTTTAAATCATATGCTATAAAAAATCGTACATTATAAAAAAACTAAAACTATTAATTTTAACTTATGAAGGAAACACTAACTACTCTTCGTTTCAACGTACATAATAAGCGGTGACTGTGCCTGCCGAGTTCCCAGCCACCAGCTTGAGCTGCATATCGATTCTCCCGAACAAATATTCTTTCTTAGATTGAAATCCCGATCCAGAAACCCTGTCCAAAGACAAAGACAAGAGCTTGCCGCCATTGAAAATCTTACCCCTTCTGTCACCCCAGGTTAGGTCGAAATCCTGGTAAAAGTCACCACCATAGGCGACAAACACCAAGGAGTTGATGACCAGACAAGCCATGACAGCCATGGAAACTGCATTAGGACAAGAAACCATCTTTTCTTTCTTATGGCAAACAAAGATTGGATGAAAATTAGAGCGAAGTGGAGATGTTTTTTGGTGAATGTTTTGAAAGAGGATGGTATTTATATAGGCAAAGAGATGGGTATGGAGGTGGGGGCAAGGCGTGAGGCAATAACTATGGGAGCTGGTGACAGCTTAGCATAGAAAACAATCAAAGCTGGAAGTTTGGAAGCTTTCGGCTTCTGCCTTGAGCCTATGGGAAGGGTGGTTTTGAAAGAACTTTCTTGGGGTTTAGCAAAAATGAAAAGGAAGTATATCTTTTCAAATTTAATTATCGATTTTTAATTTATTAATTGATTAATTTAGATTAAATTTTATAAAATTATATAATAATAATAATTATTTTTTAGTTTTGTTTTTCTATTCACAGTGTTATGATAGATACGAACAGAGGTGTTTAAAAATATATGATCCAATCGTTCTAATTCGATTATCCACTGATTCAATCTGAAAATTTAAATATCTGATACAATTTTTATTTTTGGATTTAATATCCAATTTGATTTTAGTTTTTTAGATCGGATATTTATTATAATATTTTAAGTTTTGAATTATCTGAAAATCCAAAAATTCAAATTTTTATTAATATTATTCTTGTTATATTTTATAATTTAATGTTTATTATATTTAAAATTTTAAAAAATATTTTTTTTATAAATGTGAATTTGATTGTATTTAGTATTTGTTGTTTATTATTTTTAAATTTTTAAAATTTTCACAAATACAATCTTCAAATTTAAAAAATAATTTAATTAAACTATATTTTCGGATAATCGAATATCTGAGTATCTGATTCAAATATTCAATATCCGAATATACGAATATTCGCTTTTTTCGAATTAAATACAAATAATTATATTATCAATCTAAAATCTTAAATATTTAAAAATTCGATTTAATTCGATCTAATATCAGATAATAAACCCCCTGCAAGATTTTTTTTATTTGGATTTTTGTGAAACTATGTCCAATGATTTTGTCCCCATGGAAATGGGTTGAGGTTAGGGTCCCTTCACTATGATTTGCTTCCTTACCGGTGGTGGATGCCAACTCGGATCATGTATGGGTGACTACGCCACCAGGGAATACTAAGGATATCTAAATTCTAGGCATTCATTGTTTGCCATGTGTCTAAAATGATAATATGAGTCATTTCATTTGGGGAAAATTATATATTTGGTATCTCATTTATTCTCTTATTTCAATTTTAGTCATTATTTTTTTGACAAAATCACATCTAACGTGTTGTTTTCTTAATAATTGTATTCAATAAATAAGGTGAAGATGTGTCACTATCTTATTAGTAAAATAAAAATAATAAAATAACACACAAGATATGATTTTGTTTAAACAAATAATTGAATGATCGAAATAAAAACTCGAGAATATATACACTACCTAATAATTCGTTTACTCGTATTTCAAAAATAATATTTGGGTCAAATTATAATATAGTCCTTTTATTTATACTCTAAATTTAATATAACTTTATTTTTCTTTTTTATAATGACATTACTCATTAGTTAAGCAAAATACTAAAATTTAATATTTCAAGTTAAATAACAAATTTGTATTCTAGAATTCTCATAAACGATAAAATTTCCATTTAATTTTTAATTATTAAATTTTAAATTAAAATATTAATAAAATTATACTTTCTGTGTCTTAAAATAATTTCTAATTACATCCTTAATCGTAGCTAATTTTAACATGTTCATTGGTTTTCATGGAATGTTTTGTTATTCCAATTGGTATTAATATTTTAATATTTTTGATTGATAATTTAAATTATATTTTACAAAGATTAAATACAAAGACATCTTTTTTAATTCAGTTTTTTATTCGTTACGTCAAGATTTATATAAAATTTTGACATTAGAACCCATCGTCTTATCCAACGTAAACTGAGGTTGGTCTAAGTGGTAAGCAACTTGGTTTTACTTAACTAGTTTTGGATTCGAGGCGTTATATATATAAAAAAATTCATGTCAGAAGATTAACACATCAAAATTAAATGTGCGACTTAGATCGATCTAGATTAATCATGATAAAACTATAAAAAATTTAATATAAATAAATAATTTAAATAATCAATTAAAACAGATTACATCCTATTATATAGTTTAAGACATGTAAAAAACAAAGGATTAAATAAATAACATATTATTAAATAGCAATGATAAATAATAATTGATTAGAGGTAACATTATATAAAGCATCATCTAATTAGTATGCTGTACTGCTGGATTGCAATTAGTGTTGCATAATTACACTCACATTAGCTACTAAAGCTGTATTATTATATCATTCAGATTCTTCTTTAAAATAATGTTCGTCTACGGTAAATTCGAGACAACAACAAAATTAATTTAAATGATAAATAATTAAATATCAATTAAATATATTTTAAATTTAAAATTTTTTATATTAAAAAAATTCAATAAAAATCTATTAATCAAAATCAGATATATAACACATATTAATTTAAATTAATATCGATAATATCGTAAAAACTAAAAAGATAATAAAAAATATATATTTGAAATACAACATTAATAAAAAAATGTTACATACTTATTCCCAAGTTCCATGATTTTTCACTTTGTTTCTTTACCCTAAATTCCCCGTGCACTAAATAATTAAATAAAATAAATGTGGATATTGGAATATTTAATAGGAGCATTGGTCATTAAACAAGGTTTCAATCGCATTAGCATAATATTAAATTAATTTTGTATTTTTTATGTGTAATAATTTGATAGTTAGGTTTAGTAAAATGGTTGTTAATATTGTGATGCATGTAAAATATAACAAAAATCTTCTGACTCTTCTATATGTCTCTTTTTATGCCTCCTTTGAAAATTAATTAAAAAATAGCTTAAGGATTTAATAAGCCCTTAAACTCTTAAAAAAGTAAATTAAGCCTTTAAACATTTTTTGCACCCAATAAAGCCCTCAAACTCACTAAAAAATTAATTTAGCGCTTAAACTGTTGTAAAAAATCAATTAAGCCCTTAAACTTTTATTGCATTCAATTAAACCCTCAAACTCAAGAAAAAAAAATCAATTTGGCCCTTTGATCAACTATGACCGTTAATTTTAACGTTTTTTTTAATTTTGACACTTGTTGCGGCAAGATAATGCACTTATCGTTTTTAAGAAATTTTATATTTTAAAAATATATAAAAAAATTAAAAACTTTATAAAAAAACTTTTGAAAATTTTTAAATTATTTTAAAATATAAAAATATTTTTATAATTGTAAAGTAATGTTTAATATTTTTATTTTTTATTTTAAATATTTTTAAAAAATATTATTTATCATTTTAAATTAAATTTCGAAATTATTTTTTTATATTTTAAAAATATTTTTTTCATGATTTTTATATAATTTTAAAAAATAAATTTAAAAATTCCTAAAAACGAAAAAGTAGTGTTATTTTGTTGCAACACGTGTTAAATTTTTTTTAAAAAAAGTTAAAGTTAACGGTTAAAGTTGGTAAAATGGTAAATTGATTTTTTTCTTGAGTTTGAGGGTTTAATTGGGTATTAAAAAAGTTTAAGGGCTGAATTGATTTTTCTTTTGAGTTTGAGGGCTTATTTGAGTGTAAAAAAAATCAAGGGCTTAATTGATTTTTTTGCAAAAGTTTAAGGGCTTATTAGACACTTAAGCCTTAAAAAATTGAATTTTAAACCCTAACCTTATTTTTTGTATTCTAAACCCTAAACCCCATACCCAAAAAAATACACCCTACCCCTAATTCCCTAAACCCTAACCAAAACTCTTAAACTAAAACCCTAAACCCTAAACCCTAAACTCTCTAATTTAAAGTAGAGACATAAATAGAAGTATGGGAAAGGGGTAGACGATTTACACACCGTAAAATATGATATTTGTACCATATAGATCAATTATGTTATTGTAATTATTTATAGATTTTAATTTGATTGATATTATTATTAGCATTGATGAAGTTAATTAAGAGGGACGAAGAGGGACATCGCTTTTATCCCCAAAGAATTTTATTTTTATCTATATCCTTTTATTTAATTTTTAAAAAAATTTAGTTCATTTATGAATTTGTCTTTCAGTTTCAAACTTTTATATTTTACCCCTAACATCAAATCGTGATCCAGTCCCTAATTATTAGTACAATATACATAATAACATGAGATTAAATATGTTAAACACTTAATATCCTCTAATATATAATGACATAAATATTATCTTTATACGACTTAATATAAAATAAGTGTCCAAACTATATATCTTGTTAACTTTAGATGTCTATCGATTTATCCGGTCGTCATTTAATTAATAGTTTTCCCAATTGAATAGGGCAAAGTTTGCAAGCATGACTGGAATTGATTAAAGGTTAGTATAGAATTTAAATCAAACCAAAAGCAATAGCTTTGAACAGCTCATAGTTTGGTCCCTACTTGTCTCATTATTTATAGCTCTTTCAAATGTGCTTGAGAAAGCCTATATCCATTTTGGGACCATCCCTATTTATATAATTAAATTTAAGGACCCTAAACATATATATATATTTTTAATTCAAATAGATACATGCATTGTACCAATGTTTGATGTATTCGAATAATTGAATATTTGATATCCCACATTATGAATATTCATGTTCGAAGTCTGTGGTTATCCCTCTTGATAATCTCATATCTAAGGTTTAAAATTACATCAACTCCTTGGAAGAGTAATATACCCGATCATTACACCCAATACTAATCGAAAGATGTAAACAAAGATTTAATCAATTGAATAGTTATAAAATTGCCTTGGTAAGAAGTTAATGAGGATTGAGTTCAAAAGTACTACATATAATATGAAGATGAATAGTCCCATAAGGTTATCAAAAGAAAGATGGTACCAATATTGAGTGGTTGAAAGAAATGCATGAGAGAGGTGTCTATATAATATATATGAAGATTGAAAAATTCCAAAATGTTATCTATGGCAAGTAGTTATGAATATTTAGTGGTTGAAAGAAATGCATGGGAGAGGTATGTGTACTTGTGCCTTGTTACAATAATGTTTATATATCTATTTTTTTAAAAAAATTGGTTTATATCGAACATATTAAGTGATCTCAGTGATAAAGGATGATGTATTTCATCTAGGTAACCCAGATTCGAACACTTTATGTGCATGGTGTATGTGCCGCGTTAAAAAGACTAAAAAAAGGACGTGAAAAGAATAAAATGAAACCTTTGCTTAACCATGTCCTTCATCATCCATATTAAACCGACACACAAATTCTTTGTCTCTATCAAACTAGACACTTAAACAGTGATGTATGATATGATTATTAAATTGTCACAAAGAGAATATAATCGTATAAGACCGTTGATCTTTCCTGATTAGGGTCTATTATGAATATATATATTTCTAAAGATTTTTTTATATAAATTGAAACACCCTTTTCCTTGTCTTTCTTAAAATGCTTGAGGTGAGAGATGCTTTCTCATGAATGTTGGTTGAGATAAGTAAATAAATGTGGAATGGTTGAATATATTTAAGTCACCAACCCAACAACAAGAAAGTAGCAAGCTCGGCGGTGAGTGTGAGAGGTGGTGGCCATTTCTATGATTGAAAGCTCTTTAAAGATTCCAATTGTAATTGGACTCTCACATTGGACGCGTGATTGGTTCCTATGCTCTTCTTTATTAGTATCATGAAATGCCAAGGAAACAGCATCATTGATATGCCTTTTTCAAAGGGGAATTTGCCAACTTATTCTTGGAATTTGAGTTCCTTCACCAACACTCACAAAATAAATCTATTGGTAATCAAATTCGAATATTTTCTTTTAAAAGAAAAAAATTCCATTAAAAACTCTTTTCATAATTAAAATTCAATAAAACTTGATTTTAAAAATTAAAAGAGAAAAAGAGTACCCTGATAAATTTATTAACCTCGTAAGTTATATCGAATTTCGATCTCTAATGTTATAAAGAATTTTTTTACAATTGTACATTTTAGACAAAACCTATTTCTATTTCTACCTAAAGGGGAAGAGGGAGACGCTAAGGGAAGAGATACTCCCGCTGAGTTTTGAACCCAGAACTTAAAGAAAAGAGATAGGAATAGGTGAGCAATTAGGGATGGACCTAAGGGTGCAACCGCACCCCCAAAATTTCAAATTTACCTATATTTTATACATTTTTTATATATTTTCTATTGATAATCTAATTCTATACCCTTAAACTCTTATAATTTCGCACCCTTACATTTTTAATATACTTTCTTATAACTTATACCTTAAAAAAATTTTGGGTCTATCCCTGTAAATAATTCTATCAACCGACGATCAATACTTCATCTATAATTGTCAATTTTTTTACAAACACAATTGTCACTTTCATAGTAATATGTCTATAATGAAATAACATGTAACGGCTAGAGTTTGAAATTCCAACTTGAATATTTCATATTCAAAATTTAAATTTAATGAATGAAATCTATGAATGTAAAAAGAAAGTTATCTCCCTTTTATATTTGTAATAATTTAGGCTCCTTAGGTAATAAGGTCTTGACTCAAACTGTAAGGTTGAAGTTTTAGAATTTTTAAAGTTTTGGGTTCGAATCGTTATATATAAATTTTCAGTTAGATCAAGTTGTTGATAGGAATAAAATTAGGATTGTTTTATGGGAGTATAAATTGAAAATCACTTCGACCTGGAAAGCTATATGTTCTGCATTGCTTTTGGTTTAAAAATTATTTTTAATTCCAAAAATACTTTTTAAAAGCGTTTTAGAATAAAGCTCGAATAAAAAATTTAGAGTAGTTTTATCCCTGATTATCGAGTTAATTATTAAAATCAATAATTTTTAATTATTGATTTTGATAAATATATACTTATTATAAGTGTTGAAGCAATTAAAAGTTATAATTAAGAAAAAAGTGGACTATTTAGTGAATTAAATAGAAATTTTACCATGAGCAAGGGTAAATAACTTTATGTTGTTGGCTTAGGTGGGTGTAAAATCTTATTACCTAGGACAAAGGGCAAACAATTCTTTTATTTCTAGACTTGAATCATTAGGTCAAAATGTCAGTTCAAGATGGACTTTATATTTGAGAGCTAAGATATCATTGTGTTTGATAATTCTATAACGAGGGTTGAATATCGTTAAAAATTATTAAATCGATTAATAAAGATTAAATTTTTTAAAGGGATATTTAAATGATGTTAAATCTCATATATAGGGGTGTGCAAAATCGGATTCGGTTAACCATTAGTAATTTATTTCAGTTAACCGGTAAATTCAGGTTATCCAATTTTTAACCTTAAACCGTAACCATTCAACCGGTTAACCATTTATCCGGTTAATCGAAAACTTCGGTTCGGACCGGTTCAGGTAACGTTTTTTTTATTTTATTTATTAACGATATAAATTTTAATTACAAATTAGAAAGATAAATAATTTTAAAAAATAACACATGATATTAGTATATATTTTTAATATTAGCAAGTTAAACACTTAAATTTTATAAAATGAAATTACAATTTTACTTTTTTAAAATTATAAAATAAATTAAAATATAATTTTTAATATAAAATATTAAAATAATATGTAATATAATAATATATTATATGATCGGCCCGTTCGGTTAACCGTTTTTTTTTTAAAATCGTAAACCGTAACCGAATCGGATTTTATTAAAAAAATAAAAAACCGATCCTAAATCAAATTTTTCGGTTCGGTTAACCATTTTTTCGGTTTGATTTTTTCAGGTTTTGGAATCGGTTTCGGTTTACCGGTTTTTTTGCACACCCTTACTCGTATAAATAATTTTTAAATATATTTAAAAAATATTTAATATCATAAAAATATTGTTTTTAAATTTTAATCATTTTAAAATAAATCCAAGATAAATTGATTTTTCCTTTGAATTTTGAATTTAATTTCTTGTGGAAAATGATTATAGTTATAAATAATTCTTTTTTTTTTGGACAAGAGAAGAAAAAGAGACCAATTGGCAAGTTGGCAGTTCATAATTCCATGTACTTGCCCAAGCCCATAACATGCTGACTATTTGTCGGATTTCTTAGTACGTAGGTCCATTCCGTTATTTTTCTCTACTTTAAATTAAATAAATTGATATATTATTTTTAATAAGAACAGTATACTGAATTAAATTCAAAATAAAAAAGAATTTAAAAATTATGCTATAACTATTAAAAATTGGGTAAATTACAACAGAAGTCACTCTATTATGGTAGGAGTTACATTTAGGTCACTCAATTATTAAAAGTTACGTTTAGATCACTTATTTATGGGTAAGGTTATAATTTGAGTCACTCAATTATTAAAGATTATATTTGGGTCACTTAATTATAGGTAAATTTACGATTGGGTCACCCTTCATAATTAAAAAAAGTATATTGATTTGATTGTTTTTTTCTTTTAAATCACTTATATACCATCGTTAATGTTACATTATTTCATTTAAAATCATTAATTAATCTAATATACAAATTGATAAACTTTTTTTTGTAAATATGAAGGGTGACCCAATCATAAACTTACCCTTAATTAAGTGATCCAAATATAACCTTTAATAATTGAGTGACTCAAGTGTAACTTTACCCATAATAAGTAACCCAAATATAACTTTTAATAATTAAGTAACCTAAATATAACTCCTACCTATAATAGAGTGACTTCTGTTGTAATTTATCCAATTTTTAATAGCTATAAAATATTTTTTATAATACGAAGGATTAAATATATAATTATATAAATTTACTTAATTATCATGCTTTATCAAAAATAAAGTTAAAATTTTTTACGTATCCAGCCCTCATTACTATACAAAGGGAGTTGTATATCTGTATCTGTACAATATGTAGTTTACCAATTAATTTACTCCTAACACTTTTCTTTACTCATACCCATCTTTTATTTATGGTCCAATGATCTCACCATTTATAAGATATTTTTAAATATTGTGCATTTTATAGCATGCATCAGAATAAACTTTAAGATTTTTAATTTTGACATAGAAAATTATTTTTTTCGATTTTTTGATTCAAGACTTTGGTCGAATCAATATTATAAAATTATTAACCGATGTTACTTTCACTAACAAATTCTATTAAAAAAGATTTGTCCATTTTGTTTAAAAAAGAGATCAAGTAAACCCATTATAACGACATAAACTTAAGTTACATTTAGATCACTCTTCATATTAAAAAAAATACATCAATTTGGTCATTTTTTCTTACAAATCACTTGTACACCCTCGTTAACATTAAAATATTTCATTTGAAATCATTAATTAATTTAATACATGAATTGATAAAACTTTTTTAAATATGAAGGTGACCCAAATATAACCTTACCTATAATTGAACTACTCAAATGTAACTTTTATTAATTGAGTGACCCAAATATAACTTTATTCATAATTAAATGACTTAAACATAATTTTTAATAATTGTATGACTCAAATATAACCTTATTTATAATTGAATGACTTTCATCATAGTTTACCCCTCTTATGTTTCATCCTAGAATAAATCCCCTCTACCGTCAACGTCCTATTCAATCCTAGAATAATTTTCTCCCCTCAACTTCCAAATAGTTCCCCATATACTCTCTTGCTTTATCTCGGTTCTCAAATTCTTCAACCATTACCGCCACCGCCGATAAGGAGGAGGAAGATCAAACCAAGGAATCGTCATCTTACAAGATTATCTCTGCAAACCCCGCCGAGTATACCGTCCGAATCATGCATGTTCAGTCGGGCCAACGCTTGATAGTTTCGTGTCGGCAAATTTTAAAGATTAGGATGGCAGAGGCAACGATATTATTGCCTCTGTGGCTCTGCCATCGTATTTCCTGAATTTTGCCGACAGTCGGCGATCAAGCGTTGGTTCACTTTCTACCTATAAGCATAAAATATGTCGTGATCACGATGATACGGACTGGTTTCCTGAGCATGATCTGCAGGGATGAACTTGAACAACTCTTTGGATTGATCTTTCTCCTTTTTTTCGGCCGTGACTGCGTACTCCGTCGCTCGGATCTGTACATCAAACGCTGCATATGAACTCAGAGGTAATGAACAAGATTGGAGAGTTCTGTCTTTTGTCTCCGATGGTTAGGTGTTTGTCTCCTTGGACAAGATTATAGAGGTTTAGGTAATGCTGAGAATCACTTGAAAATAGATTATAAGGTCTACAATAACGAAAAAAAATACTATAATTATCACACAAAATCAGCCTTTGCTCCCTTTCTTTCTGGGAAATTTTTTAGGTGAATCATGTTTATCACGTTATCCATGATCCTAATTAATCAAGACTGTTCATCACAATTTTATTTTAAAGTGAATCATCACTTCTTTCCTACATATAATTAGTGGATGAACAGTTATTAAGTAGTTATTTAAAGATAAACGATCTTGATTACTTGGACCATGAATGACGTGATAAATATAGTTTACCTAATAATTTTTTTCTTTCTAGAGTTTTTTTAACAAACAACGTATCACCCAATCATTATTCAAAAATAAAGTTTAATTAAACTCGAAATTAATATTTATATATCGTATATTGATAAACAATAAAATAATTAAAAAAAGTTAGTGGCTGTGACCTTATTAACTTGGGCAATTGACAACCTTTCATTTGAAAAGTGAAGAAATGACAACTAAAATCTTTTGGAATCTTACATCTCATTATGAACATCCCATGTTCTGTCCTTACAAGGAAAGATGAGTTGCATGCAGTGTCATGGTTTCAATTTAATACTGATTTATTCATCACGAAACTCAACTTTATTGTATAAATTTTTGATAATAAATTATATATTTTTAAGGTATTAAATAATAATTTTGTTGTTATTTATATATATTTTTTAAAATTTTAAAATTTTGGAAGAATCGTAGCTCCATCGACCCCTTTTACCATCCGCCACTGGATCTGCTTCTTTTCTTGTTTACATTAATATATAGTGCAACTTGTTATATTCATCTACCATTAATTAGATAGTGACGTTGATAAATGGGTGGATGACATCGTCAGTTTGAAAGTAGTTTGAGGGTTTAAAATTATTTTTATTTAATAATAATGAATTTAATTTATTTTAATTTATTTTTATATTTATTAATAATAAAATATATTAAAATATTAATATAATAATTCAAGAAGATTAAATAAATTAGCACAACACCAAAACAGATCTCTAACGGTAATTTTTTAGTTCTATATGACGTTTTTAAATATTATTAAAAAAATTTCTGACGCTTAAAAAAACGCGGTAAGAAGTACTAATGAAACTAACGTCGTAAAATATTATGATGTTTTTCACCCAAAACGTCGCAAAAGGTAAACATTTATAGCGGCGTTTGTATCAAACGCCGTAACAAATTATTCCTGCGGTGTTTAAAAATACAAACGCCACTAAAAAATAATTTTTTAGTGATATTTTTCTTTACAAACGTCGTTAGTAATATTATTCTTATAAAAACTAAATAAAAATTAATACTATATCAAGCATTATCAAAAAAACATAATCGATCAACTATCTTGACATAACAAGTATTATCAGTACAATCACAAAAAAAAAAATAAAATCATAAACATATAACACACAAAACAAAGACATTTAAAATCAACAACCATTTAAAAAACTAGAGTATTAAAAGATAATGAAATTAAAAAAGAGAACAATAATTGAATTATCAAAAAATTGTACTTTCTTCATATTTGATTCTATAGAAAGTAAAATTTAATGACTAAATTGGTTCCTTTGATAGTTCAATGATTTGTGTAATTTATTCGATTTAAAATTAAATCTTTATAATTTATTTTTTTATAAACTCAAGCATTCTCTATACACTACATATAAAAAAAAAATTGAAGAAATGAGACTTAAAAATAATTTATCTTGATCTTGAAGTTTGGATGTGTTCTCTAACTATCTTCAAGTGTCATAATTTTTTTTAAATGTGAAATGAGTTATTAGTCATTTATGATCGCGGAAGGTGGTTTCAAGCTATTGGACTTTAAAATAGAATTAGATGTTCTACAACCTTAAGTATCTATAAGTGGCTTTGAGTATCGGTACCTACCATAAAATAGAGAGAAATATTACAACATTTTTACACTAGTATCTGTATATTATACAAGTGTATCGGTACGATTGAAGTTATATAAATACACAAGTTAATTACTAGATTTTGGGATGAAAGAATGTATCAATACACAAGCAATTATACTGGTATAAACTCTTTTAAGTATTAATACACTAACAAATGTATCGATATATTTTTTATAGTTTTATATTTTTTAATTTTTATAAATAATGTAATTAATATAATAAAAATATATATTATGTTGAAACATTGAATGAACAAAACAAGAAATATCCATATAATGTATCTAGAATTAAATTATTCGGAAACGAGTTGAGACTTGTAGCTACATAATTTTTTAAGATAAATTTTCGATCACTCCTTTATGCTTAATATTTTCAGTCGTTTATCTCCTAAGATACAACAATTAGATGATCCGTTATAATAATATAACTACATAAATCACGAATTATAATCTTACCTTCTTCTATCATCAAAAACTACTTTTAGAATCAGAATAAATAGTAAAAAGTTTTATGTTTTCATAGTAAAAAACCTAAAATCTCTCCCGTTATTTATAAGAATGTATTTTTAACATAATAAAACATATATGATTTAAAAATTAATGAATCTTTGAAGAACAATTTTTAAAAATATTATCTGAATTATTTTTTTAATTCTAAAACATAACTGAAAAATATATGCTTTATTTAAGGAAAATATTTAGATTAAAATATATATTAGATTTGTCTGAACATTCACGTTACACATATATCGTTGAACATTTACTATCCGACATATAATTCTACAGTTTTCACTAATAATATTTGGATTCATTTCATTCAAATCTTTAAAATTATATTTTTTCTGAATAATATTTTCTAACAATTACCGCCATTGCCACCAAGAGATGATTTAAAATTAAATAATTCGACATATAATTTTTCGTGGGGTGCTTTATTAAAATAGGAAGAGATGATTCCTTGGTGTGGGGTGGGGGGTTGGGATTTCACTCTTACCTCATAGAGAATATACGGTGAATCCTGTTCACCACGTCATTCATGGTTTAAGCAATTAGGATCGTTGATCTTTAAATAACCACCTAATAATTATCCATCCACTAAGTCCATGTAGAAAAGAGGTGATGATTCACTTGGAAAAAAATTAAGATCAACGATCTTGATTGTTTGGGACCATGGATGACGTGGTGAACAGGGTTCACTGTATAATTTTTCCTTACCACAACCCTGAGTGATATTCCGGAAATAGTCGTAAACGAAATCAAGATTTAAAATTAGGAGATAAAATATAAATTAAATAATTAAAATATTTGATTTGAGTAATGATTTTATAGATTATTTATTTTTTATTTTATGTTGTACTAATTAAATCAAATAATTAGAATATTTTATTTGAATAATAATTTTTTTACTTTGGTTATTAAAATATGTAATATGATAAATTTGATAAGAAAAAATATTTTTATTTTTTTTTAAAAGATTAATCAAAATTTTTAATTTATATAATCATGTTATTTGAGATTGACCAAAATATAAACAATTCGAAAGATAAGTTAATAAATTAAAAAAAATTAAACTTTAGTAACCAAAATAAGAGCGAGAAGAAAAGTGAGATCTTTATTGTAGTTTATCTATTTTTTTACTAAGGATATATTAAATCTTACGGTAATTTTTAACGAAATTTAACGGTAGAGACTTTATCGAATGCAAAGTAAAAGTTAGGCGACGTTATCAAATGCAAACTAAAAATTAGGTAACCTTATTGAATATTTTAAAAGTACGGTGACCAATATTAATCGACCTTAAAAGTCCGGTGCCCACATATATAATTTACCCTTTATTTAATCCAAAATTAATTCCTCTTTGTTTCTAATTTCTTATAATATAGTCTAATTGTTTAATATGCTTTTATTTTTATTTAGTTTAGTCCCTAAGGTTTCTAGTTAATATGAAATTGAATGCAAAGTAAAAGTTGGGCGACCTTATCAAATATAAACTAAAAATTAGGTGACATTATCAAATATTTTAAAAGTATGGTGATCAATATGAATCGACCTTAAAAGTCCGGTGCCCACATATATAATTTACCCTTTATTTAATCCAAAATTAATTCCTCTTTGTTTCTAATTTCTTATAATATAGTCCAATTGTTTAATATACTTCTATTTTAATTTAGTTTAGTCCCTAAGGTTTCTAGTTAATATGAAATTGACTCTATTATTTACTTTTATTTTGGTAAAAAAAACTTAGAATGAAAGAAGAATTGAAAACAAAATCAGAGACTAAATCACAAACAGTTAATTTCGGTTTTCGGAATGAAAGGCGATCGGTTGAAGCTCAAATAAAAAACAACAATTATCCTTTCCATACCAAATAAAAACAGCATACATGATTTATATATTCTCACATTAAAGTACACGAGAGATATACGCCCCTAGGCTTTACATGCAGCATTTATTAATAAAGAAAACACAAAGGCCTGCTTCCTTGAACGTCAAGGAAACATGGTTTTATTCATTCATACTGGCACACACCACACAGACAGTCCTTGTCATGTCCCAATGAAGTTTTGTGTTTGGACTACTCCAGCTTCTCTGATCTGCTCACAATTCTGGTGCTGTAGTAATTAGTACCGGTGTAACTGGAACCTTCAATTGTTCTTACGACTTGTCTCCCATCGTAAAGAGTGTCCCTTTGCTTAAATGTGAAGGGAACATCACAAAAACCTTTTGTTGCAATTAGATCCACCGTCACCTTAGTCATTGGAGGAACCTCAACGACTTCGGAATCTTCCTTTTCAATGGTCGTTTCATTGATCTCTCCCCATTCTGTAACGGATTGAACTTCAGCAGATACCTGAACTTGTCCATTCATAATGAATGGAATTCTAAAGCGGATGGTGGTTCTTATGCCTAACCTCAACGAAAGAGTAGTATTCCAGGTTCTGGTGATGCTCTCAGAATATAAAAACCTCACAGTAAGAGTGTTGGATTCTTGGGTAAAGTTAGAAGCTGCGTTCCTGGCTACAACGAGGATCGATTCCTCGTAAATCCTGGCATCATTAAGTTTATACTGGACGTCAAAAATTTCCCTCGACAAGATGGGCTCTTCCACAATTAGACGGGCATTATTCAAAAGAGTGGAGACGGCGGCATTAAGGCAGTTCCACTTTCTATCGGCTGTGAGACTGGTGCAGAAATTATTGTTGCCCAAGTTGATAAGACCTATAGTATTATCGTCATATTGGACGGGACGAAACACAGTGTCTCTGTTGTTGCTGCCAGTATCAGTAGAATCTGCCCATATCCAGTTCGGGCTACGCCTCCAAAATCTGTTGTTAGCAAGGGTCTTGATGCGGACGTTTCCGTTACTAAGAACAAAAACCTCACATGGCACGGTTCTATCATTGCGGTCATCAGCGTAAAACTCCAGATAGTCCCACCTTGGGTTTTGAGGACGATGACACAGATACTTACCATTGTGTCCTTTAAAAGCCACGAACTTAGGTAGAACCACCACCGAGCTCCAATCAACAAGTTGAACGATATCTCGTCCTTCATGGTCAAAAGCACTGTAATCTGCCGACGCGCAGCGCTCTGTTGTTGGATGATCCGTCACCGATAAACATAGATGGTTTCCTGATTGGACATGAAGGATCCGAACCCTGTTCACAGAAGCGTCTACTGTGATAAACTTGAACAGAGTGCATGACGCTTTGGTTTGATCTTCCTCCTTCATCTTGGCGGTTGCTGTAATCCAACACTTGTTCTGTATTTGCTTTCTTTCCCAATATTTGTTGTTTTGGCAACTTCTGATGTGGAACAAACCATCATTGCCAGCAGCCTCCGCTTCAAATTTAGTATATGGGCTCTCCAGAGTAGTCTCCTCAAATCTGATACACCCATCCATCTCTCCACCGTCACGAACATAGGTGGAGTAAGAACCATTTTCAGGGAATTCAAGGGCGAAAAACCTTGGCACTTCCATATCAGATGCCAATACCAAGGACGATGCCATTTCTCTCTTTTTCAATCAACTACTTAACTCTTTTGATATGTTTCACTCTTTTGCTTGTGCTTGCTTACCATAACCCCCTAAACCACCTATTTATATACATCTTGAGTGTCGGTAAAACCAACTAAACCTACTGTAAATCTTACTTAGACAATAAACATTTGAAGTAGAAAACAAAGTGTTAAAAGATATTTATATTATTGAAAATCATATGTATCACATGTGATGCTGAAAATGAGAGGTCTCTGGTACCCTATGGATAATGTATATCTCTATGGGTGGTTCTAAATTGCCATAGGCCTGCAAAGGGTGGGCGCAACCACAGGGAACCGGTGGTCCTGCATATGTCCTTTTATTCAAACGTTTTAAATATTTATTTGTCACGTTTTGAGAGTTATTTCACGTGTGCTGTTAGAATGCTTTCACATTGAGCTCAATAATTCACAGTAGTTTTGTGTTTTTGTGATTGGGTGGGTAAAATTCGTCTACTACGCTTTTTTTTTTCTTTTAGTGAACTCATCTAATTGAACCATACATGGAACATCTTCTCAACAAATCCTTAAATCGCTCCCAGACATCATACAAAGTCTCATCATCAACCTATATATGTAAAAGTAATGATTTCACTCCATAGCTTGGCATTACATTTTGGTGGCTGAAATCTCAGAAGAAACTTCTGAAATAATTCTACCTATGAAGGATTGATTGAGATTAAACGAAATAGAATAAGATGAGTCACCAATAACTCAGCATACCATTAGTATAGGGAAAATCAACTTAATGGTACTTGATTTACATGATCTATTAAGACAAATATGATTAGTGTTATATGTGACAGATTTATAAGTCTTGTTGTTGAAGTGTATTGGTTCTATATGTTCACGTTGATTTGTTTCAAATATGTGTTTGACATAGTTTTAAATCCTTGGTGTCTAGATTTTATCTAAGCACATATTGTAAATGAATGATAATATTTTAGTTTAACACAAGTAATGAATAACCCTAAAAATTTAGGGTCTAGATATGAGTAAAGTAAACATTAAAAGCTTGTCTAATACATGTTTATATGTGACACGCGTCGTGTAATGTCAAAATAAATTGCATTATTCTCAAATAATAAAGGAAATTAAATATAGTAAAGGAGAAGTAAGGGTTGATCCCACAAGAACTAGAAACTTTCTGATAATGCTTGTTTGATTGGTGATTCAAGAAGATGATTGAATACTGTTTGAGTAAAAGGGGGTTGTTGAATAAAAACTAGTAATCAAAGATGAAATAAAAAAAGTAATTCAATAAAATAAAAACTAGCCTTAAGCACTCGCTTTGACTCGACTTTATTTGATCATCGGAAAAAGATTTTCACTTCGTGATTTTAAGTCGGTATTTAGCCTTCAAGGTTCAATCTTTGTGGCAAAACTTTCGAACCGAATACCCAAGTGCTATCTTTGATATTGGTTTCATGGATTAATCCACCAACTCAGTGTTTGTTGATAAAAACATTTAAATCATTAAAACTGACTTGAATTATATTATTGCAATAATAACTGATCCAATCTTTTTTTTTTGGATAAACATTCAGTTTCATTAAATCAAAACAACAAAAATTGTTACCTTACAACCCGTAAACCCCGAGCTTCTAAAATGCTATCTGGGATCGAGTCCAACAATACATTTCTATGATGTAAACAAATACAAAGTATAGATTGTATGCAAGAAAAAATCCCAGCTTCACTCCTATGAACATTCCGAAACCAACGACGATTTCACTCTTCCCACAGCACGTAAATGCTTGCCTGCATGCAAGCCTTACAACCAAAAACCTGGTCGACTTTCCTCCTATGACCCTCTCAACCCAAGAAAGCTCATCATTCTAATCTCCAATCTCCCTTATTAAACCATTACATCCCAGTACCCACTCCCAAAGAACTCGTGACAAGGGACATTGAAAGAACATGTGATCCCTTGTTTTTAGCGAGACACCACACAAAATACAACTCGAGTCCACGACCATCCCCATTCTCAAAAGCCTTTCCCTCGTAGGCAACCTATCCAGGATTGTCATCCATGCGACCATAACATACTTTGGAATATGCAATGGAAACCACACCACTTTATGCCATGCAGTCTTGCTACTCCTAGTTCGCACAACATTATAAATCTCCCTGAGAGGACGACTTACACTACCTGAGAGAATTGGTGCAACAACCTTCCTTAACTTTATTAGCTTCCTAAACAACCAGCTATAATGCTACCTACTTTCCATAAGTCAAAAATCATTTTGCTTAATGACATACGCTCGCAGCCAAGCTATCCACAACGATTCACTTTCATTCCACAGCTTTTGTACCATATTTGACCATGCAAGCGTGATTCTAATCATGCAAATTTCTTAACCTCAAACCTCCTTTATTTTTGGGGAGGCAAATTGCTTTATTTTACACGAGCACCAGAAGCAGCAATGTTTGCACCCTTTCACAAAAATTTATAGCATAAAGTCTCAATATCCTTCAACACTCCCTTAGGGAGAGCCAATTGCATGCGCAAAAAATTGGTCATGCTGAACAACACTACCCTTATTAGCTGTAACCGACCAGCATAACTGAGGTGCCTCCCTGTCCAACTTCCCAGCCTAGCTTTTATTTGTTTATGAGCAGAACACAATCCTTGCTACTCAATTTCTTTGTCACCAAAGGGAGCCCTAAATATCTAACAGGTAATCTCCCTAGCTTAAACCCTGTAGCCTCCTGCAAAACCTCCAGTTGCCTAGGTGCAACACCAGCAACAAAAACTTAGTCTTTATAGCATTCAATCTCAATCCTGAAAGTTCATAGAACACCTCCAGCACGCACATAACTCTCATAACTGAGTTTAAATTATCTTTACAAAAGATTAGAAGATCATCCGCAAAACACAAGTGAGTCAAATTGACTTTCTTACGTTTTGGATGAAATTAAAAAACACCCTTGCTAGCAGCAAGGTCCTATAGCTTAGATAAGACATTCATAGCAAGAACAAAGAGGTAATGAGACAAGGGATCCCCTTGTCTTACCCATCTTATGCCTTTAAAATATTCAACTAGGTTTCCATTTAAAGAAATAGAGAACCTAGATCCAGTAAAGCAAGCATATATCTAGTTCTGAATTTAACAGGCAACCCTAAAGCTTCCAAAATATTTAAAAGAAAGCTCAAACTTACTGAATCGAAAGCTTTCTGTAAATCCACCTTCAAAGCACACCTTAGCGACAAGCCCTTTCTGTCATAACCCTTCATAATCTCTTGAGCTAAGAGGGTATTATCCATAATACTCCTACCCTTGATGAAAGTCGTTTGATTCAATTGATCCAATCTTAATTTTCTCTTAACAAACAATTTTTTAAGTGTGTTCCAGGAAGTCGGATTTGGTTCAATAATAGATCTTTCCTCTCACACAAGTGATCAAATCAATGTCTTGACCAAAGTCATCTTTAGTTTTAAAATCAATTTGATTTTAGAAATAAGTTCAACAGAAAACTGAAAGAAATAAAAATCGAAGTTATTGATGGGCTTTTCAATCCTCACGTTTGGATCGAATCATTGCTTAAGCCCTTGGCTATAGAGAACTTAACCGAACATAATTATAGAAAGAATTATGCTCGATATAAAAATAAAATAGTGAAAAAATAAAAACAAGAAAATAAATAAAGAAAGCTTTTATAAAACTTAAACAAAGAGAAAATATATCAAGGGATTCACGAATATGTTTTAAGCTTACCCAAGATGGGTATTTATAACCTTTTACAAACCCTAAAAATAGCAAGAAATAAATCCTAAAATTTAAATTATTTAAATTAAAAAGCAACAAGATAAATCCCAAATTTGAATTTTAAATCCCAACTGATAAGTTATCCGAAATGCGACTGATAAGCTATCAGGCACTTGCTGACATCATCTTCTAGAAGCTACTAACCGAGTGTCACGTCAGTTTTTCATGCACAAAGTCATGCTCACTAATCCAAACACGATCTAGAAAATAAAAAAAACTTCAAAAATCAGTCATTTAAGTGCACTTTCCAGCATTCACAGTCCAACATAAAAACACACAAAAACATTAAGATCAGTAACATAATTCATCGAATCAAGGAGTAATTAAGCATAAAATATTAACTATTTGAGCACTTATCAATATGTATGACCTATAAAAGCATGTATTTTTCTTATTGCTTATTGGGGTGCTTAACTTATACATTGAGGATGAGTTGAAAAAAGTTTTGAATTATCCCGATTTTTGTACGCCTTATTTGTTCTGGTAACGCTTTTTAACCAGTTTGCTATTAAACCAATTTATTCATCTACTTTTAGTTTATGTTAATTTCAATATTTACATCGACAATTTAGATATCGTTGTATCATAACAAAAAACATATTAATAATAATATACTTTTACCAGATAATAGTTAAAGAACATGAAAGTTTATCATGTAATTATATATATATATATTAATATCTATTGCATAAAATACACAAACAATCACTAATTTATCTAAAAAAATTACAAAATGATCATTAAACTTTTAAAACTTACACAATAGGTATTGAAATTTAGTTTTTTGCTAAAAAATGGTCATCCAATGAAAACTAACAGTTCCATGATTATTTTATAATAAAAATCAAATTTTAATGTCTATTATATAATTTTTAAAAGTATGATGATTATTTTATATTTTTAGTAATAGTTTAATGACTATCTGTGTACTCTATTGTATTTTTTCTCGCTAAATCATTCAACTTTATTAAATAAAGCAACTCATGTAAATCGATTTATGCAAGAAAACTAGGTATCCTCTTACCAAAATAAGAAATCGCTGCCAATTACACCATTAAAGAAACAAAAAAGCTCCTAGGTTGCAACACAAAGAAGAAAAAACACAACATGCATACAGTCCAAGGGTAACTGATATAAGTAACTCTCCCTTGAAGATATGAACGATAATCGCACACAGTCCGATCTATAATTTATTTTAAATTATGATTAAATTAATTGAATATATAAATATAAAGAGTTAGATGTGTTATTATATAAAATTTTGTAACTGTTATGTCACCCATTTAACAACACTTAACAAAAATTAACGTTCGAATGATTATAAGTTTACATAATAAAAACATAAATAATTATAACAGTCAATTTTAAAAATCAATGACCCAAAACGTATATCTTCTAAACATAAGAGACCATTTTATTGGTTCAAGTTAGTTCTCCAAATTTTAAAAATTTGTTTTATCTACTAAAATTCGAGGTGTAACAGCTAAGGAATAAATAAATAAATAAAATCGAGAAAAAAATTACTTTATTTTTTTAACATCTTATGTTTTCCATATATATATTTTTTAACTTTTGTAAATGATATTACTTGGAATCTTGTCGACTAGGAGGATGAAACGTTCTATATTACTAAGGCCTTAGTATAGATTTAATCTCATTTTTTTGATAAATTATGTTACATGGAGATTTTCTATTAATATTGTAGTAAAAAATATTTTTTTAATATAATGATAATATTGTATTTTTTACGGTACCAGTAAAGTTGACAATATTTGTCTTCGACGTTAAACAATAATTTTTTTAAAAAAAATATCCCTAAATACGGGTATAAAAGAATCCAATTTTAAGCCATTTTTGATGTTATAACAGGGGTATTTTGAGAAAAATACTGTTTAAAATCAGAGTCAGGTATTGCCGACTTTACGAGAGATTATACGGTGAACCTTGTTCACCACGTCATTCATGGTCCAAGTAATCAGGACCATTGATCTTTAAATAATCACTTAATAACTACCCATCCACTAAGTCCATGTAGGAAAGAGGTGATGATTCACTTGAAAAAAAATTAAGATCAACGGTCCTGATTGCTTGGGGACCATAGATGACGTGGTGAACAGGGTTTACCGTATAATTTTTCCGACTTTACATGTTGTCATAGATTGAGAATTAAAGTTGTTTGTCATGTATTAGGGAAAAAAATTCTTATATAATATTTAGGTCAAAACTCCTATATTACATACTACTAAACTACTTTTATTGATTCCTTTTTATCATTAAAATTTTAATTGATCCGATTAATAATGACTATTAGTTTTTAATCAACTTATTAAATTCTGGACTAAAATGATGTTGTTTTGATTAGGCTGATTTGATCTCATATCGCCCAAAACAACATGAATTTGCATAAAAAAATTTGTATTTAAGAGGATTTGAACTCAAATTCAAAGGAAAGAAAAAGCAAATGTTTAACAACTAGACCAACTTGAGATTAAATGAACTTTTAACACCAATATTATATATCTCATTTTGTAGTTGAGATTAGTATAGTTTTTTTTTTTTCAGTTTAGTTCTTATTTTTTATATTTAATCTCATATTTGTTTCTAATTTTAATAATCTAGTCCAATATTTTCAATATAGTTTTGTTTTTGTCCGTTTAGTCCTTAAATTTTAATTTAAACCAAAATTATCCCCTATTTTTGTTTCTAATTTTTATTAATATAGTTTTATTTTTATTCACTTTACTCTTAACGTTTCTAGTTAACTTGAAACCGACTTTTATTTTCTTTTTATTTTATAATCTAGTCCGATATTTTTAATATACTTTTATTTTTGTTCGGTTTAGACCAATTAGTGGATTTGATTAAAAGAAAACACAAAGGCCTGCTTCCTTGAACGTCAAGGAAACATGATTTTATTCATTCATACTGGTACGCACCAAACAGACAATCCTTGTCATAGCCCCATGACGAGTTGTGCGTCTACTACAGCTTCTCTGCTCTGGTCAAATAGTCGAAGTTGTAGTAATTAGTACCGGTGTAAGTCCCGCCATCAACTTTTGTTATGACAGTTCTCCCATCATAAAGAATGTCCCTTTGCATATACGTGAAGGGAACATCAATACGACCTTTAGTTGCAATCATTTCCACCGTCACCTTAGTCCTTGGAGGCACCACAACTTCGTTTACAACTTCCACAACACTGGTCGTTACCTTTGTCTCTCCCCACTCGGTAATTGATTCAAAGTCAAGAGATACCTCAATCTTTCCAGATATCATAAGTTTTGGAATTCTAAAGCGGGCGGTGGCTTTTATGCCTAACTTCAACGAAAGAGTACTATTCCAGGAACTAGTCTTTGTCTCCGTATGTGAAAGATTCACACCACGAGTTTCGGATTCTTGGGTATTATTAACTTCTACCTTCCTGTCTAGAACTAGGACCGTTTGATCGTAAACCCTGGCATCATCAAGTTTATACTGGACATCATAAATGTGCCTCGTCAAAATGGGCTCTACCACAGTTAACCGAGTTTCTCTGCTAGAAGAGAGTCCGGCAGCATTAAGGCAGTTATTCTTTCTGTCGGCTGTGAGAGGAATGCAGAAACGATTGTTGCCCAAGTTGATAAGACCTATAGTTTTATCGTCATATTTGACGGGAAAAAACAATGTGTCGATGTTGTTGCCGGTAGTCTCAGTAGAATCTGCCCATATCCAGTTCGGGCTACGCCTCCAAAATCTGTTGTTAGCAAGGGTCTTGATGCGGACGTTTCCGTTTCTAGCAACAAAAACCTCACATGGCACAGTTGGTTCACCGAGGTCATCAGCGTAAAACTCCAGATAGTCCCACCTTGGGTTTTGAGGACGATGACACAGATACTTACGGTTGGGTCCTATAAAAGCCACGAACTTAGGTAGAACCACAAACGATCTCCAATCAACAAGTTGAACGATATCACGTCCTTCATGGTCAAGAACACTGTAATCTGCCGATGCACAACGATCAGTTGTTGGCTGATCCGTCATCGATAAACATAGATAGTTTCCTGATTGGACATGAAGGATCCGGACCGTCTTCATAAAAGCGTCTACTGTGATAAACTTGAACAGAGTGCATGACGCTTTGGTTTGATCTTCCTCTTTCTTCTTGGCGGTTGCTGTAATCCAACACTTGTTCTGTAGTTGTTTTCTTTCCCAATATTTGTTGTTTTGGCAACTTCTGATGTGGAACAAACCATCATTGCCGGCAGCCTCTGCTTCAAATTTTGTATATGGGTTCTCCACATTCGTTTCATCAAATCTGATACACCCATCCATCTCTCCGCCGTCACGAACATAGGTGGAGTAAGAGCCATTTTCAGTGAATTCAAGGGCGAAAAACCTTGGCACTTCCATATCAGACGCCAATACCAAGGACGATGCCATTTCTCTCTTTTTTTATCAACTACTTTACTCTTTTCATATGTTTCACTCTTTTGCTTGTGCTTGCTTACCATACCCCCCCTAAACCACCTATTTATATACATCTTGAGTGTCGGTAAAACCAACTAAACCTACTGTAAATCTTGCTTAGACAATAAACATTTTAAATAGAAAACGAAGTGTTAAAAGATATTTATATTATTGAAAATCATATGTATCACATGTGATGCTGAAAATGAGAGGTCTCTGGTACTCTATGGATAATGTATATCTCTATGGGTGGTTCTAAATTGCCATAGGCCTGCAAAGGGTGGGCAACCACAGGGAACCGGTGGTCCTGCATATGTCCTTTTATTCAAACGTTTTAAATATTTATTTGTCATGTATTGAAGTGATTATTAGGTGAACCCATTTATTACGTTATCTATTATATAAGCAATCAGAATCGTTTATTTTTATATCAGTACTTAATAATTATTCACCTACTTATTATATGTAGTAAAGAGGCGATGTTTCATCTTAAAAAAATTGAAATGGACGATTTTAATTGTTTGGGACCACATATAACGTGACGAACATGTTTCACCTAATAATTTTTTCATGTTTTGAGAGTTATTTCACGTGTATTGTTAGAATGCTTTCACATTGAGCTCAATAATTCATAGTAGTTTTGTGTTCTTGTATGACTAGGGCCTGGGCGTAAATCGTCTACTTCTTTCTTAGTCTTTCTTTCGTGGCTCTGCTTTAAATTAAAGTGTTTAGGATGTAGGGCGTAGGGTTCTAGGTTAGGGTTTATGGTTATAGTTTAGAAAATTTGGGGTATGGTGTACTTTTCAGGGTATATGGTTTAAGGTTTAGGATATATAAAATAAGGATCAGAGTTTAAAATTCATTTTTTTAAAAATTTATAACAGGAGGCATGAATGGAAGCATGATAAAGAGGTAAAGGATTTATCCTCGAGCCTGAGTGGGTAAAATTCAACGGGGAAGATGGTGACTACATGTTTTTTTTTCCTCTTAGTAAATTTTATTTATTTAATAAGTTTCATCTATTTTAATACATTAAACATTTGATTGAAAAAAATAAAATATCTTATGTTTTATTGATTAAATTTCTAGATTTTCTCGTATTTTCTGAAAATTAAAGGATGTAGCCACATTTCTTAATAATAATAATAATAAATAATACATCAGATAAATAACTTATGAAAAGAGAGATAATGCATTAGCCATGTTTAAATATTAAGTCTTTCAAATAATCAATCTTAGACATGCTTTTCATATTTCTTTGAATGATCAATTCTTGAAATCATTTTAATCTTGAGTGATCAATTTAAATCATTGTATTTGATTCATCATAATTTGAAATCAATTTTTAAGAATTTGGTAACTAAATTTTTTTTAGCACCAACATCTTCTATTTATGGTCCAATTTTAAATACTGTATATTTTCTAACATGCATCAAAATAGACTTTAAGAATTTTAATTTTAAAATAGAAATAACTTTCTTTTATTCTTTGATTCAAGACCTTTGTTGGATCGACATTATAGTATTAGTAACTGATGTTACTTTTACTAACAAATTCTATTAAAATAGATTTGTGCATTTTGTTTGAAAAAGAAATCAAGTAAACCTGTTATAACGACGGAAATCGAATTTCTGAAAATGAATTTATTTATTATATCTTGTTTTTAAAATTTTACAAGAAATAGATTCAACGATTTGTTTTTAAAATAAGATCATACTTGAATTTCAAGAAAATAAATTTTATAATTTTTTTGCTTGACAAATAGAAATAAATTTAGTGATTTATTTCTTTTATTCAAAACAACTTGATTCTGTTTAACAAACGAAAATAAATAATCCTTTCAACATAGATACCTAATTTTCCAGTCTCAATTTAAGATCCTATTAGATCCGATAGATTTTTACTCAAAATTGGTACCGGTGAGATCAGGATTGAATCCAAAATTTAGGAACCAGTTATAACTGGGATTGAATTTTGATTTTCTGGATCCGGTACCCAGTGGGTACCCAATAGAATCGGAGTTAATACCAAGTAGATAATGTTTTTTTTGTTAATTTTTCTCATCAAACTTTCTCTTTATGTATTAATATTATTAGTATAACTAGTTTTAATACTTTAATTTTCAAGCCTACAATATTCTAATTTTATTATTTAATATTATTATTGATAATTGAATTCTTTTCTCCTATTATTTAATTTCTTTAATAATAAATCAATTGATCGGGTACCCAGTATTGGAACCGGTTCCCTCTAGTAACGAGATCAGTTTCTAAAATTTAGGATCCGGAGTGACCGGGACTGATTACAACTTTTAGGAACCGTTGATTACTGGAACCAATTCTAGTTAAATTGGTTGGATACCCAGTCTTACCCACTCCTAGTTAAATAGTAAGCGCAGGCTAGGCTGAAAATGAAATTATTCATTGCATTCCCATACCTTCCATACAAGAGAGGAGAAAAAACATCACCAAGGGGGGCTTATGGTACCCATGTCCATCGAGGTGCTAATGTTAGCATTAATCCAATGCTCTAAGGGAGCATTAGAAAACATCGCATGGCTGCTATGGGGAACAATACTCTGCCACAAGCTTCGAATGGGGGACAGTCCCGAAAACATGAAGAATTGATTCATAGCAACGACCACAACTCGGACAAGATATGTCAGATGAGAGGCCACCACATGAAACGCTATTAGAGGGTGAGACAAAGTAATATCCAGATGCGTTACGTAACTGGAAAAGTCCAAGTGCGAGACCATTTATGATCAAGAGTCTCCCGAGACATCTCTACCAAATGCACCCAGTTTTTTTTTATATATATAATTTAGCTATGGTGATTACAGTAGTATCTATTCTAGAGTATATACTCTCAACTATTGGACATTGATCGCTCAATCATTGTGCTGAAAGTATTAGTGCCTAAACCCGTGACCTCCTAGAACAACAATTGTTCCTTCAATCGATGAGGCTATATGGTTCGTGCTCCCAGTTCCTTTAGAATCTCTCCAATTAGATGATTGGAAGTGAGACTAGCTCCCATAGTTGAGTTGCATGTCCCAATTCGAATGGTATCTTCTCAGAAATGTTATTGTTGGAGATTGGGAGGCTAGTTAGATTAGAACACAAGCCATTTTGGGAGAAATTATTACATAGTCCCGACTCATCACATCACTCATAGTCTCATATAATGAGATTCATCCATTTAATTACATATAAGAAAGAGGTGAAGATTCACCTTGTAAAAAAAGAAAGAGGTAGAGATTCACTTTAAAAAATAAGATATGTATGATGTGGTGAGCCAGACCCATTTAATGATTTTTCTCATGAAAAATTATTACATAATCCCGACTCACCACATCATTCATGTTCCTATCCAATAAGATTCATATGGTATCATTCGCCATTAATGATCCTGATACCGATATGTCTACTATCGGTCTGGTCACGTTGCTCTTCATTTTTGTTGTCTTTTCACTTTTCACTTTATCGCTCCGGTCACGTTGCGCTTCATCCTGGTACCGACATGAGTTCTACCGATTGCTTCTCCAGCTGTTGTTGTATGCGCAAGGGCTTTGGCATTTCCTCTTAGTTGAGAGTCCGATCTTCGCCAAAAACTTGGTTCATTCGATCCACTGTGTTTCTCACTTCATTGAGTTGTAATCAATTGTATTCAAATATGAAATCATGATCGTCTTTCCACCTTCAAATGTTGGCACATTCTTTGAATAAGAGTTATGTTCTTTGTTCTCTTGCGATTGGCCGCGTCTCGGTTTCATCGTTAGAGATTTATGTGCTTGATTTCTCGATCTTAAAGGAGAAAATTAAGAAGTCCATTTCATCGATTTGGAGAAAATTCAGAAACTCAAAGAAATAGGGTGAATGTTAGACGATTAATAATTGAGCTAGTAGTTAGTTTATTAAGAGTTTGTTGTTATTTAGTTGTGCTTGTTAGCCTATTAGGTTAATATTAATTTGGGTTATAAATACTCGATATTATTGTTAACAAAAGCACGTAGAGTTAATTAAATTCGGCCATGAAAATTTTAATGATATTTTTCGCATAATTGAAAAATGTTGAGTTTTGAAGATAAAGTTTTGAAGGAGTATAAATGAGTCAGACTATAAGATTGTACATAAGATGAGACAGATCATGAGTTATTCGAGTTTAATTAAATCAGAGTTCAATCAACACTCTACTCGTTTTGACTCGAGCTTAAACTAGACTTGATTTCTTTACGAGCTGAGTTACTCAATATTCAACTTAAAAAACAACCAATGAATTAATGAAGTATAATGCTCAACTACAATATCCGATCCAAATTAAATAACCATTGAATTAGATATCAGTAATTATAAAAAAATAATATGATATAATTATCATACACTTCTTTGTGTGGCAGCATAGAGTCCGATTCGACTGCAATACAATCTTCCTTTCAACCATTAGTTGAAACTGTTTGTAATTATAACCAAAAATTATACATTCTCCGTACCACATAACTCATGAGTACAAATATGCAGGTAATCGGATATGATCCAGGCCACCGTTAAATGAGATACATGTTATTTCAGGTCGATTTTATATTTTGATTCAGTTTAGGTTAGGTACAGGTCAACTTCTGGTCGGATTTATTTCGCTTCGAGTTTACTCTAGATCGGGTCAAAATTGTTCGAGTCTGAAATAGATAATTGATAGGTTAATTCGAATTCAAGTAGATTTCAGGTCGGTTTCATTGGAGGTCAGTTTCATTTCAAGTCGGGTTAATTTGGGTTTCGAATTCTATTAAGTTTTATACCAATATTCGATTTGTTTGGTTCAATCATTTTTAGTAAAATATTTAAAGTCTTTCACGAACACAATCACATTTAAAATAAAATATTACTACACATTATAATGAACAAAAATATCATCGTTATTTAAAATATTGGTTTTACTTATAAAAATTATAAATAAAAAACGGTCAATTTCAGTGAAAGAAATTTCTTTAGAGACTAACATAAATAAAAATACTATCATATTTAAAATATTACACTAAATTATAAAAATATAAAATAACTACAGTTTAACTTTTGTTAAAAAATAAAATTTTAGGACTTAATTGAAATATCTAATTAAGCTACAAGCATAACTACAAAATCCAATTTAAGTATCTTAATAGTGTTGACTGCGGGTATGACAATTCTTTCTACACCATAATATATAGTCTTTAAAAAAATTATATAAAATTGAACCATATTTATTTTCATTTTTAAAATTTTGTTTATTAATTTAAATATGGTATGAATTTAAAAGGTAAAAATTAAATTGTAAAAATAATTTAAACTGTAAAAATTGAATGATATTTATTTTAATTTTAAACACAAAAAATAATAATTTAAATGGTCAAAATTAATTTTAATGATAAAAATATATGATTCATGAATTAATTCTCAAACTTAAATATTAATTAAATTAAATATACAAGTTTAATTTTCAAGTTTAAGCCTCAGAACAACTTAATTAATTAGTAAATAAATCTCAACCCAATCACTAAACAAATTCCCTAAGCCTATATTTTCTATTCCCTAAATTATTTTCCTAAGCTCAATCCTTAAACTAATTCCCTAAGCCCAATATTAATTCAGTATATTTAATATTAATTGTATAAAATATAAAAAATAAATTAAAAATATTAATTTTTCATGACCTAAATGTATGAAATATAAAAATAAATTAAAAAATTGTATTAAATATTTTTTTTTCATTTAAGTACAAAAATAATTTATAATATAAAATTTAAATATTAAATAAATTTAATATATAATAATAAATTTAAATATTAATCAAATATTTAATATTTAATATATAACAATAAATTTAAATATTAATTAAACTTATATTCCTTCAAAAGTTTTAGACTAAAAGTAAATTAATTTCAAACTTAAAAAATGAGTGACTTATTTTTCTCTAAAATTTTGACATTTTACTTTTTATATATATTTTTTACCAATTATTTTGGTTTAATTCCCAATTTGGACATATTTCTTAATCCCAATTAAAATAATCTATAAATTAATTCTCTAAGAACATACTCAATTTTAATTCTAATTTCTTAAGCCCAATTAAAATAACTATTAAAGTGCAATCTTAATTCTCTAACTTAAATTTAAATTTATAATTTAAATAAAATATATATTAATAATTTTAATTAAATAAATATTATAATATTAATTTAATTAAAAATATAATTTTTTAATATTAATTTAAATTTAATAAAAAATATAGTTTTGATTAAATTTTAATTTTAATTTATAATTAAAATTAAGTACACAACAACTAAATTAAATATTAAATATATAATATTAAATTTGACTATTAATCCATAAACTAATTCCTTATGTCTAAGCTAAATTTCAATTCTTTAAATCCAATTGTAATTCATTAAGTTGAATTCAGTTCTTTAAGCCTAATTAAATTAATAATTAAAATATAATCCCAATTTGTTAAATATAATTTAAATAAATTAAATATTAACGATTTTAATTAAATATATTATAATTAAAATAATTTAAATATTAAATTATATATGAATTTAGATTTTTTAAAATTTTAACGAAATATTAATTTAAAGTTATAATTAAACTAAGTATACTAAAATTAAATTAATTAATTAATTAACTAAATTAAACATGTAATACTAAATTTAATTTAATCCCTAAATTAATTCTTTAAGACCATGCCTAATTCTAATTCCTTAAGTCCAATCATATTTACCAACCTTTTAAATTCATCAAGTCATAGATATTCCTAATTATATTTCATGTAAATATCAAATCTTGTTAATATTAGTTAATGTCAATAACAGGTCGGGTTCAAATCAAGTTGGGTCAATTATTAGGTTGAGTTCAAAACAGGTCGTGTAAAATCAGTTATCAGGTAGATTCAGTCAGGTAATATCGCTTATCTGCTAAGTTAGACTTATGTTCGAGTTTGTTTCAGTCGGGTACATGTTGGGTTTCGGGTTTACATTAACAGGTTCAGATCGAGTTCAATTACAACAGTAACAAATCCAACTCGAATCCGAATCAACAACAATCGAATACAAGTCCGATTCGAATCATTACATCCTCAGATTAAATCAAATTCTGACTCAAGTAGATTTTAATCGTACGGAAAGTAAGTTTTTTACATCCCAAAATACAAATATCTTGATTTCATTACCACATAAAACAGCATACATGATTTGTATATTCTCACATTAAAGTACACGAGAAATATACGCCACTAGGCTATACATGCAGCATTTATTAATTAAGAAAACAGAAACATAAGCATCCTTCAGTCAAGGTAGCATGGTTTTATTCATTCGTACTGGCACACACCACACAGACAATCCTTGCCATAGTCCAATCAAGTTTTGTGCGTCTACTACAGCTTCTCTGCTCTGGTCTCAAAGTTGATGCTGAAGTAATTAGAACCAGTGTAACTGGAACCCTCAACTTTTGTTGTGACAGTTCTCCCATCATAATAAGTGTCCCTTTGCATATATGTGAAGGGAACATCACAAGAAGCTCTGGTTGCAACCATATCGATCATCACCTTAGTCCTTGGAGGCACCACAACCATGTTTTCAGCTTCCACAAGACGGGTCGTTTCCTTTCTCTCTCCCCACTCGGTAACTGATTGAAGTTCATTAGATATCTGAATCCTTCCATCCAAAATGAATGGAATTCTAAAGCGGGCGGTGACTTGTATGCCTAATTTCAACGTCAGAGTACTATTCCAGGTACTAATCTTGGTATCCCTATACAAAAGCCTCACACCACGAATGTTGGTAGTGTTGTTATTGTTCTCAGATTCATTCCTGGATACAACGAGGACTGATTCATCGTAAATCCGGGCAGCATCAAGATTATATTGGACATCAAAAATGTGTCTCGTCAAGATGGGCTCTACCACAGTTAGCCGGGCTTCTCTGATAAGAGAATTGACGGCAGCATTAAGGCAGTTCCTCTTTCTGTCGGCTGTGAGAGGTATGCAAAAATTATTGTTGCCCATGTTTTGAAGACCTATAGTTGTACCGTCAACTTGGAAGGGACGAAACACAGTGTCTCTGTTGTTGCTGCCAGTATCAGTAGAATCTGCCCATATCCAGTTCGGGCTACGCCTCCAAAATCTGTTGTTAGCAAGGGTCTTGATGCGGACGTTTCCGTTACTAAGAACAAAAACTTCACATGGCACAGTTGGATCACCGAGGTCATCAGCGTAAAACTCCAGATAGTCCCATCTTGGGTTTTGAGGACGATGACACAGATACTTATTGTTGACATCTTTGAAAGCCACGAACTTAGGTAGAACCACCAACGATCTCCAATCAACAAGTTGAACGATATCACGTCCTTCATGGTCAAGAACACTGTAATCTGCCGACGCACAACGATCAGTTGTTGGCTGATCCGTCATCGATAAACATAGATAGTTTCCTGATTGGACATGAAGGATCCGGACCGTCTCCATAAAAGCGTCTACTGTGATAAACTTGAACAGAGTGCATGACGCTTTGGTTTGATCTTCCTCCTTCTCCTTGGCGGTTGCTGTAATCCAACACTTGTTCTGTATTTGTTTTCTTTCCCAATATTTGTTGTTTTGGCAACTTCTGATGTGGAACAAACCATCATTGCCAGCAGCCTCTGCTTCAAATCTTGTATATGGACTCTCCACATTCGTTTCATCAAATCTGATACACCCGTCCATCTCTCCACCGTCACGAACATAGGTGGAGTAGGAACCGTTTCCAGTGAATTCAAGGGCGAAAAACCTTGGCACTTCCATATCAGACGCCAATACAAAGCCCGATGCCATTTCTCTCTTCTTTTATCAACTACTTCACTCTTTTGCTTGTGCTTGCTTACCATAACCCCCTAAACCACCAATTTATATACATCTTGAGTGTCGGTAAAGCCAACTAAACCTACTGTAAATCTTACTTAGACAATAAACATTTGAAGTGAAAACAAAGTGTTAAAAGATATTTATATTATTGAAAATCATATGTATCACATGTGATGCTGAAAATGAAAGGTCTCTGGTACTCTATGGATAATGTATATCTCTATGGGTGGTTCTAAATTGCCATAGGCCTGCAAAGGGTGGGCGCAACCACAGGGAACCGGTGGTCCTGCATATGTCCTTTTATTCAAACGTTTTAAATATTTATTTGTCATGTTTTGAGAGTTATTTCACGTGTGCTGTTAGAATGCTTTCACATTGAGCTCAATAATTCATAGTAGTTTTGTGTTTTTGTGATTGGTGGGTAAAATTCGTCTACTACGTTCTTCTTGCTCTTAGTGCGCTCCATCTAATTTTAATACGTTGAACCTTTGATTGAGAAAAAAAACTTTTTAAAATTTTAAGATCTTCTTGTACCTTTTACTATATTTCATCAGTTATTTTTGTTTTTATATTTTTTGATAATTTAAAATTAATTAAAAGATAATATTTATCCATAAATCTCAATCTTATAAATCATAATCTTTTCAAACGACTTAAGATTATTAATAATTCCTCGGTAAATGAAAAACGATATTATTTTGATATAATTGTTTTGATGTTGAAGATAGATCAGAGGATTAGATCAAATAAGGTTTTCAACACAACATACATCATTCAATCCCTAAAAATCTTTTAAGGTTGCGCTTACAAAACGTTACTCAAGATTTTACCAAGTTATTACATATTATGTTTGTATATGAGGTTTAAATCTTAATTTCTCACTTTTACAATTTATTTTATCACATTAAAAGCACATTGGATCATTGCTCTCGAATTATCGTCATTCGAATACAAACTCACCTTTTCAGATAGATTAGCTAGTGGGTAATGATACTGGCCCTCATGTACCGGTACGATACCTTTGGATACATGTATTCACAGCGTACTGATACCAATTAAATTTACTAGTTTTTAGGCCAGTCTTCGCATATCAGTATGGATTGACCCGTATCGATATATCTTTATAAGACGTACTCATATCGACTAAACATTGTATTGGTATCCCTTTTATAGTTCATCTTAATAAAACAGTTTTCTTGAACCTAAAACATTAAGGTATTAATACCGAAACTCATAAATCGATTTCTTGACTAAAAAATCACTTTTCAAACCCTAAAACACAATCTTTATTCCTTAACTCGATCTTACATCTTATAGAAGTTACTAGGGTTGTTTGCTACCATTTTTATAAATTATCAATGTGAATCTTGTATTATGCCATTAAAGGGTCCCTAAAACCCAAGCAACAAAACATTCAAAGATACCATGAAAGCATAGTAGTTAGTATTAGGGTGTTAAAAAGTATCTGATTTGATTGATTTGGTTTGATTATTTATTGATTTGATCTAAAAATTTAGATATCCGATTTAATTTTTATTTTTAGATCAGCTATCTGATCCAATTTTAAATTTTTAGATCGGATACAGATCATAATATTTTCAGTTTCAAATTATTCAAAAATCCAAAAAATTTAATTTTCTTTGCTTGTTATATCTAAAAATTAAAACAATTAAAATTTTACAGATGCAAATCTTGTTATATTTAGTCGTTTGTTGTTTGTTTTATTCAAAATTTTCATAAATATAATCTTTAAATTCAAAAAATAATTAAATTAAAATATATTTTTGGATAATCGGATATCTGAAAATCTAATCCGATTATCCAAAAAACTAAATATATAAAAAAATAGATCGAATACGAATCACTATATAATCAATCCAAAAATTCCAATATCTAAAAAAATCATATCGAATCTGATATAATATCCGACGATGAGCACCCCTAATTAGTAGTACTGTACTAACATTACCCTCACAACTAAGGAAAAAAAAACTCCAACCAAGCACCTCGGGATTTCTTCTGCAACAATAATGTCTTCATGCCTCTCACGAAAAGCCCCCGGTTCTTACCGAGATTTAGGCGAAACCCATTCGAATTGAGCTGTAACATCTCATTCTTCATTACATCATAACAATATCACCCGATTTTCTCCACTCCTCAGCGTCAGGAGTTGTGAACCTATCCAATAACAAGGCATTCACCCATAGGTTTGACATTCGATCGAGGCGAGTCGAGCCGAGTCAAAAAATTTTGAGTTTTCGAGTTGAAACGTCCTATTTTATCATTCAAATTTTATTTAAAGGTTTTCGAGTCGAGTCGAGTTTATAAAATTCAAGTCGAATCTAGTCGAGTCGAGTTTTAAATTTTTGTATAAATTTAATTATAATTATTTATAATATTATAGTTCAAAGTGATAAGTACTTCTTCATATGTTTTTTAATTTGTATGTGTAAATAAGATTTTTAATATAATTAATAAATTAATTATCATAAAAAATTATATAATATGTTTATAATGAATTTTTTATAGGTAATATGTTACTTCATTAAAGTATGGTCTCATTAAAAATCGGATCAAAGTGTTACTGAAAAATAATTCGGAACAATTAATCTTGAAACCAAGAACAAACATATATAAAATATTCATAAAATTAAAGCAAATTATCAATCATCAGAAATCATAATATAGATACATTCCGATTTCAAACAATTGAGACTAGATTGCAAAATTTTCAAAATTTAAGGACAAAAATGTGAACTTACCAAAATTTAGGAACTTAACTGAATCTTTTAACAATTAATACTATATATATTTGGGTTTTTTTTGGCTTATACATAAAGGATAATTATTATCACATATATCAATATTTATCATTCAATACTAAACAATAAAATTTTAAAACTTTAAGGACTTAATAATAAATTTTTAAAAGTTCCAAGTCCAAAAGAATACTTATTTTATTAATAGGTTTTATTCTCAATCTCATGTTGAACTTAAAAAATGAATTTTAAAATAAATTGCGACTGAATTTTGAGTTCAATTGAAAAAATTATGAAATAGTGACCAAAATATAAAATTTCAAAATTAAATTTCGGTTTTTCAAATATTCGAACTTTTAAAATTCAAAACCGACTCAAACTCGAAATTCATTCGAGTTATTCAAGTAACTCTAATAACTCAAACAACTCGAAATTTAAAGGAGAAAAACGATTTTTTCGAGTTAATTCTAGTTTTTCCCACCTCAATTCATCCCCACACTCCTCTCTGGGACAATCTTTGGGCAAACTGTCACCAATGTGCAGGGTCTCTTCTGCTGCAATATTTCCAGCCCTTTCAAGTGTAATCTCATAAATCTGCGGGTCTGGGTTTTCAACACCTTCAAGACCAGAGAACACACCAAAATCCCACTCTGATCCCTAATATAGATGTGAAATTCAATTCTAAACATTAGAATAAATTGCCTAACCAAAATCAAAAATTAAAAATATCATCAGCATTTTGTTCCAATGGAACATTAGTTCTTTGCCATCTCTGTATATGCAAGCTTGAAACCATCTGCACCTGTTTGTAGTCGGGGCATGGCAATCCGACAGATTTGGCTGCCATGCAGTTGTAATCACCAAGCTCTGGTTTATAAGCTATAAGAGTCCCGGTGACATCTGCAGGGATACATTGTAATCTGGATAAAAGGGACGTTGCTGCAACTGATTGATACTATATGATCTTAAATAAAAATAAAAATAAAAATAAAAATAAAGAAGATTTTGATACTATATGATCTTAAAGTAATTCTTCATGCAACTGATTGACCTAATCCTCATTCAATCTTCACAGTTGGAACAATCTGATGTAATGAAGAATGAGATGTTACAGCTCAATCCGAATGGGATTTCGGCTAAGATCTTAGGTGAGAACTGGGAGGATTTCCCTGAGAGCCATGGAGACAACATTGCTGCAGAAGGTGTTTTCTCGAGCAGACATGTTTTGACTTCGAAGAAGAGAGACATATGGTGAAAAATAAAATTTTGAATGTTTAGGGATTAAATTAGAAATTAATTTTTTTTTATTAACGTGTCAAGTCATCCTATTAACGGATTTTAACGGTTCGATGATCAAAACAGTAATGACCTGAATTGGTAAGAATATTTTTTTATAAATAGGTGATCAAAATAAAACAAACCCTAAACATAAGAGATTTCCTGTAAAATTTACCCTTAAAAAATATATGAATATAAGCATACTAATGAAAAAATGAATGTATAAAGTTAAATAAGGGAATACAAATTATCAATGATCTACATTATTAATAATACTCATTCGATATCCATAGTACAAATGAGTTGGTCACCGGTGTAAAAAAATGACTAGTAAAATCACTTACATTTTTTAGTATAATTTTTTTTTATTCAATCGATTATTGTTGATAAATTTTAATGAGAGTTGATCTAACACAATAAAAGAATGATAAATTATCTAAATAATTCGTAAATTATTAATTTAATCTTACTTTAATCATAAATTATAAGATAACTAAATTCACACACAGTCAATCGTTTATCATGAGGGAACTAAATTTGGTTCGATTTCATCTCTCAAGCAAATAAAAAAAGCTCTATGCATCTTTCATTTATTTGGTTAATTGTTGTTTATTGAATTATATTATCACTTTTATTTGATTATCTTATCTTACTTTTCCGATCCATGTGTCTTGGAAATTGTAACCATACATTATGCATTATACATATTGGATTAAAATTCAATAATAGTGGGACACATATGTATAATGTAGAATGTATATTGCTATTATAAAGTTTAACACATAATTAAGTGACCGATTATGTTACACGTATTATAGGTATTGGATTGTCACGAAATTAAAATATAGATAACATAAGGTGTATTTATAATTTAATGAGGGATAAATTTATAAATACTTAATAGTTAGTTATTAAATCCTAATAATAAATATATTGAAAAAATAGGTCTCTTATAATAAATATCCAAAAATGAATTTTAAAATTAGACTCCTAATAACAAACATTAGAAAAAAAATGTGACTCTAATAGCAAATAAAAAAATAAAAAAAATATAGTATATATTAAGAAATATTAAAAATATTTCTTTAGAGTAGAACCTTAATAATAAATTTAGTAAAAGATAGGCCTCTAACAACAAGCATGTAAAAAAAAGGATTTAAGAATCATAATAATAAAAAATATAGAAAAAATAAATTTTAAGAGTAGGCTTAATACAGACATTAAAAAAATTAAGACCATAATAAAAAGAACTAAAAAACAAATTCATAAAATAATAAGTATTGAAAAATTAATAATTAATCTATAATAATAAATATTAAAAATTAATTTCTAATAAAAAATATTAAAAAATTAAACTATAATTAAAATTAAATATATTTAAAAAAAAATTAAAATTTGGGACTCTTGATAGGGGTGTACCCTGGGCCGTCTCCGTTATGACCCACCCCCAGGTATGGGCCTGCGCACATGGGGCGCAGATCTGGGTGCATGGTGCATGGTCGGCCGAAAGCAAACTGCGACGACTACTGCGATGATGAATGTCTAGGCATATATAAGGGTGTTTATCGTAAGAATAGATCGTGAGTTCGGTAGTATTAGATTCTTGCTCGTTAAAAAAAATTATTATTCGACTAAACTTGTTGCTCATGAAGTTCATTAAAATTGTACTCACCTCGTACTCATTAAAATATTTTGCTGTTCAACTTGACTCATTTCTTGTTAAGCTCATTAAAATTGTACTCTTGTGCTCGTTAAAATATTGTCGCTCAACTCAACTTGTTGCTCGTTAAGCTTGATTTGTTGCTCATTAAATTCACTAAAAAAATTATATTACTTTTAAACTAAAAAGTAAAATTTAATAATATTATATGAGGCTTAATATTAACATACAATAATATATTTAACCAAAAATATGAAAATAATGTATAAAACACTTTCAAAGTTTAAATTCCAATTAACAATCCACAAATACACCAAATTAACATATTAAAATTAAAATAACAATCCATAAATTAATAATTATTATTTAAATTTATTTTCTAAATAAAATATTTTTAAAATAATTGTGAGTGTAACGAGCTAACTAGTAAACATAAAGAACAAAGAATTAATCTGAAATGTATTTCATTGATATTGCTTGCTTTAATCACAGGGGTACAATAGATCTCTAGAGAAGGGGAAAAAGACTTAGTTAGTTATAACTGACACTCAAACAGATATTAGGCTGGACCTATTAGTATGACTCTAATATTTTTTCGAGTTTTTTTCCCTAAACCTTTTGTAAATCAACAACTTCTAGTCTTATGCGTAGCAAATCAAATGGTGCTGGTGGAATTGATTTTATGAGAATGTCAACAATTTATTCTGAGGCATGAACATTATTAACAAATAGCTGACCAGCTAACACACGTTCTCGAATAAAATATAAATCAATATCAACATGTTTTACACGAGCATAATGTGTAGGGTTGGCAACATAAAGACAGTAGAGGTGTTATCACACCAAACTCTAGACAAACCAATAGTTGTTAATCCAACTTCTTGTATCATATGTTCGATGCATACTAATTCTAAGACTGAATTTACAAGGCTTCTATATTCTGCCTTTGTAGTAGATCTGGAGACTACAGCTTGCTTCTTTGAGCTCCAAAAGACAGGATTTGATCCAAGAAAAATGTAATATCCAGAGGTGGATCGCCGATCCTCGATATCAGTGTAGCAAACCAAAGTGTTGTGAATGCTAGGCTTAAATAACAACCCATAGTGCAAGGTGCCATGAAGATATCTCAAGATTCTTTTGACTGTTTTCCAATAAATTTTCAAAGGATTGTTCATGTATTGACTCACTTTGTTTACAGAGTAGGCAATATCAGGCCTCGTTAGACAAGCATACTAAAGTGCCCCTATCACACTCTGATATAGATGAATATCAGCAAAAATGGAACTGTCAGCAGCAATTAATTTTGGAGTTACCACCATTGAGGTTGGAGTAGAAGCAGATTTTAGCACATTAGTTCGAGTCAACAACTCAGAGACAAATTTTTCTGACTTAGCATGAGTCCTGAGGAACATTGTTGAACTTTCATGCTAAAAAAAATCTGATTCACCTAAGTTCTTAAGGGAGAATTTCTTATTAATCCATTGGACAATCTGATCTACCTCTGTTAGGTGACTTCCAGTGATAATGATATTATCTACATACACCATTAGTAGCACTTTATAAGTACTGGTGTATCTGATAAACAGTAAAGTGTCTGTTTTGGCAGCAACAAAACCAAGTTTCTCAATAAAAAATTTACGCAACGTGTCAAACCAAACTCTTGGGACTTGTCTTAGGCCATACAAAACCTTTTTAAGCTTACACACCAATTTTTCACCATTGCATCCATGTTTTTCAAACTCAGGTGGCTGAGACATGTATATTTCTTCATTTAGCTGTCCATTGAGGAAGACATTATTGATATCAATCTGTCTTATACTCCAGTGTTGCAAGACTGTCATGGTAAGAATAATTCGAATTGTTGTTGCTCGAACAACAGTATAAGACACCTTGAATATTTTAAAAAATTAACGATTTGTTTGTAAATTTATTGAATTGAGTTAGATTTTGCTTGATTTAATTTGTTAAGGTCTCGATTCAAATTCAATTCAAATTGAATGTTTATCAAATTTTGATAGAATGAATTTTGAATTATTTATGAACCGTTTAACTCATTAAACACCTAAAGTTAGCAATGGTAGAGGGAAAGAAAATTTATTGGCGGCTAACAGTAACTTAGTTCAGCTGAAAAAATCATTATCTCATTTTATTTTGGCTAAACTATATTACATACTATTAAACTTGTAGTAGACTCGTTTATCGAACTTTTATTTGCTCCAATTTTAATAATAAACTTTAGTTTTCGAGTTGTTTATATCATTTCATTGTTAAATTTTAACAATACAATGACGTAACTAACGATGGTTGATATGGATGAAAAACTAAAATAATGTTGTTTAGGTGAAGTTGATTTGATCTTGCATCACTCAAAACAACATGATTTGTAAGATGAAAAAAATAAATTTTGTACCTAAGAATATCTAAACTCAAATTCAAAGAAAAGAAAAAGGGAAGGATTAACCACTAGATCAAGTTATATGTTTTATTTTTAGGTTTTTTTTATGAATACAATATCTCTAATTCGAAAATTATTTAAGTACATTATGTATTCATTCATACCGGCACACATCTTTTGAAGTTGTTTTATGGGGGAAAGAGCCAGGATTTGAGGTTGAGGGAGGCAAAAACATAAATATTTAAAATTAAGGGGACAAATTCATAAAAAATATTTTTTAAAAGAATTTAATTAGGGAGACAAAAGTTGGGGAAAAAATTCTTCAGGGTAGGAGCGATTGTCCCTCCCCACCCCTCTTTAGCTCTGTCCTTGTGTTTTACATTATGTATTCTCCCTACCACATAACTCATTGATGAGTGCTCGAATTTATATATATTTTATTAATAATTATTTCCCGTTGTCGATTTGATATTACTAATTTGGTTCTATTTTCATCATTTTCAGTGTAGGAACTTATTTTTCAAAACCAACAGAAAATAGTGAATTCTACATTTTTTTTATTTTTCATCATTGCTGGAGTCATGAGCATGACATAAGGCACGACGCTTTCCGATCTGGCAGATTTGGATTATCCAGTCAGCAAAAGTTTCTAGAAGATAGTCCAGTCAGCATATTCTAGAAGGATGAATGGATTATTTTGGAATTATCCTGAAGATTTATCTTAGGAATTTAAATTTTAAATTTTAGAACATTTATCTTTATCTTTTTTATTTTTTTAAAATTTTGAATTGTTACATTTTTAGGGTTTTAGAATAGTATAAATACCCATAGAGGTAAAGCTTGAGATGTACTTCAATTTTCACTCTCTCTCTTGAGTAATAAAAGTTCTCTCTAGTTCTTTTATTTTTCTTTGAGTTTTCTTATTTCTTTTCTTCTAGAAAATGCTAAGTATGATCTTATTCATGCTTAGCTAAACTTTCATTTAGCCGAAAGCTAGTGACGACTCAATCCATATTGTGAGAATCGTAAAGCACTTAATACCTTCGGATAACATTCTTGATTTTCTGAAATCAAGGATTGACAATCGGCTTTTCCTTTAGTGATCTTGACGCCTTCATTTCAAAAAGTGCACGTTGACTTGAAGATTGTTTAGATCTATCGTTGGGAAGAAAAATCGGCTGGTAGCAAATTTGGCTTCCTGTGAACAAACTTGGTGGCGGTCCACTAAGGGAAATCAAGATCGAGTTTGATTCTTTGTGAGACGCTATAACTCGAGTCAGGCTTTTCTAGTGCTTAAAGTTGTATTGGCGCTAACGACGATAGGCGTGGTTAGTCCAGCAAAGACCGAATTCTGGAGATAGACTTGGGAATATTGGTTTACCGAAGAGAGAAGCAAGTTACAAGGGTTGGGCCTTGTAGACTGTAACTGGCATGGATCTTGAAGTAAAATCTATTTCGATGATCAATTGAGATTTGAGGCGAAGATAAGCTTGAGGCTATATCCTTTAAATTTATTACTTCAAATATTTATTTTTATTTAATTTCAGTTGTTATTAAGATTAAATTTTTTTTAGTTTTATAATATCAAACCCCAATTTTCTAATTTATTGTTTTTTTGGATCAAGATCAATTCAATTCAATGTTGGAAATTTTTTAGTCTTTGTGGATCGACCCTACTTTCTCTATACTATTCTTTTATTTAATTTGAGAAATAGGAATTATTTATTTGATAATTCGACGCTAGTCAAATTGGCGTCGCCGGAGACTTTGATAAAATCACTAATATTGTTTTGTTTTGATCTATGACTAGGTCACTTCCGGGAAAACTAGTAGATTACGAACCCGAGATCGAAGCTCTTGCCCGGAGGCTGCGTGGAGAGACCCTTAGGCGAAGAAGGTTGAATCGAGACCTTCAACCAAAACCAAATCCTGATTTTGAGGAAATTTCTTACACCGAGGAGTTATTTACTTCTGATGAAGAAGGATCAGAACAAATGGCTGAACAAACAATTTGAGAGTTAGCTGCAGCACCTGATGAACAACAACAACTTTGTATCACATTCCCAAATGGCGAAACACCGTTTGAGCTTAAAACTGGTTTAATATATTTACTTCCGACTTTTCGCGGCTTGCAGAATGAAAATCCACACAAGCATTTAAAAGAGTTTCATATGGTTTGTCTGAGTATGAAACCACAGGGAGTATCCGAAGATCAAATAAAACTTCGCGCATTTCCTTTTTCTTTAGCTGATTTGGCAAAAGATTGGTTGTTTTATTTACCTTCCGGTTCAATTAATACATAGGCTGATATGGCACGATTGTTTCTTGACAGGTTCTTTCCAGCGGCAAAAGCAAGCGAATTAAGGAGAAACATCTTAGGAATTCGACAAAAGGATGGAGAGTCGTTATACGACTATTGGGAACGATTTAAAAGACTTTGCACTAGTTGTCCGCAACATGGCCTAACTGAACAAACCCTTCTACAATACTTTTATGAAGGACTACTTCCAATGGAAATGAAAATGATCGACGCAGCTAGTGGTGGAGCCTTCGTAAATATGACTCCCACTGCAGCCAGAAATCTTATCTCAACCATGGCCGCTAATGCACAACAGTTTCGCCCAAGTGAACCCACTCGACGGGTTCACGAGAGAAGTACATCTTCTTTAGAGGATAAAATTGATAAGTTAACTAATGTGGTTCAATCTCTTATTGCAGGTAAAGTAGGTCCAGTTAGACTTTGCGGAATATGCACGATGCCGGATCATCCTACAGACTGTTGCCCAATGCTTCAAGAAGATAATAACGTTCAAGTAAATACCGTTGGAAATTTTCCAAGACCTCCTCAAAGGCAATATGATCTCACTGCAAACAGTTATAATCCAGGTTGGAGGGGTCATCCAAACCTCAAGTATGGATCGAATCAAACTTATCCACCTAGACCACCTGCACCGCAACAATATCAACCATAAAAATCATCGTTGGAGTCAATTGTCGAACGTTTGGCGCTAGCTCAAGAGAAATTCCAACAAAAGACTGAGGCACATTTTCAAGAAATTGACAAACAAATGAGTCAACTTACATTAGCTGTGAGTCGTTTGGAATCAAAGGGAAAGCTACCATCGCAAACTGAGCCAAACCCGCGACAGAATGTTAGTGCCATCACCCTTCGACGTGGTACCATTGTCGAACCTAAAGAAGATGTCATGCAACCACATAAAAAGAAGGAAACCAAACCACAAGCTATCTCTATATCATCTCCTTATGACGTTCCACCTCCCTTTCCATCGAGATTAGTGAAGCGTGATAAGCAAGCCGAAGAACAAGAAATTCTTGACATGTTTCAAAAAGTGGAGATAAACATACCACTTCTCGATGTAATCTGAAAAATTCCAAGGTATGCTAGATTTTTGAAGGATCTTTGCACAAATAAAAGAAAGCTTACTGGAATGAAAAGGTAAACTTAGGTGAAAATGTTTCTGCCGTAATTCAACATAAAGTTCCACCTAAGTACAAGGATCAAGGTATGTTTGTTATCCATGTAAGATTGGTAAAGTTGGTATTAAACGAGCTATGTGCGATTTAGGCGCTTCAATTAATGTCATGCCTCTTTCAATTTATAATTTATTAAGCGTTGAGCCTTTGAAGGAAACAGGTGTGACGATCCAGCTTGCCGACAGATCTTTAGTGTATCCTGAAGGAGTTCTTGAAAACGTACTCATAAAGGTAAAAGATTTATTTTTTCCTACAGATTTCTATGTCATTGACATGGAAGATGATCGCACCAATGTCTCTTTTGAGATTTTACTTGGTAGACCATTTTTGAGCACATCACATGCCAAAATTGATGTAAGAAGTGGAATTCTTACCATGGAGTTTGATGGCGAAGTGGTAAAGTTTGACGTGTATAAGGCTATAAAATATCCTAACTCTATGCCTAATGTTAGTTGTGTTAATATATTTGATTCTTCTATGGATGAATATGTTAAGCATAATCTTTCTAATTGAGTTATGCAGGAATCTGAATGCTGAAACTATTAAAGAAGTAAAAATGGATATCTCTTCTGATGTGGACTCACGCTCATTTTGCAAAGAGCTAAGTAAAAATTTAAATTTGATGTCTTCTCAAACTAACTTTTTTCCATTTATCTTGCAGGAACTAAAGTTGGAATTAAAATTGCCACCAGATAAATTGCAGATTAAAGAAGATATTTTGTCGAAAATGAAGGAACTCCATAACCGAAAAATTTCTCATAGAGAAATTCTAAGTTGGATAAAGAACATGAATTGGAAAAAGAATTTCTCGCAGAACCTGTAGTCTGAATCAGGTCGTCAAGCTAATGGCGTTAAACAAAGCGCTGAATGGGAGGCAACCCATTTTCTCTATTTATTTTTTTTCTTCTTTTATTTATTTTTTTCATCTAATTTATTTTCAAATAAATTTACACAGAATTTTCCCCAGATTTGAATGGCTTTATCGTGCATGAAATTTAGAAAATTGCAAATGGCCTTCAAAGTTGTCGACAACCAAACTTATCTTAGACACGGGGAGTATCTCTATTCCTTCTCTTGTACTTTAATTTTCATATTGAGATAATATGCTTAAAGTGAGGGGGAGTGATTATATTTCTCCTTACTTGTTCATGTTAGTTTGAAGGTATATTTTAAGTTCTTATGATTGTTGTTTGTCTTGGTTGACTTGTTAGTTTTATCATAATCCCTTGTTTACAAGCTTAAATTAATTTTGTTATGCATGGACAATTAACTTAAGATGATTAGATGTTTTGGTGAAAGTTTTTAACCTTATGGTATAATTGTTAGTGTTGCTTAAATATGAGTTTGTGCTTGTTTTGCTAATAATGATGTTATCTTCAGGTGCATGATTTTTTTGAGACGATTGTGAGTGGTAGATCGTTTGAATGTGGCCGGATTGGAGAATCGGGGCGAGGTGCTTGGGTTGTCATCTCGTTTCCAGTTCAAAGATTCGGTGACGAGTCGAGACTACAGAGTTAGAGTTAATGAGAGTAGCGCTAAAAAAAGAGAAGAAAAAAAGGAAAATGTCTTTTGAAAAAAAAATAATAAAGCGCTTGAAAAAAAATAAAAAAAGAGAAAAATAATATCTTTCTAAAAAAGAAAAAAAGAGTGATATAAAAGGGGAGGAAAATAAAACTCACACTCCGCCAATCGTGTATCATGAAAGATCTAAACTTGATTTGATTTCGTCTCACAAGCAAATAGCAAAAGCTCTGCATATCTACCTTTTATTCATTTGGTTAATTATTGTTTATTGGAATATCATGTCACCTTTATTTGATTGTCTTGTCTAACTTCTTTAATTCATGCATGTACATAGGATTTGACATAAACTTTTTGAGTGAATTTTGATAAGTGACGAAAATGAGAATTTGAGTATGCTTGAGGATAAACATTGAATAAGTGAGGGAGAATTTGATGAGTGTTCGAATTTATATATATTTTATTAATAATTATTTCCCGTTGTCGATTTGATATTACTAATTTAGTTCTATTTTCATCATTTTCAGTGTAGGAACTTATTTTTCAGAACCAACAGAAAAGAGTGAATTCTGTATTTTTTTTATTTTTCATCATGGCTGGAGTCATTAGCATGACATAAGGCACGACGCTTTCCGATCTGGCAGATTTGGATTATCCAGTCAGCAAAAGTTTCTAGAAGATAGTCCAGTCAGCATATTCTAGAAGGATGAATGGATTATTTTGGAATTATCCTGAAGATTTATCTTAGGAATTTAAATTTTAAATTTTAGAACATTTATCTTTATCTTTTTTATTTTTTTAAAATTTTGAATTGTTACATTTTTAGGGTTTTAGAATAGTATAAATACCCATAGAGGTAAAGCTTGAGATGTACTTCAATTTTCACTTTCTCTCTTGAGTAATAAAAGTTCTCTCTAGTTCTTTTATTTTTCTTTGAGTTTTCTTATTTCTTTTCTTCTAGAAAATGCTAAGTATGATCTCATTCATGCTTAGCTAAACTTTCATTTAGCCGAAAGCTAGTGACGACTCAATCCATATTGTGAGAATCGTAAAGCACTTAATACCTTCGGATAACATTCTTGATTTTCTGAAATCAAGGATTGTCAATCGGCTTTTCCTTTAATGATCTCGACGCCTTCATTTCAAAAAGTGCACGTTGACTTGAAGATTGTTTAGATCTATCGTTGGGAAGAAAAATCGGCTGGTAGCAAAATTGGCTTCTTGTGAACAAACTTGGTGGCGGTCCACTAAGGGAAATCAAGATCGAGTTTGATTCTCTGTGAGACGCAATAACTCGAGTCCGACTTTTCCAGTGCTTAAAGTTGTATTGGCGCTAACGGCGATAGGCGTGGTTAGTCCAGCAAAGACCGAATTCCGGAGATAGACTTGGGAATATTGGTTTACTGAAGAGAGAAGCAAGTTACAAGGGTTGGGCCTTGTAGACTGTAACCGGCATGGATCTTGAAGTAAAATCTATTTCGATGATCAATTGAGATTTGAGGCGAAGCGAAGCTTGAGGCTATATCCTTTAAATTTATTACTTCAAATATTTATTTTTATTTAATTTCAGTTGTTATTAAGATTAAATTTATTTTTAGTTTTATAATATCAAACCTCCATTTTCTAATTTATTGTTTTTTTGGATCAGGATCAATTCAATTCAACGTTAGAAATTTCTTAGTCCTTGTGGATCGACCCTACTTTCTCTATACTATTCTTTTATTTAATTTGAGAAATAGGAATTATTTATTTGACAATTCGACGCTGGTCACTCATGAGTACAAATATCTTGATTTCATTACCACATAAAAACAGCATACATGGTTTATATATTCTCACGTTCAAGTACACGAGAGATATACGCCACTAGGCATTACATGCAGCATTTATTAATAAAGAAAACACAAAAACACAAGCATCCTTCAGTTAAGAACACATGGTTTTATTCATTCATACTGACACACACCACACAGATAGTCCTTGTCATGTCCCAATGAAGTTTTGTGTTTGGACTACTCCAGCGGCTCTTCTCTGCTCACAGTGTTGGTGTCGTAGTAACTAGAACCGGTGTAACTGGAACCTTCAATTGTTCTTACGACTTGTCTCCCATCATAAAGAGTGTGCCTTTGCTTATATGTGAAGGGAACATCACAATAACCTTTTGTTGCAACTAGATCCACCGTCACCTTAGTCATTGGAGGAACCTCAACGAATTTTGAATCTTCCTTAACAATGATCGTTTCATTGATCTCTCCCCACTGTGTAACTGATTCAAGTTTAGTAGATATCTGAATTTGTCCATTCATAATGATTGGAACTCCAAAGCGGATGGTGGTTTTCATGTCTAACTTCAACGAAAGAGTAGTATTCCAGGATCTGGTGTTGGTCTCCGAATATAAAAACCTCACAATAAAAACCTCACAGTAAGATTGTTGGATTCTTGGGTATAGTTAGCAGCTGCGTTCCTGGCTACAACGAGAACCGATTCCTCATAAATTCTGGCATCATCAAGTTTATACTCGACATCATAAATTTCCCTCGACAAGATGGGCTCTTCCACTGTTAGACAGGCTTCTCTCAAAAGAGTGGACACGGCAGCATTAAGGCAGTTCGACTTTCCGTCGGCTGTGAGACTTTTGCAGAAATTATTGTTGCCCAAGTTGATAAGACCTATAATATTATCGTTATATTGGACGGTAAGAAACACAGTGTCTTTGTTGTTGCTGCTAGTCTCAGTAGAATCTGCAAATATCCAGTCAGGGCTACGCCTCCAAAATTTGTTGTTAGCAAGGGCCTTGAAGCCGACGTTTCCGTTACTAACAACAAAAACCTCAAATGGCACATTTTCATTAGCGACGTCATCAGCGTGAAACTCCAGATAGTCCCAGCTTGGGTTTTGAGGACGATGACACAAATACTTACCGTTGACTCCTTTAAAAGCCACGAACTTAGGTAGAACCACCACCGAGCTCCAATCAACAAGTTGAAGGATATCATGTCCTTCGTGGTCAAGAACACTGTAATCTGCCGATGCACAGCGATCTGTTGTTGGCTGATCCGTCACCGATAAACATAGATAGTTTCCTGATTGGACATGAAGGATCCGGACACTGTTCACAGAAGCGTCTACTGTGATAAACTTGAACAGAGTGCATGACGCTTTGGTTTGATCTTCCTCCTTCTTCTTGGCGGTTGCTGTAATCCAACACTTGTTCTGTATTTGTTTTCTTTCCCAATATTTGTTGTTTTGGCAACTTCTGATGTGGAACAAATCATCATTGCCAGCGGCCTCCGCTTCAAATCTTGTATATGGACTCTCCACAGTAGTTTCATCAAAACGGATACACCCATTCATCTCTCCACCGTCACGAACATAGGTGGAGTAAGAACCGCTTTCAGTGAATTCCAGGGCGAAAAACCTTGGCACTTCCATATCAGACGCCGATGCTATTTCTCTCTCTCTTTTTTATCAACTACTTTGCTCTTTGGATATGTTTCACCCTTTTGCTTGTGCTTGCTTAACTGATCCCCTAAACCACCTATTTAAATACATCTCGAGTGTTGTCTAAATGAGAAATTATTTCATCATTCTAGTCAAGCCATTCATTATATCAATAAATTAAATACATTCATTTAATTAATTTTTTTAAACTCATTTTTTTCTACCAAGCAAATCTTCATTAATATTCATTGTAAATTAAATTTAAAAAACAACTTATATCAAAGAAGATTTACTTGATAAAAAAAATAATATAAAAAATTAATTAAATAGATAAATTTGATTGATTTCTCCCTGAATGACATGACAAAAATAAACTATAATATAATTTATCCGATAAAATGGATTGTCCTAAATTGCCATAGGATTTTTTTTATCTTTATCCTCTTATTTAAATTTCTTTAAAATTTGGATAATTTATGAATTTGTTCTTCCCACTTTCAATCATTTACATTTTACCTCCCAACCTAAATTCTAACTCCGTCTCTGACTATAGGCTTGCAAAAGCTAGGCTACAGCACATGGACCTGGTGATTCTTGCATATGTTCTTTTATTCGAACTTTTTAAATATTTATTTGTCATGTTTTGAATGTCACGTCACGTGTGTTGTTAGGTGGTTCTTGCATATGTTCTTTTATTCGAACATTTTAAGTATTTATTTGTCATGTATTCAATGTCATTTCACGTGTGTTGTTTGGTGGTTCTTGCATATGTTCTTTTATTCGAACTTTTTAAGTATTTATTTGTCATGTTTTGAAAGTCATTTCACGTGTGTTGTTAGATTAATGCTTTCGCGTTGAGCTCAATAATTCATAGTAGTTTTATAATTTTTAAATATTTATTTATCATCTTTTGAAAATTATTTCACGTAGGTCCTTAGATTAATGATTTCACATTCAGCTCAATAATTCGTATTAGTATCTTTTAGTGAACTCCATCTAATTTTAATAAGTTGAACCTTTTTAATCAAAAAAAAGTAATTTATTATATTTTTAGGTCTCGCATCTTTTTATTATGTTCCAGGGTTATTTTCGTTTATACTTTTTTAATAATCTAAAAATAATTATAAAATAATCTAAGAGTGTAAGTTATATAACCATTGTAATTTTCTACGAAAAGTTCTGACAAGTCCAGGTTTATTTTAAATTTTTTAAAATTCATGTATTTATCTTTATTTTTTAAAATTTTATGAGTTAGTCTTTAAATTTTTTAATATTTATAAATTGTACTCATAATTTAGTTCAATATTTTTAATATACTTTTATTTTGTTCGGTTTACCCGAATTAGTGGATTTGATAAAAAAGAAAACACAAATGCATGCTTCCTTAACGTCAAGGAAACATGATTTTATTCATTCATACTGGTACACACCACACAGACAATCCTTGTCATGGCCCAACGAAGAGTTGTGCGTCTACTACAGCTTCTCAGCTCTGGTCACATAGTCGACGCTGTAGTAATTAGTACCGGTGTATGTCCCACCTTCAACTGTTGTTATGACAGTTCTCCCATCATAAAGAATGTCCCTTTGCTTATATGTGAAGGGAACATCAATACGACCTTTTGTTGCAATCATTTCCATGGTCACCATAGTCCTTGGAGGCATCACAACTTGGTTTACAACTTCCACAACACCGGTCGTTACCTTTGTCTCTCCCCACTTGGTAATTGATTCAAGGTCAAGAGATACCTCAATCTTTCCAGACATCATAATTATTGGAACTTTAAAGCGGGCGGTGGCTTTTATGCCTAACTCCAGCGAAAGAGTACTATTCCAGGAACTAGTCTTTGTCTCCGTATATGAAAAATTCACATCATGAGTTTCGGATTCTTGGGTATAATTAGCTTCCTCCTTCCTGCCTAGATGTAGGACCGTTTCATCGTAAACCCTGGCATCATCAAGTTTATACTGGACATCATAAATCTGCCTGGTCAAGATGGGCTCTACCACAATTAACCGGGTTTCTCTGCTAGAAGAGAGTTCGGCAGCATTAAGGCAGTTATCCTTTCTGTCGGCTGTGAGAGGTTTGCAGAAACGATTGTTGCCCAAGTTGATAAGACCTATAGTATTATCGTCATATTTGACGGGACGAAACACAGTGTCGATGTTGTTGCTTCTAGTCTCAGTAGAATCTGCAAATATCCAGTTAGGGCTAAGCCTCCAAAATTTGTTGTTAGCAAGGGTCTTGATGCGGACGTTTCCGTTACTTACAACAAAAACCTCACATGGCACAGTTGGTTCGCCGAGGTCATCAGCGTAAAACTCCAGATAGTCCAAGCTTGGGTTTTGAGGACGATGACACAGATACTTACGGTTGACTCCTTTAAAAGCCACGAACCTAGGTAGAACCACCAACGATCTCCAATCAACAAGTTGAAGGATATCATGTCCTTCATGGTCAAGAATACTGTAATCTGCCGACGCACAACGATCAGTTGTTGACTTATCCGTCATCGATAAACATAGATAGTTTCCTGATTGGACATGAAGGATCCGGACCGTCTTCATAAAAGCGTCTACTATGATAAACTTGAACAGTGTGCATGACGCTTTGGTTTGATCTTCCTCCTTCTTCTTGGCGGTTGCTGTAATCCAACACCTTTTCTGTAGTTGTTTTCTTTCCCAATATTTGTTGTTTTGGCAACTTCTGATGTGGAACAAACCATCATTGCCAGCAGCCTCTGCTTCAAATCTTGTATATGGGCTCTCCAGAGTAGTTTCCTCAAATCTGATACACCCATCCATCTCTCCACCGTCACGAACATAGGTGGAGTAAGAACCGTTTTCAGTGAATTCAAGGGCGAAAAAGCTTGGCACTTCCATATCAGACGCCGATGCCATTTCTCTCTTTTTTAATCAAATACTTTACTCTTTTGATATGTTTAACTCTTTTGCTTGCGCTTCTTACCATGACCCCCTAAAGCACTTATTTAAAGAGCTAAATTCCTTTACCTCTTTATATTTATCATGCCTCCATCATATATCTCATGTTAAAAAATTTTAAAAAATTAAATTTTTAACCCTAATACTTATTTTCTATATCTTAAACCTTACGCCTTAGTTCTTAAAAATACATCATACCCTTAATTCCGTAAACTCTAACTACAATCTCTAACTTTGAACCCTAAACCCTCTGATTTAAAGTAGAAGTACGAACGAAGGCATGATAAAGATATAGACGATTTATACTCTTATTTAAATACATCTCGAGTGTCGCTAAAACATAAATTATATAATCATTCTTGTCACGTCATTAACAAGACTAATCAATCAAATTCAAACATTTAATTAATTTTTCAACTCATATTTTATCAAGTAAACCTTTTTATCACGTTGAGCTAATAATTCATAATAATTTTATATTTTTAAATATTTATTTGTCTTGTTTTGAAAGTTATTATCGTGGATCCTTAGATTAATGCTTTCACATTGAGCTCAATAATCCATAGTAGTTTTGTATTTTTGTGACTGGGTGGGTAAGATTCCTGTACCAATTTTTTTTTCTTTCGGTCTAATTTTAATAAGTTAATATTTGATCAATAATTTTTTTTAAAAATAATTTCTTATATTTTTAAATTTCACATCTTTTTAATATTTTGAGAATCATTTTCGTTTATATTTTTTTTGTTATATCACGATGATAATTATCTATGAAAAGTTTAGATACTCCTTTCATCCTATATTATAAATATTAGAGTGTGGTTTCATACGTTGATTGTAATTGCCATCAAAATCTACTGATTCTGGTTTTCCTGGGTATTTTTCTACATTATGATCATATCCATTACTTTTAAAAAATTAAATTTTAAATCATTTCCTCCTATTAAAATTTTTTAAAAAATTAAATTTCAAATCACCCCTTATTTTTATATCTTAAACCCTAAACCCTAAATTCTATACCTTAAAATACATCCTACCCCTAATTCCCTAAACCATAATCACAACCCTTAACCTTGAACCCTAAACCCTATATTCTAAACCTTCTAATTTGAAGCGGAAGCACAAATGAAGACATAAGCATGAGGTAGACCATTTGCACAAATATTAAAAAAAATTGTATTAAATAATTTTTCATTTAGGTTTAAAATAATTTATAATATAAAATTTAAATATTAAATAAACTTATATCCTCTAAAATTTAGATTAATCTCAAACTTAAAAAATTAATGATTTATTTTCCTCTAAAATTTTGTTTTTTTTTTTTTATCGTTTTTTATAAATTATTTTGATTTAGTTTAATTGATTCCCAATTTAAACATATTTTTACTATAATTTATAGTAAAATTATATAAAATTTAATTATACACGAAATTTTGATACGAATGTAAACATGTAATTGTACACATAGTGACATTAGCATGAAAACTAAAACTCTAATGTAGTTCAAATTTAGCGGTTCAAACTTAACAAATAATTTAGTTCCTCATCCCAATTCTTTGTTCCTTAAACTCAATTCCAATTCTATTTTTCTAAATTCAATTCCCTAATCTCAACCCTAAATCTCTAAGTTCAATTCTAATATCCTAAGCCTAAATCTTTAATATCAATTCTTAATCTCTAAATTAATTTTGTCCAAAACTAATTTCAATTCTTTAAGCCCAATTTTAATTCGTTAAGCTCAATTTCATTTCGCTAAGCTTAATTTTAATTAAATATACTATAATTAAATATTAATTTAATTGAAATTATAATAGTTTATTTCTAAATTAAATTTAAATTTAAAAAATTATAAATTTATTTAAATTTTAATTTAAAATTAAATATTAAATAAAATAAATATATAATACTAAATTTAGTTTTAAAAACTAATACCTTAAAGCACAAGCCCAATTTTAATTTCTAAGCAGAATTCTAATTCTATAAGCTAAATTTCAATTCCTAAGCCTAATTAAAATAATAATTAAAGAATAATACCAATTCCCTAAGTTTAATTTAAATAAATTATACATTAATAAATTTAATTTAATATATTATAATTAATATTAATTATAATTATAATTGTTTAAATATTTAATTAAATATTAATTTAAATTTTTTAAAAATTATAGTTTTAGTTAAATTTTAAATTAAAATTAAAATTATGTATATAACAACTAAATTAAATATTGAATAATTTAGTATATAATACTAAATTTGAATATTAATCCATAAATTAATTTCTTACGTCCAATCATAATATCAATTCCCTAAATCAAATTCTAATTCATTAAGCTCAATTCGAATTCTCTATGCCCAATAAAAATAATAATTAAAGTACAATCTCAATTTTCTAAGCTTAATTTAAATTTATAATTTAAATAAATTAAATATTAATTTAATTAAAATTATAATAGTTTAAATATTAAATTATATATAAATTTAGATTTAAAAATTATAAATATTAAATTAAAATTAAGTATACTAAAACTAAATAAAATATTAAATTTAAATATTAATCACTAAATTAATTCTCTAAGTTAATATGCTAATTCTAATTTTTTATGTCGAACTATATTTACCAACCTTTTGAATTCATCAAATCATAAATAACCCTAATTACATGTCATGCAAATATTAAGTATTATTAATATTAATTCATGTCAATAACAATTTGAGTTTAAAATAAATCGATTCAATTATCAAGTTGGGTTTAAAACAATTCGGCTAAAATCAGTTTTTGGGTCGATTCAATCGGGTAATATCAGTTATCTGTTAGGCCAGACTGATGTTCAGATTCTTTTAAGTCAGATGCAAGTTGAGTTTCATCTTAGCAGTAACAAGTTCAAATCATGTTCAGGTTCCTCCCAGTCGGGTGAAAGTAGGAATCGGTTACACAGTAGCAGGTCTAACTCAGGTCCGGGTCAACAACAATCAGATAAAAATCGAGTTCGAATTATTATATCTTCAAACCAAATCAGGTTTTAACTTGAGCACGTTTCAATCGAATTTTAAAATTGAGTTAGTTTTTTATGTCCATAACTACAAATATCTCGATTTAAATGATAAGTGGTTCAAATTCGAGAAGCTCGTTGAAAGTTATCTGTGTTGTTGATGCCATCTTCTAGAAGCTCGTTGACGTGGTGTTACATGAAATTTTTCATGCACAAATTTAATCCCGTTTTAAATTTGGAAAATTATAGATTTTCGTCATTTTAAGCATATTTTTCAGAACTGAAGTTTTGTACAGAAAACACATGAACACTCTATTAAGCACCACAAATTATCATTAAAGGTATAATTAACCGTAAAAATATAACCACTTATCATCGATGATGGAATAAATTTCGGTTTTGATTCGTTAAGGGAAACTAAAATCGGGTTAAATTTTTATTTTATACGGTATAATCCGAGTCAGGTTTTTCCAATTTTTAAAAGTGATAATTTAATAAAACGATTGGCGTAATTATTTTACAAAAGAATTTAGATCTAAAAACTGATTTTAGATTCTTATCATTTGAGAGAAAAATAAGTTATAGGGATTGAGCCCTATAGACTGTAAATAAAATTTTAAAAATTTTATTTCAATTGTTTTCTTTAGTTTATTAATGTATTTTACTTTCATCACCGTTCTAAACCCCAAAAATTATCATTCGAATTTATTACAGTCAGAATCAAACGAGTAAATATTGAAAGCTCTTTAATCCTTACAGGTCGACCCTATTTCTCTATGTACCATTAAATTTTTTTATTATTTATTTTTAGAAATTAAAAATATTTATTTGACAAGTACACGAGAGATATAGGCCACTAGGCTATACATGCAGCATTTATTAATTAAGAAAACACAAACATAAACATCCTTCAGTCAAGGAAGCATGGTTTTATCATTCGTACTGGCACACACCACACAGACAATCCTTGCCATAGCCCAATCAAGTTTTGTGCGTCTACTACAGCTTCTCTTCTCTGGTCACAAAGTTGATGCTGAAGTAATTAGAGCCGGTGTAACTGGAACCCTCAACTTTTGTTGTGGCAGTTCTCCCATCATAATAAGTGTCCCTTTGCATATATGTGAAGGGAACATCACAAGAAGCTCTGGTTGCAACCATATCGATCGTCACCTTAGTCTTTGGAGGCACCACAACCATGTTTTCAGCTTCCACAACAGTGGTCGTTTCGTGATTCTCTCCCCACTCGGTAACTGAATGATATTCGTTAGATATCTCAATCTTTCCATTCGAAATGAATGGAATTCTAAAGCGGGCGGTGACTTTTATGCCTAACTTCAACGAAAGAGTACTATTCCAGGTACTAATCTTGGTATCCGTATACGAAAGCTTCACACCACGAATGCTGGAATTATTTGTACTGTTCTCATCTCCATTCCTGGAAACAATGAGGACCGATTCATCGTAAATCCGGGCAGCATCAAGATTATACTGGACATCAAATATGTGTCTCGTCAAGACGGGCTCTACAACAGTTAGCTGGGCTTCTCTGATAAGAGAATTGACGGCAGCATTAAGGCAGTTATTCTTTTTGTCGGCTGTGAGAGGTCTGCAGAAACGATTGTTGCCCATGTTTTGAAGACCTATAGTTGTACCGTCAACTTGGAAGGGACAAAACAACGTGTCTCGGTTGTTGCTGCTAGTCTCAGTAGAATCTGCAAATATCCAGTCAGGGCTACGCCTCCAAAATTTGTTGTTGGCAAGGGTCTTGATGCGGACGTTTCCGTTACTAACAACAAAAACCTCACATGGCACAGTTGGTTCGCCGAGGTCATCAGCGTAAAACTCCAGATAGTCCCAGCTTGGGTTTTGAGGAAGATGACACAGATACTTACCATTGTGTCCTTTAAAAGCCACGAACTTAGGTAGAACCACCAACGATCTCCAATCAACAAGTTGAAGGATATCATGTCCTTCATGGTCAAGAACACTGTAATCTGCCGACGCACAACGATCAGTTGTTGGCTGATCCGTCACCAATAAACATAGATAGTTTCCTGATTGGACATGAAGGATCCGGACCGTCTTCATAAAAGCGTCTACGGTGATAAACTTGAACAGTGTGCATGACGCTTTGGTTTGATCTTCCTCCTTCTTAGCGGTTGCTGTAATCCAACACTTGTTCCGTATCTGTTTTCTTTCCCAATATTTGTTGTTTTGGCAACTTCTGATGTGGAACAGACCATCATTGCCAGCAGCCTCTGCTTCAAATTTTGTATATGGACTCTCCACATTCGTTTCCTCAAATCTGATACACCCGTCCATCTCTCCACCGTCACGAACATAGGTGGAGTAAGAACCGTTTTCAGTGAATTCAAGGGCGAAAAACCTTGGCACTTCCATATCAGACGCCAATACCAAGGACGATGCCATTTCTCTCTTTTTTGTTCAAATATTTTGCTCTTTTGATGTGTTTCACTCTTTTGCTTGCGCTTGCTTACCATGACCCCCTAAACCACCTATTTAAATATATCTCGAGTGTCGGTAAAACGAGAAGTTATATGATCATTCACGGGCACGTGAGATCAGTCAATTAAATTTATCCATTTAATTAAATTTTTAAACTCATCTTTTTATCAAACAAATTTTTATTAATATTTATCGTAAATTAATTTTTAAAAAAATTAACAAATAAAGATTTATTTAACAAAAACTATAATATAAAAATAAATAAATAAATTTAATTAACGACTTGACTGATGATGTGATAAAAATAAATCATGATATAACTTTTTCGGTAAAACCAACTAATCCTCGATAATATATGGATCATGTATATCACTATCACTCTATGGTAAAGCCGGCAAACGGTGGACGTCACCACGGTGGTCTTGCATATGTCCTTCTATTGAAATTTTTAAGTATTTATTTGTCATGTTTTGAATGTCATTTCACGTGTGTTGTTAGATTAATCCTTTCATGTTGAGCTTAATAATTCGTAATAATTTTGTAATTTTTAAATATTTATTTGTCATGTTTTTAAAATTATTTCAAGTGGTTGTTAGATTAATGATTTCACATTCAGCTCAAAAATTCATATTAGTTTTATATTTTTGTGACTGTGTGGGTATGATTTTAAACTAATTTATTATATTTTTAAATATTTATTTGTCATCTTTTAGTGAGCTCCATCTAATTTTAATAAGTTGAGCCTTTAATCGAGAGAAAAAAACCTTTTAAACTAATTTATTATATTTTTAGATCTTTTCGCATCTTTTTATTATGTATCAAAAGTTTTAAAAAAAAACTTTAAAACTAATACACGAGTTCTTTAGTTCAAGTGGTTAAAGGAACGGTTATTGTTTCTAGAGATCATAGGTTTGAGCACCAGTGATACCAATAGAGTGATTGAGTGATCAATGTCAATTTAAAATTAATTAAAAAATAATATTTTTAATATATGCCAATTGAGCGATCAATGTATTATTATCAGCTAATTTTTAATATATGTCGATGAACCATAATCTTTTAAAACGACCCAAAATTATTGACAAAAATATGTTCATAAGTACAAATTTTTAAAATTCTTGTTTTCAGCTACTCGAATTTGAGGTGTGACAACCAAGAAAAAAATGAAACGAAATCGAGAAAAAAACTTTATTTTATTCTTTTGGGCAAGCTACAGAAAATGCTATTGAACTTTAATCTTTGTACCGAAAATATTAGAGTAAGTTAAACTCGACTCGACTTGAAAAAGTTAAATAACTAGATTTGAGGTAAAAATATTAATCGTTTTGACTCGATTTAAAAAAATTCAAATAAAATTCGAGTTGTAAAATAAAAACTTGAATAACTCAAAGTTTTTAGTAATTAAAGAATTATTTTTTAAGTTCGAAATGAATCCCAATTTTTATAAAAACTGAAAAAATATTGTCTCATACAAAAAAATATGAAGAAATATATATATATATACATATCTTATATGATTAGAGAAAATCATTTAGATTGAAATTAAATCATACCATAACATCAAAAATAATTACAGTTTATTTAAACTGTAACTTTAGATAACTGATATTGGCCCTCATATACCAGTATGATAACTTTAGATATATGTAGTCACAGTGTACTGATTCCAATTAAGTTTGTTAGAATTTAATCCAATCTTCGTGTATTAATACGGATTGACCCGTATCGATACATCTTTATAAGACATATTCATATTGATTAAACATTATACTGAAACCCCTTTATAGTTCATCTTAGTGGAACAATTTTTTTGAACCCAAAACACTACGGTATTGGTATTGTCTCTCCGAATACTATCCCAAACCCATAAATAATTTTTTAGGTTTAGAAAATTACTTTCCAAACCTTAAACACAACCTTTAACCCTTAACTCCATCCTACACTTTATAAAAGTTACTAGCGTTGTTTGCTACCATTTCTACAAGTTATTAATGTGACTTGCGTTGCGTATTATGCGATTAAAGGGTCCCTAAAAACCCAAGCAAAAAAGCATTCAAAGTTGTGATACACATGAAGGCATAGGAGTTAGTAATAAAGGTGTTAAAAAATATCCAATCTTATTGAATCGGTTTGATTATTTATTAATTTGATCTAAAAATTTGGATATCTGATCTGATTTTTATTTTTAGATCAGATATCTGATCCGATTTTAAATTTTACGGATCAGACACATATCACAATATTTTAAGTTTCAGATTATTCAAAAATCCAAAAAATTATTTTTTAATATTATATTTTTATTTTGTAATAATTCGATGCTTGTTTTACCCAATAATTAAAACAATTAAATTTTTTTAGATATAAATAATTTTATATTTAATCGCTTGTTGTTTGTTATATTCAAAATTTAGAAAACTATCTACCCGAAATCTGAAATTCACTCCTAAACACAAATGTTGGTATAAGGTTCAACTTGAGCGTTCGATTAAGTCGAGTAGAGTTGAGTAAAAAAAATTGAGTTATTTGAGTTGACGAGTGATATTTTACAACTCAAATTTTATTTAAAATTTATTCAATTTGAGTCGAGTTTAAAAAATTCGAGTATTAAAATTTTTGAGTTATTCGAGTTATTCAAATTTTTATTTTACAACTCAAACTTTATTTAAATTTTTTTAGTTGAGTCAAGACGAGTCGAATTATTCGATTTTTTCAAATCGAGTCGAGTTTTACTCACCCTTACCCATACGTAACCAAATCGAGGAATGCTTGAATACCTCAGAAAATTATTAAATTGATGAATAAATATTAAAAATTCAATATATAAGTATTAATTATTTAAATTAACAATTTAATTAAATTATTTTTTATATATACTATATATTTTATTAATATAACTTTAATCAATTTAAAAAATAAAAAATCTAAAACCGTAAGCCTAAAAATCATAAACACAAAATAATAAAACCTATAACTCAAAACACTAAACTCTGAATCCATGGTAATTAATAATTTTACGCAGGTAATAAAAAACAAAACTTGTGAAACCTTATCTTTTATTTATCTGATATAATTTTTTTATCAGATGTTTGAACTTAAAAATAAGGATTTTTTATATATAAAAATTTAGAGCGTATGGTTTAGGGTTTGCTTGAAACCATTTCTGTATATGCAAGCTTGAAACCATCAGGCACCTGTTTATAGTTGGGGCATGGCAATCCGATAAATTTTGTTGCCATGCAGTAGTAATCACCAAGCTTTGCTTTATAAGCTTATGAGAGTCTCGATCAGGAGTGTAAACGAACCAAGTCGAACTCGAGTAGTGTTAAGCTCGATTGGGTTCGTTAAAATTTCGAGTTGAGTTGAGATTTAGTAATTTTAAACAAGCCAAAAGAATCTGAATAAAAGGGACAATATTGCAATCTCGATTGTGCACAAGGTTTTCAGAATTGACCAAAGCCAAAAATGTAAATAAAGAAGATTTTGATACGTGTAGGATCTTCAAGTAATTCTTGATGCCACTGATTGATCTAATCCTCATCCAATCTTCACAGCTGCATTATGCTGAAAAAACATCATACCATATAATTTTTGTTGGAACAATCTGATGTAATGAAGAATGAGATGTTACTGCTCAATCCGAAGGGGATTTCGTCTAAGATCTTGGTGAAAACTGGGGTGCTTTCCCTGAGAGTTATGGAGACAACATAGCTGCAGAAGGTGTTTTCTCGAGCAGACATGTTCTGACTTCGAGGAAGAGAAAGAGAAAGATGGTGAAAAATAAAGTTTTTGAGTGTTTAAGGATTAAATTAGAAATTAACATTTTTTTATAAATGTGTCAAGTCATCGTATTATCATGTTTTAATGGAGATTAACTGTCAGATGATCAAAATAGTAACGGTAAAAAACGTAAAAGGTAAGAATAATCTTTTTCTAAAAATAAGTGATCAAATTAAAATAACCCCTAAACATAAGGGATCTCTTGTGAAATTTACCCTTAAAATATATGAATATGCATACTAATAAAAAATGAACGTATGCATAATTGGTGTTTGAGAAGGATTTTGAAGCAAAAGAGTAAGTTGCAAGCGTTAATTGACAGGGGGCACAACATATGAACTGTTAGTTCAGTTTGGGGAATGATTCGGGAAGACAAAGACACTGCTACTTGGCACAAGTTGGTCTGGTTCAGTTTACATGTGCCAAAGCACTCTATGATTCTTTGGATGGTAATTCTTAATCGATTGCCGACCAAAGATAGGATTAGAGCTATGGGGAGGGATGTTGAAGAGAGCTGTGTATTTTGTCATTCTGCTCAGGAAACTAGGGACCATTTTTTTGCTGGATGCAGGTTGTCGAGACGCATATGGGCTGCTGTCTTGAAAATGTGTGAATTACATAGAATGATGAGCTGCAGTGGTTGAGCTCCAAATTGAAAGGAAAGTATTTGATAGTTCATATTTTAAAGCTTGCCTGGGGTAGAACTGTTGAGAGCATTTTATGTTACATTAAGGAAATCATTTGTATACGAACTCGGAATAGAGTTATACGCATGGATGATGTAAATAGAATCATTTGCACATCTTTGGGAATTTCCTAGGGGATGAATGCCCAAATGTGATTATAGGTGATGTATTTCTTGTCTTGGATAATATACAATGCTTCTCTAAAAAAAATGAACGTATAAAGATAAATAAGGGAATACAAATAAGTGATTTACTATATAACAATATATGTTATTAATAATATTTTTTCTTAGTATCCATAATGCAAATGAATTAGTCATCGATTTTAAAAAACGACCAATAAGGTCATTTATATTTTTGGGTATAAAATTTCTATCACTCAACCGTTTGTTGTTGTTAAACCTTAACGAAAGACTTATCTAACACAATAAAAAATAATAAATTATCAAAATAATCCTTAAACTATTAATTCGATCTTATTTTAACCATAAATTATGAACTAAACTCACACACTGTCAATTGTTTATCATGAGGGAACTAAATTTGGTTCGATTCTGTCTCTCAAGCAAATAACAAAAGCTTTGAATATCTACCTCTTATTCTTTTGATTAATTGTTGTTTATTGGATTATATTGTCACTTTTATTTGATTATCTTATCTAGCTTCTATGATCCATGCTTGTACTTGAGAATTGTAACCATTCATTATGTATTCTCCATACCACATAAATCATGAGTATGGATATCTTGATCTCATTACCACATAAAAACAGCATACATTATGATATTCTCTGGAGAGACAATTCTTCAAAGAAACACAAAGGCACACTTCCTTCAACTTCAAGGAAACATGGTTTTATTTAGTCATACCGACACACCACACAGACAATCCTTCTTATGTCCCAATGGAGTTTTGTGTTTGGACTACTCCAGCTTCTCTGCTTTGGTCACAAAGTCGACGTTGTAGTAATTAGAACCCGTGTACGTGCCACCTTCAATTTCTGATATGACAACCTTCCCATCATAAAGAGTATCCCTTTGCATATATGTGAATGGAACATCACAAGTACCTTTTGTTGCAACAAGATTCACTGTCACCTTAGTCATTGCAGGCACCACAACTCTGTGTACAACTTCCACATTAGTGGTCGATTCCTTGGTCTCTCCCCACTCGACTCCTGATTGAACTTCACCAGATATCTCAATCTTTCCCTCCATAATGAGTGGAATGCTAAAGGACAGGGAGTCTGTCAAGCCTAACTTCAGAGAAAACATGTTGTTCCAGGTGCTCGTCTTGGTTTCTGTATATGAAAGTGTCACATCTAAAGTGCTGGATTCTTGTGTAAAGTTACTAGCTGAGTTCCTGGCTACAATCAGGACTGATTCGTCATAAACTCTGGAATAATCAAGGTTATATCTGACACCATATATTTCCCTCGTCAAGACAGGCTCTTCCACAGTTATCTGGGCTCCGTTGGTAATAGAGGGGAAAGCAGCATCAAGGCCTTCATAAAAATACTCGTTTGACCGTCTCTCGCAGAAACAATCGTTGCCCAAATTGATAAGAGCTATGGCCTTATTGTCGACTTTGACAGGACAAAACAAAGTGTCCTTGGTGTCGCTGCTCAATAGAATCTGCCATTATCCAGTTAGTGGCACGCCTCCAAAATTTATCCGTATAAGTGGACTTGATGCGGATGTTACCGTCTTTAACCACAAAAATCTCACACGGCACATACTTCTCACCAACGTCGGCAGCCTGATACGCCATATATGGAGCCATCAAGAGATAATAACGAACAGCCAAATACCTATCGTTGTCTCCTTTGAAAGCCACGTGCTTAGGTAGAATCAAGACCGATCCCCAATCAATAAGTTGGAAGATATCACGGCCTTGATCATCATAAGCCCTGCTTTTTGCATATACACAGCAATCAGTTGTTGGATCATTCTGCAAACTTAAACACAGATAGTATCCCGTTTTGACATGAACGACCCGGACCGTATTCATAGCAGGGTCCACCGAGATAAACTTGAACAAGGTGCATGACTCCTTGTATTCATTTTCCTCCTTCTTGGCGGTTGCTGATATCCAAGACTTATCCGATGGGATTCTGTTTCTTTCCAAATAGTTGTTGTTTTGCCAGTTGCGGATGTGAAACAAACCATTTGCATCGGCAATCTCCACTTCAAACTTTGTATATGGGGTCTCAACTTTTGTTTCGGAAAACTTGATGCACCCATCCATCTTTCCACCGTCACGAACAAAGCTCAAGTAGTAATCTTTGGGATTGAATCCAAGGGCGATAAACCTCGGAAGTTTCAAATCTGACGCCGCCGATAGCATTTCCGATTCCATTTCTTTGAATCAAGTGGTTTGCTCTCTTGGTGTGTTTCACTCTTTGTGCTTGCTTACCGTAACCTACTAAGCTGCCTAGTTATATCCATCTTGAGCTTTAGAAAATGTTGAAAAAAATGGGCAGGCATGTAAGAACCAGACAAAATTGTTATGGAGGTGAAAGCCGTACGAGGCCAAAGATTTGACTCATCTGTCGAATCTAATCCTGGTAAGATTATTTTTTTCAAGGCAGCAGCCATGTGCGGAACATTGCATGCATCTGTGGTCATGGTCTCTAAATATTTGAAAAATTATTATTAAATCTTTGAAATCTTTAAAATATTATTATACTTTTTAAATTTTTAAAATTTACAGGGTAGAGTTTATAATTTAAGATTAAAAGTTTAGATCTTAAAATTTACATTAAGGTAAGATATTTGGAACATGCATCATTAATTTATGCATAACATTTTTGATAGCATCATAGTCGACGTTCATCATGTAAGACCCAAACCACGATGACTATGGAGTTAGATTCAATCGCCACTGAAAGCTATCTCAAAGAAGATGATAGCTCTAATGCAGCGCAAAGAGCGACGGAATCAATAAGTTTTATTATTAGGTTTAACCGTTAAATAAGTGTTCAGATTATACTTTTTGTTTCTGTTAGGTGCGTAAATTATTTTTTAGACTGTGTAGGTGATTAACGTTTTATTTTATAACTCATTTAAAGTTTTTTATTAATTATCATTGTTATTAAACACGTGTCATCTTCTGAAAATTCTAAAATTATATTAAAATTCAATAAAAAAATAAAAACATATCCTCACATTTTTAAATATTCTCAAAGTAGTCTCAAAATCCATAAACTCTCAAATATGGCCATTCTTGCCTATGTTGCCAGCGACTAAATCAAGTGTCTTTTTTGCACTGATCAACCCACATGTCGTTCGTCATTTGTCCTGTCGTAATTCGCCGTGAATCATTCGAAGGAACTATTTAATAAATTTGACACTTCGTACGATGTCAGTCGATTTCTGATGACGAAATGGTCCGAGAAATGATCATAAAGTTCTGATGACCGATGTGATGAACGACGACGTGAAAATTAGTGACGAAATTAGTCTAAACCACAATTTACGTTTGGGGAATTAGAGAATTTAAATTTTGAGTATTTTGTGAAATTTAAAAAAATTTAGAGAATTTGTGTACGTCAATTAATTTTATTTATTTTTAATGTAATTTTAAATTTTTTTGGAGAAGACATATATCTATTTAACTATGAGAATTATCGTAGAACCTTAAATGTTTTATAGAATGAAATGTTAGGTACATATTTCGCCTCAAAAATTAGTTCAAGTACCTAACTAGAACAAAGGATATATTTTAAATACTTATTTAACAATTAAACCTTATTGTTACTCTAATTCAAGATTGATTCTACTGAAAATAATTTATTCCGATAAAGTCGAAGACTTTTTTTAAAGAAAATGTTCAATTCATTTAATACTTAATAAATATTTTTTAATTTTTATATTTGAAATTTATCATTTCATAATTTCTAATATAGTTTAGTTTTTTTAGATTAATTTTAATCTTAATTTATATTTTTGAATATTTTACTTATTATTTTTACTAAGTTTATGAATTTTATAGAGAAATTGAAGAATATTTTAATTTTCAAGAGTTCTCACTTTATTTATTTTTAAAATTATTATAAAAACAAATGGTGTTCATTGTAATTTGTTAATCAAATTTTAATATATTTTATTTGTAAAAGTTTAACTTAAAATATTAAATTATTTATCAAATTTTATTCAAAAACTAAATAAATCAATTAATTCACTTGAAATTTAAAAAATATATACTTTTTATTTATTTAAATTTTTAAAATTTTAATAATTTTCTTAAATTCTTAATCTTTAGCTTAAATATAATAAACTATTGAAATTTAATTAAAATCAATTTTTCTCTCAAATCCAGGTAAAGAATCAATTCAGTCTCTTTATCACGTCATTTATCATATGTGCACTGAGTTAACATCGTGAACCATCACATTTGCATCATAGACCGTCACGTTAGTACCGTTAATCACTATTTAAAAAAATTGAAGAACTTAATTAGGTATATTTTTCTGTAAAGGGTTAAATTATTTTTTGGATCGAACTCAGCGATAAAAATATCTTTTTAACTATTTAAAAAAAATTACATAAGCTCGTGTAATTTATATATACTTTTCAAATTTAAGGATTATCGATTTAATCTATAATTTAAAAAATAAAATTCAAAATTTAATTAAAAATTAAACTTTAAATTATAAAAAACATATTATATCATAGTATAATCTAAAAAGTTCTTTAATCCATCTCATAAAATAAGGTGCCTTAAGATTTGCATGCATAAACGACGACGTTTGTCGATTTCAATCTCCAATCAATCTCATAAAAACAAACAAGATTCTTACTAGGCTGATGACAGAACACAGTTGTCGAGTTCAATCTTGATAAGATGATGTCTTAAAAAAATCTATATATTTATTTTATTAAACCTGATTTTATTTTTTAAAAATATAAGGGTTAATTTAAAGATAATGTAAAGATTACAAGATTGACTTATTATTATTATAGTAATATAATTTTGAAAAACAAAGTGGAATTAATGAAACATAAAATTGAAAGACTAAGTCACAAAATAATCAAATTATATAGTAAAGATTAAAAATAAACTATTACGTAGTTTTATAAATGCTTTTTTTCTTCTTAACTTGGTTTTCTCAATATTTCTGTATCACATTTTTTTTTTTTTGATTTTGTTTAACCGACAAAATTTTTAATTATTAATATTTAATATTTTTTATGACATACTTTTTTTATCTTTGTGACTAGATCTTTATAATTTGGTGTATTTTTCGTATAACTTTACGATCGTTTAGGTGGTATTATACCCGGTTGAAAATTATCTACCTATTTCTCATGCCTTCGTTTTAAACTAGAGTATTTAAGATTTAGAGTTTAAGGTTAGGGGTTGTGGTTAAGGTTTAGAGAATTAGGGATAGCGTGTATTTTTTAGGGGTAGGGTTTAGGATATAGAAAATAAGGGATAAGATTGAAAATTCAATTTTTAGAAAATTTTTAAAGGAGACATATAAGGATGTACCATAAAGAGACAGATAATTTTTACCCATTATACACTAGTCGCACTAGATTCTGTATTTGGAGCAAAAAATTTCTACTTCTTTTCTATGCATCCTTTTCTCCTATTAAAATTTTCTAAAAAATTAAATTTTAAACCCTAACCATAATTTCTATATCTTAAACCATAAACCCTACACCTAAAAAATATACCCTACCACTAATTCCCTAAACTCTAACCATAACCCCTAACCTTACACCTTAAACCCTCTAATCTAAAGCGGAGGCACAATGGATGCATGGGAAAGATGTAGACGGTTTGCACACCTGTATTTGCTGCCTACATATCATATTTGATGGATAAAAATTCTATACCTCTTTATCATGCCTCCAACCATGCCTCCCGTTGAAAAATTTAAAAAAATTAAATTTTAAACCCTAACTCTTATTTTCTATATATCCTAAACTCTAAACCATATATCCTAAAAAATATATCCTACCCCTAATTCCCTAAACCCTAACAACAATCCCTAACCTTAAACTTTAGCCGCACCGTCGTCATTCCGTGCTAACCAAAGTCGTGGAACAGTAGCAGCAGAAAACAGAAGAAGAAAACACGGCATTCGCAATGATCAGCAAAGTCATGGAACAGACAGTTTGTAAAAGTAACAGTAAATTATATATTCTTCGTACCACACAAAACAGCATACGTGATTTATATATTCTCACGTTAAAGTACGAGAGAGAGATACGCCACTAGGCTATACATGCAGAGCTTTTATTAATGAAGAAAACACACAAAGGCATGCTTCCTTCAAGGAAACATGATTTTATTTGTTCATACAGGCACACACCACACAGACAATCCTTCTTATTCCCCAATGGAGTTTTGTGTTTGGACTACTCAGGCTCCAGCTTCTCTTCTTTGGTCACAAAGTCGATGTTGTAGTAATTAGAACCGGTGTATGTCCCACCTTCAATTTCTGATGTCACAACCTTCCCATCATAAAGAGTGTCCCTTTGCATATATGTGAAGGGAACATCACAGGTACCTTTGGTTACAACCAGATTCACTGTCACCTTAGTCATTGCAGGCACCACAACTTTGTGTACAACTTCCACGACAGTAGTGGATGTCTTGGTCTCTCCCCACTCGATTCCTGTTTGGATTTCACCAGATAACTCAAGCTTCCCCTCAAAAATGAGTGGAAGGTTAAAGTCCAAGGTGGCTTTCATGCCTAACTTCAGTGAAAACATAGCCTTCCAGGTACTAGTCTTGGTATCAGTATATGAAAGCTTCACGTCTAGAGCGCTGGGATCTTTGTTATAGTTACTAGCTGAGTTCCTGGCTACAACGAGGACTGATTCATCATAAACCCTGGAATAATCAAGGTTATATCTGACACCATAAATTTCTCTCGTCAAGACGGGCTCTTCCACAGTTAGCTGAGCTTCTTGGGTAAGAGAGGGAACGGCAGCATTAAGACAGTCCGTCTTTCCTTCAATTGTAAGTCTTTTGCAGAAGTAATTGTTTCCCAAGTTGATGAGACCTATGGTTTTATTGTCAACTTTAACGGGACGAAATATAGTGTCCTTGTCGTTGCTGCTCGTGTCATCAGCATCTGCCCATATCCAGTTCGGGCTACGCCTCCAGAATTTGCTGTTTGAAAGGGTCTTGATGCGTACGCTGCCGTCGTCTGTAACAAAGATCTCTAATGGCACAGTTGAATCACCGATGTCCTCTGTCGCAAACTGCATATATGGGTGGTCCGGATCTTGATTCCTAAGACACAGATACTTCCCATTGTCTCCCTTGAATGCCACGTACCTAGGCAGAATCAACAACGAACTCCAATCAATAAGGTGAAAGATATCACGGCCTTGATCATCATACACATCGGTATCTGCCAACACTTGGTAATTCGTTGTGGGATTATTCGACCCCATCGAAAACAGATAGCACCCTGATTGGACATGAACGATCCGGACCGTACTTGTAAGAGTGTCCACAGAGATAAACTTGAACAGCGTGCATGTCTCCTTGGCTTGATCTTCCTCCTTCTTGTTGGCTGTTGCTGTAATCAAAGACTTGTCGGATGGGACCTTGTTTCTTTCCCAATACCTGTTGCTCTGGCAACTTCTGATGTGGAACAATCCCTGGGCAGTAGCGAACTCCAGTTCAAATTTAGCATAGGGACTCTCAGCATTTTTTTCCAGAAATTGGATAATCGCATCCGTCTTTACATCTCCACGAGCATAGCTCAAGTAAGAACCGCTGGGATTCAAGTAAACAATTTCTGGATTCAATCCCAAGGCAATATACCTCGGCAAGTTCAAATCGGACGCCAAGACCAATGCAGATGCCATGTCTCTCGTATTTTAATCAACTCTCTTGGTGCTTGCTTACCATAACCTCATAACCTACCTATTTATATACATCTTCAGTGTAATTGAAGGCGTGAAGCCATCAAATACGTATAGTTGGCGTATATATACAAACATAATTTTACGTATAATGATTGTTTTTATACTTCATACATATGTCATGTTCAGTTACATTCATGGTGGAGCGGCCCTTTGATAAGGTGGTGAATTGGCACCTCAAAATTTTTTGGTCTACCTTTTTTCATATGATTTATATATATAATTTTTTTAAAATAAATAAATAAATAACATCAATTTATAAATAATTGACACCCTTTAAATATAAATCTAAAAAATAATACCCCTTAGATAATTTTCTAGCTCTGCCCCTGATTACATTGTTAGAATGTTATCGCTTTAAATTTAGAGTGATGTTTACGTGTAGCGATCCTTCCCTAAAAATTAAAATTACTAAGGGTTTAGGGAAATGATTGAAAAATTAGGGGAATTGGAAATTAAAATTGAAATTAGAAAATTAGAGTTTTAATTTGAAATTTGAGAATTTTAAAGAAAGGAAATTAGAAAAATAGGGTTAGGGATTTTGAAAATTGCTTTAAAAAAGGTTGGAAAATGATTTTAAAAAAATAGGTTGGAGTCGTCACCGGTCACTATGGTAGATCGGACACCGTAAATACTAGAGATTCAAAATGATTTAGATTCGAGAGTCGATTACGATTTAAAACGGGATTAGCATTTAAAACCGCCTAAAAATTGACATCTTTATCAAATTACCGCTTAATTAATTTTAAACTTTCCGATTTAAAGTGGCATTTAAATTGAGATTTGTTTACGATCAAATTTATTTTAATTTTACCGTATCTTTAATCGAAGGTAAACGCATACACTACCACCATTACGCTTGGTGTCGGGCCCGTTACGACCAAATAAAGAAGTTGTCATTATGTTCATTAATTAAAGATGTGTGACAAATATTGAATAAATGATTCAAATATACAAATAAATAAAATGTGAAAAATTAAAAGTGCTCAAAGTAAATTACAACAAGTATATGTGCAAGAAATTAAATTACGAAAAATTAAAAGTGATAAATTAAAATACGAGAAAATAAATACGGGAAATTAAATTGTAAGAAAAATAAATTCGGAAAATTAAATGTTAGAGGTTTGTTATTTACACTAAACGGGCTATAAATAATACAGATCATTTCCCGTTGTTGGTCATCATAAAGTCGATTGAGTAAAAAGAATGAACATATACGATATCATAATATGCATAAATATAAATAAAAAAATTAATATAATAGCATATGTAATAATGTAATATTAATATATAACATAGGTAATAAATTAATACTATATATATGTATAATATATTTATAACATATATGTAATGTAATAACTACATATTTATATATTATAATTATAATAAAGATATAATATATATAAAATGTATAAACATTTAAAGGATTTAGGCATTCAATGTTGTTTAATAAATCAAGAAAGAATCTGTTTTTTAGAGGCAGACTAAAATCACGGTATTCAAGGAAATTTTAATCAAATTTTTAAATAAAAATATTAAAAGAAACGAGAAGATAAAAGAATAAAAACGTTAAAAATTTATTAAGATTCGGTTAGTAATTAAGGAAACGACAATCAAGAAAAAAATAAGAATTTAAATATAAAATAAAAAATAAAAAGGTAAGAGATTAAAGATTATTTTTCTTTACACAGCAATAGAAAAAAAAGAAAATTAAAATAATAAAATTTTTCAAAAAAAAAGTAAATGAAATAAAAAAAGAAATATAAAAAACAGTCACATTTTTATGGAAATTAAATATAATTAATTACATGATGATAAGGTAAACGAAATTTAATAAAGATTTAAATAAAGAAAAAAAAATAAAATTAAGGGTCAAATTAAATGAAATCAGAAGAAAATTAAAAAAAAAGACGAAAATAAAACGGAAAACTGATTCGAGAGATTAAAAAGGGTGTTTTTCCATGACTGGAAGTCAAACGGCATAAAAATTTAGAGACTGGCTCTGTAATTAAGCCATTGATCCATTGTGCGCGGATCCTCTCCCGAGTCACCGCGCGGGTCTAGGGTTGCCAAAACAGCGTAGTTTTGATTTCATAATAAATAACAAAAAAGAAAGACCAAAACCGGCCATAATCCCTTCTTCCTTCTCATTTATTTCAAAGCCAGAAGCATGAGAGCTTAAACTCTCCGAAAATAAAGAGTTCTCCCTCCTTTTGAAAACCCAGAAACCAAAGTGTAACGAGCCAAATCACAAGGAAGCCGTTAGTGCCAGCTGGCTAGAGTTTATTTTAATTTTTAAATTATGTTTGTCTGTTGTTGGTTAAAGTCATGTGTTTATTTTACTTAAGGTCTTAAATGTTGTGTATTAGGATTTAGGGTTTATTTTTTTGTTTATCGAATGAAATCATCTGAGTTTTAGATTCTCTCGAGTAGAAGATATTGTCTGTCTTCTTTCCATTTCTCTTTTAATTTTCTTATTGAGTTTTAACTGCTTACACGGCGAAGCATTTCGTCGCCTAGCGACGACCGGCAACGATGAAAATCTTTTGAAACCCCTCTTTTTATTTCGAAAGCCTAAAAAAACTTCTAAAAAAACTTTATTTCGACTTAAAACACAGAAAACGAACCCCCTAAACTCGTTTCATTGATTTGAAAGAGTTCCAACGCTTTGACAATGAAAAGAAAAGAAGGCGATCGACGACAGAAAACCGACCGAACCTTCAAAGGTAACCAAAAATTGAAAAACCCTTATTTGTTTCCTATTGCGATTCAAAATAAGAATGAAAAAGCTTTGGAAACTGATGTTCTTGTATTGATTTCTTAGTAAAAATCCGTCTAGGGTTTACATTTGATTTGATTCAGGCTTTATAGCCGAATTTTACGTTGAAATAATTACAGTGAAAAATGGAAATTGATCTGATTTAGCTCTGATTTCTATTTGTTTGTTTCTGGTGCATTGCTTGTACGGGAGAGGACAAAATAGGGAGACCATTGTTGTTGCTTCTTTGGTGTCCGGTCGCAGCAGAGAGGGGTTCGGATTAGTTGTGTGGTCGTTCGACGTGGCTGGCGTTGCTGGTGTGACTACTGACGTGGACGACGATGTGGCGCTGGCGTAGCGAGACAGTTGGGGCATTCGATTGGTCATTCTCCAGATGGTTCTAGAAATTCTAGAATCTAGAAAGTCTCCAGGGCAATTGAGAGGTCGGTTTGGGGAGGTGAATGGTCGGGTTGCTATCCGGGTAAAGGTTGGGTTTGGCATATTTGGTTTTATGTGGGCTTGGTAATATGTATGGATTGGAGCCCTGACAGATTTGTACAAGGGTTTTGTAAATGGACCTTTATTATAATATTTTTTGATTTTGGATTAATAATAATATTTTTTTAATTTTAATTTATGATTTATTTATTTATTTATCTCATATATATATATTTAATATTATAATTTAGGGATATGATTTAAGGTTTTGGTTTAAGGGTAGAATTTAGGTTTAGGGTTTAATTCGAACCCCGAACAAAAATGATTATTACATTACAAATGATCATTAAATTATTTTAATCGATCACTCTTTGTGCCGCTGAGATAATGTTTAAAAGTTAAAGAAATGAGCACGTGAGAAATGCCTCAGTTTCAATCAGTAGATGAATTCGCTGTCACGACAGCCCTACATGGGACCAAGATTTGAATGCATGATAGATGATAATTTTATAGAAAATTATTAAATACGAGTTTGATATTTCAAAATATGATATAAATGTACTGCAAAGACGTTTTTATCGAAAATTATTAAATATAAAATTTAACATTTTTAAATGTAATTTAAATATATGAAGGAAGATATCTTTTCTAAAATTATCAAATACGAGTTTGATATTTCAATGCATGATAAAAATGATTCATTCTTATTTTGTCATTTGATACCTTGGATCATCAATGGACGATTTTTATAATATTTTATTTTATTTAGTTGGTGTAAATCGTCTATCTCTTTTCTATGTCTCTATTCGTTGGTAATCCATTTATTAAAGTTAACCAAGCGATAAAGGAGTGTCTCGAAAGTGTTAAGTCACCCCAAATAACACGAAACCATCCTACTTTCTCTGTTTTATGTCGTAGAGTTTCTCAAACAATTTTAGCCTTATAATTGCCCTGCAATTTGTCCCTAATACAGACCCAGTCATCCCTGAGCTTCAAAACTTTCTTCCAATCCCGGTTATAACTACATTTAACTTTCTTCGAAACATATTTTAGCCTTGTTATTTTTTATTTTATTGTGTGTTTTGCATGATTTTTTAAGTTTATATATTTCGTCATACGATCATTGATATTATTTTAGATTATTGTTTGATATCTTAACCGACTTAAGTAATAAAGATTAATATTAAAATATTTACGAGAAAAACTTCGACAGAATATATTTATGTAAAGAAAAATTTATACCCGAAATAAATTTACCCTTTAAAAGTGTAGATTAGTTTTTCATGCAATTATGTACTTAAAAATTTGGTATAGATATATAGGTCTTGAGAGTGATTATTTAGAGTATAGTCATCGACAAGGGGATAACTAGTCTAAAATTTATTCGACGATAAAACCAAACGCTAACGTTACTTAATCCTTACTCAATTTGTGTGAATTCTGAGCATCCTTTGCCAAATGATCATTTATCTTAAAATAATCGTATTATATAAGTACATAACATAGAAATCACACTTGAAATAGATGAACAATTAGCTAGAGTAGCAGGTGTTGTAACGAAACTGATTGCAAAAGAAGAAAAATCGGCCACATTAAAATTATTTTCTGGGGAGGTCCATTTGATATCCAAAAATTGCTCGACAATAGTAGGACAGGTGAAGAATATTGGGGTGAACCAAAAAAGTTTGAGTAGAGCAGGATCTAAATGTTGGTTAGGTAAACGTACTGTAGTAAAGAAAATAATTATGAACCCTGTATTAATTTTGACAATTAAATTTTGATCAATTCCTGTAAAAACAATACTCACTCATTATTTTATTACTTGCTAACCGTGTTACTTGTACATAAAAAAATTATTCTTGGCATTATTTGTCTATTTAAAATTTAGAATTTATACCCTGTGCCAAATAATATTTTCTAAACTCTTAGGCCTTACAGGCTATAACCAAAGATTTATTTAGGGTTTTCTTGTATCAGTAACACCATTTTATAAAGCTCTTTCATAAATAAACTCCTTTTGTATGGATTGAACAACAATAAAGAAACTTTGATCAACTAAAACAAATTCTTATTCACGTATATGTGCTAAATCGATCCAAATTTATTAAAAACTTTATAACATAAAAAATCGATTTAATTAAAAAATAAATTTTCGGTGATCGAAAATCTTATATCAATCAATTAAACTATAATATTTTATTTTGATTAAATGATTAATTACATAAATATTAAACTCAATTTAAGTAATCATTTATGCAATTCATCTTAGATATTTTGGGCACTAGATCTTCTGTCATTAAACTTACCCATCATTATCCGGGTAGTTTGGTGTGTGTTTTTATTACGCTGGCAGGACAAAAATAAAAGGCTACAAGGGAAGGGTTCAAGACAGGTTCACGATCTTATCTCGATGATTAGGCATGATATTGATTGCTTTCGATGACCAAAATAATTATTTTAAAATAATTTAATGATTACTCGTAAATGTTACTCTAAATTTAATGCGATAGCGTTTTAATAATATATCGAATATGACTTAAAAAATGACATATGTATAGAGTATTGAAACAATCATTATACATATGTAGAATTATATTTGTATATCTACGCCTACTATACGTATTGATGGCTTCACCAACACTGAAGATGTATATAAATAGATAGGTTATGAGGTTATGGTAAGCAAGCACCAAGAGAGTTGATTAAAATACGAGAGACATGGCATCTGCATTGGTCTTGGCGTCCGATTTGAACTTGCCGAGGTATATTGCCTTGGGATTGAATCCAGAAATTGTTTACTTGAATCCCAGCGGTTCTTACTTGAGCTATGCTCGTGGAGATGTAAAGACGGATGCGATTATCCAATTTCTGGAAAAAAATGCTGAGAGTCCCTATGCTAAATTTGAACTGGAGTTCGCTACTGCCCAGGGATTGTTCCACATCAGAAGTTGCCAGAGCAACAGGTATTGGGAAAGAAACAAGGTCCCATCCGACAAGTCTTTGATTACAGCAACAGCCAACAAGAAGGAGGAAGATCAAGCCAAGGAGACATGCACGCTGTTCAAGTTTATCTCTGTGGACACTCTTACAAGTACGGTCCGGATCGTTCATGTCCAATCAGGGTGCTATCTGTTTTCGATGGGGTCGAATAATCCCACAACGAATTACCAAGTGTTGGCAGATACCGATGTGTATGATGATCAAGGCCGTGATATCTTTCACCTTATTGATTGGAGTTCGTTGTTGATTCTGCCTAGGTACGTGGCATTCAAGGGAGACAATGGGAAGTATCTGTGTCTTAGGAATCAAGATCCGGACCACCCATATATGCAGTTTGCGACAGAGGACATCGGTGATTCAACTGTGCCATTAGAGATCTTTGTTACAGACGACGGCAGCGTACGCATCAAGACCCTTTCAAACAGCAAATTCTGGAGGCGTAGCCCGAACTGGATATGGGCAGATGCTGATGACACGAGCAGCAACGACAAGGACACTATATTTCGTCCCGTTAAAGTTGACAATAAAACCATAGGTCTCATCAACTTGGGAAACAATTACTTCTGCAAAAGACTTACAATTGAAGGAAAGACGGACTGTCTTAATGCTGCCGTTCCCTCTCTTACCCAAGAAGCTCAGCTAACTGTGGAAGAGCCCGTCTTGACGAGAGAAATTTATGGTGTCAGATATAACCTTGATTATTCCAGGGTTTATGATGAATCAGTCCTCGTTGTAGCCAGGAACTCAGCTAGTAACTATAACAAAGATCCCAGCGCTCTAGACGTGAAGCTTTCATATACTGATACCAAGACTAGTACCTGGAAGGCTATGTTTTCACTGAAGTTAGGCATGAAAGCCACCTTGGACTTTAACCTTCCACTCATTTTTGAGGGGAAGCTTGAGTTATCTGGTGAAATCCAAACAGGAATCGAGTGGGGAGAGACCAAGACATCCACTACTGTCGTGGAAGTTGTACACAAAGTTGTGGTGCCTGCAATGACTAAGGTGACAGTGAATCTGGTTGTAACCAAAGGTACCTGTGATGTTCCCTTCACATATATGCAAAGGGACACTCTTTATGATGGGAAGGTTGTGACATCAGAAATTGAAGGTGGGACATACACCGGTTCTAATTACTACAACATCGACTTTGTGACCAAAGAAGAGAAGCTGGAGCCTGAGTAGTCCAAACACAAAACTCCATTGGGGAATAAGAAGGATTGTCTGTGTGGTGTGTGCCTGTATGAACAAATAAAATCATGTTTCCTTGAAGGAAGCATGCCTTTGTGTGTTTTCTTCATTAATAAAAGCTCTGCATGTATACATAGCCTAGTGGCGTATATCTCTCTCGTGCTTTAACGTGAGAATATATAAATCATGTATGCTGTTATTATGTGGTATTGAGATCAAGATATTTGTACTCATGAGTTATGTGGTATGGAGAAATGGTTACATTTGCCAACAGTTTCAACTGTCCAAAGTAATATAACAAGTTAGAACCATAGTAAAATTCGAGAATCAAATCGATGATCAAAAGAATAATAAACATAAGACATTAAAAAGAAGAAAAAAAAATTATCGATTTCATTTTTTTCTTAGTAGACACATGTCGAATTTTTGTAGATGAAAATAAGAATTTAAAAAATTTGGAGGACTAATTTGAACTAAATCCATATTCATGTTGTTAAATTTGGAGATTTAAGAAATTTGGGAACAAACTCTTGATTTTGTATGCATCGAAGACAATACTTCTCTCGAATTAAGAATTATCAAGTTTAAAGGTATATTAAGAGTGAAAAATTTTATACTGTATACCTTTGTACATAGATTATTGTTTAGACTTAAACTAATTTAATTGCATTTGTAGTAATTCGTACATAAATTCCTAATCCATCTGAATAATTGTTGTTTTGCTCTCTTCTTTGCAAGGACAAATTGTCCAGCCATTCTTAATCCTTATCCTTATCACATGAGATAAAACCTAAATTTAGTATGGTATAATATAATAATATTTTAATCATTAAAATTTATACACTCTATTTTAATCACTCCGATCATTTAAGATGATTTTATTTTCCTACACTCAGTTTTATCAACGTTAAAATTGCCTTAGTATTGTGATTGCGTGTAGAAAATATGGTTGGGCTGTGTTTTGTTTTTTATTTTTGTGTTTTATTTTTATTTTTCGTCTTATTTTATTGAAACACTGTGTTTTTCATTCTCTTAATAAAATATTCAGCCTTATCAGGTAAAAAAATAATTTAATAATTTAATTTTTTACATTTAAAATTTTCATATTTAATCATTTTTGTTCTCATAAATTGCTGTTTTCTTTAAAATGTTATATTACTCTACTCAATAACTTGTTTCATGATAAAAATATAATTTTATAATTATATTTTTATCCGATAGACTCAATTGCTTTGATGATATTTTAAAAAACTAAATAAATGAATTTTTTATAAGAAATTGAAGATTCGATTGTTTCTTTGGCTTAATAGTTGGATTCTTTTGGTTCTCTATTTATTGTGTATTTTTGGTCAAATTATAGTTTTGGTCTCTCAAACTATTAAAAATTGGAATTTAGTCCAAGTAATATAATTTGACTCTATATGTCAAATAATGTAAATTGTCCCTATACTACTATGTTTAGGTTCAGCTATTACCTTCTGTTAAACTGCGGAAGAACATCTCGATTTCGTCGGACAACCTTTGGTTCCCTGAATTGGTGTCTGAAAATGACTGAGATTCCATCAAGTGAATAAGATACTCACAAACTTCCGCCGGATCATCCGACCAGGTGACGATCCTCCGATCATGCTTATCGGTGATATGTTCCATACCATTGTTGTACATTCGTTTTCTGCAAGCCTGCAATACGAAAAATAACGTGACTGTAATGTTTTTTATATCGATCGTACCCGGACTCTTTGTTTCTTTTAAAATACCTATATTATGTTCCGACACATATTCGAACATTGATTTGAATGTTTGATCCTCTAAGTATATCGCATAAAACAGTGGATGTTTACCTGGAACACAACATTAAGACTGGTTATATGCTCTATCTTCAAGAATCCAGAGGTGAGGAGAGCTCGAAATAAAAGCACTATCTCAGGGCTGACATCCACAACTTTAAGGTTTTCAATTATAGAAGATATGGAAGGGTCATCGAAAACGGTCCGCATCCACCCCGGAATCTTCTCGAGTTTTAGCAATGCAACAGTTAGATGAACAGCAGGTTTGTGATGATTAATGAATGACTTTGATGCTAAGCATGGAACTGCCATGGACATAACCATTTCCTCCACAATTAGCCTATACCAGTTACTTCTCACAACTCCTGATTCCTGCATGTCTAGCTCCTTTTCCCACCCTAAAATTATTGATAAGCAGAGGCAACAGTTCATTGCCACCCGAACGTCGTCGTTAAATACCTGACCTTCTAATACAGTCATTATGGTCATTAAGTAACCCATGAAGCACTGTGACACCACATGTTTCCCTCTTTTCTGATATGATATTCCAGAAAGAAACTCCAACAAGCAAGATGAAGCAACAAGCTTGACAATTGGCGACCCGAAATGTATCATCCTGCATAAATCATGGCAGTGAATGTTTATTGTAGAAACTGGTTGTGCCATATCTGTTGATTCAAGGAACGTTTGCCAGTCTGCGACCTCCGGTAGAACAACACGGAAGCTGAAAATAAAGAAATTAGTTTCCACAGCATGGATCTATAGAGGAGTAATATAAGAAGGTGCTCACCCTCTTAAGGTGAAGTAGTATAACAAAAGCAAAAGTATTAGATTTTCCCCGGAGCTTGTTCCCTCGTCATGCTCTATTAGAGCAGGTCCCTTGGAAGAGACAACCTGGACAATGCTGTTGATGGTAGAGATCAAGGAAGCATTAAAAATTATGCTTTTGGAAGCCTCGATGAGTGCATGGCTAGAAGAATGATGCAAAATCAAAGACAGAATTCCCAATAAAAGTAAACCTTCATGATTCCATCCATACTTTCTAACTTCAGGAATTAAGCAGTCTATCAACTACAAAAAATGTAAAAGATCCATTAATTTCTTGAAACCGTGAGTACTGAATAAAAATGAAAACTGGCATGGTACCTTTGTAGACAATGCGAGCCAAGATTCTTCATCAGAAAGTGTTTCGTGGTGCACTGTGCTTAAAATATTAAATAGCAGAAGTAAGATGGCCACCAGTAACTCTGCAGAAGAAGAATGACTTGAATTATAATAAACTACCATTAGGATTGAATTGCCTATTCCATGCAAGCATAGTTGGTCTGAGGCAGCTGGAAAGATGTTTATGACTGCTGATATAAGATTTACTACAGCTATAATGTCTTGATTTTGGGCTCCTTCCTCAGCAAGCTCGACCAATAAACACACCAAAAGTTTTGCAGCGTAGTTATCTCTCGTTGCAACCAAGTCTGCAACTACCCTTACATCTATAACGTGAGACTTATCCCAATGGATGAGTATTTGGTTTCCATCTGAGCAGTCTCTTCTGCAGAATTTTAGAAGTTGGCATGATAATGGCTTGCTGATTTTCTCCTGTTGAAACAACCATCTCAATGCTACTGGATGAATCATCGCGGAAGGCAAATCCCATTCACTTTGAGAAAGAATATGGAACAAGACTCTCTCGGCTTCCAGGCTGTGAGAAACTTGGTTGCTCAACTTAGCAAGACCTCTACATAGGCCATAAAGATTCAAAACTTGCATTATTGTCAATAAATCAATGCTTCCTGAGAAGAAATCCCCACTGTTAACAAGAATATATTGCTCCAGAGAAGCTAAAACCGATCTCTCATCTGCAAGCCTGCGGAAGATATTAAGACGGGGAAATATAGGCGAAGAAAAATTGTTAAAAATACATGAATGAGATGAAGAAAACAGTCGGCTCATTTACCAGTCATCGTGCAGGCAACTGAAATGCAGAAGAAGTAAAACTGCAGCTTGGCAAGAAGACAAATCTAAATCATGGGAATTCTTCTGCCCAAGAAAAAACAACAAATCAATAGGATCAGATGGAAGAAAGAAAGCAGCATCCCTAATGGGCTGTCCAGATTGATTTCCCAAAAGAACGTCCACAAGTGAACTGAGCATTAGGTATACTCTCCATTTCATCTTTTCTGCAGGAAATAGTCCTAGACATCCAAATGAAAAACTGAACCAAGAGGATGAAAGTAGGGCTTTCGCTAGTTCTGTTGCTTGGATATCAGGATTTTGAACCAGTATAAAATGGAATGTTTCAAATACCCCCATGACAGTTTCCTCATCAAGTTCATTAACAGCCATGGAAAACCAAGGTAATATATGTGAGGTACATATTTCCACAATACAAGTTCGCAGTTCAAAGTTTCTGGACTTGTTTGCAGAGCACTCTTCTTGACTGTATGAATATGCTTCTTTAAGAAGGTATAAAGAATGCAGAAGTTGAGCAGGATCTTTCTCAGAGATTGTCAGACAAGCTAAAACAGCATGTTTTAATGATTCTTGGAGTAATGCTGGAAGATTTGAAGCCCCTTGAGAAGATGGGAATTTTAAAAGAACTACAAATATGGAACAAACCAATAGGAATGTCTCTGGAATCATGCCAATTTCCCCATCTCTATGCCTTTCAAGCATCCTTGACAAAATAAAAGCTAATTCATCAATGTTAGAGGTTGATGCTATTCCGGGGCAATCAGAAACAGAGTTTTGTATAAGTGTAAGTGTGAAAGCTTGAGCAGGATGGAAAGGAACTTCAGCCACATAACGAAGCACCGGAATTAGAGTTGGAAAACCAATAATAAGCCTTTGTCTGAAAGACTGCTCCATGCATGGAAAGAGATTAAGAACCCTAACACAAGAGTAGACCAGTGGATCCTTGCATTCTGTTTAGCAAGAGTAGAACTTCATCACTACAAAAGCCTCGCAACATGATATAATTCTCACACATGGATATAGATATGCAAACATATATTTTATGTCTGTGTACAAACATAAGCGCCATGCACACATAATATATTCCATGACGAGCACACATGAATTGTGTCAACCGTTGGTAATAGGATTTGAAAAAAGAAAACTGCTATCATAACTAATTTTAATTATTGAGTTTTCTCAAAACAGAATGCTAGAAGAAATTCAAATCTAAACTCCTATTTTAATTATTTTGTTTGAATTGCTATGAAAGCAGTATTTTGGGTTCTTTGACTCACTGAGGCAACTTGAATGTCATTCACCTGTTCAAATTTATATCACTTACCTGATAATCTTAATATCTCAAACACATAATCCACAATGTTTTCATCTACCAAAATTTGAATCTGTTTGGGGGAAGCATCTCCACATGATAAGTAGTGGAAAATGAGATCCAATGTGTTGACTTGGACTTGGCTGTCTGATGAAAGCAGCGGGCCTTTGATGGCCTCAGCAAACAATATACTCAATGGGGATTCATCTGGTCCTTCTTCATTCGTTTGCATGAAGTGGTCTGCTTCATCTGAACTCAAACTGCTTATTTCATTTCCAAGTCCATTTCCAAACAATCCAATTTGTGCCAAGAGCATCAGAAAAGCTACAATTAGAAATTGTTAGTTTAGAGGATATATTATGATGATCATGTTAGAAATTGTTAGTTTAGAGGATATATTATGATGATCATGAAGAACTGCAGTTCCATTTCCAAACATTCCTAATGAAGACCATGTTATGCAGGACAGCGAGTTAAACCAAACAATAAAACAGACTGGAGCAACTCACTTTTGAATGATATTGACAAGCTACGTAATAGACCTGGCTACAGTTTATATTGGCACAAAAGTTTGGAAATTTTAAATAAATCAATGTAGAAAATAAGTTGACAAACCTATTCCATTCAATCGTACATCATCTCTTTGGGTTTTCAGAAGGGCCTCCATTGACAAACGCAATAGACTAGGACAAAAAGCATGAAGAACATTTGCTCCTACACAATCTTTAGATGCATATCCTTGAGCAGATAGTTTATACAGAACAAAAAGAATCTCTCCTTGGATTTCATCACTGCAGTAGGAAACAAGTAATTAACAACCCAAATTCATTACAAACTATTTGTATCCGGTAACTTTTATCCATTACCTTGGCAATTGAAGACCTGCAACCAAATTGGATACTAAAGCATCTTTGTCTCTGATATGCATACAAGGATTACTTATTTGACGGTTCAGGAGAACTCCCAGACAATGAAGCTTGAATTTAAGATAAGCAGACATCAATTGATCAGTTGTCTAAACTCTTTAAAGAGAGCAACTAAGAGAAAAGTTTACACCTCATATATGTTACTCTGACTGTTCATTTTTGTTACAGCATTCGTATCTAGCACATACTTGAATAAGGATCGAGAATATGACCCTTCAAAGATCCTCCAAGTACATGGGGAAAAAATGAAGATATATGTGTGGAACACATACGCTTACACCAGTGCCCAGGCAACGTGGCCTCAAAATTTGCTGTATTATCTTTCACTTCCTTGAATCGTACATTAGATTAGGCACAAATAACACCACAAATTCATTAAACAAAGACAAGCCTAATACATATTCACACTCTAGTTCATTTTTTATTATCCTTAATAATTTCAACAAAATTAAAAGCTTGGGGCCATGTGGTTGTTAAATTTACTATTGTTTTTTTTTTCTTCTGAAAATTAAAAAAGAAATATATTTGACTTAGATTCCAATTGCTATTTAAAATTAAATATGTTATTTTTAAAAAATCATATCATTATTTTTTTAACGTTTAGTATCCGTGAAATTTAAACAGAATATGATAATAAAAGAAAATGAGTAATAAAAACAAGGATCAAATATTGGAAAAGCAGCAAATAAGATCAAAAACTAATGTTTTCCCTCTTCTTTTCCTTAAATTTTCTCAACAACCAAACACAAACCACACATATAACAGTTTCAAACTCACTACTGCACAGATAAAGAATAATACCACCGTATTAAACAACAGAAAAGAACAAGAAAAACTCTAGATATTCTTTCGTATGCTTCATGCCTCATGCTTCTCATCATCCAAACAGATCAACGAAAGAAATAACAATCCGAAGATACACTCACCATATAAAGCTGCCTACGACTCCACGCCAACGCGCCAGAGGAGAGTTTGTCGGAAACTTGAGCAATGAAATCGGCGGTGACAGAGTCATTAGCAGAATCGCAAAGAGCGGAGATTATGTCAATGAGTTGTTGAGCGATCGGATCATCGTCGAAGGAAGAAAGCGCATGTAGGAGAGGGGAGATGAGGAAGTGAGGATGGGAGGAAAGGAGGGAGTTAAGAAAACAGGTTTGAGAAAGGGCATGGGAGAGTTGAGAGAGAGCGTAAGAAACATGGAGAGTGGGAGCGCGTGGGTTGGAGATGAGGTTGGAGAAGCAGAGGAGGCAGATCGAGCCGCCTTGTTGGGTGCGAAGAGATAGGGTAGTGCGGTGGCCTTGCGAGCATTGGATGACATCCGGATCTTGATCGGGATACTGATCGACGGTGAACGACACCTCCGGTTCTTGCGAATCTTCAAACATCATTTTTCCCGGAGAGAGAAGGGGGATGATGATTTTGAATTTTAGCGGGAGTGGATTCGTTTTATACTTTTTAAATATTGGGTAAACCACATAGTTGGTCCCTCTTATTTTTAGTATATTTGGTTTTGGTCATCCATTTTGAAAAAGTTTCGATATGTTCATTTACATTATTGATTTATAACATTTTTTCACTGATCTATTAGCTTGATGATCTTTTATGTTAGTTAAAAGAATTTATTTTTAATTTGACCCATGAAATTTAGATAAAATATTAATATAATCCCTGAACTTGATATTTTATATAAACTTTAATGGTTAAATTAATATTTTATCTAAAATTCAGGGGCAAATTAAAAATAATTCTTTTTGACTAAAATGTCATATAATTAAACCAACTAGATTTTAGTGATTTAATAATTAAAATATTATAAATCAATAATTTAAGTGCCCAAAATATTTCTTATAATAATCCATAACTAAAATCAAACGTCTTGAAAACAAAAGGACCATGTACTTTACTTTAATTATATATTTTTTTTCTTTATTTATTTTCCTCTTATTTCGTGTTTTAGTTTTTTACGAATTTATTTCATTATATATAATCTTAGTATAAAATAACTAGGGACGAGTAGTTTTACTCGATCTAATAAATTTTAATTTAATATGATTGGGTTAATATTTTAATAAAAAAATAAATTTGGGTTAAATCAAGTGCAAGCTTAGGATACAAATATTTGACTTAACTTGAGATTAATAATATAATTTTTAATTTTTAAGGTATTTATAACAATACACCAAAATAGAGAAATTATAACACCAACATTACTAAAACAAGAAAAATTATTAGATAAATTTTGTTTATCACGTCATTTATAGTCTCAACCAATTAAATTTGTTCATTTTATTTTGTTAAGGTAAATCCTCACCTCTTTCCTGCACGTAATTAACGAATGGGTAGTTATTAGCTAATTATTTTGAAATGAACGCACCAAATTAGTTAGACCACGAATGACGTGATAAATATGATTCATCTAATAATTTTCCTCAGGGCTATAACGATACTTTTAGTGATATTTTTCTAACTAACATCGCAAAAATTTTATTTATCACTTCGTTAACAGAATAATCGTCATAAAATAATAACTTTTGTTACGTTTTACAATAAATGTCGATAATATATAGTAACGTTTTATTGAAAAACGACGTAATAGATTTATTCTTTAATGTGGTTTTAAGTTAAAAAATCTAAATAAAAAAAAAGGATGGAACCGTGATCATAACTATAACTGGGATTGCTTTGAATTTGTGAACTGTGTGGGCTGAGACATGAAACCAAACAAAAGTGACCCATCTAAACAACTCTTAACACCCAGTTTCAGGCTGTACTTAATGACCTGAAATTTGAAGTACAACACAGAGACTGAGACCTCACCTGACCTGATTGTATAGACAAAGAAAAACTACATATATTCTGTCAAATATGTTCCTAATTGATCCCCGATAACGGAACCGGGATCCTCGAACTTATATTCTCATCCTACCCTTTGATTTTCCCCGGAAAAATCGTCTACGACATTCGTTGTTGCCGTGCCAATACTGTCACGACACTCGTCCGTTGAATGATTTCGTGCTATCCTAACTCTTTGAGTGCTGTGGGGGTACCCGACCTCTCATTCGTAACATTGATGGCCAAATGGAATGGAGAAGGTAGGACAGGGTAAGACCTCATGCTGACAGAAGTTCCGGTGCCAAATTCTATGTCTTTCAACTGTTTCCTACAATCAAGATTGTACGGCCAACTTCTGAAGATGCTCGAAGAAGATTTGTAGGCTTACATCGTCGGTGAAGATTATATCTGATCCTGCAGCCATGTCGATGGAATTATTGTATGTTGCTGATGGGTTCAACTTTGCTAACAAAAACCTTGCCTGCACAACAAGGAAACCGGAATGAGCACTTCAAAGAAACTATCTAAGACCGATGAAAACCAACATGGAAAGTATCAGAAAACTGGCAGACGAAGTGCATGGACCCCAAAGTCGCGATGCCACGATCATAGCCCCTCTGTTTTTCAGGACCTGATTTTTCGGGTTTCAACGAGGTTCAGCTCGGACAAACTATGAAAATTAAAGACTGACAGACTGCAAGTGTTACATTATGAACATGGCTTTACATACAACACTGCTTCTTGTAGAAAACAGTTCATGGGAATAGATGCAACCACATAATGCTGCGAAATCGTTTCCCGAATGCCTCTTAAGTCTATCTAAGAAAGGAGACACAATGTCGAGAACATAGACGGCATTTAAAAAGTTCGAAATGTACAGACCTGGGATCCATGCTGATCACATACAACCAATCGAGGGACGGGAAAGCGTTCATGAATAATCATTTCGGCATCAACATGGGGTGCTTGCAAAAGCTGTGCAAATGCCTGTCAAAAAGAAATAAGCTTTACAGATCAAAATAATAGACTGTGAACCTAGAAATCGGTTGCAAATCGGAACTTAAGCACATCATAAACTACTGGTATATGATTGCAACTTGGAGCAGAACATATATTCAGGATTAAGAAAAAAGAACCACTGAAACCAAAATGAGAAATATATAACGTACTTTCGAGCTTAGAGAGACAACAAAAACGAGCAAAGGGTCACATTTTTGCACACTATGAACATAATGTTTCAAAATAAATCTTACATTAAGGCAGTATGAACAAGCATGAGCATACCTGATGTTCAGGCTGATTCTGGTAACCCATGTTGCGCCACTGTGCTATTGTCATACCATGGAATATAACAATACTGAAATATGCATCAAGCAAGAGAATACAATCAGCTGAAATGGAAGACACATCCAACAATGCCGGTTGAGGTAGCGAGTTGAATGAATATGATATTAATGATGGTTGAATCATAACAGCTGCATTCGTAATGTTTTCTCTGTTTAATAGCATGCGGAAATAGGCAGTTTCATCGGGACTATTGTTAAAAACCTGTCACGGAAAGGAACGGGAGAGAACCTGTATAAGAGCATAGGTCGATTACATATTCTACAATCGGCAGTAACTTGGGAAAAAAGAAACAGTTACCTGTACAAATTGTGAACGCCGCAAATTAAACATAAATTGAGGAAACAAAGAGAAAGAAGGGTTTAATGTAAAAGATGATGGATCATCCTTCCTATATTCGCCAAATTTCGAACAAAGTCGAATGAGACTGCGATCTAACCACCGTGTAGCATCAAACCCCTCCTAGAAGAAACAAAAAGTAATAATTATGCAAGGGAAGCAAGTAATTTAGAAATAAATAGTCGATAACTGAACCGAAGTTTTGTTAAACTACCTCCATCTCCATCTTCAGAGAAGTTATTCTTGCCATTACAACAGCTGCAGTCTCTTGATCAAAACCTTGTACTAATTCCTAGAAAGGAGAAATTATTCACAGTTGGAATAGAGTAACTAAGACAGAAATGGAAGCGACAACTATCCCGAATTAGCTGACCATAATTAAGAAAACTAAAAATGGGAATCAAATGAGAGAATCTAAACAAACCTCTGTACTAATAGCATTCTCTACCCATCGTCTTGTCACAGTCGTAACTCGAAGCATTGATTTACCATAGGTGTCTTGATAACTGCAATTAATATACATAAGATCACAATCATAGTATAGAATGAAGAAAGTAAAATACAAACCACACATTTTATTTTAAGGAAAATAAAGAGGACCCTTTTGAGTAGTTCATGCAGCAAACCTTGTAAGAAACTGCAAATAGAGCTGTGAATTTACATCTCCTGGAAAGCTTGATCGCTCGGTTGATGAAATATCAAATATGACCGACAAGCACGTACTCCTGTCGAGACCACACATTTTCCATGCTGTAGTGTTCCCCTCCCCAATAACCGTGTCAGAGACATTAGCACCTGCCTGCAACACTCGTAGTAAATACAGTCTTATGTTTAGACTGTCTGTTTAAAGAGAATTCGGAACTTATGAAATTATTAGATGGTCCAACCTTCTCCAAAGATGTGCAAGGTCCAATGACCCCTTGAATTTTGATGTCCTTTGAACAGTTTATCTCAAGCGTGCCACTGGAAAGGAACAAAAAAAGAGCTTATAAGGATAGGATGTTTGGAAAATTTAGACCTTAAACAAATAAAAAAGGACAACAAGAACTGGAATCGAACAAGAACAAGAACTAACTTAAAACATAGGCCAAGAGATTGTTCTCCATCCTTGAACATACGCCTGAAGGAGCCTTTAAATACAGAATTACCGAAACTTTCCGCTAGAACAACAAGGCCACCTGTTCTTTCAACTGCAACTTTCATTTCTGCAACGCCAACCTGAGACATGCAAAACTCTATACATAATGAAGATTACAACAGTATAAAGTTATTAAAAAGCTTCTAACTAGGTTGGACAAAAAGCAGAAATGTAACCGATGTAACTGTTGAAGCAATCAAACTAGATCCGACATAACTACTGTTTTATGAACAAAAAGGAATCGAGAAATAATTAAACAACTTGAAAGGTGGCCAAAACAAACCTGATCGAGTGCAGACGCAAAAAGGTCTAGTACACAACCTTGGTTGACCAGCTGTTTTGCAAGACTATCATAAAATCCGACTGCTTTCCTAAAATATGGTGCAGCATCCTTATCAAGATCTTTATGTGAACGTACAGGTTCCGATAAGTCCTTCGAAACAATCAGCAAAAATCAAACAATCAATAACCAGAAAGAAGCAATTATAAATATTATTATCTTCTTGACCTACATTTTCTCAATTATTTCATTGTCACTACGGCGCTATACTCTATGAAACTATGAAGGTGACATGAATTCACAAGGCGATCAAGTGGTGCTCAGGCTGCAAAGCCATTAGCTTTTCATAGTAAGGAGAGCTTTCAGGATTGCAGCAACATAAATTCATTAGAATCAGGCAGCTAAACAAAGAATTTAATGGCATTACCATCCCGGCCCTTCGGTACATGGACCACCAACCAAAGCAATAATCCTAGAACCAGTTCCAGGTGTGCAGGCTCCAAGCAATCCCGTTGCAACACTTAAGGCCACTCCGGTACACCTCGACACCCTATTACCCGGTTGTACAGGCCACTGATCCGTTTGCAGCTCATCCAACATCTACATTAAGATCAACCAAACACTTGATAAACAATGACAAAGATCAAACATTTAAAAGGTGAATTTCCCACCACATATATATAAAACGAACCGAGTTTAGCGTGAATTCGCAATCCGAAGCAGGCAGTACAAACCGGTTAATGCCCGTATTTGAGTACCCATTTTGCAGGCCTTTCGGGTATCCAGCAGCCGCCCGGAAGCACCAAGACCCAACTGCTCCAACACTTGCTCCTTGGAAATCTCCTTATCTCCCCTGAAAATATAGACCCTTGATATATCCGAGAAACCCAATTCATGCACATGCGCTTGAGTCCCATACGAAACGAACCCGACAAGCGCGTGCTCCGGCAACAACCCAAGAGCCTGCTTCATCGCCGATTTAACGAAACCAAGCTCCTCCTCGATCATACACGTGTCCAACACGAACACAAACACAGGCGGCAATTGAGGAGGAACGGAAGAGTTGTTCGGATCGGGATTCGCTTGGAGCGAGTATTGCACGGTGGTGTACTGCGGGTAGAGCTCGCAAGGCAGGTTCGTCTCAGAGATCATGGCATAGTGTGGCGGGAAATGGTTCCGATGGTAACAGAACGGGCATATCCAGATTTTGGCGGTGAAATCGACACGCGCGAAGGCGTTTAGCGCCGCGGCACAAGACTTGCACCGCAAAGGCGCATAAGGTAGCGTCGGGATGTCCGGGTGCGAACGGATCGGAGCAATGGAAACCGCCAACGGAATCACACAGGCACTCGCCTCGACTTTAGTTCGTGGCCAAACATTCCACGTCATCCTAACGGAGTCGATCCCTTCGGGATCGGTGTTCGCCATCTCCGACATGGTTGCAAATTATTTAAAACTTCTTTTCCAACAAACTAAAAAAAATTACAACTTTTTTGGATTCGATTCGATTCGCAACGTATGGATTGAATCAGGGTTTTGAATTTTTTAACTTCTTTTATTGAATCTGGGCGACCCCAAAGATATATTTGAGGGTCACCGATGGATACAAAAAAAGGGAAGAACTTTATTTGTTTTATTCTCAGAGATCTGAACAGTGGGATTGAGTTTCAAAACTGAGTCTTTATAGGTAATGGCTGTAATAACGGAAGGTTCTGCGCTTTCCATTCTTAGAAAGACACATCAGATTGCTTCTTTTGGATCACATTTCATTACCAAAAATAAAATGTATACTTAGGGATTGTATTGGTTTTAAAAAATATATTTGAATGCTTATATATAAAATATTATAAAAGAATCATTGATTAATCAAATAGATGTTTAAATTATATCTTAACTGAAATTATTTTTTATTAAGTATGTATATAATGTTTCATTCTAAATTCATTTAAGATTTTTTTGTTAGTTATCTTTGTTAAAAAAACGTATGATATCGAAAATTTTAAAATTATTTAATTTACAGAAATCTTTTAAGTTTATTAGATTTCATGAAACAATCCCAGATTTTAAAATCTTTAATTCCTCGAATCTAAATCCTGATTTAGGTTAATTTTATCATTGATTATCACGTTGTTGATTACCACATCAGTTGACGAAACTTTATGATCATTTTCCCTATCATTCTGTTATCAAAAGTCGTCTGACACCGCGTGAAACGTTAAAATTGTTGAATGTTTCTTTAAACGATTCACGACAAACAACAAGAAGATAGATGACGAACGATGTGTGGTTTGATCAGTACGTGAAGGGTATTTTATTTCGTCGCCGAAAATGTTAGTGAGAGTGATCAAATTTGGAGATTTATGAATTTTAGACACTATTTTGAGAATATTTTAAAATTTAAAATATATTTTTATTTTATTTTATTAATTTTTATTTATTTTAGATCTTATTTTGAATTTTTTATAACTCGTCCTTTAACGATAATAATTAATAAAATCTTAAATAGATTACGGAATAAATCATCAAACACCTATTTAATCCGAAAAATAATTTAAATATCTAACTTAAAAAAAATATATAATTAGGACATCTATTAAAAATTTAAGCCAATTTTAATTTTTAACCGGAAAAATGGCTCCCGGGTCGTGACTCGTGAGGCTAAGATCCCAAATGTGAAGCGCGAAGATCTCAAACCCGAACGACAATGTCAATGTCAAACGCTAGAAAAATGGAGGGAGAATTCTGGAACTATGTTCAATCCGTTACCGCCAACAACTCAACACGCTCTCTCGCTGTTTATCGCTTCATCACGATGTCGCCTTTATATTCCCATAGAACCGGATCTCTTTGCGAAATCAATCTTCCAGCATTTCCCAATGAAAGAAGAAATCAATCACCCAGAAGCAAGAAACATGGAAGAAGCCACCATGGACGGTCCACTTAAACCAATCATCAAAGTTGAGGAGAAATGTATTGGAAAAGATGGCCTGAAGAAGAAGCTGGTTAAGGAAGGTGAAGGGAGGGAGACTCCCGACATTGGTGACGAAGTTGAAGGTGATGGGTTTTCTTTGTTCGGTGTTATATTGGTTTATTTCGGCGGTTTTGAGTGATGGGTTTGATTTGGTTTCATTTCATTTGCAGTGCAGTATACTGGAACTTTGATTGATGGAACCAAGTTTGATTCCAGCCGGGATAGGGAAACTCCTTTTAAATTCAATCTTGGCGTAGGTAAATAAATATTTGTATTCATTGTAGCTTTAATGTGTTAAATTTTACTTTAACAAGTGATGAAATTTGTGATCATATAGAAAAGTTGGATGATTTTTGGAATATTTGACAAATGTATGCATTTAGATATGCTCTGAGTTTTAAGATGCTTCTTACATTCCAAAGTTTCTACCTTTGTTCAATTGAAGTTTGGTACCAATTGTTTTTCCTTGATACATTGAGAAGGGAGATTATATTAACCATGTTATATGGACTCGGGTTCGAAAGTCTGGTTGATATGGAATATGGATTATGTGCCTAGTACGAGAATGCTTAATATTTTATAAGTTTTCCAATATTTGGATGATCGCCCCTCATATCCGAGTTCAAACATGTATTGGAAACAATTTTATGTTGGAAAATGATGAATCACAGGTTATATGGTTGCCTAGTTGAACGAAACAATATGTGAGATTTTCAATAGACGTACCTGATATGCCAACTTGTATATCTTCATGTTTTTCAGGGCAAGTAATCAAGGGCTGGGATGAAGGTATCAAAACCATGAAGAAGGGTGAAAATGCCATTTTCACAATACCACCCGAGTTGGCATATGGTGAATCCGGATCACCTCCTACTATTCCTCCCAATGCAACACTTCAATTTGATGTGGAGTTGCTTTCTTGGACTAGTGTTAAGGACATATGCAAAGATGGAGGAATCTTCAAGAAAATACTTGTCGTAGGGGAGAAACATCAGAGCCCGAAAGATTTGGATGAAGTATTCGGTATATTAGGATTACTTCCTCTTGCTTCTTAAATCCTTCAAAGCTTTATGCTATTGCATGCTTAGAACGGTTTTGATTTGTTTATGACAGTTAATTATGAAGTTTGTTTAGAAGATGGTACTCTGGTTTCAAAATCTGATGGAATGGAGTTCACTGTAGGAGATGGTAAGTGTGATTCCTCTTTACTGTATGTTCTTTACTTATCTCGACTTCTCGAATGTACTCTGAAATATGATGTTCGAATTTATACTGTGCAGGCTATTACTGCCCTGCATTTGCCAAGGCTGTAAAAACGATGAAGAAAGGGGAGAAAGTTATGTTGACAGTGAGGCCACAATGTAAGTTAAATTCCTTTATGCTTTTATTGGTTTATGTATGGAACACTATGAAACCCCAATTGACTCCTTTTTGCATGTAGACGCATTTGGTGAGGATGGTAGATCGGCATCAAGCAGTGAAGGTGCTGTTCCTCCAAATGCTACGCTCCATATCACTCTTGAGTTGGTTTCTTGGAAGACTGTTGTCCACATCACAAAGGACAAAAAGATCTCGAAGAAGATCTTGAAGGAAGGAGAGGGTTATGATCGTCCATGTAATGGAACAGTCGTCCAAGGTAAGATGGCTATGGAATTTAATATTTCATTACTTTCTGTAATTTTTTTGAATATTTTTCTGAGCATGCTTATCACTCTTCTTTGTACTCTTTCTTAGTGAAATTAATTGGGAAGCTGGAGGATGGGAAGATCTTTGTGAAGAAGGGTCATGACGAGGGGACCTTCGAGTTCAAAGTTGATGAAGGTGATAATATTTTTGTCATCCTTGTTTGGTTCGTTCAGGACATTCCTTGTCAATTAGATGTTTCTAATATGGATAACATTTCTTGCAGGACAAGTAATTGACGGTCTTGAAAAAACCGTAAACACCATGAAGAAAGGAGAGCATGCACTTATCACGATTCAGCCGGAATACGCTTTTGGTTCATCTGAATCCCAGCAAGAGTTGGCTGTTGTTCCTGCAAACTCAACTGTGTATTATGAGGTTGAGTTAGTCTCATTTGTGAAGGTTAGTGCATATATTCACCTTATACCTCGGTCATCCATTTTTCACCTATGTTATTCGGATTCAGGTATGTTAATAATGAATGATTGCAGGAGAAGGAATCTTGGGAATTGAATGCACCAGAGAAGATTGAAGCTGCTGGGAAGAAGAAAGAAGAAGGGAATGCATTGTTCAAGACTGGTTACTACGAGAGAGCATCCAACAGATACGAGAAGGTAAAGTTATGCACCATGAACTTTACCATTTTTACAAATTTTTGAGATTGTTTTTACTAATGATTCGACGATTTCAGGCTATTAGGTACATAGAGCATGACTATTCTTTCAGCCCGGAGGAGCTGCAGCAAAGTAAGTTGCTAAAAGTAACTTGCAATCTCAACAATGCCGCTTGCCAATTGAAACTCAAAGATTACAAGCAGGCCGGGGAGCTATGTACCAAGGTAATAGCTTTAATGGCATGTAGAGTTTTTATTGGTCTTGGTGAAAGATGTAAACAACTGATTCAATTTTGCTGACATTTAGGCATGTGTGATTTTATAGGTGTTGGAGCTTGATAGTAGGAATTTGAAAGCCCTATACAGAAGAGCTCAAGCATACATTCAACTTGTTGATTTGGATCTGGCAGAGGCGGATGTAAAAAAAGCACTGGAGATCGACCCTAATAACAGGTATTGTGCTTTCATCGTTAGGTCATTAAGTGCGAACTATTAGAAAGTTATATTAGAAATTTTGGTAAATGAGCAAACTTAGATTATGTTTGAAATTTTCAAGGGATGCGACTGCCCCCTTGTTTCCCCTCGGTCCGTTCATAGGATGTTTAATTATAATTGTTGTTGATTTATGTTTTTTTGGTTTACACTAGGGATCTTAAAATGGAGTACCGAGTCCTGAAGGAGAAAATGAGGGAGTATAACAAGAAGGATGCACAGTTTTATGGCAACATATTTGCAAAGATGACCAAGTTAGAGCAACCAAACACAACAAAACAGGACCGGCCAGCCCCTATGATCAAGGCATGATTGAGCCATGCATGATGATGATAATAATTCATGTAATAAAAAGATCATGTCTTTGGATTATTTAGAATGTTCACATCACAGGATGTTAAAATTTTGTCCTTTCACTGCATGTTGTATTTGCAGCTGAAAATAACTAGATCTGCATCATAAACGCAGAATTTATGGTTTACCCACCTTGCATGGCGTTAATCTTGAGATAATACTTGATCCCAGAAACCACCTGTTTCTAAGCCTCCACCACTTGAGAAAATACCAACGTTGAATTCGACGACCACCCTTGCCTCTGCCTGGTATACTCTTCCACCGAGAACCGTCCGAACTCTTGCACCTCCTTGTTCTTCACATGTTCAACCGCCCAACGCTTCAACCACAGTGAACGACACTGTTATAAAATCTCTAAACCTTAAATTTTAAACACGTAAACGTGAATCTTAAACCCTAAAACTAAGACATTCGAAGAATAAAAGGTTTTCAACGCAGTGGATATTGGACTAGTAGTAATATTGATCGTGTTTTTCTGGTCCAAACCTGAATATGAGTTAAATCCTGCATGCATGTGCATTATGTTCATACCCTAACCCATTCAAAAGTCTGAGCACGTGCATGTGTTAACCAAGAGTGATATTCCATTGTAACAGAGCTAAAACCTGGACACGTATCATGTCAAAAACCAGTCATAAGCATCCATCCCTTTAACGTGTACGCATGGAACAAACATCATGCCAAACATGTTCTCGACATCCATGTCGTGTCCACATCCCAAAAACGACATAGAAACAACACCCAAGTCACTTTGGATTTGAAATTTCTACTGTTCTTTTCTCTCTCTCTCTCTCTCTCTCTCTACATGGCGGATCACCAAAGAGTGAAGAGTTGTTGAGGTGAAAGGAAAAGACACCAAGACTGGTGTAGAATATTAGCAGATATAGAGCATGAAATACAAGAATGGTTTAGTATATTTTAAATTAATAATTAAGTATTGACCCACAAATTTAATTATTTTTTAAAATATTTTAATTTTAAAAGTAAACCGCATCATATATCACTAAATAATAAGTTTATTATCAATTATGCAACTGAACTAAAAATTAATACTATTTTAGTGACTAAACTAATATTAATGGTGTTGACAAATCTTAACGGTCCACGTACAATGACATAAAGAAATTTTAATAATTCAATTGTATAATAAAAATCTAACTAAAACATTTGATTAATGTGACTCGAATTCGAACAACATAAGTTATAGATATGCATGTGTTTATCCAAATTTAAAATTAAATTAAAATCCTAAAACTTAAATTATAGTCGTCAGCACTGAAACTTAAAATCTTAAACTAAAATCAAAACTTTAGATTAAAACCCTCTTACAAATATAAAATAAAATTCTCACTATTGTACATAAAATATTTTTTCCTTAATAAAAATTAAATCGAATAAAATATTAATTTAAAATGGATAAATCTTAACTACTTTGTCCTTGATTAATCATAACTACCCACCACATCCATTAATATCTAAATTATTACATGAAAACAGGTGCACCAAATTTCCATTACAAAAAGTTGAGATCTTATGGTTAAAACCTCATCATAAATATAGATTTGAAAATTGTTGTCTTGTAATAATTTCACAATTGGCAATGGACCAAGAAGGATTTTGAGGATCAGAAGTAGGGAAAATTATTTACAAGGTCCATATCTTTATCAATTTTACATATGAATCCCACCAACTTTATTTTCTTTTCCACAATATCTTCTTTTAATAGATTTTTTCTCTTTTACCCAGAATTTTCTAAAGCAGATTGGATTACAAAGACTAAAGACTTTATTTTATTCTTCAGCCGGATCAGAACTTCAACAATTCAATTTTTTTTATCGAATTCGTATTTTTTTGTGTTTAATTATAGTAATAATGGATATATTTATATATTTTTATCATATTTTTTCAGTAGCAAATTTTGGTGAGAGAGTTTGGAAGAATATTTTTATAAAAATAAAGGTTTAAACTGAATTTTGAAAGGTTTAACTTGTAATTTTTCAAAAAAAAGTCCAAATAAGATTTTTTTTTTTAATTTTAAGAGGCTTAATAAGAACTTTTAAAAATTATAGGAGAGATTTAATTAGAAGTATTAAAAATAACCTCAACATGAATTTTTAAAAATTTTGTAGGTTAAATTAAGTTTTTTATAAAATTTAAGGGATAAAATACTAAATTTTTAAAATTTAGGGGGCATGGCGTCAGTCACATGTTCCTCCCAACTTTCTTCTCACACCTATTTTGATCACTAAAGTAACGATTTTTAATTTAATAATTTAATTTTTGAATTATTCATATTTTGACCATTCTCGGATGATATATTTATATAAATAAAAATTGATTAATCTTTAAAATAATTCGGAAAATTATAAATTTAAAATTTTATAAGCTTTAATGATCAAAATATAAGTGAAAAGAAAATTAAGTGATGAATAGCATAGGAATAAATCATATGAAAACGAACTAAAAGTTTGATGACTATAATAAAATCGAATTAAAATTAAGAGACTTGTCAACACAATATTTTTTATATATAATAATAATATAAATAAAATAATAATTAATAATATATATAAATAATAATATATTATTAAAAAAAATATAAAAAATCTTAAAAAGCAGAAAACAGAAACGTGAAGAATGCGGTTGTGGCCGGCCGAATTCTTTGGGGTAATGGGGAGAGTCCTAATCCCTTAAGGATCAGGTTGTTTGGAAGGGGACTTGGAGTAGGATTCTCTGATTCGAATCCCTTTAAAAGGGATTCGATCATTTGAAGAAGGAGGAGATTTTTGGGGGCAGCAGTTGGCAGTAGAATTGAGGAGCAGCAGTCGGCAGGAGATTTCAGAGGTTAAGAGCAAACGGAAATTGAATCAATCGGTTGGGGTAAGGATTTCGTTTTAATTTCTGTTTGATTTTATACTTTGATTTTGGATTCCAGATTGATGTTAGGTGGTGGCCGGTTGGTTTAGGGGTAGTTTTGATTAGTTTTAGGTGTTTTAACTTTGGTTTTAGGTGATTTTCGGATGTTTTTAGGCGTTTTTAAGGTTCCGGTGACCTCACCGGAGTCGGAGACGGTGGCCGGCGGTGCCTGAGCAACGGCCGACGTATTTCGCGGTGGTCGGCAAACACGCCGGAGCGGCGCTGGGCGGCGGTGGAACCGATCTGTGGGCGGAGTTCGCGGCGCTTCTAGACCGGTGTTCTTCGTGTTCTTCGTGTTCATGAAGAACACTGAAGAACACCATAGGTTTTCAGTGGTTTTGATCCGAAAGGACCCTTGTTTCTGGGTTACAAGGAGTTTGCCTCAGAGGATTTTTGATCCTTTGAGTTGAGCCGAGTCATGGGAAGCTTAAAGTGGCCGAGTGAACTCGGTGTTGGGGAGGTTATCCCAGTGCAAAACGACCCCGTTTTGACACTGGGTGACCCGCGCGTTTGATCCGGGTCAACCCGGATCCGCGCCCAGCCGTAGTTCTGGGTTATTTACCCTTCCAGTCCCCCTAAGTTTGAACCGCATTACAGTTTAGTCCCTTAAAACTCAATTAGACCCCTAAACTTTTAGGAATAGTTCAATTAGGTCCCCAGAACTACAATTAGGCCCTTAGGACTTTAGTTTCTTTTCAATTAGGTCCCTAGAAATCCCTAATTAGTCCCCAAACCTTAGAAATCATCCAATTAAGTCCCTAGGATTAAAAATTAATTTAATTTAGACTTGATTAGGTTAAAAATTAATTTTAGAGTCTTCTAAAAACTTAATTAGGTCTTAATTTAAGGTTTAATTAAAATTTTAATAAACTTTAAAATTATTTTAACCCAAATTAATTCTAACTTAAAGTTAATTTAGCCCAAGCCTTAAAAATAGACTTAAAATAGATTTAATTTGATTCTTTAATTTAAGAAATAATTTTAATTAATTATCCTAATTAATTTTAATTAATTTCTAAAAAATAAGTCTTAAAATTAATCTAAATTAGGTTTAGTTTTTGCCCTAAAACTTTAAAACACACTCCAACTTAGACTTTAATCAGGCTTTTAATTCTTAAAATTTAAGAAATAATTTTAATTAATTAATTTAATTAATTTTAATTAATTTCTAAAATGTTAAGTTTTAAAATAATTAAGTCTAATAAACCTTAATTTCACCAAACTTTAATTAAGTTAAGGTTAAATTCTTAAAACTTAGAAATTATTTTAATTAAAACTTTTAATTAATCTAAAATTTTTAAGTTAAGACTTAAAAACCAACTTAATTAAGTTTAATCCATCCCCATTAAACCTTTTGAACCTAAAATTCACTAAGACTTTAATTAAGGTTTAAAGTTTAAAGTTAAGAAAAGTTTAATTAATTTAATTAATTAAAAATTTTTAAAAAACTTTAAAGATTAAAATCACACTTAATTTAAGTCTTATCTTTTGTCCAAGGTTTGTCTTTGAATCCCTAGTAATCTCTTTTATTCAAGTCCATTTTTGTACTCATGAGAGAGAAATTTTTGATGTAATATGATGTATCATGATTTTAATAAAAATTGAAGTTCCTTTATATTTTGTCCTTTTTATTTTATGTTTTGCATGACATATTTTAGGAAGGTCACCTATGACTTAGGTTAATTAATCTAGTGCCTTTTTAGGGTTAGCCACTTAAATTAATTAATTTGATTTAATTAGGGAGAAAATCTAGTAACATAACATGTGAAACATATGTCTCGGATACACTAAAGAGGTTGGTGTTTTGACGCACTAAGATGCTGACCTAGAGAGTGTACCTTGGCATCGAATTCATGTGTTATTAAAAACCTAGAATTTTGATAAAAACTTAAGTTTAGAATTAAAAATGGATAGGTAAATAACTAGTAACACTAGTAATTTAGGTTTTAAACTTAAGTAATGGAGCCTATTTTAGGACTAGAACTTAAAATGAACAAGATAAAAAATAATCATGCATTTTACTTTAGCCTTTTGAGGCGGAAGTTATATTCTTTTAAATTTGGGTGAGGTTTCCTATATAGAGGACGTCTCGATTAACTCAAGTTTAAATGTAGTATAACTTCTAAATCAAAAGGATATCCAAATTTAAATAATGTTCGTTTAACAATGGAAAATTAAATTAATATCTTTCTCCAAAATGTCAAATGCCACGTAATGTTTTTTAAAAGGTACCAATTTTTTGGGCGTTTGTAAGGGTCGTCCTTACACGTAACCGACTCCCGAACCCAACCGTTTTTTTTAAAAATGAACTCTGGTTTATTTTTATGGTGTCTGGCCTACCTAAGTGGCCGGTGACGACTCCAAGTCAAAAATTTTCAAATTTAATTAAGATTTTTTTAAAATTTGGGATTTTCAAAATTAAGTTTGATCATTCATTTTTTTAAAAACTTATCGTCGAACTTTTTTACCCTAAAAACCGCGTTTTTCAAAAGAGGTCGCGACAGCTTGGCGACTCCACTGGGGACTTAAAAATTATTATTTTTAGTGAGTCAGGCCTAATTGTTTTCAAACTTTACGTGACATTTTGGTATTTTTGGAGTTAGATATTAATTTAATTTTCTATTGTTAAGTGAACATCATTTGAATGAGGATAACTTTTATTTTTATCTTGTCATTCATGCATAAGCTCTCGACCCGAGCTTTCACCCTTAAGTGGGAGTTAGATATTATCCGACGTGATGCTCTCCAGCTCCGAGTTTTGGATTATTATCTGCTTCCGGTATACTAACCTTACGCATCGTGTGGTTTTCACCTCCGTTGTAAGGGACTTATACCACCGAATCGATGTCTTATCGTCGTAGTAGACGGTAACGACAGTTCGGGAACCCAGTGTCTAGACCAAAAACCCGCATATAGAGTAGAAACCAACCCCTTTTAGAGCTAGACAGGAGCCGTAAGATAAAGCGGTATGCTGCCGAAATGCCGCCAAACTTAGGATTTCTCTGTTAACATGCTCTCTGGTTATTTTTATGCAACTTAGCATGTTCTATGGTTATTTTACGCATCTTATCCTGTTTTTTTTTGGTTTACTTTATTTGCGTTATGTTTTTACCAGCATTTTCTTATTGCTTTATTTTTGCCTTCATTATACTAACACTTTACTTTTTGTTTTTCTTTCCTTTATGCATTTATTTATGCTTGGCATATTTGCATGGGTATTAATTTGGAAAACAATAAAGTTAGAAGTGTCCCATAATGTCAGAAGGGATCATTATAGGCGAAGATAACACAGAAGTCTGGACCTGGTCTGAATCAGTTCAGCACGAGAAAGGTGATAGTCTGCCGATAGAGAGTGCCTCCACATTAAACAAGTATGTCAGAATGAGCACGAATCAAAATTCTTGTCTCTCCGAGGTTCAAGAGGTATGGGAACAGTGGAGTGATGACATGAAGAGACAGTTTAAGAAGGAGTTTGGGGATATCGCCTTGTTAGTGAGGGTCCCCGTTGATAGACACTTGCTGAGGGCGATGGTGCAATTCTGGAATCCAGCCTACAATTGTTTCACCTTTGGGAAGGTAGACATGACACCCACACTAGAAGAGTATAAGGTTCTGATCAATTGCCCAGTGATTAAGTCTGATAGGATCTATGTCAAGCCCAACAGCACTTCGGGCTTTAAGAAGAAGCTGACGCAAATCACCGGGAAGGAAAAGGAATTTTGGGACCGGAAGGTGACGGGTCACGAGGATCCAAGCGAAGAGAGTCAGAGAGTGAGCTGGAGGGTCTTTAAGGATTTGATAGCTTCGTGCGACGAGGAACCCACTAAGGTAAGAAGGTTATACGCTCTTTGCATATACGGGTTAGTGCTATTTCCTAGAACTCCCGAGCACATAGACCCGTCCACAGTCGGTTTGTTCGAGAAGTTGTCCAAGGGAATAAATCCAGTGCCAGCCATACTAGCCGAGACTTATCGATCACTCACCGCGTGTAAGAAGGCCAGTGAAGGTAGATTCTTGGGATGTGCTCAGCTTTTAGAGGTTTGGTTCAGAGGCCACCGTTGGAACTCTCCGTACAGTGCCTTAAGGTTCAGGACTACTTACTCACCTATCGAGGAGCATCTAAAGAGTTGCATTGTGGAGAAGAAGACTGAAGCCCAGTGGAATGAGCTTTTCCAAAATCTGTCGGATTCGGATATCGTCTGGAAGGCTTGTTGGTTGAATAGAGGGTCGACTTATCGGTATCATTGTGGAGACTGCGATTGGATCCCGATAGCAGGTATATGGGGTGGAACAGCCTACTGCCCTTTACTAGTCTCAAGGCAGTTCGGTTCGAGACAGTTTATTCCAGCCACAGCGGGAATGGCCAGTTTTGGTTTTTCACACCAGAGTGAGGGATACAGAGCTAAGTTAGCCCGGATTGTGAAGACTTGGGACTCACCGAGAAGGGTTCAGCCCTATAGAGAGTTTGAGATCATGGCCCGATATGATGAGTGGAGAGAACGAAGGGCAAATGATGGAGTCTTCCGTGGAGTACCGAAGGATAAGGGAGCATCTTCAAGCAAGGTAACCCTAGAGGCGCCGTCGGCTTTGGAAAAACTTAAGGAGGACCAGGACTTGGATTCTCAGAAGCGAGATAAGCAGATCCTCGAGCTCACACAGGAGCTGAATCTTGCAAAGTACCAGGTACAAACCCATGAAAGGAGAGAAAAAGATATGGCAACCCAGATCGAGAAGCTGCGTCAAGAGTTAAGAGAAGCGCAAGCAATACCAATGTCTGGGGGGCATAAAAGGAAAAGAGAAGGCGTCGAGGACAGTTCTTACCGTTTGAACAAGGATTTAAAGGAAAAAGAGGCGTACAAGAAGCTCTACGAAAAGAAATACCGTGAAGCGAAAGAGGTAAGCTCCAAAGCCAAGAAGACATCAGACGAGGATCGAGCGACGATTCACGAGTTGACAGCCCAAATAACGCAGTTAGAAGAATTGGTAGCTAAGTATCATAACGAGGATAAAGTCAAACTAGAAGAAGAGAAGGAGGAACTTCAGCGAAAGAATATCTCATTCGAGGGTCAAGTCTAGGAGTTGCGAGAAAAGTTAGTCGACTTCAAGGGAGAGTCCCAACTTAGGGAGTAGGGCCAACAAGTCTTTTGTAGTTATCTTTAAAATTGTAGTGAATCCTTTTTTGCACAGACGAATGTTTTTAAGAGATTGTTTTTTGAATTTAATACCCGTCTGCATTCATGCATTCATACATCATGTGCATTATTATCTAAAATAAAGTTTAATAACAAAGGTTTTATGGCAGTGAATTTTAAAAAATAGCAAACATACTATACACGTATTCAACGCGCTCGCGTACCAAGAGAGTAGCAATGGAAGAAAGACTACAAAAACTAGAGGATAACCATGCCGCATTTGCAAATCGTTTAGATACGATACAGGCGAGCATGAAAGAAGGCTTCGCTAAAATCCAAACGGATCTTATCAGTCAGTTAACCGCTCTTTTGGGTACGAAGCAAGATGAAAGGGGTAAAGCGTCCTTGGAAGGGGGAGATGAGGCTGACGGACAGGTAGAAACGGCAACTAGGGGGCAACCGGAAGCATATTCAGTTCCGGGGAGAGTACAATTCAATACAGTAGGGGCATCCACAAGTCACCCCGTGGAAGTTGAAGAGTTTTCTCTGAATACCGATGAAGTCCCAGATCTCAACTTTGTGAACGAAGTGGAGAAAATGAGACAAGAAATGGAGAAGAAATATGTTGATCACTTCAAGGCTCTCGAAGCCAGGATCCAGCAAATTCAAGTCCAAGGTTCGATGGATAAAAGCACCGATGCGTTCGAACTCGGCCTGGTTTCTGATTTGATTCTGCCGCCGAAATTCAAAATGCCCGACTTCGAGAAGTACGATGGGACGTCTTGTCCGAGCGCCCACTTGACCATGTACTGCCGAAAGATGGTCGCTTTCAGCAAGGATGAGAAGCTGCTTATCCATTGCTTTCAAGATAGTTTGACGGGGTCTGCTATCCGATGGTACACACAACTCACCCGGGATAGTATAAAATCTTGGAAGGACCTTTATCACGTATTTATGGAGAACTACAAGCATGTGACAGAGATGGGCCCACCAGAGTCATGTTGCAGCATATGGGGCAAAGGTCCAATGAAACATTCAGACAATACGCCCATAGATAGAGGGATCTAGCCTCTCAGGTGCAGCCTCCGTTGATCGAGCGGGAGATGACTCACATGTTTGTAGAAACATTGAAGGGTCCTATGTATGAACGTCTCTTCACAAGCATCTCAATGCAAAGTTTCTCCCAAATAGTTGCTACCGGAGAGTTGGTGGAGGCAGCTATCAAGAGTGGGAGGATCGAGGGATTTGATAATTTGAAGAAGAATTATAAAAAGAAAGACAACGAAGTAAACAACACTGTGGTATGTGAACCCCCGAAGAATGTGACGATCTCTAAACCCGGGTCAGGGGCAGGTGGCTCACAGGGTTCAAACAAGAAGAACTCAAGGTGGGAAAAGCCAAATTTCTCGCTAATCCCATTCACATATGCTGAGTTGTACACTCAGCTACATGACGCTGATCTGATTCGCCCATACGTTATAGTTCCGCTCAAACCCCCTTACCCACACTGGTATGACACGAAGGCCCAGTGTGTATATCATTCCAACATTCAGGGGCATAGCATCGAGAACTGCACGGCCTTCAAGAGGATTGTCCAAAATATGATAAATACCGGGGTTCTGAAATTCGACGAGCCCAGTGTCTCGACAAACCCGCTCCCGAATCATGGCGGTCGTGGTATGAATGCGATCGAGGAAGATCAAGCGAGACTAGTTAAAATGGAGGTGTCAGAAATCCGATCACCCTTAAAGTGGGTTTTTAAACAGCTGTTTGATAATGGGCTCATCTGTCATGGGAGGCAAATGAAGGAATTTACCGAAGAAGGCCCACATTGCGAATACCATCAAGAGTGCGGGCATACAATCCAGTAGTGTGATAATTTCAAGACCTTGTTACAAAGAATGATGGATAATAGAGAGATTGAATTCTTTGCCAAGGAAAGTAGACGGAAGATGATAGACGTGTGTACGTCAGAGGATACTGGGCCAAGATACAGCGCGAGTAGGCCGCTAGTCATCTCAGCCCGACCAAGGGGCAACAGCCCAGCCGGGTCAGTAAGTGCTCCTCGCATAGTAATTACCCCTCCAGCGCCTTTCCCGTTTAAGGATACGCGAAGGGTCCCGTGGAATTACGCTACAAGTGTGGCCGGGCCAAGTGGTTCAAAGCCCGTTTAGGAGGTACAGTCAGAGAAACCGCGAACTATTGAGGAAGTAGAACCAGTGAATGAAGTGGGTCATTTCACAAGGAGTGGGAGATGTTACTCACCGGCTCAGGAAGAGGATCAAGCGAAGCCAGCGGAGAAGAAGAAGATCTTCACAGATCTAACTCCAAAGGTAAATGAGCCAGTTACCGAAGAGCAGGCATATGAGTTTCTGCGATTCTTAAAGCACAGTGAGTATAGTATAGTGGAGCAGTTGAAGAAACAGCCCGCTAGAATCTCCATCCTCGACTTACTATTAAGCTCAGAGAGGCACCGTGACGCCCTCTTGAAAGTATTGAATCAAACTTTTGTCCCGAAGGACATATCGGTGAACAAATTGGACCGAATCGTTAATCACATCACCGCAGACAACTACATAACGTTCACCGATGATGAGATCCCTAATGAAGGAATGGGGTCTATCAAAGCCTTAAATATCACGACCCATTACAAGGGTCACGTGGTGCCGGGAGTTTTAGTCGATAACGGTTCCGCTTTGAATGTATTACCCATGGCAACTCTACAAAGGTTGCCCATTGATGTCACACATATGAAGAGTTATCAGAATGTGGTTAGAGCTTTCGATGGGACCACAAGAGACGTGTTGGGACGGATTGAAGTCCCGTTGTTGATTGGGTCATCCGTATACAACATTGATTTTGTTGTAATGGACATTAAGCCCACTTACAATTGTTTGCTAGGCCGACCTTGGATTCATTCTGCCGGGGCAGTGCCATCATCACTACACCAGAAGCTGAAATTTGTAGTAGATGGCAAGCTCGTATGCGTCGGGGCAGAGGAAGACATCATCGCATCCGTCTCTACAGATACCCCGTATGTCCAAGCAAATGAACAAGCTTTAGAATGTTCTTTCCGGGCCCTAGAATTTATCAATGCTGTATTCGTCGCCGAAGGTGTGACGTTCCCCTGTCCAAAGCTTTCAAATTGTACCGAGATGACCGTCAAATAGACCCTCGGCAAGGGAGCCAAAGCCGAAAAAGGGCTAGGAAGAAGACTACAAGGGAGCTTACGCCCGAGGCCGGTAGTCATGAAGAAAGGGCGAGCTGGGCTAGGCTTCTCAATCGAGGCTTATTGGAACAAACACGGAAAATTTGCAGCCAAGAAGCCGACATCTTTGAGCACAAAAATCGACTTCATCTCCCACGGGTATGTAAATGTCACTGAGCAAGCAGAAAGGAATCGCCTAGAAGCCATCAGATTGTAGGAAGAGGAAATATTTGGGGAAGCCTTTGAAGGATTAATGGTAGGGGGAATCTCCGAAGGCCCAAGGATGAATATGCTGGATAGGATTCGTCCGTGTCTCCCTTGCGAGACTCTGAACAACTGGACTATAGAGGATTTACCTGTAGTTTATAAAACAGAGTAATGCCATAAACCACCCTATACTTTTGCCCGCGAGTGTAGGGAATTTTCTGTAAAGGGTTTTTCATGTTTTTCGTTCAGCAAATAAAGATGCTTTTTCCCTTTCAACAATGGCAAACATTTTTCTTTTCTTTCTTTCGCTCCATTCATTCATCCTTATTCATCCATTATTCCCATCCAACTATATAACTTCTTCTTTGCAGGTTTTCGAACAATGATCACATGTATGATTCCGGGCCTAAACCCGAAATAGATTTGAAAAGGATCTCTTGTCTAACAGAAATCAATGAGTGTGAAGATAATGCAGACTTCGAGATTCCTGAAGAATTGTTAAGGTTGGTAGAGCAGGAGGATAAGCAAATCATGCTCCTCAAGGAAGAGATAGAAACTCTGAATTTGGGCACAGAAGAAGAGAAAAAGGAAGTTATGATCGGTGCAGCTTTCCCACCAGGGGCAAAACAAAAATTGATAAACTTATTGCGAGAGTTCAAAGATGTCTTCGCATGGTCTTATCAAGATATGCCGGGCTTAAATACCGACATCGTGGTCCATAAATTGCCCATCAGACCAGATTGCAAGCCTATACAACAGAAACTCAGACGGTTGAGACCTGAGATGCTACTGAAAATTAAGGAAGAGGTTCAGAAGCAGATTGACGTAGGCTTCCTACAAGTGGCAGCCTACCCAGAATGGGTAGCGAACATAGTCCCCGTGCCTAAGAAAGATGGGAAAGTTCGAATATGTGTGGATTATAGGGATTTGAACAGGGCAAGCCCGAAAGACAATTTCCCTTTACCTCATATTGATGTCCTAGTGAATAATACCTCGGGGCATTCATGGTTCTCCTTCATGGATGGGTTCTCGGGTTACAATCAGATCAAGATGAATCCGGAAGACATGGAGAAGACCACTTTTACCACGCTCTGGGGCACGTTCTGCTATAAAGTCATGCCTTTTGGGTTGAAGAATGTCGGGGCCACATATCAGAGAGCTATGGTGACACTCTTTCATGACATGATGCACAAAGAAATTGAAGTTTATGTGGACGATATGATAGCAAAATCCCAAACAGAAGATCGACATGTGCAGGATTTGAAAAAGTTGTTCCAAAGGCTACGGAAGTATCAACTGAAGCTTAATCCTAATAAATGTACGTTCGAGGTTACATCCGACAAGCTACTTGGTTTTGTTGTCAGTCAAAGGGGTATCGAAATCGATCCTGATAAAGTCAAAGCAATTCAGAGTCTGCCACCTTCTCAAACACAGAAAGAGGTTCGAGGTTTCCTTGGGAGACTAAACTATGTGTCTCGGTTCATCTCTCAGTTAACCGACAAATGTGATCCCGTTTTCAAATTGCTTCGGAAGAACAACCCAGGTGAATGGAATGATGAATGTCAGGAAGCGTTGGACAAAATCAAACAATATTTGTCCAATGCACCAATATTGGTGGCACCAGTTCCTGGGAGACCATTAATTCTGTACCTGGCAGTGTTCGAGAATTCTATGGGATGTGTACTGGGGCAACATGATGATAGTGGGAAGAAGGAAAGAGCAATTTATTACTTGAGCAAGAAATTCACCGAATGCGAGGCACGATACCCATTTATCCAGAAGATGTGTTGTGCACTCGTTTGGGTCACTCGTCGGCTCAGGCAATATTTGCTATACCACACCACGTGGTTGATCTCGAAACTCGACCCCTTGAAGTTTTTAATGGAAGCACCCGCGTTAACTGGAAGGTTAGCCCGATGGCAAATGCTGTTGTCCGAATTCGACATAATATATGTCAGCCAGAAGGCGGTTAAGGGAAGTGCAGTAGCGGACTTTCTCGCGAGTAGAGCCTCGGATGATTATGAGCCTCTAAGCTTTGATTTTCCTGATGAGGATGTGATGACGATCTCCGTCGAAGAAAACAAAGAAACAGAAAAATGGAAATTATATTTCGATGGGGCAGTCAATGCCCTCGGAAGGGGAATCGGAGCTGTGCTAATATCTCCGGATGGTGTACATTACCCTCTCACGAGCAAGTTGGAATTTTTGTGCACTAATAATATGGTCGAATATGAAGCATGTGTCATGGGATTGAAGGCAGCTATAGATCGAAAAATAAAAGCCTTGGAGGTATACGGGGATTCAGCTTTAGTTATTTATCAACTACGTGGAGAATGGGAAACCAAAGACGCAAAGTTGTTAGAATATCGAAAGCTGATTCTAGAATTAATTGAAGAATTTGAAGAAGTAACATTCGTTTACCTTCCTAGAGAAGACAACCAGATGGCAGATGCTTTAGCTACACTGGCCTCAGTTTTCCAAGCAAACAGACCGGAGGATATGATGTTAATCCGGATGCAGAGCTGTGAAACATTCGCTCATTGTTGCAACTTGGAGGAAGAAGATGGAAATCCTTGGTATTTTGACATTTTGCAATACGTCAAGTTTCAAACTTACCCGTTTGGAGCTAACGACGTCGAAAAGAGAACGATCAGAAGAATGGTCGCTGCATACGTACTGGATGGTGACGTCTTGTACAGAAAAAGCAGAGATCAAGTGTTGCTAAGATGTGTCAATGCCAATGAGGCAAAAAGTATCTTGGAAGAGGTGCATGACGGAATTTGCGGAACGCATGCTAATGGCCTCTCGATGGCACGTAAGATAATGAGATACGGATATTACTGGACTACTATGGAAGAGGATTGCATAGAGTATGCCAAAAAGTGTCACAAATGTCAAATCTATGTAGATAAAATTAACTCTCCGCCAGTACCGTTACATACAATGAATTCGCCTTGGCCTTTTTTTGTTTAGGGATTAGACGTAATCGGGCAGATTCACCCCAAGGCTTCAAACGGGCATCGCTTCATCTTAGTGGCCATCGATTACTTCACTAAATGGATAGAAGTTGTCTCCTATGCTAACATCACAAGAACAACGGTTTGCAAGTTCTTGAAGATAGAGATTATTTGTCGGTATGGGCTACCAGAGCGGATCGTCACGGATAATGCTACCAATTTCAACAATAGATTGATAGCAGAAACCTGTGAGCAGTTTAAAATAATTCATCACAACTCCGTAGCATACCGGCCAAAGATGAATGGAGTTGTTGAGGCAGCAAACAAGAACATTAAGAGGATCATATCCAAGATGACTGAAACTTACAAAGATTGGCATGAAAGGCTTCCTTTTGCCTTGTTTTCATATCGGACTTCGATCAGAACATCCACCGGGGCAACACCATACTCCCTAGTATACGGTACTGAGGTCGTGTTACCTCTTGAAGTTGAAATCCCATCTCTTCGGGTATTATCAGAGGTAAAACTAAGTGATGCAGAATGGATACAGATTCATTTGGATCAGTTGAATCTAATCGAAGAAAAACGGTTGAAAGCTATCTGCCACAGCCAAATGTATCAGAAATGGATGATCCGGGCTTACGACAAGAAAGTTCGACCACGAGTATTCCGAGAAGGGAATCTGGTACTGAAAAAGATCTTGCCCATACACCGAGATTTTCGGGGAAAATAGATGCCGAATTGGGAAGGTCCTTACGTTGTCAAAAAGGCTTTCTCTGGAGGCGCACTAATCTTGACTGAAATGGATGGAAAAGAGTTAGGCAAACCTGTGAATTCTGATTCAGTTAAGAGATACTACGCCTGAAGAAAAAGAAAAAAAGACCTTTTAAAAAAAAGAAAAGAAAAATGAAGCGAAAACCCGAAAGGGCGCTTCACGAAAAAAATGACTAAAAGAAAGGAGGGGTCGAGATGAAAACCCGTAAAGGGCGTCCCGACACCAACGGAGGGTCTGGGTCGAAAACCAGGAATGGCGGCCCAGATGAATAAAATAGGCATCCAGTGATTCGTGCTTCTCAGTTACCAAAGCAATATGGAAGGATCTTCACGTTTGCAAAGTTGGATCCTCATTTGAAAGATGACTAGACGAGCAGCTCATTTTTGAATCTATATCTCGGGAAAAGGCCTGGATGAACGCATGTGATGAGCGTTTGGGAACTTGCATTCTGTTCCTTTCTTTTCCCTTTTGAATTGTTTTGCCTTATTTGTTATGTTGAATCTATGAGAAGTTTTAATAAAAATACTCATTCCCTTCATTTTGAGCCTTCAATTTTGCCCAAAGCATCATGCTAATAGATTAACATGAATGAATTAATACAGAAGATCTTTTGGCATTATTATGTTTCAAGATTACAAGTAAGATTTGTTTCTCCTGACCAAAATAACGGAGTGCAAACATGTTCCGATTTTTAGACAAAGTTGTCTGGAAAGAACGCCTCAGAATAACTTTTAAAAAGGAAGCTCTACCCTCGCTATGTAAACAAAAACTTCAAATGCAGAAAGAAGGAGAAGAGTTGATCAGCTCCTTTAGAGTGGCAAACTGACTGATAATGCTTGCCTTTCAAGGCCATACTCATGCATCATAGGGTTAGGCATCCACATGGTAAAACATGTTAACTCATGCATTCAAGATATCTTTGTTGTTGATTTTAACAGGGATTTACAGATCAACAAAGCAATCCAAATCAGGACAAGAAAAGATTTTGAGAAGACATTTCAGAACCTGCATATCCATTCGTGCATTCGGAGAGTGAAACCCTTCTTTTTGAAGCTGCTTATCTATTCGAGCATTCGGAGAGTAGAGCCTGCATATCCATTCGTGCATTCGGAGAGTGAAACCCTTCTTTTTGAAGCTGCTTATCTATTCGAGCATTCGAAGAATAGAACCTGCATATCCATTCGTGCATTCGGAGAGTGGAACCCTTCTTTTTGAAGCTGCTTATCTATTCGAGCATTCGGAGAATAGAACCTGCATATCCATTCGTGCATTCGGAGAGTGGAACCCTTCTTTTTGAAGCTGCTTATCTATTCGAGCATTCGGAGAATAGAACCTGCATATCCATTCATGCATTCGGAGAGTGGAACCCTTCTTTGCGAAGCTGCTTATCTATTCGAGCATTCGGAGAATAGAACCTGCATATCCATTCGTGCATTCGGAGAGTGGAACCCTTCTTTGCGAAGCTGCTTATCTATTCGAGCATTCGGAGAATAGAACTTGCATATCCATTCGTGCATTCGGAGAGTGGAACCCTTCTTTGCGAAGCTGCTTATCTATTCGAGCATTCGGAGAATAGAACCTGCATATCCATTCGTGCATTCGGAGAGTGGAACCCTTCTTTTTGAAGCTGCTTATCTATTCGAGCATTCGGAGAATAGAACCTGCATATCCATTCGTGCATTCGGAGAGTGAACCCTTCTTGATGTTAAGTTCTTCGGGCATGATGTTAAGTTTGAAGGATTTCTGAAGAATAACCTCAAGCTTCAGGTACAGTATTCGTGTTTCTCAGTCTTTGCCCATCTCCTGCTCCGCAGCATCGAGCAAAGAGGGGCAGCTGTCAACACGATTTTTCCCACAATGTATATATATATATATAATAAATAATAAATAAATATTAATTAATAATAATAATATAATATATTAAATTCAAAAAATAAAAAAATAAAAAGAGAAAAGAAATAGAGAAAAGAAAAATGAAGCAAAAACCCGAAAGGGCGCTTCATAAAAAACTCGATAAATTTGAAATGAACTGTTTTATATAGTTGAAACAGAAGTATTACATAAAAATCCATATGTTCTTTCTACCTCCCCACAAGGCACAAAGACTAGTGTTGCCAAAGTTAACATGTCTTAAACCTGTGGCATGTGGACCACTTCATTGTAATTAGTCCTAAAATATTACAAATCAGGATTTGTTGTTGTAAGAAAACTCTGAAGAATTGAGTCTCAGAAACAATTTCTGGGAAAATGAGGCTTTTCGTTTCTATTTACAAAGGCTTCTCTTGAAAGGGGAATCACTGAATCAGAAAGATGTTGTTTAATGGTAGCTCATAGCTCGATTTTCACTTGCCCTGTTGCTATTGTGCCTGCACCAGACACAGATGGATCAGCTTTGTTACTCGAACACCGAACTATGCCTGTTTCTGGCATATGTTTGACAAAAACCGAGAATCGAAGTAACGTAATGGGTCGGACATTGTTGAATTTATGCTTTACCTTGATAGCTTTGTGGTTGATTCTGGCTGAATCCCATTTGAACAATGCTCTGGAGATCATCCTGCCAAATTGATCTGACCTGAGGATTAGCATCGGTGAAACCATTGATCGAAGGCAGCTGAAAGCCTTGTGTTTTCATCGAGAACCGAGTCTCGATAATATTTGGTATGCCATTGTTAACAGGTAGCCCTTGCTGGGGCTGGAAACTCAAAGGGAATGCTCGTGCCGAAGAATCCATCGAATAATTTCGATGCGGCAATGATCCACGAGATTGGAACATCTGCAGAACATAATGAATGCAAGATTGTCACTTGAAAAGTCCGGATGAGTTGCCAAATAGAGATTAATATAGGGAAATTAACTTACATCCTTGGATAGAAGTGCTTCCATGTTCATATCCATCCTCGGATTCACATTCGACAACTTCATAGATAGAAACTGCAGAATAACATCATTTAATCAGAAATCACTCATACTCTCGAACCAAAATCGACGTCAAAACTTTTCCGGCCTCAAATGCCGAGGAAATCCAGCTTACCTCAACCTGGCGCTGCAAGGACTGGACATAGTTAATGATTTCATCAAGCATAACTGCTTTACCAATCACCTGCAACAAATACACTTACCAATTCAGTATGCTACCCCGAATACATTTATCGAACACGGATACTTCAAGAAAAACACGAAAATTTCGAGTGTCAGTTCTAAATTCCAATTTGGTATGCTGACCTTATTGCAACCAGGAACAAGATCCTGAAGAAACTTCATCCTTTCACTTATTTTCTCTCTTCGAACCTGCGAAATTCCGGTATGATACGAAGATTAGATGAACATAAACCTCAGTTACTATGCAATGAATAGCTACAGATCATTGTTTTTTAAGGTTTTCATACTCTTTCTGCAAGGCTATGACTATCAGTTGCTTCACCCCTTCTGGCCCTGACATGGATATAATCCTTCGGCGGCTCCGGAGGCTTCGAATTCTCTTTACTCTGCTTCTCATTCCCAGCTGGGGCTCCATCTTGCTTGCTTCTTTTCGAGTTTGATTCAGCATTTTCTGATGCAACCTGAAATGGATATCTTCTACCATTAGTTCTACATAGATTTTTCGATATAATTCGACAATTCGAATAAAATCCTTATCAATATCTTCACCTTGGCATCAGCAGCAGCTGGAGATGGGATTTCTTTAGCTTTTCCCCTCGGAATTGATTTCCTTTTCCTGGTACCGGCATCGGTTCGGGATGCGATCTGCTGAGAAACCGAAGATTCATCCTTGGAAACACCGGATTCGGCATTCTCCGGCGAGGAAGACATCGAAACCCCAATGTTTTTCTTATCAGAACCAGAATTCCCCGCCATTGGTGAATTCTTGTTGCTCTGAGATCCATTAACATTAAAGGACTGATTGCCGGAAAGCTTAAAAGAATCCATTAATGCATCATTCAAGCCACCAAAATTCCCACCGGAACTAAAACAGGAAAATCTAGCCGCCCTCTCAGCAAATCCAGGATCAGCCGTAAACGGCGCCAATGTCGACTGATTCGGCAAATTCACCATTGAAAGATTGAGCATTGGAGGTGAATTCAACGGAGTACTATAACAAGAAACATCACCGGAATTACAAATGTTCCCCAATTTTCCAATCAATTCCCTCATCATTCCATTTTCCCCAGAAATATGAACATTGGAACCTGCCGGAGAAGACACCATGGAACTCAATGCTGACTCAAAGGGATCGCTCTGATCCATTGAATTATACCAATTCCCCACTTTCTCTGTCGCAGAATCGAGCTCATTCATTTGCATTTCCGTCACGAGACCGCCAGTGTTCCAACTTGCTTGTCGTGATGCTGTTCTGCTCAGCACCTCAGCCATTAAAGCCTTATCTTTTTCCATGTTTTAAAAACACCCAGATCAATAATCACAGTGGAAAGCGAGAATCAAGAATCAGAACCCAGAATTTTTTTCCCGAGAAAGAAAAGAAAGTATGTTCTTCCCCCGGAAAGAAGCAAAGGTTTACAGTGGGATTTGAGTGCAAAGAGTTGTTCTTTAAACAATGATGAAGATGTTGTCTTTGTCACTCAATTAAGGAATTTGAAAGCAAATAGCAACAAGATTGTTGGAATTTAAAGAAACCAGAACTAAAAAGGAAACTAAGGGACAAAAGTAAGAGATGAAATGAGAGAAAGTGAAGAGTAAGCAAGGATAGATAAAGCAAGCACAGCAAATGTCTGTTTGACCTTTTATTTGGAGGGTAAATTATATTAAATACCACTAAATTTTAAATTTTATATTTTTTAATAATTAAAATTTAATGTTATTTATAACTTAATTATATTATCGAATCATTAAAATTAAAAAATAAAATTTAATAATGAAAAAATAAAATTAAGATTTAATATTAAAATCAATTTGATTTTTAGTTTTGTTATATACCATCCCAGCCTACAACTGCGTAATAGACGGTGGAAAGAACGGATGACAATGGCGACTTTCAAATTTCAACGTTCAAACCATCTATTTTTTCCAGTGGATCAAAGCTTTTGAAAGCTAAATGCAAATATATATATATATATAATATAATCATGAATAAACTATCATAAAATATATAGCTTAAATCCTAAAAATATAGGACTAAATTAATAAAATATAAAATATCAAAAAATAAAATTTATCATTATATGTTTTTCAAAGTTAATTAATTGTCTGGCTCCATTCAAGTAAAGGGTTTTTTAAATTTTAATAAAGTTACTTTAAATGCAATACAAATTTCTTAAAATAATATAAATTTTAATAAAGTTACTTTAAATGCAATACAAATTTCTTAAAATAATATAATTGAATAGGACTATATATATGTTTCAATATCTTTATCTGAGATATTCATGTGGGTAATGCTTTAATCTCATGTTCTATATTTATAGGTGGTATAAAAATAATTCGGTTAATTTTAAAAATAAATTTTAAATATGTAATCGATTAGATTTAATATCAAAATTAATTGAATATCTGAGATTTGATTAGATATTATATGTTATTAAATTTAAATTTTAAATTAGATTTTATCTAATTTTCGGATATATTTGTCTCTGCTTTCAGTCGATAAATAAGAGATTTTTCTTCTTATTTTTCAATCATTAGTTAAAAAAATATTTTGCTTTTATAGAGTTTGAGTTTTTCTTTTTAAATTAGACGATCACTATCGTTGTAATCCATTCTAAACTTTGAGTGTACATCGTTTGGAGTGATTGTATTAACCTTCGGGGATAACCGCCTAAAATAGTGAATACACATCAGAGCGAATTATTTTTAAGGCAGTGACTTCCATATCACGACACGATTTATTTATTGTTCGTGTTTATTTATTATTATTTGACGCCATGTTTTACGGTCTCCTTATCAACAATTAGAATTTATGGTTGATAATGAATTTGAAAGGTTTGTTAGTTACTCGGAGTTTGATTTGATTAAAGTTCAGTTAAAGTTTGACTCGAACGATTCAGCTTTGAGTTTGTTCAAGATCTTAACAAGCTGAGTCAAACCTGGTTCAAAAAGCTCATGTATCAGTCTTGAAATAATTATACATATCTACTAAAAGTAATATCTTTAATAAAATAATAATAAAATAAATTATGAAAAAATCACAAAAAAAAATTAATTAAAATAATTGAGTATTATGTTTTTGTATTATAAGAATATTTCTTAATTATTTGGATTATTCTACTTTTTAAATATTTTTTTTGATTTTAAATTTTATTTCGATACTGAATATAAAATAATGTTTAACGAAACTATATCTTTTATTAAAAAAGTATGATAAAATTATTTATTCTGAGTTGAGTCAGACGAGTTTAAGTCGAGTTAGAGAAGCTTCACGCTCGAACTAAGCTCTATAATCTTATTTTCGAGTCGAGCTTGAACTTAAAATTTTAAACTCATCGAATTTCGAGCTTTACCACCAAACCTAATATAATTTTAACAGAACCGAACCTAACTAGACTTAAATCGCCTCTCACTCTCGAATAGAATATAGCTTCAATTGTTTACTTTTGTATTTATATTATTTCTTTAATAAATTTATTAAATAAACTCATTAAATAATCATTATTCAAATCTGTATATATTAATTACTCAGATAAAAAATGCTTTCATTAGGCACAAAGCACTACAACTGTTTTGTGTTAATGATCAATGATTAACAATTAATGCACAGAGGAAAAAAGTGGGTCAGATTTATTTTTAATGATCAATGATTTACTATTAATTGAATAATAATTTTTATCTCAAGAATATTTTAATTTAAAATAAAATATTAAAAATTAAATTATTTAAAAAAAGGTAAAAATTAAATCTGAATATACTTCGATTATCACATTGATTATTGAATACGTTATTTATAATTATATTGATGATTGTATTTATATAATTGTAATTTCTTTAAAAAGCTAATTTTACAATTTTAAATTCAATTTTTTAAATTAAATAACTTTATTATTATATTTTTTTATTGTTTTTCCGATTTCAAGATCTCACCTTGATTAATTCGAACCGACATGTACTGCAGGCCTAGGTTTGATTGATGAGTTTTTCGGTAAAAAATTTTTACGTATACAATATTTTAAATTAAAAATTTATTTAAACAAAATCGTATTATTTATCACTTAGATTAATTATTATCGATATTTTTTTATTATACTTTAACGATAGAGGTCGGCAAATTACAATATGTGTTATTTTAGCCAACGTGAGGTTCAATCATTGAAGCACAAATTCACATGCACCCTTCCACTATTTGACCAAAGATTATTTATCTAAATAATTCAGCAGGAACGAAGGCCAAGGTAAAATTAAATTATTTAAAATTTAATAATATAATATCAAAAATAAATTAAAATATTAAATGTAAATAACATTGCTTTATGGTTTATTTTTTATAAATATTTGAAATCTCTTCCAATCAAAGCTTGGAAAGAATATTTTTATGGTAGGGTTTATGATTAAGGTTATATACTAATATTTTACTTGGATTGTTTAGTATTTTTTTTACTATAAAACAGTTTTTGACCTTTTGTATCCTTATTTAGGGGGTAATTTTTAAAAATATATAGTTTAGGGGATAATTTCATAAATTATAAAATATAAGGCAAAAAGTAGGGGTTAGAAGAATTTAACCATAGGTAATAATATTAGGTTATATTTTTTATTTTTGGGTTTAATTTAAAAAAATATCATGGGTTGTCTTCGGATCGGAAAATAAAAAATTTTAACGTTTGTCACAGCTAAAACCTTAAAAGAGTTATGAAAAAAAAATGTTAGATATCTATTTGACCCGAAAAATAATTTGAGTACCTAACTAGAACAAAAGGTATAATTTTGACACCTATTTGACGATTAAGCTATTTTTTAAACTAAAAGTAGGATTGAATTTAAAAGTTTTGAATACTACAAGGATTGAAGGTCAAATTAGTCCTAATAAATATAATTAATTTTGATTTTGTTGGCTTTTGACTTTAATCAAATAAATTATTTGATTTTTCCTTGGAATGCTACAAGCCTCGACAACTTTTCTTTGTCTAGTCTTAATTTAATTCAATATTAAAAGGACCATAAATTAAAAAAATAAACATGGATGGAGTAACTGTGTAATTTTCAATAATATAAACATAAAATATTCAATTGATGGTGATTAAAGTGAAAAAGAAGTTGCTTTGCACCTCCACAAGAATATTCGATTGGGACCACAAAACATATAATTACAAAACTAATCTTAATTTATAGTTCAATAATAAAAATTATATTTTAAAATGATTTGAAATAAAAATATATTAAATATGATTATCTTTTATAAAATTTAAAGTTTAATTTAGGTATAAAGATAATTTTAACTCTTAACGTTTATAATTTTTATCATTTTGACCCTTATTCTTATTTTGGGATAAATTTAGCCATTAACCTATATATTTTTGACAAATAGCTTATTTTTTAACTATCATGATAACTGGACCGTTAAAAATCTAACAATGATGACATGTCATATGCATATGATAATATATTTTAAATAACATGACATCTAACCTATCAAATACACATATATATATGAAATATAATTTTATTCTAATATAAAATATAAAATAATTAAAATTTAAATAAAATATTAAAATTTAATTAATTCTAAAATAAAATACTACTAAATATTCTCAACTCTAACTACGATAGAATTAAAATTCTATCTTAAAAAATTAATTAATTAATTAGGGTTGAGAATATTTAGTAGTCTTTAATTTTAGAATCAATTAATTTTTAATATTTTATTTGAATTTTAATTGTTTTATATTTTATATTGAAATAAAATTATGTTTCATATATATATATATATATGTATTTTATAGGTTAGATGTCATGTCATTTAAAATATATTATTATACGCATATGACATGTCATCATCGTTAAATTTTTAACGGTCCAGTTATCGGTTAAAAAATAAGCTATTTGTCAAAAATATATAGGTTAAGGGTAAAATTTATCTCAAAAAAAGAATAAGGGTCAAAACAATAAAAATTATAAACGTTAAGGGTTAAAATTAACTTTATGCCTTTAATTTAACTAGCTTAAATTTGAATTCTACTCCGTCCTTAATTATTATTATTATTTTGGCATAATCTTTCATTTATATTATTAAATTTAAAATGATTGATTTAATTTAAGGATTTTGTTGTGTACAACCTTGATGGTAGCCAATAAAAATTAGTAGAGTTAATTTACTTTATTATAGAATTTACTAAATTATAATTAATTATATTTTAAAAAATTTATATTCTAGTAATTTATTATTGATCTTATAAATGTTTGACTCGATTTGAGATATATATTTTAGAGATAGTTATAAAAATAAAGAAAAAATAAAGATAATATTTACAAATAAATTTATCTAATTAGGTGATCATACGTGTTGTTATCTGATTGACTAGTTAATTTTAAAAAATTAAATTAAATAGGACCAAATTAATATTTTTTATTATTTCTTTTTATATTAAATAATTTTTTAAAATTATTTTTTAATCCTCGGATCTGATTAATTTCGAATGATCTTTTATATTTTTAAATTGAATTCAGATTGACCAAAAATTCGACGCATATATATTCATTCTATAAATAATTATAAGAAATTATTATCGTATACACTAATAATAAAAAAATATATTAACAAATATACTTATATACACTAAGCGAACCGAGCTTGAACGGACAAAGGTATGTCCATGTTCGTTTATTTATTTTTGAAAATGTTCAAACTCTGTTTGTGTTCGTTTAAATTTTTAATGGTATGTTCAAGCTTGGTTCGTTTTTTTTTTTTGTGTTCGGGCTCGGTTCGTTTAATGTTCACGAACGAGTTCGTTTATATGTTAGATAAATTGTTCGTTTAACGTTCGTGAACATGTTCGTTAAGCGTTGGCGAACGAGTTTGTTTGTATATATTCATCAACTTGTCTATTTAGCGTTCATGAACATGTTCGTTTAGTGTTCATGAACATGTTTATTTAGCGTTTGTATATAAAAGAACATAAACAAGCCTATAAACGAGCTTATAAATGAGTATATAAACAAGCTTATAAACAAGTTTGTTCGTGAACATAAATGAGCCGAACGCACTTATATTCGTGTTCGTTCGTTTATTAATCGAACATAAATATCTGTTCATACTCGTTTATTTAACTTAATAAACGAACATTATACGAACGGTTCACGAGCAGCTCGTTGAACACCCTGTACATTTACGCCCCTAATCCAAATTCACATAAGATGATAAAGTGCCTAAAAATTAAGATGTTTTCCTGGGTTTCTAATGGATCTGTGGCAATAAGAATTTGGGCCAAGCCCATGAGCCTTTTCTACTGCAGTTAAAAAAATCATTTGAATAACTTTCTATTGAATATTGTAACAAGAAGATGTGAATCAAAAAACAAAGTTTTTCAAATTTCCTTACATAAAATTGGATCAAAGACAGTAAAAATATAAATAAACGAACAATATTTTATTATATTCTCAAAAATACGAAAAATTATATCATGGGTCGGTCCCACCATCTGTCTATGAGATCAACCAATAAAATTACCCAGTTCATCAATTTTTACATGTCATAATTTTTTCTTAAGTGAATCTTCCCTTAGAAAATTAAAAAATAATGAGGTAGACAATTTCTATTGGTTGGTCCCATGGATGACGTGGTAGGACTGACCCATGATATAATTTCTCCAAAAGTAGAATTTAGTACAATGCTTTGTCCAAAAGTCTATATTTATAAGCATAAGATGAAAAACTAATTCCAATGAATATTAAACCCTAATAATAAAGCACATTAAACTTTAACCTAATATATGGATATCCACCATGAATAAATATATTCGTAACGATTAATAAATTATATAGTAATGAGATTAAATTTATTTTTTAAATTAAAATTAAATTAAATAAATACTTAAATATGAAAGATCAAATATGTTTATACAATTAAAATAAATATTTTATCTGATAATTTATGTTTTTTAAGAAATGGATTTTTAGTGAGTGGATGTGTGGGTATGGAGCTGACACATACCTCTAAAATCTGACCAGAGAGTTTCCTTCCAACTTGAAACAAAGATACATATTATAATCCAATCTTCTTCTTCAACCATCTATTTTTTTTTTTCAACAATGCCTGTTTTCAGTGCAACACTTGGTTCAGTTTCTTTCCTTTCTCAGCTCTTCAACCCTGATGTCTCCTCTTCCTCTTGTTTCCTAAACCACACAAAGCTCTCCAATTTATACTGCAAACCTTCTCTTATCAAGAGGCACCATTCTTCACCATTGCAGAATCTCAAAATCTCTGCTTCATCTGCATCATCCAATACCAAAACTGACAACTCTCAAGCTGAAGCTGCCGCCACTGCAATTCTTGACATCAAACCAGAGCGGGTGAGTTTTTATACCACTGCCCCCATTTTTCTAATGTGTTTTGATTGTTTTTTGGTAGTATAATTTTGGACTAATCAACGAAAGACTTCTTTTTGGAATGGTTTTAGTGATCATTGTTGTTCCAAGTTCAGAGCTTTAATACTTGTATATACAATCTAATACTTAGTTCCTGCAAAGAAGTAGAGGTCTGCTGATTGGAAGGCAGCCAAGGCATATTTGCACACTGGGTTCATCTATGGGGGTAGAGTTGAAGGATTTAACGGTGGAGGCTTGTTGGTTCGGTTCTATTCTCTTGTGGGGTTTCTCCCTTTTCCTCAGCTGAGCCCTTCACATTCTTGTAAAGGTACTATCTTAGTTGCTGTTCATAATTTGGGTATGAGTTTAAGCTTTAGAGCCTCTAAATTTCCAATCTTTTGGCATTTTTGCATATAGATTAAGTAACATGGGAGAAGAGTAAATTGCATGTTTACAGATGTGGATTCTGGAGTTGAGAAATGTTTGTTCTTTCCATTCAAGTAAAATATACAGAGTTGGATATGAACAAATTGAGATGGTCTATGGGTTCAATTAGCATTTTTTTGGTTTCCGAAGGTGTTCGTCCACTAGAGACGGCCTAGTGACTAATCCTTTCGCGTTCTTTCGGTCCATATAGGGGGTGATGGGTTCACTTAGCCTCTATATCTTGAGTCTTGAGTCTTGACATGGATTTAATGTCAAGTTTCTTCCAAAGTCATTTCTTCTTTTTCCATTCCTTGTTGCCTCTTAGCCTTTGTACATGGACTTGTATCCAATTGGTTTTCTATGGTTTTATTTATATTTTCAGTGCTTTCACTGAAATACAGTTTATGGTAACACTGAAACCTAATCTATTACATTGGTTTATGACTACATATGCTGTAGAACCGAGCAAAACTATCCATCAGATCGCCAAAAGTCTGGTTGGTTCGATTCTTTCTGTGAAGGTAATGTTTCTGTTGCAGTGTTAATGTTCTTTATAAGCTGAATGTTTAACTTGTTCCATTTTCCTATTCTTTTCGCTTTGATTTTAATAATTTGAGTATCTGAACTTACTACTTCAGGTAATCCAAGCTGAAGAAGAGAGCAGGAAATTGATATTCTCGGAAAAGGAAGCCGTATGGACAAAATTCTCTACAAGAATTAATGTCGGGGATATTTTCGAAGGAAAAGTCGGTTCTGTTGAAGACTATGGTGCCTTTGTTCACTTGCGCTTCCCTGATGGTATTTAGGATCTCTGATTTATATAGCTCTTGTTTTTCATTAGACCTTTGCATTTTGTGAACCTTATTACCGTTGTCTTAAAAATAATTCTGATGCAGGAGTTTATTACCTTACCGGCCTAGTTCATGTCTCAGAGGTATCCTGGGATTTAGTTCAAGACGTTAGAGACATCTTGACCGAGGGAGATGATGTTCGAGTGAAGGTTATTAACGTTGATAGGTGAGTTTGCTCAGCTTCTAGCGGTGACTACATTATTGAACGAATGTCCAGACATAGGTATGAGAGAAAATGACCTTTTAAGTATCTTCCAAGTACATCGAAAAGCTTATAAAAAATTGAACATACCCGTATCCGACACACCCGATCATACAAGGCTTTGGGACAGAACTATGCCTTTCTTGTCCCTGTTTAATGATTGAGTGGCGGCATTTGAACCGATGTTCCTTGAGATTTTATGCAGGGCTAAGTCAAGGATTACTCTATCAATCAAACAGTTGGAGGAAGATCCACTGTTGGAAACATTGGACAAAGTGATTCCCCAGGTTTGTGATTTGAAGCCATGATCAACAATCTTCGATTCGAATATCAGTTCCAACTTTGTTGAGATGAAGTAGAGAAAAAAAAAAGTTTCATTGGTTAATAATGGATTTACACTTCTCAGGATGGTTCAGCTGATTCGAGTTCCTTAACTGCAAGCAATAATAGTACCATCAAACCGCTTCTAGGTCTTGACGTGATTTTTAAAGAGCTTCTGCAGGAAGATGGGTATGGTTTCATTTCTTTATTTGGATTGTTACTTGATAAATCATGCAGATACTTATTCTGTAACATCCATGTTCTGGTCCAGTATAAATGATGTATGGATTAGTCGACAAGGGTTCGAAAAACGGGTAGTCTCTCAAGATTTACAGCTTTGGCTTTCAAATGTAAGTCACTTGGACACCAACATTCATATATTTAGAGGATTACATTTCTGTATCCATGTACAAAAACATGCTGGACATAGATTTCACATCCAGATTACAGAAAATGACAAGTTCGTGCAAATATCCGGTTGCAGGCACCACCTAGTGACAATATGTTCACCCTCCTAGCTCGTGCAGGAAGACAGGTAATCCGGCATACGATCTTTGCAGTTCATTCAAGTTCAAATTGTTTCCGTTTTCATTGAACCTCGTTCGCCGTTCAGGTTCAGGAGATTCAACTGGCAACATCCCTTGATCAAGAAGGTATCAAGAAAGCTATACAACGGGTACTCGAACGTGTCCCTTGATTCTGTTTTTCGCTGCAATCATGTCTGGTTATTAATCCAAGTTTTTATAATTTCTTTCTGGTTTTAATGTTTATCTTTGTACAAAAGGTTTAGAGGACTGGATGACATACTCTAATATATAAATGTTCATAGTTTATGTTACACACATTAATCCATTTTATTTATTTTGTGAAAAATGATAATAAGATTTATGTTATACAATCATGATGTATAAATATATAGATTAAGTAGGTTCTCTGATATTTTTATTGACCACTCTAAATATTAACAAATTTGTATCAATCATTCCTTCGCTCTGAGTAAAAATCCTCTAACTTTTTTGTATGCATCATTTTGTGTCTCATGTTAAAATTTTCTAAAAAATTAAATTTTAAACCATAACTCTAATTTTCTATATCCTAAACCTTAAACTTTACACACTAAAAAATATACCCTACTCCTAATTCCTTAAACCTTAACAACAACCCTTAACCTTAAACCCTAAACCCTCTAATTTAAAACGGAGGTACAAATGTATGCATGGAAAAGAGGTAGATGATTTGCACTCTTTCGCTCTATTATTTTAGATTGGCTTAAGGCACATTTTGCTCCTAAATTATACATGTTTTTTTTTCCAACTTGTCCCCCCTTTTTTTGATACACTATGTCCTTAAATTTTACGAAATTTGACCAAAATCACCCCTATTTAGGGGGTAATATAAAAAACAAGTACAAGTTTAGGGGACAATATGGATAACAACGTAAAGTTTAGGGCACGACAGATCAAAATATAATTTAAAGAGCAAGTTAAGAAAATAAGTATAGTTTAGGGGGCAAAACATGCATTAAGTCATTTGAAATTTAACATAGTTCCCTATGTTTTTGAGGAGTAAAAATCTCCTGCCTCTTTTACATGCTTCCTTTCATGCATCCTTTGAAAATTTATTAAAATATTAAAATTTAGACCTAACCCTTATTTTCTATATCCTAAATTCTAAACTCTATACCTAAAAAATATACCTTACTCTTAACTCCCTAAACCCTAACAAAAACTTTTAACTCTAAATCCTCTAATTTGAAGTGAAAACATAAATGAAGACATGAGGAAGAGGTAGACGATTTACACCCGTTTTTCGGTCGACGTCCATTCTGCTGTAGTGTTGCCTTGCTTCTAGAGACACCATTGTTGAAAATTTAGTGAGGAATATCAACAGTCCCACATGTCTCATTACAAAAGGACACTGATCCATGCTTTGACGCTGTCCAAATTAATAAATGTGGTAGACTTACGTCGGTGAGAAATTAATAGAGGTAAACCAGGACGTCAACCACGCAAGAGCTAGGAAATTTCTTTGAAGCTTAAATTTGCACCACTTCAGACTGCATACTCCAGTCTTCGGTCTATATCTATTGGCTTGTTGACTCCAAAAATATCTTCATTAGCGATTGGAGTTTGGAGAAATTTAGAGAGAATGGGAGTTGGCATCGCGTTTTACTTTATCTTGCAGCTACCATGGCTAATACCAGCAGTCATGGTACAAGGAGCAACACCATCATTCAACCGAAACCATTATTATTGTTATGAAAGATGCGGGCAGGTTCTTATTTCGTATCCGTTCGGAATAGAAAGTGGTTGCTATGCCTATAACAATTCTTGGTTTAAAGTAACTTGCAACAATACCGTTCAAGGGCCAAAGCCTTTCATCAGTCGCATCAATCTGTGTTGGAAGCGTTAAATGAAACTTAATATAATTATAACTCAAACTACACGAGAAATTAAACTGCAAATTTGCTGCTGCAAATTTTCCACCGCAAGCAACACTTGTGTTTTCAATTTTAATTTTGGAGTACACACACTTTTTCACTCACTCTTGCTATCATTTTCTCACTTTCATGTACAAGACTCAAACATATATATAGTACTTTCTCACTGACTTAGAAAACTCTAGGAACTAATTAAATATTATTAAACTAATCTTAGAATTTTTTACACATTGCAGCCTACTCATCGGCTTATAAAGAAAATGAAGAATCAAAAGATAATATTTGGTATCTCGATAATTGTGTTAGTAATTATATGTGTGGTCGAAAAGAGTTTTTTGTGGCGTTAGATGAAACGATCCGTGGACGAGTAACTTTTGGTGACGACTCGCATACAGAGGTCAAAGGCAAAGAAAAAGTCATGATTACGTAGAAAAATGGAGAAAGAAAATACATATCAGATGTTTATTATGTACCAGCTATGAAAAGCAACATTATAAGTCTTGGCAAGCTTCTAGAAAAAGGATATGAAGTATATATGAAAAATCGCTCACTTGTCATAAAAACAATAATGGTGAATTAGTTGCCCAAGTCAACATGACGAGGAATCGTCTCTTTACTATTGATATTAAGGCAGGAGACGTGAAGTGCATGAAGTCTTCAACCAAAGACGATTCACGGTTATGGCATTTAAGGTATGGACATCTTGGATTTTCTGGTTTAAAGTTATTATCGAAAACAAAAATGGTGAATGGATTGCCAGAAATCAACGCTCCAAGTCAACTGTGTGAGGCTTGTATCAAAGGAAAACAACACAAACAAAGCTTTAAAGTTGACAAATCTTAGAGAGCAAGAAGACCATTGGAGATAGTTCATACTGACATAGCTGGACCTTTTGAGACACCATCACTTGGAGGAAACAGGTACTGCTTGACCTTTATTGATGATTATAGTATAAAAGGTTGGGTATATGTTCTTAAACAAAAGCCAGAAGCATTATATAAGTTCAAAGAGTTCAAAGCAATGGTGGAAAAATAAAGCGATCAATACTTAAAGATATTCAGATCTGATAGAGGAGGCGAGTATACAGTAAAGTCATTTGAAGATTTTTGCAAGAAGCATGACATCATTTATCAATTGACAGTTAGATACACGCCTCAACAAAATGGAGTTGCAGAAAGAGAGAATTGCATCATTCTCGACATGGCAAGAAGCATGATAAAAGAGAAGCATTTACTAAGAAATTTTTAGGCTGAAGCAGTTCGATGTGCAGTTTACCTATTGAATCGTTGTCCAACAAAGAGCGTGAGGAACATGATACCGAATGAAGCATGGAGCGGTAAAAAAACAGGAATTGACCACCTCAAAATTTTTGGATGCATCGCATATGCCCACATACCTGAGCAACTAAGAAAGAAGCTCGACGATAAAGGAGAAAATTGCATCTTCATCGGCTACGATGAACGGAGTAAAGCTTATAGACTTTATAATCCTTTAACCAAGAAATTAATAATCTCAAGAGATGTCGAGTTCGATGAAGAAGAGCATTGGATATGAGACTCAGAAGAAAAGAAAATTGAAGGACTAGTTTTTAACGAAGATAAAAACAATGAAGACTACCGGGATGAGCAAGGTGATGATCGAGTTACTCAACAAAATTTACCATCTTCATCAAGCAGTACTGGAAGAGAAAATCCTGAAGTGTAACTGACCGAAGTTCGAAGATCTACAAGGGAAAGAAGAGCGCCAGAAAAGTACAAGGATTATCAAACTGAAAATATTTTACTTTTCTGTTTACTTGCAAGTAGTGATCCAATAACATATGAAGAAGCCATTGAAGATGACAAATGAAAAAATGTCATGAATGAAGAAATAGCATCGATAGAAAGAAATGATACGTGGGAGCTCACAAACTTGCCAAAAGGACATAATTCAATTGGTGTCAAGTGGGTGTACAAGACAAAGACAAATAAAGAAGGACAAATAGAGAAATACAAGGCGAGACTAGTTGCTAAATGCTACAAGCAAAGACAAGGAATAGACTATGATGAAGTATTCGCTCCAGTAGCAAGGATTGATACTATCAGACTTCTTACAGCAGTTGCAGCACATAATAAATGGAAGATTTATCAAATGGATGTGAAGTCAGCATTTTTAAATGGCTACCTAGAAGAAGAAGTTTATATCGAGCTAGAGTTCGAGTCCAGAGCTCGAGTTCACGTCATGAGAAGATAGAGCATACGATTTAACCACAAATTTTGAGATTGACAAAGACAAATTATGGAAACTAGAGTATTCAGATGAAGGCGTTGCTCGGTTTGCTAGATTGTTGGGATATCGTCATAAAAGGATATGTCGAACCAGAAAATGCTGCAGCAGAAGCGACTCTAACAAATGAGGAGAAAAAAGCTCTAAAGGATGCTCGTAAAAGGGACCAAAGGGCGTTATACTATATTTTCAAGCAGTGGACGAATCCAACTTTGAAAAAATTGCAGAAGCAACAACGGCGAAGCAAGTAGGGAAACTCTATAAAAATCACTCCAAGGAGTTGAAAAAGCAAAAAAGGCACGTCTTCAATCACTTAGAACCGAGTTTGAAATGTTAAAAATGAAAAATACGGAAAACATAGATGACTATGTTAACCGTGTGAAAGCTGTAGCAAATGAAATGAAAAGAAATGACGAAACCCTTGACGAGGTTAGAGTAATGAAAAAGATTTTATGATCGTTGGTACGAAAATTTGATTACATAGTCGTTGCAATTGAAGAATCAAAAGATTTAACTCAAATGTCGATCGATGAGCTTGTGGGATCACTCCAAGCCCATGAGCAGAAAATGAAGCGAAATGAAGAAAGTGAAAATCTGGAGCAAGTCTTTCAAAGCAAGTTGCATATCAATGGAGACGGAGCTGGTAATAGCTATGCACGAGGTAGAGGATATTATGGTGAATATCGTGGAAGAGGAACACGTGGATGTGGCGGTCGCTCATATGTTAGAAACCAAGTATATGAAAATTACCAATCACCAAGTCATGGACGAGGATATAAAGGACGTGACAGAGGCAGATATCAACAAGGAAATAAATCTCAGGTACAATGTTATAATTGTAACAAGTATGGACATTATAGTTACAGTGTAGATCAGTTCCAACGCATGAAGAAAGAATTAATGTAGCTAAAACTGAAGAAGAAAACATAGAAGAGTCTTCTGTATTTCTCGTGTAGTTTGAGTTATAATTATATTAAGTTCCATTAACGCTTCCAACAATCTGGAGCTAGTCGATTCATATTGGGGGAACGAGAACCTTGTCGTTGTCAACAGTCCAGTAACCTATCTAAACTGTGGGAACAATGCCACCACTTCTGCTACAAGTGTCAACCTTCAAGGCTCTCCATTTTTCTTCTCAAGTAGATTCAATCAATTTGTTTCAGTAGGTTGCGGCCATTTCGCTGCTGCTTTTGGTAACAATCAAACTAATCCAACCTCTAGCTGCCTACAGACAAGCTGTGGCGACCGGACTTCTAAGTTACACGGCTGCCATGCCATAATTCCTCAAAATATTTCTTCCTATACAGCAAGCATGACGGAAGTCAAAAATACTGCAGGGAGAAATAGGTGCACATCTGCTTTCATATTCAGCAACCAAAAGGCTGATTGATCATCCATTAGACTCATGGCCATTGGATTATATGTCAGGCTCAGACCGATACAGATTACAATCGATTGAACTGGGTTCAGACTTCAGACTTCCCTACAATATCAGCATCAATACAACTCATGTTCGGGCGGCGTTGGAGTGGGATCCCTGCTATTTGGAAGGTCATCACTTTACTACGATTTCTTATTTTGTTAAATTAATTAAAGATGTTTCTTTTTTTGGAAGTCTGGGAATTTCGATGTTGTAAATATTTGATAATCTGATAGAATTCTTTTATCCTTGTGTAGCTGCACTGTGCGACACGCATGATGGTGGTTGTACCAGAAGGTGTGGGAATGTTGATATCTCATACCCTTTTGGAATAGAATCCGGGTGTTGCATGAATAAATGGTTTAGAGTAACATGCAAGAAAACGGCTGATGGTCCAAAACCTTACATAACTAGCATCGGTCTGCAACTACTCAATGTTTCGATTTGGGAAGGAACAGTTGTTGTCAACAATTCGAGAACGTATTCCGACTGCTTCAACAGAGATGGAGAAGCTAAAAGCGTTAGTGTCAACCTTACAGACACCCCCTTTCTCTTCTCTGCTTTTCACAACAGATTTGTGTCTGTAGGTTGCGGTAGTTTGGCTACTTTTCTCTGTAGTCTTACCGATAGTTATCCTCTTGGTGGCTGCCTGCAACCCATCTGTGCCAATTATGGGACTTCCAACGTTAGCTGCTCTTCAGATATTCCTTCAGATCTAAATTCTTACACCGTAAACATGAAAGAGGTTTATCCTAATAATTCCAGCAGAAGATCGTGTGGATCTGGTTTCTTTGCTGACCAACAATATCTTGAGACAATAGATTTAAACCTCAATTTCGCAAGTAATTGGACGTTGACGCACGTTCCCACAACACTGGGATGGTCCACACCAATACGTGGGAGGTGTGATTGCTCGAATGGTCCAACTGTTTTTTCGAGCCTCGATGATCAATACCATTTGACAAAGTTGAACCGAAGCTATTTTTGTGTTTGCACTGCTAATGATGATGGATTTTTTTCTACTGATACATGCCAAGGTATGGTATTTAATTCTAGGGTAAACAATACCATTGGTCACTAAATTATTTCTTGTTTCTTGTTTTGGTCGTCAAACTATTATTTTTTGTCGCTCGCCGTTAAAAAAACTCACCCGTGACACAATGGTTTGGTGACTAAAACATGAAAGAAGCACTGGATAGGCAACCTTTCATGGTTCTGCTGCTACTAACATATTTTATTTTGGATTGGTTACAGATGAGTCAACTCCATGTTTAAGCGGTATAGGTATAGTTTTATGCTTTGTGTGAATACGCCTGGCAAAAAATATTGTTCATCATCATCATGTCCAGAAGGATATCTATACTCGGGATATATGTGCGAGCCCATCGAAAAATTGTCTAAAAAATCTCATTATTTGGCTATCATTATAGGTACGTTTTCACATTCTTTTCAACTTTTACATGAGGAAGTACAATGGCTTAACTAAACTTCGATTAATATTAAAACAGTGGTGTGAGAAATGTGTTTGGTAGTTGAGAAAGAGAAAGAAAATATTTCCTGTTTTTCTGGTATTATTACTTGAGCTAGAATGAGTGTTACATCTGAATCATGTTTCTTATACTATGCAGGTTGCAGCACTAGTTTGGGGACACTGTTTGTGCTGCTCGGTACATGGTATTTGTACAAAGTACTCGAAAGAAGAAGAAGCATCAAGCTGAAGAAGAAATACTTTAAAAGGAATGGAGGCTTACTTCTGCAACAACATATGTCCAGGAATGAAGCTAATGTCGAGAGAGTAAGGCTCTTTGCTTCGGAAGACTTGGAAAAGGCCACGGATTACTTTAGTGAGAACCGAATCCTCGGTTGAGGTGGTCAAGGAACTGTTTACAAGGGAATGTTAACGGATGGAAGCATTGTGGCAATTAAAAAGTCTAAATTGGTGGAAGAGAAGATATTCGATGCAACGAAACTCGAACAGTTCATCAATGAGGTGATGATTGTATCACAGATTAACCATAGAAATGTTGTTAAACTTCTAGGATGTTGTCTGGAGACAAAAGTGCCTTAGTTGGTGTATGAATTCGTTCCCAATGGGACACTCTATCATCTCATACATGAGCCAAATGAAGAGTTCCTACTGACTTGGGAAATGCGTTTACGGATCGCTATTGAAATCGCCAATGCTCTATCCTACATGCATTCGGATGCTTTCGCACCTATTTATCATCGAGACATCAAATCTACCAACATACTTTTGGATGATAAATACAAAGCAAAAGTGTCGGATTTCGGAACTTCAAGATCAGTTACACTTGAGCAAACTCATGTAACCACTCGAGTGCAAGGAACGTTTGGTTATTTGGATCCGGAGTATTTCCGATCCAGCCAATTCACAGAAAAGAGTGATGTGTATAGTTTTGGAGTTGTTCGTATTGAACTTATAACAGGACAAAAACCCATCTCTTCAGGCCAATCAGAGGAAGTGGTGAGAAGCTTAGTAAACTTTTTTCTACTCAAAATGAAGGAGAATTCCTTACTGGACATTATTGATCCAGTGGTACAGACTGGTGGTACAGAAGAAGAGATTGTAGCAGTGGCTGAGCTAGCAAAGAGATGTTTGAATCTCAATGGAAAGAAAAGACCTACCATGAAGCAAGTTGCACTGCAGCTAGAGTGGATTAGATCCTCGGAAGCAGCTAATGTCATTCAACAAAGTGCAGATGAAGATTCCGATACAGACGACATGTTCGAAGTTTCGGGAATTACTTCCTGTTCAGTGACTGGTTCAGTTCTTAAAGATAGTGTAACTTTGTCCTTAGATGCATAGTTCCTGTTAGTTTCAAACACTTGTTAGACGTTATTCCCTTGGTGTATCTTCTCTGTAATTTCTCCTTGTGTAGTTTCTTAAGATTTGCAGGTTTGGCTTTGAAATGCAAGTTGCTGTGTTATTACTGCTCCTAACCCGAATTCTGGGATGCTAAAATAAAATAAAATTCATACTTCCATCTCCATGTTCATACTAGAAAATGTATCAGATATGAATCCATAATAAAACATCATTAATTGTTATAGGATTGGAGTACATACTCAAATCTATATGGATTAATAATTTACATCATACATGAACCGAGCCGATTCCGATTCTACCATCAAGTCTGATCCAATTCCGATAACATTGCATGTAATAGCACTAGACGTTGGATAGGAAACAGTACTTGAAGCTTCAATTCTGATATCTATATCAGAATCTTCATCACTACTTTCTTCAATGGCATTAGCTTTGTCCGACGATCTAATCCGTTCTAGCTCCATTGCAACTTGTTTCATCCAACAATATATTGCTAGATTTGATGTCTCGATGATAGATTGGAACAGAGGTAGCTGAATGCAGATAGGATACAGCACTGGCAATTTCGACCGCAATTCGTAAACGCATTTCCCATGTCAATGGAAATTCTTCATTCGGCTCGTGTATGAGATGAGAGAGTGTTCCATTCGGAATAAACTCGTACACCACCAAAGGGACTTTTGTCTCTAGACAGCATCCTAAAAGTTTAACCACATTTCTATGGTTAACTTGTGATAAAAGCAACACCTCATTGATGAACTTTTTCAAGCTCCTTCTCATCTATTTTCTTGCTTTCCACCATCTTGGACTTTTTAGTAGCAACAATTCTTCCATCTGTCAACATTCCTTTATAAACAGTCCCTTGGCCGCCTCGACCAAGAATTCGATCCTCGTTGTAGTAATCCGTCGCCTTTTCCAACTCTTTCGAAGCAAACAACCTTATTTTCTCAACATTCCCTTCACTGTTGGACAATTGTTGTTGGAGAAGCAAGCCTCCATTCCTTTTAAAGTATTTTTGCTTCAACTTGATGCTTTTTCTTCTTTCTAGTACCAAGTACAAATACCATGTGCCAAGTAATGCAAATATTGTCCCCAACATAGTGATCATAACTGTGTAGCATAGGAAACATCATTCATTAAGAAAAATGGAAACTTTTTAGCTCCGATAATTTATTATCATCCTATCAATCATGGTTAACATGTGCCTATATAATTGATTGACAAATCCCGAGTGCTTTCGGACTCTTCCTCCGATGGACTAGTTATGTTTACAGGTTTGCACATATCTTCCGTACTCGAATATTTATATCCATCAAGACATGATGATGAACAATTGTTGCCAGGAGCATTCAAACAAATCATATAACAGTACTTATACTTCAAGTCATGGCAGTTACCTGATTATGTAATCGTTTATGAAATGAATAAGAAAATATAACGGATGAGGGCTTAATCCGACTAAGAGTTGAATTCATACGATACCTTGGCATACATATGTCGAATGGTAATAGTAGGGATAAATGACATCCAAGGTGCAGACACATAAATGCATTTGGCTCAAGCTTGCCCAACAGTATCCACCGTTGTTGCTACAAAAGGTATTTGGACCATCTCTTAACTCGCACTGCCCATCTTTCGGTGTGCCCCATTGCAGTGTTGTCGGAACATGCGTCCGGTTCCAATCACCTGTGCCATTACGGTCTGAATCCATTGACTCGAGTGAATCAAGGTAACGTGCATTAACAATGAAAGCAGATCCACATAATCTCTTGTTGCCATTACCAGGATAAATTTCCTCCATGTTTGCCACAACGGGGCTGCAGGCAGCCACGGACTGGATAATCATCCGTTGGACTACGAAGAAAAGTAGCTAAGCTATTGCAGCCCACAGATACAAATCTGTTGAAGATATATGAGAAGGAAAAATGGGTGCCTGATAGGTTAACACTAACCCCATTATGTTGTTCATCTTTTCCCAGGCAATTGAAATAAGTTACTGAATTGTTGACCAGAACTGTGCCTTGGGTGACTGAAACATTGAGTAATTGCATATCGATACTGCGTATGAACGGCTTCGGTCCATCGACGGTGCTGTTGCAAGTTACTCTGAACCATTCATTCATGTAACAGCCCATTTTAATTCCAAATGGGAATAGAATAACAACATTTCCACATGTTTCCATACAGGTAGACGTGTGAGGTAACGGTACTGCATTTTTAAGAACAAGTAAAACAACAATTAATCAATTAATTAACACCTTTCTGATATTAATTTATAAAATAAGAAGTATAGGAACTTGTTACCTTCATCAAGTTTGATGGGATTCCACATAAGCGTTGCAGGAACATGCGTGGTATCGATGTGCATATCGAAGAGAAATTCAAGATCAGAATCCGATGACTGGAACTGCTTCGGGTCAAACATGAAAGCCGATGTACACCTCTTGCTCCCAGGGTTAACAGCCACTGTCATGCTTGATGTATATGAAGCGAGATTTTCAGGAACTATGGCATAGCAGCCAGCTACCTTAGGACTCTGGTCTGCACATCTTTGCTGTAAGCAGCTGGCTATTGGATCGGTTTGATTGTTGCGAAAAACAGTGGCTAAATTGCCACAACCAACCGATCCGAATACGTTGTATTCACTTGAGAAGAAAAAAGGAGTGCCCTGTAGCTGGACACTTGGAGTAGCAGTGATGCTACTGTTTCCTTTATCACCACAATTCAGATAAGTCACCGGATTGTTGACTGAGACAACGTTATCGACTGATCGAAATTTGCCGAGTAGCTCCAAATTGATGCCATTGGTGAAAGGCTTTGACCCATCAGCAGTTTCATTGCGGGTAACTCTGAACCATGAATTGTTGTAGCAACCAGCTCGTATTCCAAACGGGAACGGAATAGCAACAGTCCCACATGTCTCATTACAATCAGAAATGGCTGCTCGTATCAGCCATGGTAGTTGCAGGATGAAGTACAACACCATGGAATTGGACCTTCGCATTCTCTCTTAATTTCTCACCTTCAAAGTCATGAAGATTTTTGTGGTTCAACAAGTCATTATGAACAGGCTGGAGGAGACTTGAGCTATGAAGATTCAACTACATTGGCCGTGTAGTAGTGTCAAATCTGCCGTGTTGGACCCTTTAAATGAAATTTCTTTGAAGCTTAAATTTGTTCCGGTCTTCGGCCTATATCTATTGGTTTGTTGACCCCCAAAAGATGTTCGATCCCAACCGGAGGAAAATTTATTAGATGAATCATGTTTATCACGTCATTTGTAGTCTAAGTAATCAGATTCGTTTATCTTTAAATAATTATCTAATAACTATCCGCTCATTAATCACATATATGAAAGAAGTGGTGATTCACTTTGAAAAAAATGAAAGGAACAAATCTAATTGTTTGGGATGATGGATGATATAATGAACAATATTCATCTAATAATTTTTTCAATCAAAGTGATCGTGCTAACGTGACGAAATTCATTGAATTTTGTGCGGAGGGATCAAAATAATTTCTTGTGTATGATTTCGTGCTCTTGTACACGATTTAAAAGAAATAGGTCAAATTAAGAAAATCATGTTAAATTTTTTTATAAAAACTTATTTTTAAAATATAATAATGATTTAATAAATATTTTATAATAAAAATATAAATATCATATATAAGATTCGAATATTCAATAAAAATTCTTGAATAAAAAACACATTAAATGAATATAAAAAATAATCTTAAAACGTAAATAGTCTCAAATATAAAATGACATCGATGTCTCAAAATAATTAATAATAATCTGAATATTGCAAGCTTGTACTTCATACGAACGACTGTGCGATCAAATTTCCGAACAAAAATCTTTAACCCTAACTATACCCCACACTAAAAATTTGAATTATATACCTAACCTTAATTTTTATATCTTAAACCTTAAATCTTATACCTTAAATATATATTTTACCCCTTATCCACTGAACCTTAATCGCAACCCTTAATCTTGAATTCTTAACCCTAAATTCACTATTTTAAAATAACATACTAATAAAATATAATAAAAGGACAAATTATATTTACAATCAAATATTCACCGATCTACTAATATAGGTTTATTTAAGTGGTAAGCAGCTTGATCTCGGTTAAACAAGTTCTAGTTTGAGATATTGTATATGTAGAACATACCTATTGGGAGACTCATCCACCAAAACTAGGTGTGAGATGCAAGTAGATCCAAATTAGTTAAGGCGAGACCTTGTAGAAAAAACTAAGGTTTTTTTTGGGATAAGCGTTGTAATTCATTAATCTAAAAAAAGCAGTAAAAACTACTACTCATTTACAAACTAGTCCCCAAGCAACTAATAAATCGCCCTGTACATTTCGTATCCTAATATTTTTATGATGTAAACGAATGCGTATAATATTCTTTAGACAATCAAACAACTGAGTGCAGGACTTCTGTACTTCTCGAAAAACCCTACAGTTACATTCTTCCCATATCAAATATAGAGAAGCCTGCCATGCAAGTCGATTAAAGCGGCAACTGACCTTCCTTTTAACCTGGACACCACCCAGAAGAGCTTCTCAGGCCAGTTCAAGACCTCCCGACGTATGCCGCAACAACATAGACTCAATCTCCAAAACTGCTTGGAAAATGGACAATCAAAGAATAAATGATCTCTAGATTCAACTGAACCATTACATAAAATACAACCTTCCTCATCAACTATCCCTATTCGAGCCAACCGTACCTTCGTAGGAAGCCTGTCCAAATTGTCATCCACGTAATCATCATATGCTTAGGGATATGCATGCCAAACCATACCACTTTATGCCATGCTACTACTTCCCTGGATTCACGGATGCCCCTCCAGATTTCTCTTCTGGGGAGACTTCTGCCTACAGCTAAGACTGACACTGCCACACTTCTCAACTTGAGAAGCTTCTTGAACAACCAACTGAAGTGTTTTTTACTCTCCATAATCCAGAAATCCTCTTGCTTGATTACATACAATTTAATCCAAGCAATAAAGCGTATCATTCCCAGAAGTAAGTTGCTGCATCAAACCTATCATGCAAGCCATATTTTACTCATGCAAGTTCTTCGGCCCTAAATCCCCCTCACTCTTAGGAAGACAAATGTGTTTCCAATTTACGCGGGCACCCGTAGCAAACTTATTCTCCCCTTTTCAAAAATATCGGCAACATAACGACTCAATCTCCTTTAAGACATCTTTAGAAGAACCACTCACACATACCAGAAATTAGCCATGCCGTATAACCCTTTGTCTTTTTCTTCATCTTTGCCTTGCTTTCAGCGTCAGTATTTTTATCCTTTAGCTCATGTTGACAGCTCATTATGAACAACTCAGCATATTGGATTATAGGTTCAACAAAAAGTTGTCAACTTTCAAAAATTTATACATTTTTTTACTGTCAAGTAGCGTTTTAACATTTTTTTTTGGAGGAATGGGTGTATGAAGCACGCCAGATATCATGCTTTATTGGTGTGAAAATGAGCCAAATCGCTCCAGAGCTAAGAAATTTCATTGAACTGAAGAATTAGCTCAAGTCCAGGCTATATACTTAAAATGAACCAGCAAAGGATCAAGAGATAATGGAGTTGGTTTTGTGCTTTACTTCATCCTGCAGCTGTCATGGCTAATACGAGCAGCTAGCTCTGATTGTCAAGAAAATTGTGGTGTTATTGACATTCGGTTTCCATTTGGAATCAAAAAGGGTTGCTATCAGAATTCATGGTTCAGAGTAACCTGCAACGAAACTGCTAATGGACCAAAGGCTTTCATTAGTCGTATTAATGTGGAGTTACTCAGTTTGTCGTTCCAAATCGACAACATCGTCATCGTCAACAATCCTGTAACTTATCTCAAGTGTGGGGATAGAGGAAATAATGATACCACTTCACCTTCAAAGCTGGACCTACACGACTCGCCATTTTTCTTTTCAAGTAGATCCAACGGATTTGGTTCAATAGGTTGCGGGAATCTGGCCACTGTTTTTCGGAACAATGAAACAACTCCAATCTCTAGCTGCCTGCAGAGAAGCTGTGGCAACATGGATTCTACATTAGGTAGCTGCTCTGTTACCATATCAGAAAATTTCACTTCCTATACAGCAAGCATGACCGAGATCATTAATCCCGGGAGCAAGGGATGCACATCTGCTTTCCTATTTAGTACACTGTCATACTTAACAGTGTATCCTGGATCGAGTTATCAGCAGTTGCCGCCGCATCCAAGCCTTGAATTTCTCCTCGGTGTAAACATAAACTCGACACATGTTCCGGCAGTGCTAGAGTGGAATCCATGTGATTTGAAAGGTTACCCTTTACTATCACCACTTTACTATTGATTTCTTATTTTGTTAAATGCGTTTAAGAACACCGTTTTATTGGAGCTCTGTACTTTTTCTGTGTAGTCTCACTGTGTGATGAAATATTCAAAGGTGTAGCACAGCGTTACATGCGTGATGATGGTTGTGCTGGAAGATGTGGGAATGTTGATATCCCATATCCATTCGGAATAGAATCCGGGTGTTACATGAATAAATGGTTTAGAGTAACTTGCAAGGAAATGGCTGATGGTCCAAAGCCTTACATAACTAGCATTGGTCTGCAACTACTCAATGTTTCGATTTGGGAAGGAACAGTTGTTAACAAGTCGATAACGTATTCCAACTGCTTCAACAGAGACGGAGAAGCTAATGGCGTTAGTGTCAACCTTACAGACACCCCTTTTTCCTACTCAGCTTTCTACAACAGATTCATGTTTGTAGGTTGCGGTAGTTTGGCTACCATTCTTCGTAGTCCGACCGATGAATATCCTGTTGGTGGCTGCTTGCAACCAATATGTGGCAATGTGACTTCTGATGCTGACTGCACTACCAGTTTTCCTTCAGATCTAAGTTCCTTTGTGGTAAACATGGAAGAGATTCATCCTCCAAATGCCAGCGGGAGCAGATCATGTAGATCTGCTTTCATTGTTGACCAGCGTTACCTGGATGTAATAAAACACCGTAACATCTCTAGTAACCGGACGATGACACATGTTCCCGTCACACTACAATGGTCCATGCAGATACCCGGTCTGTGTGATTGCGCGGATTATTCGTTCAAAGCCCTCGATGGAGAATACGTCTGGACAAACTTGAGCAAAAGCTATCTCTGTGTTTGCGCCTTTAATGCCGACGGAGACATTTCTACCGATGCATGCCAAGGTATCTCGTATTAATACAAGACTTATACCATATGAATTGACACCATTTCTACTGGTGCACCGTTATATATGTATCTAACTTTATATCATTCATTTCATAAATGATTACAGGGCAGTTCGAAGTATGTACGGATTCGTATAGGTATAGTTTTATGCTTTGTGTGAATGCATATGGCAACAAGTGTTCATCATCATCATGTCCCGAAGGCTATGAATACTCGGGAGTTATGTGCAAGCCCAGAGTACAGACAAAACAGTACAGAAAATCTCATTACATGACAATCATTATAGGTGCGTTTTAACTTTCATATTCATTTCTTACAGGGCAAATTACTATTGCAATCCCACATTTACCACAGTAAAAACTATACAGGTTGCAGCACAAGTTTGGTGACAGTGGTTGTGCTCATTGCTACATGGCATTTTCTGAAAGTCTTCGAAAGAAGAAAAACCATCAAGTTGAAGCAAAAATACTTTAAAAGGAATGGAGGTTTACTTCTGCAACAACAATTGTCCAGCAATGAAGGCAATGTCGAGAGAGCGAGGCTGTTTACTTCGAAAGAGTTGGAGAAGGCAACCGATTACTTCAATGAGAATCGAATCCTCGGTCATGGAGGGCAAGGAACTGTTTATAAAGGAATGCTAACAGATGGAAGCATTGTGGCTATTAAGAAATCTAACATCATGGATAAGAAGAAATCAGATGAGACAAGGCTTAAACAGTTCATCAACGAGGTGATACTTCTGTCACAGATTAACCATAGAAATGTGGTTAAACTTCTAGGATGTTGTCTGGAAACAGAAGTTCCTTTGTTGGTGTATGAGTTCATTCCAAATGGGACACTGTCTCATCTCTTACATCAGCCAAATGAAGAGTTCCAACTGTCTTGGGAAATGCGTTTACGAATTGCAGTGGAAATTGCTAATGCCTTGTCCTACTTGCATTCAGCTGCTGCTGTCCCTATTTATCACCGAGACATCAAATCTAGCAACATACTTTTGGACGATAAATACAGAGCGAAAGTGTCGGATTTCGGAACTTCGAGATCGGTTTCCCTCGAGCAAACTCATGTAACCACTCGAGTACAAGGAACGTTTGGATATTTGGATCCTGAATATTTTCGATCAAGTCGATTTACAGAAAAGAGTGATGTATACAGTTTTGGAGTTGTTCTTGCCGAACTTATAACCGGACAAAAGCCGATTTTGTCGGGTCAATCTGAGGAAGATGTCATGAGCTTGGTGAACATTTTTTTGGTCTCAATGAAAGAACATTCCTTGCTCGACATTGTTGATCCAATGGTAATGAATGGTGGTCCAGAAGCAGAGATTGTAGCAGTTGGTAAACTAGCAAAGAGATGCTTGAATCTTAATGGAAAGAAAAGACCAACAATGAAAGAAGTTGCAATGGTGTTGGAGCAGATTAGATCATCTGAAGGAGCTAACGCCGTCGAACAGAATTCCGATGAAGATTCCGATATAGACTACATGAACGAAGGTTCAGACACAGGTTCTTGTTCTTTGTCATTGGATGCATAGTCCTTATATTTGTTGTAATCTAATTTTAGTGAAATAATTAGTTCAGTTTTGTTTCTCACTGTGAACCATGTTGCTATCTGCTTATGATATCCACACGTAATTGATATTCGAATCGAATTAATCGATATTATATCAATTTAATCCTTCTCTAAGAGTTGTTCATGTTCATGGTACTAAAAACCATTTTAAACTTACTAACAAAGTAAATCAGATCGGATTAGAAAATCATTTTAAAAATCATTTAATCTTTCTCTTTGAAATCGGATCGAGTCGAAATCTATCGATTTCGGGTCAAATTATATCCTAAAAAAGTAGTTTCTTTCTTACCCCATCGTGATTGCCACAATTTCCTCTGGGTAGAGATGACAATAGATTGGATTTGGGTCGAACTTTATAAAGTTTAAGTCCAATCAAATTAATAATCGGCCTTTCAAAAAAATTTAAGTTCGAATCCAAGTTCATTTACATAAATCTAAATTCAATCCAATAAATATCTAAAATCTAAAAATCCAAATTCAATTATTTAATTAATTAATAATTCAAACAAATATCTTAAAATATAAAAAATAATTTTTATCAAACAAATATTTTTAAATTTAGGTTTAACTAAAAAATAAGTGCCTAAACTATACAATTTTTTCTGAAATAGATGCCTAAAGTTTCATTTCGTTGGTGTTTTAAGGTAATACCGTTAAAAAAATTATTTAATTTATAAATAGGTATTCAAGCTATACTTTTTTTTTCTAATATAAGTACCTAATATTTTTTTGTGCTGAAATAGATGCCTAAAGTTTTATTCCGATAGTGTTTTAAGGTAACACCGTTAAAGAAAATTATTTAGTGCCCAAACTATACATACCTAATATTTTTTTAAATAAATACTCAAACTATATAACTTTTATTAAAAAATAATTATATATTTTTATAATAAAAATTAAAACTTAATTTTATAATTAAAAAATAAAATAAACAACTATTTTTTGATAATCAACTTGTTTGAATCGAGCTCCGATAATGTGGAGAGAGCAGCCGCAACATTCTTTTCTTGTTTCTAAGGTTCCGAATTTCATGGATTCAGTAAGCTGAGGAAGCACCACAGGATTCTCAGCGACCACTTTTTTATCATTTTCGTGAGTTGAAAGGTTCAAAACTATTATGATCAAATCCTCCTGAAGATCAGAATGGGACTCGGTAATGCTGCTTTTTAACAGAGATCTCAGCAATCTAGTTTTAAAATTAAGTTTATTTTATCTTTTAACTATAAAATTAAGTTTTAATTTTTATTTATAAAAATATATAATTATTTTTAATAAAAATTATATAGTTTGTACACTTATTTCAAAAAATATTAGATACTTATATTAGAAAAATATATAGTTTGGGCACCTATATATAAGTTAAACAATTTTCTTTAATAGTGCTACCTTAAAACACTAACGGGATAGGGGTGAGCAAAACTCGATTCGAGGCAAAAATACTCGACTCGTTTTGACATGACTCGAAATTTCATAGACACGACTCGAAAAAATTTTAAATAAAGTTTGAGTTGTAAAGTAGAAACTCGAATTACTCGAATAACTCGAAATTTTTAGTAATTAAAGGAATAATTTTTAAGTTTAAGATGAATCTCTCAATTTTTTATGATATATATATACATTGATATATAAAAATATAAATAAATATTGCTACATATGAAAAAATATGCATGTATATCTTATATGATTAGAGAAAGTCTTCTAAATTAGAATCAAATCATACTATAACATGATAAATAATTATAATTAAATATTTATAGGAACTCAAAAACTCGATTCGATTCGACTCGAACCGAAAAAAATTCAAATAAAGTTTGAGTTGTAAAATATGACTCGTCAATAACTCGAAATTTTTTGACTCGACTCGACTAGATCGAATACTCACCCCTATAACGGAATGAAACTTTAGGCACATATTTCAAAAAAAAACATTAGACACTTATTTTAGAAAAAATATATAGTTTAGGTACTTATTTCAGCCGAAAAACATTAAACACGTAATTCAAAAAAATATAGTTTAAACAACTATTTCTTAATTAAGACTTAAATTTATTATATAAACAAATTTTAACAAATATTATCATCTAATATAAAATAAAGTAAAGTAAAATCTCAAATTAATTTATATTTCCTTACCCAATCATTTAAGCTGCCAATATCAAATGAAAAGGAACAGAAAAAGACTATATTTAATTAGGATTTATTCTTATATCAATGCGACCCTTGACCAGTGTCCATGGAACATTATTACTTATTAGTTGTCGGTCAACTTAGAAGAATTGGCCATGGAACAGTATAGTTGTATTATTTTTATTTATTTTATTTATTAATTCACCGAATTAGATTGTTGATTAATTTATCGATTCGTTAATGTTATTATTGACTATAAATGAAAAACTTTAAATTTTATGGTAAAATTTATTTATATCTTATTGTTCGATTTATTAATTTAAAAAATTTTTATCAAATAAACTCAAAATTTCTTAAACTTTAATTATGATGTCCACTTTCGGATGCGATCCATTTCATGATACGTTATTTCTATTATCAACTATAATTTTTTACCTGTTTGAATCGTAAAATAAAATTTTTATTTTTAAAAAATTAACTCTAACTTTTAAATTTTAAATCCTAAATTAATATATAAACTTTAAAATTAAAAGTTTCTAAAATCTTCTTGTTTCTAATATCCGTACATAAAATATTTTTTATATAATAATTTTCCTTTTATAAAAATTTGATCAAACTTTAAATCCGACTAAGCTTGTTAAAAGAAACTAAGTGGTCATGCATTTGGAATTTTTTATATATAATTTTGGGGATTGAAGTCCAAATTTTGACTCAAACAAATAATATGGAGTATATCTAATGTACAACAGCTTTAAGATAGAATATATTTAAAATATTATTAAAAATAACAAATTTGATTAAGTATTAATAGTTGATTGGTCAAAATTGTTCACTTGTTCTCATCTTTTCTCTTAAATATCGGGTCTTAGACTCAAGATTTTTTATTAACACCACTAAATTTTTATTAAATTCATAGAAAAATTATAATTATATCATAATCAAGAAATAAGATATTTGGATTAAACAATCCAAAGATTCTTACAATAAAAAAAATATGGAGATAATCATACGAATAAAATTCAGAAGTTTCCTGAATTTTCTTGTCTCTGTCCAAACGAGACGCATAACAAAGAAATAATGAGTTGTAAGCGATTCAAATTGTGAAGCAAAAAGTATAGCTACCCATGACTGATTTCATCGGCAAACAACCATCAACCGAGTTGAGATAAATCTTTTCAAATGACCACTAATAAAACAAAAATCAAAAGCTAACATCGATTAAATCTCTGTACGAATAACAATTGATCGCTAGAGTATGTTAAAACATGTCACAAAGACAGATAAATCAAATCATAAAGACAAAAAAATATATCATAAAAAAAAACGTGTTATAAAAATAAAACTTCTCGTCAAAATTAAAATCAAAATCAAAGAAAATGACTTCATACTTTTAATCTCCTTTCTGGTCAATCCCTCCCCATTGTTTTGGTATTACTGAACTACTGCTTTGAAAACCCCATCTTTTAGAAAGTGTCATCAGTGGCAGTCTTCCCTTCCCTGGTTAGACACTTTAATCTCCAGGTTGTGAGTTTGACAAATCCTACTTCAAAGGAGATTCCCAAATGTTTAGTATATTTGACTCAACTGTACTAGATCAGTCAAAGATTATCATTTGTATGGGAATTTAATATATTTATTTAATATATAACACCAGTTGAGGAAAAATTATATCATGGGTAAGTCAGTCTTACTATATGTTCATGGGACTTACCATTAAAAATCATTCATATCATATTTTTTTCTATGTCATATATTTTTTTAAACGAATTTTCACTTGAATTTTTTTAAAATAAATTAACAATAAATATAAGTAAAGATTTATTTTGAAAATATATAACATAAAGAATAATGATATGAATGATTTTTAATAATTAATTTTATATATAACGTGATAAAATTTACCTATAATTTAATTTCTCCGAAGAGAGGGAAAGGTTTTGAATATTGTTGTCACAGAATTAGGCCTTTCGTAACAATGATGGAATGGGGATTTAAAAATGTGGGTGTTGACTCAATAATTGGAATGCATATCTAGAATTTAGACTACTTATTTGGTTTATAAAATATTTAGGGTTTTATAGTAATTAATTTAAATCGATTTACAGGATATTTAATTTTAGTGAATATAATTTTAATAATTTTTTTGTTTTTTAATTATCATTAATATTTTATTATAATATCAACTGAATTTTATTAAAAAATTATGTAAGATATCATAAATATAACGTATCTAGAAAGAAAAATAATAGGGATTACCTACCAAAATCCCATAAAAATGCAAAGAAAAGAATAATACATCTTGATTCTATTATAATTTTATATTCTTTAAATAGATTTAATTTGAATTTATTTTTTCACCATTTAAATTGTAACTCATCCCTAAAATTATAAATTTTATATATTTATATTAAATAATCTTTAAACATAAAATTTTAAACTTTAAATCTTATTAACATGTCACGAACGAAATAATGTTGTGAGTTAGTAGGATATGAGAGATTATACAGTGAACACTGTTCACCACGTCATCCATGGTCCAAGTAATTAAGACCGTTGAAATTTAAATAACCACCTAATAACTACCCATCCACTAAGTCCATGTAGGAAATAGATGACGATTCACTTGTAAAAGAATTAAGATCAACGGTCCTGATTGCTTGGGACCATAGATGACATGGTGAACAGGGTTCACTGTATAATTTTTCGGTAGGATATAGATGGGATGTGTCATGTGTGGTTCATGACTTGGTCGTGACCATATAAATGTTCATTTTTCATGTCACTATAAGGTAACAATACCATACATATGACTAAAATATTAAATGTAACTATAAAATAAATATTTAAATTATTTTTTTATTAAAATAAATGTTTAAAGATTTATTTCGATTAAAATAGCTGTTTAACGTATTATGTTTATATAATTTAAAATTATTAGTAGTATATAATGTGAAATTAAAATACAAATACTTTATTAACTAAATTGATTTAAGTGATAGAAAAATTCAGTCTCGTTTTAATATATCTTGAATTTAAAATATTATATATAAAAAAATTGTCGAAAAATCTATTCATCAAAATTAAAACGAAAACTTGAAAACCAAAATAATAATAATAATAATTAACTAAAGAGTGTACCTTGATATCTTATTCATGTGCTATTAAAAACCTAGAATTTGATGAAAAATTTAGGTTTAGAATTAAATAAAATTGGTAGGTAAATAATTAGTGGCATTAGTAAAGTTATTAATTTTGTTAAGTGACAAGATGGTAGTGTCTGAACATTCGGATGTTATCATACATTTGTCGAAATTAATAATTTAAATAGGTTTTTAATATTTAATTAATGGAGCCCTCCTAGGTTAGAACTTAAAATGAACAAGATAAAAAACGGTCATGCATTTAAACCTTTTGAGGCGGAATTTATATTTTTTTGAATTTGGGTGAGATTTCCTATCTAGAGGGCGTCTTATTCAAGACCAAGTTTAAAAGGGATATATTTTCTTAATCAAAAGGATATCCTCAATTCAAGCAATGTTTAATTAACAATGAAGAATTAAATTAATATCTATATTCAAAATATCAAAATGCCACGTGAAATTAATAAGGTACCAATTTTTGGGAGTTTGTAAGGGTCTTCCTTACACGTAACCGACTCCCGAACCCAAATGTTTTTAACGAATCTCTGGTTTGTTTTATGGTGTCTGGCCTACCAAAGTGGCTTGTGGCGACTCCAAATCAATTTTAAAATTAAATAATAAATTTTTTCTAAAATCTGGGTTTTTCAAGATTAAAAATGATAAAATTCATATTTTTCAAAACCAATTCGCCAGGCTATTATCAACACGTTTTCGGTTTTTTAAAAGGGTGACGATAATTATAATTTTCCTTTTATATATAACCCTATAAAAATTTGATCAAACTTTAAATCCACTAAGCAATCCGACTAAGCTTGTTAAAAAAAACAAGTGGCCATGCATTTGGAATTTTTTATGTATAATTTTGGGGATTGAAGTCCAAATTTTGACTCAAATAAATAATATCGAGTATATCTAATGTACAATAGCTTTAAGATAGAATATATTTAAAATATTATTAAAAATAATAAATTTGATTAAGTATTAATCGTTGATTGGCCAAAACTGTTTATTTGTTCTCATCTCTTCTCTTAAATATTGGGTCTTAGACTTAAGATTTTTTTATTAACACCACTGAATTTTTATTAAATCTATAGAAAAATTATAAATATATCATAATCAAGAAATAAGATATTTGGATTAAACAATCCAAAGATTCTTACAATTAAAAATAAAAAAATAAAAAATAATTTTATGGAGATAAGCATACGAATAAAATTCAGAAGCTTCCTGAATTTCCTTATCTCTGTCCAAACGAGACGCATAACAAAGAAATAATGAGTTGTAGGCGATCCAAATTGTGAAACAAAAAGTACCGCTACCCATGACTGATTTCATCGACAAATAATCATCAAACGAGTGGGGATAAATCTTTTCAAGTAGTCATTGATAAAACAAAAATCAGAAACTAGCATTGATTAAATCTTTGTACGAATAACAATCGATCGCTAGATATGTTGAAACATGGCACAAAGACAGATGAATCAAATCATAAAGACAAAAAAAAAACGTATTATAAAAATAAAAATCAATTGGTTCAACTGATTTCAACGGTGTTCCACATTCGTTATAGACTCATCCTTTAAAACTATTACTAGTATGTATTGTGAAATCAAAACACAAATACTTTATTAACTAAGTTGGTTCAAGTGATAAAAAAAATCAGTCTCGTTTTAATATATTTTGAATTTAAGATATTATGTATGTAAAAAGTTTTTGTTGGAAAATTCACCCATCAAAATTAGATATACGATGTGAACCAATCCAAATTAATCAGGACGAAAACCTAAAAACTAAAATAATAATAAAAAATACTAACACTTTTTTTTTTCCATTAGTGTAATGTAATCTCTTGTCCCTATTAATATTTCTTTTTGACACATATAGTACAATGCTTTTTCTCTTTCATGGAAAGCTACCAAACTTTATTAAAATCCAAATATATATATTATTTTGTAATTGTTCTACCTATTTTATTTATATTTAAATTTAATATTATTTTATTTTATTTTAAAAAGATGATAAAAGAAGAGCCTTGTGATTATATACATTTGAATGGGATTTTATAATTTTAACCATGTTTATCGATTGATTTATTGCGATAAGATATTAAATCTTTAAAATAAAATCTAAAATTAGAATATTAATATTATAAATAAATTGTTTTGATAATTTTTTTATTGTATTCGATTAAGATTACTTACTTCCGTACAATTTTACCTCCACGTGTCGGTCATCAAGTTACATAAAGGGCCCCACGTTACCGGCAATACCCGGTAGTTAGTGTCTCCTCACCTATTTCCCTCTTTTACAATAAAAAAAGAGTTTGTTTTAAAGCTTTGCCCTTGTTTTCTCCTTGGAGCAATCTTCAAATTCCTTGTTTCATTTTCTCATACTAAAAACAAGCTTTTCTGGGTGTTTGATCTTGGAGATGTCAAGCGTCATGGAGAAAGAAGGTGTTAGCTTGGAAGAGCTGAAGAAGAAGATGGCTGAGTTTGCAAAGGAAAGAGACTGGGATCAGTTTCACAGCCCTAGGAATCTCCTCTTGGCCATGGTAGTTTATAAACCCTAAAAATATTCTCTTTTTATTGATTTGAAGTTGACTTTGGATTGTTTTTTCATGGCTCCATACCCATGGGGTTTTCAGTTTGGTATTGTCTGAAATAATCTATGTTTGGTTTGTGTTATCATATAAGCAAATTTTGTAGTAAATTGTTGTGTAATCACTGAACAAGAACATAAAAATGCTGTCTTTTGGTTTCATGGTTTCCTGGGAAATCTTTGTTCATTGTTTGTATGATCCCACTGAAAGTTCATTTTTTTATTGTTTTATTGAAAACCCATTCTGGAAATTTGGTTCTTTTTTTGGGTTCCTAGAGATTTTTACCGCCATTCCATCAAACTGTAGAGTCAAGAATTAATGTCATGAAAGTAATGGGAAACAGTAGCACAAGTACCACTTTTTTATTCTCTTTATCCTTTGTCTGCTCCTTCCAATTCCCATAATGTTAGAATCACTGTTGCAAGTAAGATACAAACATATGAAACTTTCACATTGGTTGTTGTTTCCTATGACACATAAAAATCATGTCAAGACCCCACATTTTTTACCTCTGCAATGACACAATCTTGGATCTGTTCACGGTTGTTCCTTCGCTGTTGTCAGTCACTTTGTTTCCTATGAACATGTTTGTAGGTGGGAGAAGTGGGGGAATTGTCTGAGATTTTCCAATGGAGAGGAGAGGTTCCAAGGGGACTTCCCAATTGGAAAGATGAAGAGAAACAACACTTGGGGGAAGAGCTTTCAGATGTTTTGCTATACCTCGTCAGGCTGTCTGATGTCTGTGGTGTTGATCTTGGTAAAGCTGCTTTGAGAAAGCTGGAGTTGAATGCCATTAAATACCCAGTCAAGCTTTGCAAAGGCTCATCCCAAAAGCACACGCAATTCGATGTGGACAAGAGCAATGTAAATGGTGACAGTGCTGTTGCAGCTGGTGCTGGAGCTGGAGCTGGAGCTGGTGTGGATCAGGGACATCAACAGTAACATCAAAAGTACTAAAAGAGCTGTTTTGAAGTTTGGTGTGGTTTTTATCTTGTTCTGTCATCTCCAAGCTTAGACTGGACTGGTTGATATGATTTCATGTTATTTGAATGGTTAATCTCTACTAAGCAGGATTAGTCTTTTTTATGAATTTGTCTGTGTTTGCATGAGCACCATCTGGGGTGGTGTGCCACAATGCCTGGAGTGAGTAATAGTTAAACAGTGAAGTGTTTTTATCAGAGATTTTATGGCTGCTTGTGGTCACTGTCTTGCAAACTGGAGTGAATTGATTTGCAATGAAATGTCAACATTTACTTTCATGTTTGTTTCTCGAGAAAGGGTGTCCTTGAATTGATGGATGTGTTTTTATATAACCGGGATGAGTGTTTTCTTTTCTTCTTTTTGCTTAATCAATATTCATTATGTTATTTCATGTTTTGTATTATTGGTTTTTGTGATTCATTTCATCTGTTGTTTAATACGATTTTAACATATTTAACAGTTTTGATGTTCGTCTAGAGATTCTTATGACGCTAGTTTTTTAATTTGATTTTGTCGGTGGTTATAAACAAGATTAATCCCCACTCATTTGATTATTTATTAGTCGATGTAATTAAAATTGTACAACGAAACAATCTGCTTGATAGTTTAACTTGCTCACCACTCATTTTTATCCCATTAAACATCTCGTTTTGGTTATAGACAGAGATTCAAGAGGATTCTTGGATTCAGATGATATAATATATTTTTTAAATTATTTAACGAAATTAACATTTAAATAGGTGTTTAGTCAGCTTCACCTTGAAAAATGTGTCTAATTAGACGTGCCTGAAAAATATTGTCTCCTAAAGAATTATTTTTAGGGTAAACTGCAACAAATGTCACTTAATTATGGGTATAATTATATTTGGGTTACTTGATTATTGAAAATTATATTTGGGTCACTCATTTATGGGTAAAGTTATATTTGAGTCACCCGATTATTAAAGATTATATTTGGGTCGCTCAATTATAAGTAAAGTTACATTTGGGTCATCCTACATATTTGAAAAAGTATATCAATATGATCGTTTTCTTTTAAATCACTAGTATACCATTGTTAATATTAGAGTACTTCATTTAAAATCATTAATTATTTTAATACACGAATTGATAAAAAAAAATTTCAAATATGAAGAGTGACCCAAATGCAACCTTACCTATAGTTGAGTGATCTAAATGTAACATTTATTAATTGGATGACCCAAATATAACTTTACTCATAATTAAATGACCAAAATATAACTTTTTGTACTTGAGTGATACAAATGTAACCTACCCATAATTAAGTGATTTCTATTACAGTTTACCCTTATTTTTATGTGTTAATTCGTAAATAATTCAAAGTGATGTTTGTCGGATAAAAAATTGAGAAAGTTTACTAACAAAATATAACATTAGCAGTAAAATATGATTGCTGAAATATAATATTATCGGAGTAATTTAAATGATTCGAAACTTTTAATAATTAAAGGATCTATTTTTAAATTTAAAGTTGAATTTCTCAATTTTATATGATATTTATAGTATCGTATATGAAAAAATATAAAGAAATATATATATACATATTTTATATTATTAGAGAAATTAAGTCATTTAAATTAGAATCAAACCGTATTATAATAAATAAGTATAATTAAATTTTTATAGGAACTCAAAAACTCTATTCGATTCGAATTTCTTAAACTCTATTCGAATCGAAAAAAATTCAAATAAAGTTTGATATTTTTAAAAAATAAATTGATAATTATTTAATTTATTATTTAAAGTATAAATGATATATTACCAATAAATTAGTGGTCCAACATTGAAAGTACCATTACCAAAAATGAGGTCATTAAATGAAAATGCTAATATAAATTATCCAAAACGAGTAAATGAGTAAATACATTTTAAACAAGGTTTTGTCCAGATGATTCGAATTTAAATAATTCAATCTATATTTGAGTTTATCTAAATTAAAATCATATATAATTATAATTTTATATTCGAATAAAATTATAAAAAATTAATTGAAGTTGAAACAAAGGTTTTGTTCATTAAAACACATAACATCAATCATCTAATCAAGTAAACTAGATCAACAATTGAATTAATACATTTTTTACACCCCTAAATGATTAGGGGTTGAAGAAGAAGCTAAAATTCCAGACATCTCAACATTCTTAACATCATGATCATGACCATCGTAACCATCACCATCATGATTATGACCATGATCCAAGTGCTTCAACATCTTATTCTTAACATACATCCCATAAACATAAGAACAGAACCCCCACCCACACATCACGGTGGAAACAGCCTTAATACCACCAAACGCATCCCCGTAAACCACCACCCCACCCACCACGTTCATCATCAGCAACGCCGTCATGCAAATCCCACCCGTCAACGAACATGTCAAGAACACCATCCCCGCCGTCCCCATGAAACAGAACTGCCAACTCACAATGTTCGACACCACCGTCGCCCAATACACCTTCTCCCCTCTGTCGAACACCAAACTCGCCTCCCTCTTCATCTCCGAAAACCCACCGTCAAACGCCATCCCAACGGTCGCCAACGCCGTCGCCGCAACCTCCATAACGAGCTGCATTTCCATCACCATTGCATAACAATACACCTTCTTGTACACCATTTCCATGATTGGAAGATACAAGGCAAAAAGCAACCCCGCGCCGATGGTGGCGAAGAACCCGATGAAGTATTTCGCTCGGGTTAAACCATGGGGCTTGTCGTTGCTCGATTCCAAGGCTAATAAAACTGAAGACAGTGTTAACAAAATGACACAGTTCAAGTTCATGAAAGTGATCTTCTGCTTCACGATTATTACAGAAAGAATCAGATTGAACACCAACTGAGACGACAAGACAAGAGACGATGTCGACATGGGAAGATACGAGATTCCCCATGAGAACAGAAGGTTGTTTATTCCGATCATGAAGCCTATGAACACAGATAAAACCAGAGTCTTTTGAGTGAAACGAGTGAAGGGTTTTCGTTCTGTGGATTTGAAAACATAGTAAGGAAGAACAATGGGGATTATAAGAAGAGGAAACCCAGCAGACTGAACCCAAGTCGACACCCATCTGCTCGATCCTTTGTGGTTGAAATAGTACTTGGAGAGCAAGCTTGAAGACAAAGAACCGACGAAGAGTAAGGCGTAGTTGAGCAGCAAAAGTGGGAGGTAACGTTTATTTCTCATGGATTTCTGGTCTTCTTCATTGGTCTGCAGGTTGTGTGAAGAAGATCTTGAGCTGGTGTTGTTCATGGTTGTTCTGGAAAATGGCGAAAATGGCGATTTTGTTTTGACGAGAATTGGATTTAAAGGAGATGAAACCAAGGGGACGAATCTGTGTTCCATGGCAAGCGGTTTGAAGGCATCGGGCTCGAGATGTTATGTATGGTAACGTTTTTTCATGAAAGGAAAGGTGAGAAGAGAAGAGAAAAGTAACGGATGGTACATAAAAAGTGAAACGATAACTACAAACTTTTATAAAAGAGACTATTTTTTATACGAGCTATCTAGCCTCAGTAAATAAAGAAATAATTATTATTCTTAGAAGTTCTGTGTTCGAGCATTAGTAATGTTATCATATAGGGGTGAGAAAAACTCGACTCAACTTGAAAAAAATTGATTTTTTCAATTTCAAATTATTCGAGTCGAATAAGAAAAAATTTCAATTTTGAGTTGAGTTTAAATTTCCAAAGTTCGAGTTACTCGACTCGACTAAAAAAAATCATTTTTTTTTCAATTTCGAGATATTCGAGTCGAATAAATAACTCGAAAAAATTTCGATTTCAAGTCGAGTTCAAATTTTCAAAGTTTGAGTTACTCGACTAACAGAGTGTTTGAATGATCAATGTCCAATGATTGAGAGTATACTCTAGAATAAATACTACTGTAATCACCGTTAGCGGATAAAAAAGTATTTATATAAAAAATATGAGTAATTATTATTGTTTAATTGTATCAATATATTAAAAATTATAATAATTTTGAATTAAATAATCATATAAAGAAGTATTCGTATTCGAATTTTATATTTGAATAATCTCATATAAACTTATTCGAATTAGATTAAATTATAAAGATATAATAAAAAATTTAATATACAAATTGTGTAAACTAAAGTTTAAACATGATTTTTAATTTTAAGGGTTAAAGATTTTAATTTGCAGGATCGATTTAAAATTTAAGATTAATATTTTAAATTTAGGGTATATTATTTAAATTTTAGGGTTTAATTTTTTAAGATTGTATAAAATTGGTTTTTACATAATTTGTGTATTAAAATTTTATCCGTAATATAAATGTAGAATTTGAAAATTGAAATATATATAGTAAACTACATAATTGACCATTAAAATTTGAGGATGTTTTTATTTTCACTATTGATGTTTGAAAAAGTTATATTTCTATCATTAATGTTTTTGATTTCTAATAAAACGGTCACTATGTCGTTAATTTCCGTTACATCAAACATTTGTTACTTTGTTAATGACAAAGTGACTATTTTGTTACAAATAAAAAATATGATGTCTGGAATATAACTTTTCAAAGCTCAAGTGAAATTCACACACACTCAAATTTGAATGACTGTTTATGTAATTTCCCCATAAATATCATGGTCAAAACTGAAAAGGCAGTAAATCATGCTTTTAACGTGAACTGCCAAACCAAGAATCTGAGTCTACCAAAAGGGAGAGAAAAGACAGTTCCTTCCTGGTTAGCATACACCTGAAACATAGACTAACATTTTAATATTATTAAATTATTGTGTTCGAACATCGAGATTAATCTAAATGATAAATAATTTGATATTACTTAAATAAATTTTAAATTTAAGACCTGATAAAAAAATTTACTAAAAATCTTACATGTTAGAGTCAGGTATACAATACGGATCGTCTGAATTAGTCACAACAAAATCTAAAATGTGTCCATATAAGAATAATTTTCTCGGTAACCAAACAATAAACCTTGCCATTATCGATAACAAGGAGTTTAATTAACAAGCGTTGGTTCAAGTGGTAAGCATTTTAATTCCGTTTAAGCAAGTTTCGAGTTTGAAACGTTACAGAAAATCCTTACCAAGAGACTTGTGTCATGGGGCTAGACTTCTAAACCAGCTAACCCGTGCGGCCTTAGTCGAGTCCTTAAGACAAACGATTAAGTTAGCTTGAAATCCATCTCATTCTATTCCATTGAGTAATAGGAGGGTTAACTGGTTTAAAAGTCTAGCCCCGTGACACTTACATACTAAAATTAAATATACACACAAATCAATCCGATTAATCAGGACAAAACCTTAAAAATCAAAAGAACAATAAAAAAAATAACAATGTGATTGGATCCAGACTTGAACTTGCAAAGTTTGAGTCTCCTAGTTTCAACTTTTTCTTAATCTGAAAAAAGTGAGTCCGAATTTAATATTATTATTCAAAGTATAATATTTTAATAACTAAAATAACTTACATTATATTTTAAGATTTTTTAACAATAATATTTAAGTCCTTTTATCGAATTAATTTAGTGATAATTAAAATTTTATGTGGAATTAACTTATCTCAGTTGTTTTTTCCTTTATTTTTTTTCTTGGTAACTATTAATTTGATAATAATTTAACTTTATCTTTATCTTCAGTTCATCTCCCTTTGAAAAAATTGCAATAATATCCTTAATTACATGTATTATTTTATATTTATGTTTATATTCTTTCCAAATATAAGTAATGGGAGCTGGCAAATGAACATAATTAGAATATAATTTTTATGTGAATTTTAAATTAAATGAATAAGTTAGTGGGTAGAAATATGTCACCATCGTATTTAGATTTGTATTTTGTTTAATGATTGAGGTTATATTAAATTATAATTTGTAAAATTAATGAAAGGATCAGATTTAAAATTGTTATTTTTTTGTCATAAATTGATATATGTATTTGATTTCATGAATTTACAATGTACAATATAAGTTTATGTTGAATATATAGAGTTTTTAAAAATTTTATTTGAGAAAATATGGTTTTTAAAGTTTATTTTAAAATTTTAATCGAAAGTTACAATACAAGCAGAAAAACGCCCCTTGTAAATATCGATTTAAGAGAAAGATATCACCCGCATTTTACTTTTTTATTATTTTTAAAGATAACTCTATGTGTACCGTAAAAATTGGTCTAAAATTTAAAATATAATTGTTGATTACTTATATTTTAAAATTTAATTTTAGATTAAATTATTTTCAAAATTATCCCAATATAAACATTCTAAAGATTAGTTATTAGGCATGAACCACTTTGCCTTAGTGGTTAAGGAAACGACTGTCATTTTTAGAAGTCATATATTCAAACACTAGTAAGTAGTAATGCCAACATAGTGATTAAACGTAATATCCAATGATTGAAAGTATATTTTAAAACAAATATTATTATAACATTGTATCTGATTAAAAAAATCGCTATTAGTCTTTTTCATCTTTTATATATTTTTAATTTTACATATTTATATTTTTAAGAGTTAAATTAAGGAAATTAAAAATAAAAGTTAATATTACTCGTTTTTTTTAAATATCATGAACTTTAAATTGATAAAATTAAATATATAAAATGTATCTTGTTCCTCGTTTATCTTCTTATGCCACAAATGTCATGGTTGGACCACGTGATCATGTAGAGTCAAAAAATGGCATTTAGGAATGGGTACGAAACCTGAATCTGATGGGTTTTAATCCGATCCGGTTTAAACGGGTAAGAAATTTGAAGAAAATTCGAGTTCGGATCGGGTGAGGTTTTTTTAAAGGGTGATTTCGGGTTGGGTTCGAGTTTATGGTAGAAAAAATTTGATCTGATTTGTGACTAGTAGTATAATCTTTCAAATATATTTTAGAGATATTTCCAATAATAATCCCTCTTTATATATATATTATACAATTAGATCACTAAAATTATTTTTTACAATTAAGTCACTAAAATTTTATTTTATTTATAATTAGATCTCTAAATTTTATTTTTTATAATTAAGTCCCTAAAATTTAATTTTTTTTAAAGATTTAGGTCGGATTTTAAAACTTAAAAATCAGGTCGGATCGGGTCGAATTTTTTTCACCATAACCTCGGGTCGGGTGACAGGTGGATTGGTATATGTTCTCGGGTTGAATGTGGGTGGACCAAAAATCTGACCCGATCCAACCCGTGCCCATCTCTACATTCCACATTTTGCAAACAATTCTTCATGAAAATTATTTTACATACCTTGATATTTTATCAAACTAGAAATCAATTCTTAATTATAAGTAATTGATCCTATTTTATCACTAAACTTTAAAGATAAACTCGATCAAATACTATTAAATTTTTAGGCGTGAATTGATTATACCACTAAATTAAAAATTGATATTATTTTATCATTAAACTTTAATTTAGGCTTAAATTATAATACTAAACTGTTAAAATTAATCTACACCATCATAATTGAACCGTTAAGATCCTTCCACGTCATAAATTTTAAAGGTTCATCGGTATAGTTAAAATCTAAAATAAAATTTAACGGTAAAATAATAAAAAATACTAAAATTTAATACTAAAATAATATCGATCTTTAGTTTAGTGATAGAATTGATACAAAACTTAAATTTTAATAGTATATAATATAGTTTACCTTTAAACTAAATAATATTTTTTTATCGCCGGTAATTATAAAATCAACTTAAAGTTAAATATATACAAAAATAGTTTTTGCATAAAAATTTCATTCTTGTATAAAAATACTTATCGATTTTACAAATGTTTTTGTGTATATAAAATTTAAATTATTATAATTTTTATAAATATTTTTATATACTTTTATTTTAACTTCATTTTACCTGCTATTCGCTAAGTGGTTAGGGCTTTGCAAGAGGCCTTGATTGTTCACTGGATATCAATTTCTCAGGCCCAAGTACTAAACTTGAAACAAAAATAGAATCATTAGATCTAAGTATTATCAAATTAATATTTTAAATTTTTAAATTTACGAGTTAATATTATTATACTAATCGTATAATTACGACGAGTTCTAAAATAATATTATTTTTTATTCAAATTTATTATAGGAATACGGTAAATTTTATCTTTTAAATATCTCGTTTTAAAATTAATTAGGTGACTAATCTAATCCTAAATCAAACCCCTAACGCATATACAACGAATTTCATTAGGTTTAACGATATTTTAAAACTAAATACATCGATTTTTAGAATTATTTAACTCTTTGGCATGACGAGTATAGTTTAAGATTAATTTAATATTTTTTTAAAAAATTATAAAGCTTGGGTTATAAATTATGTCAATGACATTTATTTTTTAAATGATATAAGTTTTGAAAAAAAATATTTTATTAAAAGATATATTTGCAAAATTTATAAACTATATAATATTATAATTAAAATTTTGTAATTATATTTTAATACATAAATAGTTTAAAAGTATATTGTATAATGTTGTAATTAGGGGTGATAATGAGTTTGGTCGGCTCGTGAGCTATTCGGGCTCGACTCAGTCAAAGCTCGGCTCGAATGAGTTTGATTCGGGTTCGAATTCGACTTGGAATTTAAATGAGTCGAGTCGAGTTTACCCAAACTCGGCTCGAAAAGCTCGTGAACAGACTCAGAATAATTATATATAAACATACATATATATATACACATTAAAAATAATTTGTTTAGCAAAGAAAAATAATAAAATAATTGAGAGTAAATCCACTAAAAATAAATAAAATAAAATAAATTGAATATTATCAACTATTTTTTATAAAACTACAAATAATAAATAAAAAATAAATTATAAATAAATAAATAATAAAAATAATATAGAAAACTATTCATTTCGAGCCAAAACGAGCCGAACCAAGCCCGACGAGTTTTAAGCCCAAGCTGAGCCTAATAACATTGTTTTTGAGCTGAACTCGAGCCTGAAATTCCGAATTCAACGAGTCTCGAGCCGAACCAAATCTAAATATATCTATTTTTAAACCGAATCGAACCTAATCTAACTCGAACTCGACTCAGCTCGTTATCACCCTAATAGTAATTATATCTACTATACGGACAGATTTATAGACTTGAAATGAGGGGCAGTTAATACTATAAGCCAGCAGAGACGCAGACACTGGTACTAGTTTTGGACATGGTAGACTGTCTTAATGTCTTCCTCTCGCTTTAGTGCCGTGTTGGTTCTTCTTTGCCTTCACAAAACCGGAACCTGGAAAATAATATAATGTTTTTTTCTTCTATTTTGAAGAAAGTATTTGATTAATTTAAATCGATATATATCGTACATTTAATTTTAATGAGTTTTAATAAATATTATACATAATGTTTTAAATTCGAGACTTAATTAAATAAAATTAAATTATTTATTATTTTGATCAACCCCTATTGATTAATACAATCTTATATTTAAAATGTTTATTTTTTAAAATCAATTACAATGATTATAATAATATCTGCTCTGGAATATACTTTTAACCGTTGAGTATTGATTGTTCAATCACTATATTAATATTACTGATACTCAAACTTATAACCTTCAAAAACAAGTATAATAAGTTTCATCTCGATGTTTTCAAAATTATTAACGAAATAATATAAATTTTGCTTATTTGAATTTAAATATATTAAAAATAGGATACAAATAATTCAAAAATGTCAAAGATGGTAGATATAAATGTCATTTTCTTGGAATGAAATTGTTTTGGAAACATCACACAAAACAACTTGTAAAAAAATAAAATTTATGATTTTAATCATGAAAAGAATACTACTTGCTAATTCAGAATTCCATTCAAATTCATGGTCTGACAAATTCCTTACAATTTCAATCCTGTAATGGTGGGGGAAGGTAATAATATTAGAAAACCCAGTTTTCAACTAGCAAACGTCTCTTTCTCTTTTATCTTTTTCGTTCTTCCACGCGAAATATATAAGACCATTCAAAATTGGCATTCAATAATTCAACTGACCTCCAAATTGGGTACTATTCTAATCCCTTTCTCCCCAAAAGATTACCAACCCAGAGCTCCAATTCCAATACCCAAAGCTGCCGTGCTACTGTTCTTGTTGCTGATTTTGAGTTTTTTTTCGAGGTCTGACTATGGCGGAAGCAGAGAAGACGATGGAGGTAACAGCCATGGAAGCGTTGGGGAAAGGCTTTGACATAACTGGAGATTTCAGGTTGAAATATGCTAAAGGGACGAGGCTGGTCGTGCTTGATGAAACCAATAAAAGAGACATTGTTTTCCCAGGTGCTGGATTTACAATCAAAGATGTTTCTCAAGATATTCGTCTCGACAAAGGGGATCGAATTCGGTTCAAATCTGATGTTCTTGAATTCAATCAGGTCTGTTTTTCTTTCCCCCAAAAAATTATCTTCTTTTGTATGTTTAAAGTACAATTCAGATGAACATCCAGCTCTGGGATTTTGCTCAAACTTGATTTGATATGCTTCAATTCCTTTGATTGACCCATGAATTTCTTTTTCTTTTTCTTTTTCATGGTTTGGATCAAAAACAAAAGGAGATGATCATTACTTTAAACTTGTGGGTTTTTGGAAAAAAGTATAAAGTTTTGACTTTTGTATGTGTTTGGAAAAGTATAAAGTTTTGACTTTTGTATGTGTTTTCAAAAATAACAACTTACTTGCCATACAAGATCAGTTTTGTTAATCTTGGGAATGATGAAGATAAAATTGTAAAGTGAACTCTGTGTCACATGTGGATAGAATCTTTTGACTGAGGGGCACCTTTTATATCAGCTTCTAGGCTTTAGAATTAGAAAAGAAAGCTATATTTTGGATTTGCATTTGATTATCTATGTTTAGGTTAGGAAAAGAAATCTGGGTTTTAACAAAAAAGTATATGATGTTGTAGATCACATTACTAGTTTTTGAGGATTATGTCAAAACATCTTGGATGTCCCATGCCTAATGTTCTCTTAAGTTGTTTTATGTACTTGGAGGATAATTCTCCTATATCCATGTTTGAATATGTTCCGGACACGGATGTTGGACTTGGGTACTTTCGGGGAAATGAAGAGTTTTCGAGAAAAGTCATGGATAGACTAATTGTGTAAGAGGAAAATTTTTAGCATATAGGAATAGGATGTTGGAAATGGAAATGGATACTTCCAGGAAAATGTGTTGTAGTAAATAGGGATAAACAGTGAAAAGTCATAGAGGTTTCCCCTTTAATGTTTACATTTAATTTGTGATAAAAGAGTTTTCGATCTGCTGATAATGTTAATTTTCGTTTTGCCGAAGTTTCTTCTTAAATAGTTTGGTTTGCAGTTAACAGGTACTAAACAGTTGACATGGTCAAAAACAGAACCATCAATTTCATAAATGGAAAGTAACTTAAAATTCCTAATATTCAATTACTTGGAGGGAGTTTTACTGTGGCCTTCCCGATGAAGAAATCGGGAAAATGGCGATGTTCAATTCGAAAACTATCTTGAGTTCTGCAATTTGTTTGATGCTGTGTTTGCTACTTGCTAGGAGCCTTATTATGTTTCTGAATAAAATTTATTTGGTGTTCTATTCATGTTGTTCCTCTCATTTGCTTCCAAATCTATTCTCTATTGCAGATGTCTGAGTTACTTAATCAGAAGTCTTCGATACAAGGAAAAGTTCCTTCAGGTTATCTTAACAGTATTTTCGATTTGACCGGAGACTGGCTTCACGATGCTGCAGACACCAAAAACCTTGCTTTCGATGGCTACTTTATTTCGTTGTATCATTTACACCTTACAGCATCTCCTCTTGTACTGAACGAGAGAGTTAAGAAGTCTGTTCCGCCTCACTGGGATCCAGCAGCATTGGCTAGGTAGCTTTTCGAGATATCATTTGTGATATATCTTGGCATTAAGAATCATCGTATACGAATGAGATACCATACGGTTTATGCAGATGCCTTTTTCATCACGTTTATTGATCCTTATCAAGTTAATTCTAGTGAAACAGTCGATTTATTCATGAGTGTTCTGGTTTTAGTGCTGTGGACCAATATAGTAGATAATTTTTAAGGTATGAATTCAGATAAAGTGGTCGACATTTGTAGCAAACCTCGTCGCCACTCACTCCTGAGTATGTATAGAATTTGCCTCTGAGTAAGTTTTCTGTCAGCGTTGCATCTGTGATGCATATAAACTATACCCTCTACAATTTTTGTTATTGGTTTAAGGTACGAATTCCGACAAAAGAGATCGATATTTTCTATAAACCATTTTCATCGCTAGGCATTTATTTATATCATTATTATTGGTTTCATGCAGTATATGTATCTAATAATTTGTATTAGGCAGGTTCATCCAGACATATGGGACACACATACTTGTTGGAATGGGCATCGGAGGTCAAGATTTAATATGCGTCAAACAAAATAATTCCTCTACAATTCCTACTTCCGACCTCAGAAGGTACTTGGAGGATCTCGGAGATATCATGTTTTCAGACGGGAATAGCCCTTCGTTACTACAGAGAAAATCAAGAGACGGCAAAGAAAAAGTATGAACACCTCATTGAAATTTAAGGTCTCTTGTTTTTATGCAGTGAACACTGATATTGTTTCTAAACACCATTTATTTATGTAGGTACCCGACGTCTTTACCCGCATCTTGCAGTCAAACTCCATGCAGTTGGCCAGCATTGCTGAAACGTCAGGCAAAGATGTGAGTCTCGAACTTGAGTTTTATGCTGTTGGTGATTTTCTTTTGAATAATCATTAATGTCCATGAATTGTTGATTTCCCTTTGTTTTCAACTTGAATAGGGACTTACTATCATTTGTTCGAAAAGAGGTGGAGATGTGTTTTTGCATAGTCACTCTAACTGGCTCCAGACAGTACCAGTTAAGCCAGAAGGAATTTTGTTCAAATTCATACCAATTACTTCGCTTCTGACTGGGATTCCCGGAAGTGGGTATCTTAGTCATGCGATCAACCTGTACCTTCGTTGTAAGTATTCAATTGCCCGAACACGTTAATCATTATGTTCATCTAGTTTTATATGACCATGAGGTTCTTTAACCCACCATATCTGTATGTAGACAAGCCTGTTCCCGAGGATTTACGGTATTTCTTGGAGTTTCAAGTTCCGCAACAATGGGCACCTATGTTCTCTGGCCTGCCACTTAGGCATCAGACGAAAAAATCTTCTTGCCCCGCTCTGCAATTCGCTTTCATGGGTCCTAATATGCATGTCAACTCTATGCAGGTACTCATACAACCTATAAATCATTATTGTACAACTTCTCCGTTTCATTGTTTCTCGCAACCTTGCTAACCGGAAATCATATGATAGCTTATGAACCGAACTTAACTAAAACTCTAAAAACCACACACAAGTGTAGAGAATGCCAAAATTAAGATGAACTTCACTGCAGCATGATAAGTACTTGTATAGTACTAACCACTCATCACTATAACTCTGAATGTTTTTATTTAAATATTCGTGTCTAACACTCATATTCAACACATTTTCATAGGTATGATCAAATGACTTCAAATGCATTAAAAAAGTTGGGGCAAAATGGATATAGCTGTATCCGTTGTTCACAACCGAGTCTAAGTACCCTTGGTGGGTAATCATCTTAGAATAATTAAAGTACCATTTTTATGGTCTAAATCTGTGGTAGAAAGTGAGTTGAGTTACCACTTCTGGACAGTTGACACTGACTTTGACTGATTTTTTTAATGGTTAACAACGAACAGCCGCCACCACTTCATTATCCACGAGGATCAAAAAACGATTTTTTTAATGCAGGCGCGTATATATTACTAAGTAGACATGTCTCGATGTGTAAATATATGTTTAAATTGCTTGATCTCTCGAGCATTGTTGCCTTGTCTGATTTATTGTAGTTCATCCTCTTAATTTGTTATGATGCATTTTGTAGCCATGTTTCATCTTGATCGAGTACAGTACGATAAGCTTAAACCGATCCTCCATTGTTCTATTTCAGGTTTCAAGTGATTCAAAACCAGTAGTTGGCCTTCGGTTGTACTTGGAAGGGAAGAAATGCAACCGGTTGGCATTACACATGCAGCATCTCTCGAGTCTCCCGAGTATAATGACATTTGCATCCAGCCAACCTAGCCGATGGCGAGGTTCCGACGACTATAAGTCCAATGATCAATTTTTAGAGCCAGTCAGATGGAAGCGTTATTCGCATGTATGCACTTCTGTTGTTAAGCATGACCCTAATTGGTTGCAAGAAGTTTCAGGTGGTGTTTTTATTGTAACCGGCGCACAGCTGCTCAGCAAAGGGAAGTGGCCGAAGACGGTTTTACATCTCCGTCTGCTTTACACTCATATACCCTACTGCACAATTCGGAGGACCGAGTGGGCAGCTGCACCGGAAACAGCCCGCAAGGGTAGTTTCCTCACGAATCTAAGCACGACTTTTTCATTCATGTCAGCCACGAACGGACAACAGAAACAAGCTCCAACTGCACTTAATTCAGGTGTATATCCCGACGGTCCACCGGAACCGATTCGATCAAAAAAACTGCTGAAATATGTAGATATATCCGAGGTTGTGCGGGGTCCACATAATGCTCCCGGACATTGGTTGGTAACTGCAGCTAAACTAGTGAATGAGAGTGGTAAGATTAGCTTACAAGTGAAGTTTGCATTGTTGGATTATCCATGAATTTTTCTGCCATTTTCTTTCATTATTTCCTTTTGTAATGAGAAATTTTCTGGTTTTATTGTAGATAAAGATTGAGATTCATGTACTTTATTTTATGAAATAAAAAAAAAATCATATTTTATTTTATGATAAAATACGAAAATAATAACTAAACTTTGTTTAAAAATTCAAAACAGTAACAAAATTTTTAAAAATTATAAAATGATAATTAAACTTTATATTTTATTACAAAATGTTAATCTCATCGAAAGACTCACTCATCAAAATTATGTGTATAATACGAATCGTTTTAAATTAACGAGAGCGAAGTTTTAAAGAATAAAAATATATTTTATAATTTATCCTTAAATTCAGCAGCAACTAATGGCAAGATGAGAATCAATTTATTAAAATTTGTGTATATATTCTATGAAATGCAGGGAAAAAGAAGAGCAATGGAGCCATGCACCATGGCCACCATGATGAAAAGACAGACCAAACTGAAAGTGTTATTTTTCTTTCAAAATAAAAGTGTGTCTCTTTGAACTTGATTTCAATTGATGGCATCATGAATTAAATTTAATTGATGTAGTTTAAATTAAAAAATATATATTTTTATTTTTAAGGTTTTGTATTATTAATCTGGATCGATCTGTATTGTATACCTAATTTTGAATAATTAAATTAAATTAAAATTTTAATTGATAATAATTTGATATGAATTAAATTAATTTGATTTTTTGTTAATATTTGATCTCATATAAATAAAAAATTAGTGTATCTAAATGAATAATTCAATTATTGGATGAAATAATATTTGCAATAGTTAATATTTAATAATATCTAAATACAATTTATAATTCAAATATCAAATTGAATCATATCTAAATTTATTAAATTCTAAGTTAAAATACAATTTTGTTATAAGTTTTTAATTTTCCTTTAATTTAATAATAACAATAATAATATCATTCCGCTATATGATTAAAGGTGGCATTTATTTTTTCCTTTTCATTTCCTTTTCATGTCTTATTTAATAATAACATAAAACTAAAAGATATGTTCATCTCTATTTCAATAATATAATTTACTCAATTTATGATGATTGGAAATAAAGTTTGAGATAATTAGGAAATAATTTAAAAAAGTTATATTTTAAAAAAAACGAGTTTAAATAATTTTATATCTTGGATTTTATTAATAGTTAAATTAATCAGATATTATCATAAAATAGAGGTTACTTGAAATTAAAAACTTGATGTCATTTTTTTATTTAAATACTTTTATAATTTAAAAATTAGACAAATTAAATACTTATTTTTTTAAAAAAAATTAAGTTTATATAATTTTAAAATTTAAAAAATTAATTGATAATATTTGATTTTAATTTGACCAATCCATAAAGTCTGTAAATTAAGATGAACTTGCATGTGATTGTAACATATATAGTACAAAAATCATGTTTGAGTTTGGACCACAACATAATAAATTGGCATTTACTTTTGAAGCCTTGCAATGTAAGGCAGACCAAAATCATGGCACATGGTGTCCATGTCCACTGTCATTTTCATCCCCCACAACCACAATAATTGCAATAATTGTTAGGGGGAAATCAAGCTTCTTATGATAGATTTATTTGTATATTCGTATCGTATTTTACAAATAAAAAATTAATATATTTATTAACAAAGGTTGATCTAAGTGGTAAATAGTTTGATTTCGTTTAAACATGTCTTGGGTTCGAGACGTTGTGTATGTAGAAAATCTTTATTGAAAAATTTACGCACTAAAATTAAGTGTGTGACCCGAATCAGTCCTGATTAATCAGGACGAAACCCCGAAAATCGAGAGAGCAATCAATTTTTTTTAATACATTAAAGTTATAAATAAAAATATTATATTCATATAAAAATGTTAATAATAAAGGGAATGTGAAGCCATGATATGTAGACAGATAGACAATAACACAAGACAATACTAATAAAATAAATGGAATAATTGCAATTCCCCCCCTCCCTTTTTCAAGAACGTGAAGGCCAGTTCTTCTGGATTTCAAAGTGATAACTCACATCCAAATACACTTTGCCATCATCATCTACAAACTGCATAAACATAAATCAAATATGAAATTCTAAATCCAAAAAGTAGAGGGACTAAACTACAAATTTTTGAAAATCATAGGGACTTGAAGTATATTTTACCTTAGTTCTTGCAGAGTAGGAGCCTCTAGCAAACAAGCCAGAAGGAGTCGTTTCTTCTTCCAATTCATAGGTGTAAGGCTCCTTTTGTGGGCTAAATGTTCCCAACATTAGCTTGGTGTTGTCCACTGCCAAATTGGTACATGCACAAAACGTATCAGAATAAATTCAAGACCCGAATTCGACCCGAATCCGACCCGTTTATTTTCGTACAGAGAAGATCATAAAAGGGTTAACAAAGACAGGAAATCAAACCCGAGTTTGATACGATTCGATACCTCGAACACCGGTTTTCCAGACAGTGTTAGTGTATTTGAGACCGGAGACTATGTTGTTGGAGACATTGAAGGAGAATTTGAGGCGATACTTGCTTCCTTCTTTCAGCATAAACAGAGAACTCTTCGGTTTCGAAGCGAATGGAATCGGCACAAATATGTCCGGTCGCCCCGGACATAGGATCGATAGGCTTAATATCGTAACTTCGGGCTCCTTACTCTCTGCATTCGAACATCGAAACATAAATGTCGAGTACGAATACAAATATTTTTAACTAACAAGAAAAATGAAGAGTTCGAATATCGTATATACCTCCGACCGCGGACATATCGACACTACCGAGAAGCTGTTCTTTCCATCTCCTCAAACTTTCATCCTCCTACAATAAAAAAACATATCATGGTCGATTTTTCCTGGATTCTGGGCTTAGTTTTCCAGGAAAATTAGATAAGAAAATAAATTTCATGCAAATATATAAACATATATGTATGTATGATGTATGTACCTTGTCCTTTTCAAGCTGTTCTTTGAGAGAAAACTGAGGACCAAGATCCAATTCCTTCTCAGATTTCACCTTGCCATCATCATCATCATCAGTTTCATCATCATTTTGTTCATCATCATCATTGTTGTTAGCTTCAACACACTTCTTATTCTTCTCATCTTTCAACTCTTCTCCACTTTCAGTTTTTCCCTCGAAACCAATCTGTTTGGATGTCGAGAAAGTTTCCACAACAGCTGAAGACATTTTTCTTTCCTTTAGCCCCTAGGAACCTACCTCTAAGCAAAGCAGGTTAGTTATCTTACAGGGATTTAAAAAAGAAAAAAAAAGGAACCTTCACTTACAAAGTTTGGTTTTGTGGGCTACTGGGCTAGAAATTGTACCAAATTTGTACATGATGTTGATATTTTTCGAGTTCGAACATTTAATATAATAATTTTATGTACCGACGATAAATAGATCACAAGAATAAATTTAATTTTAAAATTTTATAACCATGTGTCAATATCGATAAATCAAATATTATTATTGTAATTATTTTTAATATGTTGAGATGAGGAACATGGCATTGATGGTGGCATGACATGAGACCTAACAAAGAAGGCAGTTGGAACCAAAGGGATTGGGTTTGGGGGGACAAAGTGGAGAAAATTTTTATAGTTGGGGCAGTTGAGACAAAAGTTTGCTCTTTAGACCCCCACACCTTGTTTCAACTTTATAGCATTAATGCTAACGGTGACATGTGGCTAATCATATCGATATACGAATATGTCGAATATATTCACGACGAGTAAAATAAGATGGTACAACATAAATATACGAATGTGTCAAATAGATTTACACTTTAATATTATCTTTTTTTTCTCTTATTAATACGTAATTATTAAAATAAATTTAATGATATATTCTGTTAATAAGAGAATTTTTTAAGGTGCACGTGATGTTTTCCCTTCATATTTTATAAAATAATATTAAAAAATAAGAATACACCTTGCAGCTGACGTCTTTCCCTCAAATCGTTTATTGCAGGTAACGTTCTCCTACATGTACTGTAATTTTTGATATAGATTCTAAAGTAAACTTTAAATATTCTATTTTCTTGAATAATTTTTTTAAATGATCTATATATTCAACTGAATCAATTTTATAATTGTTTCATATTCGAACGAAAATTGAACTTTTAACTATTAGTTACTTTAGTTTTGATATATTTGTATACAATACCAACTTAGTAGCCCAAAATGAGGCATGACCACATTAAGCCCAAAACCTAATGTAATAAAGGAACCAGGTGGTTCTAGTTTCCTGGTTTGCCTACATTTTGCCCATTTCGCACTTTCTTATTCTTACTTGGCTTGTTTTCCGATTTCACAGAAATTCTTCACTAATCTCCGAGCAGAACCATTTTCAAGTCATTTTATTGTAATCTGCTTCAATATTTCTCGTCCCAAGCATTGATTCACCACACCCTTTGATATATATTAATGGTTTGGGTGTTTTCTCTGAGCTAACAACAGTGCTCTCAAGATGTTTGATTTTATGCCTCAAAGAGTTTTACTTGATGCTATGCTACCATAACTTTCACATGAACTTACCGGCGGCGTGTTTATAAAGTGTATAGAGAGATCATGTTGCTCTCTGTTTCTTGCCGAGGTGACAGTTTCCTCATCTCCAGCTTCCTTCAATCATCAAACCCATCTTTCATTTCCCTTGGAAAAAACAAAAAGAGCTTTCAAAGCATTTATAACAAACCCCAGAGGTTATCTCTTTCAGTTTCATGTTCTTCTATCAAAATTGTTCGAAGTGCTCCACTAGACAAACATGTAGTGAAACAAAACAGAATCCGTTTTGTTCAAAAACTGAAAACTTTGTTGCTGTCGAAGCCGAAACACTTCATTCCGATCCACATTCTTGCTAAATGTCGTGCTTACCTTTGTATCCACAAGCCTCGTTCCATTCTCTCGATGATCTACCGGTACCCCACCATTTTCGAGCTATTCACTATCCCCTTGCCGCCAACCCCGTTAAATGCTACGAAATCGGGGTATCAACTTTGTGTTCGTTTAACTCCTGCTGCTAAATCCCTTGCTATGCAAGAATTGAATCTCAAGTCAGCTATGTCGGGTTGCTTGGCGAACAAGTTACAGAAACTTCTCATGCTTTCGTCTCATCGTCAGCTTCTTTTGTCTAAGCTTGTTCACCTAGCTCCACATCTTGGGTTGTCTCCAAATTTTCGGTCCCGTCTTTGTAATGATCATCCGGATAAGTTTAAGATTGTAGATACCTCATATGGTAGGGCGCTTGAGCTAGTGAATTGGGACCCTGAGCTAGCTATTCCATTGAAGTCTTCTCCGATGGACCGTGGGTTGATTGTCGATAGGCCTTTGAAATTTAAGCAACTGAAACTTCGGAAAGGGTTGAATTTAAAGCGACGACACCGGGAGTTTTTGATGAAGTTCGATGAAGTACCTGATGTTTGTCCTTATAATTCGTCTTTGGAAGACTTTGCAAAGTCATCCGTTGAAGCTGAGAAAAGAGCTTGTGGAGTAGTGAGAGAGGTGTTGGGGATGATGGTTGAAAAGAGGACATTAATAGACCACTTGACACATTTCCGGCAAGAGTTCGGTCTGCCGAATAAGTTGAGGGCGATGATCGTGAGACACCCTGAGTTGTTCTACGTGAGTTTGAAAGGCATGAGGGATTCAGTTTTCTTAGTCGAGGGGTTCGATGACAAGGGAGTACTCTTGGAGAAAGATGAAAGTTTAGTGATAAGAGATCAACTGATGGCATTAGTCGCAGAAGGAAAACGGATACGACGGGAGAAGAGGAAGGCTAGAATATATGGTACCATAGATGGTGACTGCAATAAGAACGATAGCATCGAAACTGAAGATGTCTATTATGATGACGATGATGGTGATTATGAAGACGGATTTGAGAATTTGTTCGATACTGAAGATTCGGACCTGGATTATGATTTTCATGATGATGATGATGATAGTGAGAGCAGTATGTTGTATGGTACTGGAGGAAATGCAGAGTTTTGGACTGCCGATGTTCCCTATAGGAATTCTGGTGATGACAATAAAGATTCAGAACCTTGGTAATGATAAATGGTTGTGCATGGTGTAAATATTTGTAAATAATCCGGGGTAGACGAGACATCGGTGCTTAGCTTTGTCACTAAAATCACTCTTTGAGTTTCGTTATTACTTTTTTAAAAACTTAAAAAGTTATTTATTGTTGGATTAATATTCGAATAATATAAATCGTAAAATCTAAAAGTTAAATTTAATTATATATAAATTTTAAGGTGAAAATTTTAATTATTTTATTTAAAATAAATTATCTAAATAAAACACAACACTATATTAATGATCAAAGATGATGATCCCAAGCCTTCCGTTTTGAAGATTTTGTTGAATATGAGTCATCCGTTTCAATTATCCAACGATAAAAAACGTTTGTGATTAACGTTACCGTTTACGGGCACGATAAAAAACGTTTGTGATTAACGTTGCCGTTTACGGGCAACAGAGGCGGCTGTTTGAAAACAAATTCCGATTCCATGGGAGTTTTGTTCATGGAAATGGAGCTGTTACTGGTTTCGCCGTCATCAGCTTCGGAACTCATCGGCAGAGTTGTTGTATTGTTACTGCATGTCTTCTCCATTGATGTCATGTCTTCTTTAAGCTTCTCTTTTCTTTTGTACTTAATTCTATCTTTTTATATGGATAAGATTTAGAACCATTAGACGAGTAAAATGGATGAATGAGATTTATAGTAAAAAATATGACCATTATCACTTAATAAATAAGAAAATAATCTTATTTATTTATTTATTATCATTATCTAACGATCTAAAATTAACGTGAAACTAAAACCAGTATCCGTTTCCCGATCCTTTGTGTTGCAGGATTTGGATGAGCTCTTCATCTGTGGGACAAAATCTAAAACCAGTAGGAACCATCTCCTTCTGTTGTCTTTTTGTTCCCTGAACAATGAATGTATGAATGTTCACTCACAGCAACTGGATCCTGAAACATATATATCTGATATGTCTGAAAAGATACGTGAAATAATTGCTGAAATATAATTATTTAGGGTTGACTCAAATCACCCACATGCATGAAACCAATTAGAATTTGAGTGAAACAAGCAAAGAAATAAAAGTGAGACATGAAATAGGCTAGATTCAATGTTCACGTTATATCTAGAAAAATTTAGGGCATGCCTTTATCATGAAAATTTTATTTTATTATATTTTTATTATTAGATTTTATCGTACATATTATCAGTCAAGGTGTTATATACGTAGAAAATTCATGACTTTAGGAATTACATTTGGTAGTTTTTTATTATTAAGAATTACATTATATATAGTTGTTAAGATGAAAAATGATAATTTTGTTCAGGAAAGAAACTAGGATCGAATATTATGAGAGATCGAACTATTAAACTTAAAAATATAAAGGTTTATTAAGTATTCAAATATAAAATTATGTGGTAGTGTCTAATTTATCTAATAATATCGTTTTTAAGGTTTAAATTCGTATCTTTTTAAAGTGTAGTAATATGTTTTATCAATACACCCAATACTTGTCGGTTAATTATTTATTTAATATAAAAACATAATAATCCATAAAACGGAATTTATAATAGCTGCAAAGGTACTTAAGAAAAAAAAAAGGAATTGATGTTTTTTTTTTCAAGAATTACATTTGATAGTTGTTTGGGTGACAAATGATAGTTTTGTTTTTTTGTCTTTTAATATTCATTTTATTTTCTTATATTATAGTTATAGTTAATTAAATTATGCTATATTCATAAACTTATATCACAAATTATATTTTTTATATTTAATTTATTATTATTATAAATAATTATATTTTAAATGAGTAAAAACGTTTAAGAATCAATGTATATAATTTTATCCGAACTTTCCCTCAAATTTAACAGACAACATACCTTGTAATGTCAAAACAACGCCCCACATGTTGTTTTGGTCTTTGAAAAAAACTGTTTTTTCCTGCCTAATTCCCAGCACGCCAACATTTTGTTTGGATTCTTCATCTTCAACCATGTTTTTTGGGCATCTTTTTAGTATTTCTTTTCTGTCTTAATACTAAAAGTTTAAATTATAAGCGTTAACCCTAAACTCTAAATATTAAACCCTAAATTTTAATGTTAAACGTTAATATTAAACCCTAAACCTAAGATTTTAGTGTTTGGGTATGGAAAAGAGTACAAAATGGGAAATAAGAACTTATTCATTAGTAGTCACTTTCGGTAGATATTTTTTCTAGTGTTGAGTTAATCGATTTTAATTTTGACATTGTAATCTAAATTTTTTAGTTCTGTCATCGTCAATTATCAGTTATTGTAGTAGGATGAGTTATTAAATTCGATTATTAAATTTCTGAAATACTCAATTCGAATGAATTAATTAATAAATTAAATATCAATAATTATAGACAAAGCTGTTAGTGTTTTATTCCCATACATATCTGCCTGAGATGGGAGAATTTATATCATGGGTCAGTCCCATCACGTTATCCATGGGACCGGCCAATGATAATCATCCACCTCATTATTTTTTAATTTTTGAAGTGAAGATTCACCTGAAAAAAAATATTACATGAAAAAGTTGATGAAGTGGGTAGTTATTATTGATCGGTCCCATGAACACGTGTTGGGACTGACCCATGATATAATTTTTCCTGAGATGGTGAATTTATTTAATGCCAAATCCAAAAATAGATTCTCAAATCAATTGGTATCTTCAATAAATCTAAATTTTTGACCGTTGACGACAAATCCTTGTGAAAATGAGGTATGTGTAACATATTTTTTAGCTAATGTTCTTAATGTTATAAAGGTCCATTTTTTTCCAAGTTCAAAGATTTTGGTAATAATGAACGGTTTAATTTTGTTGATAATTAAAGATTTTATTTGATTTTTGTAATGATTTGGTTTCAGAATTTAAATATTTTGATTTGGACAAGTTATTTTTTAAAAAAAGTTTAACTATAGTTGTTTGTAAACCTAGACCAATTTGGTAAGATTTGGCGATATTTTTTTAGTCAGTTACAGTGTTTATAGTAGTGTCTGTTTTAGAGTATACTCTCAATCATTGGACATTAATCGTTCAATCATTATATTGATATTATTGATAATCGAACCCGTAACCTTTAGGAATAACAATCATTTCTTTAACAACTGAAACAAGATGGTTTGTGCTAAGACTTGCACGATAGCTTAGGGATCAAAGGGTATTCTGTCAATTCAGTTAATTTAATTAATAAATAAAAAATATTTCTTAAATATGGATCAAATTATTTTTTGGGGTTTGAATGAATGTGTCTCGTATATTTGTTTAACGGTTACATTGATTAAAAGTCAAGCGTTATTTTTAATGTTTATATTATTTGATCTGAGATTTGATATTTACACGATTATGATATCTAAACTTGATTTGAAATCCGAAATAAATTGGATCAAATCAAAATAAACTTAATTTTTAGTTGAACTGATATAGATATTATCCGATTTTCAATCGAACTGAATGAGCTCGAATTAATTTCCAAGCAAATCAAATGGACCCAAATCAAAATCATTCAAACGGAAAGTAACCCGAACTAAAGGCAACTCGAAATAAAAAAATATATTAAAAAAGTAACGAAAGATTTGATGTGAATTGTGAACCGTCGCACAACTTACTAAAAAATCAAATATATTAGCTTTATATAGTCATTTATAGGTTTAAAAAACTAATTCAGACTGAAAATTCGATCAAAACATATCGATCTCCTATTGAACTGATATGAACCTAATCCGAAAATTAACTAAACCCATTCGGCCTAGTCCGTCACGAATCACTATAGACTTGAATTAATATCGAACCATACTATATCTGACGAAACTAAACCAAAATCAAATATAATCAAAATCGAACCTAACCTAAATCAAAATAATTCAAATTAAACTCGATCCAAATGATCTATCTATCACCTCTAAATATAAAAACTATACACTTAAATTTAAAATTTTATAAAAATTAATATTATTTAAGTGACTCATCCTTTCAAATTAATTATAATAGTTTCTTTGAGATAAGACTGTCCCTCCAACACCTTCGTTCGTCTATGCATTTAAGTATAATGCATAATATTCATCTGTTACAATAAAAAAAAAATAACCTCAAGATTTAGTCTCTTTTATCTTAATTACTGGTCTAAGATATAATTCTCATTTTAAGTATATATCAATTTTAAAATTTATATCTATTATTTAGGTAAAAAACTTCTGTTTTTTTATCATGTCTCTAACCACGTCTCTACTGAAAATTTCTAAAAAAAAATATTTTAAACCCCGGCTCTTATTTTTTATATTCCAAACCCTAAACCTAAAAAAATACACATTACCCCTAATCCCCGAAACCTTAACTACAACCTTTAACATTAAATCTTAAACCCCACGCTCTAAACTCTCTAATTTAAAGCGGAAGCACGAATGAAGACATGAGAAAAAAATAAACAATTTACGCACCCATTATCTAATCTTTATATAAACCAACAAAACTTAAAAGAATTAGTTACTAAGTGATACTTTAAAAAATTAAAAATAATATTAAAATAATTATTCAATTAAACATTTTAACATATTTTAATATTATACTTATTTATTTATATAACAATGTCATTTAATGACTGTGGATCGGCCATATACTTCACATATGGTACAAAATCAGAGCTGAAATATTAAATTGCTGCTAAATCATAGTACTTAAAAGACAGATTAACACTAATAAGATTTGCCAACCAAACCACCCACCGTCGATGCTTATTATAAGTTCATCAAAGGGGAAAACTAATACGAACCATCCCATGACCAAAGGTCTGAAAATGGATGCTCCGATAGAGTGTCGAGTTGATCAGCAGCATCATTAAACATCATGTTCGAGTTCGGCCAACCATAATTGTCGGAATTAAGGTTGTCGTTTACAGGTAACGGTGGTGGGTGTTCGAAAGAAACCTCTAGCTGCATGGTGGGTATGTTGGGGGAAATGGAGCTGCTGCTGCTGCTACCACCGCCGTCTTCAGCAGCTTCCAAACTCAATGATGACATGACTTCTTTAAGCTTCTCTTTTCCTTTGTACTTAATCTTGCATAGTCTCCAATCCTAAATAACAAGATCAAAAAATATATTTATTTATATTTTCTTAAAGAAATTTAATGTTAAATTTAAGTGGCGTAAAATTTATTTATTTTTACATTAATTTTAGGTTGTTAGATAATAGTAATAAATGATTAAGATTATTTTTTTATTTTTTTCAAGTGATAATATTAATATTTTCTACTATTAATCTTATTTATTCATTTCACTCGTCCGATGAGTATGAATAAGTGTAAAGCTCTTTAAATTTTATACTATATAACTTTTTTCATTCTATAATTTTATATATCGTAAATAAATCAGGACACTCAAAATGTCTTAAGTGTTAATATTCAATGCAAACAATATAGGAATATATGAGGGTGAATCCTTTGTTTCTTTATCACGCCTCCATCCATGCTTTCTATTGAATTTTTTTTAAAAAAATTAAATTTTAAACCATAACCCTTATTTTCTATATCTTAAATCCTAAATCCTACACCCTAAAAAATACACCTAACTCCTAATTCCCTAAACCCTAACTACAACCCCTAACATTACACCTTAAAACCTCTAATTTGAAGCGGAGGCACAAATGAAGGTATGAGAAGGAGGTAGACGATTTACACCCGAAATATACTAATATAATACGAGTGAAGTTTAATTTGTATAAATTCAGATCTTAATTCATTCTATTCATGTTGTTACCATCAAAATATGTTATTTAGGATCGTAATTTTACTATCCACGATCCTTTCTCGAAGAAGAAGAAGAAGATACCGATGAAATCGAATGAAGTTTGTATTCGTGCATGATCCAATCCGTTTTGATGGCATCTTTTCGATTTCTTGTGTTACTATCCTTGAACTTATGGAAAGTTAAAGGTCTTTTAAAACCGATGAGTTCCCCATTAGCCGAAGAAATTGCCTTTACATGGCTCGTTGCCTTCCACCATCCTCGACCCATCACTTCCCGAGAATCACTCTCCCGTTTGCAATAATAATACCTCTCGTTCTTGCTTAATCCCACACGACTCTCGCCCCCTGCACAAAAAGTAACCACAAACATTAAAAAAATTCAGACACACACGTGCGTATATAATGGTCTGGTACGATGAATGCATGCTCCATGAAACACGGGATTTTGTTCCATGAAACATGCATGAAGCACGACCTTACTATATGAGCCTGACACCTAAAGGTCCTAAACTCATACCTTCAAGTACTAAGATTTACATTTTTTTATATACAAAACCTATTTTCAGACAAGCCAATGACGTGGAAAACAATCAAACATAGAAAAACCAGAAAAAGGAAGAACGAGATGAGAAAATGTCGTACAGTTGAGTTTTTCCGGCTCGAAATCGTATATATTTCTTTCGACGATGAAATCGAAAGACGCCATGGCACTGGCAGTGTTTCCCGATACTTTGTGTTGCAGGATTTGGACGAGCTCCTCGTCTGTGGGACAAAATCTGAAACCAGTAGGAACCATTTCCTGTTTTTTTTTTGTTCTGAACAATGAATCTATTGATGTTCAGTCACACCAAACAGATCATGGAGTATGCTCCTGATATGTCTGAAACGGTGGATGCTTGTTTATATATAGAATCAAGGAAAAAACAAGACAAGAAGACAAATTGACTTAAAAGTTTAGAGAAGACTAAAACATTTGGATTTTGCATTTCAAGTCAATGGAGTAATAGTTTATATCTATGCACCCAGCCACCCACTAGTTTTATTCAGAAGATTTGAAAAGATACACCACGAATAGAAATACTCCGTCTATTTTCGGTGTTTTTTTATACTCGTACTAAAAAATTAAATTTAATATTTACGATTAAAATTTAAAAAATTAGAGATAGTATAAATTATTTAAAGTTTAAAATCTAACATTTAGTATTACAATTTAAAATTTATTTTTTTAGTGTTGGGTATAGAAAGAACATAAGATACTATTAATATTTAATTATTGGCATAAAGATAATTTTAACCATTAACGTTTATATTTTTTGTCGTTTTGGCCCTTATTCTTTTTTTGGGATAAATTTAGCAATAATGACACAAACATAGAAAAAAAATTAAGGATTTAAGTATAGTTTTGGATAAAAATATATAAAAAATTAAAATTAAAATATAATTTGAAAAATAAAAAAATAAATATTAAAAATTATCGGGTGGAGTACCCGGTAAGAAAAACCTTCCGACTCATGTCCAATAAAAATTATTGGGTTGAGTACCCGATCCGAGAAAGATTAAAACAATCCTTAAAATACCCGTCCATTTTATATTCGAATAATTTTAAACACCTATACTTATTTATGCATTTAAAGGTTGACTCAAGTCATCGTCATGCATGAAACGTCCAATTGAAATTGGATCGATTTAATTTATTTCACAGTTTCACATTCTATAATGAAAATTTAGGGCATGTCTTGTTCTAATTACATGTTTGTCTTTTGTTCTGTTCTTCATCTTTTTGGTTTAATGCTTAACTATAATTAGAACACAATGAAAGAGAATTAACAAGAGTGGGAATTACAGTAGTTAGTTGTTAAGATCACAAAGGAAAGATTTTTTTTTTTATCTTTTAATATTTATATTATTTTTCTTATATTATAGTTGTAGTTAGTTAAATTATGATATATTTATAAATTTATATAGTAAATCATAATAACTTTTTTTCCTTCTATATTTTAATTATTATTTTTTTATTTTTAAATAATTATATTTTAAATGTGTCAAAGACGTTTAAGAATCATGTATATAAGATTGTATTGACTTTTTGTCCCTAATTTAAAGCACAACCTGCCTTATAATTCTAAGAAGAAGTCCCCACACGTTGTTTTGGTCTTTGAAAACTGTGTTTTTCTACTTAATTGTCAGCACGACATCATTTTTTAGCCTTCACTTTGGGTTAGTCTAAGTCCAAATTCAAGTTATTTTTACCATTTTTTTAACATTAAAATCTACCTCTAATATATTTAATTAAGAAAAATATATAATTTTAGAAAGAAATTGGGAAATTTTTTATACATTTTTCTTTGGAAAAATAACTTTGTCACTCTAATTATGATTTCGTCAGTTAAAATTATTGATAAAATATATTATTGTTTTAAATGAAATATGAAATTTTAAGTCAAAACTCAATTATCTCAACTAGGGATGAATATTTTATCTAACTCGGTCAAATTTTGATCCGATTTAATTTGATCAGATAAGATTTTTTAATAAAAATATTAAGTTTGAGTTAGTATGTGTCTGATTTTTATTAACGGAAAAGTCAGGTCGGATTCTAGTTTAGGGTGAAAAATATTTGTTCCAATCCGAGATTAATTATGTGATTTTTCTTTAAATTTTTATGAATGATTATAATAATACTCTTCTCTATATATTTTTTATAATTAGGTCCTTAAAATTAATTTTTTATTTATAATTTAATCCTTAAAATTATAGTTGTTTATAATTAAGTCCAGAAAATTATTTTTCTATAGGTCGGACCGGGTTAGGTCAGTATAGAGTTTAGTGTATTTATTTTTGGGTCGGTTTTTTAAAGAATACATTCAAGTTTGGTCGAGTTTAGTATAATTTTAGATCGGATTTGGGTGGGCCAAATACTCAACCCACGATGTTTTATTTTGGGTCAAATAATCCTTCTACTGATGAAAATTAACGGTAAACGGTTTAAAATAATTTGACAGAATGATAAGTCAATAAAAAATATTTTATATTTTATATAATTTTATAAAATTATTTTTTGATTGATATAATATTTTTAGGCCATGTTAGTGTGTTAGTTGATTGGTGTAAAATTATATAATTTTATAAATTTATTACGTTATTTTAAATTATTTATCGTTAGTTGATTGACCGTTTTTATTTACGGAAAGTTATTCAAAGTTAGTGTTAAGTATGCCTAAATGGGGACAACCTCAACAAACTGTTTGACACTGCATCCAATTACCAAGCTGTCTGTAAAGTATCAGCTCTGCATCTCAAAGTTCCATCAATGGAGATTTTTCCCTGTCCTTTTGCCAGCTGTTAGGGTTTGGTTCCTTCCACATCATTACACAAATCCTACAATCTGATTTAGTTTCTCAAAAATCAAATGGCATCTTCAATGAATCTACTTGTTTTGAGCCTTGAAGACAAATCCGTGTGAAAAATGAGTTTTGGACAAGATAAGAGGATGTCAGGGTCCATGGTTGGTCCACAGTCATGGTATGTTTTTCTATGTTCAAAGATTTTGGTAATATTGAAGACAAGATTCTTGATGAGAATTTCAAAACTGTTGGGATATTTTGTTTCATAAAGTAAATGATGATCACATTGGGATCATATCTATAAAATATATTTTTGTTTACTGAATTCCTTGACTTAGAAAGGTAAATGTATTATTATTGTATATACTATTAAAAATTCAGATAAAAATACTAATAGTGTATATACTATTAATAATGTATTTTTTTCCAATTCATAAGTTGTTAGAATTAGATTCGGTCGAAATTTAATAAATGTTCGATTTAAGTTGATTATATTCGAAATTGACTCAAAATCTTAATGAATTGAATCGAGTAAAGTCTAATTGGACTTGATAAGTTCGCAAGTATCTCATTAATTTTTAAAATATTTTTTAGTAATTATTTAAATATTATTTTATTTAAAAAATAAATATAAATAATAATTATTAAATTTTAGATTGTTTACTTTAATTTTAACAGGGTAGTTTGGTGTTATTGTGGATCGTTAATTTATAATTTAGATTTTAAAAGTGTTTTATTTAGTCTTATGATATTTTTGAGTTAAATTTGTTAATTTATGTTAATATTAAGCATCATATAATATTATTAAATTTAATTTTAGTTAAAAAAAATAAGATAATTTTGTTAATGGGTTTAATGAACAACGAATCGAGTTGAGCAATAAAAATTTTTAACGAACACGAGTCCATCACAATTTTAACGAGCTTAATAAACAAGTCAGATTGAGCAACAAACTTTTTAACGAGTACGAGTCGAGCGTTGTCCAACTCGTGATCGACTCGTTCGATAAGCATCCCTAGTTAGAGTAGTGGGATAGAGCATTAGATTCCTTAAACAATGTTAGTGATTCAAATTTTGACATTGTGCATAGAGCAATTGGGTGGGGTCTGGGGAGGGTCATCCCATAATGAGCCTCTGCAATACTCGATTCGGATTAATCAATCAATGGATTAGATATTGATGGTTAAATAACAAAAAATTCAAATAAATATAACCAATAAAAGCCGGTGGCAATGACATGACACATTGCTCTTCGCAGGACATAATATAAGTTCAAACCTTAAAGAAGATATTATTAGGACATGAGACATGAGTTTTGAACATAGACCTTAAAATAAACATATTTATTATATCAAAAATAATTCAGATAAAACATATTATAAAAAAAATAAAATCAAATTTATTTAATTTTATTTAATTTACTATGTATTTATGGGTACATTAATTTCAAATAATTTTTCTAACCTTGAAAATATCTTGTAATCTAGTTTTTTGTATTCTGCTTATTGAGTTTTGTATTACATGTAAACTCAGACAAGGAAATTATTCAAACAAATTTCAACTTCAGACATAGTTCCCTTACATTTTAACTTCAAATAGAAAAGCAGAGTTTGAATAAAAAACACAAGCATTACATGTAAGAAAGTTAGGAACCGTACTCCGTTCTCTCCCAAAGTGTTAGTTTCTACACATACAGTGACCAGTAACACCTCTATCCTCCATATCTGAACAAGTGAAGTTGTTACCAGAAACATGCAAAATGCAGAATATAGTTGCATCCGAGCTTTATACATTCGACTGCCAAATCTACGCAGGGGTCACCACACTCGCCGCAATTCGGATAGTAATAGATCTTGTTCATGAGTCGAAACTCTAAACTCGAATGCATTGCTATATAAAGTGGTTCTTTTATCAGTTGTGTAGAATCTGTGTGCTTGCCTACTTGGATATAACATGAATTACAAGGTAGCAAGAATTGTCTGCACTAATTCTTCTCAAATATCCGAATTCGATTATCACTGTTAAAAGAATTGAAACAATTTCTGATATATGTATATTGCTAACAACAATAGCAAAGAACTAAAGCACAACGTTTACAATCAGTTTAGGAGCTACTTGTGTTTGCATGGTTCTGCAACTTCGTTTACTCACTTGAGAAAAAACTTCCAAATATCTCTGTCAGTCACCTCTTTGATCAAATGTGCTCCGAAAATGCCTTCTTCATCAACTAGATTTCTGAGGTGTCTTGCTGCGCTGTTGTAGCCGCCGTAGTTCTTCCTTATTGCCAAGTAGACCACTCCGTACGGAGGCCTCAGGCACTGGTTGTTCATAATCGGGATTAAAAAAAGATCCTAGGAAAAAAAAAGAAGCTATGTGAAATTAAGAAACTAACCTTCTTAATCAGTGCATAAAACTTCTTCAATGATGACACCGGGTAAGGAATTTCAGTCATCAAAATAACATCATAACCGCCTTCTCCCTGATCCGCCTCACTAGCTCTTTCCCATGCCCGACTTCTCGAAAGCCTTCTCGATCTCCTTGAGGAAATTTCTTGTGCCATGAAGCTACCATCTTGGCTACTGCATCCATCCAAGAAATCCTCCTCGGAGAAGCTAAAGCTCAATCCAGTAGTCAGTTCGGACACATCATTCCGAACAACAGATAATACAGAGGGGAGTTCTTCCCAGTCCCCCGCATAGAAGTGTACTGTTGGGGCAAGAGTTTGTCTGGATGGAGTCAAAGGACTCTCTGGCTGTCGGCTTTGCCTGTCCCGGGCTTGCTCAAGGTTTGCAAGAACATTAGGTATGGTAGAGCATCGAATAGTCTCGGCACTAAGGTCTTGAAAATGCACTGTGCAAGCACCCTGTACCCGAAATGAATAAATGGGGTTCAAGTCAATCCTTTATAAGAATAAAAGTGCTCTTCCTTTTGAGCCTATAATATAAGCCAGTTTCTCTTCCTTTATACTAGGTCATTTTCCTTTCAAGTGCTTGAGTCCAATGCTCATGTCCAAAACATATTCAGACACAGGGATGGGGATACGATCTTCGAAGGACCCTTCAACTACATGGAAATGTATGACATTCCCGAGTCTCGAGTACGTGGATAATATACACACATAATTACCAATCTATTTATACTTGATAGAGTTAAAGACCTTATAGAATTAATAAAATGAAAGAGATACATACAGCACATAGGAGCAACTATCTAAGTTTAGTAAAAAAGTATACCTTCAGACAAGCAAAAATCCCAGGAAGTCCGTAGCCACAACCCAACTGTAAACATTATCGGATAGGACAATTAGCTCACAGTCTACATCAAAAGCTTCAAAACTGATAGATTAGTTTCTTAACTCTTTTAAGATTTTATACTATAAATGAAACAAGAAGTTTCAGAGAAGAACAAAAGAACACGAACTTATAGAATCCAGAACAAAGATAATTATGTATGCATTTAAGTTAATTAGTTCATGTCGAAAACAAAAGCGAAAATGGTTTTCCAGTCTGTGAACATTTACTTGACCTTTGAGCATTTTATTTCACCTATTTGATAATATCATTAAATGGACCTACAACATACTTTTTTATAAAGAAAATGAAAATGCTGATATATCATGTTTAATTGTTGAAAAATGAATTCAAATAAATGAAAGCAAATGCTACGTGCAGTGATCGATGATATTTTCAGATTTTTCTATGATTAAACTACCTCAAGCACCCTTTTCCCTCTAAAGCTCAATTGTCCATCACGAATCTCATGCTTAAGGACATTAACAAGGTCGATAGAGCTGTCCCAAGATTTCAGAAACCCTGCAAAACAAAATTGTACTAAATCTGTCAGTTGCAATTGATCAGTTCGGCACCTAAATACTTGAATTGACATGGTACCATGTAACAATAAGCTATTAAATAAAATGTACGACTCAATAACAAAGTAGTGGATAACTAGCTTACCATCGGGTTTCGAAGATATCATTTCGGAACCAGTGAAACCAATAATATCAAGTACACTAATTCTTCCCTGTAGAAGATGGGAAACGAAATTATCAAGCATATTTATAAGGGTGGAGCAAGAAAAGATAAGGAAGCTGCCTGGATAAAGCAATGAGTCAATATACCTTGAATGCACTGATCCCCTGAAGATCTACATTATCCCCAGTATGCTTATACGGGTGAGCTATCTGCACAGTAGCCATATGTCTTAATTTTGAATGCAAATTAATATCCACCATTCACTCACATACTAAACCATCTATTTAGATTATAGTCAACAATATATACATGTGAAACACATTTAAATTTCACAAGTATATCTTGATGGGGAGATGAAATGTACCTTTGAGGGGAGAATCTCGACAGCCGGAGACGATGGATGCACATCTTTATCTGATACCGATGACACGCTTTGGCTTCCTCGGTCTTGGGTCACCAAACCCGGCAAGCATTGTGCAAGCAGTGATGCTGCACGCATCTTGGATGATATACTAGGAAATAGTTATTTAGAATGAAGAATCTGAAAATATCAACATTTTCATTAATAAGTAGATAATTCCTAGAAGAAATAATTGCTACCAGAAATAAGAACCCTTCACCATAGCAAAACTAATAATGGGGGTAAATACATATGTACGTAATCATCATAAGATATCGAATGTACAACCGATATATAACAACATTACAGGAGACTGAAACCAGGCTAGCTCCAGCTAATACATTACAAACTACAACACATAGCATCAAAAAGATCAAGCAAATAAACTTTTCTTTTAAAAAATTGAATTCCAGAGAACATCCCTAGAGTGTTGCATTGATGAAAAATTGAAAATCAGAACAGTATTTTTAACAACTAAAAGTGATATAAGGTCATACAATGACATTCGAATTTCGAAGTCTACACAACTCAGCATAATCCCCAAGCAAAGGAAAAGAACAAGGGAAGCGAACAAAGGATCCATAAATCCAATATAAATACCATTAAGCTAGTCAACTTCCATGGAAGCATGTAAATGTTCTGGCAGTACAAGACAACAAATTTGCACTAAAATAAGCAGATATTTAAACAGTGATTACATCAAAATTGTTCTTCAGTTAAGGTTTTTCTTTATAGATTACTTAATACATCAATGTGAGCAATTCTTTAAGTAAAAAACAAACCCCAAATCAAAATCAGCTGACCCATAACAAGATCAACTTAATTAAACAAACTAAAATTGAGATGTTCATAGCATTGAACCAGAAAAGACCAAAATCAAATTGCCAGAAAAACTTTGTTAAAACAGGAAATTAAATCCAACCCACATCAAAATTGAATCAAAAAACAAAAACCCAGAATCCAAAAACTGAAAAGAAACTTACCCAGAAAAGAGAAATGATCACCAAACAATTTGTTCAATCAAACTTTAATTCCTTGAGGATTTATAAGTAAAGATCAAAGCTTTGTAATTTTCCGATGAAGTATATTTCTGGCAATGGAAGTCAAAGAAAAAGACGCGAAAATTAAGTAAAAGATGACTCGTTTATACAGAGTGGAGATGCAGGAGAAAAGAAGCTTCGATTTCAGACTTTCGTTTCACTGAAATTGTTATTCCAGTTTTACCCCTACTGAGTTATTTTTTCCATTATTGGATATGCATTAATATTCGAACAATAATGGTTTAATTATGCTAAATAGTCCCCATTTTATGTATGAGTTAAATATTTAGTCTTTTATTTTAGCTTAATCAACTTTAGTGTATGTAGTTTTCAAATTTTAAAATTCCAGTCCTAACTCAAATGGTAAATAAATAATTGGCATAAAGATAGTTTTCACCCTTAACGTTTATAATTTTGGTCATTTTAGCCCCTATTCTTTTTTGGGATAAATTTAGCCCTTAATCTTTATCTTTTTAACAAATAACTCATTTTTTAACTACCATGATAACTGAGCCGCTAAATATTTAATAATGATGACATGTCATATATATGTAATAATATATTTTAATAACATCTAGTATATCAAATACATAAACGCGGGATATAGTTTTATTGCAATCTAAAAATATAAAACAATTAAAATTTAAATAAAATATTAAAAATTATTTTTTATTTATTAAAAATTAATTAAATCTAAAACAAAAGGTTACTAAACATTTTCAACCTTAACTATAGTAAAATCAAAATTTTATCTAGAAAGGTATGAACATAATCTGAGAAGAAAATATTTTGTATAGTTTGTTACCGGTGAATCAAAGATAAATTTTTTTTGATAATAATCAATTGGATTTTTATTATTTTAATTTAGAATTTAGGTATTTTAGTTTTAATCTAAAACGGAGTTTTAGGGTTTTATAAAGATATTTTAGTTTAGTTAGGGTTGAGAATATTTAGTAAATTTTTGTTTTGTATTTAATTAATTTTTTAAATTTTAATTTTTTTCTATTTTATACTGGAATAAAATTATATTCTATATATATATATATGTATATATTTAATACGTTAGATTATGTCATTTAAAATATATTATCATATATATATATATGATATATTACCATTATTAAATTTTTAACGGTTCAGTTATCATGATAGTTAAAAAATGAGTTATTTGTTAAAAAAACATAGATCAAGGGCTAAATTTATCCCAAAAAACGAATAAGGGCCAAAATAAAAAAAATTATAAATATTAAGGGTGAAAATTATCTTTATGCTTAAATAATTTGATTAAATATCAATTAGTTATCTAGTTTGGTCGAATTTTTTTAAAAATGATTTCATGTCGGGTCGGGTTTAAGTTTAGGATGGAAAATTTTGACCCGACATAAGATTAATAATATAATTTTTTATATATATTTTTAATGATATTTATAATAATGATCTCCTTATATATATTTTATACAATCAAGTCATTAAAATTGATTTCTTATAATTAGATCACTAAAATATTATTTTTTATAATTAGGTCTCTATTTTTTATAATTAAGTCCCTAAAATTTAAATTTTTAATAATTTATGTTGGATCGGGTCGGATTGGATGACAGATGAAATACTTTAATGTTCGGGTCGAATACGGGTCGATCGAGAATCTGATCTACACAAATTTTATTTTTTTCGAATAAACTCGAAAATCGATAGTGTTGTTATTCCTATACACAAATTATAACAGAGCTTCGTCAAGCAAGAAAACTCCCTCATAGAGTTCTGAGTCAATACCCTCATGCCCATCAAACTCACTGAGTCCTATTAACATCTCAATTGGAACATCTTCATTGGATGTAACATCAGCTTCTGCAACTTTGGTTGATTCTCTCAACCTTGAAGGCATAGGAATAGTATTCTCCTTCTTGATCTTTCGTCCGCCGTGTGTCGATTTCCGATTCGTGTTCATATGGAAGTTTTCCTCAGGAGCTGTGATCTTTACCATGTCCTTCCTCGGAGACATGATGAAGTGTTTCCAAGTTCCCTCGGATTTCCAGTCGATTTTCCTCTCGAACGGCCAGAAAAGCGGCTCGTCGACGTCGAAACCTTCGATGTTTTCATCCGTATCGGAATCAGGTGCCTTTGTTGACAACCATGAAACCAAGCCTTGATCATGTTGTTTGAAGAAAGGTGAAATACAACCTGAAGATAGCCACATGGTTTCATCGGCAGGTGATGAGAAACTTCCGTTACCGAGTACTCGTTTGTCGAAATCGTCGTCGTCTTCCGGTGACCACGGAGAGACATTAAACTTGTTCCTGGATTCACAGACAGGACCCATGTTCTTAATTTGTGACCTAATGGAACATGATGATACCGGTCGTCTAGGAACCTCATCTTCTTCCACTCTGTCCCAGTCAGCTCTCAGATTTTCCATTGATGGACAATTCAACACAGTTACATTGTCTGTATAATATATATATATATATATATATGAAACAAAAAGAGAAGTATAGATTTATCAGCCTGCAGTGACCGGCACCTGATCAAGACTTCCTAGCAGATTAAACAATATATGACAAACAAAGAATTAACCCCATACTTTTTAACCATTTTATTCGAATACAAGATAGTATTTATATCTGATTTCGAATCTATATAAATTCAGAAATATCAACAGATTAAGTTGTTCGAACTTAAGTCATCATTTGCGACACCTGTGTCGCACATCTAATTTTGGTAAGTCACCCAACAAAGATTTTTTGCATTCACAATATTTTAAACTCATGACTTGCTTAAAATGAACCAAACTACCTATACTTGGATAAATCCTTATCGACAATTAGTATTTAATTTATTTATTGATTAAATAATGTTTAATTTTTAATATAAAAAAATGTATTATCTGACATTGAAATGTTAATAGTAAACTATATTTGGAGATTTAGAAAGACTTTATGTATCATTGATATTGATGTATAAAGTATAGTAGTAGAATAGAATAGTCATCATGTTTGCATGGTAGAATTAGTCATTAAATTGATGTAAATGAAAATTAAAATAATTATGGGAAATGTTTGAATATTTCAAGCAATTAAATTGAATCTTAAAATACAAAAAAATATATATAAATCTACAAGTATTAAAAGTCAATAATTTACTTACTCTAGTGACTCAATAAAGTGATGATATGTATTGTCGTTTAATTAATTATAAAATTTAATAATTTAATTTTTAAGATTTTTAAATAATTAAATTGATATCGTCTTAAAAATTAAATAATTATTTAAGTGATTTATTATGATTATTACAATATCAATATTATTTATAGATATACTAATTTATCAAACAATTAAAGATGTTTATATTATATTATTTTATAAATTCAAAAACCGTCATTTATTTTGAGAATATAATTATTTTTATTTAAAAATATCAATACTGTTTATTTTTTAAATATAATATTTTTAATTCGAGATGAATCGAACCAATTTATTGGATCGGTTTAATTGAAAATCTAGTACCTAACCTATTGTGTCCCACATATTTGACATTCAACAATCAATTTGAACAGAACAATTAATCCAATTATCAATTTTGATTAATTCAATTTTAAAATTTATCAATTTATTTGATCATTTCAACAGATTATTAAATTTTAAATTTAATGACTCAAAGATCCAAATAAATTGACCCTTTCAGTTTTATTTTTAATATTTCCAAAATAAAATGAATAAAAAAGTATTTATATAATAATTTAAAATTATTCGGTTGACATGTTGTTGGTACAATATATAGGACGTGGGATCGAATATGTTTAAGCGTTCAATATCGTTCGATTTATAATATATTACACCTATGTTCCGACACTCGGACCCGAGTCCGAGTAACACATGTTCGACCTTTCGTCTCTCGAGGTTCGAAGTTCGGGTCAACAGGTTAAGAATCTAAAGTTCTAACAACTTCAATGTCCCCTTTAGGAACGTTTCATTATATCTTGTACTGGTTTTCCCCATCATCAAGAGCACAATGCTTTGTGTATGACTGAAATGAGCTCTTCTACGGTTTTGAAGACAAACCTTGGATTGGGAAGATGAAGACCGACGTTGTACTCTTCTTCATTGAACTCGGTTCGTTTTAATGATCTCTTATAACTCTCGACGGCTGATCCCGGGTGCCCTCTTGCAATCGAGACCTGAAATTGCAGAACATCCATGCATATCTCAGATACAACTTCACAATGCTCGTTTCTCGAAATCTACATGATGCAGTTTCATGGAGCAAAAACCAAAACAATATAACGAAGAGAGGAAATTTGATGTACGACTCACCGTGTGCCCTTTCTCCAGATCGAAAAGCCAAAATCTCCACCGTGGATTTAAAACGCCGTCAACTTTAACAGATATATTTGTCCAGTTAACGTGATGAAACTCCACTTTATGCAATCCATATCCCAATCCACTCCCTATAGCTTTGACATAAGCTTCTTTCAAACACCAGTATCTACAGAAGATGTATAAACCGTAAACAAATTTACCGGTAACTCGAAACTAAATGAGTTATGCAAGTTAAACAGTTATAAGTACGGGTATTCGAGTTAACACAGGGTACAAAATGATTTCCTTGCTGAAGTAGAAGTACCCGGTATATAACTAGGGAGAGGAATTGAACTCCAATCGATGTCCTATTATTTCGTGCCGATATAACTTGGCTAGTAAGTAACATTGAATTTAGGTTTCAGTTAAGTAGTTTCCTTATGATAAATAACATATGCTATTGAGTAATCATATTCTGAGTACTAATCAAAATCTTCCCATTTTATCTCTTAAAGTTTTCCTACTACTTTTAATAGATTTGTAGAAACATACCTGTAAAATTCGGTCAAAACCTCTTCATTACTTCCAGCAGTTATTATCCGATCCCATTCCAAACTCGAAAAGTATGACGAGAAGTTTTGAATGTATTCCCGAACGGTCTCTTTCTCTGGGATCGTGAAATTAACAATGTCCAACCCCACAAGGCATAGAGGCTCAGATGCTATTGCCACATAGTCACCGTGGTGAGAAACATTGAAATTAAAATTAGGAAAGTCGAAGCAAAATGTACCGCGTTCCTGGAGAGACAGAATGTCCATGGAATGTTAAACATAGCTATACGTATAGAAGAGCTCAGATCAGGATATGTTATTGACAGAATATTGACATTGATCATAGGCACAAATGCTAAAGGGGTGATAAACGAAAGAAAAACAAAACCGAAAATAACCCAAACCAACCACCCCACTAACACGATTAATAGGAAAATGATGCCGGAACTCGGTTCTTCGTCCACCTATCTAAATACACCAGAAAAAATCAAATGGATTCAATCAAAACTTCTGCTAGATTAGTATATTCCTAACCAGAAAAATAAAATGTATAAAATCAGACATCCAATTCTGGTAAAATCTTCACTTTGAACAACAAAACCGAAGAAATGGTACTGGTATTCGATCAAAGTTAGTAAATAAATAGTAAATTGCCCAAACCAACCACCCCACTAACATGATTCATACCAAAATGATTCCGGATTTGGTTCTTTATCCCATCCAAGTCCTAGTAAAACCTTCACCTCTTAACAACAAAACCAAAGAAAGGGTACTGGTATTCTATCAGAGTTAGCAAATAAATAGTAAACTTCCCAAACCAACCACACCACTAACATGATTCATACGAAAATGATTCCGGACTCGGTTCTTCATCCCATCCAAGTCCTAGTAAAACCTTCACCTCTTAACAACAAAGCCAAAGAAAGGGTACTGGTATTCGATCAGAGTTAGCAAATAAATAGTAAACTTCCCAAACCAACCACACCACTAACATGATTCATACAAAAATGATTCTGGACTCGGTTCTTCATCCATCCAAGTCCTAGTAAAACCTTCACCTCTTAGCAACAAAACCAAAGAAAGGGTACTGGTATTCGATCAGAGTTAGCAAACAAATAGTAAACTTCCCAAACCAACCACACCACTAACATGATTCATACGAAAATGATTCCGGACTCGGTTCTTCATCCATCCAAGTCCCAGTAAAACCTTCCCCTCTTAACAACAAAATCAAAGAAAGGGTACCGGTATTCGATCAGAATTAGCAAATTCCACCATACCAAAAAGGGTTTTCCTTCCAATGTTCGGTTTATGACAGTATCAGCATATGAAATTCCCAGCACTTCATGTACAAGAGCATATTGAAGTAACAAGCTAACCATAGCCCTTTTTCTATCTTCCATTTTCACAAATCTACAAAGGTGAAAATTCATGGAAAACCTGGTCATATTTTACATTATCCTAGCATAAGATCATGTTTCAAAATACGCTAACATCTATAACATAACCAAACAGGTTGAACCAAAGCAACAATAACTGAACACAATGAACAATTAAGAAAAAAAGAATGAAAAGGTTGAAGAAGATGCAAACCTGGTAATGGAAGAATGATGGGTTTGAGGAAGAAGAAAGAGGGCTAAAGAGAAATCATTGGAAGATGGGTTCCAATTTGATATGTCCACTATCCATCTTTGAACTCCCTTCTCCATTAACACAACAAAAATTCCTTTCAAAGTTTTCTCCTTTCTTTCCCCTTCTTCTTACCCAAATTTCCTATGATCAGATGCCTTCTTTTCGATGTTGATTCACCATGATTTGTATATTGTTCTTGTTCATATTTTATAAAATTAAAGTGCCAAAACGGACGGCCATTAGATTCTTTAAAGGAAGCTGATGAGTGAGAAGCAAACGAAAACATGTTTAGGATTAATATACCATTTGGTACTTACATTTTGTCATTCTGTTCAATTTGGTACCTAATTTTTTTTCTTCTTCAAATTAAGTATCTATATCTAGTTTATATTATACAGTTTGGTCCCCAAATCAAACTGGTAAATGTGTCCCTAATACCTGAGCAGTGTTCGAGTTGCAAGCAGAAAGGGTGACCAAAAACTTGACTCCTTTTGGAAAAAATAAAATTTTCTATTGAACTTGATTCGAATCGTAATTTTACAAAATTAATTTGATTTGAGAAAATTTCAAATAAAATTTAACTTATAAAATGAGATTCTGATTTTTTAATAATTAGTTAATTAATTTTAGGTTCGAGTTAATTCTCTTAATTTTATTTAATATTTTTATAGTCATAGAAAATTAAAGGTTGTAGCTTTACAGACGGATGGGAAGCATACCCGTCCCCCAATTTTTAAAAATTAGAAGAAAAAAACTAAGTTGGGTTAATGATAAAAATTATATTTTAATCCATTAAAATATATAATTTATATTTTTGAACCCTCTGATTTAAATATTTTTAAATGGTCTTCCTTAATATATATATGTCGAGTTTCGTAATCATAGTAAATTTTTTAAATTTAAATCAATCAGTATCATAATATTATCAATTATAATTAAATTTAAACAAAAACCTTATTAACTCGACCTAAATTATATATTTTTAAATTATTATAGCAGTAATGATATTAATTGAAGTAAACATAGAAAGATATGAGTGGAAATTATTTTATTTTTTTCATTACATTAAAATTAATAATCATTTATATTAATTATAATTACCATAATCTGAATTTCAAACCTACAAAAGTAAATATAATAATAATTTTATTTGGAACCATATATTTGAAAAAGAAAATTGAAAAAAATTCCTAGATTTTAGAGGTTTTAGTAATAAAGCATTAAAATCTCAAATTTGTGTTATTAAGGATAATAATCTATTTTTAAACTGTCTTGAGAAAATGAGGGAACAAATCTAACAAAAATCATTAACTCAACTTTTTTCTCACACATTTAAAATAAACCAAATTTAGTCCCATTTTTTCTTTGCTAGGGTTTACATTTTCCTCCTATCCAAACAAACTTTCTCTTGCTTCATGGGATGCTTTATGACCTAAAACAACAAACCAGATCAACCCTAAGTAACTCAACCTTCATCATCTTCATAAAATCTGCCATCCCATGGGGAGTTGCGTTGCGAGACCATCGAGACTAATCGGTGTCAAAAAAGGTGATTGTCCGAAATCGAAATCCGGACGTTCGTATTTCAGCTCAAAATGGATGAAGAAATCGAAGAGCGCACGATCGGCTACCAGCAAGGTCTTAAAAGATCCGTTGGAGGAGAACATATTGGAGAAATACGAGATAGGTAAAGAGTTGGGGAGAGGCGAGTTCGGAGTGACGTATCGATGCGTTCACCTCGAGACCGGAGAAGCTTATGCGTGCAAGAAAATATCTAAGGCGAAGCTGAAAACGGATATCGACATCGAAGATGTAACGAGGGAAGTCGAGATCATGAAGCATTTGCCTAAGCTTCCGAATTTGGTTAGCTTTAAGGAAGCTTTTGAGGATAATGATGCCGTTTATCTTGTAATGGAGCTTTGCCGTGGAGGTGAACTTTTTGATAGAATCGTCGCTAAAGGTCATTATACAGAACGAGCGGCTGCTAAGGTTATCAAAACTATTTTGGAGATTGTAAAGGTAATTTTTCCGTCGCTAAAAATGTTTTTTCTTTTATTTTTTGTCACTAAAACGTATTTTCTTTTAATATTCGTCGCTAAATCTTTTTTATACGTAATGAAAAATGTTGATTAATTTGATAGAAATATAATAATGCAAATAATTGATTTATATAATATAATATTTATAATATTTTAATTGTTGTAGGTGTGCCATGAACATGGAGTTGTACATAGGGATTTAAAACCTGAGAATTTTTTGTTGGCTGATGAAAGTGAAGCTGCTCCAATTAAAGTAATTGATTTTGGCCTCTCCATTTTCTATGAACCTGGTAATATGAGTTTTTTTTAATGTGTTTTTATTTTAATATTATTTTTATGTTCTAAGATACGATTTTTTTAATGAAATCTCATAAAAATTATCATATGAATTAATTGAAATAAATTTCAAGTTTGAGATGATTGACGTAGATATTTAAAATTAAAATTTAATGATGATGACAGGTGAGCGTTTCAGTGACATAGTAGGAAGTCCATATTACATGGCTCCGGAGGTTTTAAGGCGAAATTATGGGAAAGAAATTGATATTTGGAGCACTGGAGTTATCCTTTATATCTTGCTCTGTGGTGTTCCCCCTTTTTGGGCTGGTATTTCTATTTCCTTTTACATATTATTTCCAACACGAGTATATATGTCATGGTTATTGGAATCAATTGGTCTGATCGGTTGATACGGTTAAATTGTAAACCATCATTTAAATCGGAAATAAGAAAACAAATGATTTAATTGATTAAACCAAAAATCGATGGTTCAATTAGTTTGATTCTTGATCCGGTTCTTACAACAAGGATGGATGGATGCATTTCTAACAAAGGTTATTTGTCTTATTGCAGACACTGAGGAAGGAATTGCTCGTGCAATAATAAAAGGTAAAATAGATTTTGAAAGGGATCCTTGGCCTAAAATTTCTGAAGAAGCCAAGGATATTGTTAGAAGCATGCTCGATCCTAACCCCTACACTCGCATGACTGTTCAAGAAGTTCTCGGTGCGTTTTCTTTATTCGTGCATCCAAACATAAACTATTAAAACCGATCGTAATATGATACTGTGATCGTTAATTTTTATTAAATCATCAATGTAAACCCGAATACTGGACTTCGAGTAACATAGTTGAAGCTAACATGTTTGTTTTTGTGTTGTATGAAGAGCATACATGGATACAGAACCTGCAACAAGCTCCAAACTTCAATCTGGGTGAAAATGTGGGAACCAGGATTAAGCAATTCTCACTGATGAGCAAGTTCAAGAAGAAGGTTCTGAGAGTAAGTTTTTTCGGAAATTTATCGGCTTTATCCAAAACCGTCACTGAAGAAACATTCATTGTCTCTTCCAGGTGGTTGCCGACAACTTGCCGAATGAACAAATCGATTTGATCATCGAGATGTTCAATACGATGGACACCGACGACAATGGCTACTTATCATTCGAGGAACTGAGAGATGGACTTCAGAAAATAGGTCACTCTGTTAGTGATCATGATGTCCAAATGTTAATGGAAGCGGTAAGATGGTCATCGTTTTTTTATTGCGGTTGAGTACATCAAATATTATGAGTATCGGACTGAAATTTGTTTTATTTTTGCGGGGAAGGCGGACGTCGACGGAAGTGGGTCTTTGAGCTGTGAGGAATTTGTGATAATGGTGGTTCACTTGAAAAGGATCGGGAACGACGAGCATCTAACACAAGCTTTCCATTATTTTGACAAGAACCAGAGTGGTTATATCGAATTCGAAGAACTGAGAGAAGCTTTACTACAAGATGACCCTGGTCCCAACAATGAACAGCTAATCAAGGATATCATGCAGGATGTCGACAAGGATAAGGTAATGAACTGAAATCAAGTATCTTAACGACTCGAATAACACGACACGGTTCAAACTCAAGCATAGCTTAAGAATCAAGTTCATTTTTTTCCTAAACAATCAAAGCTTCATCAAGCCTAACCTAGAGTGATCAAACAGATCCATTTCTATTTCAAATCAAGCTCGAGTTTCTCACTGCTCAAGCTCGATTACACCCTAGAAATCCAGTTCATTCTTTTGCTAAACAATCAAAGCTCAAGTTCTAAAATTCAATAACACTCGATATGGTCTAATTGTTTTGCAGGATGGTAGAATCAGTTACCAAGAGTTCAGGGCAATGATGCTAACAGGCATGGACTGGAAAATGGCTTCTCGCCAATATTCTAGAGCATTGATAAATGCAGTGAGTATCAAAATATTAAGACAATCTGGCCAACTAAAGTAACAAACTCAAGCACCCCAAAATTGTTCATCTGTAAATTGTTTGAACCCTAATTCTTTTGATTGATCATATGTTTCAGCTTTGTTTTGATTTTAAAATGTATCCTATCATTAGCTCAAAAGTGAATGTATTAACATATACATCAATGCTACAAATTGTAGTTCAAGAAACAAGGTAAATGTATTATTTTCATATGTATAAATATACATATTAACTTATATGTTTGTATTCAAAGCCATTAAATCTTGGAATATAATTCAAAAGCAAGATGGCAGGTTATAAATATATGGTAATACGTTGTGTATTATATGTATGTGTAATGTGTACATATATTATATAGATATATACAGAAAAGGAGCACACTTACGATAAACGGTAGGCAACTCCTCCCAAGGAAATAGAGGGACTGGTATTTTTCGCCCACTGATAATTTAAGGAAAGCGGAAACTAGAAGGCACGGCAGTTTACAAGACTAGTTACTCGAATCATCTACATTTCTGCTAGAACCGCCAGATTTAGAACTCCCTTTTCCCTTGCCCCCTCTTTTGCTAGTCCCTCCTGTATTTTTCGATCCCGTTGTCTTACTGCTGGCAGCTGCAGCCTGGGAGTTGACATCTGCTAGGCCATTCTCAAGTGCTCTAACCAAATTCTCAAAGTAATTCTTTGTCACACTGTAAAAGAGAGAAGTGACAAAATTTGAATCAGAAGATGCACTCACAACCATTCTAGAGCCTGTTCATCGTGCTGGAACATTTTTACTAAATGTGGTTTAAAAGTGCAAGAAAGAAGTTTGCACACGTAGAGAGCAGTGCAAAGGAGAAGAACAAATGGAGTACAGACAGAGAAACAAGGGTAAAATTCAAAAGCAAGAGAGATAAAGAGAAAATAAAAACGAATAAAATCAACAAAATTCACAAGTCCCTCCTAGTGTAGTGAGTCAAGATAGGTTTCATTTTTATTCCCACTGATTCAAGATGAGAAAAATCGACAGCCAAGTTACCCAGGAACTATGTTACTGGATAGTTGGAAACAGGTGTGAATGATGAATACAGGTATGCTCCCAGCACAGCAAGCTCAATTGTTTTCTTTAAGTTTTTACATGTACTTTTGAGGGTTCTTGGAGGATCATATCCCCATACAATGAGTCAATTCATTCAAAAATAAATAAACATACCTAGTTAGCCCAGCCAATTTTGCACGAAAGTCATCAAACTCCTTTGATGGGCCATCACCGGTAACAAATTTATTTAATTCCTTCTCAGCACACTGGTGAAGCCTTTCCAAACCAGACTCCGCCTCCCCTAAACAAAATACAAAGTAAGTCATATTATTAATAGTCCGTTTAGAAAAACAATTTTCTAAGAAAATGTACTTCGTTCAAGCATTTTGTAAAATCTGCATATACCTTGCAAGTACTCAAAAAATTGTCTCTTAGCATGCTCATGCTCAGGAAGGTAATATCCATATGCATAAGTCCATTTGAGAACTCGTCTACATTCAACTATCTGCAATATTATATGCATTGCAAAAACGTGGATTACAGAATTCTTTTTTCCAAAAAAGAGAGAAGCAGACACTCAAATAACAATCATTTACCTGAAGCCATGCCTCCGTTATAAACTTAAGCTGAGACTCAGGTGTGCATTGTAAATCACTAAGCTTCTCAAGCTGGAAAAAGTAAAGAAACTTGCTCAGAAATTAGTGTATATATATTAAAAGAAGAATACAAAGAACCATACTCGAATAGTCCTAATGTAGTTATGAGGTCACCAGCAAACTTTATGATAACATGGAACCATCTTAAAGCTGCATTAAAATATAAATTCTACAGTTTGTATGGTAGGAAGGAAAGACCGGTAAAGGAGTTTTAATCTATGGATTCGATCACGTAATAACACTTGTTGTCATGAATCTCAACAATTAGATTGCAACTCCATTCCACCACCAAGCATATCAATAAGCCAACAAGTGTTTAATGCACATAATTCCTTCAAGAAACTGTTCTAAATTTGAAAATATAAGCTAAACCTAATAAAATCACAGTAGAGTTGCTTCATTCTACACTGAAACTTCGTAATATCATTTTTAGTTGCGGCTTCTGTTCAAACTAAGTTTTTAAATTTCACTTGAAGAGAAAAACAATCAGAAGCAATGGACAAGTGAACCAAGCACCGAGACAAGAAGATGAAGATGAAGATGCAGAAATCAAGGCACAAACAAATACTGCTAATGAAGGGGGTGAAAAGGAATACCTAGATGAACATTTTTTTTTAAAAGAAAGATAGTTGGTAAGAACTTACATGCACAGTTTGCATCTGATTTAAATCAGCAAGAGCCTTTTGTCTTGACTGCAAATAGGAACATCCAGGTTATGCAAACTTATTATCAACAGCAAAATTTGATATTTTACCAACACAGTTAATAAAAGGAAACAGCAACAGAGAAAGTTAAGATAAATCAACCGCAGAAGCATATAACATCCAAAAAAACAATGCCAGCCCATTGTTTTCTGCTAAAGCTATAACTTTCTCCACCTATACTTGACAAGTTGCTAACAGAAAATATTACTAGAGTAGTTACTACAATCTTAAGCGGCAAATAGGATCCCCTCTATTCCAAGTGCAATTCCAGAGATGGCTCGTAAAAAGAGCAAAAGTCTCAAGATTTCCACTTTTACAAAAAAACAGATAATGACTTCTTTTGTATCTAGAATACCAAAGGCCTACGTTCACATTGTGTGCTTCCCCTACTTTCCCCTCGTCATCACCTCCTTTCTTTTTTTACATATAATGAGTGAAGTTGTTAGGTCATATAAAAGTAACTTAAGAAACCCCCAGCATGCCAGACACCAATTTTTGATACACAAAAACATGAAGGCTCATATTCGACATGAAACATCTAAAATTTTCAGTCAGTAGCATAGTCATAAAGCAGATGAAATCCACCAACTATTCGTGATGATTTAAGAAAATGCAATGACAAATAAGGGAAAGGGAAGACTTCAAGTACCAATTGATTGCTTGCCCATCGTTCATAATAATGGGTGTATTTCTCCAAGGAGTTCTTTGCCATTTCTCGCCTTCTTTCAGCCTCATCATACTGCAGGCAATAATGAATTGTGACTCACTAATTCAACCATTACTCAAGCAGATTCTAAAAACACAATGACCAAAAAAACATTATTAGTCTCCATACCACACCCTCTTGCTTAGCAGCTTCATAACGATTGCAAGCATAGAAGCCACCAGTTCTCTCACCATGTTCAGCCCATACACCAAGGCATAACCTGCATTTACATAAATTGAAATGATATAAAAGATGCAAATGTTTTATAAAGATAGATACAGAACATAGAGACCTTAATTCTCACCCAATTTTTATGTAATATGCTTTTAGGGGGTTACTATCATCTATAATGAACTTTTGAGTAGATTATTTTTCAGCAGGATCACAATTTCAGAAATTATGTACCCCGGTATTAATATAATTTACGTTACTTGAAGAATTTCATATTTTTCTATAAGTTTTAATCTTATTTTCTCCAAGACCGAGATTTTCAGTTTCTCTGTTTACTGGTTAATTCCTATTAGAAACCCTAGTCCTAGCAGATTAGGGATAGCCTTGGATTTTTTTATTATTCTTCACATTTTGGTAGACTCTTACTGTGATCTTTTTTTAACCAATTGATTACTACGGGCATGATTACCAAAAGTATTCTTCTCCTTCCCCCTACTTATTTTTTTTTGTTAAAGTATTCTTGGTTTACCATTTACAGCAAACTATCCAGAATTTCGAGCAATATTTTCCCTCAAATTCAATCTTCTTTTGAGACTTATGATTGAATCAAACCTTGATTGATCCTTGTATCCTACATAAAATCACTAGCTCTAACCCTACCCGCTTTGCACCCAAACTAGACAGACTACCACAACTATGTCTCACATCAAGCAGCATCTTTTTTTTCCTGGATCAATAAAGGATTTGAAGCTTACCAGCAAAACTCAAATTTACACGGTGGTGTGCATGTCATGTGCATACACCCTTGGTTCTTTTCAATTGGCCGCTTGCATTTGGGGCAAGGCTTGGAGTTGGCTAGTATCCTGAACATACCATCCAACAAAAATGGTAAATGAGATAGAAAGATTTCCAGCATATTTTAGCCAGGCTGCAAGAGAAGAGACTATTTAAATAAATGAAGGGGCTAATATGTAGAAGGGAGTAAAAATAAGAATGAATCATTAGAATTGCACAATCAGCAAAATAAAAATGAACTTAGACAATAACCTAGTTCAGAACTTCAGATACCTCCTCATCTCCCCTTGCACATTCTCTTAAGCAAATAAAGGAATACGGGAGTTTTTTCTTTTGGGGACATAAAGAAAAATAGGTCTAGTATAGAACCTTTTTTATTTCTCTCAATTACCAATATGAATAGCAAATGTCAAATAGAAAAACAGTTGTAACACTTCATTCCAAATTCAGATTAAGGAATATGAATCCAGAAAAAACAATCATCTTGTAGATGTAAAATGTATCTTACCAGTTCATGTTTTCTGACTCTGCACTATTCTTCAAAATCCACTTTGCCACAGTGTCACAGTCAACAGGACGATGAGCTTCCTCGGTACACTGAAACCATGATTTGGCATAACTTAGACATCTGATAGAGAGTGATGTCCATGAAATCTAATCTATTATAATAGAAAAAGTCAGTACTTACATTCCAGCAAAAGCTATGTGAGCAGATGCAGGAGACATCAAAGTTTCCACCACCAACAGCAAAATCAACAGCATAATCACACCCTGGAGCAGGACACCACTTGGTCTACCAGTGACCAAAAGAAGAGATATGGACAAGAATGGTAAGAATCAAAAAAGACATAGCCCATCAAAACTAATGGACCTAACAAATCATGCTTATTTATCAATTGCACACACAGCAAAAGTTCTAAACAAGATGGTACACTTGCATGCATGTACGCACTGAGAAGAGTATACAAAAAGCATACCTTCCTGTTGTCTTCAATATAGGACCTAAGTAGGTAACGAGAATACTTTTGTTGTTCTTCACAAGTTGCCAATTTATCAATCATATCTTGGCCAACAGCAGCATTGCAAGATGGATCAGGACATCTCAGTGATAAACATCCAGGACCATCATTAATGGTGGTGGAAATGTAACCTATGATGATAAATCAAATATAGCAACAAAAGTATAAGCAATTTTTTCCTGTCAAAAAGCATAATAAAAGGCGAGGATAAAATATCTGAATAACAAAGTACACAGACTTTAGTACTTTGCTACATGAATATGAAAATTAAAACAATAATAAGCAGAGCCAAATGGTGGTATGTTAGTAAGGAAATATTGATCAGAAAATGTTAATTTCAAAGACTGCTAAACACATGTGCATGAAGCTATCATCAGTAGAAAATTAAAATTAATCTCAGACTAAGCATGAGGAATACCTTGCCAGCAAGAAAAGCAAAAGGGATGACCACAAGCAGCTGAAGTAATATTGTCACGCAGAAGAGATTCAAAACAAATCCTACAAGTAAGCTGCTCAGGGAACCACAAGATGTGTCAGGAGAGGTAGGTAATTCACAATGATAAACTATCAGAAAAGAACCAGTTTCTAAAAGAATAAGCAAATTCATAGATATGTACAACTTACTTCTCTAGCATTGGATACTTGAACAACTGGTCTCTCCAACAATCCAACAGATTGCCGTACTCCTTCTTCATCAGCAAACCATTCGTCATGCACTTTACCGACACTCCTGCTATGCCAACCATGTTCAGTAAAGTTTCTGAAATCTAATAATACAAGCAACCTAATGCATAAAAATTAACACCAAGCGAAAGCAGCTACAGCTGCCTTTCCATGAAGCAGAATGGCTCACTTGCTATGATTTGTACAAAAAAAGAAACCCGAAAATGGTGAACACAAACTAATGTTCAAAACAGAAGACATACACAACCTGGAATTTTGAGAACTGTACCAGCAAAAAGAACATGAATAATGCAATATGGACCAAAATATCACCAAAAGAACAGAAGTTGGGAAAAGAACAAATTACCAATTGTAGTATCGGAGCAAAATAGTTGCATCAACTCTTGATATTGAAAGGACAGTAGAAACCTTAGAAATATCATCCTCTTGTCGCTGTTTTATATCTTCTTCTTTTAAAACAGTATAACTTAGCTGAAATAGCAAACAAAAACATGTTAATATTGTAATAGAACAGGAAGTACTTGCATTGAATTCAATGCGTAATGTTTCGGATCTTCCAAACTCTGAATTTGAAGCTTAGTGATTCTACTATCAACTAGAAAGAATGTAGAGCAAGTGATTGATGCCCACTTTCAGTTTTCTTCATCATTAACAAAACAAACCCTGAAATCAGACCTCAAAACTATCTCATTAATCAATCAAAAACAAAATGTAAACCAGCTATATGAATACCAAAATCAAAAGAGAAAAAAAAAAATTCCAGATAACATCAGCAACTGTATCGAAGAAGATACTGTGGCACCATATATAATTGTTACTACCAAATCTTTGCTAGTGAGTCTGAAAATCAGACATTATTAACTACTTGAAACTCTATCTTATCATTCTACCACTGATTTGATGAGCAAGGATACAAATTTTCAAACATACCTTGAATTTTCTTCTTTCTTCTATTGTCCTATTATCTAAGTTCCCCTGCTTATCATTTCCAGGCGTTGCCGCCTCTACTTTTGCAACTAATTTCACTAAAAAATCTATCTTTCCTCTATTGTTTTATTCAGTAACTCCATGGAATTTATTCAGTAGCTTCAAATTCAAGAACACACAAACTTAATTTTACTTAAAAAAGGTATCGAGCTATAAAAAACAAATCTTTTTTTATTATTTTTCGGAATTGAATAACAGATCAAAAAGATAACCTGGGGGCGACGAGAAACGATGACATCTTGATCATCATCGTCTTCGTCTTCAAGTAAGCCGTAATCATTGTCGTCGTCGGAGTAGAAATCGTTATCGTTAGTGTCGTCGTAGCAATAGCTCAAATCGCCGCTGTAGAAATCGTCTTCCATCGAGACTGAATCATCAATCATATCGTCCTCCGATTCCATTTCCCACAAACCTAAGCTGGCAAAGACAAGGTCTTGTTTGGATGGAGAGAAATAGAAAACCACAATAAAATCTTAGGTGAGAAACGAGAAGGAAATTTTGGTAAGAGAAGTTATGTAATGGAATTAGGTGTAAAGGAAGAGATAGAGATTCCGTTTAGCATTACTTCTTTCGGTGATCAAAATGTATAGAATTAAGAATTCAAGTAATAAATTTAGTAGAAAAATAAAATAATATTTTATGCTAATTCAAATAATTTTATTTATATATTTTATGTTTTATTACCACTTAAAAACAAAATAAATACATGTGTGATTTATGAATTAGAATTTTATATAATTAATATTATAACTTTTTAAAGGAAAATATGTTTAAAAATCTTTTGATTTAAAGACAAAAATATTTTATTCGAGTCAGGGACATTCATAAAAAAACATTATCAAATATCTCATTATTTTTTTAATTTATAATATATATATATTGCGATACATATAAAATAAAAATTATGAAATTATTCCTTGAGATAAAAATTAAAGTCAACAGCCAACTTTATTAAAAAAAAAGTCAACAGCAAATGTAGGGATTAGGGGTGGGTAAAAAATCGATTATCCAGTCCCAAACTCGGTAAGATCAGGTAGACTTTTATCTGTTATTAATTTCGATGAGACCGAGACTGGATTTAAAATTTAGGTCCGGTCATAACCAGGATCAGGATTAGATCTTAATTTTTTGGATCTGGTACCCAGTAGGACCGAAACCAATAGCAAATAACCGGTATTGATGTTCTTTTGTTTATTTTTCTTATCAAACTTTCTCTTTATGTATGAATATTATGAGTGTGATTAGTTTTAAAACTTTAATTTTCAAGTCTATAATATTCTAATATTATTATTTAATATTATTATTGGTGGTTGATTTTTTTTCTCCAATTACTCATTTTTAAGATAAACTAATTGAATGGGTACCCAGTATTAGAACCGTTAAAATTTAAGATTCGATGTGACCGAGATCGGGACTGATTTCAATTTTCAAAAACTAATGATTACCGAAATCGGAATCAATTCTATTTAAATTGGCCGGATACCCGACCTTCCCACCCCTAATAGGTACAACCCCACAAGTGGAGCAATAAACATAAAAAATTCAACTTTTCAAAGAAGCTAACTTTTTTTTGACAAAGACTTTAGGAAAAAAATGCTTTTGTTAGATCTTAAATCCGGAATCTAAGAGAAAGGGATGGGATAAATAAACAGTTCTAATCAACCAATCATCAACACTTATTCTCGAAGAAATTAATTTAAAAAAAACGTATTTATAATTTTATTATCGTCACGTTTCGCACGTAAGAAAAAAATATTTCGAATCCTAGGCAGCCATTCCCAAATGTGTTGGTATAATCTTCATTGCTATCTATCATCATATTCAATATATTGAGCTCCAACATTAAGAGTACAGTAAGACCTAAACAATACATATTTTCGGTCTCCTTATCATCCATGTATTCTAGTTCTTATTCACTTGCAAAGGCATTCAAAGAATCCCATCTCATTACAAAGAATGTAACATATGAAACAAATCCATGTTAACAACACAGATTGTCCTAGAACAAGAATCATATTGACAAGCATCCTATAGAGGAAACTAAACACTGATACAATGATACTTTTCGAGTCGAAATCGAATCAAACAGGGTCATTTCCAGATCACATCAGAACAGACATTCTCCTAGAGGCTAGAATAAGAGAATTCTATTTACATGTATCATAATGATGAAGGAACTAAGCTAAACACTGACATTATGTGCTGAACCATAGCAAACAAGGTCTTCGGCGGATCGCATCGGCCTCGTTTGTCAATGTACAAAGATGTTGACACCAACCCTTGTTCCTCTTCCAGCTACCAAACCTGCAACAACAGAGAAAATGAGTCAATTCGTTAAAGAGGTAAGCCAAACAAGATGATGAAAACATAGATTAAAGAGAGAGAACTGACCCACAGTTGAAGGAACTGTTGCCTTTCTTGCTATGTTCTTATGAGCCAAATCTTCATACTCCTTGGTCACATCCATGGCAAGACCTCCATAGACATCCCTCCACAAATTACACTGTTCCTCCATATTAGCAAACCTCAAAGCCTCCAACTCTTTCCTTGAGTACATTATCTTTTTAGCAATCTCTGTTGAATCCATGGATCTCACAGCTTCCCATAAAACCTTTCTTGCAATCTTCCCTTTCCTTGATCTTTTACCTTTCTTTTCATCAATTTCATGCTTCCCCTTTTTCTTCTTCTTCTGATATTTTACACCGCCGTTTCCAGTTCTGGAGAGTGGGAATGGTCCGATCAAAGCTGTACCGTCGATGACTTCAATCTTTAGAGGCAATCTGACAGGAAAATCAAGATCTTTAACACGGAAAGGTGGTTTCTTTTCGGATTCCATTCCAGATTGAGGATCCAAGGCTTTTCCTTTGATGACCCTTTTCCTGGCAGCTTCAATGGCATCGAATTCTTGAACTCCAAAGGAATCTTCTTTCTTTTCTCCCTGCGAAAACCCAGAACGAGTAACAGTTTTCTGATTGAAAGAATGAAGACCCAGATCTTGGTTTCCTTCGGAAAGAAGATACAAGCATTGGTTTTTGTTCTTGGAAGTGTTATCCGCCATGGTTGGTTAAGTCCAGCTGATTATGGCGCCAATGAGAGATGGCAGAGTGTTCTGGGATTATAGGTTGTGGAGTGGGAAGTAGTAGAATTTATGCATATAAGTTGGCAGTTGAAAACTTGCAAGGGTAGGATTATCTTATTTTATATGAAGTTATTTTAACAAAAAGATAATTTTAATTATAATAGATTATTATTTAAAAAAAGCAATATAAAAAATAAAGAAAAACTGTTTTAATTTTTTTAAGTATAAAATTTCATCTTACATTCGGTTAATTATTGATTTGTAAGATGAGATATAATTTTTTTAAATTATTAAATTTAAAATTAATATTAATAAATTGAATTAAGAAAATAATTTTATAATGAATTTTACAGTCAATTTAACATTATCTTTATAACATACGATAAATATACAAAAATGAAATTCCTTATAAACTAATGAGGTCATTACATTAAAAAATAATAAATTGAAATAATAATAATAAAAATTGTATATTAACACCTTAAAAAATATATTTCATTTTTACTCTATAAATATAAAAAATGACTCCTCAAATAATATAAAATTTTGCCTCTAAAAATGTATATTAAAAAATGTTTTTAAGTTTTTATTTTAAGATTTAAGTGTTTGATATATTGTTAAAAATAATTTTTAAATTGATAAAATATTAAATTTAATTATTTTAAAAATATAAAATAACTAATAATATAAATAATGACAAATGGATAATTTTAGTAAAAATTTTCACAAGAAAATTTTGTTTTAAAATATATTTTTAATTTGAAAATTCTGTATTATTTTTAGTCTATAAAGTGTTTTTTTATTTAAAACACTTTAAAAAATTAATATATTTTTGTTGATATTAGATCAGGTCGGATTAGATATTTTACTCAAGAATTTAACACTTCAGCTCATCACTTGACAAGCAAGATCGGTTGTTTATCGAATCCAATATGAGTTTAGAAAATGCAGAAATAAAGATTCTCTTGGAAGATATTGCTCTTATGGCAATATTTAAAGGATCTTTGAAGCCAAACTTACAATGCCATATATGAAAATGTATATAATTAACATTTAGTGATAAGATTCAAATCTGTGTTTGATTATGAAACCAAACTATTCATAGATTGTGAAAATTCCATAGATGGCAAAGAAACTTTGGTTCATCCGCCTTTTAAGTCTCGGGTGCTGCTGCCGCCGCCGCTGCCGGAGCCTTCAACAATGGTTGGAGAGCCTTGACGACGATGCTCATGTTTGGACGGAACTCGGCTTCATACTGCACACATAATGCTGCCACAGCTGCCAACTGCATCAGCAGGAAACATACCAAAAGCGATATTTTAGTACGGTGTGATTTCTAAAATTAAATTCGTGCAAGTTATTCAGACACAGAATAAGAATGTTCGCCTTAGCAACGGCTTTAGGAGGATACTCTCCCTTCAGTTTTGGATCTACACATTGTTTAACTTTGTCTTCGCTGAGTCTTGGGGTAGCCTGAAATCGAGAAAACGAAATGTTGAAGTGTTGATCAAATTTAATGCGAAAAGACGATCGGAAAGAAGAGAAAGCAATCAACGCACCCAGGTAACGAGACTCTGCTGTCCGCGAGGCATTGTGTGGTCAACAGGTTTCCTCCCTGTAAGAAGCTCTAGAAGGACAACACCGAAGCTGTAAACATCACTCTTTTGCGTCAACTGACCAGTCATTGCATACCTAGAAAACATTGGAGCCATAAAATAAGTTCCAAATCCTGAACAATCTTTGCAGCTCGGCAACAGGCAATAACTGGTTTAGTTTGAGAGAGAAAAGAAAATGATAGAAAGGGATTCGAAAGCATACTCTGGAGCATGATAGCCAAATGTTCCCAAAACTCGAGTAGAATGAAGACGAGTAGCCATGTCGGGAGCTTGGTTCGAGAGGTTAAAATCTGCAATCTTGGCTTTGAAGTCGTCAAAAAGAAGCACATTGCTAGATCTGATATCTCTGTGGATAATTGAGGGCTGAACCTTCTCGTGCAAGTACTCCAAGCCCCTTGCCGCATCAACTGCAATTCTTACCCTCTGCATCCAGTCAAGAACTGGACCCGGTTGTGCCCCTTGAACTCCCTTCCTTCCTATGGTTCCCAAAAGCAAGAAAAGTGTCAAACTAAATGAGTCCACTTTGGTCAGATAAATCTATATCGGGAATCAATATGTATTGTGATGGCATCACGAACCATGCAATATGTCATGAAGTGAACCCATTGTTGCAAACTCGTAGGCAAGCACGCGATGATTTCCTTCAACACAGTAACCTTGCAACTCGACAAAATTCTCATGCTTCAGTTTTGAAACCATGGAAACCTAAACATAGAAAATTCATGCAGTGGAAGCGTCAAGAAACAAGGCGAAACATGACATGAGAACAACCTGAATTTTCGAACTACAATTTCTTATACGCACCTGGGTCAAAAACTCCACATTTGACTCAGACTCAGTGGAAACATCGAGTTTTTTAACAGCCACTGCTTTTCCATTGCTCAAGTCTGCATAATAAACTCTTCCATATGAACCCTCACCAATCAAAGCCTTTGATCCAAAACTGTCGGTTTTTTCTTTCAATTCTTCTAATGATAATGCAGGAACTTCGATAGGTGGTGGTGATTTTTGCACTTCGGATTTGATAGGAGCAGGCACCTTTGAGTTTATATTATGCCCTGAAAGTCCGTAGAATGAAAAATTATTCCCAAATACATAATCATGCAAACAGAAAAAATGATCAGACGAGAATCTTACATTTTATGAAAATCAGTTTTCTGTAAGGGAAACATTAAATATAAAATTAAGAAACAAGACAGCTAAAACAATCATCTTATCTTAGCATGTAAATGCAAGAAAGAAAGAAATAATGCCATCTAAGTCGATTCCTAATTCTTGCCTAAATCATGGCAAGCTAAAATCGCCAAAGGGGGGTCAGTCCAACTTCGAACAACAAGCAAAATATTTTGAGTTAATATTTCTCTCATGCCTTTTTCCCTCCTAAAGGCACCTGCAATGCATATACATATAATAATAATAATAATAATAATAATAATAATAATAATAATAATAATAATAATAATAAACCCCGAAAAGCTTAAAATGCTCATTGTAAACTACAAATGTAAAAGCTTCCGCAACAAATTCAAAGATATGTGGGCAAGGCAGATTTAAACCAAAATACATGTTATGAACAAATACGAAATCGCTTAGTCCCTTATACAGAAAACATATATCACTTCATACTTTCTGGTCAAAAACTAACAGATAGAAAATACCCCCTTATTCCCATGAGCTCGAATGTGGTAAATAATAAATACGTATACGATCTGTACACCTTAGTAATATCTATATTTGTAATAAAGTAACTACATCATTCACAATGCCAAAGGATTTCAAACAGTAAATCAGAATTATAGAATCAAGATAAGAACAAGTTGCAAACCATCTGTATGATCCTTGGAGGCTTTCAAGTGCTCGTTTTCGTGCGGCTGGTGGTAGCTCTCATCTACCTGACAGGAACAGCAAAGCCAACGACGCATCCTTGATCTTTTCTTCAAATACAAATTGTCTGTATTTTCTAATTGAACAAAGTTGCCTCGGGGTGGAGCATGTGCCTGCATAAATCCACAAAACATCCATTAATAATCCAATGTAAACATTGTTAAAGCAAATCATTTTAACATAGACCATAAAAATTAAATGAAGCAACAAGAAATCAGAAGAAAAGCTCAAAATCACCCTATAAAAATGATAAATTTGAACAAAAATGTTATCATTGCATTTCAATTGCTTCATGGTAGATAAAACAATCAACTCTATCAAGAGAAACAACAGCAATATCGGATCAAACGAAATGCAACACAATTTAAACCAAAAGGAAAATGGGAAATTAAAGATGAAAAATCAAATAATTCAAAAATCAAACCACTACCCAGAAAAAATAGCCCCGATTCTGAAATGGGTTTGCTTCGAATTCAATAAAGAATTTCAAAGAATATAAATATAAATGAAACCCTTTAATTTATTATTCGAAATGAGAAAAAATATAAAGGAAAAAGAGGGAAACAATAACATTTGGGGAAGAAAGAAAAGCAAAAGAAACAAAAAAATAGTTTTCAAGAAATTAAAGATTAAAATTGGAAAATAATAATAATAAAAATACCTGGATTTCCCCTCTGTTTTCTCTCTTCCTTTTCTTATTTTTTGGGAGAAAATTCTCTCTTTTTCTCTTCCTCTTTCTAGGGTTTGTTATCAGTTTTACTGGTTTCGGATGAAGGGATTGTTATGGAGAGAGACCGAGAGAAAATAGAGAAGGAAAATATAACAGAGAGAGATGCAGACGAAGAAATTGAAAGAATTTTTAATTTTTAAAAGCTAGTTCCTTTTTTAAAGCTTTTGTTTGTTTGGCCGGAAGGAAAATGGGAGAAAATTTTAAAAAGTCACAATAATGAAGTTAAGCTCTCAATATTTACATTTTTTACAATTTAACCAATCATTGTTTTTAATTAAATTTAGTCTTAAAAGAATTAAATCATTTAAAAAATATTGATTAAGACATTAATCTAATTATCTTTTAAATGGACTAAACAAATAAAGTTTTTAAAAAATCATTATGTTTAAAAAATTAACTAAAAGTATATGTATTTTTTTAAATATAAAGCTTATTATCACTTCTATGGAGACTGAGCCAACCATTGTTGATCTCATAATGATTTGATGCTGACGAGGACAGTTTAAAGATTTTTAAATCCTGTATAATTTATTAAAATAAAATCTTTAATTTATAATCGGTAAAATATATAAATTTATTTAAAATAATATTGTATTACAAAAGATATTATTAAATTATCCTCTTAAATAACAAAAAATTAACTTATAAACATCTAAAAATTAAACACTTTCACTTAATTTTTTTTCCATATTTTAAAGCAAAACCATTCACAACACTTTAAATATCATTTTTTTTCCTTTTAATTTGATTACCATAAAAAACAAATATTTCATTTAGTTTTTTTCTTATGATATAGTTTTCGTAAGTATGATTTTAACAATTTTAATTTTAAAATGTTTATTTGGTAATAATAATAATAATACAAGTAATCAATAAAATTCTATAAGCAATTGTTATATATAGAAAACAATTATAACGTTTTAATGATTATAATTTATTTTTCTTAAAGAGTATTTTTAAAAATTTTATAATAAATTTCAAGGTTAACATCATCCAATAAATATAATTTATCAAAATTTTGGATCCCTCTTTTTTAGTGGACCATGTACAATCGTTTTTATTGGATAAAAATTATTTGCCTCTTTATGATGCATCCTTTCAAAAAATTCTAAAAAATTAAATTTTCAGCCGTAACCTTTATCTTCTATATCTTAAACCCTACACACTAAAAATACACCATATCTCTAATTCTCTAAACTCTAACTATAATCCCTAACTTTAAACCTTAAACTCTAAACCTTTTAATTTAAAACGAAAGTATAAAAATAAACATAAAAAAGAGATAAATAATTTTCTCCCGTTTTTATTACGCCCGTCTAAAACCCCATTGTACGCGGGAACCAATACATGGATGGATGCTTGTGTGTAGCAAGTAGTCCAACTGGTACTGATTTACTTATGTTATGGAGTAATGAAATAACAATCGGTTTACTGTCTTATTCTGACCGTTTCTTGTGATTCTAAATCATTCTGTTTTACTGGTATACTGCACTTGGTCCTAACTTGATCGCCTTCACTCGAGTATTTTTTAATATAATTATTAAAAATTTTAAATTATTTAACGTTTTATAACTCAAATTTTATTTTAAAAAATTTAAGTTAATTTTATAAAATTATGATTCGAGTAAATTCTAAGCGATTTTTTTTTCATATTGAAAAAACTATTTTTTTTAAATCGAATTTTATTCACTTAATTTAAGCCTTGAATTATTTAAATTATATAAAATAAAATCTTGAATTTAGGTTTTATAAAAAAAGTTAAGTATATTTCGTTTATTACGAGAACGTAATTCAAATTCGAATATAATCGAAGTCAATAGAACTATTAAATTATAAAAATCTATATATAAAAAGAAAAGATGCCTTAAAAGTGTATAAGGAAAGTGAAGCCACATTCCATGGCCAGCATAAGCCTTTACCATTTAAAGGTGGGAAAATACACTTGAATATTAGTTTAATATATAAAATTGTTCAACCATTTTTGACCCCTAAAATAGGTCAATTAGATCTATGGCTTTTGTTCATACTTTAATCCTTGAATTATACCTTAATTTTCAGATTGGTCATTAAAACACCTTTTCTTTTTGTCTAAAAATATACTTTTTTTTATTAAATAATCGTATTATATTCTCGAGATTCAAACTACATAAGATAACATAATATAAGTATTTTTAGTTAGTAGGCCAATTAACGTATTTCTCGTTAAAAATATACTTTAACCATCAATTTGCTCTTAACATTTACAACCAATTGAACCAGTGAGACGATGCACTAGATTCTTTAAGCAAAACTAATGATTCAAATTTTAACACTGTAAAAAAATAAATTGGACCGTAAGAATTGCCATATGACATGCTTACGTAGTACTCGATTTATATTAGTCAACTGATTATATATTACATAAACTTGATAAACTTATATGACAGTACATACCACAATAATAATATTATAGACAAATAATATTATATATATAAATATAATATATTTTTCTTTTGATGTATCGTTCTATCAAATCATTTTAATTTGTTTATTATTAATTAACTAATATTTTTATCTAAAAAATATTTTTATATATCGTAAATATTAAAAGTTAAATTATTTAAAAAATAAAATAATTACTTTTAATGATATTTTTTAATATTATACTAATTTTAAAAAGATAAATATGAATGTGCTGTAAAGCCCAACGATCCATCCCACAACCAACTCATCCGGAAAAAGAGATCTTCTGTCGCTTTATTTGTGGAGCTTTTCACAACTTTGCTTCTTGAAATAACCGCTTTAAACGGTGAATTTAGGGTTCAGTAAATAAGTTATACACATAAAAATAATTTTAACTTTTAACGTTTACGGTTTTTATCCTTATTTTTTTGATAAATTTAGTCTTTAACCTATATATTTTTAATAAATAACTTATTTTTTAATTAATTTGTTGATTGAACCGTTAAAAATTTAACGATGATATATATAGAATATAATTTTAAATGACATAGAATGTAATCTATCAAATACATATATATATGGAATATAATTTTATTCTAATACAAAATATAAAACAACTAAAATTTAAATAAAATATTAAAAATTAATTAATTCTAAAATAAAAGATTATTAAACATTTTTAACCCTAACTACGATTAAATCAAAATCTTATTTGAATTGTGTTTATATTTTTATTTTAGAATAAAAAATATAATAAAAAATATAAACACAATTCAAATAAGATTTTGATTTTATCGTAGTTAGGGTTAAGAATGTTTTATTATTTTTATTTTAAAATTAATTAATTTTTAATATTTTATTTGAATTTTAATTATTTTATATTAGAATAAAACTATATTCTCTCTCTATATGTATTTGATAAGTTATATTCTATGTCATTTAAAATTATATTCCATATATATCATCGTTAAATTTTTAATGGTTCAGTCATCAAGCTAGTTAAAAAATAAGATATTTGTCAAAAAGATATAGGTTAAGGGCTAAATTTATCTCGAAAAAAGAATAAAGGCCAAAAACGATAAAAACTATAAACGTTAAGGGTTAAAATTATCTTTATGCCTAAATTATATATTAATAATAATAATAATAATTTTTTAAATATAACATGTTTAATTTTGAGAATATATATATATATTTTCTTCATATTTATTATAATTATTTTATTTATTGATTAAACTATTTCAGATAAAATATTTTAGAAACTTATTATAAAAATAATTATTCTAATTTAATCTTTCTTTTTATATTAAAATTAAAAATAATTGTTTTTTATATTTTATTCATTAAATAAACTAATTCAAATAAAATATTATTTTTATAATAAATTATCTTTGTTTATATTGTTATAATCGAAGCTCCACAATTATTGTTGATATTATCATTAGAATCAATAGAATATTAAATAAAAGTTAAATTATACGTATAATCATTATATTATAGGATTGATATTAAATTTATTATAATTTTTAAAAAAATATCAAATACATCGATAAATTATTAAAATAATATCGAAATAATCACTGACCGTTAAAAGTTAACGAACTGATGACGTATCAGTTAAAAATATAAACTTAAGACCTCAATAACCCATACTCAACAACCAAACCACTGAACCAAGCTATTGCATATTTAACTGCCACAACATCAATCCGTTAAATTTAATTGTAAATAATTATTTCGATATCATTTTAATAATTTATCGGTGCATTTAACACTTTTTAAAGTATTATGATTATTTTGATACCAAACAATAATATGGTGACTATATATGTAATTTAACCTAAATAGAAAACAAAAGAAAATGACCTAATTCAATGAATTATTGCCTTATTGGCCAAAATTTCAACTTCTTTCTTTAAAAAAGAAATCATCTTTTTGCTTTTCGTAGTAAATTTAGCGGCAGAAGGAGATAGTCTTCCTGTAGAATTTGGGAACTCAAAAGAGCCATTGATTCAATTCTATTTTTTCACACCAATTTAGAAAAAAATTCTGCCTTTCACTTTCAAATCCCATCAGTTTGAGTAATTTCACTATCAGTACTGACAAAATACATTGGCGGGTATCTGATAATTTGGACTCTTTGAGTGGTTTTGGAGGAGTTTCTGCGTCTGGGTCTTTTATATTTTGGGTTTCCTTCACTGGGGTTTTATTAAAGACTATTTTTTGGGATTAGAATTGTTGGAGAGCAAAAAGATGATGAATTTTAAGCATTTTTGGACGAAGAAAACGTTGGTTGGACTTGGATTGGGGCAATTTCTTTCTCTTCTTATTACTTCTACTGGTTTCTCTTCCTCTGAACTTGCTAAAAAAGGTTGCTTTTTATTTTTGCCTTTTGTATTTATGTTTTTTTTCTTATATGTTTTGTCCATGGTGATGATATGGAAATGTACCGTTTGATGAAAATTTGGTTAAGGTTGAAATAGAAATAGAATTCAATTAGTTTTATTTGATTCATAGCTTTAATTCCATGTTAGATTTGATTTACTTTTCTGTCTTGAACTTGTAGATATGTTTCTTGTGCTAATTGGTTGCAAAGATTGGTCTTCTATAGTTTTTGAAATTATTTTGCTGCTGCTTGTTCAAAATATTAGGGCTAAAAGGAGTAAACTTTTTGGTTTGATCAACTATGCTTCTTGTTCTAAGTTCAGTATTTGCTAAGTTTTGGATTCTGTGCTTTGACAACCTCTGGACTCGGAATTGTGTGTTAGTATCGGATACGAGTATGTCTGAGATGGATATATTCTTTTCTTTCTCAGATTCCTATGTATTCCGATGGTCCTCTCTGAGGATCATATCTCGGTACCTATGTTTTTATATGCATAGGAAACAAGTCATATTTGCACTTGCTATTGTTTGTTCTATGCTACACTAGATTGTCAAAGCTTAAACTATAAATCACAAAAGGAGAAGATTAATGAGTTAGCATGGTGTTTGAGTTATGTAGCATCGACCGGTTATTTATATGAAGATAATTTTACATTTGTTTAGTGATATCAGATCGTAGTTCATTTATGTCTCTGTTTTATTGTGTATGATAGGAATCAATGCGCCAACGTCTCAGTCTTTTCTAAATTATGTACTCTTGACTGTTGTCTATGGAGGTGTCATGCTTTACAGAAGGCAAGCACTTAAGGTATTTCTTTGCTTTGACATCTCTTCTTCCCATATCAATTTTTGAGTGTTTTCGAAAATCATTTGACTGATCTCTCGTGCTATGGTTAATTATATTATTACCAGGGAATTTATGTGATGTGTGTCCTTGTCAAGTATTCTCCAGGCGATGTTTGTAACCCAAAATGTAATAAAAAACTTATGTAATTCAGTTGTATGTGTAAACAAAATGGTACTCACAAATACAAAGAGGACAACTTATAAGGCAGCAAATAAAGGGTTTTAAGATAAGTGATGGATCGAGCTTCATGTCTCAGCAAGTGAATCTGGTTTTGCTTATTTTTCCCTAGATAGATGAATATAACTATTATAGGCTTAAAATTTAATTTTTTTTGTCTGCCATTTTCTATTAGTTGACAAAAAATGAACAGGTTCGGTCCTTTAGGATGGGCTTGAGGAAGGTTTTGTTTTATCGACATACTCTTATGGATCTCTTTTCCCTCTTTCAAATTTGATGCCTTAAGTTTTGCTGCTTATTTGGACCTTTTTCAGGCAAAATGGTATTATTATGTTGTTCTTGGATTGGTAGATGTAGAAGCCAACTATCTGGGTAAGCAGATCTTGTTCTTCCAATGAACTTGGTTGACGCGTTATAACAAGCTTCACAATTTTTGATTATTGTTTTTAGACTAAGCTTATATTCTTTCAAAGGGAGTAAAATAGAGGGAAACTTCCGAGAAAATACAGACTTTGAGCTTATTATTGAGAAAATAATTGTGTTAAAATCAATTAATCTTCGTTCTTGTTAATTGGCTGCCATTTCACATGCAGTTGTGAAGGCGTATCAATACACATCTATAACGAGTATCATGCTGTTGGATTGTTGGTCCATCCCATCTGTCATGCTTCTGACCTATATTTTCTTGAAAACAAAGTACCGATTCAGAAAGGTCGCCGGCGTTGTTGTATGTGTTGCTGGTCTTGTCATGGTCGTGTTTTCGGATGTTCATGCAGGGGACCGATCAGGTAAAGCTTTGACGTTTGCTGCATTTTCCATATACTTTGTAATCTAAATATTAGTGATCTAATAGTGGAAATTGATACTCCTCTTGACCCTTAACGCTAATATTTTGGCTGATCTTGATAGCTATAAATTACATATTATGATCTTGTGGATTGTAGGAGGAATCAACCCTCGTAAAGGAGATTTACTTGTTATTGCTGGGGCAACACTCTATGCCATTTGTAACGTCAGTGAGGTAATATATCTTGATCTATTATTGAAACTTGAAATGGTTCATTCTCTTATTGTATAGCTCCTTTTTATAATATAATTACTGAGAATAGTAATTAAAATATTCCTTCGCATGATCATTATCGTAACATCACCAACCTCATCTGATGGTCTTGCGATGAATTGCTTCTTTGGCAGGAATTTCTGGTTAAGAATGCTGATAGAGTTGAACTCATGTCGTTTCTGGGCCTCTTTGGTGCCATTATCAGTGCAATCCAAATGTATCCTTGTTTTCCGGGTTTGATTGAGTTTAATTCAATGATTCCTAACTGTTATCGATTTATAGTTACATGAAATTTCTATGTTTTCAAGGTTATGATGTCTCAGTAACCTGCTACCATCCGCAGAAGGTATGAAAACTGCTAGAAAGCTGGTTACATACTTGGTTGCATTAATTTTATTGTCGATCCGTTGCCCTTAATGGTGTCTATAGAAGCATACTCGAACGGAATGAACTCAAATCTATTCATTGGACAGCTGGTGCTGTAAGTTTCTCAATAAACTTGTTTTCCTTTTAGTTTCGATATGCATATAAGCTCAAGCGTTTGTTTTCTTATTGTACGTTAACAGTTCTTTTTGCTTTTCAGTCATTTCCGTTTTTTGGATTTTCATTGGCTATGTTCCTGTTCTACTCGTTTGTTCCGGTGTTACTTAAGGTATGAACATACGATTTAAAATTTCATTTTCCTATTTTCGGAACCGTAAAAGTTGGACAGCTTTAGAATCCTAATTCTTATGAACATTTCTGTCTAATATTTCTGAACAATCCTTTGGATTTTGGTTTTCTTCCACTGCAGATGAATGGTTCCACTATGCTTAATCTCTCATTGCTGACCTCAGATATGTGGGCTGTCGTAATCCGGATTTTCGCTTACCATGAGAAGGTTGGAAATCTACATAGTTTTTTTTTTTTTAAATTGAGATCGAATTCTAATCTAAAATCGATAGATCGAACATTAGTTTTCTAATACCAGTTAATCCACTACAGGTTGATTGGATGTACTTTTTAGCCTTTGTTGCAGTAACGATTGGACTTATTATCTATTCCGGGTAAGTAACGTGCAATCCAAGCTCTTTATTTTCATACTTTTTGCCCAAGGTGAATTTAGCTCCCTAAATCGAGATTGATGTCTCATTCTAGTATGATCTGTCATCTGTTTCTTCGTATTTGTTCGGAAATTCATCCATGAATCTTGAGAAAGTTGATGCATATTGTTGTATATTTCCGGTTCCTCGTTCATTAGTGGTGACAAGGACGATGATCATATTCGAGCTGATGTTGTGAATGGAAGTGCCGAAAGAAGCAAGTGTTTTGACGAGGAGGAAGGTTTCAACAACCTTAACCGAGCAACCATGGCTGGAAGCTCCAAAACAGGCGATACTAGCAGGCATGATCTTACGACTAGCTTCGTCGGAAGGGACCTTGTTGAGAACAAGGGCATCGGAAAAGATGTTGAGGGTAAGAAATTTTGATGTATTTATTTACTTACTCTTAGATTATTGAAAACTATGTACCAAGGGACATGCTGAATGGATTGAATAGGTGACAAAGGAATATCAAATTTGGTTTTGATCATGTAACATCTTTGATCCACATGTTATATTGGGCCAAATTCAAACATCAATTTTCAACTGGGGTGTTCAAAATTTCGGTTAACTGAATTAACCGATTGAACCGATTTTTTTTTGTTAATTGGTCGGTTAATTTTAGATTGAATTGGTTAACGGTTAATGATTTTGAAACTTTGGTTATCGGTTAATTTGATTAGAAATCGGTTAATTAATCGAATTAGTCGGACTTTTTATATATTATATATTATATATTTTTTATATATTTATTTTTATCATTAAACTTTTTAAAATTAATATAAAATAATAATTAAATTTATTAAATTACAAAAACAATCATTAAATTTTTTAATATTTATCAATAATTTATAATGTACGATAATAATCATTAAAATTTTTAATATTTATCAATAATTTATAACGTACGATGAATCAATGTAATAATTCGATAAGTCTAATGTTTTTTTTTATAATTTTTGAAAGTTTAGTGACTAAAAAAATTATTTTAAAATAGTTTTGTGATCATTTTTGTAATTTAATCAGAATTTTTTTAAAAGTTCGGTTAACCGAATTAACCGATCTGATTAACCGAATATTTTTTAGTTTGGTTATCGATTAATACGAAAAAAAATTGATTAATAAAATTTTGAAAGTTCGGTTTGATCGATTAACCGATCGAACCAATCGATTGAACACCCTTAATTTTTGAAGTCTAAATTTATAATATTTTAAATAAATAGATTTAAAAATATTTAAAAATTCGGTGGAGCTCCAAATAAGATATTAGACATTTGTGTGAATTAGGGGTGTGCATTCGTTTCAGTTAATTCGGTTAACCGATCGAAATCGAAATTATTTCGGTTAATTCGTTTGGTTAATTTTTGATAAATTCGGTTAACAATTAATTTTTTTTGGATAATTTGATTATCGGTTAATACAGTTTGAAATCGATTAATTAACCGAATTAACCGAAATTATATATTATATATATTGTAACACTGAACCCGGATGTCACATTGGGCATCTGGCCCCAAACCCATTTTTTCAAAGTTTCCTTTAAAAGTCCAATAATAAAATCACGTAGAGTCCAAAACCAATTTCTATAAAGTCCACTTAAATTAAAACAAACCCAAAATAATTTAAAGTAATTTGGAGCTCCAAAATTAGTACAGACCATTAAAAACATTCGACTCAAATTGAATAACAGAGTTACAATACATATAGGGTTCAACATAGTACTATGCCCACTACATTTAATAACTGTACTCTGACAACTCGGTCGATGCTGAAAGTCCAAACCTTGATGGTGCTCAACGGGACCCGTTCACCTAACCTACGCACGAAAACAGATTTCGAACGCTGAGCCACACAAGCTCAGTGGATACACCAAACTCGGCTAACATCATGCATATCAAAGCAGTAAACATGGCATATAGTCTCATGCATGGTATGATGATCTAGCATGCTTGCCTATCTGATGGCATAAATGAATGTATATTAACGCACACAGCATATACAATCACACAAGTCAACACAAAAGAGTGAGGCTCGCGTCCACACAACATCGGGATCCTACACTCAGGATTGAGGCTGCCCAACCAACCCTATGCTCGGAATGTTACATCGAACATCTTCGAGTGAGGCCGCCCAACACTCGAAATAAAGGTCTTCAATCATCACCCGACATGTTACATCGGATGGCCTTCAACGTGTTGCAACACTTATGGATATCCGGATTTCCAACACAAAAGACTCAAACCACACAAACGATCCACCTAGGATCTATCATAACAAGACATATTAAACCTTATCATACTTAAGTCTTTCAGGGTTATGATTATCAATCTTAGTGCGATAATTCGTTTCATAGCTTTTAGATTTAAGAATTCATTTATTACGATCACCGAGCCCAAAACTCTACTCAACTTAACCAATTTACACAGGGGTATCGATACCCTTAAGTAGGGTATCGGAACACCCTGTATCGATATCCATCCAAAGAGGGTATCGAAATACATAGGTATTGATACCAGTATCGATACCACTTGACCAAAGTCAAAGTCAACAAAAAGGAAAGAACCCGTTTCGATACAGGTATCGATACAAAAAGTTTTTGGAACCCTTCGGTATCGAAATAAGGTTCGATACCCCTGAACAACAAGCCAAAATACGCTCACTGGTATCGATATCGGTAGCCCGAGTATCGATACCCCTGCACGAAATGCAGGTTTGCACTTAGAAATTTTAGATTTTCGTCCCCAAACCTCACCTAAACGATTCCAAAGTTCTCCTACTCATTTTTAAGTGTGTTTAGGATGTTTTAACATCAATTTTCTACCATTTAACACATAGGCTCGGATTTCACCATTAACACATGTCAAGCTCAAACCAAGCACACACATACACCAAACTATATGAATGTTTCTACCATGATATGTAAAATAATTAGAAGAGTTAGGAGTACCAACCTTTAGCAAGCACAACACAAAAATGAGCTCCTCCTTCCCCCTCAAGACTTCTCCTTTCCTAAGCTTGAAGATGGGTCCTCCACTTGTTTCTCTACAAGAGGAAGACACTAAACCGTTAGCCACTATATGGAGAGATTCTTGAAACTAAAAAAACTCAAGAAATTGAGATTTAAGCCCTTAAAATCTCATTCCCGTTCTCCTCTAACCCCCAAACTCACAACCCTTCATCCTCACCAAAAACTACCATCCTTACCTTTTTTTAAAGATCCCAAACACCTCTACAACTTATCCTTCTAGCACAAAACGAGAAACCACAGCAATCCAATAAAGTTTACACCTTTCCCATATCTTTTTCCTTGTTCAAAGAAGATAGTGAAGGGAGTAGAAGAGGAAAGAAGGGTGAGATCATCCTATGCAGAAAGAAATAACTATCCCCTTCCCCCTCTTCCATCCAAAAGACATTTACCGAAACACCCCGTCTAAAAACTCTTAAGGCCCAAACCATTCCAAGTTCAACAAGCCTAAGTCCCCATAAGGCCCAAACCATACAAACCCGAGTCCAAACCCGAAGTCCAACACCACGGATTAACTCGACACTCGGATACGGGAAGATCCGGGTCGTTACATATATATTTATCTTTAGTCATTTAACTTTCAAAATATTATAAAATATTCATTAATTCTTTTTTATATTATAAAATGATCACTAAATTTTGTATTAAATTGGTATAAAATAAAAGTTTAGTGACTAAAAAATTATTTTAGCTTAATTTAGTGATCTATTATGTAATTTAACCAAATTTTATAATAAATTTCGGTTAAAGAAAATTTGGTTCGGTTAACGGTTAAGACTTTAAAAATTTTAGTTAATTCGATTTTGATTAATTCGGTTCAGCCATCGACCGAATTAATCCAATGCTCACCCCTAGTATGAATACAAATTTGATTAAAAATAGAGTTTTAAATACATAGTGTTTTATAGATATAAAGCCCGTTACATTTAAGTATGTGTGCTTTACCATTATTGTCTAAATTATGTTAATCGTAAATACTTGTCTGATTATACATGCATATCAAAACACAAACCGAGGTGAGGCTCGATGTCTCACAACATTACAATTGTATACTCGTGTTCAGAATCTTACATCAAACATCATTGTTATTTTTTTTTGAATACAATACAAACGATGTAATATACACTTAACTAGGGATGTAAAAAGTTGATCCGATCTGAAAATCCGACTAAAACCTGTTCGAGTCAGAACTTGGTTTAACTCGAGGATGTAATGATCCGAACCTGATCTGTATCTGATTGTTGTTGACCTGAACCCGAGTTGGACCTGTTACTATAGTAACCGAATCCGAACTGTATCCGTCCGAAAATGATCGGACCTGTTACTATGGACCCGAAACTCGACCTGTATTCGACTGAAACAAACCCGAACCCAAGTCTGATCTGACAGATAACTGATATTATCCGACTGAATCGACAAAATTTTAGGTAAATATCACTCTAATTCGTAAAGTTTGATGCTAAAATGTAATAATTTTAAGGTACCAATTTTAAACGGTCTAAAAATATTAAAATCGTTCTTGATCGTAACCCCAACATCTCAAAATCCGACGCCACCGTGAACTCCGTCGTGTAATAAACTCTTTCAACTTTCACGTTTGCTTTCTTGGACCAATTTTTTAGCACTGTTGCACTGATTTTTTTTGGACCATTGGTTTCTTCATTCAAACAAAAACAAAATCCCAAAATTACAAAGCTAAAATCTAAACAAAAAACGAATTTAAAACCCAGTAATTATTAAAAAAAATGGACTTACTGAGATTTTGTTCATTGCTTATGAGTTCCAATATGACATTCTTTCCCAACATGTCTGTAAATGTATCGAAATTCTTAACTAAAGTCTCTTTAAAATCCTCTTTGTTCTTGTTCCGGATCGTCACGAAAGCTCTCCCCTTAAATTTAACAGTCTTCTCCTTTTGGTTTGGCACCTTCTTGAACAAATCTTCACTAACGGCAGCCACGATGAGTGTCTTAAAAACCTTCCTCAAATGTGCCGACCGAACCGACGTAACACGGTTATGTCTCTATCGAAAACAAGAGGCATTACCAGAACCATTTAAAACACGTTCGAAAAATAAACAAAGGATGACCTCTCGATCAAAGAACAACCCATTATTTCTTTTGCTAGTGCCATTGCTTTGATAATCAATTCCTTTGTTTCTTTTTTTTTTTCTTTATTATCAAAGTTTTGGGCTTTTTTTTTAGGATCGAATTGTGAAAGATGCGATATTTATATAGAGAAACAAAGAAAATCTAAGTGTTTGAACTTTCATAAGTGTTGATTTATGAGTTCCTCATCGTCCAATAGTTTTTCATTGGCAAGATGAAGCAATAGAAAATTTTGTTGAGAAAGTGAATATTTAGAGACAAAAAATTTTGTTTGAGAAGATGGTTAAAATATAAATTTTAACTTTTTGGGAGTAAAATTAAAGATAAAACAAAAATAAAAGAATAATTTAGGGATTATTTAAGTAGTTTATCATTTTTTTATTACAAGTCAGCTTCCCGTCAAAGTTTAACGGCAACAAACGTCTCAGTGACTATAAGTTTACATTTTGAAATCGTACGTGACTATATTGATCGATTTTTAAAATCAGTTACTAAATTTGTACTGGAGGCAAATAAACGTGACTTCCGCAATAATTAACCCTTTATTATAAAACGTTATCTCCTATTCATTTTTGATATATGCATTATTATTAAAAAGAATTTTAAAATAAAATATACAGGATGATGCATCAAAGCATGTGCAGTTATTGTTTTCAATATTACAAGTTGGCAGAGCAGTCGGTGGGCGTTGACCTTGCTTCCTTATATCTCAGGAACCTCCCACCCTTTCCATTGCCTCTCAACATCCAAATCAGCTGTAGCCTGTAGTGTTCTGGTTGATTTTCTTTCTTCCCCTGAAACGTTGCTCTAAACCCTCCATTAAAGAAGCCTTGCTTTGTTTTCTTCTGCTACTTGGAAGGAGAAATGGAGGAGTGGAACAATTATGAGCACAAACATCCACTGCTACTCTTGAAAGACCGCCAATTCAGAAGGAACTTCCGTTTCTGCTCGAGATGCGAGGAGGACGTCGTCTCAGCTCCAAGTTTTGGCTGTGTGGAGGAGGGCTGCGGGTTTTACATTCACAAGGTATGTGCCGAGTCACCTTTGGAACTCAATCACCCTTTCCATCCTCAGCATCCTCTTGTAAAGGAAGATCTACCTCATACCAATTATAAACTTCGTCGTTGCAAAATTTGTGACGTACGTGGTGCGAGGTTGATGTATCATTGCTCATGCGATTTATACTTTCATATTAAATGTGCTGTGTCTACATCTAATATGGCTCAAAATAGTTTCAAAGAGCTTGAGCACATTCCCCTTGTAATTCCCCCTAAAATTGAGGATGAGGATGAGGAAGGTTTAGATTTTGGCAAGTGCTTCGTGTGTTGGGAACCATTAGCAAACAATCCATACTATTCTCTTGATCGTAGACTTAATTTACATAAGAAATGTGCTGAGCTTCCTCTCAAAAGGAATCATAGGTGTCATCGGAAACATCCTCTTACTTCACAAGTCAACACCGATAGGTTATGTGCCATATGTCAAATAGGCGAACCAAAAGGAATTTTTTACGGTTGTTCACCTTGTGGCCTTTTCATTCACATCAAATGTATGTCACCATCACGCAATATTGAATCTAAAACTCATCCACACCCATTCACCTTGTTTTGGAGACAAGGTTCAGTCATTTGCGATGCGTGTGGTACTCAAGGAAACCATGCTATGTATACATGTGGTACATGTGACATCATAGTACACAAAAAATGCATCTCAGTGCCTCGCTTCATCAAAAGCAAGTGGCATGATCATCGTCTTTCTCATAAATATTTCTTTCACAGAGAATATGTGGGAATTTTAGATTGTGTAATATGCCATGAGGAGGTTAATACAGAGCACAGTAACTATTCTTGTTCAAAGTGCAATGATATATTTCATGTGAATTGTGTAACGAAAGATGAAGATTCATATGTTATAGTAGAAGATGAAGAGGAGGAACCTATTGAGAACTCTTTCATTGTTCTTGAATGGAATGATGCGGGAGAAGCCATAGTAGTACAACATTTCAAGTATATTCACTCCTTAAGGTTGAGTGACAGAGTAAGTGAACATGAAAATAAATGTTGTGATGGGTGCTTGTTACCGATCTTGGCTTCATTTTACTTTTGTTCACAGTGCGAGTTCTATCTTCATAAAACCTGTGCTGAGTTACCAAAGGAGAAACATGTTTGGCATCATCGTTGCCAACACCCATTAGTCCTTACTTCAAACAAAAGTTTTGCATGTATAAAATGTGACCATCCTTCAAAAGCCTTTTCCTATAAATGTGAAGAATGTAATGAGTATACATGTCTTCGATGTGTTGTTGCTCTTACACCTGGTGCTCGAACATGTCTAGCACATAAACACAAACCCCTTCTTTTCTATACCGACTATAAGGGGAAGTGCAATGCTTGTGGTGAAGTTGATACAAAAGGGATGTTCCGTTGCAAGGATTGCGATATTTGTCTAGATGTCAAGTGTTTTTCACTGCCTATTACAGTCCAACACAAGTGCGATGAACACCTTCTTTCACTCATTGAACATGATGACAACAATTATTCAGAAAGTCATTTTTGTGATATTTGTGAAAGAAGTCGAGATTCTAATCTTTGGTTTTATCATTGTTCAAAGTGTGCTACTTCTGCTCATGTCAAATGTGTTCTCGGAGACTATCCATTTATCAAACTCGGGAGTATCTTCGAAGTGGAAGAATTACATGAGCACCCTCTCACTTTTGTTAAAAGAGTGTATTACTATCCAAATTGCAGTAACTGTGGAAAGCCATGTTTAGATTTTGCTGTTGAATGTACAAAGTCCGGATGCAACTTTATTCGCCATGTTGAATCATGCACATGATAATAGTTTCACTTGTTTAGATATGGAGGACGTAGGTGTTTCTGGTCACTGTATATGTGAAAACTACTTCTCTTTGGGGAGAAACAGATCACAGTCTGCAACTTTCATACTTGTATTGCTTGATGTGTTTACTATTCAAACTCAGCTTTTCTATTTGTATGCTTTGTAATGCTTTTTATAAACAATGGGTTGTACTTTGATTATTCAAACGATAATTTGTTTTTTATATCAGTGTACATGTCAATTTTTTTTCCAGTTTAGAGGTCATTTATCCATTCAATTAGCCAATACAAACTTTAGTGACCTATCTGAAATTTTTCGAATTAATTTCAGCAGTGTTAAATGATTTAACGGTATCGATATCGAGAGGTCGTACAAGTATGTCTATGCAATGACTATTAATTCAATTAAGGTTGTTAAATTTGTACTTGACAAATGTCGTACTTATTAAATCAAATATTCTTAATTCTTAAAATAAATAAAAAATAATGTAAAGAAAGTAAGGTCGATCTATAGGGACTAAAGAATTTTAAATATCAAATTGTATTGATTGATCAATATTCTCAAGTCTATCTTCAGAATTTGGCTCTTGCTGGACTAATCCGATCTTGATTTCTCTTAATGGAGCATCACTAAGTTTATACACAAGAAGCCGAATTAGCTACCAATTGATTCTTCATCCCAATGCTAGATCTAAACAGTCTCCAAGTACATGCATGAATTGAAGAAGTTAGACAAGATAATCCAATAAACAATAATTAATCAAATGAATAAGAGGTAGATATGCAAAGTTTTTGCTATTTTCTTGTTATACAAAATAAAATCAAGTTTAGTTCCTTCATGATAAGCGATTAGTAAATTGTGAATTTTATTTTTTTCCTTTTTGTATCACTCTTTTTTTCAAGCGTTTATCATTATTATTTTCTTTTTTAAAAAAAGTATAGTTTTTTATTTAATTTTTTTCTAGTGTTTCTTTTATTAATTCTAACTTTGTAGTCCCGACTCATCATCGAATCTTTAAACTGGAAACGAGATGACAACCTAAGCACCTTGTCCTGATTCTCCAATCTGGTCACATTTAAATGATCTCCACTCACAATCGTCTCAAAAAGTCACACATACAAAGATAACATCAATCATTAGCGAAACAAACACAAACTCATATTTAAGCAACAATAACAATTATACCACAAGATCAAAAGCTTTCATCAAAATATCTAATCAACTCAAGTCAATTATTCATGAATACCGAAATCAACTCCAGCATGTGCATAAAGGATTATGATAAAACTAACAAGTCAATCAAGACAAGCAACAATCATAACAACCAAAATGTACCTTCAAGCTAACATGAATAAGTAAGGAGAAATTTAATAACTTTTCCTCACTTTAAGCATATTGTCCCTATACAAAAATTAAAGTACAAGGAAAGTAATCGATATACTCCCCGTATCTAAGGTGAGTTTGGTTTTCAGTTTGTAGTGATGGGAAAGAAGGACGGTTTTTGGGGTTTTAAAAAGTATGCGATTTATCATTGCATTTTTTCAAATTTCTTGTATGATCAAGCCATTCGAATCTGAAAAAATTCTTTGCAAATTTATTTAGAAATAATTTAGATAAAAATAAAAATAAATGAATGGAAATAAATAATAAAAAAACAAAACAGACAAAGAAAATGATTTGCCTCACATTTAGCTCTCCTTTTTAACATTATTAGCTTGACGACCTGATCTAAACTACAAGAACTACGAGATTTTTTTTTCAATTCATGCACTTTTTCCAACTTAGAATTTCTCTATGAAAGTTTTTTCAATCATGGAGTTCCTTTATTTTTTTCGACAAAATATTTTTTTAATCTTTAATTTATCCGACGAAAATTTTAACTCCAACTTTGATGCCTGCTATATGAAAGAAAAATTTTAGATTAAGATGAAATTAAATTTAAATTTTCACTTAGCTCTTTGCAAGATTATCGTAAGTTCAAATATGAAGCGATATCCACTTTCCTTGCATTAACAGTTTCAACATTCAAATTCTTATATAACTCATAAGATAAATTATGTTTAACATATTCACCCATAGAAGGTTCAAATATAGTAACATAACTAACATTAGGCATAAAACTATGATATTTCATGGCCTTTTAATGTCCAATTTTAACACTTTGCCGTCAAACTGCATGGTAAGTATTCCGCTTCGTACATCAATATTTGTTTTGCACCGTATTTAAGAATGATCTTTCAAGTAGAATTGCAGAAGAGTTCTTGGAATGACCATCTTCCATATCAATGACGTAGCAATCTGTTAGAAAAACTAAATCATTTACCTTTACGAGCACATTTTCAAGAACTCCTTTAGGATAAACTATAGATCTGTCAGCAAGTTGAATCCTCACACTTGTTTTCTTTAAAGGCTTAACAATTAATAAATTATAAATTAAAAGATGTATAACATTAATTGAAGCTCCTAAATCGCACATAACTCGTTTAATATCAACTTTACCAATCTTACGAGAGATAACAAACATGGCTTGGTCCTTGTACTTAGCAGGAATTTTATGTTGAATTACAGCATAAACATTTTCACCTAAGTTTGATTTTTCATTCCCGATAAGTTTTCTTTTATTGATGCAAAGATCCTTAGAAATCTAGCATACCTTGGAATTTTACAAATCACATCAAGCAAATGTATGTTTATCTCCACTTTCCAAAACATGTCCAGAATTTCTTGTTCCTCGGCTTGTTTATCGCACTTCATTAATCTCTATGGAAAAGGACGTGGAACGACATATGGATATGTTATAGGGATAACTTGTGGTTTGGTCTTCTTTTTGGGGGGTTGTGTGACATCTTCCTTAGGTTCGACAACGTAACACTTCGAAGGGTGAAGGCGTTAACATTTTGTCACTAGTTTGGCTCAGTTTGAGATGATAGCTTTCCCTTTGATTCTAAACGACTCATAGTTAATGTAACTTGGTTCATTTGTTTGCCGATTTCTTGAAAGTGTGCCTCTATCTTTTGTTGGATTTTTTTGGGATAACACCAAATGTTCAACAATTGACTTCAACGATGATTTTTGCGGTTGGTATTGATGCAGTGCATGTGGTCTCAGTTGATAATCTTGATTCAATATATAATTGATGTTTGGATGATCCCTCCATCCTGGATTATAAGTTTTGGCGTTAAGAACATACCACCTTTGACATTTACCTGAATCATATTATCATCTTGAAGCATTTGGCAACAATTTGTAGGGTAATATCATGCCTATTCCATAAAGTTTAGATGGACCTATTTTGCATGCAATAAGAGACGATCCATTAGTTAACTTATTAATTTTATCCTCTAAAGAAAATGTACTTATTTCGTGAACCCGTCGAGTAAGTTCACTTGAGTAAAATTGTTGTGCATTAGCGACCATGATTGAAATAAGATTTCTGGCCATAGTGAGAGTCATATTTACGAAGTCTCCTTCACTAGCTGCATCAATCATCTTCATTTTCATCGGAAGCAGTCTTTTGTTGAAGTATTGTAGGAGGGTCTGTTAGATTAGGCTATTTTGCGAACAATTGGCGTAAAGCCTTTTAAATTGTTCCCAATAGTTGTATAACGAATCTCCATCCTTCTACCGAATTTCTAAGATACTTATCCTTAATTCGCTTGCTTTTGCCGCAGGAAATAACTTATCAAGAAATAATTGTACCATGTCAACCCATGTATTTATTGAACCAGGAGGTAAATAAAATAGCCATTTTTTTTTCTAAATCGATCAAAGAAAAAGGAAAGACACAAAATTTTATTTTATCTTTGGATACTCCCTACTATTTCATACTCGAACAAAATATATGAAACTCTTTTAAATGCTTGTGTGGGTTTTTATTTTGTAAGCTGCGAAAATTTAGAAATAAATGTATCAAACCCGTTTTCAGTTCGAATGGTGTTTCATCATTTTGTAATGTGATGCACAATGGTCTTTATATTAATATTAAAATTAATATCAAAAGCTGCTGTTAGAAAAAAAATAGAGGTTTTGTTTTAATCTGATATTTTAATTCGTTACTCTCCAAACATCTAAGTTAATGTGTTTGACTGGTGAAACCTTTAATATTAACTCAATCTCTAATTTTTCTCAAACCGTTATTTATCAAATAGGGTTATTATATAGAGTCGAGGACTCGACTTAAACATAAAAACGAATCTACTAATTACTAAAAATCTTGAGTTATTCGAGTCTTTATTAAAAAAAACTAAATTTTTTACTAAAAACCTATTTTTTTTTACATAAATTTTGTTCACATCTAATTTTATTTACATTGGCCCAATCAATAATATTTTCTTAGATTCGTCACTGTGTATATGTCAATTTATTTTTTATCAGGTTTTAGGTTATTTCTTATAGGATAGAAGTATCAGTTAGTATTTTCAACGTAGAAACACCCCAACAGTTTAGCATTGCTTATTGTTGTCATTTTCTGAACTTGGAATTGGTTAGGTTAAATAATATTACCAGATGCAAGAGCAGCAGGTAAAGTTTGAGTTAAATATTACAAATTGCAAGATCAGTAGTGAAGCTTTTGGTTTAAATACTACAAGTTGCAAGAGAGTAATGAAGTTTTTGGTTTTTATATTACCAGTTGCGAGAGTAGCAGGTGAAGTGTTTGGTTTAAATATTACTGTAATCACTGTTTTTGGTCTGAGGAGTCGTCACCAATCATTTTTCTGGCGTGACTAGAACACCAAAAATTAAGGTCTGCGCACCAGAGTTGAGTCCGGGAGTCTGTTACGTGTAGGGAAGGATGAGCACCCCTACAACGCCCGAAATCGGCAGCTATCGGTTACAAAATATTTTATATGATCGAAAATAGAAATTCGAAGTTACTTTTATGATCCCGTAATTTTTTAACCTGTAAAATAAATAAGATAAGTTAAATGACGATAATAATCAAATTAAATAAAATATAATAATAATGACAATAAAACCCGTAATAATAATAATAATAATAATAATAATAATAATAATAATAATAAAATATATAATATTAATAATAATAGTAAAACACGAAGTAATAATACTAATAATAGTAATAATAATAATACTAATAATAATAAAATAATAAAAATAATAATAATAAAAAAAATATATAATCATAATAATAATAATATCAATAATAATTATAAGGGTGGAATCTGCAAAAACCAAGATATTAGAGGATCAAAATAATAATATTAGGGGCATAATTGAAAGAAAATAATAAAAAATAGCTCAATTGAGAGAAAATGTGACTGAAATTGAATGTTGAGCAAACTGGGTTGCCGAACTGTGGATGGGCCAGGAATGCAGGGACCAATAGCGTAGTTTTCCCATTTTTACGGGTAGACGCGCGGGTCTGGGCTTGGATCTCGGGTCGGAGCCGGGTATGGTGCCAAAATGGCGCCGTTTTGGGCCCGATGAACCGGCACCAAAACGGTGCCGTTTTGGTAATGATATAAATATCATTCGTTTATATTTTTTTTCTTTTAACTTCATTTGCTCTTCCTTCTCTGAAAGGAGGAAACCAAAGCTCTCACTTCTCCCCAGATTCGGTGGAGAACCGCCGTCCTTCGCCGGCGGTCTACGGCGGTCGCCGCCGTCTGTGGTGGTCCGATGGAGCAAAGGTGGATGCTTTTCGAAGCCCCTCGACGCCCTGAATGCGGATCCAACCTCGGTTTCGCGAGAAATCACGCGTATCAACCTAGATCTAAAAGGGAAGTCTCGAAATCTCTTAAGTTTTATACCTTTTTTGCTTCTTTTTGGTTCCGATCTTGCTGCCTTTTCTTTCGATTTTGCTTGTTCGAATGGTTTATGGACTGAGTTTAATTCGAAAATATTATTTCTTTTGATTGATTTCTTTCGGCCGGTTCCAACCGGTGATACATGAAATTTTTAGGGGTATTTATACCCATTTTACAGTAGATTATATTGTATAAATAAAATTTCTATCCTATTTTAGATCTAAGTATTAAATCTAATGATATCTTCTCCTTTTTTGCAGGTTGAGAAGACACCAGGAGGTGGAGTTGCTCCTTCACATGGTCAAGGCAGTGGCCGGCCAGAAGGACCAACCAGAGGGCGCGTGACCACCACGCGCTATTCAAATAGCCGCGCGTGGCCACCACGCGCGGGAGATGAGGAGACAGGAGGCAGGCGGCGACAGATGGTTAAACAGGGGCTAGGATTTTTGTTCTTTATCAGATTTTAGGGTTTAGATATTGGGTTATTGGGTTTGGTTTTGTTGGGCTGTGAGTTTAATATTGGATATGGGTTATTACAGTTACCATTTGCGATATTCGTACTCATATCAAACGTGTTTTGTTACAATAATGTATACAATATTAATTTTTATATAAAAATATTTTAAGACTTTAATTATATTAATCAGCTATTAAAATTAATGAGATTGACATATATTAATGATAACATAAAAATATTTTAATAATTATTAGATTATAATTTAAGCTAAACTTTAATTTTAATGTTAAAATAATATTTTTTTTTAGTTGAACAGTTTACTTTGATTTGATTTGTATCGTGATTTGCTCTATTTTTTTGTGCCGCTTGATTCTTAATTTTGCTGGGGATTTGCTGGAGCTAGCAGTAATTGTGTACCTTTAAAAGAGGATCGTGTTATATGCTTGTCCCTTCATGTTTTTAAGTATTCTTCTTATTATTATTATAATAAGAAATATTACAACTGACATACGTCACGGGATCAAAGTTTTTGCGCAGGGATTTCTACCCGTGCGGTACCTCGGGTCTCTCGTATATCCGAGGATCAGCCTTAACGATCTCCGAAGCTCACTGGTTTCGCCTTCCCATGAGCTCATCAGGGAAGCGGGGACAGCTCCCGACCAGTGTGGTGCGCGATCAGCACGCCCATCCGAAGATAGGTCGACTGCTTGGCACGTACTACACTTTTATTGCTATCCCGCTCTCATGCATTAAGCACAACCAGAAAGCATCTCGCTCGGTCCCGCGTAGTCACGACGAACAGTCCGTGACATTCTCCTCCACCCAATTCATGTACGCCCTCGTGTATGGGGAGGAAACTCCTTCCCTTCTCTTTAAACTCGTCAGGAACTAGTGTGCAATTCTCCCAAACACGCCCACTAACTGGGGCCGCCCTCCTATGTCGGGCAAAGGTCTTCCTACAACCACCTCATGGTCACTCGCCACTTTACCGAGGTGTCCCATTGCAGATCGACCAATCGAAGAACTTTCGCTGCGGTTTTCTGCCTACCCATCCTCGTCTCAAGAGGACCCACTTGCGAACACCCCTTTCTTATTAGGGTGCGAGCTAACACGCTCGTCCACTTGACTCGCTCCGCAGCAAATGGGGCGCTCGGCAAGCCTAACAGCTAGCACACAGTCTCGCTCTGATACCACTTATCACGGGGTCAGAGTTTTCGCGCAGGGACTTTTACCCGTGCGGCACCTCGGGTCTCTCGCATGCCCGAGGATCAGCCTTAACGATCTCCGATGCTCACTGGTTTCGCCCTCCCATGGGCTCATCAGGGAAGCGGGGATAACTCACGACCAGTGTGGTGCGCGATCAGCACGTTCATCCGAAGATAGGTCGACTGCTCGGCACGTACTACACTCTTGTTGTTATCCCGCTCTCATGCATTAAGTACAACCAAAAAGCATCTCGCTCGGTCCCACGTAATCGCGACGAACTGTACGTGACATGACACGTATATATTTTATTAACATAATCAGTAACATTTGATCCGATCTATTAATCTAAATCTAATTTCAGTATGATGCATCAAAGCATGTGCAGTTTTTGTTTTCAATATTATAATTTGGCAGAGCAGTCGGTGGGTGTTGACCTTCATTCTTTATATCTCAGGAACCTCTCACCCTTTCCATTTCCTCTCAACATCCAAATCAGCTGTAGCCTGTAGTGTTCTGGTTGATTTTCTTTCTTCCCCTGAAACTTTGCTCTAAACCCAGCCTTGCTTTGTTTTCTTCTGCTGCATGGAAGGAGAAATGGAGGAGTCGATCAATTATATTGAGCACCAACATCCACTGACACTCTTGAAACAAGACCATCAATTCAGCGATGAAGAATCTTACTGCCAGAGATGCGGGAAGGAGGTCGTCTCAGATCCATGTTTCGGCTGCTCGGAGGAGGGATGCAGGGTTTACCTTCACAAGGTATGTTCCGAGGCACCTTTGGAACTCAATCACCCTTTCCATCCTCTGCATCCTCTTGTAATGAAACATATAACTTATCACAAGCATGTACTTCGTATTTGCGAAATTTGTCAAGGATATTGTGACTTATGGGTGTATAATTGCTCATGCGGTTTCTACTTTCATATTAGATGTGCTGTGTCCACATTTAATATGGCTCGAAATAATTTCAAAGAGCTTGAGCACATTCCCCTCGTAATTCCCGCTAAAATTGAGGATGAGGATGAGGATGAGGAAGCTTTAGATTTTGGTAAGTGCTTCATGTGTTGGGAACCATTAGCAAACAATCCATACTATTCTCTTGATCGTAGACTTAATTTACATAAGAAATGTGCTGAGCTTCCTCTCAAAAGGAATCATAGGTGTCATCGGAAACATCCTCTTACTCTACAATTCAACACTGATTTGGTCATATGTTCCATATGTCGAAGACGTAAACCAAAAGGACTTGTTTATGTTTGTTCACCTTGTGACCTTTTTATTCACATCAAATGTTTGTCACCACCAAGAAATATTGAATCTAAAACTCATCCACACCCATTCACCTTGTTTTGGAGACAAGGTTCAGTCATTTGTGATGCGTGTGGCACGCAAGGAAATCATGCTATGTATACATGTGGTACATGTGACATCATGGTACACAAAAAATGCATCTCACTGCCCCGCTTCATCAAAAGTAAGTGGCATGACCATCATCTTGTTCATACATATTTCTTTCATAGAGAATATATGGGAATTTTGGATTGCGTAATATGCCACGAGGAGGTCAATACAGAGCATGGTAGTTATTCTTGTTCAAAGTGCAATGATATATTTCATGTGAATTGTGTAACGAAAAGTAAACATTCATATGTTATAGTAGAAGATGAAGAGGAGGAACCTGTTGAGAATTCCTTCATTGTTCTTGAACGGAATGACGCGGGAGAAGCCATAGTAATACAACATTTCAAGCATGTTCACTCCTTAAGATTGAGTGACAGAATAAGTGAATATGAAAACAAATGTTGTGATGGGTGCTTGTTACCAATCTCGGCTTCATTTTACTATTGTTCACGGTGTGAGTTTCATCTTCATAAAATGTGTGCTGAGTTACCAAAGGTGAAGCATTTTTGGCATCATCTTTGCCAACAACCTTTAGTCCTTACTTCGAACAATGAGTTTTGGTGTGTTAAATGTGTCCACCTTTCTAATGCCTTTTTCTATAAATGTGAAGAATGTTATGATTATACATGTCTTCGATGTATTATTGCTTTTACACCTGGTGCTCGAACATGTCTAGCACATAAACACAACCCCCTTCTTTTTTATCCCAACTATAAGGGGAAGTGCAATGCTTGTGGTGAAGATGAGACAAAAGGGATGTTCCGTTGCAAGGATTGCGATATTTGTCTAGATGTAAAGTGTTTTTCACTGCCTATTACAATCCAGCACAAGTGCGATCAACACCTTCTTTCACTCATTGAACATGATGACAACAGTTATTCAGAAAGTTATTTTTGTGATATTTGTGAAGAAAGTCGAGATTCAAATCTTTGGTTTTACCATTGTGCGAGGTGTGGTACTTCTGCTCATGTCAAATGTGTTCTCGGAAAATATCCATTTATCAAACTCGAGAGTATCTTCGAAGTGGAGGAATTACATGAACACCCCGTCACTTTTGTTAAAAAGGTGTATTACTATCCAAATTGCAGTGACTGTGGAAAGCCCTGTTTAGATTTTGCTTTTGAATGTACAGAGCCCGGATGCAACTATATCATTCATGCTAGATGTCCATGATAATAGTTTCGCATAATCAGATATGAAGGAAGAATGTGTTACCGGAGATTTTTAGAACTTTGTATTGTGTTTTGATTATTCATCCTGTAATTTGCTTGTTTATGTATTTTTATAATATATTGTTGCTGGTTTGAGGAGTTTTATTTTCATAGACGCTTCTCTTTGCTTTAAAAAACCCATCATTTGATTTGCATGGTAACCAATGGTATAAATGAATCAAGCTTGAACGAAAAAGATTATATTTGTGTTTGTGTTTGTGGGTGTTTATTTATTTTTGAATGTGTTCATATTCGTATCGTTTATACGTTCATAAATATTAACTAAATTAACAATAAGTGAATAAATAAAAACAACAGCAGTGGTCAAGTTTTTGGTTTAAATATTACCAGTTCAGTTGCAAGATCAGTAGTGAAGCTTTTGGTTTAAATATTACCAGTTGCAAGAGCAGTCGCTGGGAGTTGAACCGGATTCCTTATATCTCAGGATTGGAACCTCACCGTTTCCGGTTTGTCTCAACACCCAAATCAGATTTAATTTTGTGTTGTTGTTCTTCTGTAAGGAAGGGATGTTAGTCGTCGGATATTGGATCGGATTTAATTTGATTTTTTAGTTATTCGAATTTTTGGATCGATAATATAATGATTCGTATCGGATCGATTTTTTCGGATATCCGGCTTTTCAGATAATCAAATTGAATTTTGAATATCCGATTATCTAAAAATATATTTTAATTTAATTATTTTTTCAAATTTAAAGGTTATATTTATAAAAAATAAAATAAAATTTTGAATATGAAAAACAATAAATTATTAACTATTACGTCTATAAAAAATTGGCATAAAGATAATTTTAACCCTTAACGTTTACAGTTTTTGTCGTTTTAGCCCTTATTCTTTTTTTTGGATAAATTTAGCCCTTAACCTATATTTTTTTTGACAAATAGCTTATTTTTTAACTAGCTTGATGACTGGACCGTTAAAAATTTAACGATGATATATATATGGAATATAATTTTAAATGATATAGAATATATATGGAATATAATTTTATTCCAATATAAAATATAAAATAATTAAAATTCAAATAAAATATTAAAAAATAATTAATTCTAAAATTAAAAAAAATTATTAAACATTCTTAACCCTACCTACGATAAAATCAAAATCTCATCTTAAAAAATATACAATTCAAATAAGATTTTGATTTTATCGTAGTTAGGGTTAAGAATGTTTAATAATCTTATATTTTAGAATTAATTAATTTTTAATATTTTATTTGAATTTTAATTATTTTATATTTTATATTGGAATAAAATTATATTCCATATATATTCTATATCATTTAAAATTATATTCTATATATATATATGTATCATCGTTAAATTTTTAACGGTCCAGTCATCAATCTAGTTAAAAAATAAGCTATTTGTCAAAAAGATATAGGTTAAGGGCTAAATTTATCCCAAAAAAAGAATAAGGGCCAAAACGCCAAAAACTATAAACGTTAAGGGTTAAAATTATCTTTATGCCTAAAAAATTAAATCTTTTAATTTTTGGATATAACAAACATCATATTATTAAAAATCAAAAAATAATATTAAAAATTAAATTTTTAGATTTTCAGATAATCAAGAATTTATATATTACGATCTGTATCAAATTTGAAAATTTTAAAATCAGATCGGATATTCGATCCAAAAATAAAAAAATTAAATTAGATATTCAAATTTTTAGACTACATTAATAAATTTTCGGATCAAATCAGATATTTTTAAACACCCCTACTATAACCCGTTAAAGCTGTCTTGATTTGTGTTCTTGTGCTACTTGCAAAGGGACCATTTAAAAACTTTACAAGATTTTGGGACTAATTCCAAAAGTTTCAAATTAGGGATCCTTGACGGAAACTAAACCTACCCATATGAAATTCAATATATCATTTACACATTCAATTAGCCAATACAAACTTTATTGACCTATCTGTAATTTTCCATTCTAATTTCAATAATTTTAAATGATTTATATGTATTGGTACTGATACTCGAGAGACCGTATTGATACACTCATGCAATGATCGTTAATTTAGTTAAAGTTGATGAATTTGTACCAGTATGGGATCAGGTCGTATCAATACCTTATGCATAAACCAAATTATAACAAATTTTAATATTGATTTAATGTATCGGTATAATCCAAGCCATATGGTACTAGATTTCTTATACAAGGATGGACCAATATGACTTTAAAACAAACCAATACCATTTTTAAAACATGAATTTTAGTGACCATTTGGCATACCAATATTTCCTTACCCGTACTTTTACGACAATGACCAAAATTATACACTAATATTGATACACCATCACCCGTATCGATGTATCTTAATATAATAACAAATTTTATCTGGGTTTTATACAATTTAACCAATCAAACGGTGTCCAAATTTAATAAAATTTTCCTGTTAAGTTCACTTAGTCTAAACCTTGTAGCATACAAAATTTCATAGCCAAATGAGTTCATTTCCCATATTTCTACCCTTTTATGCCAAATATGCTACTTAAGTCAGTTTTAATCAATACCAAAATTTTAACTTTTTGCACGAACCCTCTAACTTAAGCGGTTAACAAAACGGTTGTTGTTCCTGAAGGTCACGGGTTCGAGCACCAACGATGTCAACAGAGTGATTGAACGATCAACGTCAAATGATGAAGATTATATTCTAGAACAAATACTACTGTAATCACTATTAGCTTGTTTAAAAAAAAAGACAACTCACTCGTACGAATCAACTTAGTTAACCCAACGAGAGAATAGTGCCATAGTGAGATGGTGGATAAGAAATAAACTTATAATAGAAAAATAGGATCTCCTTTTTATTGAAAACCAAAAACCAAAGATATCTAATTCAATACAAAGATGGTACTTATAACCCAAATTAGAACAAACTTTATAATATAGTCTAATTGACTCTAATAACAGACTAACCAATTAACAACTAATTAGCTATTAGTCTAACATTCATCCCAACTTTTGTATTTCTTCAATTTGAGTTGATTATTAAAGAAAAGCACACACTAAGCTGATATATGAGTTAGTTGGGTGACAATTTGGCTGCACACTTGCACATTGTTGATTCATCTATAACTCTTTTCGAACTTTTTAATAATAATAATAATAATAATAAAGCAAACGTGAGAAAGGTTGTCCAGGCTACTACACAATTTCACAACAGCTCAAACCAGGCATTGAACCAAAAGGACTAATTACGGTCCAAACAGAGCAGTAGCTCAAGGAAGAATGAGGAAAGTAATAGAAACAGATGAATACGAACATGAACCCACATCAGAGCCCACTGACAATACAATTGCGTGTGACTACAAAACTTTGAGCTTCGACTATGGGATAACAAGGTCAACACCCAAGGTTTGTCAATATTTCAATCTCTTGTTAATTCTGTTATAGCACACAAGCTTTGTATATGTAACTTCCTTGTCTGAGACAAACTGGGTTCTCATCGATAACCGCCACCGTATGGCTGTTGAGAATAGCCACCGGAACCCATCATTGGGTTATAACCGCCAGGCATTCCAGCTTGAGGTTGCATATAGGGTCTTTGCCCCATTCCCATATTCGTACCCATGCTCGGATTCAAGCCCATGTTGTTCATCCCCATTCCCATAGGTTGTTGATTCAGACCACCGTAGCCTCCTCCCATGCCCATGCCTCCAGCAGGTCCACCACCCATTCCCATACCCATGCCCATGCTGCCCATCCCAGAACCCACCAAAGGGTTTGCTGGAGGTCTAAGAACACTAGCACCTGAACGACCAATGCCAGACCCCGATCCCATAGCTTTCCCCATGGTGACTGTAGATGTTACCGCATTCGGGGCAGGCTTTTCCATCCTCTTTTCCTTCCGATTAAGAGCATCAAAGTCCACTCCAATATCAGCCAACGGGTTTGTTTTAGCTGCGCATAGAGTAAATAAAAAGGAAGTTGGTAATTATGTAAGGGACATACGTCATGACATTTTTGTACAGAAGGAAAAAGTGAACTTACGCCCAGATATATTCAAATTCACCAGTCCTCTGCTCAATGTATCAGCCCAAACTGCCGACTTAGTCTCAAATTTATCCTTTGAAGGTTGCGGAACCGGAACAATAGCAAGTGCTCCTGTTGACGAGGAAGTAACTGTCTGCGGTGCCATCGAAGGATTCAATCCTGGTTGTGAAATTAAACCACCCAGGACATCATTGTTATTTTGTGGTTGAGCCATGTGTGAACTGACAGGAGCATTAGAACCTATGTGAGAGTTGAAGTTCCCATTGCTGCTTTGGGTAGCAGATTCTGGGATCTGCACATTCTGTGGGTTAAAATTACCATACAAATTATTCGAGCTTGGTTGCATGGATAGATCATATGGATTAGCATTTGGCTGTGCATATTGACCATATGGATTAGCATTTGGCTGTGCAGGTTGACTATATGGATTAGCATTTGGCTGTGCAGATTGACCATACGGAATAGCATTTGGCTGTAAGGGCTTGCCGTATAGATTAGCACCGGGTTGTGGTGGTTGGCTATATGTATTAGCACTTGGCTGCAGAGATTGGCTATACACGTTACCACTCGCCTGTGCAGGTCCAGAAGGTAGAAAAACATCCGCCAGTATATCACTTTCCTGATTTGGAGTCGACATATCTTGCGGCAGAAACTGGGAGTTTGTTGATGGAGGTTGAACACTGGAGACACTAGGTGCAGAGTAAGCATTGGAAGAGAATGAGTCCCCAAAGTTGAAATTTGCTGCTGTCTCGGAATTTGCAGAAGGGAGTTGAGAAGCTACTGCATTTTGGTTTATTGCAGGCTGGAAAGTAGGCATGGGAGTAGAAATTTGTCGTGCAGATGGGGCAGCATCAATTGAAGGGACAGCTTTAAAAGGATTATCACCAAATGGATCATCAAAACCCTGAATCAAGAACGATATACCATAAATATAGATGGAAACAGATTAATTAAAAATATATATTGAACTCCACTGGAATCAAAGAAGAAAAAGGTCAGAGTAAATAAGGGAGAGATAGGAAAGAGGTGGAGCAATATCTTTAACAGGCCCCTCAAGTAAATGAATCATGTTACCTGATTTCCAAAATTAGATGCCGACTGATTAACATCAAAGGAGGACATAACACCAGAGTTGATATGGGCATCAGACTCCGTAGCATGGTTTTCAGGTGTAACTGGCACGATGGAAAATGAATCAGACAGAGACTCCAGTAAGTCCAATTCAGCATTGGTCGAAGCAGTGGGAACTGCAGTAGCAGGGGCAGCTGCAGCAGCAGGAGCAGTAGTTGGAGCAGCTGTAACTGATGAAAAATAGACAAATTAGCTCCAGTTGTAGGGGAAAACAATCTAAGCTCCTCAAAACTAGAAGTTTGTTCCATACGATCACATGGAGCTCCAACCAGTAATATCATTTGAATTGAGCAAATAAAATTCAAACTGATATTAAGTCAACTCAGAAAATTACACTTTCCAGGGTGATATTTTGAGATAAAAGAACAGCATGACAATCCAGGTAAGATAATTGGAACAAAGAAACCACGGAATTCGTATAGAATTCCATACCTGAAACTGAACCGCAGGGATCAAATTCATCAAAGGCCTCCGCTTGATGATTTGGAGGAGAAGCTGAATTACTAATATCAGGGGCCATTTGGTTAGGATTATTATTGCTAGAAGGAGAAGTCCCGGGAGCAGCTGCTACAGAAGTTGGGTCAACCCTATCATAAAAGATCTTTTCAGCATGCACCATCAAGCAACAAACAATTGCAAGCAACATGTCTCGGAAAAGAAATACCTTTCATTGTGGGCAGGACTTGGAGTCCCGATTACTGCTTCTTCGTAACTAGGAGGAGCACCAACATTTTGGCCAGAATTCTTCCGCTCATGCTGCCTGCACAAAAAATATATATTTTCAGAAAAGTTTATAAGCAAGAAATCAATAATTATTCTCTAATAAAAAATTGATCAACCACAATCAAAGGTTAGCCTAGTCGGTACATGAAGATGCCCTTACGAGGTGGCATCCAACAAGTCCAGACTACAAATTTCAGCACTTGTAACCTCTTCTGTTATTCCTAGACAACAATCTCCTTTTAAAAAATCAACTAATACAAGTTGATACCACATCAACAAATGGTTACCTTCCATCCTGAGAGTGATCATCAGCTCTAGCACTACTGCCCCTGCTGAGAAGATGATCAAGCTAATTACATTCTCCATATCAAGCATACCTAAAAGGTATGAGTGCCATACTTAAAATTCACAAGGATCCTAACTATTGAATCAGGACATGTTGGTGAAGTGACACACAAAAGCACATTTGGATGGAAAATTTCCATGGAAAGTTACCAAGAAAATGTGCCGTTTAAGAATCCTAATCTAGTGCAACAGGAACTATTAATATTTACACCTTCCATCTTGAATGTTTGCCATGATACCCAAAAAGCAGCAGGAAAAAAATACTTCAACAAAAAAATTGAGACATGGATGACATAATTGAATCAACAATATTAATATTTCTGAAAAGAACATAGCAATATAAAGGCCTCAAAGTAAATTAAGTGCATACCGGGAAGCAGCATCCTCATCAGAAGCACGATCCCTATCAGAGCTCCTAGATCTTGTGTCATATTGATAATCATCAACACTTCTACTCCTACCTCGGTAGTCATCATCCCTGTAACCATCTCTGCTGTAGCGGTCTTCAGGATCTCTTCCATAACGATCTCCATCACGATTGTTTGAATCCCCATATCTGCCATACCGGTCATCATCTCTATAGCCATACTCTCGGTCTCTTCCAAAACCATTCTGATCATCATAACCCCTGTTTCCAGAATGATCTTCATATCTGTCTCCATATCCCCCTGAGCCTGGCCTATACATTCCACCTGTTGATGTATTCCGAAACCTGTAGAACAAACACGAATATATTACAGAAGAATTCAACATCCTCGGTAATTAATATTATCATATCAAGAATGCAACCCCAAAGCAATATTTGCTAACGGGAGAAGAAAAGTAATCAAACAGATCCCACTGATCATGAGCATTAATACAACTGAATAAAAAAGAAACTAGATTAAGCATAAACCTTTCCTATTTGTGTTCCACTTCTGTGCTAATATTCACAAAGTCTAAGTCTATTGTTCAAGAAAGGAAGCAAAATGGATGTCAACTAGTGAACGCATAAACAAAAATTATCTAACAATTAATGGCAATAATGCAAAAATACAGCTGCACCCTGGAGAGAAAAATCACTAATCAATCTCAATCAATTTTCTATGGACCAATTAATGATACGTCCAACTGAAACTGGCATGTAGCATGCACGTGTCTCACTGCTATGTGAACAACAGATACCACACAACTAATTAAGTCTCCTACCCAAAAGAAAGCGCATCGGCGTATGTGCATGCTCACACACACATGTACTCCTCAAGTTGAAAGTAAAGTAAGCTCTTGTAGAGATGTACTTTCATGTTGAAAACACGCAATAAATATTATAGATAGCATGCTCATGTATAATGTGATGTTAAAAGAACTTCCAATATTTGTCGATGCTAGTGTTAAAACACTTATTTGGGAGGATGATTGAACATAGAAACAAGATTAAAGCATAAAGGCAGTTTGCTGACTCACTTGTCTCTGTTAGCAGCAGCCTTTTGTCTTACTTCAATTATTCTTTCTTTATCATTTACTAGGGCCACTAGACTCTGAGATTTTTTTCGGACATTGTTGCCTTGGTCCCTTCCACTTGAATCAATATATTGAAAATTGGACAAGGTCTGTAACATGGAAAGAAATATTTAATCAGACCAAAACATTAAAATATTGTATCATCAATAGTGTCATATATTATTAAGGAAAAGTAATTACCGATATTTGATACGCATGTTCTCTTATGTCATCTATGACACGCTCTGATCCATTAGCAACAAGGTAATCCAGTACAGTAAGAGCCTGAAGCTCAATAAAGCAACTACCTTAGTACATTGGTACTTATTATTTGAGGGGAAGTTGAAGAAACGTAACAGAGAGAGAGAGAGAGAGAGAAGGGAAACTTGGTACAAAAAATGTCTAAGAACATAATGACCATTTTAAAATTGGAGATGGAAATTTATTAAAGGATAAATGCTACCAATTAAATGAGATTTTCATATGACCTCTTTTACATGTTGCAGAGAAAACAAGTAGATAATGAATGCAACCAATCTTTGCTGACCTTGTAGACATGACGCCAATTCTTTCCAGTGTCAGTTAGACGCTTCCAGATTACAGTCATAATCATCTGATACTCATGACTGCATGAATATTTTAAAACAAAAATGAATTTCCCAATAACACATACGAAATGACAATCATACATAACTTCTCTCAAGCTTACTAGTTTCTTGTAGCCATTGCAATATCTGCAAGAAGTGATCCATGAGGACCCCAAGGCTCATTACTGGTGGCATCAAGGACCTGAAAAACAAAACAAAAAAGAATATTATTTCATATGTAAATTTTAATAGTATTAGGTGCAATGTTATCATGTTAGAGATCATTGTTCAAGCATACTATATCTATTATATGTAAATACTTTTCGGGACAATCCTGTCCTTGACAAATGACAAAAATAAAATATGAAGTAGTTTAGAACCAACATGTTATATTGAGATTCAGCTCACCCAGCATCTAAGGCACTTAACCAAACTTGATAAGACGTTCATATGAAAAATATTGATTGTTTAGCAAATGTAAAATTGGTCGATTTTGTAACCATCCATTAAGTCCTCTGAAACACCCAAACTAGCCTGTGACAAGACACCACAGGATGTCAAGAACAGAGGTCAGCGAACAACTCTCCCAAACCGAATTAGCCACTTGCCCAAATTTTACTACTCTGACCCCATTCCTTATAGTAATTGGTTAAAATGTGTCATATATAGGCTTTTGCTGGTGGGAAAGTACCCCTCAAAAATAAAATATCAATTAGGCTACAAACCTGAAGACTTAAATAATTTTAAGTTAGTTCTTGCACCTATGTGCTCCGACTCGTCATTTTTAATGAAGTACCGGTGTGCAACACCGGTGTCTAAAGCATATAGAAGTATAGGTATGGGGGGTGACCCTCCATGGGCCCTCCAAATACAAGGAAAAATTAAGAAAAATTGAACATACCAATGTTATGCATACCCATATCATATACAACACTCAAAACCAAGCCCAAGTAATATAATCTCACACTTAATTCTCTTCAGTTTCTTCCATCCCAAGACTAGAACATGAAAACTTGTAAAATCACAACAGCACTTTAATAATAAATCTAAAAGGCCTCAATCTTTTAGTGCCTAAATTGGGGACCAGAGTTAGAACCACAATTGTGGTTTAATATTTTACATATGATACAATCAAAACAATATCTAGAATGTTTATTAAGTACACTTGCCTACCACCCATTGATAATTAGAATTACGCAATAGTCAGCTTCTAGAGTATTTCTTACCTTCTGCTCTATTCCAGGAACTTTAAGAACTTTCTTGTTAACCTCTCTCTTACTGCAAGAACATTGAAGAAAAGATCATTTATCCACTAGTTACAGCAAATAATGATAAACAGGAATAAGACAAATTGATTGAAAAGCAACTAAATTTGCAATAATCATCATTCGTTGATAATTTTACTACCAAATCATTTCTTCAAACTAATTTTTATTTGAAACAAATTCAGCTATGTTATCACATAATACACTTACAGTTCTCTAACAGTTTGACCGATTGCCTTCTTCATCCTCTCTGGAACTCAAAATGAAGCAGCCCTACCTCACTAAAGAAGGCAGGAAAAGGAAACCTTAGATACTGAAACATTTCCAGGCATACAAAAGGAATATAATTAAACACATCTGAGCATACAAGTTCAAATCATTACAAAGAGAAATCAAAGAACTCAAAAGCGAATAATTGAAGATCAATTACAGGCAATACATTGGCATTCGTCATAGAAATCTCGGTTATTGAGTGATATTTCTGACAGATCCTAGATCTTCAAATCTCATAATTAGCGATATTTACAGAGAAAAACAACTGATAAAAAATACGAATCTGAAATTTTTAGAACAATTACGAATTCAAAATACAAAAATCAATCAATATGAGGCGAAATCCAGCTGAATTCAGAAACATGAAAATTGGATCTATAAAATGAGAAATCTAACCGAATCTAAAAATTAAAAAAAAAATGAATCAGATCCGAATGAGAGTGAAAGAGAGAACGAAAATAAACAAATAGAAGAGAAAAAATCTTAACCTGAATGAATCGAGATTGAAATTTGCAGATCTGACGGCAAAGAAATCTACTGCGATCGATCGCCGCTGTTAGAGCGAGAGAAAAAATATTGAAGATGCAAAGAAAATGGGAATTTTCAATGGAAAAATATGAGACGAAGTCATTATTCACATTAGCAGTCGAGAAAAGAAAAAAGAAAGGTAGTCGTTACGAAAGTTCAAAACTACCCCTTGTTTTCATTTTTTATTAGCTTTTAATAAACTAAATTTAGATTTAAAAATATTAAATTAATTTTTTTTTATTGAGTAAAAACATCAACCAATATTAAATTAATTGTTTTAAGAAAATATTTCTAGTTAAATATTCACTTTTTATGAATTATTATTTTATTTAAATTTGAGTTAAGTAATGTCACGGACCGTGAGTCGTGACTACGCGGGACCGAGCGAGATGCTTTCTGGTGGTGCGTAAAGCTTGGGAGCGGGATAGCATTAAGAGTGTAGTACGTGCCGAGCAGCCATCCCATTTGGGATGGGCGCGCTGATCGTGCACCACACTGGTCGGGAGCTGTCCCCGCTTCCCTGATGAGCCCATGGGAGGGTTGGTTTCGCCCGGAGATCGTTCAGGCTGATCCTCGGGCATGCGAGTGTCCCGAGGTGCCGCACGGGTAGATGTCCCTACGCGAAAACTCTGACCCCGTGACAAGTGCTCTAACTCAAATTTAAATAAAATAATAATTCATAAAAAGTGAATATTTAACTAGAAATATTTTCTTAAAACAATTAATTTAATATTGGTTGATGTTTTTACTCAATAAAAAAACAATTAATTTAATATTTTTAAATCTAAATTTAGTTTATTAAAAGCTAATAAAAAATGAAATTTAAAAAAAATTATTTAAAATTCGATATATATATCGAACGGGTCCTTACAGATAATATAACATGATTTATAATATAACCATAAACATTAACTAATTTTTAAAAGGGTCCGTTTTTCACTACAATGTTTAAATTTCAATTAGAACTGTAACAGTCATTTTTAAAAACTGTTAACAAATATTTATTTAGATATTAAAAATAATAGATAAATGTTCATTTAGTGATCAACTATTAATTATTTAATTAAAAAATTAAATAATACTCGTTTAAATTGTTAAACTCAATTAAAAATATATTCTTAATTTTAAACCGTAAAATTCTTCAAATTTCGTAATTTTTTTAAATAAAATATTTTTTTTCATTCATCCAAAAAGAAACAAAACAATACTTACTACAAAATATCAATCATGGCTTTACAGATCAGGTCCAATTAATAATTCAATATTAATTTAATAATTTAATATTTCTATCGTTAATTTTAGTTATAATATTTTTTATTTACAAATGCTATCAATTTAATATATTTTACTCCAATAAACATTTTAAACTATTTCTAATAAAACTAATACGATTAAATTGATAGAGTTTTTAAACAATAAGTCTAAATTTATTATTTTTAAATTATGATTAAATTAATTAAATATATAAATATTAATTAACTATGCAATTAAACAATTTTGCTAAAATTAACCTATCATTTCACTTAGAGTAATTTACATTTTAAATCATTGAACTTAACATCCACTTTCATTTACATCACAAACCTTCAATTTAATCAAATTACATCATTCAATTTTTATTATTAATAAATTAAATCATTTATGCTAATCCAATTAAATAATTTTAACAAAAAATATAAATTAATACTATTACTTAATATATTTTTCACATATCACTATTAAATAATGTTTAATTGACAATTTTAATAATTTTATGTGGAAATTTTCTATTTCTTTTAAATAAGTTTAAAAGAAAATTAACAAAATTTCTTATAAATTTTTAAAAAATTAAATTACTAATTAAATATCATTTATTGATGATATATGAAAAATATATTAAATAAAAATATCAATTTCATTTTTTTCATTATAGATATTTAATGATATCAATATAAGAGACTTAATTTATAAATAATGAAAGTTGAATGATATAATTTGATTAAATTAAAGGTTTATGATGTAAATAAAAGTGAATGTTAAGTTTAGTGATGTAAAATATAAATTATTCTTTCACTTAACACAAATATGGTTCAACGATCATTTTTTAATAAAAATTAATAATTTAATAATTATTTTTTAAGAATTAAAAATTTAATGACTAAAATAAGGATGAGTCTACCACATGCGACGAACACTACTGAACATCACTAACGATGAACATCGTTGAACATTATTAAACTAATTGATAAAAAAATATATATTTTAGAGACTTAAAATACAATTAATAATTACTTAAAAATTACTTAAATTTTTTTTATATACATTAAAATTTTGATTTTCTAATAAAGATAAACTACATATTTAGTACCTCACCTATTTTTGTATTTCTATTTTAATACTTAAATTAATTATTTTAGCAAAATAGTACCTAATGTTACATATTATTTTTATTTTGGTACCTTGATTGTTAAAAACAAATGAAAATAATGACATTGATTGGCCAAATAATAGTTCTAGTCTCTAAAAATTATACAATTTATCAACTTAGTCTAAATATTATCAATTTAAAGATTATTTTTAATTTTTAGGCTAAAAATATAAATTTATTATTTCTTTTTAATAAAATTAAGAAACTATATACTTTGATTAAATATTTTATATGAAAAATAAATATTTTCGCCGCTAGTTTTTTGACATATCGATAAATCATAAAAGGGATCATGATCATAACAAAATATCGATCTTCACTACGAAAAATGTTCGTTTATACTCGTTATATGAATGTTAAATTATTAAAAAGATAAACAAAATGTTATAAAGACGTACTAAAATTATCATTAAAATAAACAAATAAAACAACCGTAAAAACATTTTCTCACTTTCACCTTTATTCATCTGTCGGTAAAAAATTAATTAGTTAGAACAAATGTATGAAAATATAATCTTGGTACAAAATAATATATTAGTATGTGCCCACCTAACTTTAGTCTTTAAATATAATATTTGTACATTATTCAATATTTGCATTTGTACAGATTTTATATTCACAATAACTTGTTTTTTTGGCAATATAATCACAATTATTCAATTTTTTTATCAATTAACTAATTATTTATAAAAAAATTTAATAATATATAATAATTTTTATAAACATATATTAATCTGCAATAGTTTTTAGATTATTAAAAAGAAATAAATAATAATATTTTAACAAAAGATTAATTTTTTTAAAAAAATTGCCTCACATTATGATGTTCAACATGACATTAAATTGATTTCGGTTTTAGACGCTTATAAAAAATTAATTTAATTTAGAATTAGGTATTATTTTGTTAAAAAACTAGTTTGAGTTTCAAAATAAAAATATAAAAATAGGTGAAATACTAAATATGTAGTTTATCCTTATTAAAAAATAAAAAATATATAAAAAAATAATTTAATTAAAAATTTTAAATAATTATTAATTACATATTAAGTCCTTAAAATTTATCATTATTAATTAATTTAATAGTGTTCAACGCTAATGATATTCAACGGTGCTCGTCGCCCGTTGTAAAATTTTCCCTAAAATAAACATTAAGTCATAATTTCATAATTATTTATAAGTATTAATCTTAATCAATTAATTAAAAGCATAAACTTAAGTGGCTCTAGTCTTCTCAAAATGTTCTTTGAATGTCCATTATTAGGAATAAATTCTTTTTTTATCCAATAGGAATAAATACTTTCTTGTTAGGCACAATAGAAGAATTATTAGAGCATTGTTTTGGAATAAAAAATCCCCACTCCTCTACCATCTCATCACTATCTAATTTAATATTAATTATTCAAATTTATATTATAAAATAAAAATTCGTCATTTATTATTACTGAAATCATTCATTAAATTTTGATTTTAGAAAATGAGAGTAATTTATTTCAATTTTTATAAAAGAATGTAAATTTTTAAGAAAATTCTACGACGGACGTCGAATACCGCTGAACACATGAATACTGCTGAACACTATTAAACTAATTAATAAAGATTAAAAACTTTAAGGACTCAACATATAATTAATAATTATTTAAAATAAAATTTTAATTAATTTAATTTTTATTGGGATAAAAATAATGGTGGTCACTCAATTGTCACATTTTTTTTGTTTTGGTCACTCAATTATTTTTTTTATCAAAATTATCTCTAATATTTTATTTTATTATTATTTTGGTCATCAACATTAAATGTTTAATAAGATTGTACCATGACATAGTTTAATAATAACTTTAATCCCTAAATTTATGATATTATATTAATTTAATCATATTAAAAAAACTCATCAAATAAGTTCTTATATTTTTATATAAACCCGCATAATAATACAAACAATACTTATCCCTGAAAATAGTTTTCCTTTCACATCTTTCAATCACTCCATGTTTCTCTTTTTTTGTTATGTTCAACTCTTTATCAAGGTTTTGTTATTTCAGTTTCTTTTCTTTAAATTTAAAACCCAACAATCACATTTATTTCTCTTCACCAATTGCCAGTGAGCCTCTTTGAAACAATTAGTTAACAAAGATAAAGATAATAAAAGATAAAAAACCATAACAAAATCTTAGCTTTCTAGTTTTACCCATACAATGAAGAGAAACCATAACAAAACTCTATTAATTTTATATTTTAACCGTTTTAAGTTGTTCAAGAAATAACGAGTTATACTGATCTACATTAAATTTATTTTTTAATTGTGTGTGAAAAAAATTAAAATAAATGAATTTTTAATCACAAATTCAGGATTTAGTATAGTTATAAGTACATTTTATGTGGTTTAATAGTTTAAACAATACCAATAATATTGTTTATTTTTACAATATTATTATGTTGTTATGTAATGTTTTTAAAAAATATTTTCTCTTTAAGTTGTATATTGTTTGTGTGTGGATTTTAATTCATACAATATGTAAAATTGAAACACAGTAATCGGTTACAATCTTACAAATATTCATTAAATAAAGTGAAAACATAAATTATGCAATAATCACATGAATAAACTGTTTGGTTTTATCTATCTAAAAAATTATTTAATTTTTTTACTATTCAATCCCTGTAACTAACATAATTTAATTAAAATATTTAATAAATTTAAAATTATGTTCGGAAATGTATTTTTTTAAAAACTGAATTTAATAGAAAAATAGTTATGAGTTGAACTTTGATTAAAATTAAGAAGAAATTGATATTCAATTATTGTTTTGTAAGTTTAGTATTAAAAAACAATAATTTTGTGTATAATAAATTTGATTGGAATTAGAATAAACGTTAAAATCGTTGAATTGCATGAATAATTTTTCAATTAACATTACTTTATTTTAATATTTATATGTTAAATGTTAAAATATTTATACAAATTTGACTCAAACAGTAATGTATACGAGTAACTTAAAGAATCGAAAAAATTAAATTAGATTTAAAAAACAAATCATAAAATTAAAATGGTGTTTTATAATTTAAAACTTAATAAGTTGCCCAAAGACACAAAAAAAGAAATAAAAAGTGAGTTGGTTAATTAATTTTAAGAGTAGTGTTGTAAAGGGAAAAAAAAGGATGAAAAATTTAGGGTTTAATCCAAATATTTGATGATTTATTTTCTATTAGGATTAAATTGATATAGTATAATAATTTTAGAAACTAAAATTATTATTAAATTATGTCATTTTATAATTTTCGTTAAATATATAATGGAAGATGATCAAAATGAGAATAAAATAAAATATTAGTGACGGTTATCACTAAAAATTATGTTGGATGACCAACACAAAAAATGATGATAGTTGAATGATTACCTGTGTAATTCTTCCTATATAAAATAATTTAATTAAAATTTTGTTTTAAATAATTACTAATTAGTGGTGTTCAGCGGTGTTCGACGCACGTAGTAAACTTATCCAAATTTTTATATTTCCTAATCACCAGTCATATCATTTAATTGAAGACAAAAAAAAATTAAAAAATAAGCTGAATAAAACAACACAATTCCTCAGCTACTTTTGTATAGGGATTATATGCTGAGGTTTTGTATTGTTTTTTTTATGAATAAAATTCTAATTTTATTCATAAAAAAATCGAGAATGATAGAAAAATATTAAAGTATATGAAAACTTTCATGGAATAGTATTGAGTCAAATACTGAAGAATTTGTATATGGTCTCCACTACGTGGGTATAATGTTTGAATACCATACTCTGTATTTATAGAAGATATAAGAGTAATTCGATTAATTTAAAATTCCTTTTGAATTCTAAATGTGTAACTGATTAGATTTAATAAATATCAGCGATTTTATTTGATATTATCTGTTATTAAATATAATTTTGAAGATATTGTCTAATATTATCAGAGATTTTAAATGGATATTATCTGATATTATTCGAGCTTTGATTAGATATAATCTGTTATTTAAATCAGATTTTATTCGATTCTCAAATAGATTTGCCCTTGCTTTCAATCTATAAATAAGAGGTTTTTCTCTCATTTTTATTAATCTCATTCAGAATTCGTTCAGCTTCTTTGACAGAAATTAAGAGCATTCATTAAAAGCTCACGTTAGTTTTTGTTCGACTCCGATTCAGACGACCACTACTACCATAGTCCACTCCAAACTTTGGGTGTATATTGTTTGGAGTGACCGTGCTAACCTTCGGGGGACAACCGTCTAAAGCAGCGAGTGTACACATCGGGACGAATTGTTTCTAAGGTAGTGGTCTCCATACCACGACACGGTCTATTTATCTTTTAGTTAGTTCATTTTATTTTCCTGGTTTCATCTAATAAGATTTAACATGTAGAAAAAAGTAAAGATTTATTTTTAAAAAATTAAGATAAAAATTATTATTGGATGAGACTATAGATGACATGGTGAGTCAGATTATAGTTTCCTATGATATCTAACATCAAGGCTTAAGAATTTAAGCCGAATTCGAGCACGAATCAAATCCAATTGAGTCAAGATCAAGTAACTCGTGATTTATCTTGTCTCACTTATAACCCTAATCAAGATTTAAAAAATTAATTTTCCCGCCTTGAGACCGGAAGTATGTTACGGATGACGGTAAGACAAACATACGACCGATGATAACAAAATCAAAAAAAATAACAATGATCTCTCCAAATTCTACCAAGTTTTCAATTTTTTTTGGCAAACGACGATGTAACTCCGTAAGTGATAACTAAAGGCGATATCGGTACGAGATGAAGATTATATTGACGGTGACAATAACGATAATACTATGATGATAAAAAAATCGAATACGATAATTATTGTGCGAAAGTAAGGGATATAAATACAGTTTAAAATAGATTCCTTAAACTCTAACCACAACCCTAAAGTGTGGAGATAAAACATTAACACCAGAACTAAGATTCGAACATGCTTAAGCACATAATATTCTGGTTTATAGGTTATATTTACTATAATTGAGTACAGCCTTGAAACTTACTGTTGAACTAACATTAGAAGTTGCTGAGGATCTTAGACTTGCTAAGCTTTTTGGTCTAATAACATTTTATGTCTTTACATATATAAATAAAAACAAATTAAACCTTATCTCGGATTTTAACTTAAAATAATTAATAAATTTATATTTTTAATTTTTTTATGTTCGATCATGATTCCGTTGTCACTCGGACATATCGGCTTGCTAGAAGAACACACAAAATTAAGACCCTACATAGCCAAATTTACGAATGAAATCTTCACTAAAAACGAGTTGAGCTTCGTTCAGCAATGTTTGTCGGATGGTGTTGGGCGGATGTTCCAAACATTTCAGACATTTTCATGCTACACCTCTTGTCGTCTCGTTGAAACTAAATTTAGCAATGGACGTGACATTTCTTGTTTATTTTCACACTGAAAAAGGTAAATATATATAAATCTTATTATATAGAAAATTAATTATTAGAAGACCAAAGTTTAATGAAGTAAAGCCAATTATGTTATACATTTATCGGCGTAAATTCTGTGATTATTTTTTTGTGTTTTGTTAATTTATATAAAAGTAGACATTGGTTATAAGTTTTATATTTATTTTATTTTTAAATAATATTATTTGAATAATTTATCAAATAAATTTAAACGAGTCCAATATATGGTCATTGTTTATTTATTTTCTATTCAAATTCAACTAACTTTGCGAAAGAAAATGGTGACTATATTCATGGAGGCATTGTACTTTTCCGGAGCGAAGTCAGGAATTTATTTAAAATTAATTAATTATTTATAAAGGTGTATCAAATTATTTATAAAAAGGTGTCAGTTATATATTTTTAATTTTTATATACAAATTAAATAAAATAATATGATTTTTCAAAAATTTTAAATGTCAACAGACGCCCCAATTGTGTATGTGGCTCCTCCATGCTTTTCCCTAACTTCGAAGAAAATGAAGAAATTAGGGTCTTAAGTCAAGCTTAAAAAAATCAACTAATAAATATATGAGTTTCAATGGTTTTGGAATAGAAATATACATAGATCAGTTTAGTCCGACTCGAAAATATTCTAAAAAAATATTTATTAAACAAAATACGTTAATTTAAAAAAATTAAAATAGTTTTAAAAATATAAAACATATAAGATAAAATACGTCAAAGTAGATCGTTAGGTGAAATTCTATAAAAATAGGGTGAAGAAGCTCTGTCGAATGATGTTTTATTTGATCGATTTAAAAAAATAGTTTTAAAAATATAAAACAAAAAAAATCTAACAAATGAGTTCAATAAAAAAAAATTATATTTATTAGGAGAATCAAATAATCATTTTATTTACATTATCGAAGAGTTAAAATATTTATTAAAAGAATCAAATTTAATCATTTTTCTGACACTAATATTAATTTCAGTATTAATTATCCGCCGTCAATGTTGTTTTGCATTAATTTAATTATCTTTTATACAAGTATTTTTAATTATATTATTTTTAAATATATATGAGTAAATTTAACAAATTATCGGTTAACTATCTTCTCAATTCTATTTTTATCATTCAACTTTTAAAATTTTTAACTTAATAATTGAACTTTCTACATTTTTTTGTCACTCTAAATATTTTTTATTATATTTAATTTTTAATATTAGTAAATATAAAAATAATTTGAAATAAATAATAAATTCATATTTATTATTATTAATTTTAAAATATAATAAAAATCATTACCACTTGTCTTCACCGTCGATCTCAGAATCGACGACTATTAGATATAAATTATATCAAACAACTTGTTTTAACATGCTAAATCTGAATTTGATGGTTATTTCATCAAAAAATTCTAAATCTCATCCAATTTTTTTTCAATTTCTTCACTTTCGATCATAATAAAAAAATAATTTAAATAAAATGTAACTAACATTTCAGAATTCATATACCCTTTTGTCCCATAAATATTATCTCTTATTGATTTTTTTGAGTCAAACTTTTTTAACTTTTGACTCTTAATTATTTAAAATTTATTATTGATAAAAATATGAATAAATATATTTTAAATATATAATTTATAAAATTCAATTATTAAAATATTTAATATAATTATAGTCAAAGTTTAAAAATTTTAACTTTCAAAAAGTCAATAAAAAATATTATTTTTGAGACGAAAAAATAATATAATTTAATATTCCAAAATTTATATAAAAAAACCGTTAAATAGTAAATTAAAGTAAAGACTTATGTCATCATATGCCAGTAGTGAAATCTAGGATTGTAAAAGGTTTATATCATGTGGAAAAGAATTATTAAAGGGAAGGAGAAAAGGAAAAGCTTTTTTAGACGGACCAAAAGTAGGCACACAAAGTCAGACACACCGCGTTGAATAATGACAAATTTTAATTAAAAATAACAAAAAAATAAAGTCAAAGTGTTGAGTCCAAATCCAGTAGGCCCGTCCTATTTTAGTGGTGTGTACTCATTTTACTACAAAGGTTTTAATATAACTAGCAAAAGTGTCTGCTACATCCCAATCCATTGGCTCAGATAATTTGTTTTTCAAATTATATCCTCATTTTCCGACCATATATTGGAATGTCACCTACAAACAAAAAATAATATTACAATAAAGATTTATGTTTATTTAATTCTATTATTATATATTATTTATGAATTTATGTTTATTTTTAATATTCTCTTTGTCTTTATAATTTTTATCTCTCGTCAATTTTTTTGTGTAGTTTTAAAAAAAATTATTTCGGGAATTCAATCTTATCATTAGATCTGTAATTCGATTATCTTCTCGAAATATATATCGAAATTCAATACTCCACTGTTTTTACAATAAGCAATTCAAGCAAAGAAGATTGTGAGTACCTATCACTATTATTTTATAAAACACAAATTATATCTAAACTATCGAATTTTATCATAATAAAATACATTTTTATTTTTAAATAAAATAATTTTAAAATACAAAAAAGATAAATATGAACTATATTTATATTTAAGAAAATCACTATTGATTTGCTAAAACTCCTATCGCATGTACCATCATTAAAGCATGTAATAATAATGTATATACATTATCCTAAAAGGATTTTTATTTTTATTTTTTATGAATTCTTAAAATATGTATAAATAATGAAAAATGAAAGTCAACGTTTATGAAAACGGAGCGTTTTGGATTATTTCCCCCTTTGTGAATCAGTATTCTTTTAATGGGATGAATCATTTTAAAGTCAACCCCTACAAAGTAAAGCATGTTCTGATGAGCGTTTTCTCACTTTAATAACATAAAATATAAATTTTTTAAATAAAATTAAATATTCAAATTACTATAATGAAGTAAAATAGATTGAAAGGTCCATAACATAATTATGTAGTATCATTTAAAATTTAATTTTAATCTTAATTATATAAAATTTATGACTTTATTCCTCGATGAATAGTTATATTAACACTTAAATATGTCAAAATCCTGAGAATACCAAAATATGATTTCATTCCTTTACCTAAATATGTCAAAATCCGACTTCACTCCTTCAAACCTGAGAATACTAGATCGAACTTGAATTTAGATATAAAAATTCACTTCATCTTCGGAGACGTTACCACTAACGATTTTATTTTTTATGTTGCAAGTAATTAGGTTCGATGTCACTCATAGATAAAATATAACTCAACCCTAAAATAAATTATTTACAAATTCTTAATCTAATCAAATTAAAACATTTTAATCCTCTTCAAATTCTCATAAATCACTGTTAACAACTTTCTTCGTGATACACCCAACTTTTAACATCATAAGTTAAAAATATAGTAATCATATGTCCAATACAATCAATAAGATTTCAACCCACCCATATAAAAGAAATATATAATAAATTATTTAATGGTAAACATTTAAAAAGATAATAATATTTTTAAGACATAAAAGAAAAGTTGCAATACCGTAAATGTAATAATAAATTTTTTGGAATTGGTCAACTACTTAAATTTTTTGACAACATGGATGTTTATAAAATTAAAAGGGAATAATGTAAGAAATTTTAATTAAATAGTTTTTTTTTTTTTTTTTAAAAAATAATTAAATTTTAAATATTCTATTTTAAGTCAAAATGGTATTTACGAATAAAAACTATAAGTTAACCGATGATAAATAACTTAAAATAACTTAATAAAATAATACAAACCGCGATAATAATATCATATAAACAAATATGTTGACTTTATAAAATGATAAATGAGTAAAAAAATAAAAATTATATAAAATATAAAATATTTTCTTCTTTTAACGTGTTATTCTATCAAGTGATTTTAAATTATTTATCATTAGTTGATTAACAGATTTCATCTATAGATGAATTATTTTAACAAAAATAAAATATTAAGAACTAAATTGCTTAAAAGAGAATAGTGACCAAAGTGACAATTTAGTTGAACGTTAGGGTATTTTTTTTTATCATGCCAATTAGAAGATAGTACAAATAAGTATCTTTTCGAATTGTTTTTAATATTTTAAAATTTTATTTTAAATAATTAATAATATTCGATTCATTGATCAAATAATTTATATTAAATATTATATATACTTATTACATAAATGATCTTCTCAATACAATTTGCTTCATTCACTATATTAAAATTTAAACTTTTAATTTAAAATTTTAATTTGTATAATCCATATAAAACATAATTAGATCCATTGAGTTGGTTTTTTATCTAATCAATATCTGATTATTTTAGAGTGAAATTATATTTTGATTTTTATATTAATAATTTTATGTCAAGACTTTTAATTATTTTTAAATTTGAAATGAATATATTTAAATATTTATTTTTAATTAAAATTAATTAAATTTATAGATTCACTAATTAACTTAATAATTAAAAATATTTATATTATTTATAAAATATTTTCTTATTCTGATGTGTCACTTTATCAAGTTATTTTAAATTATTTATAGTCAGTTGACTAACACTTTTTATTTATAGATAAACTATTTTAACTTAAAATAAAATATCAAGAACTAAATTGCTTAAAAGAAAATAGTGATCAAAGTGACAATCTAATCGAATGTTAGGGCATTTTTTATTATTCCAATTAGAAGATACAAATAAGTATCTTTTCTAATTGTGTTTTAATTATTTAAAATTTTATTTTAAATAATCAATGATGTTCTATTCATTGATTAATTAATTTATATTGAGTATTATATAAGCTTATTACATAAATGATTTTCTCAATTTAATTTGCTTCATTCACGATATTAATGCTTAAATTTTTTATCTTACTTAAAAGATCTAATATATCATCTTATTAATTAATTAATAATAATTTTAGTACGAGCCCTCTAGCCCAAACGGTTAACGGAACTGTTGTTATTTTTAGAGGTCACGAGTTTGAGCACCAGCGATGTCAGCAGAGTAATTGAGCGATCAATGTCAAATAGTAAAAATTATATTTTAGAACAGATACTATTATAATCACTATTAGCTTGTTGAAAGAAAAATAATAATTAATTTTAAATTTTAATTTATATAATCCATATAAAACATATTTATTGTGTTAACTGCTGCATAGTAGTGTTACTTTATCTATTTATAATTGTCAAAGAAAAGGTAGACATAATAATTAGATCCATTGAGTTGTTTTTTTATCGAATCAATTTCTGATTATTTTAGAGTTCAATTATATTTTGATTTTTATATTAATAATTTTATGTACGACTTTTTTATATAAGTTATTTTTAAATTTGAAATGAACATATTTAAATAATTTTTTATAATCAAAATTAATTAAATTCGTAGATTCATTAATTGATTTAGTAGTTAAAAATATTTATATTATATATATATATATATATCAAACCTTAATATAAAATTTTAATGTATCTTTATATAATAAAAATAAATTCTCAAATAAAATTTGTTGATTCAAATAAAAGAATTGACCGGTCCATGAGAAGCGAGTGATATGAACCGAGTGATCAGCCGCAACAATTTTAAGCCTTAGAGCCCAACCGACCACTTAAAATAATAAAAATCTTATTTTTCTTCGGACGATAATGTCAGTCAAACAAACGCCCAACGTGCGCTTTTATAATTTTTTGGCTGTTCTCTCTCAATTTCACCACAAGGGAAACACCGGCTCATAGTCTCCACTTCCTCTATATAAATCCAAATTCATTCCTGCATTCTCAACCCCAAATCTTCAGTCCCCATTCTCTCTCTCTACGAACCCTGTTTTCTCTCTCTAAACAGTCTCACATGGCGTCCAAAGTTTTAATGCCTAGTTTAAACCTCAAACATGTTACATTCCCGTTGAACAATGAGGTTCAGATTCAATCACATTCGTTTGGACAAGTTTGTTTACCGAAGAAAACTGGGTTGTCTTCTTCTAGACAATCTGTGGTCGCTAATAACTCGGCAGTGACAGCTCCGGCTATGGCGGTGAGTGTCGGAACCAAGTTGAGCTTATCTCGTTTCTGGAGAGAAGTGCAAGGTTCGAACAATTGGGAAAATTTGGTCGAACCTTTACACCCTCTTCTCCGGAAAGAGATAATCCGATACGGCGAGTTCGTTGCCGCGTGTTATAAGGCTTTTGATCTGGACTCGAACTCGAAACGGTTCTTGAACTGCAAGTATGGGAAGAAAAGCATGTTGAGAGAAGTTGGGATGGAGAATTCTGGCTACGAAGTGACAAAGTACATCTACGCAACACCTGATGTCAATATCCCAATCCAAAACGGAGCTTCCTGCGGTCGTTGGATCGGATATGTAGCCGTCTCGTCGGACGAGGAGACGAAAAGGATAGGGAGAAGAGATGTGCTCGTGACGTTCCGAGGAACGGTGACGAACCATGAATGGGTAGCGAATTTCATGAGCTCGCTCACGCCTGCACGGCTCGACCCTCACCACGAGAGACCCGAGGTGAAGGTCGAGTCCTGGTTTTTGAGCTTATACACATCGGAAGAAGCCGACAGTAAGTTTGGCCTCGAGAGTTGCCGCGAACAGCTTTTATCCGAGCTTTCGCGGCTACTAAACAAGCACAAAGGTGAGGAAATAAGCATAACTTTGGCTGGTCACAGCATGGGGAGTGCTTTGGCTCTTCTTCTAGCTTACGACATAGCCGAGCTCGGGTTAAACAAAGCCGATAGCTCGATTCCAGACAACGAAATACCAATCACCGTGTTTTCCTTCGGCGGACCGAGAGTCGGCAACTCGAGTTTCAAGCAAAGGTGTGAGGAACTCGGGGTTAAAGTTCTGAGAATAGTGAATGTCAACGACCCCATTACCAAGCTCCCAGGTGTGTTCTTCAATGAGAATTTTAGGGTTTTCTTGGGAGGAAGACTAGAGCTTCCATGGATCAGCTGTTCCTGTTATGCTCATGTTGGTGTTGAGTTAGTCTTGGATTTCTTCAATGTCCAAAACCCTTCCTGTGTTCATGACCTTGAAACCTACATCAGCTTACTCAAATTACCCAAAAGATGTTTAGGGATTCAAAAAGAGGGTTTGGGTTTTGATTTTTTGAATAGGGCTAGGGATTTGATCTTGAATGCTCAAGATCTCAACATCAATTTGCCATGGAAAGATGCAGCAATCAACATGGTAAACATAGTTCAATCTCAAAGAACTTGAAGTGTATATTAACCCTAGGTAGATGAAGGTTGAAGAAGAGGTTTGTGTAGATTTAGAGGTATATAATATAGTCAAATGTACATTTAGGGTATTTTTTTTGTAATCTCTAGTGAAAAAAAAAGAGATCGTTTCGAAAATAATCAATTTTCGAACACAAACCTTATTTGGTTTTATGTTGAATTAAAAACCTTATTTGGTTTCATATATGATATTTATACAAAAAATATTGTTTTTAGATTTCAGGACTAATCCAGATTGATTAGTATTCACACTTAACCTTAATGAATATTGAGTCTTCTAACATGAATTTTCTACATAAATATAAGGCTTAAACCTAAAACCTTAATTGATTTTCTAGCATGGACTATGATTCGTCTCTGCATGGGACAAGTGTGAAAATAATAAATACTAAATAAGTACATCTCGTTGTTGGATTCTTTTTCTTCTTACATTTGATAATGTTGTTGGGGGGCAGTTTCAATTCAATTTTGATATTTTTTGATGGTCTCTGTCGTAGACGTGGTTTCATCAAATGTCAATCGAGTGTCGTGTCGTGTATACTGTTGTTTTTTTCATTGGTTAACCTAATAAACGTACCGCTGAATTTATAACCGGCGTCGAACACCGCTGAATATTATTAATATTTTACATCGTTGAATATTATTAAATTAATTTATAAAAAATTAAAATCTAAAGGACTAATCATACAATTATTAAGTATATGTTGAATTTATCACTCTTTTATTAATTACATATTGAATCTTTAAGATTTAAAATTTTTATTAATTAATTTAATAGTATTCAACAATGTTCAACATTAGTGGTGTTCAGCAGTGTTGACGTCCGTTGTAGAATTTTTCTAAACGTAAACATACAATTACAAACAGTTATAATAAAAAAAATAATGGTATTTATTTTAAGAAATTAGAGTTTTAATAATTTTATCTTTACGGATAGTATATTTTAGAATAGATTCGTGTCCATTATAAAATTTTTAGATTTTATATATTTGATTTTAATATTATTAATTTTGTTAATTAAACTTTTATGAGTTTGTGTCCCCTACATAATTTTAAGATTTGATGTATGTTTAACTTAAATATATTTTTAAATTCATTATCGATATGTATATATTATCGAAGGTCAAAAAAATACCTTAAAACTATTTAAAATGGTCTGTTTGAAAAATTTAACGTGCTTGAGATTTTAAGTACGGATTAATTACTGAGACATTTATTTTCGTTAAATATTGATAGAATTAATCTGACAAAGGTAAACTATCGTAATTGTCATTTTTGTTATAGTTTTATGCTTGTTGTAACTTTTTTTAAAAATTAACGTTTGTCGGATAAATTTTTCATTTCACGATTTTTTGTCATACATAATCTAATATTTTTTTTTTGTTATAAGTACAATAATAAACACAATTAGGGAGAAAGTCAGAATTTTGGGTTGGACAAACATAAATGTTTGAAAGTATGGATAAATTTATAAATAAACTTATTTTTTAAAAAAATAAATAGAAGAATAAATATAAAAAAAATTCTTCGAAAGTGAAGGACAATTGCTCTTCTCTATCCCTACATGGTTTCGTCGTCGAATACAATCACGATAAAATATTTGAATAATTAGAGTTTAAATTAATAATTACAATATCCAATTAAATTAATAATTAAAATATATTTAATTTTATGCTAAAACAAATATGAATCGAGTCTATATACAATGAAACTCCACATGAAGTTATTACACATACTCTTGAATGAATTCAATGTCCGAAGTTGTGCATGCAAATTATGTTGCCGACCAAAGTAAAACGAATGAAACACGTGAAAAACCATTCTATCAAAATCAATGGTCGCAATTGTCATGTCACGTCTGCTTCATGTCCAAAAGTCTTGGATTTTGTTTGAATAAAGGAGAGGAAGAATTCTTGGAAGGAAAAGTCAAATATTTCAATTATGTGGCTAAAAAAACAGAACTAATAATTAGAAGTGCCAAACGATCATTTAGATCGGGTTCGGTTTAAATTATTCTGATTTAGGTTAAATTTAATTTTAATTTGATTTGGTTTTTGTTAAGTTTTAGATCGGATATAATCTAATTCAGTTTTAATTTGAGTTTGTGATGACATAGGTCTGGTATTTGTTGGTTAAATAGACTGCAAAACAGTGCGTTAGCACTGACAGGAAAAATTAAAGGAACGAACTGATAGAAAGTTTGACCGTGTCGTGGTATGGAGGTCACTGCCTTAGAAACAAATCACCCCGATGTGTGTACTCGCTACTTTAGGCGGTTGTCCCCCGAAGGTTAGCACGGTCATCCAAACAGTGTACACCCAAAGTTTGGAGTGGACTGTAGAGGAAATGATCGTCGAAACCGGAGTCGAACGGAATGATGCTATCTAATTCTCTCTCAAGTAAGACAGATGAACTCTGAATGGGATGATTAAAAATGAGATGATTAAAAATGAGAGAAAAGCATCTTATTTATAGGTTGAAAGCAGGGGCAAATCTATCCGAGAATCAAATAAAATCTGATTTAAATTTAAATTTTAAATTTAATATCAGATAATATCTATCCAAAAATAGTAGATTTGCTAACCGAAAATATCTATTTAAATCTCGGATAAGATCTATTCAAAATTAGATTTATTAACAGATAAAATCTAATTAAATCTCAGATAATCTGTTAATATCTATCTAAAAATAGTAGATTTTATAACCGAAAATATCCATTTAAATCTCGGATATTTTGTTATTAAATCTATTCGGTTAAGTATTTAAAATTCTAAGAGAATTTTAAATCAACTGAACTACTTTCATACAACCTATAAAAATAGAGTGTGGGATTCAAGCATTACATATTTTCAACAATCCCCCACTAATGCGAAAGAATCCTCATGATGTCACAAAGTTCGACTATCACTAGACGAGCACTTGCGAGATTAGTTACTTAAGTACATAGTGAACGAATCTTGAACTAGTACGTAGTGATGATGAGTAATCCTCCTCTTAGATAAGTGAAACTAGTCTTGAACTTTCTAAGACCGGGGTAAACTCATAACACATAACTAATCTCTTCATCCACCACAGTCCACGATGTGAAGATGTGTATATACATAAAGTATATATATTTAGCCATCTTACCTCGGGATTTTAGTAAGTGTACTAGAAAAACAGCCCATCGTTTTTCATAGAAGGCGGCTAACTCTTCTCACTTACATAGGTTATTTCATCAAGTTTATCTCAACATAAACCACCCAAAATCGGGCTATGAAATAATTAAGAACTTTGTCTAAAGCTCAACCTCACAAGAAATAAGGTGATTTTCTTCAATTTCATATTAAATGAACCACCCAAACTCTGGGCTAAGAAATCATTAAGAATAAAAACTCAACCTCTTGTTCGGTAAATTCAATAATGTTATTCTCAATAGAACAATCCAACCTCTTTGGATAGAATTTATTAAGAGTTTAAAAATAAACTCATCCTTCCGAGCGGTAAGTTCAATTAGTCCTTCACAATAGGTCTAAGAACTTATTAAGAGTAGTTATTCAACCAAAAGTCGGTAAATTCATCAAGTCTTTCTTACTAAGACCACCCAAACTTGGGCTATGAATTTATTAAGAGCATTTAAACTCAACCTAGGCATGTACATGAAACGTCATAGGGCTTGGGTAAAGGGACATGTACACTATGAGTCTCTTTCATGGTTTCGTTTAACCACATTGAACTTAGAGAACTAAGTTGGGTATCTACCATGAATCTCTCAATAAATAAGCTTAAGACCCATCCCCCTCGATGAATCCAGAATTTGTTTCCTGCTCAATCGTTTGATAGTAGGATCAACCAAATTCATCTCCGACTTAACATGCTCTAAGGTGAGTACTCCATTCTTTATTAGGTGCCTCACATATTCGTACCTTATGCGAATGTGTCTCTTCTTATCATTGTGAACTTGATTTAGAGCCACATATATCGCAAATTACGAATCTCACAATAAAGATATCAGAGGGTTGGTTTTCCCCACAAAGATATCTTTGCTAAAAGATTCCTTAGCCACTCGGTTTCTTGCCTAGTTAAGTCTAAAGCTATAAACTCTGACTCTATGATGGAGCGTGCAATATAAGTCTACTTGATAGACTTTCACGAGATTGCAGCTTCACCTAAAGTGAAAACATATCTACTCGTAGAGCTTACCTCTTCACAATCAGAAACCTAGTTGGCGTCACAACATCCTTTGAAATAACAGGATAGCCAACAAATTTGTGTTTCCAATCCATAATTCCCTTAAGGTATTATAGTAAGCGTCTAAGAGTCGTTCAATGTTCACCACTTGGATTATGAGTATATCTACTTAATCTACTCATTACATAGGCAACATCGGACCGAGTATAGTTCACTAAGAACGTTAGGCTTTCAATAATCTTAGCATATTCAACCTGGGAAATACAGCTTCCTTTATTTTTAACGAGATGAGTGCTAGAGTCAAAAGGGGCTCGAGTATAAATGACATCTCAACTGTCAAACTCTTTAATATTTTTGAGTGAACCCTATAACTACTAGCCTTGCCTTACTCTGGATTGACCCATCTGGTATGAGTTTCTTCTTAAAAACTCATTTGTTGCTGATAGGTTTAAATCCTTTAGGCAAGTCTACCAATTCCCAAGCATGATTTAGACATTATTGACTCTAGTTTATCATTAACTACTCCTCCAAAACTAGTGTCAATAGATCTCATAGCTTCTTCATAAGTTTTAGGATCCTCATCTAACAAGAAACTTGAGCTATAAGAATTGATAAGTTGTCTAAATTATTTATCTCAGAAATAAAGGAAGTAACAAAGTCTGGTCCAAAAGATATTTTTATCTTTGTTTAGGCTCTAACTCAAACTCTAGAGCATATCAAACGATAGTGTTGGTAGCATACTCAATAAATACCACATCAATGGTTTAGGGACCGATGATGGACTTCTTAAAGTCAAGCAAACATACTTTAGCCAAACACCCCACACTTTTAGGTATTGCAAGTTAGGTGCATAACCTTTTCACAGTTCGTATAAGGTTGAGTCTAACTTCTTATAAGGTACTCGGTTTAAGATTTACCGATAGAATGACTTCTCCCGATATATTATCAGCTAACTTAGAACTTATCAACAATGAATTTATCTCTTTTAAAGTTCTGTTTTTCCTCTCGGTTATGTCGTTTTGTTGAGAAAAGTAAGGGGTAGAAGTTTCATGAACTATGTCATTCGTCTCATATACCTCTTTAAGAAATTTAGATCCAAACTCACCACCTCTATCAGACCTAACTCTTTTTATCTTTTTTCATAAAAAGAATTTTTATGGAGATTCCTGCACACTCCTACGATAGACAAATCTTTTCTTCCTTCTTAATTATCTGAAGAAAAGAACTCAAAGAGATTTAATAGCTACAAACATCTTTTAGTAGCATTAATGTCTATCATTTTCTCTTTATTTTAGACAAGGTTCTTACCTTAAAAGACCACTAGAAATATTCATGTACTATGGCTAAAAGAAAGATATCTTAAAAATTATTAAGATTGTTATTCTAACTTCTAAATTAAGTATAGAATATTTATATAGTCATAGTATTTTATAAATTGGAATAATGAGCATAGTAATGCACCAGGTAAGTTTAGAAAGAGAGGTGATGCATAAAGCATACTTAAATACCAAGTCTTTCAAAGAACCAATCCTAAACATACATTATTTAAACTATTTCACTACTTTCCAATTAATCTCTTATGAATATTTCTCTCCTCATTTAGGTCTTTTAAAAGTTATGCTTAATATATATGTTCCCCACTAAAAAAATTATTAAGCACACTCAAGATAAGTTTCCTACTCAAAAAGGTCACCTAGCCCTTTTACAACCTAGTCTAAACCATACTCTCTAAGCTTATAGACTAGGTAAAGGCTTTAATATAAATTCATGTAATATAAATTATGATTTAAATAATCTAACCTTATAAGTAGAAACGTAATTCATGTAGACCTTGTCTATTTTGATCATGTCTGCAACTTCAATCCTTGTATCATAATCTCAAATTCATCGTGACTGATATTTCATAACCATTTTGAATCTTTAGGATTTTGGTTCTTATCTTCAACTTCATCACCACCTTCGATTATTGACCCGTCAAGTGCGTCAAGCTTAAACAAACCTAAAACGACCTTGACAATAATATCATTTTTGTAGTAGATTTGTTTCTAAATTGTTGGTTAAATAGACTGCAAAACAGTGCGTTAGCACTGACAGGAAAAATTAAAGGAACGAACTGATAGAAAGTTTGACCGTGTCGTGGTATGGAGGTCACTGCCTTAGAAACAAATCGCCCCGATGTGTGTACTCGCTACTTTAGGCGGTTGTCCCCCGAAGGTTAGCACGGTCATCCAAACAGTGTACACCCAAAGTTTGGAGTGGACTGTAGAGGAAATGATCGTCGAAACCGGAGTCGAACAGAATGATGCTATCTAATTCTCTCTCAAGTAAGACAGATGAACTCTGAATGAGATGATTAAAAATGAGATGATTAAAAATGAGAGAAAAGCATCTTATTTATAGGTTGAAAGCAGGGGCAAATCTGTCCGAGAATCAAATAAAATCTGATTTAAATTTAAATTTTAAATTTAATATCAGATAATATCTATCCAAAAATAGTAGATTTGCTAACCGAAAATATTCATTTAAATCTCGGATAAGATCTATTCAAAATTAGATTTATTAACAGATAAAATCTAATTAAATCTCAGATAATCTGTTAATATCTATCTAAAAATAGTAGATTTTATAACCGAAAATATCCATTTAAATCTCGGATATTTTGTTATTAAATCTATTCGGTTAAGTATTTAAAATTCTAAGAGAATTTTAAATCAATTGAAGTGCTCTCATACAACCTATAAAAACAGAGTGTGAGATTCAAGCATTACATATTTCCAACAGTATTAGATCGAATTAGGTCACATCGGTTTAGTTAATTTTCGAATTATTTAATTTTAGGTTGGATCAAGATCAGTTTAATAGAAGATTGATAGGTTTTACTTAGGCCTTTAGGCTTGATCAGTTTTTTAAAACCAGATATGATTTTATAAAGATAATATACTTTACTATTTGTTGAGTTATGCAACGGTTCACATCAAATCTTTCATTATTTTTAATATATTTTTTTATGTTGGATTGTCTTCGGTTTGAGTACATTCAGTTTGCTTGAACATCGATTAGGGTATTCAGTTCGGTTAAAAATTAGATTGAGTATTATATTTTCAGTTTGCTTGAATATATATTTCAACTAAAAATTAGGTAAAACTCAATTTGGTTTAATTTATTTCAGATTTTAAATTAAATTCGAATATTATATTTGAATAGATATTAGATCTTAATTCTGATCTTAGATCAAATAAAATTAATTCAGATATCGAGTCACTCTATCACCTTTACTAATAATCTATATAGTATTTTCTAATGTATTTATTAATTTTGATGTGACGATTTTTTCATACTATAATTCAATAAAAAAATCATTTTTCGTTTTAAGTGATAATTAGTAATATTATTATATTTTATTGTTTCATGTCTATATAATCTTTAAATAATAATAATAATAATAATAATAATAATAATAAATCACTCAAATCTTTTTTACGGTGCATAATTGACGTTAGAGGTAAAGTTAAACAATTTAAATTATGGTGTTAAAATTTAAAAATTGGTGTCAAATTTATTTTTTTTAAATAAGTAAATGTTCCTTTAAATTAATATTAAAATTTTTAATATTTTTTAGTATAAAACATATAATTAGGGAAATTTGAATTTCTCAAAATTTGGGTTTGTATCCTTGTTCTTCTAAAAGTTTCGCACTTGATTTTAATATAAAATTCGTTCAATTTTAATAAATAAATCTTATCACTTAAATTAAAAAATAATTTTAAAACGTTAAAAGATTTAAGGTTTTTATCGAGCGAGCCAATCACAAGATGAATAATGTTTAACTTGATACTCAATAAGTTTGATAAATTTTTGTTGATTTATATTTATTAAAAAATTATTGTTTGTTAAGATTTATCGAATTAAATTAAATCTTATTTAATTTAATTTGTTAAAATCTAAAATTTAAATTAATTTAAATAAAATATTAATCGAATTAAATCGAACTACCAATAAACTACTCAAATCAATTATCACCTACAAAATCTGGTATGCATATACACACGTACACGTGTGCGTATCAGAGTATGTCATGACAGTTACAACTTATGAGTAAAATCATTCTGGTCAAAAACTATAAATATTTATATTTGAATTACTAATAATTATTTTATCGTAAATAATTTGTTGATTTAATAAATAAAATATTAAAGATATTTTAAGATAATATTTATAATTATTTAGATTCACCTATGCATTACACTTAAATTTAAGAGGTTATATAAGAGTCATAAAAGCTACTCATTATAAAATTCAAATGATTTTTTTTAAAATAATTAAATTCTTAAAATATTATTTTATGAATTAACCATTACAAAAAAATTTATACATATCAATTTTTTTAAAAAAAATATTACAGACTCAAACATAAAAATAAGATGTGACATACTTCGAGGGAATTCAAATGAAAAGAACAACTTCGGATTCTAAGATTTGTTTGAAGGAATTCAACAGATAAGAACAACTTCAAACTTTGGAGGAGTTCAAATGAGAGGAACAACTCCAGATTCAGTATGAAAAAACGTCAAATTTCATGACTTGATATCAGTCTGAAGAATTTCGTAATAAGAAGAACAACTTCAGACTCTTCAGTGGAGATGGAGAATTTCGTAATAAGAAGAACAACTTCATATTCTATTGTTAAATCCTCCGGGCATGATGTTAAATCCTCCGGGTCATCATTAAGTCCTCCGGGCATGATGTTAAGTCCTCTGGGCCATCACCTTCGGGAGTGATGATATCGTTTGCACAATCAAGGAGGCAATACGATCCTAAATCCTCCGGGTCATCATTAAGTCCTCCGGACATGATGTTAAGTCCTCCGGGCCATCACCTTCAGGAGTGATGATATCGTTTGCACAATCAAGGAGTCAATACGATCCTAAATCCTCCGGGTCATCAGTAAGTCCTCCGGGCATGATGTTAAATCCTTTGGGTCATCATTAAGTCCTTCGGGCATGATGTTAAGTTTGGAGAATTTCGTAATAAGAAGAACAACTCCAAATTCCATGAGATACGAGGAATTTCGTAATAAGAAGAACAGTCTCGGAATTCGCCACTTTTATCTGGAGAATTTCGTAATAATAAGAATAGCTCCAAATCTCCCGGAGACGAGGAATTTCGTAATAAGAAGAACAACTTCAAGCTTCGGCCAAATGGCCTAAACAAAATTCGTGTTTTTCAGTCTTTGCCCATCTCCTGTTCCGCAGCATTGAGCAAAGAGGGACAGCTGTCAACACGAATTTCTGTAAAATAATAATAATAATAAATAATAATAATAAAAAATAAATAAATAACTGAAAAATCAAATAAAAAGATAAAAAATACAAAAATAAAATAAAAATAACAAAACAAAAAAATTGAAGATATGGGAGAGTTTTAGATTTAGTGGGGATTGTGTTGAAGAGATTTGAGGGAGAAATTTTAGAGATTTGGTGGAGTTTGAATTAGTTTATGATGTTTGAAAAATCCTTTAAATAGAGGCCTTCGAATCTGGAAAAAAGGGAATTGAAGGAAAGAGCTGAAAGTTTGAATCAGAGAGTTTAGATCGACAAGAGGGCAATCGAAAGAAATTTTCGGTGGATTGAGGAGGTAAGCCCTTGTTTTGTTCTTTTCTTTTTCTCTCGTTAGTTTCTTTTGGTTTATCTATTTTATTTTCGGTTTTAGGGAGAAATCTGGGTAGATTTAAGTGTTTTTAGGGTGTCATCTGAGTGGTGTTAATTTAATTAGGTGTTAATTTAATCAAATATTAGATGTTAATTTGGTGTTAATTTAATTTTAAGGTTTAGGAATAATTTAATTAGGTTCTTGGTTGAATTTAATTTAATTTCTAAGGTTGAATTTAAAATTATTTTAATCTAATCAAATCTAGTTTGAACCTAAATTGAACCCTAAAACTCAAAATTAGTTAATTTAGATATTAATTAGGTTTAAATTTTTTTAAAAGGCTTAGAAATTATTTAATTAGGTTCTTAGTTGAATTTAATTTAGTTTCTAAGATAAAATTTAAAATTAATTTAACCTAATTAGATCTAATTTAGCCTAAGTGAACCTTAAAACTAAATTTTCATCAAATTTGACTTTAATTAGGATTAATTAAAATTTAAAGCTTAGGAAAATTTGATTAAATTATTAATTTAATTAAAGATTCTAAACCTTAAAATTAATTAAACTTAATTAAATCTAATTCATCCCTTAAAATTGAACTCTTGTCTTTTTTTGTCTTTACCATGTAAGTCCCTTTGTAATCAATTTTGATTATCTTGGTTGTAATTCGAACTCTCATATTTTCTAATGAAAAGTAATCAAGTTTCTTTATTTTGTTTATTTATTTTATTTTATTTAATTATGTTTCGTTTTAAAAAATCACATGGCATATTTGTTAGAAGATCACTTAATCATCATTTAGTTAATTAATTTAGAGCCTTCTAGGATTAGTTGCTTTAATTAATTAATTAAATAGGGAGATAATTAGTAATGATAGTATTTGAATCTTATACCTCGGATACACTGAGAGGCCGGTGTTTTGACGTACCATGATGTTGGTCTAAAGAGTGTACCTTGATATCGAATTCATGTGCTATTAAAACCTAGAATTTTGATAAAATAACTTAGGTTTAGAATTAAATATAATTGGTAGGTAAAAATTAGTGACATTAGTAAAGTTATTAATTTTATTAAGTGACAAGATGGTAGTGTCTGAGCATTCGGATGTTATCATACACTTGTTGAAATTAATAATTTAAATAGGGTTTTAATATTTAATTAATGGAACCTTCCTAGGTTAGAACTTAAAATGAACAAGATAAAAATGGTCATGCATTTAACCCTTTTGAGGCGGAATTTATATTCCTTTAAATTTGAGTGAGATTTCCTATCTAGAGGACGTCTCATTCGGCCCGAGTTTAAAAGGGATATATTTTCTTAATCAAAAGGATATCCTCAATTCAAGCAGTGTTTCTTTAACAATAAAGAATTAAATTAATATATATATATATATTTAAAATATCAAAATGCCACGTGTAATTATTAAGGTACCAATTTTGGGGCGTTTGTAAGGGTCATCCTTACACGTAACCGACTCCCGAACCCAAATGTTTTTAACGAATCTCTGGTTTGTTTTATGGTGTCTGGCCTACCAAAATGGCCGTTGGCGACTCCAAATCTATTTTTAAAATTAAATTATAAACACTTTTTAAAATTTTGGGTTAAAAGTAATAAAATTCGGATTTCTCAAAACCAATTCGCTAGGCTATTTTTCCATACGTTTTCGGTTTTAAAGCGGTCGCGACAGTAATGTCTATGTTTATGTCTATGTCATTTTATTTTATCTTATTGTATTGTACTTATTTATGATTTGTTCAAATTACGGTTGAGTGAAAGTGTATTCACTGATCTTTGTTAACTCAACATTTAAAATCATTATTTTCGTTTATATGTTATTCTTAGTATTAAAAAGCGCGCCTGAGGCGCTTGAAGGCGTTGGGAGGCGAGAGGCGTTCAGAAAAACGCATCCAAAAGTTGAGGCAGAGCGGTTTACATAAAACGAGCGCTTCCGACCGCTTTCGTCATAGGCGTGAGGCACGCGACGCACCGCTTTTTGTCACTGAAGCAGCTTTAAAAAAGCTTGAAGGAAAAGAACATGGGAAGAAGAAGAATCGGGGGTTGGGGGAAGAAGAAGATGAATACCGCCTAAGGAAAAGAATTTAAGATTTATTTTATTTTTTTAACATGTGTCAGATTATGCTTTGGAAGTTGTATTTTAAATTTTGTTAATAGACAAAACTATCCCTCATTTAGTTTTGATTAAAATAAATGATAAAATTCCCTTATTTATAATTTGATAAACCAAAAAATTGAAGTTGATTTTTTTCACATTTATCTCAAATTAAAAAATAGTAGTTTTATTCTATTTAAAACAAATTAAAATTATTTTTTAATCTTAAATTTTATTTTTCTATTATAATTATAATAATTATTATGGAGAAATAGGACGAAGACATGTACGGATTAATTTTAAATTTAGAATCTTGTTAAGAGTTCAGGTTCTCTTTAATTTGAATTATATTTAGTTGCTTTCTTATATCATTTTGTTTAATAAGATACTTAAGTATAAATTTAGATAGAAATATTTTGTTAGGCTTGGAGTGGCTCGATGCACAACCGATTAACTTGCTAATTTGATAGAGAAAGAACACTTTGGGTGGTTGGTTGTGGAAGCAAAAAGATAAGAGTTGAACACAAGGATTTTAGAGTGGTTCGGCCTTCGAACAAGCACCTACATCCACTACCTTAGCTTCCCACTAAGGATTTCCAAATTCACTAAGAATTTCAACCTTTTGAGGCCAAAGGGATAACCTTACAATCCTAGACTCAAACTCGAATCTAGCATCCAAAGTTCACAACCGAACTTTGGGAATTCACTCAAACAAGAAAACTTAGCAAACTTGAATCCTTTTAATAAGGTTAATGTTTGCAACTAAGCACTCTCAATTCCTAATTACACTTGAGCATATATTGACAATTGAGCTCACAAGTGTTTGTCTACCCAAATAATAGGAAATTAAGCACTAAGACAATTTCTTGATCATAATGTTGTTACAAGTGAAGCATTAGTCTTCTCTTGATGCTTGAGGCTTCCTTTTATCATCCGAAATGAGCTTTTAGCCATTTGTGATTGTTGGGGATGTTTTGGAGCCGTTTGGAGCTGATTACAAGGCTTATTTCCTCTTATGGTGCAGGCGGTATCGAAACACGTAAAGGCTGTTTCGAAATAGCTGCTTTGGGAAATAGTCGTTGACCTGTATTTATGAACAGATATCAATATTGGTATCGATACCGCTCCTAGCCGTTGGGTTTTTTTATAAAATCGTTTTGACCGTTGGGGGTGTTTCGAAACAGGGTTCGAAACAGAGCATCACAGTGACAAAAAGGTATCGATACCAGTATCGGTACCATTGTGGTTTTGCCTTTGAAACCATGGTATTGAAGAACAGGTATCGAAACACCTTAAGGGTGTATCGAAACACCTGGGTTAAAAACACTTATTTGGTTTCTTTAAATCGTTTAAAACATATTTAAAATCACTCAAAAACATCTTAAATATATTTTCAAGTAGTTTGAACATAAGAACCATTTTTGAAATCTTTTCAAATTAGTCCAAAACTATTTTTCAATTATTATATCAAAACATTAGTTCTACATATTTTTATCTTTTGACATATATAATGTAATTATAATATATTTATGTACAAAATGTATTATATAATTATTTTGTAATTTTTAGAGAAAAATGACTCCTCACCTACGAAAGACGAGCGTATTCGCCTCACGCCTCGGCTCTATTGGCCTTTTACGCCTCGAACCGCCTCACGCATTTTAAAACTAAGATGTTATTAGGTGGTTTATGAATCACTATCAACATGTAGATTTTAGCATCGACTTATGTAGGAGTATAATACTTGAAGGAGTCATGTACTCCTCTCGAGTATATATTCTCGATGCTATATGATATCGAGTCTCATTTAAGATTTGTGTTGTGTGATTGTTATATGGGATATGATATGCTTGATTTTTATGTTAACTGTAAATTATGTTATGCTATATGTTTAGGCGATTATGTACATTAAACTTTGTTAGTTTAATGTTCAAAATCGTTATTTCTGTCTGCAAATTTTTAGGTGGCTTGTAACTTGAAAAACATTATCAACATGTAGGTTTTAACATCAACTTGTGTAAGAGTAATATATTTAATGTAGTGAGTTATATATCCCTAGGACCCCATTTGTTATTTTGTATTTCTCATTTGAAAACAAATTTTACAAGTTGAATGTTATATTTATTTTGTTAATTGGAGCTCCAGAATACTAGTTTAAAATATTTATTTGTTTTTAAATAATTGTGAATACGATAGATTAGATGAACGAATTTTATTTATATTTTAAATTTTTAAGGGAAATAAATTGGGTTGGAGACCCATATATAAAATTCGAATTGACGGTGTTATATTAAACGAAATAAATTAAATTGATAAATCGAGATTATCTTTCCATATTATACTTTTATAATATCAAACTTAAGTTAATTAACTATTAAATCAAATATTGACTATTATAAAAAATTCGAGAATAACATATCACATTCTAAATTAAAAGATTTATACATTAAAATTAGGTGTACGATACAATTTAATCTAAATTAATCCGAACAAAACCCTAAAAATTAAGAAAACAATAAAAATATATCTAAATTAATGAAACTTAAGCGAAAATAAATCCATAGAAAACATGTACATAATTTTAAATTATTCCACATTTTTTATGGATTTCCAAATAATTATCAAAACAACTATTTATTTAATATCAAAGTTTTTGCGTCTGATTCCAGTTCAGATTATATCGTCATTAATTCAAAGTTTTTTTTTATTTTAATTTTTATTGAGTTGACCGACTAATTAGATTATTAATTATTAATTAAATTATTACATGATCCGGTGGGAACTGTTCTGATTTTCCCATGATTTCTTAAATAATTTAAAATTAACACTGTTTAAGTGGTGGCTGCTGGATTTACTGTAATTATCAGATGATTAAATCCAAATTTAAAATAATCTTAAATAATGCTTCTTGTTTTTTAAGATCCGACCGTCGACATTATTTTAATTAATATTTAATCATGCCAAATTAAGATTTGAAACTTTCAATGCTGATTTGTGGCACAATGTTTTTTAATTACTTCCACATTATCATAATGAATAATGAATAGGACATCCTTTGATTATGTTTGACATTTTATATGTTTAAAATTATTATTTTCGAAGTGTTAAAAAATATATATAAATAAATATTATTTTATAATTATCTTTAAGTATTTTAAAAAATATGAAATTTTTACTTAGAATGCAACATTAATTGATTAATAATTAGTTTAGCGAGATGAGGTGCTAGATATTTTAAGGAGGATCAGGGATTTGAATTTTATTTTTTAACAGAGAAAATTTTCTCATCGAGTAATAATATTTTATAAAATTTAATCTGAATTAATCTACTAATGAGTCGAATATTGATAATTAAATAAAAATTATAATATTAATCATCTCAAATATAATCATTAATTTTGATTTAAATGTTTATTATATTATAATGTTGGTTTAAATATCACATGTATACTATTTAACTAATAAATTGGTTTGACTTGTTGGTTAACAAGATATCTTATATATTTTCTATACACAAACTTTATTATGAGGGAGAATATGATCATACCAAAACTTAAACTATGATCTTTGAATATTAATGACTACATGTATCAACTTATTAGGGTTTTGTTAATTGTTATTATTATATTTTTCTTTTTATTAATTTTAATTTTATCTTAGGGAGGAGCAGAAGAAAGATTCTCGAAGAAGAAACAGACTGTTTCTAATGAGTCTAAAACTTATGACCTAAAAGAATACAAGTGAATAAAGATGAGCAGTTTAGCTAACTGATCAAATATACTTATTCTTATCATAAACTTTAAAATAAAGGAAAGTCAGGTATGCTTATATACGAGATTAATCAATTTTTTATTAAAAGATCGTTGAAAAATTAAATTTAATGTGTACGTAAAATTATGATTCTAATATAAAAATAACTAATATAAGTACTATTTTTTTACAAGAATAATACACATTTGAGGGAAGGAGGAACATGACCTATCATGACCCCCCTATGTTGCCTCCAACCACTCTAAAGAATTCAAGTTTTGATCCGATGAATTAATCGTAAGTGTACCGTTTCACCTTTTAAATGTTTATATTCATCCTCTAAACTCTTAATCTAAATCTGTCGTTATCTATAAGTCAATTCTATGATCGTACATCAACCTTTCACTCTCCTCAATATTTTCATCCACAAGATTTGGATAAGTTTTTTGAATATTGAGTCTTCCAGATCAAATTACTATTCGATTTTCTTGAAAATAAATAATTATTCAACTTAAACCGTAAATAAATCTAATCGAACATAATTTAATATGACTTGATTTAACTCAACTCGTACGCGAACCTATCTAGAATGAAGAAAGCCTAAGTAGAACATTATTGCATGGTGGAGAGGCTATGTAGCCATCAACTTTATAATAATGATTAAGTGAATGAACTATTGAATTAATTGTACAAAAGTAAATGTTTAGTGGGACATAAAAATCAATTATTGTGTGATTAATCTTTAATTTTATTTAATTTCATTTTTCAGTTAAGAGGGCTACCTTTGTCTGCTAAAGCATGAACAAAGGGAAATGGGTAAAAAAAAATAGAGTAAAAAACTTTTTAACCCAAATTAATTACTCTAAAGATATAGTATAGCCCCTAGAGGTTGGCAAGAAGGCCAAGAAAAATATGTGATTTTTTAATTTGTTTAATTACTGTTGAGATGATTAAAATTATTTACCGCATGAAAGTGGATTTTAACTTGATTTTCTCCCGCAGCTAAATATGACCAAGTAATTTGTATTTATGACAATTTGATCATTGATTTTACAGGTTCAATGGCTCCGTAGCAAATGCTTAGCTGAAGGCTGATTTTTTTATTACTCATAGATCACAGCTTGGAAATTAAAAAGATTTATGTTAATAGGGGTGAATATTTGGTCGAGTCGAGTTAAAAAATTTTGAGTTATTCAAGTTGACGAGTTATATTTTACAATTCAAATTTTGTTTGAAATTTTTTCGATTCGAGTGAGTTTAAGAAATTTGAGTTGAGTCGAGTTTTCGAGTTGTTATAAATATTTAATTATAATTATTTATCATATTATAATACGATTTGATTTCAATTTAAACGACTTTCTCTAATCTTATAATATATGAATATATAATATTTCTTCATATTTTTATAGATCAATATATATATATATATCATAAAAAATTGATAAATTTATTTCAAACTTAAAAAAATCCTTTAATTATTAAAAATTTTAGTTATTTGAACTTTATTTGAAAATTTTTCGAGTCAAATTTATAAAATTTTTACCGAATCAAAATGAGTCGAATATTTTCGTATCGAGTTGAGTTATTCGATTTTTTTAAGTCGAGTTTTGCTTACTCGTAATTACGTAGGTTAAATCTTCAACTTCTATATTTTATAGTTTTATTAAAAAATATTGATGATTTTGTAAAAAAAGTGTTTCTTAAATAAGTCTAGACAATTTATCTATAAGGTATTTATTATTAAAAAATTAAAATTAATAAATATATTATTTTATAATTATATAAAAATTTAAAAAATATTTTTAATATAATTTGATATTATATGTAATAATTTTGTATTATTTGGTCATCAAATTCTCTGATAATACATAGGATTATTTATTGCATGTGCATCAAATTAATGTTAATTACATTATATGTGCATTAAATTGCATATAATATTACTTCTATTAAGTTCGAAATTCTATGTGCAATAATGATTTTAATTTATGATTTTTAATGATCGTTTAATAATTTAATATTTTATTATTTATTTCATTTGGACTGTTTTTTTTTTTTTAATAAGTTCAACCATAATGTTATTAAAAATATATATAATGTTGATTGAGGTCTAATTTTAGAGAGATTATTAAATGAACTTTATTCATCATGTCATTTATGGTCTAAACAATCATGATCGTTTATCTTTAAATAACTTTCTAATAGCTAATCATCCACTAATTATATATAAAAATAAGTGATGTTTTTTATCTTAAAAATTGAAATGAACGATTCTAATTACTTGAGACTATAGATAAAATATAGAACAAGATTTGGGTTCAAAGTTTCAAACCATTTGTAAAGTTTTCATTGTGATTTATGAATTAGTGGCGCATGATTTGGGTTGTTAGTTTTTTTTATATATTTTATTTTGGGTTTAGAAATTTTGAATAATAATAAATAATATTATATAAACTATGATATTATATCATATAATTAAATATTTGACTAAATTTAGTACCACATCAACTCAATTATTGAATTTATGAAGTGTTTTTATAGCATGAATCATCTCGTCTTATTGGTTAAAGGAATAATTGTTATTTCTGGAGGTTACGAGTTCAAACACTAGTAATGGAGAGGTTATTAGGTGAACCTTATTCATCACGTCATTCATGGTCCAAGCAATCAGGACCGTTGATCTTTAAATAACCACCTAATAACTACCCACCCACTGAGTACATGTAGGAAAGAGATGATGATTCACTTAGGAAAAAATTAAGATTAACAGTCCTGATTGAGCGATCAAAAAAAAAGTGGTTAAATAGAATAAATCTTATAGCTTTTAACTAGAAACTCTTTGTTTTTTAATAGAAGCGGTTAATCTTATTAAAAAATATCCAAAATTATAATAAAAATTATAACAATCATCGTAAATAAAATACATAATTTAGATATTTTAATAGCATTGAAACTAAAAATTAGGCAATTTAAATAGTACAAAGATCATATATAAAAAATATTAAAACTTAACTAAAAAATAAACGAAAAATAGATACAAACAATCAAACTGTATCGACAAATGAATCACAAAAATATATATATATATTAAAAGATCATTGAAAATCGTAAAATCTGAATCGATCATATTAAAAAAATTATAAACGAACAAAAATAGTGTATCTAAATTTAATACGAGAATTCAAAGCGGAAAGAATCAACAAAGGTACAATTAGCATTAAAGATGGCATCGCTTCCGGCTAAACATAATTGAAAAATGAAAAACTACGGAGCAAAATACAGATAAAGTGCATTAGGGTTGTCAAAATTTATTTTTTTTAATTAATTTGGATTGATTTACGTCGTTAACTTTTTTATATGATATTAATGTTCGAAAAATAATTTTTTTATAACTATTGATATTTATTCCATTAACCAAGGTTTCATATAAAGAAATAGGTTTAAGGGTCTAATAAGCCCTTAAACTTTTTAAAAAAATCAATTAATCCCTTATTTTTTTACACTCAATTAAGCCTCAAACTCAAAAAAAAATCAATTCAGCCCTTAAACTTTTTAACACCCAATTAAACCCTCAAACTCAAGAAAAAAATCAATTTGTCCATTTTACCAACGGTAATCGTTAACTTTAAATTTTTTTAAAAAATTTTAACGCGTGTTGCAATAAAATAACACTATTTTTCGTTTTTAAGAATTTTTAAAATTATATAAAAATCATGAAAAAACATTTTTAAAATATAAAAATAATTTCAAATTTTAATTTAAAATTATAAATAATATTTTTTAAAAAGATTAAAAAATAAAAATATTAAATATTATTTTACAATTATAAAAAAATATTTTTATATTTTAAAATAATTTAAAAATTTTCAAGATTTTTTATTAAGTTTTTAGATTTTTTTTATATATTTTTAAAATTTTAAATTTTTTTAAAAACAATAAGTGGTATTATCTTATCGCGACAAGTGTAAAAAAAAATTAAAAAAAAAAACGTTAAAGTTAACGGTCATAGTTGATCAAAGGGTCAAATTGGTTTTTTTTCTTGAGTTTGAGGGTGTAATTGAATGCAAAAAAATTTAAGGGCTTAATTGATTTTTTACAAAAGTTTAAGGGCTAAATTAATTTTTTTAGTGAGTTTAAGAACTTTATTGGATGAAAAAAAAGTTTAAGGGCTTAATTAACTTTTTTACAAAAGTTTAAGGGCTTATTCAACCCTTAAACCAAAGAAATATTAGAGGTCAACAAAATTATTTTTCTTATATTTTTCAAATTTTTTAACAAATATATAAAAAAATTGATATATCTAAAAAAATAATATTATATTTTTTATAATTTTTTTATTCTCTCTTTTTAATTTCATTTTAAAACGTCGTATGTCCTACTAATAACTTCCGAAAGTGACAGTGCTAAAGCTTCTCTGTACATATAATATCCAAAAAAATTTACCCAAAGTATGATCAGCCCAAAATAATATAATATAATAGTTTGAACCCAATACATGATTTTGGCCCAAATCATAATTTTTATTTACCAATTTTATCACATTAATTTTATATGTTATATTTCAATATACAAATTATATAAAAAGAATTTACACAATTTTTTTATTTAAAATATAAAACTTAAATTCTTAACTCTAACACTTTAAATTTTAAACTCTATATTCTACGACAAAAACCCTTAAATTGTAATCCCATAAACCCTAAATTTATTTTATTAAATTAAAACTAAAATCAAATTAATATAATATATAAATACTGAAAACCAAATATATGATTATATAAAAGATTTTTAACATTCATGTCACTCCTTTAATTTTTAATGATTGGTAATTTAATTAAAATCATTTAAATAATTATGTGATATATTTATTAAAATTAAAATATAATAATTAAATTATTAGTAATCTTATAATTAAATGGTTGTCTATGTAGTTTATTTATTTTAGCCCAACTTTTGTGGCTGACAGAGCACATCTCATGTGTCCTCCTCGTATGACACAATATGTTCCAAGTGCTGACATAACACAGGTTGCGTCATCAAAATCAATAATGTTTTAATTTGGTAATTTTTATTTATTTTTAAATATTTTTAATAATTTTATTTTATAGTCATATTAATAAAATGATTTTTAAATGGATTATTGTTTTTATGTTATTTTAATATTTTTACTCATATTTTGTCCAAAAAATAATTTTATTTTAAATTCGCTCGAAAAATCAATTATATCTGTCTTCTATATTATTTTCACACATAGATTATTATGTTTGTATCATAAATCGTCACGTTGATACTATAGCGGTCAACATTAGCTTTAGTTAATTAAGAGGTAATTAGTAATTTAATTCGATTATCTCATAAATCAAATTAATATAAAAATACAATAAAAACGAAATCGATAAATCAAGACTACTGTAAAAATAAAATAACTCTTAACCCTAATTTTTAACTAGTAGAATTAAAAACATGTTAACAAAAAGATTAAAATAGAATAATATCAATAGTTTGAGAAATATTATAAAAAAACTAAAATTTAAGGATTGATTTAAAATAAAAACATTATTTTAATATTGATATAAAATATTTTAATGTTTGAAGGTTAAGTTAGAATAAGAATCATGATTTGGGATGAAATTCAAAAATTAAAAACTTTATGAATTAATTTAAATTAAAGTTATAGTTTACAAATGGTACAATAAAATATAAAAATATTTTATAAATTATATTTAAAGGGATAAGATTAAAAATAAATAATAGATAATATGAGTCTGAAAAATTTATTTATATGATATATAACATATTATTAAATAATTTAAATTAATAAATATTTATTATCTTATAATCCCATCAGATAATTAAAAAATATTTTTAATATTTTATAATATAAGAATATATATTTTTAATATAAATAGATATTTAAAAAAATACTCAGATTTTTTTTCATTTAACTGAATAATCTAAATCGACTGGATTATAAATTATAGTGAATCAATTTTTGGGTCCCACCGAAGCAAGATCGTCTCAGCACTTCGTGCATTTGACAATGGACTTTTAAATTTTCATTTTTTTTTCTTCCTTCTGCTTTGAAGGCAAATTTTCCATTTTTTTCTTCCATAAAAGAGCTCCGAATTAAGCAAATAATCGAGTGAAAAGTTTAGGAATTCTCAAGCCATGATTCTTCGTTTGATTCACTCTCACTGTTTGCCCCTTCTTCTTTCTCTGATTTGCTTTCTCGTAGCGTCTTCTGCCATAACCGGAGCTCTCAGTTCCGGTGTTATTCACGTCAAGTACAAATTCGCCGGAAGTCAACGATCAATCGTTGACTTAAAAGTCCACGACAGTCTTCGTCAACTTCGGATTCTCACTGGGGTTGATCTTCCCTTGGGCGGTTCCGGTCGACCCGGTGGTCTTGGGTAACTGTTCCATCCTTTTTCTTCTTTTAATCATTCAATTTGCTGAGTTTGTATGAAGTTCGACTTCTTTTTTAACAAAAGTTGTGGTTTTTTTGTAGGCTTTATTATGCTAGAATAGGGATAGGTACACCTTCAAAGGATTACTATCTGCAAGTAGATACAGGGAGTGATATAATGTGGGTTAATTGTATTCAATGTAATGAATGCCCCAAAAGAAGCTCTCTTGGTGTAAGTCATACCTTTTTAATTTTCTTTTTGTTTACTGTTTTTTAGAAGTTGTGACTGGAATTTGGTTTTATTCCGGCCCGGAAAGTTTGTGGCGCGATCAACTTGGTGAAAAATAAATTTGGAGGAAAAAACTGGAAATTCAGTTCACTTACAATTACTTAAATTCTTGGTATCTTGTATTATATTTGATTTTTTTGTTATTTATATGATGTTGTTATAGATAGATCTTACTTTGTACAATATTGAGGACTCTGCCACTGGCAAGTTGGTTTCATGTGATCAAGATTTTTGTTATGCCATAAATGGAGGTCCATTGGCCGATTGTGTAGCTAATATGTCTTGTCCATATATTGAGATATATGGAGATGGGAGTTCTACTGCTGGACATTTTGTAAATGATATCGTGCTATATGATCGAGTGTCTGGAGACCTGGAGACCTTATCTGCAAATGGAAGTGTTATATTTGGGTGAGTTGTTAATCCTACGCCCACTCTTCTATAATTCTTACTTGTATTGTATGTGGTACTGTGTGAGCTTTTAAATTCTAACTTTCTCGTGTAAATACTGTCATTACAAATAAACCTCTTTCTTGTTTGGGTAAAACCACCGGTATCCGACCCATTGGATGACTAATCTGAATTGGGTACTTCGAAGTTCTTATTTTTCCTTCGCAGACTGCTTAACATGATAGTCATCTGGATTTAAATATGTACAAATTATTCCTGAAAAGTAGATAAAGTTTTTGAAAACTGAATCCAAGTTCTTTAATGCTGCACGCATTTTCATTATTAGTTTGTTTTGTAAAAGTTTCTTTGAACTGTATTTCCCTTTCAGGGTTCTTTTGAATTATGTCATGAGATTGCGTTTGTTTTGAAAATGTCTGGGCTTAATGAATGTTTGCTTTTGCATATGTAACTTGCACATTGTGTTTGCAAAATATGAGCATATTTGCTGTTTGGTTCTGCTTTTCTTTTCATTTGGTGGTGTTCATGGTTATTTTAGCATTCTCTGTGCATAGGTGTGGTGCTACACAATCAGGCAATCTAGGTTCATCTAATGAAGAAGCACTTGATGGAATTCTTGGTTTTGGAAAAGCTAATTCATCAATGATTTCCCAGCTTGCTGCATCTGGAAAAGTGGAAAATATGTTTGCTCACTGCTTAGATGGGGTTAATGGAGGTGGAATCTTTGCTATTGGGCATGTTGTGCAGCCAGAAGTTAACATGACTCCCTTGGTACCAAATCAGTATGTGACTTTTTTGGTGAATATCATTGCTTGTTTTTTAGAATCAACCTTTCCTCTTACAGTCTTACTGATATTTTATCTTCCATTGATTTGATTTAGTTTATCAAATGTGTTATAAAATTACTTTAGTTCAGATGTTCATGGTGGAATCATTAGTCTGAATCGACTGAATGAGATAATGTGACGTTGGTTATTTTATTTTGGCCCATGGATTATTTTGCCTGAAATTGTGGAACTCCATCTGTTCAATTTTCAGTGAAGTTTTTCTGGGATTTACATCACGCCGTTGTCATATATGTTGAACATGGTTAATTTAGCTGATGTTATAGTTCATGGTAAGATCTAATAGTAATTGAGAATCACTGAAAAATGAGAAATGAAAAATCATTATTCTTATCTTTTTGCTGATCCATTCATGATAACGATAGGAGGTTCAAGATGGCCATGAGGACCAAATTTTCATTACAGAATTTGATTAGTTTGTTAGCAAAGATTAAAATTTTGTAGCAGCTAGGTTGTGTGCTGGTTTCTTATGTAATGAGTGAATGAGAAGAGAAAATATTAAGACAAATGGTTTAAGAAAAGTTGAAGATATTAGGTGAACAGGTATTGAATAAATGGATTGTACATAACATGATTGAAGTGATCAAATTCTGAAAATGCTTTCTTGTCAAATGCCACATGAAAGTTTTCATTTACTACACCCTCTTTTGTCTCCTTGCTAAGAAATCCCTTTATGGCTTAAAGCCATTGCTTAGCTCATCAACACCTGGGTACTGACTAGATACCTTCTCTATGATACATTATTAATCAACCCCTTTTCATGGTTTTGATGATCAATCTTTTGAGTGCGTCTTCTTATTCACATAAGTATATGAGTTATTGAATCTTGATAGTCAGTCTTTTGAGTCATCTTCTTATTTACATAAGTATGTGAGTATGTGATTCTGCACATTGAACCCAGTATTGTCATTTGAAATTTCAGGCCACATTACAATGTCAATATGACGGCAATTCAAGTTGGTCATGATTTTCTAAATTTTACATCAAATATGTTCGATTCAGCAGACCAAAAAGGGACAATAATAGACAGTGGAACAACCTTAGCATATCTCCCAGAAATGGTTTATGAACCATTAGTCAATGAGGTATGTGATAAAAATTGATTTATACCTTACAGTGAGTTTGACTTCAGTCTGCTAAAGTGCTTCATTTTTTTTTTGAAAATCTCTGGTTAGATACTTTCTCAGCAGCCTAGTTTGAAGCTTCAAACTGTCCGTGATGAATATACATGTTTTCAGTACTCTGAGAGGTATGAAATGTGGGAAATAGCAATTATGAGTGTGTGACCTTTGAGCACCCATGCACCCCTCCTGCCCCTCTTAATCATTGTAACTCTATAGTTCTCGATGACGCTAGTCTTGTGCTTGATTCTTTTTTTCCCCCAATTGTTCTGGATACAGTCTTTTGTCCCAATTGTTTCCGTCTCCCATTGGCTTAGATTAACTTGACTAGATGATTGCTATATTGATTTTTATATGCTACACCATTTTGATATTGATTCATAGTTTGTCAAGCAACAATTTTATTTGCATATATTTATTTTCTTACAGTCTTGACGAGGCATTTCCAAATGTCACGTTCCATTTTGAAAATTCAGTTACTCTGAAGGTTTATCCACATGAATACCTTTTCCCCTATGTAAGTATGTTTAACTGCAAAATTTTAGAATAATTTATATTTTTAACAGTGACAACCTCTATAAATTCTTGTGAAGTAAATATTTGTATCTCCATTTGGTTTGGTCAACGCTCTATGGTTGTGTGAAAATGTCTTTAAAGAACGCTTGCCTTACTCTTCCTTGGTCTAATTTTAGTTTAGGGAACTTAAGTTGTCATTATTTTGCTATTATTTAAGGCTCCACTGAGTCACATTTTCCTCGTCTTTGGCTCAGGCTCAGCATGTAAATATTAGATTAGGTTCAATGAATTTTAAATAGGTTTAGATAACTGTGATGTTTTTGAGTGTACATGCAGAAGTATATTTTTTAACGACAATTGAATATTGGGATTGTTTATGATGTCTGATTAAATCTAAAGTATTGTACGGTTCTTCTGAGTATTATAAACATGTATAGTTTGCATAAATCAATATTTACAAGAGTGGCTCTGTTCAGAGTGGATTGTGGTGCATTGGATGGCAAAACAGTGGTTTGCAATCGAGGGATCAAAAGAATATGACCTTGTTGGGAGGTATGCCTTCGAATAATTGTACTTTTTAATTTTTATTACTTTGAAATGAAGATTTTTAGTTGCTTTAGAGCATGTTCTGATTGGTAACTTGCCGATACAAAATTTCTCGTTGCTTATTCTTGTAAATTATCATTAAAATACCTTTTACCATATCATTGTATTCAGACATTGTTTCTTTGGTTGTCCTGGATGATCGGTTCTCTGTGTATACTATTTCCCTAATGATTGCATAGAAGAATAATCGGTTATTGTTATAACTTGGATTAAAATGGTTTGTCTTCTAATCCTAGTGAATGCTAGATGGAACTCTCGAGTATGTACTCTTTAGCATTGATTACCTTAAGTTGCAACCAAAATTTGTTGAAACGAGAGTAACTTGTAATTTCCATCTCAACATTGTTGTGTTGCTTACAGATTTGGTGCTTTCCAACAAGCTCGTTGTGTACGATTTGGAAAATCAGACCATTGGATGGACTGAATACAATTGTGAGTATCCTGTTACTTTTCTTTTCTTGTTTGCTTAACAAGTTTTGTAACGAAAATAGGTATAAATTTCGAGTTATAAGATATGTTCCTGCTTTCATTTTCGTACTCGATTGCATTCAATGCTCAAGTATTACTATATTTCAATGTTTTCTTTAGTTAATTTGCGTTTGTCTTTAGACATATGCCGGTATTTTCCATATATATTCATCTAAAATTAGTTGCCTTGAGTTGAGTTCTCTATATTCTTCTTCACCTATTGCCTACATGTAATGTTTTCGAAGGTTGTCAACCATGAAATATCAATTCCAGCTAGAACAAACTATCCGATCCGCGATGGAAATCTTTTCGTATTCTTGTTTCGTAACTTCTTCTATGGTTGTTTCCAGGCTCTTCAAGCATAAAAGTGCGCGACGAAAGGACCGGAATGGTGCATTTAGTAGGTCCCCATTATATTTCTTCCGGTTCACATTTGAAGGTCCGGTTTATTATGATTTTGATCATGTTAGCCGCGTTATCGCACTTTTCGGGCTGCTAGTGAATCCCTAGACAGTTAACCGATGAAATCGAATATAGGATATTTCATCTTGGTATATAAGATAGTTGAATGATTAACATGATACAGATTAGAATCTAATTAGCAGAAAAATGATAGAATAAAATACATAGCTTGTATATCTGTGTATACATAGCAATAGGAAGATTTGCATAGTCCGATTTAGGGCTTAACTTAGCTTGCGTTGTAAGTTACTTGCACCATATCTAAACTATTCCAGTTATTTTAAATTGGTTCTTAAACTTTTGAATATTTCAATTTCATCCCCGACCCATTGTAAATCGTTCTCTCAACTTTTGATATTTCAGTTTCATCTCAAACTATGGTCTTAATTCTAAATTAATTTTAAAACTTTTAAACGTTCGATTTCATCCTCAAATCATCGTTTATATTATATCATATTATTACATAATATATTTCAATGTTTACACAATGAAAAACAATTTTAATAAAAATTTATAACATACGGATTATAATTTGAAAATCAGTTTAGAAAGAATGTTATAATTTAGAGACGTGTATGTCATAATTGGTGGAATGGATGGTTAGAATTTGATAATATTTGTGATCTCGATGATTAAATAAATAAATTAAAGTGCATTTGGATAAATATTTTTAATTTTTATTAGCATTTTGAAATAATTTCAAAATAAATCAATAAAAAGTTTTAAAATACAAATAGCACACGATATTGCCGCAATAATATTTGTTATAATAAATAAACGATAATATATAGATTTCAATTTGAAACCAAAGATTATTTAATAATAAAACATTAGATTAGATAATGTTATTTCTAAATATATCGTGCATAATTTCGAAAAATTTATTAAATTGAATTCAATTTTTTGAATATATAAACCGTTTTATCATTCAATTAAAGATTGATATTATCATTAAATTAAACTTAATATTTTTGAATACATATTAATATATAAATAATAGTAAAAATGATATGAACATCTTTTGAAATTATCTAATTTAAATTTCTAATTTATCTATTAAAATATATTTTAAAATATAATGATAAAAAAGAAATTAAAAAAAAATCATAATAAACTAAATATATTTTCTGAGGTATACACATAAATTTGTATTTGGAATTTAAAATTATTTTTTTCAAAAATCGTTGAACAACAAAAATTGTTCACATACAGTCATCCAAACATTAGAAAAAAAATATTTAAAAATAACAATTTTCGAGGAAAAATTTTTAGGTGAATCTTGTTTATTATGTCATTCATGGTTTAAGCAATCGGGATCATTGATCTTTAAATAACCATCTAATAACTACCCACCTACTAAGTCCATGTAGGAAAGAGGTGATGATTTACTTAGAAAAAAATTAAGATCAACGGTCCTGATTAATTGCGACCATGGATGACGTGGTGAACAAGATTTACTTAATAATTTTTTATTTTCGAAATTATTTTTCGAAAATATATATACGTGTATTAAAAGTGTTTCAGTTTGTATAATTTCAAATTATATATCGATAATCCTTAGAATTTAAGAGTTATAGTTAAAGTTTAAGATTTAAAGACTAGATTTTAAGATAACGTGTTGAAGATTTTAGTTTTAACATATAAACATAGAATTATAATTTCAAACCCAAAGTTTTATTTGTAACCTCTAAAATATAAACTATTAAACTTAAACCCCCAAACTTTATATCCTAACTTGAGCTCTCGTGGAAATTAAAAGTTTCGGTGTAGTTTTTATCATTTGTGTATCAAATAATTATTCTTTAAAGATTTATTTATATTACACTACAGAAAACTTTTAGTTTTCACAAGCATCTTAGTTTTAAAGTTTAAAGACTCAAATTATGACGTGGATTTTTAGGGGTTTAAATGTAATAAGTTAGAGTTTAGGGGTTAAAATTAAGATTTAAGGTTTAAAGATTAGGTTTAATGGTAATACGGTGAGGATTTAGATTTTAACATATATACCTTAAATTTTAACTCTATATCCTAAATTATATTCATAATCTCAAAATTCTAAATTACTAAACCTAACCCCTAAAACTTACACCGTAATCTGAGTCTATAAACCCTAGAACTAATGCATCAAATAATCTCCATAATAAATTTATATCCAATACGGAGATAAACAGTCGCTTTAGTTTTAAGGTTTAAGGACTCAGTTTAGAGTATAAGATTTATGAGTTTACGTGTAAGAATTTAGAATTTAAATGTATGGTTAGAGTTTAAGGATTAGGATTTAGGGTTCATAAGTCATGTTTTAGTTTTGAGGGTGATAATTTAACTTTCAACCTATAAAACCCAAATTCTAACATAAATCTTAAGTTCTATTCGTAATAACTAAATTCTACATTATTACTTAAACTATATACCCTAATCTGACATTAAAACTAAGACGTCTATGAAAACTAAAATTTTTTACCATCTTTATATCAAATAATTATCCTTAATATAAATATATAATCGAAGAAAAATAAAATATTTATGTATTTATCTGTATTTATTCCATTTTTTTGCTTAAATAAAAAGTAAATGTTTAAAGTATACCGTCTTTAAACTTTAGGTGTCTAAATTATATTTTATAAAAATAAGCATACAAAATTTTAACCGTTATAATTTTAGGTGCCTAAAATTTATAATGTTATAATTTTAGGGATCAATCATTAAAATATGTTAAGATATTATTACCCAATCAATGCTTGATACGTGTTATTTTTTTAAATTTAAAACTTAAAACAATTTTTTTGTATTTTTAAATTATTTATATTATCTTAAAATTTTATTATTTTTTATAAAATAACCTTTAAAACTTTTAATTTAAAAAAATTCAAACTATAAATTATCATTATTTTTATCGTCGATCAACATCGATCGTCATGCTTAAGTACACCCCTTTGTTCGTCAAATCTAAGCTAAAGTAATATGTTCAGACGTGACGATCGTTGACAAAAATGATGATAATTGAGGTTTGAAAAATTTTAAGATTTTGAAGATTATTTTATAAAAATAAAAAATCAATTTTTATAAAAATAAAAATTTAAGGGTTTTATAAATTAAAAATTAAATTAATATTAATAAATAAAATATTAAATTAAAAATTTAATGATCAGACAATTAAAATTAAACAGTTAAAACATCTCTAGTGTTTAATCCTTATTTAGTTAAAAACCCTAGTGTTTAAATAGCCCTTTTCCACTCTAAGTTTGTAGCTGTCTTCCTCTTCAAACATCTCTCATTTAAAAAAAATATTTTTTCTCAAATTTCTTTTCAGTATCTAAACCCTGGAATCTCATATCATTGAGCTGAATTTGAGCGTCTAGGGTTTAGCTATTTTTGGTTTAAATTTCAAGTTTCCAATTTTTATCATCACTGTGTTAAAAAAATGGATGTTCCAAGTCTCGTTGTTGTTCTTCAAGCTGCTCTTAGTCCCAATCCTTCTGAACGCAAAGCCGCTGAAGAAAGCCTCAATAAGGTTTGATTTATTCATTGAATTTCGAATTGTTATTAATCGGCTATGATTATTAGATCGAAAGATTGATTTTTTTTGGCCTGGTTTCAGTATCAGTATACGCCTCAACATCTGGTGAGACTGTTACAGATCGTCATTGATAATAATTGTTCTATGGCGGTTCGTCAAGTTGCTTCTATTCAGTTCAAGAACTTCACTGCTAAGAATTGGGCTCCTCTTGATCCAAGTACAAATTCTCAATCAATCAATCCTTTCTTTTATTTTTAAAATATGAATATTCAGGTTTATGTTTATGAATATGGATATGTTTTCTTTTGTTTTTAATGAATGTAGACGAGCCACAGAAAATTCTGCAAAGCGACAAAGATGTGATTCGTGATCATATTCTTGTATTTGTTGCTCAAGTTCCGCCTTTGTTGAGGTATCCCTGTTTGTTGCCCCTCCTTTTTGTTTGTTAAGAATTGTTTATTGTTTATTTGGAAGATGCGTTGATTTCATGCATAAGTTGCTTTGTGCATCACATTGGTTGTATTGCAGGGTGCAATTGGGTGAGTGTCTCAAGACCATTATCCATGCGGACTATCCGGAGCAGTGGCCACGGCTTCTGGATTGGGCGAAGCTTAACCTACAGGATCAGCAGGTTTATGGGGCTTTGTTTGTGTTGCAGATACTTGCTAGAAAATATGAGTAAGTGTATATCACATTTTTCTCTTTTTTGGTTGCAAAAGTTCTCTATTTTTGTTTTCAGTTGGTGCTTGTAATTTTTTTTTATAATGTAAACTGCTCTCTGAAAGTGGTGCAAATTATTTGTTTAATTCTATTAACAGTAATTTGATGGCCTTAATGCCCGAGCAGAATAGGTGCTATGATTTATTTAGAATATTAAATCATTGTTTCTCTTAATTCAGTGCATGCTTATGTTGTTTTTCTTTGATTTTCCAATACAAATTTCATCATTTTCTTTATCATTCTAGGTTCAAGTCAGAGGAGGAGAGAACTCCAGTTCACCACATTGTTGAGGAGACATTTCCACACCTTCTCAATATATTCAACAGACTTCTCCAGATTGAGAAACCAGCAGTGGAAGTAGCAGATCTGATAAAGCTTATTTGTAAAATTTTCTGGTCATCTATCTATGTAAGTTATCAAATTAGTTTTATTGTTGTCTTCATTGCTTTTACCACTTGATCTATTAGCGGATATGAAGGATACTTTCTGACTTTTTTTTTTTTTCTTTTTGTTTGTTCACTATTTCTATTTCTCTCTATTATTTTTCTTTCTAGACGGCCTTTTTGGCATATTTATTGAAGAATGGTTTATTTAAAAATATATGTATTATTGTTAAACAATGTGTTTTTATAGTGGGTTTTATGATATTATATAATTCTATTGCCAAGGACTGCTTTTGTTTTTGTCTTGTTTGTTCGTATATTAAAAGGTTCTTTAGGAGAAATTATGTGCCAAATATTTTGGGCAGAGTTGATGTAGTACAGTGTTTTATGCCTACTGAAATTATTTTCACGTCATTTGTTTTTATGATTGACAATTTGTCATGCCATCTTTGGGATATTGTTTCTACTTTTCAGCTGGAGATTCCTAAACAGTTACTTGATCCTAATGTCTTCAATGCTTGGATGATGCTTTTGTTGAATGTTTTGGAGAGGCCTGTTCCTCTAGAAGGCCAACCTGTAGATCCTGAGCTCAGGAAATCATGGGGATGGTGGAAGGTGAAAAAATGGATTGTTCATATTTTAAATAGGTTATATAGTAGGTAAGCTTGAAAATTGGAACATGGTTTGTAGTAATTTTGTTGTAGTCCTTGAGTTACCAAGCTAATTTGTGATTTTGGTGGATATTTTATAGGTTTGGAGATTTAAAGCTTAGGAATTCGGAAAACAGGGCTTTTGCCCAAATGTTTCAAAAGAACTATGCAGGAAAAATTTTGGAATGCCACTTAAACTTATTGGGTGTTATTCGTTTGGGTGGCTATCTCCCTGACAGAGTTACCAACCTTATCCTTCAATATCTATGCAACAGGTTTGCATTGTGTTTATGCATGAATCATGTCAATAACTGGTACTTTTGATTTTCTTTAGTCAGTTTGGGATGTTTTCTGAGAGCTGTAATTACTTTGGGATAACTGACCCATCCATTTTTTCGAGGCTAAAAGTTAGCTGCATTTCTGAAAGATTGAGTTTTGTTTTGAACGTTTTCTTTCCATTGCTACCTGTTAAAGTCTCTGTTGCTGATTGAGAAATGTGCTTTTGCTTCATGGTGGATTTATGACAACTCGGAAGTGCTATTTATATCATGTTAACATAAAAGCAATGAATTTCTTCTGTTGCAGTACCAATTAGAATAGTTTCTTCCCGTATAATGTTTAACTTTTTTAAAACAAACCAAGCCCATGTTTACTTCCCCATTTTTTTTATTATGGTAAGGTTCCTTGATCACATCACATAACCAAGAAGAAAGAAAAGTCAAGTCTCACATGGGGTTATAAGCTGAAATTTAAGTGTATGGCTATACCCTTTATTGAAAAGTTCATTAATTTATAGACCCTTAAACTTTGACCCTAAGTTAACATGCTTTTCTTGGCCTGAAACTTAATAAAATGAAAAAAGAAACCAACTTCACTTGAAAACAAAATCTAACAGGGTAAGGAAAAATTCACTAAGATGCTCAACCCTAATTAATTGTAAAATACTATGTATAACTCTAGACTTATAAAATATTAAAATTAAGCCCCATAAATTTAACAAGTTTAGCAATTTAAATCTCAAGGATCTTATAATTAGCGTCTTAGCATTCCACAACTCCTGTGTTTTTATATTGCAATTTGCAAATTGTATTTAGTTTAGAAACTACCCAAGGAAATTGATCCTATAATTAGCTTCTTAGCATTCTGCATTGCCTATGTTTTCATAATGCATTTTTTTTTTTCAATTTAGAAATGTTTCTAATGGAAAATTAACATTCATTTATATGCAGCATATCAAAAAATAGCATGTATACTTTATTGCAACCACAGCTTGATGTCCTTCTTTTTGAGATAGTCTTCCCTCTCATGTGCTTCAATGACAATGACCAGAAGCTTTGGGAAGAAGATCCACATGAGTATGTAAGGAAGGGCTATGGTAAGCTCCTAAACCGAGTGTGCTTGTTGCAAAACTTTGAATGGGCCTCATTGGTCACACATTATATTTTTGTACTCCAGATATTATTGAAGATTTATATAGTCCGAGGACTGCTTCCATGGACTTTGTCAGTGAGTTAGTAAGAAAGCGTGGAAAAGAGAATCTTCCAAAGTTTATTCAATTCATTGTGGGAATTTTCAAGAGGTATTCTTGCTCTTTTGAATCCTATAGACTATAGATATGGGATTATTGGGATTCCTTGATATTGACTTGTTTTATATTTTGTTGGTTTATTCACGCCTCCTTTTCTTGTTCCAGATATTATGAAGCACCGCCAGAATATAAGCCCTAGCGACAGAAGGATGGAGCTCTACTTGCTGTTGGAGCACTTTGTGATAAGCTGAAACAAACTGAACCCTATAAATCTGAATTGGAACATATGTTGATGCAACATGTTTTCCCAGAGTTCCGCAGTCCTGTTGGTCATCTTAGGGCCAAGGTTTGTTTTCAGTTTTTTTGTTTGTTTTTAATCTTGGGGCTTCTTTAATCTTCCTCTTTTAGTGCTCTTTTTCAAGGTTTCATACACACATTTTCGTTTGTGAGAATTTTCTTGATTTTGTACCTTTTTTTTATCTGGTTATTAGGCGGCATGGGTTGCAGGACAATATGCCCATGTAAACTTCTCTGACAAAAATAATTTCCTCCAAGCACTTCATGGTGTTGTTTCTGGGTTGCGTGATCCAGAACTTCCTGTTCGCGTTGATTCAGTTTTTGCATTGAGATCATTTGTTGAAGCTTGCAAAGGTAGATAGCTGATACTTTTGCTTTGAACTTTATTTTTTGGATTGGGCAAACTTCGGTGAAGTCTGCATTTTTAGTCAGCTGATTACTGTACCCTGGTCTTTTTCTGTCATTAATTCGAGTGTTGACTGTGTAACTGAAAAGAAGTTGTTTATATGCAGATTTAAATGATATTCGTCCTATTCTTCCTCAGCTACTTGATGGTAAGTGGTATTTAGTACTTGTAATTTCTTACTGACTGCTTCTGATTATCTGATGGTTATCTTAACTTTAACTTGGTTCTTGGGACTGCTGTTGTCTTTTCTTCTTTTCCAACTTACGGATCATTTATATTATTTTGATTGAGCATTCACATGATACACGGTTACTTCCATTATCAACCGACTTGGTGAATTGCTTGCAATTTCATTTCTTCCAGAGATTTTTAAACTTTTGAATGAGGTTGAGAACGAGGACCTTGTTTTTACCCTGGAGACTATAGTTGACAAATTTGGGGAGGAGATGGCCCCTTATGCTCTTGGATTATGTCAGAATTTGGTAATGCACATTTCCTTCATCTCTTTTAAATTTACTATGTTTTAAATTTCTAGGCCCGAAATTATCATGATGTCTCTGCTTTCAGGCAGCTGCATTTTGGAGGTGTACGAACACTGCAGAAGCCGATGATGAAGCTGATGATCCAGGTGCACTGGCTGCAGTTGGCTGTTTGCGTGCCATAAGCACAATACTCGAATCAGTTAGCAGACTTCCTCACCTGTTTGTTCAGGTTGAGCCGACTTTGCTTCCTGTTATGCAGAGAATGCTGACAACTGATGGACAAGGTATGTGCAGTGATTCTTTTATTTTATTTTATAGTGTTGCATACTGTTGCAACCAGAAATGAGTATGATGTTAATGAGACTGGATTGAGAATATAATATTAGTTTATTAAATAATCTTTCGGGTGTGGGCAAGTTGAAGAGAAAGGAAAGTTTTTATTCTATCGCTATTGTCTTGTAATGCTTAACTTAGTCCCACGATATCACCAACTCTTTAGTTATGTTTAAAACTTATTAAAATTTTATATTGGATAAAAGAACAACTTGTGACCCTAGCCAGTGCAACTTGGTTTTAGAATTGCACCAGAGCATCAGTAACCACGGCAAATGTAGTTAGATATGGAATGTGTTTCTGTATGATTGGATAAGTTCATAAATACGTTAAACTTTTTGCAAGATAATAAAAAACGACTATAGAAAGTTTTTGACAGGCATGCTCCCAGTAAACATAGCTTTGTTGTAAATATACCTTTGAACCTTTATCAGTAATCAGTAACCACGGCAAATGTAGTTAGATATGGAATGTGTTTCTGTATGATTGGATAAGTTCATAAATACGTTAAACTTTTTGCAAGATAATAAAAAACGACTATAGAAAGTTTTTGACAGGCATGCTCCCAGTAAACATAGCTTTGTTGTAAATATACCTTTGAACCTTTATCAGTAATCAGTATTGTTATAACGTTTTCAAAAGGACCTAAGGATTATTGTGCCGAAGAATATGTAAAAGTGAGTTGATAAGATACATTATCAAATAGTTTATTGGATTGATTATTGCATTTCATACATGCCAAAGTTGAGTTGTATGAGATGGTATTTGGTCTATATCATTTTAGAGGGTCATTACATTGAACTTCTTTTTGTATTCTTCTGCAGAGGTTTTTGAAGAAATCTTGGAGATTGTTTCATATATGACCTTCTTTTCTCCGACTATATCTTTGGATATGTGGAGTCTCTGGCCTTTGATGATTGAAGCATTAGCTGATTGGGCAATAGACTTCTTTCCAAGTATCAATTGATTTGACTTTCTTTTTGCCTTTGTTCCTTCATTATTTTCTTATCAATATTACTTAAATTCATCATGATCTACAATACATCATTATAAGCTACATAATAATACTATTTGCTCCTTGAAAAGCTTTCAGAAATTACTGGTTTGAAACTTCTGCTTTATGCATGTTTGCCTGAAATCCACGTTGCCATATAAATTAATTGTGTTAGTTAACTTGTATGTTGATGTTCTTACAAATCATAAAGTGTTGACATGTTGACTTGAAACAATCCTTATTGATTCATGGCTTTTTAACTGGAAAAGTTACCGAGACAATTATCTCGAAATATAAGATCAGATTGTCACTGCAATGGAGACATCCAGTTTTGTTTCATACTCATTTTTTGTCATTTAATTTCAATTTATCATTAATTGTTTTCCTTCACCTGTATATTTCTGTTGTTTCTAAGTGTAGCTGTTTTCATGCAGATATTTTGATTCCTTTGGACAACTATGTATCTAGGGGAACAGCACATTTTCTTACTTGCAAGGAACCGGATTACCAGCAAAGTCTTTGGAATATGATTTCTTCTGTGAGTTCATTTTTAGTTATAAAAATTTGTCTGCAAATGGAGAACTTTCAAGGGATAATGAGAATGAATCATATATTCTTCCGTCTTTTATCTAATTGCTAATTTACTATCATACTGTATGTCAATCTCCTCGATTTTGTAACGCCAATGACATTTAATTTTTCTTTTGCAGATTATGGGAGATAAAAATTTAGAGGACAGTGCTATTGAACCAGCCCCAAAGCTGATTGAAGTAGTGCTTCAAAACTGTAGAGGACAGGTGGATCATTGGGTTGAGCCGTATTTAAGAATCACACTTGATCGATTGCAACGAGCGGAGAATTTGCGGTTGAAATGTCTACTTGTGCAAGTGGTAAGGTGTCAAAGATATAATTGTATTCTTTTGTAACATCATGTCACATATTGTGCATTTTGCCTGTTTTTCTTCTGTTAGAAATACTTTTGTATTCCTGGAAATGGTTTTGGTCTATGATTTCCTAACACAGCACTGGTCTTTAAACAGATTGCCAATGCAGTCTATTACAATGCAGCTTTGACACTCAGTATATTGAATAAGTTTGCTGTTACAACGGAAGTGTTCAACCTTTGGTTCCAGTTGTTACAACAGGTCAGAAAGAGTGGCGCACGGGCTAATTTTAAGCGGTAGGTAGTTTATTATCTGATTTTATCATTTTCTGTATAACTCTGTGCTAGCCTTAAACATTATATCATTAGTTTTACAATGAAGTTCACACTTTGGGTATTTTCTTGCTATACTTAACAAGTTATCTGGCTTGTACAGGGAACATGACAAGAAAGTGTGCTGCTTGGGTCTTACGTCACTTCTTGCACTTCCTGGCGAACAGATAGCTAGTGAAGCTCTTGGCCGTGTATTCAGGGCTTCCCTTGATCTCCTGGTTGCATATAAGGATCAAGTTGCAGGTTTCTCTTTCTTTCTCTCTTGTACTTGTATTTTTTTGAGCGGGGTGGGGTGTTACTGTCTTTTTGAGATGGCATCCTTTCATCTTTCTCTGTTATTTATTTCATGCATTATTTGTGCAAATAGAAGCTGCAAAGGAGGAAGAAGCTGAAGATGACGATGACATGGATGGTTTCCAGACTGATGAGGATGGTTCTGACAAGGAAATGGGAGACGATGCAGAGGATGAAGATGAAGCTGATAGCCTCAGGCTTCAAAAATTAGCTGCCCAGGTATACATGGGTTTGATCCTTGAAGTTTATAACTTGATACTTTGTTCTATCATAAATATCACAATTGATCAAACAAGTTGCAAGCCCAAAGATTATACCCATGGGAAAATAACTTTCTTGAATGACGAACTTTCCAATCCTTTATTTTCACTCCACCTGACCTTGTTTTCTCTATAGGCTAAAGCTTTCCGTGATAATGATGATGAGGACGATGACTACTCTGATGATGACTTTAGTGATGATGAAGAGATGCAGTCACCGATCGATGAAGTCAACCCTTTTATTTTCTTTGTAGATATTGTTAAGGGTAACTATTATTTTCTTGTTGTCATACACCTGCTTTTGTTGATTTTTCACGGCATTGTTTGAAATGAGGATTTTTTTTTCTTTCCTCAGTTATGCAAGCATCAGATCCTATGAAGTTTCAGAACCTTATGCAGACACTGGATTTCCATTATCAATCTCTTGCTAGTGGCATTGCCCAGCATGCTGAACAGAGGAGGGTTGAGATTGAAAAAGAGAAAATGGAGAAGGCATCTGCTGCAGCTCCTCCATCATGAGTTTGGTTCGACCTGAATTTCGGATTTTGCTACGAGTATGTCAATCTCTTTCCATTTAGAATTGTTTTTATGAAATCGTGACAGTCCTGAAGTGATCAAGCCTCAAGAAATTCCTTTGTGTATAAAAACTACTCCTTCATCCGCAGAATGTGGGTTTAGGGAACTCCGAGTTTGCCCTTTTAAATCGGGTTGCGGTTTTGGTTAGTCTAGGGAGTCTGGCAATTCTTTGGCATAAGATTCCCGGACTCCTCTTGTTTGTGTTGTTTCCTTTTTCAGTCCTTCCGTTGCTTCTTTTGTTTTCCATCTTTTCCACACTCTTTGCCGGAATACTCTCCGATTGGTTGTGTTTTCGGTAGTCCGACCTCCCTGCGGCAACCAGGTAGGGTGTTGGCATATTCTTTTATATATTTGTGTTTTTGGTTCTGGAGATTGTTTTAGAGTGTAATTTTGATTGCTGATGTGTAAGAATCTGCTGTCATATTTATTCTTTTATACATTGTGGGATTAATGGAGAAAAAACAAACAAAATCATGGGATTATTGTTGGATACCGTATCTTCCAAGGATGCTGCTTTACCTGCCGTTCACTTTACTCATAAAATGAAAGAAGTTTTAGAGTGAGTTGGCTTAAAATAAGATTAAAATTAAGAATTTTAGTATTGTTCTTTTTTGGTATATATCAAAGTCTTTACGAAATTGATAAGCTATATATATATATATAATTTTTTATTATTTTTATAAGTATTTCGGTATACATAGAAAAGTTGATACTAAAATTCTTAAAATTTTTGTATATAGTTTTATATTAATCTTATTTTAGGTGTCTCAGGTTAGAAAAAACTTAGAAAATAATGTACCACCACATATATATTCTACTTAGAAAATGAGTATTTTAGGGGGAAATATCTTGTGCACCAATATTGAAAATAAGATTTAGAGATTTGGATAATAGGTTAAATATTTAGGTTTTAATTTATAAATTTTTAAACGTTAAAATTTTAACTATCTTAATTTTAAAATTTGTATATTTGAATCTCTAAACATTAAAGATAAAAAGCTAAAAATACTTTTAATGTTCGATTTAATCGTTATTTTATTTTTTTATTTTTAGAGTAATTTAACCTTTAACCTTTTATTTTGGGTTAATAATTTATTTGCATATAAAAATTGTTAATCATTTGACGGTATAAACTTATATGACACTGAATTGACATAATAATATCATATAAAATATTTTTTTATAGATTTATCATCTTATCAAATTATTTTAAATTATTTATCATCGTATTTTTATAATTTTATCTCAAATCCAAAATAAAACACAAATGATGAAAATATTTTTTGAGTTTATACTAATATTAAATCCTAAAATTTTGTTTATATCTCTATGCATGAAATAATTATTCGTATTTTAAATACTAGACTAGAATAATTGATGGATTATTAACTAAAAAATTATAATTTAAAGGTTTATCATTGAATAAAGTATGTTATTATAATAAAAAAGTAAAAAAATAAGTCTTCAATTGAGGTGCTGTACTTGGATTCAACCCAGAATTTAATGCCTTCTACTCCCTCCCTGTCGAGAGATTGTACGGTAACCTTGTTCATTACGTCATCCATGGTCTAAATAATTAAGATCGTTGATATTTAAATAACCACCTAATAACTACTTATCCACTAAGTTTATGTAGAAAAGAGGTGATGATTCACTTAAAAAAAAATAAGATAAATGATCCTGATTGTTTAAGATCATAGATGATGTGGTAAACAGGATTCACCGTATAATTTTTCCTCCCTGTATTCTATGTATCTGTAGATTGTAGAGCCTTCAACGTCCACGTTAACCACTTCCTTGCCCCACAAGTACCTCTCAATGGAGTGTCAGAATCAGTATCATTGTCGATCAAGTTAATGCTGCAGGTAATAATTTAAACGTAAACATTAAATTTAGTACGACCAAATAATAAATATATTAATTGTTTTAAAATTTTAATTGAAGAAAATAAATTTAAGTGTGAAATTCATGGATGATCGTAAAACTAATCCTTCATATCAACCATTGCTTGCAGTCTGCAGAGGAGCTTGGTTTCTGCAACGAAAGTAAACCATGAGTTCCAAGGATGATCACATTGACATTGTCATGCTCCCATTCATGGCTCATGGCCATCTCATTCCGTTCCTAGCTTTGGCCAACCATATCCACCATCACACGGGCTTCACCATCGCCATTGCCAACACCCCTCTTAACATTCACTATCTCCACCGGAAGAACTCACCTCCATGGATCCACCTACTCGAGCTTCCGTACAACATTTCTGACCATGACTTGCCACCCAACACCGAGCACACCGAGGACTTGTCGTTGGACCAAATCGGTAAACTTGTCATTTCAACAGTTTCGCTCAAAACCCCGTTCCACAATTTGTTGGTAGATATAGTACAGAAACAAGGACAACCCCCTCTTTGTATCATATCAGATTTTTTCTTCGGATGGGTTGTTGATGTTGCCAAATCTGTCAACACTGTAAACATCACTTTTGTAACCGGCTGTGCTTATGGTTTTTTGGCTTATTTTTCTTTCTGGTTGAATCTCCCACATCGGAAAACAGATGGTGAGGAGTTTGTTTTGCCTGGTTTCCCTGACAGTAAATTTCACGTTTCTCAGCTGCATGAATTCATGAGAAAAGCTGATGGGAATGATTCATGGTCCAGGTTTTTTCAGCCTCAGATTTCATGTTGTTTGCAGTCTTTTGGGTGGCTTTGTAACACGGTTGAAGAAATTGAGCCATTGGGACTTGATTTACTTAGGAAATACACCAAGTTTCCAGTTTGGCCAGTTGGTCCACTTTTGCCTATACAATTGTTGAACAAGTCCCCATTGTCTGCAACAGAACAACGTGTAGCAAAATCCCCTGGGATTTCAGCTGAGAAATGTGTTCAATGGCTTGATATGCATGGTGTTGGTTCTGTTCTTTACATTTCTTTTGGCTCACAAAACACTATCAGTCCATCAAACATGATGGAGTTGGCAATAGGGTTGGAAAAGAGTATGAAACCATTCATTTGGGTGATTAGGCCTCCACTCGGATTCAGTTTGAAAGATGAATTCCGGTCCGAATGGTTACCGCAAGGGTTCGAAGACCGAATGCATAGGACTAACCAAGGGTTGCTGGTGAAAAACTGGGCACCGCAACTTGAGATATTGTCGCATGCATCGACCGGGGCGTTTTTAAACCATTGCGGGTGGAATTCGACAATGGAAAGCTTGAGCCAGGGAGTAAAGATCATAGGGTGGCCAATGGCAGCCGAGCAGGCTTTTAACTCCAAGATGCTGGTGGAGGAAATGGGCGTCGCGGTGGAGCTGACGAGAGGGATTCAGAGGTGTATTTCGAGTGAAGAGGTTAAGGAAGTCATAGAAATGGTGATGGATAAGGAACGGAAGGGGGGAGATATGAAGAAAAAAGCTGAAGAAATTGCAGAACATGTAAGGGCAGCTGTGAAAAAAGAAGGAAATGAAAAAGGGTCTTCCATTAAAGCATTGGATGATTTTGTTTCTGCCATTAAAACAAGGAAATGAGATCAATTTTATATGAATTACATTAGTGTATTTCTATTAGTTTATCTCAGGTTGTTGTCAAAATCAGACAAGCAAATAGCTGCAATGCTAAATATGTTCTAAAAGTCATTTAGTTTATTATCATTGATGAGAATATCCACCAATTTATTGTTGACATTGATATTAGAAATCATTAGACATATATTTGTATCGAACACATAATCTCGAGTCTGATCCGAGCTACATATATCGAAAAATAGATATTCAGGGCTTAGTTTTAGTAGATGGTGGCGAAAGGAATGGGAAGGAGATTGGGATTGAGGGAAGTTGTGTTGCTGAAGTTGCATTTGTTGGCTTGGAATGGTTCATCCCAGCAAGTGGTGGCAAAGATGGTTGTTTTAACCCTGTTGATGTTGTATTCGACAAAGGAGATGGCGGTGCAACGGTTGATTTTGTTGAATTCGGAGTCGTGATCGGCATTGATGGCTTTGCGGATGCTGTAGGTGTGATTTTGGATTGAGATGGTGGACTTGAAGCTTGGTGAGCTAAAGGTGATATTGCTGGCAGTGTCAAGCTTGGGAGTTTAGTAGGTGAAGATGTTGAGTTGAACAATGATGGACCATTAGTAGGCAAAGATGGATGAGCCGTTGCAGAAGGCGACAATGCCGGCACTGCAAAACCTGGTATCCAGCTTGAGTTTGACAATGATGATCGAGATGCAGTAGGTGCCATTACCGGGCTTTTATCGTGCGAAGATGATTGCGACGGAGCCATAGGTGCCAGTCCCGGTTGTGTCAAGCCTGATGTTGAGTTGGACAATGATGGACTATAAGTAGGCAAAGATGGTTTACTGCTACTAGAAGGTGATATTGCAGGCAGTGCCAAACTTGGCATTGGCGAAGACGGATGAGTCGAAGACATAGGCGCCATGGCAGGCTGCCTCAAGCTAGGCATTGAAGTCGACGACGGCGGTTCGGTAGCAGCTAAAGGTGAAGGTGTAGGCTGTATCAAGCTTGGTGCTTTATCTGGTGCAGACGAATGAGTAGACGCCATAGGTGAAGTTGCCGGTTCCATTGTAGGCGCCATTACAGGCTGCATCGAAGTCGGCGCGGAACTCAAAACGGAGCTCACCGTAGGAGACTCTGCAGGTGACATAGACACCATATAGCGAGCAGCCGCCATGTTTATTTCAATGCCAGAGAGCATGAAACCAACAAAGAAAACTAACAAACAACAAGTGCCAGCCGCCATTACTGTAATAAAACTTCAGATTCTTTCAAATATGTTTTCTGGATTGAAACCCCAAGCCAGGTTTTCAGTTTTATAGTACAAATCTGATACAGTTGGTGAGCAGCAATCATGAAGGCTTTGAAAATCCCAGAAATCCTTCATAAAAATTCATCACTTTGCATTGAGAAAAACACATTCCATTCAATTGATTGGTTGAATGAGTTTTAATATCAAAATTACATCTTCAAAGTCCATTGATTCCCATATATTTCACTGAATTCATATTACAGATTGTAGTCTCCTACATGGTGGAAATCCTCCAAATTTATTGATTTTTTTCTTAGTTAAACAAATTTCATCTTCAAATTGGTCTAACTTCTGCTGCTACTAAGCCAAATCCATTATCTTTCTTAGTTCAAACTTTTTGACTAAAATGAAAATTTGAGAGGAAGGATTTTGCAGTTCCAATTCCACCATTGATTCGGGTTAGTGTCGGATATGATATGTATCGATTCTAGATAGAGATGTTCATAAATCGGATTACGACCCGATATGTTAATATTACACATAATAAATATGTCTATGAAATTAAATTTCGATACAAATTTTATTTGTAGCTTGAATTTCACGAAAGATACAAATTAGTGTCGGATATGATATGTATCGAATGTGTATAGACTTGTTCATCAATATATCATGTTTGTTCATGACTATATATGTTCATGAATCGGATCCAATAATTATGCCAAATACATACTATTCGATATTTAAGAGTTAATTGTATCACATGTTTTCAAACTATGACTTTTATTATAAATTGATCATATATATTTTTAATATTTTAATTAAATCGACTCTCATTCTACGTCCCTAAACTGTTGGACATTTTAATTTTATCCTAAATTATTAGTCTATGTTAATAATGTCTCATGTTAATTTTTGTTTTCTTTTAAACATTGACGCGAATTATGTAATAATATGATGTGACATAAATGATAAATTATAGATGAAATTAAAATGTTTAAACGTTTGAGGATCAATCTAAATTAACAGTCATAGTTTGAGGAAGAAACTAGAATGATCAGAAGTTTAGAAATAAATTTAGAATAAGACCATAATTTGTAGATGAAATTAGAACATTAAAAATATTTAGAAATTAGTTTAGAATAAAATTCATGTTTTGAACAAGGTGGAGAGTTCAGTTTGTTCACATTAATCGTGAAGCAAATAAGGTGGCCGATAGATTATCTAAACTTTATGTTGCTGATAGCTATAACTCATGTATTTTTCATTTCCTCCTGATGAGATGTGAGTTTAAATAATTAATAAGATTATTATCTTTATTTTATAAAAAAATCATCTTTTAAAAACGTGTCATGCAATTAATTCGATATTTAATATCGGATATCCATGTCAGACATTACATGAATATTACAAGCAGAAGATATAGTCATGGCATAAATAGTGAAAGTCCGAAGTCCCTGAATAGTACATGTTAAAAATCCTCCATTTTTTTGTTAAAAAAAATCCTCCATTTTTACATTTTCCATTCCCTTCGAAAGCAAACTAAGCTAATGACACGACTGTTGCTCTCAGAGAAAACAACCCGCAGTGAAACTCAGAGCCTGCAGAAACCGCTCGAATCTGCCCATCGAACACATAGTTCTTAGTGGTGCATTTTCCTATTTCTTTAATGGTGCATTTCTTTTTCATTTGTCAGATTCTTTATCTCACTTATTGGGACACCCTCGTCCCGGGTTAGGAGACGGGAACGTCGACCGGGCTTACAAACTCAACTTCGTATTTCAATCCAAATTAATTTGTTTATTGTATAACGTTATAAGTCAAATGTAACTAGTTCCTTTATCAGATTTGGACCCATTTTAAATTTTTTTTAAGCTTTACACGTGTATCAATTCCAAATTGTAAATCCGATCCATTTCTAGAACGTTTCGATTATTTGTGAATCAATTAAAGACCCACTCACGTGTTACTGTTCTAATTCTATTTATGAACATATTAAGGTTGAGGCCAATTTAAAACCTTTTTTCGATACTTAAACAATTCTCATTTCGATTCTCAAGTACCATTCATTTATCAATTATAGTCTCAATTGACTTGATCTAAATCTCTAAACAGATTTTTAGTCGTTTAATCATCATTGATATTATCATATTGATCGAGCAATTTTCCATGTTAAAGTTTGAACCAAAGTAGCTAGGGAGGTATCGATACCCCTATACGGGTGGTATCAAAACAGGTATCGAACTGGGGTTCGATACTGGTCATAGGTGTTGACCGTTTGCAAGACATCCTGGTTCGAACCGGGCTTCGATACTTTCTTGCCACTGGAGGCCCCGGTACCGAACCATATATCGAACCGGGCCTTCTTCATTGACTCGTTGACTATGGATGGATAGCCTGGTTCGATATTAGTATCGAACTAGGGGAACTTGAGGAGCTCACTGCCAAGATTGGTATCGATACCGAAGCTAGTGGTATCGATACCCCTGCTAGAAATTGACAATTTCAAGCTTTTCAAACACTTAAACTCTAACCAAAGACCACTTATGAGGTCTCAACCCATTCATAATCTTTAAAAGGATGATATCAACATGTTATGCAACCATAATCGCTTATCATGTCTATCATTTGGTTAAGTCATTACCACAATAATGTTCATGTGCTTCCATTTTACAACTAACATATCTATGGAGTAGTTATAGGATTCTTATGATATCCTCCTAGGTTCTATGCTTCACATATTAAGTCCTTTACTTACGTTTTACATTCATATTACAAGGCTATCATAAACATACCATAAGTCAATCCCCAAAAGGTATAAAGCTAGCCTAACCTAAACAACATGCCTTATGGCGTACATACCGAATGTTCAAATGATTATAGATACAAGCCATGACCAAAATATCAAAATGCATAGGCTATTCTAATCATGCATACTATGCCACCAAACACTAGGAGTTAACAAAATAACAAAATACCATACGTTGCTTGCTTGGTGCCCTTGCTCTCGATCAAACTCGATCTAACTCTTCGGCTCGAAACCTGTTGTTTGGGAAGGAGGAAACAAAAGAGTGTAAGTACTAAGAAGTACTTAGTGAGGTAACCCTAAGTCTAACCAATTTAGACATTAGTCAAGGCAAATAATGTTCTTCAAATAACAATCAACCAATTACACATAGCAATCCGAACATCATATAACATGCTTAACATATGGCTTATTTATCATGCTTATCATGCATCCAATTCATTGTGCCAATAACATGCAACTCAATTTCAAACTATAGGCTCAATAGCCAATTCATGCTTAAATGTTCAATAGCAAGTCATATTCAAATATTCTATGGCAAAATCATATCCAATGCTCAAATCTATATCATATCGAATGCTCGAAGGCAATGCCATATCAAATGCTCTATTGCAAGTACATATCAAATGCTCTAGGGCCATATCTTAATTTTCGTCTTTCAAATTAGTTTCAAACGTTGCCTTGGTGTAGTTAGACTAGGTAAGCGAGTCAACAGAAGTACCACAAGGTATTGACAGAAGTGTCACATGAACACTAACAAAAGATACCCATGGTATCTACAAATGGTGACTAACCACCAACAAAGGTACCTATAGTACCAACAGAAGTACCGAAGTACTAATAAATGAGTTCAGACCCTAGGTATGTCGTACTACCTATGATCAACTATAGACCAAGGCTCAATCGGAGTTTCACATTCGATTGATCTTCCATTTTACTTATTCAAGTTCCTTATTACAAATGACGTACATAACATCACTGCTAAAGGTACACAAAAATAAATCAAAAGTCAGCAAAATTCAGAATCAAGTGACAAAAAAAAATAGATAAAATCACGACAAAAATAATATTATTTTAATAATTAAATAATTATTAAAAAATTCACGTCATCACGCGTAGCATTAATATATATATATATATATATTTCATTTTTTTAATAACTCAATAATATAATTAAAGTCTTAAAATATTTTTCTATAAAAAATATTATCTACATCGTTATGTTGATATGAATACAAGTATCACATCTGGAAATATTTAAACCAAAATCTCCACATGCTGCTCGTTCCTGCAACTTGTAGTATTTAAACCTAATCAGTTCCAATTTCAGGAAATGACAACAATAAGCAATGCAAAGCAGTTGTGGTTCTCCTTTTCTTAATAATAATAATAATAATAATAATAAATTATTTATTTTTATCGTAAATAATTTTAAATGGTTGCTTCCTCTCGAATTCGAATTCAATAATAATAACAAATGAAGGTTAGATGTTAAAAATTTAATAAAATGTATTAATAAACACAACAAGCAGTACAAGTAAGAAAGTTGCAGACTGTGATCTGTTTCTCCCCCAAAGAGAAGCAGTTTCCGCATATAAAGAGACCAGAAATACCTCTGTCCTCCATTTCTGAACAAGCGAAATTGTTATCATGGACCGGAACCAACATGGCGAATAAAGTTGCATCCGGGTTCTGTACATTCAACAGCAAAATCTAAACAAGGCTTTCCACAGTCACTGCAATTTGGATAGTAATACAACCCTTTAACAAAAGTGAGAGGGTGCTCATGTAATTCTTCCTCTTCGAAGATACTCCCGAGTTTGACAAATGGAAATCTACCGAGAACACATTTGACATGAGCAGAAGTACCGCACCTTGCACAATGGTAAAACCAAAGATCTGAATCTCGACTTTCTTCACAAATATCACAAAAATGACTTTCTGAATAGTTGTTGTCATCATGTTCAATGAGTGAAAGAAGATGTTCATCGCACTTGTGCTGCACTACAATAGGTAGTGAAAAACACTTTACGTCCAAACAAATATCGCAATCCTTGCAACGGAACATTCCTTTTGTATCACCTTCACCACAAGCATTGCACTTCCCTACATAGTCAGGATAGAAAAAAAGGGGGTTGTGTTTATGTGCTAGACATGTTCGAGCACCAGGTGTAAGAGCAACAACACATCGAAGACATGTATAGCGATTACATTGTTCACATTTATAGGAAAAGGCTTTAGAAGGATGGTCACATTTAACACACCAAAACTCTTTGTTCGAAGTAAGGACTAATGGTTGTTGGCAACTATGATGCCAAACATGCTTCACCTTTGGTAACTCGGCACATGTTTTATGAAGATAGAATTCACACTCTGAACAATAGTAAAATGAAGCAGAGATCGGTAACAAACATCCATCACAACATTTATTTTCATGTTCATTTACTCTGTCACTCAACCTTAAGGAGTGAATATGCTTGAAATGTTGTATTACTATGGCTTCTCCCGCATCATTCCAATCAAGAACAATGAAAGAATTCTCAACAGGTTCCTCCACTTCATCTTCAACTATAACATATGAATCTTCATCTTTCGTTACACAATTCACATGAAATATATCATTGCACTTTGAACAAGAATAGCTACCGTGCTCTGTATTAACCTCCTCATGGCATATTACACAATCTAAAATTCCCACATATTCTCTGTGAAAGAAATATTTATGAGAAAGACGATGATCATGCCACTTGCTTTTGATGAAGCGAGGCACTGAGATGCATTTTTTGTGTACTATGATGTCACATGTACCGCATGTATACATAGCATGGTTTCCTTGAGTACCACACGCATCGCAATTGACTGAACCTTGTCTCCAAAACAAGGTGAATGGGTGTGGATGAGTTTTAGATTCAATATTGCGTGATGGTGACATACATTTGATGTGAATGAAAAGGCCACAAGGTGAACAACCGTAAAAAATTCCTTTTGGTTCGCCTATTTGACATATGGCACATAATCTATCGGTGTTGACTTGTAAAGTAAGAGGATGTTTCCGATGACACCTATGATTCATTTTGAGAGGAAGCTCAGCACATTTCTTATGTAAATTAAGTCTACGATCAAGAGAATAGTATGGATTGTTTGCTAATGGTTCCCAACACACGAAGCACTTGCCAAAATCTAAACCTTCCTCATCCTCATCCTCAATTTTAGGGGGAATTACAAGGGGAATGTGCTCAAGCTCTTTGAAACTATTTTGAGCCATATTAGATGTAGACACAGCACATTTAATATGAAAGTATAAATCGCATGAGCAATGATACATCAACCTCGCACCACGTACGTCACAAATTTTGCATCTGTAACGACGAAGTCTATAACTGTGATGAGGTAGATGTTTCATTACAAGAGGATGCTGAGGATGGAAAGGATGATTGAGTTCCGAAGGTGCCTCGGCACATACCTTGTGAATGTAAAACCTGCAGCCCTTCTCCACACAGCCATAACATGGAGCTGAGACGACGTCCTCCCCGCATCTCGAGCAGAAACGGAAATTCTTTCTGAATTGGCCGTCTTTCAAGAGTATCAGTGGATGTTTGTGCTCATAATTGTTCCACTCCTCCATTTCTCCTTCCCAGTAGCACAAGAAAACAAAGCAATGCTTCTTTAATGGAGGGTTTAGAGCAACGTTTCAGGGGAAGAAAGAAAATCAACCAGAACACTACAGCTGACTTGGATGCTGTGAGGCAATGGAAAGGGTGAGACGTTCCTGACTTATAAGGAATGAAGGTCAACGCCCACCGACTGCTCTGTCATCTTCTAGTCGTAATATTGAAAACAAACACATCACATGCTTTGATGCATCATCCTCTCCTTTTTATTTTAAAAATATTTATAATAATAATACATATATCAAAATTGGGTCAAAGATAGAGATATTTCATAAAAATATTATATTTTATTTAATTCAGATTAATTGATTGGATCAAATATTAATGATTATGTTAAAATATATATATGCCAGTTGTGATTTTTCTTATTATAATAATAAGACTTAAAAGCACGACGGGACAACCATATAATACGATGCAATTTCAAAGGTACACAATCACTGCTTGTGGCAGAAAGCCAGCAACCCAGCCAAAAACAAGGCAAAAGTCAGCAAAATTAAGAATCAAGCGACAACAACAACAACAAAAAAAAAAACAAATCACGATCCAACTCAACTCAAATGTTAAAAGATATTTTAACATTAAACTTAAATTATAATCTAATAATTATTAAAATCTTTTTACATTATCACATAGATTATTAATAAAAAGATTATTATATGATCTCGACTTATCACATCATTCATAATCACGTACAAAAGAGTCATTTTATTGGAAATTCGACAGACCCAACACACCCACTATGAAATACCTATGACTGACCACTAGAACGACACCAACTCTCTATGGTTGGTTAGCCTTTTATCTCTTCTTAATTTCTTAGTGCAGAATAATTTAGGCGGTAATGCCGACCATATACCAATTAGGCGATAAAACCGACCATATATTATTTAGGCGGCGGTACCGACCATATAACGTTTAGGCGGCATAACCGATCATATAATAACCAATTAAGTGCACTAAGAAATACATGAACAAAGGCTTAACCGGAAAACTCTTAATTATAATAAAAATACTACTTTTATTAATACACAAAAATATTACAAAACGTACCTTAGTATTTCTCGACCCTAATCCAGCTTATACTACACGTGCACACACCTCACTAAGCTCTCAACTTTCACCCTGACACCTAGCACCATTGAATTCACCCACTCATTTTTACAAATGGTAAAAGCCTATATATATAGGCCAACTAAGTCGGTGAGATTAAAGATTTTTTTATAATACTTAATTATTATAATACTTCTAGATTAATGAAGATGTGATTGAGACTTTGGATGTCTCTAGAATGAATGAGAAGTCAATGACTTCTAACACTCCCCCTCAATGACTTCTCTTCAAATGGCTTACAGACCATGCCGAGTATTTCTCTGAATTTTTCGAACTTTGGTTTACTTAGACTCTTTGTGAATATGTCTGCGACTTGTTCATTTGTCTTTATTGGCTCCATTTTAATTTCTTCTTTAAGGACCTTCTCGCGAATGTAGTGATGATGCACTTCTATATGTTTTGTCCTTGCATGAAAGACTGAATTTTCTGCTAGACGTATGGCTGATAGATTATCACAGAAAAGTCTTACTTGGTAATTTATTGGTTGATGAAGATCTTCCATTAATTATTTTAGCCAAGTACATTCTTGTGCTGCTGATGTCGCTGAACGATATTCTGCTTCGGTGCTTGATAATGATACCGTTGGTTGTCTCTTACTACACCACGATATTACTCCTGATCCAAGATTAAAGATGTATCCAGATGTAGATCGTCGTGTATCATTGTCTCCAACATAGTCGGCATCACAATATCCAGTCACCTGCCATTCTTTTATTTTAGTGTATAGAATCCCAAAATTATTGGTGACTTTGACATACCTCAAAATTCGTCTTACTGCATCAAGATGAGGCTTCTTAGGATTGCTCATGTACCGACTAGCCACACCAACTGTATAAGTTATATCTGGTCGACTTAGAGTAAGATAAATGAGACTTCCAACAAGTTGTCGATACATGGTTGCGTCTTCCAAATCTTTTCCTTCATCTACTTGTAGCATTATATTAGGATCCATAGGAGTAGAGATAGACTTGCAATCAAGCATCTCGTACCTCTGTAGAAGATCTTTTGCATATTTTTGTTGTCCCAAAAATATTCCTTCTTTTGTGTGCTCCACTTCTAGCCCAAGGAAGTGTTTGAGTTCTCCGAGTACCTTCATATGAAATCTGATACACAAATTTTTCCTTATTTGTTCTATTTCTTCAAAATATTCTCATGTGATGATTAAGGCATCTACATATACTAGCACTATGGCTAGTTTTCTATGATTTTCTTTCACAAATAAACTGGAATCTGAATGAGCTACTGTAAAACTACTTTGTATTAAGAATTTTCTAATCTTTCCATACCATGCTCTCGGAGCCTGCTTTAAGCCGTATAACACCTTCAATTTACAAACATACTCAGGGTGAATCTTGCTCTCGAAGCATCTTGGTTGCTCCATATAGATGTCTTTATCGAGCTCTCCGTATAAGAAAGCATTCTTGATATCTATCTGCCACAACTTCCAAGATTTGTTGGCTGCTAACGCTAGTAACACTCGAACAGTTATGATCTTTGCTACCGGGCTGAATGTTTTTTCATAATCCAACCCGTATTCTTGACAAAAAACTCGAGCAACGAGTCGAGCTTTATATCTTTCAATCGTTCCATCTAGTCGAGTCTTTACCTTGTACACCCATTTACATGATATTGGTTTCACATCTCTTGTCTTTGGAATTAACTCTCATGTTTGATTTTTATTTAGTGCTTCAATTTCTTCTTCCATAAAAGGCTTCGTTAGCTTCTTCATAATTAGATGGTTCAATTGGTATAGGCTTATCTACGAGTGTAGTGTTGGCATACCTTGAGTTAGGTTGTCTTCTTCTTGTTGATCTTCATAATTCTTGTACAAGCTCTTCATTTTCCGTTTGTCTTGGCCGGAGCTCTTCTGGTGTGGGTTGGTGTACACCTGTCTTCCAAGGACTATTATCTTTTGAGGGTGCTTCACTTGAATCTGGTGCTAGCACTTCATCTTCTTTATTGTCTTTTGAAACATCTTCTAAGTCTCGAGATTCAGAAAACTCGATCTTTTGTGACGACCACCATAAAGAAGCTTCATCAAACACCACGTTCCTTGAAGTGTAGCACTTGTTAGTAGTTGGATCACAACATTTCCACCCGTTCCGTGCATCATCATAGCCGACGAAGATACATCGTATTGCCTTTTTGTCAAATTTACTTCTTAGATGGTTTGGCACGAAGACATAGCATACACAGCCGAACACCTTGTGATGACTAACTGTTGGCTTGATTTTTATTAGCTTTTCATGTGGTGAAATAAATCTCAACTTAGCTTGTGGTAGCCTATTAATTACATAGGTTGTTGTTCTCATACACTCGGCCCCAAATCTTCTTGGTACATTCTTAGCATGAAGCATACTTCGACATGTTTTAGCAAGATGACGATTCTTTCGCTCTGTCACTCCATTTTGTTGTGGAGTATTTGGGCATGTTAATTGTCGTCTAATATTATGTTCTTGAAGATAGATAGTGAACTCTGTAGATAAATATTCTTTTCCATTATCAGTGTGTAGACACTGAATTTTCTTATTGAGTTCACTTTTTATCTTTTCTTTAAACTCTCTAAATTTTATAAAAGTTTCCGATTTCTCTTTCATAAAGTAAACCTACACATACCTTGAGAAGTCATCAATAAATGTCACCATGTATTTCATACCTCCGATTGATGTTTGCTTCACTGGGCCAAAGACATCTGAGTGTATGAGCTCTAATGGTGTTTCGCCAAATTGACATCCAGCACAAACTACGTCTGTTCGAATGTCTGCTTGGGGAAGTCCTCTTAAAATTTGCTTCTTCATCATTACCTTTAACTTGGTGTAGCTTACATGTCCAAGATGATCATGCCAAAGATTACTTGTCTCATTTTTCCGAGTCTTGTCAACATATGCTGACTCCGTAGATAGCACATAGATTGATTTTTTTTCTTCCTTTCATAATTGGATCGCCAATCACCTTTATATTTTGAAATATAGACACGTTTTAAGGACTAAAGAGTACATAATTTCCTGCTGCTGTTAGCTGAGGAACTGATAACAAATTTTTCTTCAAGCCTGGAACGAGATAAACCTTCTCGAGTTGTAATTGTTGGGAGTCATTCCTTGGAAGCGTTGTCTTCCTAATATGAGTAATTGATAATCTTGAATTGTTGGCTGTTAGCACCACTCTTCTTCCTTTATACTCGTCCATGTCTTGAAGTTTCTTCTCGTCATTGGTCATATGATTAGAACACCCTGAATCAACGATCCAATCCTCATTGTAGTCAATTTTTGACTCTCTGATTATTGTGAAAGTTGGTTCTTCCATGTCTTCTTTGAACTCTTCTTCAACAAGAAATTCGTCTTCTGCATTTCATTCTTCCTCTTCGCTGGAAGCTTCTAACATGACCTCATTTTTCTCTTTTGTGGTGGTCATGTTTCCTTGGTAAGTTTGTTTCTTAGACAATCTACAATCTTGAGCAAAATGACCCTTTTTGCCACAATAGAAGCATTCGCGACTCCCTCTTAATCTGCAGTCTCGAGCAAAATGGCCCTTTCTACCACAGTTGAAGCATTCTCCATTTTGTCTCCTATCGTTCGCCTCGTACTGTTGGTAATAATCTTCTTTTCTATGTTGAGCTCCCTCTGAAGTGTTACTTCTTTCTTTTAAATAAAACTTGTCTTCTTGTGACCTTCGATTTTTCATCAATTCTTGTCTGCATGGCGTGCCTTTCTTCTTGTTGGTGAAGAGTGCCTCATCTTCGTCTTTTATGGTTACGCCACTCATCTGTCTGGCTAATGTCTCTTGATTAGCCAATAGGTTCTCCAGTTCCACTAAGGATGGTTGAGTAGGCCATCCTCTTACGGCGGTAATAAAAGCATTATACTCGGGTTTTAAACCATGGATGATAATTCTCTTCATCCTTGCCTCACTCACTTTCTCCTCTGGTGCAAGTTGAGATATCTCACGACAAATGGATTTCACCTTGGTGAAAAACTGAGAGACAGATAAACTTCCTTGTGAGATACTCGCGAGCTCATTTTTCAAAAGTTGGAGGCGTGCTTCATTCTTCTTTGAGAATAATTTCGCCAAAGTCTCTCAGGCTGCTTTTGGTGTTTTGTCATCACGAATATGCTCTAATAGGTCCTCCTCGATCGTGGTCTTCAATATATATAAAGCTTTTCCAGCCTTAATCTTCCATTTTCTCAATGCTTCAATATTTTCCCTCGGTGGAGGAGTTGTATCGGTACCCGCGATTATTTCCCACAAACCTTGACCCTGTAGGTAGGACTCTATGCATGTCTCCCAATAACTGTAGTTATGATCATTGAGCTTTTTAATCCCGTTGCTTGCGCTTCCAAAGTCTGCCATGCTGACTGGCGACCAACGTCCACTAAGCTTGGTTCCAAACCAATAGCTTTATAATCTCTGATTATGTTCCGGTAGAATCTCTCCTTTGCACCTTAATCCAATATAAGCGTTCAACGCTTACCGAAGCTTTCTCTACTGATAACGGTCCCGGATCACCCGCTCTGATACCAATTGTTGGAAACTCGACGGACCTAACACACCCACTATGAAGGACCTATGACTGATCACTAGAACGACACCAACTCTCTATGGTTGGTTAGTCTTTTATCTCTTCTTAATTTCTTAGTGCACAATAACTTAGGTGGCAGTGCCGATCATATACCAATTAGGCGTTAAAACCGACCATATATTATTAAGGTGGTGGTGCCGACCATATAACATTTAGGCGGCATAACCGACCATATAATAACCAATTAAGTGCACTAAGAAATACATGAACAAAGGCTTAACCGGAAAACTCTTAATTATAATAAAAATACTACTTTTATTAATACACAAAAATATTACAAAACGTACCTTAGTATTTCTCGATTCTAATCCAGCTTATACTACACGTGCACACACCTCACTAAGCGCTCAACTTTCACCCTAACACCTAGCACCATTGAATTCACCCACTCATTTTTACAAATGGTAAAAGCCTATATATATAGGCCAACTAAGTCGGTGAGATTAAAGATTTTTTTACAATACTTAATTATTATAATACTTCTAGATTAATGGAGATGTGATTGAGACTTTGGATGTCTCTAGAATGAATGAGAAGTCAATGACTTCTAACACATTTATTCAACCTTACAAAATGAAATAAATGAATTTTATTAGCTATGACCATGAATGATGTAATAAATCAGATTCATCTAATAATATTTTTTTATTAATATATGCTCGATTCATAAATAAAACACTAAAAAGATAGAAAAATTTGTTCTTTTGTTGAGACACCCATTCTTTTATTCCAACTCATTAATCTTTGTGATGTAATTTATAAAATTGTCAAAAAGATTATAGTTAATAGATGGAAGCTTTTCTTCCATTTCAGCTGTGTAACTTGATTATGCAATGTGTCACTTTTGTTTCATGAAATGACTTATAATCTGAACAGTTTGATCCTTTACGAGGTAAAACCACTTAAAAAGTTCTTTCTAATTGGTTTTGAAGAAGGAAGTACTTTGGATTAGATTTCTTAGGGTCAAATATAAGTGTTCCATCTTGGTGTCTAAACAGATAATTAATTGTAATTGTTCACGTTTATGGAAAGGGATTTATATAGTGTGGGGCGATGTTCATGAGTGTATTATCCATTGTATTGGTCACGGAGAAATTATATCGCAGGCCATTTTCATCACGTTATTTATAAGATCAATTAATTAAATGTATCTTAACTGATGATTTATTTTTTGAATCAGATTTCAGGGTAATCTTGAATTGGTTATCTGAACTCTTCAACGTTCATGGTGGCAGAGATCAATAATCTAACTCGAAGGATTGAACACATTCTGCGACAAGCAAACAGTCTACCAGAATGTTTTTTTGTGGTCATTTTATATGTTGGTCCCTTGAATTGAATCCAGTGACTACATTGATCGGAGAGTGGCGTGTTATTATTTTTTAGCAGTGTGTTTGAGGACCAATTATAGATTTAGGGAGGTAATTATCGAGATTTACGAATAAAATTGTAATTAATAAAAATTATATTCGTTGAGAAAAAATAATAGTAAACATCAAAATAAGATATAAGACAATTAAAAATTAGAATTTATATCATGTATCGTAAAAAATTGTCATCATATTATTCAACTTTAATAATAATTTTGAAATTTAGCAAATGAATATTTTTCAAGAAGTAATGGGAACAAAAATAAGGTATCACACTTCACACGATAACATAATCAAAGAATTATTATTGATCTCTACAAATCAATAGATTGAATATCGATGATAAAACCACAATCCATTGTCATGCTAAGATGCAAATACCCAAACAAAGTTGCATCCGGGATCTGTACATTCAAAAGCAAAATCTAAACATGGCTTTCCACAGTTACTGCAATTCGGATAGTAATACACCTATTTAATAAAAGTAAGAGGGTGCTCATGTAAGTATTTCTCGTCGTAGATACTTCCGAGTTTGACAAATGGATATTTTCCAAGAACACATTTGACATGAGCAGAAGTACCACACTTTGCACAATGATAAAATCAAAGATTTGAATCTCGACTATCTTCACAAATATCATAAAATTAACTTTTTAAGTAACTGTTGTCGTCATGTTCAATGAGGGAAAGAAGGTGTTCATCACACTTGTGCTGGATTGTAATAGGCAGTGAAAAACACTTTACCTCAAGACAAATATCGCAATCCTTGTAACGGAACATCCCTTCTGTATCATCTTCACCACAAGCATTGCACTTCCCCTTATAATCATATAAAAAAGAAGGGTTTTGTGTTTATGTGCTAGACATGTTCGAGCACCAGGCGCAAGAGTAACAACACATTGAAGACGTGTATAGAAATTACATTCTTCACATTTATAGGAAAAGGAATTAGAAATGTGGTCACATTTCACACATATAAAAGCTTCGTTCGAAGTAAGGATTAATGGTTGTTGGCAACGATGATGCCAAACATGTTTCACCTTTGGTAACTCTGCACATGTTTTATGAAGATAGAACTCACACTCTGAACAATGGTAAAATGAAGCCAAGATCGGTAATAAGCATCCATCACAACATTTATCATGTTCACCTACTTTGTCACTCAACTTTAAGGAGTGAATATGCTTGAAATGTTGTACTACTATGGCTTCTCCCGCATCATTCCATTCAAGAACAATGAAAGAGTTCTCAACAGGTTCCTCCTCTTGATCTTCTACTATGACATATGAATCTTCATCTTTTATTACACAATTCACATGAAATATATCATTGCACTTTGAACAAGAATAACTACCATGCTCTGTATTGACCTCCTCGTGGCATATGAGGCAATCTAAAATTCCCGTATATTCTCTGTGAAAGAAATATGTATGAGCAAGACGATGGTCATGCCACTTACTTTTGATGAAGCAGGGCAGTGAGATGCATTCTTTGTGTACTATGATGTCACATGTACCACATGTATACATAGCATGGTTTCCTTGCGTGCCACACGCATCACAAATGACTGAACCTTGTCTCCAAAACAAGGTGAATGGGTGTGGATGAGTTTTAGATTCAACATTGCGTGATGGTGATAAACATTCAAAATGTATAAACAGACCACAAGGTGAACAGACATAAACAAGTCCTCGTTGTGGGCCTATTTGACATATCACGCATAAGAACTGTTTGCTATTGAATTGTAAAGTAAAAGGATGTTTCCGATGACACCTATGATTCAGTTTGAGAGGAAGCTCAGAACATTTCTTGTGTAAATGAACTCCACTATCAAGAGAAAAGTATGGATAGTTTGCTAATGGTTTCCAACACACGAAGCACGTGCCAAAATCTAAACCTTTCTCATCCTCATTTTTAGTTGGAATTACAAGGTCAAGCCCTTTGAAATTATTTTGAACCATATTAAATGTAGACACGGCACATCTAATATGAAAGTAGAAACCGCATGAGCAATGATACATCCAGAAGTCACAATATCCATGACAAATTTCGCAACGACTATGTCTCCGATGAAAGTAGCAGTTAGATGGTTCATTACAAGAGTATGCTGAGGATGGAAAGGGTGATTGAGTTCCAAAGGTGCATCGGCACATACCTTGTGAAGATAAAACCCATCGCAGCCGTTCTTCACACGAGCTGAGACGACCTCCTCCCCGCATCTCGAGCAGCTACAGAAATTCCTTCTGAATTGGTGGTCTTCTTTCAAGAGTATTTGGTGTCAACACGATTTTTGCTTAATATAATAATAATAATAATAATATATAAATAATAATTAATAATAATTAATATAATATTAAAATATTAAAAAAAAATCAAAAAATCCCGAAAAATCTGAAAAACGAAAAACATGGGGTTTGATCGCCGGTTTGTTGGGATAGTGGGAGAATTCCGATTCTTTAGGGATCGAATTTGTTGAAGGAAGAGTTTCACTAGGATTTGGACTCCGAATTGAATCCCTTTAAAAGGGATTCAATCAGGCAAAGTAAGGGGAGGATTTTAGAGATTAATCGACTAGAAATTTTTAGATTGAAGAGGGATTGAATCGATTGGAGGGAAAGTCTGGAGATTGGAGGAAAAAACTTGAAGTAATCGGATATTCTTGGTCATAGGAGGTAAGCTTCGATCCAGATCTTCTTTTTCCTCTGTTTTGATGTTTAGAAATTGATAGGGATAGGTTTTTGGGTGTTCGGTTAGCAGATATGTTGTTTAGGGTGGGGATTAGTTTGTTTTTAGGGTGTTAGATCCGAAAAAGATTGGGTTTTAGTGTTTTTAGGGGTTTTAGGCGTCACCGGACGGCTCGCCGGCATCGAAAACCCTCCCCGGCATCGGAAACGGTGTCGGAAGGGTGATCGGGTTCGTGAGGGCGGTGGCCGGAAAACTCATCGGAGCGACGCCCCACGGTGGCGCTTCGGATCACACGGCGGTGTATGCGGCGGTTGGTGGCCGTGTTCTTCGTGTTCTTCATGAACACGAAGAACACTCATGTTGTTCTTAGCTTTTAGCCCGGTTTGATCCAAGTTGGGGGTTAAAATCTGGGAACGGGGTGTTATTTGCAGAGAATTCTGGGGTTGGGCCGAGTTGCACCGAGTTGGCCTCGGTGCAAATGACCGAGCCAACTCGGTTTTAGGGATTTTATCATGAGGCTATACGGCGCCGTTTTGGGCAGCCGGACACGCGGGCCGGATCCGGGTCTAACCCGGATCCGCGTGTTTTGAGTGGGTAAGGGTAAATAATCCTTTAGGTCCCCCAATTTTTGGTTATAGTTCCTTTTAGCCCCAAATCCTTAGAATTCATACAATTAAGTCCCCAGAACCTCTAATTAGCCCCTAGAACTTTAGAATTAATTCAATTAAGTCCCTAAAACTCCTAATTAAAGCCCCTAGGATTAAAAATTAATTATTTTAGACTTAATTTAGGTCTTAAAATTAATTTTAAAGACTAAAAAATTTAATTAGGTTCTAAATTTGAATTTAATTTAATTTTTAAGAAAACTTTAAGATTAATTTAACCTATTTAAATCTAATATAAAATTAATTTGGTCCCAAGACTTAAGAATTAGACTTTAGTTAGGTTTTTTTTTCTTAAAATTTTGGAAATAATTTTAATTAATTTCTAAAAATTAAATTTTAAAAATTAATCCAACTTAGATCTAGTTTTGCCTTTAACCTTAAAATTCACCCAAATTAGATTTTAATTAGGCTCTTTAATTCTTAAAATTAGAAGAGAATTTTAATTAATTAATTTAATTAATTTTAATTAATTTCTAAAAGATAAGATTTAAAACTAATTAGGCCTAATTAGCCCAAATTTCACCAAAATTAAACTTTAATTAGGAAATTTAATTCTTAAAATTTAGAAGTTATTTTAATTAAGACTCTTAATTAATTTAAAATTTCTAAGGTAAGATTTAAAAATTAATCTAATTAAGTTTAAAAATTTTCCAATATAGATTTAAATTAGGTTTATTTCCTAGTCCCTTTTTGATCTTTTTCAGTACAAGTCCCTTTTTGTACTCTTCATGAAATTTTGTTGTAATGTTGTACACCCATGTTTCTAATAAAATTGATGAGTTCCTTTATTTTATTTATGTTTCATTTTATGTTGTTTTGCATAGCATATTCTAGGGAGGTCACCTAATGAACTTAAGTTAATTAATTTAGAGCTTTTTAGGACTAGTCACTTAAGTTAATTAATTTAATTAGGGAGAAAATTTAGTAACATAGAATGTGAATCTTATGTCTCGGATACACTAAAGTGGTTGGTGTTTTGACGTACCATGATGCTAACCTAGAGAGTGTACTTTGGCATCGAATTCATGTGTTAAAACCTAGAATTTTGACAAAAACTTAGGTTTAGAATTAGATAAAATGGATAGGTAAATAACTAGTAACACTAGTAACTTAGGTTTTAAACACTTAAGCAATGGAGCCTTTTTAAGGATTAGAACTTACAATGAACAAGATAAAAATAATCATGCATTTTACTTTAGCCTTTTAAGGCGGAAGTTACATTCCTTTAAATTTGGGTGAGGTTTCCTATCTAGAGGACGTCTCGTTCAACTCAAGTTTAAATGTGGTGTAACTTCTAAATCAAAAGGATATCCAAATTCAAATAATGTTCAATTAACAATGAAAAATTAAATTAACATCCATCTTCAAAGTATCAATGCCACGTAATGTTTTTCAAGGTACCAATTTTTGGGCCTTTGTAAGGGTCGTCCTTACAAAAATCAATCGTCGAACACTTTTTCACCTAAAAATCGCGTTTTTTAAAGAGGTCGCGACAGTTGGGGATCAAAATAATTCCACTCCTCCATTTCTCCTTCCAAGTAGCAGAAGAAAACAAAGCAATGCTTCTTTAATGGAGGGGTTAGAGGAACGTTTCAGGGGAAGAAAGAAAATCAACCAGAACACTACAGGCTACAGCTGATTTGGATGTTGTGAGGCAATGGAAAGGGTGAGAGGTTCCTGAGATATAAAGAATCAAGGTCACATGCTGCTCCGTCATCTTGTAATATAGAAACAAAAACTTCACATGCATTGATGCATCATCCTCTCTGTTTCTAAATAACTTTTTAATAGTAATACATATATCAAAATTGGGTCCGAGGTAGAAACGTCCCATAACAAATCTATATTTTATTCAATTCTGACTAATCCGTCGAATCTAATATTAATGATTATGCTTAAAAATATATATATGTGTCAGTTGTATTTTTCTTATTATAATAATAAGATTTTTTTGAATAGAAGTCGCTAATTTTATTAAATGAGAAAATATTCAATATTATAATAATGATTTACGATTATCATTGTAAACTAAATACATAATTTAAATATTTTCTTAAAATTAGCCACATTAGATCATACAAGGACTATACATGGAAAAAGTTTAAGAAACTCATCCAAAAACTTGATCGAAAAAATAAACACGATCAAATTTGACTGCATCAACAAACTATCACAAAAAGACATTAATCTATTGAAAGACCACTTAGAATCGCAAATTAGAATTGAGCGTTGCGATAAACTATTTACAAGCACAAACCGCGCATCCAAATTCAATCCGAAGGTCCAAAGCATGAAAGATCACCATGATAACAAATAATCATCATCTTGATCAGTCGTGGCATCGTTAGATCCAACCTTAAAAACAAAAAAAAAAAGAAAAAACATGCAAACCAAAACCTCACTACTATTCTTGCAACTTGTAGTATTTAAACCAAAAACTTCGGCTGCTGCTCTTGCAACTTGTAATATTTAATCTAACAAATTCCAAGTTCAGAAAATGACAACAATAAGCAATGTAAAAGCACTTGTGGTTTACTTTTTTTTAATAATAACAATAATAGTAAATTGTTTCATTTTTATTGCAAATAAGTTTTAATGACTGCTTCTTCTCAAATTCTAATTTAATAATAATAATAATAAAAATAAATAAATAAATAAATAAAAATTCAGAAATAAGAGAACAAAGGAAGGTTAGATAATAAAATTTATAAGGATATATTAATAAATGTTAGGGACAATGATAAGACTTATTACGATCAAAGAATTCGGGATCATACTTTAAATACAATATTATTCAATAAAGCAAGGTGAAATATTCAAATTACGATATTATGAATAAAACAACAAAATTAAAAGATTCATCTTTATTATTAATTTCTACAGATAAATATATTAGACATCAACGATCAAATCCAAATGCTCACAATAATAGATGCTCACACATGCTTTTTCACACATTAAGCCTTTAATCCTCAATTAGTTACCATTTATTTGTTGTGGTGTTAGTTAGACCAGGTAAGCGAGTCACAAAAGGTACACTAAGTACCTAATAAAAGTACCATAAAGGCACTAACAAAAGATATTCAAGGTATCTAATAAATGGTGATTAACCACCAAACAAAAGTACACGAAGTACAGAATAAAAGTACCGAAGTACTGAGCAAAAGTACCAAAGTACTAACAAATGAGCTCAGACTCTAGGCATGCCGTACTACCTATGATCAACTATCGACCAAGGATCAATAAAAGTTTCATTATTCATTTGATCATCTTTCAATTCGTATTAACCAAGTTTCCTATCACAAAAGCAAATGTCCATAATATGTTATCAACAAGAGCATTCTCATCATGCTACCAACGAAACATTTATATCATGTTAACTAACAAAACATGCATGTCATGTTACCAAGCAAATGTTCACATCATCATTTACATGCTTCATGCATAATTCACATACTTGACATCTCGTGTTGGATTAAAATTCAATAATAGTGGGCACATATGTATAATGTATATTGCTATTATAAAATTTAACACGTAATTAAGTGACCAATTATGTTACACGTGTTATAGGTATTAAATTATCATGGAATTAAAAGTGTAGATACCATAAGGTGTATTCATAATTTGATGAGGGGCAGAGTTATAAATACTTTAGAGTTGGTTATTAAATCAACTATATAAAGGGGTTATGGTCCCCAAGAATTAGGTCAACTTGCATATCTCTTTTCCCCGTCTGAGAGTTGTGCCGCAAGAGAAAACCTAACTTCTTGGATGATCAAACCTTCTGGAAAAACTTTATCGATTAATTCAGGTAAGCTTTCGCATTCAGTTTATTTATTTTTATTGTTATTAATGATTTGACGTATAGATCTTGGGTTTATATTCGTATAGTCTAAAATTATACATAATTTTATGGATTATTTACTTCGATATGGTTTTATAATTAATCGTAAGAAATTAAATTATATATCTGTCGTATTTTAAGAACAAATCAATTTGATTTGTTTTCTATAATTTTATTTTGGATTTTCGCCAATCCGATTGTTTTTTCTTTTCCAATAGATTAACATTCATTGTTTTACGACAAATATATATTTCCGTGGATTCAGTTTGGTTTTACGTCCATGGGTTTGAAACGATTAATTAAGAAATCATATAAATCAATCTAGATTTATATGAAGATTAGGTTTTTGTCTGCATGAAAATTTATTTATTTTTTGGGGGTTGCTATTAATTGGAAATTAAATTTTAAGTTTGAATTTCAATTACTTCGATAGTAATATATTTACTTTATTTTTATTAAATATATATTTTTAAATATATTTTATTTAAATTATATGTTTAATTTGGTTGGATCAAAATTTTAGTTTTGATCATTGGATATTAAGTTAAATTCGATTAGATCAAAATTTTAATTTTGATCATTGGTATTAAGCTAAATTCGGTTAGATCAAAATTTTAGTTTTGATCATTGGTATTAAGTTAAATTCGGTTAGATCAAAATTTTAGTTTTGATCATTGATATTAAGTTAAATTCGGTTAGATCAAAATTTTAGTTTTGGTTGTTAATAATAAAGAAAAATATAATTAATTTCGGCTTTGTCATGATAAATTTATCATGATTCAAAAAAAAATTATATTCAGGTTAGCTATTAAAGCTTTATATTCGGTTTATGTCTATTAAGTTATGATTGAATGATCTTTTGACATGTTACTTTTAAAGTATATTGTTACTTTATGTAATTTACTTGGTTAACATATTCAGTATTTAGTTTTGATCATATGTTATTTTGGATTATAAAATATATATTTGGTATTGATATATTCAATTCGGTTTGATCAAAAATTTATTTTTGATTATTATATTATTATGATTATATTAAATTTTCAAGTAATTATTATACGAATTACTCACTTGTATGATATTTTTGTATTTTTTTTAGTTAAAGATTAAATGTTTTGATCGAATTTAGTTTTGGTAAAAACATATTTAAGAAATTTTTGCAGAACAGTCAAAGATTTCGGTTATTTGGATTCTGATAGCCCCATCAAGACAACCTTAATTTGGTGTATTTTGAAAACTCAAGTGTTATCAGAAATTTCAACTTTGACTATTATATATATTAAGTTTGAATATTGGTATATTTATGTTATATATTTTAAGATAAATTAATTGAAGCATTAAGTCACCAAAGTGATCTTTATTGTGGAAATTATTTTATTTTAAAATATAGAAGGTTTTGTGCATATAATTCAGTTTATGCTAATATTAATCGGCCCAAAGAAAGATTAATAATTAGTAATATTACATGTGCATCTGTGGTAATAAACATGTGATAATTATTCAGTTTTATATGTGAACAATAAATTGACCCAAAGGAAGATTTTTGTTTAACATATTCTTATTATCAATGTTTGATTACTACATCAAGATATCACTTACAAATTAATATTTTTTTAAAAAAATATTATTGGAGTGTTCGATATCTTGTGATGATGTTACCTTTATTCAAATTTATTATTATTTTGGTTATCTTTTATCTTGAGTAAAAGATAAAATTAAGAAAAATATTTTTAAACAATTAAATTCATATTTTGGCTTCGGATATCTAATATTTTAATAGATTAATTGAAACATAATGTCACCAAAGTGACCGTTTTTGTGTAGATTAGTTTATTTAAAATATTAAGATAATTATAGGTCTTTGTAATTCATGCGTTTATTAATTGGCCCAAAGGAAAATTAATATTTGGCCGAATTACAATGACAACTGTGGCGATAAATGTGTGACAATTATAGGGTATTTTATGTGAACAATACGTTAGTCCAAAGATTAATCTATTGTTTGACATAGTTCATTGTCAATGTTTGATTGCTACAACAAGAGTACCGCTTACAGTTAATATTACTGTCCAAGGACTTGATATTAATGTTGTGCTTGGTATCTTGAGGGGAACTAGCCATTATTTTGAATTTATTGTTTACTTATAGATATTTATGTGAGCTTGTTTATTTACTTATTTTTGTTCTATCTTTAGATGATTTATTTTTACTATCATAATATCTGTTGAATACATTCTATACTTATGTTTAGTGAAATTAATTTCAAGGAATAGAAAAGACACTTATATATAATATTTGGTTGTATAAACATAGAACTTTCACTAAGTGAAGAACAACTTGCACATCTCACGGCGGTAAACATCCATAAATAGGATTTTGAGAGGCGGATTCGTTCAAGTCTAATGATCATAATGTATAAATATTTTATAAATTTTTAGGAGCACAAATCTACAAAAAAAAATATTCATATTAAGGGTTTCCTTGATAAAAAATAATATTAATTTTTTTTAAGATTAACATGACATCACTTTTGGTTTACTTGATGTCTATTAAGTATAAGGATCAAGGAAATGTGAGGGAGTATATTATATTGCTTCAAAACTTAAGGCACATAAGATCAAACTTTATAACAATTGTTTGTTCTTATAATTTTAGTATAGCTTCCTGTACAGTTTAACTAATTCAAAATTAGTTACAACTATTAAAGGAAAAATAAATTTCAAATGAGATTATTTCTCATTATGTTAAAGAGGAAGAAAAGTTGAAGCATTATAATTATAAAAATACTCAATCAGTTAGTGCTCTTTGGTTAGTGTCTCTAAGAATAAGGGCAATAAAAAATATATATTAGAATAAAGTTGCTAAGGGTCCTGCTCTAAAAGAATAATAATAAGTTATAAAGTGTTGATTCTTTTGTATAAGTTAGGATACATGTAAAGAAATTAAACTTCAAAAGTAAGCAATTACTTAGGCTATTTTGAGTGATTCATAGGCTGTAAATTTTATGATCCCATAATTAAGATTATTTTAATGAGAGATTTATAACATTTTTAGGATGTTGAGTTTGGAGGGAGAATAAGGTTAGATACATTGTTGTTAAGGAGGAATTGGATATTAATTTAATTCCTACTATCACTTTTTACGATGTTTAGGTTTTCACACCTATCATTAATAAAAAGTGAATCAAGTACATCTGCAAAACAATATTGAACAACTCTCGTTCAAGATAAGATAATTTTTTTTAGAAGAACAAACTCAATAACCTAAAAAAAGTGTGTCTTTAAAGATATCCATGAGAGGAAAGAGAAATACTATTGAGGATTATTACTTAGTATTTCATCAAGAAAATAAAGACAATAATGGAATGATAAAAGACAACCTGATTAGTTTCTTTTATCAAACCATAAATGTTTTAACTCTCAAAAGTGGATTGATGTTATTCAAAAGAGTATAATTTTATACAAGACAATAAAGTTTAAGAACTTGTCGCATTACCTTAAGGTACAAACCAATTGGTTGTAAATTAATATTTAAAATCAAGAGGGATGTAAATGATAATATGGACAAGTATAAGGCATGTCTTGTATCTAAAGGATATACTCTAAAAGAATATATTGATTTTGTGAAGACTCTCTCTCAAGTTATACTGAAAGACTCTTTCAAAATAATTTGACACTTATTGCTTTTAATCTTGAGCTACATAAGATGGATGTTAAGCTTGTGTTTTTCAATGACAATATTGAATAAATTAATAATATGATACAATCATTGATTTGTGTCTAATGATACAAAATTAATGATATGTAAATTAAAGATATCCATATATGAGCTTAAGTTTAACTCTTATTAATAAAATTATAAATTTTATATTGATTATCTTATTCAATTTTAAGATAAATTTGATTGAAAATTGTATGTATTACAAGTTCAGTGAGAGTAAATCAAGTGACACTCATATTACTAAAGAAGATATTTTTTTCAGTGCCCTACAAGTAACCTTAAAATTTATAAAATACAAAAGATTCCATAATTTATTGAGAATCTAATTTATGCTTAAGTATGTATGCATTTGGATATTGCGTACATTATTAGAATGTTAGACAGATATTTAAGTAAATCTAATATGAATTGTTGGATAGCAGCAAATAGAGTTATGAAATAACTTTAGAGAAAAAAATTTATATGATCACATATTGAAGTTCTTGTAAGTTAGAGATCATCAAGTTTACAGGTTTCGATTCTACTAGAATATTGATGTAAAAGACTCTGTCACATGAGCTGTTAATTATAGATTGAATAGAAAGACCACTTCAGTTATTTTGTGACAATAAATATGCATCATTTATTCTATAAACAATAGGAACACTTTAAAATTTTAGTTCCTAGTTGTTAAAGAAAATTCAGAGTGTTTGTGTGTCTATAGAGTATGTTGGTACAAACTCCATAATTGTGCGCTTATTGAGAAACTATTACCCTAGGTCTTTCATGAGCACACTACTCATATGGGTGTAATATTATTTAAGTATATTTAGTTTTAGTGGGAGTTTGTAATTTTGATAAATGCTCATTCGTTTCACACACAATTTCGGTTACTTTAGTTTAAGGTTAATTTCTGCAGAAATAAAGTTATTTTGGCTTATTCACACTCTGAATTCAGTAAAGTTTGATTCCACTAAAGTTTAGGAGGACCAGTTAGAAATAGGCATGTTCGGTTCACATTTACATGTAATTTCCATGCTACGTATCCATGATTGATCTATGTCATTTGATTATGTTTTTATACGTGATCATTGATGGGTCCAGTCATGATTGATATAATGAAGACCGCTTTGATCCTATATGAATATAATTGATGGACAAGATTGTTTTAGAATACCTATTATATGATAGCAAATTTTTGAGCTCATAAGGTTATACATTTATCAAGAAACATATGTTGCCCAAGTGGAAGTGTTGGATTAAAATTCAATAATAGTGGGCACATATGTATAATGTATATTGCTATTATAAAGTTTAACACGTAATTAAGTGACCAATTATGTTACATGTGTTATAGGTATTAAATTATCATGGAATTAAAAGTGTAGATACCATAAGGTGTATTTATAATTTGTTGAGGGGCAGAGTTATAAATACTTTAGAGTTGGTTATTAAATCAACTACTAGTTGGTTATTAAATCAACTATATAAAGGGGTTATGGTCCCCAAGAATTAGGTCAACTTGCATATCTCTTTTCCCCGTCTGAGAGTTGTGCCGCAAGAGAAAACCTAACTTCTTGGAAGATCAAACCTTCTAGAAAAACTCTATCGATTAATTCAGGTACGCTTCCGCATTCAGTTTATTTATTTTTATTGTTCTTAATGATTTGACATATAGATCTTGGGTTTATATTCGTATTGAATATATTTTAATTCTAACATCCCGAAGCTGCTATCATAACTTACTTCGGCATTTTCGAGCTATGCACATGTATTAAGTTAGTCTTAACAATCTAGCATTCAATCATGGCATCACACAAGTTATTTATCAATTAGCCTCCTTCCCTTTTTGCCAAATATACATTTAGTCCAATTATATAACAATTTAAATACAAAAGGATGGATAGAACCTAGGTCCTAATCCTAAAGTTTGTCACAATCACAAATATTTTCAAGCAATCAAGGGTTGTATATGGTGATCCCCTTACCCTTCCTTCTTGCTAGCTCTTGTCTTTCCTCATCTTCGTTATCTCTTTCTTTTGGATCCTCTAACAAACCATATACATATAACCATTCATTAGAACATATTAAAATCACTTAACTCAAGTGTTCATATATATGATAATTGCAAAACTCAAATATGTTCACTAGGGACAACTTTGCTACCTTTTAGAAAATCGATCATATCTTCTAGCTCCTTTATTTGAATTGAACATATTTTATACCCTTAGAAAGCTAAGAAGATCCTTTACAGGACCATGTTAACCTCATATTTTAATTGCAATCCAATCAGCACCATATTTCCCTTAAAGTCAAATATGTCCATTTCCAGAATAACTCAAACCACATTCACTAATTGACTTGTAACTTTCTCTACACAACTTCAAACGAGGTGTCGTAAATTTTCACTTAAACTAGATTCATGGGTCTATTAGAATGCAAATTTTCAACCTCTAATTCCATCAATTTCGTCTTAGGGAATTTTTCCAAATTTTCTACTCGTAATTGCATGTTTCGACTAATTTGACAATCTTACATTTCATGGGTTTAAATCTATCCCAAACTTACTCTTATAATTTTTTCAGCACCTTAAACATAAAATTAACATCATTCAATCCATTCTACAGCAACTCATTCTCATGTACACCTAATATCGAATCAATTAACACATATGGCCTTTCCAAAATCCTAATCCCAAGCTTCCCAACTTACTTGCTCATGCTTCTAAAACTAAAACCATGTGATTACTAACCTTAAATTAAGTTTCTAATAACCTAATCCAACATAAAACATCACAAAAACATTCAAAATCCGAGAGCTTAAACCCCAAGAATTCGGTTATGAAAAAAGAGACTTACCAAGCTATTTAGACTTGATTTTCAATTTTAGTTGCCTAACCATGAAAGAATTTCAAGCTTGCTTCCTTAAGTTCCCATGGGTTTTTCTCTCCTCTCTCTTTTTTATTCACGTGAAATGGGAGAGAAAAGAAAGAACGGGATATTTTTTCTTTACTTATTAATGGGAGTGAAAGGACTGCTTTGACCTTGTTTTTAATTCTTGAGTAACGAGATAACCAAGGGCAATGTAGGAAAATCAAAACTTTGACATGCAATCACCTTGTTTTATTTTTGTTTCATTCTAGTCATCTTAATTTAGCTTTTTTATTTTTTTTATTTCAATTGAGTCCCTTAATATTAATTTGACTATCAATTGGTCAATGACTCCTCTTAGGCCTTATCCAGGATGTTACAGTAATCATATGCAATATACATATATACTGGATAAAATATATCAATAATCACTTAACTATTATTTCTTTTCTACTTTGGTCACCGAACTTTTTTTTTTCAAAATTGTACCTAGCATTACATATTTTTTTTCTATTTTAATTATTGGTCATTAAATTTTAATTAAAACAGTGATATCATATGATATAATTATAAATTTAGTCACAAAACTAATATATTTTATCAACTTGGTCCTCTTTTTTCTAAAATTTAGTCACACAACTGCCTGTTTGCAAGTTGATGGTCTAATGGCAGTGCTTTCAGACCATAATTTTTCTCTCCATTGGAGTTCAAGCAAGTCGATGGTATTATGATGCAATTTTTTGCGTGAAAGATGATCGAAAGATCTCATTGGATAAGTTGATGTTAAATGTGGACCACGACACGGTATAGTTTCTAAGTAAAAAATGATTGTTTTTTAAGGGAAATGAAAATGAGGGGACCAAATTATAAAAACAAGTTAAACTTTAAAAAATAGGACCAAAATGATGAAATGCTTATATTTTGAGACTAAAATTATTATTATACGATGTGATATAATTATCTTACTTAAAATTTAACGAAACTTAACAGTTAGTTACTAAAATATGTAATATTAGTGATGATTTTGTAAAAAAAAATAGTTCAATAGTCAAAATAAAAAGGGTAAATTACATAAAATCATCTAAATATGGGATTGATGTTAAAATGGCCATATTTTTTTAAAAAAAATATAAATATAACATATAACTATTAAAATAGTTTTAATACAGTCACTCGTCATTAAAAATCAACGGAATGGTGATGTGATAATTAAAAATAAAATAGTTAACTACACATTTAGTCATTTTTATTTACATATTTTTTAATTTAGTCTAGATTAGATAATTATATTATTTTATTATAAAAATTTAGACTAAATTCAAAAATATATAAATAAAAATGACTAAATTTATTATTATATTATTTTACTTTTAATTGTTACTTCATTCTTTCGTTTATATATATATATATATATATATATATATATATATATTTAATAATATATAGCTATATTGGAACTATTTTAATAGTTAAGTAGTATATTTGTTGTTTTTTAAAGAATGATATTCATTTCGATACTAATCTCATAATTAAACGATTACACTAAAGGAAAATTCTACAACGGGCGTCGAACATTGCTGAACACCCAAACGCTGAACATTGTTGAACATCATTAAATTGATTAATAAAGATTAAAAATGTTCAAGGACTCAACATGTAATTAATAATTATTTAAAATAAAATTTTAATTAAATTGTTTTTCATAGGAAAAACTACACGGGTGATCACTCAACTATTATCTTTTTTATATTTTGGTCACACAATTAAATTTTTCATCAAAATTGAAACTAACTTTTTATTTCGTTACCGTTTTATTCATCGATCGTTAATTTAACGGAGATTATAACATGACATGGTTTAATAACAATTTTAATCTTTAAAATTATTATGTTATATCAATTTAATCATAATAAAAAATAATTTATCAAATATTTAGTCTAAACTTTAAGTTCCCTATTATTGTTTCCTCTACAACATATGATATTCTTCTTCTTATTCTTTTCAAGAACCAAACAAAGATCTGCAACAATTACCATAACTTCGTCAAGTTTTATATCAATTCTTATCTGACTATAAATATTTATAAAATAATTTTTTTATAAATTTTTAAAAAAAATAACGTCACTTCAAACTTTATTTCAATTTATGTATATAAAATAAAAAAATATTTAAAAATCGACATTTTTGTTATTTTAATTTAAAGTTATTATTTAATATATTAGGGCAAAGCAACCCAAATTGTAGACTACAGTTTGATTAGATTTTTATACTTTGTACTTTTTCTTAAAAACTGAAAATACATATACCATGAAAGATTTGTAAAGGTTGTAGGAAATCCAAATTGTAGACCTTTGTTCATATTGCAACGGTTCATATATATTTTTTATTTTTAATGATTATTTTTTTAATGTTAAGTGATATTATAAAAATAATTATCTCAATTCTCTAATCTTAAAAAATTACAGTAAATGACTTAATACTTAGTTTTTCTTATCTTTTATTTTGTATATATAGATTGGAACAATGCTTGAATTGGCATTGTTTCCTGAAAAAAATAAAAGAAAATGATTTATAAATGTAATCACTAATTTTATCCGGTCTAAACTCGTGTTTTAATTTTAATTTTAATTCGAATAATGGGCTTGTATTCGGTAATCAAAAATACAAAAAAACATAGCACTTGTTTACCTTTTAAATCTTGTATTACTTTAATTTTATTAAAACAAAAACAAGAGTGGATATATTACTATCAACTTGTTATTTTGTAAATAACACATACATATATTTTATTTTTAGTATATTTTTTATTCTTTTTTATTCATCATCATTTTTATTATTATTATTATTATTTTTATTTTTATTATTATTATTATTATTATATTATAAATAAAACTAATAATTATAAAACCCAAACTTGAAATAAAATAAAGTCCAAACCTGTTACAATAGTTATTAGCCCACAAAAATATTATAGAGCCCAAACATATTTAAAAAAATATATACAAGCCCACGAATGGAGTCCAATCCGGCCAAAAACCCTAAAACTAATTCATCTTTTCTCCATGCGCAGCTTCATCTCGACCGTTAGATCGAGATCTGATCTAACGGTCACGGATAGAGGAGGAGAAGTCTCCAGATAGCGCACGCGCCCCACGCGCTGGCTGTTCGAGCACCCACGCGCGCGTGTGTCCCACGCTCCCGACTGTTCAGCTGCTGAACGACTTTTCCGCTTCCCCGATCACCGGCGACGCTCCGACGGTCCCCTCCTCTCGCAAATCGGCCACGATTACATAAGAAAACAAAATGTGTCAGATCCGTACAAGGATACAGCAGCATTCAGAAAAGCAAGAAAAGAATTAAACTGAAAAATTCAGAATGGCAGCCGAAATACATATTAGATTTTTCAGAGCACACAGAGACAAAAAGGAAAAACTCCAGCAAAGCACAAAAATCTTAGGGTTTTGTTTTCCTTTTTCTGTAACTTGACTATAAAGAGAAAAGAAAATCAGATTGTAAGGGCTTCTTCTCCCCTCGTTTTTGAGATCAATACAAAGACAGGCAACATACGTTAAAAAGGTATCGAGCATCTTCTATTCTAAAAAAAAAGAAAAACCGGAAAAAAAAAGTCTTTTTTTACCTTCGCCGGCGTCTCTTTCGATTTTCCCTTCGCTTTTCTCACCGGTGATAATCCCACGGCCTTTGCGCCTTCAGGGGTAAACCGAGAACTTGGAGCAAGGGGAGACGATTCGTATTCTTGCTTCGCTTTTCTTTTGAAAGGAGGGAACTTTGGGCTCAGATTTTGGTTTCCAAACAAAAACAGAGGTTTTATTTTCGGTTTTACTAAAAAAGGGGATGAAAAACGAGTTTTTTACTTCGCCGGCCACCGCTAGGTTTTGCGACGGTTGACGGCCGGTTTCTGGAGATGTGGATGAACACGAAGAACATGTTCTTCGTGTTCTTCCTTGGGTTTGAAGCTTTCAGAGATTTTAGAGGGTTGGTGGTTTAACAGAAATGAGGAAAATGAAAACGTTTCTTTTTTGTGTGTGTTTTATATTCACCTTAAAAGAAAAATGGTTTTATTACTTCATTTAAGTCCCTCCGTGTTTTCAAAAGTAGTCCCGAGGTCCCTGGAACTTCGTTCTATTTTACGATTTTGTCACTAAATCCAGGGATTTTATCATTTTTGTTTGGTTTTATTATTGTTGAGTCCCTCCGTGTTTTTATTATTATTTTTAAGCCTTTCCCCTTGGTTTAATCCTTCTGGAGGTCCCTGTTAAATTAAAAGGCTTTATGATTGGGTCACTGTTCGAAAATGAATTTGTTTTCTTTTAAATTTTGACTTTAAATTTTATTTTCTTTCAATTTGATCCATTCCAGTGGCCCCTTTTTTATATTATTTTGGTTTTCTGTTTTATTTATTTATTTATTTATTTACTTTGCATTTTAATTCTTTATTTATATTGTTGCTTATGTATTGTACTCATGATCACAGTAGTTACTTATGTCGCATGTCTTATTTATTCTTGTTTTTGCTCGTGTTTATATTTTCGTTATATTATTTTATTTATTTATGCATTTGGTATATATGTCTTATTATGCTTTAGTTTATTGTGTCACATATTTATTTTATGCCCTTATTTTATTTTGTTATGCATGTTATTTCATGTTTATATATATATATATTTAGTTACTTATGCTACATTATGCATTTGTGTATGTTTCTTCATTATGCTTTTTTGTTTTTCATACCATATGTGTTTTTATCTTATGTTTTTGTATTTTTGTAAATATTTTATATATTGTATATGTCTCTTTTGTTTTTGTAAAATCTCATCCATTAATTAATGAATTTAATAATTATATCTTTATTCGGTCGTAACGGGCCCGTGTTCCAATGCAATGGTCGCGGTGTATGCGTTGTCTCTGAATAAAGACATGGTAAAAAATAAAATTGATTCGAATCTTTAAACAAAAATTAATTTAAATGCCACTTTAATCCGAAAAATCTAAAACTAATTAAGCGGTAATTTGTAAAGGTGTCAATTTTGGGCGGTTTTAAACCTTAAACCCGTTTTTTAACCGTAACCGACTCTCGAACCTAAATCATTTCGAATCTCTGGTTTCTACGGTGTCCGGCCTACCAAAGTGGCCGGTGGCGACTCCAACCCATTTGTAACCCTTTTTTTAAATCTCCAAATTCGTTCCAAATCCCTATCTTTTTTAGACCTTAGTTTTAAATTCTTTTTATTTTCAACCCTAATTTTTAAATTTCTCCTTTTCAATTTAATCCCTAAATTTTCCAATTCACCTTTAATTTAAGGACTCTTTAAACCCTAATTTTTAAAACGCCTAACTTTTAACCTAAATCCCTAAATTCCCAAATTTTAGGTCTAAATTCTCTTTTCTAATTTAAATCTAATTTTCGATTTCTAAGATTTGGTTTTCAAAAACCAAACCCTAATTTTTTAATTTCAAGAGCAATTTCAAAACTCCCAATTTTTAATTTCTCAAATTAGCGAACTTTTCCTAAAACCTATTATTTTTAAGAATTTCAAAGAGGGTCGCTACAATAAATACTTATAAAAAAGTGTTGATCTTATAAAAATGATTACTCTTGTGGATCTTTGTTTGTTTATTGAGGAAAGTGCAACAAAAGAGAATAATATTATTTGTTGCACTAGAAGAAAAAAATAAAAATTTTGGGGTTTAATCAAAATATTTAATGAGTTATATTTTTATTAGGATTAAATAGATATAATGTAATAAATTTAGGGACTCAAATTGTTATTATATAATGTCAAGTTATAGTTTTCGTTAAATATTTAATGATTAGTGATCAAAATAAAAATAAAATAAAATAAAATGTTAGTAACGATTTTGATAAAAAAATTTAGTTGGATGATCAAAACAGAAAAAAGTAATAGTTGGGTGACTATTTGTATATTTTTCCATCTAAAATAATTTAATTAAAAATTAAATAAATTTTATGTTGAGTCCTTGAGATTTTTCATTTTTATTAATTAATTTAATGGTGTTCAACATTGTTCAACGTTAATAGTGTTCAGCAGTGTTCGACGCACGTGGTAGCCTCATCCTTACACTAAATTAAAGAAATTGACTTAAATTTAAAAATACTAATAAATTAATTATTAAAATTTTTATTTAAATTTATAAATTACACTTTAAAATAATTTAAATTAAGTTTTTTATGCCAAATCGAGAAATTTGATTTTTTTTATTATTTGTGTTTTGCTCGACCCATCTCTCTGCTCAGTGCACAACTTATATCCCAAGTCCCGCCCAGCCCCGCAACCATCCATCCTCGCCCAAATCTCAACTTCATGTCCCCATTTCCCTCAGACGCTCAATACCAGCACAGGCCAAACCAACAATCACGCACCTTCTCTGCGCGTGTCATATCTTCGCCTTCTCTGCCACTAACCTCAACTTCTCCCGCCGGTCCGCTCGTTTCCTCTCTTCCGGTCCCGCCTTCAAGTTCTAAACCAAAGCCCATAAACAAGAGAATTAAATGAGGTAATGCTTCCTCGGCCATTTGATTTTTCTATTTTTATTTGATTCGTGTTATATGATCTCTGGTTCTGCATCTGTTTTTATGGCGTCTTTGGTGTTCTGTTTTTATGGTGTATGGAATTGTGAAAGGAATACGGGGACGCTGGGAACAGAAAACAGCGGTCCAGAGTTGTTGTAGGGTTTAGTTTGTAAGCAGAAAAAGAGTTAAAAGAATGAATTGAGCTTCTGACTTGTTATTCATCTACAACGTGTTAGTATTTATATACACTTACAATCAATCAACTGCTTATTAACAAAATTACAACAATTTCAACGAACTGACTACTAATTCCCAACTTCCATTCAACTGGTATTACATGTAACAGTTTAGTTCACATATTTGATTTCTGTTTTATCTTTAATGTGTGAAGTATAGAGTTTTAACCTTTTTTCCTTTATGGATGTTGGGATTGTAGTTTTAATTTATATGGCTATGTAATTTCGTGAATGATCTATGTAACTGATTCAGTTAACAATTTGTTTTATTGTATTTAAGTGTTTGAATTATATGGATTTTCATATGGGACTGTAATTTTGCAGATGAGTTTTGCAACTGATTCCCCAGTACACTCATCAAGCAGTGATGACTTTGCTGCATTGATTGATGCAGAGCTCGAAGTCGGTTCTTCCGGTTCATCCCCTGATGACCGAGGCAATGAAGAGGAAGAAGTTGATGATGATAGTGATGAGGAGGAGGAAGAGGAGGAGGAGGGAGAGGGAGAGGGAGATGGTGACCTTAATGATCATGGGTACATTGTTCTAGAAATATTGAATTTTTAATTTTGTTAAAGTTACTATCAAAGAAATTTGCAAATAATGAAAAGTTTGCACATTATTAACTGAGTTTAAATGATTGCCATGGAAGTTTTACCGTTTTATTTATTATTTTATCCTATCAGTATTTTATATTTTCTTGGTGTTACATGAAATTGTGCTAACTTTAACATTAATGACCTTTTTGAAGGATGCACACGGCATATACTTTTCCTTGGTTGTGTTTATATAAGTTTTTGTTATGGGTGTCGGTTGAATTCTCTGTAGATAGATATCAGTTAATGTATAGACAAATTGCAGGAAAATAGTTAAAATTGATTTGAGTTCTGTTCCTATTGGTTTAACTCTCAGGAATAAAAGGTGCAAGACCGAGAAGTTGGAAGGCCTAGAAGAACCTCAAGGGTCAACCTCTCAGGGTTTGATAGGAGGAAAGTTAGGTAAAGTTCCTTAATATGGTTGGCTACTCCTCTAGTTTATTTTAAACTTGGATCCCTTCCTCTCCCCAAACTTCCCCATATTAACTATCTGGATACATTCTCAGAAAAAGGTTTATGTACATAAACTGTATCTATTCAGGAGTTAAGTTTAATTTCTGTTTAGTGCTATACTTTCTTTGCCAATTTCATCTTTTATACACGCAGAGGTATCTTTAAAGGATATATGCACACACCCTGGTTCGTTTGGACAAATGTGCATCCTTTGTGGGGAAAAGGTGGATGATGAATCTGGTGTAACATTTGGTTACATACATAAGGTAAAATCATCTCTTTTTTGCTCTGTAATTCCAAGTATTTATTTCAAATCATACAAATGAAAATAGCATTAGTTGTCTGTGTTTTTATTTATTGTCTCTGGAGTAAGATGTTGGAGCAACTGTTCTTTGCAGGGTTTAAGACTTGGTAATGATGAAATTGTTCGTTTGCGCAGCACTGACATGAAAAATCTGTTACGTCATAAGAAGCTTTACTTAGTTCTCGATTTAGATCACACACTGCTGAATTCTACACAACTCAGTCACCTAACAACTGAGGAAGAATATTTGAAGGCCCAATCTGATTCTCTTCAAGGTATGTTTTGTTAAACTGTTGGAAGTCCTCCCGCCTTACCTGTTTTGGTAGTGTAATTTTCCTTTTAATATTCATTTTTCTTTTTCAGGCCACTAGCTTTATCATGTTAGGTGTGTGCCTGTGTTAATTATCATGTGAAAAATAAGCTTTGCTTCATAGCTTTATTTGGTGAATCTAAATATGAATCAACTAGGGTGATGAGTGTAAAATATTTTTGTATGTTTTGACTGACATTTTTTGTCTGTAAACTGCTGCATAATTTTTCATTCAAAATTCTAAAGTTATGGGAAATTCTCAACCGAAGAAACTGTAACATTGCGGTATAATATGTGGATGAAGTTTATGTACCCGTATTTCAGTTTAGAATCTGCAGAAATTTTATGGGATGCAATAAAGGAAGGGTCAAATCTGATATACTGGTGCTAATAATTGTGATGGTTGTAATTCTGAGGTTTAAGCATCCTAAACTAGTAGTATCAAAAGCTTAAACCGAAAAATGCAAAGATGACAAGAAACCTGAGGCTTTACGGTTGGAAAATAAACATTTATTAGTTTATTAGGAATTTAGGATAATATTAATCTTGCAATCTGAAGAAATAGAAAATGAACTCAACAGTTTGATGAAGTTATGCTGGCTAATCTGTGTGCATTTATGGTGTGTGTTGCTTAAATTAATGAGTTTCAGTTTTTGTAAGTCACTACATGGTACTCACTCATGCACCCGCTCTTTTCTCGCATTACATACATATCATGTCAATGAGCTACTTTAATGGAGTCACTCTCTTTGTACTCTCTGGGATTTTTGGACAGATGTTTCAAAAGGCAGCCTCTTCATGTTGGAGTTTATGCATATGATGACAAAATTGAGACCTTTTGTTCGTACATTTCTCAAAGAAGCAAGTGAAATGTTTGAGATGTACATTTATACAATGGGAGACCGACCCTATGCATTAGAAATGGCAAAACTTCTTGATCCCAAAAAAGAGTACTTCAGTGGCAGAGTGATTTCACGAGACGATGGCACCCAAAAACACCAAAAGGGTCTTGATGTGGTACTAGGGCAAGAGAGTGCTGTCGTGATCCTTGACGATACAGAAAATGTGAGTTAACTTTTCACAAGCTGACACTGGTATCTAGGTTTTTTGTCATGTCTTCTTTTCTTGGTTCTTTTTTTTCAACTTTTTTAAGAAGAAATTACATAATTAGGAAAAATTACATGAATAGTTTTAGCAGCATAGAGCAACTTCAATTAAACATCAATATACGTTTGAATTATTTGAAGATTGATGTATTTGTTGCCTTCTCTTATTATAGGCATGGACAAAGCATAAAGATAATCTGATACTGATGGAGAGATATCACTTCTTTGCTTCAAGTTGTCGTCAATTCGGCTTCAATTGCAAGTCTCTTTCCCAGTTGAAGAGCGACGAAAGTGAACCCGATGGAGCACTTGCTTCTGTTCTTAAAGTACTTCAACAAGTCCACCATATTTTCTTCGATGTGTGTAACATTTCTCATAGATGTTAATTTCTTTTAAGTTGTGGCTACCTTTCAAGTTTTATTCAACTCCATTTAAAATGCTCGTAGGAACTTGATTCCGATCTTGCTAGCCGAGATGTGAGGCAGGTATGCTCTTTTCCATGGCGTTGAGATATGCATCATATTTTCAGCTCTACTCAAGGCATCACATTGAATATCTTTCGTTCCGGGGTATGGCCGTCATAATTTAACTTCATGTTTTCAGGTTCTGAAAACTGTTCGGAAGGAAGTGCTGAAAGATTGTAAACTTGTTTTCAGCCGTGTATTCCCTACTAAGTTCCAGGCAGAGAATCATGTTTTGTGGAGGATGGCAGAGCAGTTGGGAGCTACATGCACGACAGAGACTAATTCTTCAGTAACCCATGTTATTTCAATGGATGCTGGAACAGAAAAGTCCCGTTGGGAGGTGAAAGAGGATAAGTTTTTGGTCCATCCACGGTGGATAGAAGCTGCAAATTTCTTGTGGCAGAAACAGCCCGAAGAAAATTTTCCAGTCAGCCAAACAAAGAACCAATGACCATCTTTTGTTGTAGTTTTATCTTCAGATTGTCGGTTACATTTGCGAGATGAAACTGATGAATGACCATATTTTAATGTACAGGTTAAAAGCTGGGCTTGTAAGGATTCCCAACACTTTTTGGTAGATTAAACGAGTTGTCTGATTATCCGACATCAAAGGTGAAATAGGTTTTATCTGGAAATTCAAGGTCGATTAGTTATTTTTTGATGTCTATACTCAATTTGAGATAAAGAATTGGTTTGTTTGAGTTCATCCGATTAAATTTGTTTCGAGATTTGAATTCTAGCATTGTAATTGAGTTAAGGTGACTATATTCATAATGAATTTTTGTAGTATTCGTTTAAATTAATCAATTAATAGATAAAATATTGACTTTTAAAAAGAATCAATTAAGTATATAATATTTTTGCACTCAATTAATTCTTCTAACCCAAAAATTAAATTAATTAAATCACTGATTTTGACTATTAAATTTTAACATATTTATCTTCTTCATAAATTATTAATTTTATTCTTAAGTTATTGTTTATAACATATCATGTTATTATATATCACACACCGATTAATAATATTATACTTGTACAAACTCTTTAACCTAGGTGATTAAAAGAACGGTTGTTATTTCTAGAACTTACGGATTCCAACAACAGCGATGCTCAAACAATGACCCTCATGATTCACAAATTGAGCTGTTACCATTCAACACTACGCAAGTTGAGTTGACAGCAATATTCTAGAAAATTTGCTGTAGCAGTCATACGTGAATGCTTCAATTTTATTTTATTTTTTTTACTGTGATACCATGTGAAATTTTTAAATGGGGAATAAGTATAGGGGAAATCTAGTAGTTACCCTTGTATACGATTTAGAGAGGGTTATCAATTGAAAAGGACTACCTCTACCCACTCCAGGTAAAATTGTACTGAGGTATTAGGTCTGAAAAGTGTACTGGAAATCTTAAATAAAACATGCCCAAGGCCAAAAGTACATAGAAGGGAATCTTGTGCCACGAAACATTATTTTATGTGATAATTTATTCCACATTGCTTATTTGCTATATCTATATATATAGCCCACGGGAATTATTTGTACTTCTGCCTAGAAAAATCCAAACCTTATTAGTGCCTCTTCCCTGGGCACCAGATGCCTACACAAGCCAGCCTTGGTTGTTTCACCTCCTGAACCTTCACCCTTCCCATCCCAACTGCACAAAAACACCATAAGTGATCAATCATAATAACACACTGGAATGAAAGCTTCAGAAGCCGAACTCCGGATTTAGTCCGGTTGGTTCATACAACCACTTTTAACGAATACGATACTCGGATCTCGGTATTTGCCACCCTTTCCTTTTATTCACACATTGTATCCTCATTCATACATATACACACTCAAAAGCTGAAGATTAAACATGAATCATTAACATGATTTTGTATTATTATAAGTACTTACTGTTCAGGAGCTTGCTCTCAGCCATGGTGAGTACCAGAAGGAAAGATATCAGCAGAAGGAAGTTGAAGAGGACTGATGCTTTGATGTTAAGTCTAGCCATTGATGATCAAATGTGTCTCTGATAATAGCAGGTATGGACTCTTGTTATATAGAGAGAGATTTTGGTTTGATTTCCTTTTGAAAATATTGAAACCTATTTATAGGGGTTAACTGCTACAAGAAAGAGAAGGAGAGTTCAGAGCACGGCGGATCTTACGAGTTAAGCTATAGGAATTATCGGAAATTAAATAATAAATAAATAAATGGGCTTTGCATAGACAGCTTAGTTGCATTGCTTTCGACATTTCATAATATTAAGAAACATGCCATGTGTTTATCAAAAAGACTGAATTGCATAATATTAAAATGAAAGGCTAGATCTTTAATATAAGCATAGTAGAGGGATCAAAACCAAAATTTGACTAAGTTTCCGGATTGCCTCAGACGCGACCCGACCAGGTTTTATTCTAACAATCTACGCTAGTGTGGAGTGTCCTACAATATTTTTATTAATCCAATCTAAATATTGAATCGTACTCTGATCTCCTGTTGATAAAGTAAAGAAAAACAGCAGCAGGATATAGGAAGGCAACCAAGAAGCCTGAATCGATTGACAAACAGAGCTGAGAAAGTAAGATCACAGATTGTTTTTCCCTTTGCTAATTTCTCTTTAAAACCTCTCAATTTTGTCTTGCTTGAACTAGTCTATATTGATCGACTCTGAAACTACCCAGTTCCTTGTCTTTTTTTCTCTTATTTCTGCATTTAAGTGATTATGATTTTAGAAGTATTGGGTGTTTGAGATCTGGGTTTTTCATTTTGTGCAAGATTTTGGTTGGAGAAGGAACTTTTTGATGAATTTTGTGATGAGCTCTTGAAATTTTATCTGGACTGAAATTCTGGGTTTCGATGCTTTGATTGAATCAAGTGCGAAAAATAGGAATTAGGAAAGTTGAAGGGGTTTTATAGATATGGGGAAGCCATTGATTTATGAGATATTGGAGAAACCAGCTACAAGTTGTATAATAGGCATTTGTAGTGCAATTTGGTTTTACATACAAAAGAAGAACATTGGTTATCAGCATGTCGGTTTAAGTTACGAAACCGCCGTCGAAGGCCACCATTGGAGGGTAATTACTTCAGCTCTCTCTCATATAAGTGTTATTCATCTTGTTTTCAACATGAGTGCCCTATGGAGTCTTGGTGTTGTAGAACAATTAGGACATTTGGGTCTCGGAGTTGCTTATTATCTTCAGTATACTCTTGTTTTGGTCGTATTATCCGGTCTGCTTGTTTTGGGAACATACCATATCTTGATTCAACGGTTTAAGATTGAGTATTTCCGGCGAGTGACTGCCGTTGGGTATTCTTGTGTTGTTTTCGGTTGGATGACGATTTTGTCCGTGAAGCAACCTTCATCAAAGTTGAATCTTTTTGGATTCGTTTCCCTTCCTATCAGTTTTGCACCTTTCGAATCATTGATTTTCACTTCAATCATCGTTCCGCAAGCGAGTTTCCTCGGACATTTATCTGGAATCATTGTAGGGTATGCTATAGCTTGGGGTTTGATTCATGGGATGACTAATTACTGGGCAGTGTCCATGCTGGGATGGATTGCTCTTGTTTCCGTTTTCAGTTTGAAGAGATCTGGTGCATATGATTTCAACTTTCTCGAGATTGAATCTGTTACTGATTCTTCATTACCTTCTGTTCGGTTTATCGGAAATGGTAGAACATTGCAGAGCACAGCACCACTTGGAGGCATCGAACTTGTCTAGTTCATTTCCAAATATGTTGCCATTTTATCTACAGTGTAATCCAGATTATTGAGTCACCCTTTAACAACGGTTCATGATTCACTCTCTGAAGTTTGGCGGTTTAATACCGGAGTTGGAACAACCGGCACATTCTCGGTCATTAGATGTTTCTGTTGATTGCTTTCCTCGGCTTTGATCGCCGATTGGACAAGTTTTCAGGTCTGGTTTTAAACTCAGAAACATGTTTTCATAAATTTATTTTTCTGCTTAGTGCTAGCCTTGGTATCTGATTGTAGCCTTGGTATTTGAGTCGTACTGTTGATTAGCTCCGAACGAGGTATAGTTCGCCATTGGTCCACCATTTGGCATAGATTGGCCGGTCAGTACTTTCAGATGCTGGATTTCCTCTTTCAGTGCGTCGTTTAATGCTATCAAACGACAGAAACAAAGATAAATCCATTAATATAGGAAACAGTTGAATTAGCTCAAACATAACTTGGATGTTTATAGTAGAACAGAAAGCATTTATAGTCATAACTAACGCACATAGCCGAAAATTGAAAACCTACAACGAGAGCGACTCAATTACATTGGAATAATAAATGTCATTTATGTTCCGAACCATGTAATCAATTGCATAAAGGAGTTTGTAGTCTAGACAAGAAAGAATAGTGTTGAACTCGACCAGTGTTTTCAAAAATGTTTTGAAGAGTTGCTCACCGTCTTGCAAATTAACCTGTTGCCCCATTGTTTGCAGACGCAGTTTCAACTCACTATTTTCAGCTGTCAGACCATTGGTATCTCTCTGCTCATAAATTACCAGATAAGAGTCGGATGAATCATTAGATGTAAATAAAATAAAAGAACAGAGAAAAAGGACATAAAGGCCTGCTATCAGGGCATTTAGAAAGCTAACAAGGCGAAGATGCTGAGTTGATGAAACTACCTGTAATAGAGCCAGCTGGGCAGAGAGTGATGTTGCTTCTGTTTGCAACGTTTGTACTTTCCGTTCGAGCTCAGCTATATATCGCATCTTTCTTTCCTTTGACCTAGCAGCAGACTGCCTATTTGCCCAGATTCTGTTACAAAGAAAAGACAAGTAAAGGCGGCATCAAAATCGGAAAAAAGATATCCGAGCAACAATATTCATCCCTCTGTTTAGGGAAAGCTGAAAATCCAAAGAAGATCCTCTCGAGGGGAAGAAAAGGGGACAGAGGAGAATTATCAAGACACACAAACATAGGTGGATAGATAACCAACTATAGATTAGGCAACTTCGGAGTTTCAAGCTAGCTTCAGATTAAAACCAAGTTACATGGCCTCTAGGTAAACATACCTAAATGGAACTGGCCTCAACCTGACAGCAAAAGGCTTCAAGGTGGGATTTAAGCTAGGAAAAAAATATCATCATATGGAGCATATTGACAAAGGCTAGTGCTGGGATTTAAGATAAGAGAAAAACTAACGTCATGCAGAGCGTGTTGTGAAGACATAATGTTCTTGGATTTGAGCTAAAACAACTAACATCATGCAGAGTACGTTGCAAAGGTTTAACACTGGGGTTTAAGCTAAGAAAAATTAACAACACCGCGTGGAGCAGGCTGCAAACCGCTTAATGCTGGGATTTAAGTGAAGAACAAATTAACAACACCACACAGAAAACGTTGCTCAATGCTCAATGCTGGGGGCTAAGCTAAGAGAAAAAGTAAACTAACATCAAGTGGAGCACGTTGGGCAATTGATTCTTTCGCCAACAGCTACCACATCTCTATAATTCGAACTTCAGCCACGAGTTAGATCACACTTCACGCTAAAATATAATCGTCAAGCTCATAAAACGGAACCGTGTCGTCATTAAAACAATTATCATAGTAAAAAAGAGCACAATCTCTGCCCACAAACCTTCCTTCTAAAGCTGAAACTTTTAACTAAATTCATAATTAAAGACGCTGGCAATAAATTTGAATTCAATCAATTGAGCATATACAATCATTCGAAATGAAAAAGCAATTATTTAAAATATATATATATATATACCTCTTAGCACGCTTGGGATCGATAAGAGCAAGCTCGGCAAGCTTAGCAGCCGACATAGCTTTCTTAAAATCAGCAGGAGAAACTTCTTCCGAACCGGAAACAAGCATTTCCGGTTTAATACTGGTCGACCCATCCATCGACTGGCTATGCTGGTGCCTGACTCTAGGCTTCTCAGAAGAGCCAACAGTAACACTCGCGTTTTCACCATTCATCCCCATCCCAGCTCCGGCATCCACCGGAGAAGTAGCCGGAGCACCAGTGGCGGAAGAAGACTCACCGACCTGAAAATTCGAGGTTGCAGAAGAAGAATTGAACTTATCCATATCAAGATACATAGAGAACAAATCCTCCGTATCGTCAGAATACGACGGTCCATCACCTGCCCCGACAACTCCAAGATCACTATCGAAGCTAATATCATCTGGAAGAGTAAGGATTTCGGAATGGGCACGACGGTGACCTAAGTTCTTCGGCGGATTATCTGGCATTCTGCTAATATCATGACTGAAACAATTCGAATCCGAACTTTGACCGAATGAGTTCAAAGCATTTCCAGAAGCTGAAAACCCCGAATACCGACCGGACGGCGGCGGTAAGCCTGGAGATTTATCTCTCTCCATTTTGAACTAAAACCCGAGTAGAAATCAAAACCCTAAGCAGAGCAAAGATATGCAAACTAGAAAGAAAAAAAAAGGTATTACACAGAAACGTAAACGACAAATTACAAAGAAACTAAGCCAAAAAAACTGGGACTTGATGAAGAAGAACGAATAGAACAGTTACATCAGTAGTCAAATACGATTTTCCTGAGAAAATTATGTTTTTTTTCTTATTGTCCGGGAACGTAAAATCTAAGAGTAGATCTTGATGATAAGAAATGGAAGGAAATCAAATTCATTCAGAAAATGAATGAAATAGTATGGAATTGTTTACAGGGTCTTTGGTAGATCAAACTGAAGGGACTCGAATGAAGGATCTCACATGGTGGGGAAAGGGAAAGCACAGAAAATAAAAAGAATTCTTTTCTAGAGAATTTGAGACCTAAAGACTCTATTTTCCTGGTTTTCATTTTCTGTCATCTCTTATCAACTCAGATATATTGATTTTGTATATTCGTTGAATTGGCTGGAAAAATTTTAAATTTGATTTCATTTGTACTTATTCTAATACGAGTCGTTAATGTCGTCGTTAGATAGTAAAATTTATGAGAGATTCATGAATCATATTATTCGTAATTTATGTGCGTTTATTTTTAAATAATTATTTAATAATTACTCACATGATTTTTTTATTAGATTTGATTTATCTGTTTAAATTCTTTGACAGTTCAATTAAAACTTAAATGTAGTGTGATTAGCGAATGTTTTGTCGATATTATTTTATAGATTGAAATGTTTTGTCAATATTCTAATGTTTTTTTAATATTAAAATATAAACAAAATATTAAAAATAACCTCGTGTTTATGTTTCAAATTCGAAAAGAAGGATTGAATTTATTTATTCAAACTCGAATAACTTAAAGTACATATTAAATTTATATATTTAAGTCTAAATAATTAATATTGTCGATTATCGAATCGATAAATAATAATACAAAGTATAACAAGCGATTGAAGAATGCGTAAAGAGAATGCATATGCAGGATGCAGCCATATAAAAGAAGGATAATAACAGTCAACATACAGCTATCATCGCATAATAAAAAATCAAGAAATTCCATAAACTACCCATTAAGCATGTATCGCTCAAGAAAACAAGTTAAAGGATAATTACCTAGATTGAAGAAGATATCAGCGTTGACTCCCCGACCCTTGTCCAACAGGAGTATTTGTTTGTTGTTGCTGCTGCTGAATCTGGAGGAGAAGATTAGCTGCAAATTGCAGCGTTGACTGGTGTCGCAGGTTTTTATCAACATCCGCATCTGATGTGCCCTGACCAGATCCAGAAACCACAGATTGCAGCTGTTGTCCGTGACTAGGAAGCTCCAAATATTGTTCGTCACCTTGCATCAAATTTAGTGGCGGAGAAACATTAGCACCTTGAACCTGATTAGACAAAACATTAGGATTATTCGGCTGCTGAAAAGCTGGTACACCATAAAACCCAGAAGCATCTGATCCATGAATCATTCCATAGCCATTCCGGGTGTTAGAAGCTACCTCAGGATGATACTTCTGGCTCACAGGGGCAGAAACTATGCTATGTTCGCATTGAGAAGGGATATTGAAATTAGCTAACGGCCTTGACGATACAGCCATTTTCTGTGGTAAGCTGACTGCAGAGTCCAGATTATGGATGCTGCCAAGTACCGTTTGCATGGACCGGATGGGTGTACTGGTTATAGATGAGTAATGCTGAACTGGTGGAGGTAGCTGTGCTGGCGGATTAAACTGTAGGAAAGACGAGGCTGCAGGGTCGTAAACTTGCGCCTCCTGGTTCCAAATTTGTGCAGCAGCTCCTTTTGATGTGATGCTTTGAGCAAATGAGGACTGTGTAGTGGATGTCACTGGTGGAGGCTGAACATCTCCGACAGCAGCAGACTGTGACACTGTTGGGAGGAAAGAAGCTAGAGTAGCAATCAGATCAGGTGTTAAAGCAACACTAGTTTGGGGAAGGGTTGCAGCATTATTGGATGGTTGACTTTCTAAAGAAGATTCCCCATGTGATCTTGCAGAAGGTACAGATTCATCATGCAAAACCCTTCCATACTCCTTCGGCAAAGCTTGTTCATCCTTCAAGTGTGCAAGATTAGAATCGTGCTGAGAAAGAAGGGGTGGATGCGATTGCAGTGTAGTGTTAGGCAACTTTAAAACAACACCATAGAGCCGTTCAGGTCCTGCAACTTTAAGAACCTTCGTTAAGAACTCTGATGGAGGCACCAAAAATAGTGTTGTTCCATCATCAAATTTAGCAACACCGGCTCTGTTTTTCGAACCAAGGTAGCGAAGAAATTCGGTGTATGATGCAAAATCTTCTTCACTATCCGGTAAGAAGAAAACTACATCAAATCCGATGGCCTCACAATAGTGTTTTGCTAGCATATCCAATCCTGTTCTAGCAGAACAGTTAACAACTTCAGGGCTGAAAAAATAGAAGGAAATTTCAGTAACATAATAATACCATACTGGAAGGAATAAAAACTTAAATGAATAAATAAATAAACGATGAAACTACAACAAATAAAACTCAAATCTAACATGTTTTGAGAAAGTGAGCACTCAAAGATAATGACCTTATGAGCAATGCTCAAATAGAAGAAAATCCGCTAGTAAATAACAAATATCACTCAGATACTACTTGTAATTCGTAAATAGGCTACTATGAAACTCAACAGGAATTTAATTATCCAACAAATTGAAAAGGTAGCATGTAAAAGTATTTGCAAATAACACACAAATTAGAAGAGGAAATCAACACTAAAATTAGAATACAAAGTCAAAAGAATATTTCCAGCTAACATCTCAGAACAAAAATCCATCACATGAAACCACATTATACTACGTCCAGAATTCAAACCTAAAAGTAAGCTTCAATAGAAATCTACACCAGACCAAACAAAATATCAAGCATTTCCTTCACAAAGAGGGAAGTCATCACGGAAAGAAGTACCATGGAAAATAACAATACTTACAGTTCTGTCTCGATCCCCTTTCCAATAGGAACACATCGAGCATGACAAACAGGTGTTCCACCCTTGGCAATAGTGCCACGCCAAATGTAATCATTATCGGGAAGAGCTTGTCCATGTCCACCAGCAGGGATCTTTCCAGGCATTGGACTCACACGACCCTTCCCCGGGACATTAAAAAATGGGTCTGATACACCGGCACCAATCACAGGCCCAATGTGGTCTGAGCCAGGCCCAAGATCATCCATCTTTCTTAAAGGTAAAGAAGTATCATCAACGGGAAATGAAGCCTCTATCCTTGAACGTTTTGCATCTCTCTGAAATTGACTCACATCATAAACATCCCAAGAACCAGATGTTTGTCTCAATGGAGGCATGAGACCTTGAGCAGAAAGGAGAGAAGGAGAAGACTTTCTCCAATTTGGACCCATGAGATTTTTATGATCAGCATCCAACATGTTACGATGCACAGACAAATCATTGTATTCCAGACCTGAAAGCAGAGGGTCATAGCTACCTTGATGATAAAAAGGTCTGACTTGCACAGTTGATCCAAGAATTCCACCAGTTACTGTACTTGGTAGTAATGTATGATTTTGACCAAACATGTCCATTTGTGAAGACCTAAATGGATGATCACTTAAGAGAATGTCAGGCCCTGGCCCCTTTATGCCTGAATAAAAGCCAGAGTAGTCTTTTCCAGGTGCAAATTCATTACTTGAGAACATAATAGTGATCTTTGGATTATTAAACAAACGACCCTGTAAGCCCTCCTTAGCATGACATGCTTCCTCTACACTCCTAAACTCTACAAAGGCAAAGTGCCTTGAAGGGAAGCTCTTAATGTTCTCAATCTCACCAAACAATATCATAGCATTATGAAGCATTTGTTCATCAATCAGTACAGAGGGAGGATAGCCTATCGACAAAAATTTGCTAGGCTGACCATCTCCCTTCTGTCCACCTAATTGAGAATGCTGCAAAGATGATTCAACAAAACAGAATGCAAAAAATTATTCAATTAGGCAAAAAGATCTAGGTGCAGGAACAATGAAAAATAATTATGCAAAAATCTAGTTCAACAGAGGCTTTAGGTTTATAACTCACAAGTCTCTTTGTCAAATGGCTATCAGACGGCCCCATCCTACCGGCAAAAGGACCATTTCTGAAATCATGAAAGTTGGGCCATTGTTCCTGTCAAAAGGATTAAGGAGAAAGTTTGTTCAATATGACAATTACTAGCACATTATGCATTTCAAAGTGTTACATGGAAGAAGTGGAAAAACGTAGAACATGTGTCAAGTACAGGAAGTATTAGTTTGGGAGCATAGACACCAACAAAAGGATGATCTAACTATTAAAATCAAATGTAAAATCCTAAATGCATGGTACTTACTCTTCTTGAAGGATGGGATTGCAAAAAATCAACACGTATCTGTGCACCACCTATTCTCATTCCATTCATGCTTCTCATAGCATGGGAAGCATCTTCCATTTTAAAATACTCAATAAATGCAGTATTACGATCTCTAAGGAACTTGAAGTCTTCAATGTTACCGAATTTAGAAAATTCGTGTTCCAATTCTTCCTTTGCAATAGTTTGGCTAATTCCACCAACCCATAGACTCTTACAAGGTTTTGCCTGAGGTATTTCACAACAAACCCCAAAACTTAGACAACCAAGTTTAACAACATTACTTACTGGAAGAATATAAATCATATAATTGAAAATTTAAATCCGATTACTATGAATTCACATAATTGCAAAATGCTCTAATATATAAGGTGATACTTCATCCTACAATATCATTTTCCTAATACTGTATAAGGTGAGACTTCATCCTATATTTCAGAGTGAAAAGACTTCAATCAAGCTTAGTATAAATAAGAGTATAACACTCAAAGTCATCTTAATAACATCTAATTAAATATGCACAAAAGTGTATTTAAGAGATATTAATCATCTCAATTCACTATCTAATGACAACATTCAACAACATCTGAGAAGAAAATGAATACTCTTATAACATCCCAGATTAAAAGAGTTCAAATATTGCAGGGGCTTTTGTAGCTTCCCTTTCTACTTAAGATTACAGACCTCATTGATTTGTGTCCTCCTTTTGTTCTCATTTCTCATAGGGACAAAGACCTAATGCACACAAGACATACCAAATTAAGGAAAAATACCAAAGATAAACGGAAGGGATGGGGGATCTACATCTTCGGATCTTTTAAACCATGTTGTTACAACTCTTCATTTATTTTTATATGGAAGGCATTTACAGAGGCTGACAAGTGAATTCGACGATCACTTTTAGGGATTAAATTTTGACTTTGCTTTGGCATATATTGTAATTTTCCATTGCAATAACACATAACCAGTAGTTGCATCCAAGCATGGACCAAAGAATGATGATACGGATCAACAATAGCAACCAAATGAAACATGATAATATTCTACCAATGGAAATTGGCTAGACTAGAAGCAAATTTACAGAAAAGGGATGATATAGCTATCCATAGTGGAATGCTTGAACTCGTTTTAAAGAATGAAGCTAATTTAAATGGCATTTCGAAGATAACTTGTTTCTCCTAAAATAGTTCCCCGCGTTATTGGAACCAAAGAAAAGGATGTAGCACTTATTCTTTACAAATAGGACTAACTGAATAATATTTCATTTCAAGGGGAGAAGCAGAACACTGGAAATTGGTAATATTGATCACTTTTACTCATGTAAGATTATTATTGTCAGAGGTTAATGTAACAAATTGAATACGCAAAAGAACTAGAATCCATATATTTTAGTCTTCTAATTAGAGAAGACTCTTCTGAGAAAAAGTATATACGAGTTAGAAGAATGGAAATTCCTCACCATTGCACTCTTTAACACGAAAATCCGTGAAATTTGAATCATTTTCGCATTATGATTGAAATGACTTTAACAGTTGCAAAGATTTCCCAGTTCCAAAAGAAAGAATTAAGAAACAAACAGTTTCCTGCCTAAATTGCTTTATCATCCAATCCAGATTAGATAGTGATTCTTTTTAGTTTATCATACTCTTTTTATATAGAGGAATCATATCAGATCGAGCACGCAAACCTTAATTTTATATTCCCTGATAAAAATCAATAAATTCTGAGTTTCATAGTGGGCTGCGTTCCTTGAAATTCAAATATCTATTCCGAGTATTGATATAAATGAGACGAATAGTATATCAGTGTAACAATGATACAAATATATTGATTTAAAAGAACTAAAACATCAAATCTTCTTTTGTTTCCTTCAAAATATAAAAACAAATAATTACACACAACCCGACACAAATTTGAAAAACATAAAGAGACGAGAAGAAGAAGAACAACGAAACGAACCGGTCGAGCGAACTCAATCTTGATCTGGTTTCCATGCAAGGTAGCTCCTCGTAGAGCGTCCTTAGCCGCCCTCGCATCCTCAACGCGCCTGAAGAACACGAAAGCAAAGCTTCTGGAAGAGTACGTGGAGACGCTATCGAGTTCGCCATACTTTCCGAATAATTCGATCAGATCCGAGTCCACCGTCTCTCCAGACAAGTTTCCCACCCACAGATTGTTCGACGGTGTATCGGATACTTCCGACTCCTTCGCTAGCTTCTGTTGCTTCATCGACGGAAACATTGTTCGAAATATTAAGCGTTAGTTTCTAAACAAATCATAAAAAAAGGAATGAGGCAGAGAGTGATATATGAAATTTGAAACCCTACAAATCAGAGGAATCAAGAAAGAAGGAATTCCAAAAGAGATCCCGATGTGAAGAGGAACTCGGGGAAGGAACGGAGAGTTAAACATATATACATATCTAGAGCAAGTCTGGAGGAGAAATAATTAGGAGGGAAAGTCCAAAAAGCGCTGTTTCGATTGAGGCCCTAGCATGGGCCCCCGAGGATGCCCTCTGTGAAGGATGGGCATACTATATGTTTCTAAAATTTATACATTTTATTATTATAATTTAATTTTAAATAATTTATCAAATTTAGTTTAATATATTTTACGAATATTACCAGTTTATGGTTTTAAGAATTATTAATTGATTTAATAATTAAGACTATTTTTATCTTATTTTGGGGATTCACATTTTAACATAAAAAATTAATATTTTTATTTAATAAAAAATAAATTTTCAATATGCTTTATTAATAAAATTTTAATACCTGTTAAAATCAAAGTTTTATACAATATATATTTTTTAATATAAATATAAAATTCGAAGAAAATCTATATATACTACATATTGGGGGGAAAACATCACTATAAAAATTTCATATTGAAATAAAGTTGTAAATTTTGATTTTTTATCCCTCAAACGTCTTTTTTCTTATTTTTATTTATTTTACAACAGAACATAAATTTATAAGATTTATACTTTCTACGATAATTCTAGCACATAAACCATTATGTAGGGACGGAACAATATAGCACATGAAAGGGTTATCCGAGATAAAGTTGGTATAAACAAAGATCATAATAATATTTTAAATATTTTATTTAAAGAGTGCTAGAGACCAACCGTACCCCTTTTAAGCTTTTAGTTTTTCTATATTTTATATTTTTTACTGATAATCTAATTATACGCCTTTTAAACTCTTATAATTTTACACTCTTTTATTTTTAATATGACTTTTTGATAGTTTTTATCCTTTATATGAAAATTTGGATACTTGATTATGTGCTTAGTTTAAGTACATCTTACGTTACTTGGAATCTTAGTTTTATCAAAATAAACACATTTGAAAATAGATATAGAAAAACGATCTAAAGAGGAAAAGATATGAACATCCCCATATTCAACACTTACCATCAAACCCGGTAACGTATGCATCTCTATATATACCCTCTATACCCTGATATACGTTGTAAAAGGAACAACAAGGAGTTTATGCCGTTCGGTTTCTGTTATTTGACCATCGATGCTGGTCTAAACACGATGAACTCGATCCGTAAACTAAAATGCTACAAGAACGTGATCCAGCAATTACCGTGCATTTACGACAACCGAGCTTTTCCTTGATGTGAAACATTGCTGTTTCTAATAAATGCGGTGATGGAATCCGGCAGGGTCCTCATTATCAATCCTTTTGATTCCACCACACAAAACAACAGAAACGCACCTAAACCATCGATCACCGATTCATATTGTTCGTAAACAAAGAATGCAGTGAAGGCAAAAACCAGAACTGCATTGCGGATTATATACAAAGTCAATACCGAATGATACATCAAAATAATTACTCTTATAGTGAAAGAAAATTCTGTACTTACCAAAGCCAATGAGCACAGTCAAGGAATACGATACAATCCACTTGAAGAAACACAGAAAAACCACAACCTGGATAAACTATATGCAGGTCAGAAGTTTAAAGAACAAAAAAGAACTTGCATATAGAACTTGCTAGTACGCTCATGATTGAGCTTGTACGACCTATGTATAGCTTTTATGTCTAGGACGAATCAAGAAAAATTACAGTTAGATCAACATTGAGGCATCGGTAGAGTTCATGCATGTAAGGCTATAAAAGAATCTAACCAATCTAACCCCTCGGTTAAACTCAAAAGGTTTTGACAAGGAAACCAAATCTTAGTTGATGAGTGGCTATAATGAGGTAATAGACAATTATAACCCAATAAATTCATTACATTTATTTAAAACCTAAGATTCAATGGAGCATAATGGCATGTTTTGTAAAACAGTGAAGTACAGGGATGGACCAACCTGGACACTAACCTTAACTGCCAAAAAAGGAGGGTTTCAGCCTTTCAGGGGGACATATATATAATGTGAAGTTCTAGAATGGACCGTTGGAGATTTCGTGTTTTACATGTTAAAACAGTAACTACAAAAATGCATGAAATCATAAACACAATATTGCCATGGAAATACAAACCTGGAAAAAACTGCTCCAATCGTCCCCTTTGGCCAACAATTTGATGGTATGAACTACTCTATTCCACATATAGGATACATATCTGACTGAATTTTTCACATCTGAATCTTGTATTTCAAACCAAGATGAAGGTATCTTTTGAACAGCAAAACCACATCTGTCGCAAAGGCAACCATAAGTAAGACAAAGATATAATGTGTAATGTCCCTATGTCTAATGACATTTCCAAAGCTGGGGTATATGCAAAAACAAGGGAATGAAAAGAAGATGTAATGGAAAGAGGATCTCAATCGGAAGAGTTTGGAATTGAGCATGGACACTGGAAATCAAAAACTAAGAGGGGTGTAATGAGGACCAAAGAAATAGTTCATGTTCCAGATAGAATCAATCAATTTGTAAAAATAGGGAATTCCAAAAAGCGACCCAATGAAATTCCATCAACCAACGGATATAATTATAAATACTCACGTCTCTGATGCTAAAATTCCATGTCCATAAAGCATGGCTGTAACTAGCAGCAGAAGCTGGGCAGCAGATGAGGTAAAAGTTCTTCCACAGAAAAAGAACCAATAAAATACCATAGCCAGAGTAAGGAAGCAGGAAAATGTTTTCCTTTCATCTCTCCACAGCAAGATATCTGAAACTGAATCGAAGGAATCCAAAATCACTATATGGAGAAAATTGCATTATCAAACCTAAGCTATTTACAGAAGCCTGGATACATCTATCTGTACTATAATAAAGTGTTTTTCATGTGTGCTTAGCTTAGGCTTAAAGATGAGGTCAAGATGGAGCATATAGCCTGTTGGCTACAATTACAAACCAAAAAAACTTCAAATATTTGGAGAAAAAAAGAAGAAAGAATCAAATTTTAACTATTCTTCCCATGATACGATCTCATGAAATAGCATGAGATGGTCAAAACAGTAAGCAAAAAGAAACCAACAATTTCAAGATTAAATCTACAAACAAATTGAAAAGACATTACTTCAAATTCTTTGGCTAAGCATAAGTTTCAGAAAAATACTTGTGTCATGCCATTATGAAAGTCTGCATAAAAATCGTATAACGGAATACCTGTCCCGCTGCCGAGCAGCTTCTCTGCTTTGGATTGCTCATCAAAATTGCTGAATCTCATAAAATACGAATCTTTGGCTAGATGAGAAAACGATTCAGCGGTTGACTTGATACCATCCTATATAATCAGCAAGAAAGAATAAAAAACACGCCAACTTTCAGATAAAAAAACTTGCAGTCTCCCCAAGGATCTTGAAAAACTATGTTTCATTAATCGTGATTGATGTATTCGAGAAATGAGAAAAACAGTCTTAAGATTGAAGTACTTGATTCTCTCTTTTCTTTTGCAAAAATGTTATTAAATCTAATGTTAAAAAATTCTTAGGCTAGAACAAAATGTAACATGAATGGCAAACAGCATAATAGAGAGAAAATTGTCTTTATGCTTATTAATTCAGGGTGGAAAACTGGAGAAAGGATCAAGGCATAAAAAAGAAATTAGATTCCATAAGAAAATCCTACCCAACGGATATTTGTTTTTGCTTCAATTCCACAAGGATACTCAATTCTACCAAATTCCATTCATCCTAGTCTTTCAGTTCGAGGAAATAAAATGAATGAACCTCACTTTAGTTAAGTTCTAACCAAAAGTTTGTTCAATTGTGCTTCACAATAGATATACTTGAGAGTTGAGCAAGAAATGAAGTGTTGCATATTAAGTAACTCTTGTCAGAAAATAAATTGAAATCGATATTGTTTAGTGGACTACTTGACTGTAAAATAAATTTATGAGTTATAATCCACTCCATGCCTCAGAAGTGGAGGCAATGATTAGTTCTACTCCATAAAGATGAATATTATTCTGGAATACCAAGGGATGAAAAGTCTATATTCCAAAACAGAAAAAATATAAATCCAAGGTGATGAATATTCCAGTTTCTAACAATCCTAAAAAAATCTTGAAATGCTTGAAAAAAATCATGAAAAACTAACAGCTAATAGAAGCTAAGGAAAATATCCTACATTTTTAGAAGTGACAGAAGAAAGGACATATGATGAGAAAATTATATGTTAGAAAAGAATGCATTTCTTTAAAGGAAAGACAATAAAAACTTACTTTTAGGGAGACAACAGGGGCATATCCAAGATGCTTTTGAGCTGCAGAGCAGTCAAAAGTTCTCTCACGTGAAGCTAACAGAACAAGGTAATGAGGGGACACAGAAGATTTATACATTCTGTAGGGCAATTTGTCATGTATTGACAAAGTAAAACCATGTAGGAAACCATCCAAGTAGGAACTTTTATGAATGGTCTGCAATGCAATTGACAACTGCAGTTACGAGAATATTATTTAAGGTGGTAAATATAAACAAAAGAAAAGAAAAAATAAATTTATTTAATTGCTTTGGCTAGCAATTTGGACGACAGACAAAAGTACATAAATTGTAAACTAAAAGAGAATGAAAATTCAGAGAAAGATATCAAACAGGATGTTAAAACATATAACAACAGAGTTTGTGTATAATAATTGTTGGATATTAGTTTAGGAAGATAAATTCCTATTTAATAGGAATATATCGAACAGAGGTATTAATTATTTATTAAAGAGATATCTTAGGAAGAGATAAGTTAGGAGTTATATTAGGAAGAGATCTTTTAGGAGTTTATTTAGGGATCTTTATTTATCTTATCTCTTAAGAGATAAGAGTTTATGTTTAGTAAGATTTCTTAGTCTTGAAGTCTTGTAAATAAGTCTATATATTTAGACTTTTTCTATTGGAATAAACACGACAGAGAATATCAATTCTTCTGTTTCTACATAGTATCAGTTTTTCATGTTACAAAGATCCTCCATCTAATCGACCTCTTGGTTGATTCTTGTTAATTCTTCGATATGTCTAACCCAGATCATTCGAACTCTGAGGTTAGTAGTCCAAACACATCGTCTCAATCAGATTATATAATGTCTGATTCTTCTTTTTCGCCCATCACTACATACATACTCAATGGCCATAATTATCTCCCATGGTCCCAATCAGTTAGACTTTACATCACTAGCCGAAGAAAAGATGATTACCTCTCTGAGTCCATGGCAATTCCAGCAACTACAGATCCCAGATACAACACTTGGCGATGTGAGAACCCCATGATCATGTCATGGCTCATAAATTCTATGATTCCAGAAGTAGGAGAAAACTTCATGCTATACCAAACTGCAGCCGAAATCTGGACAGCAGCTAGAGATACATATTCAAGTGCTGATAACACTTCGGAACTGTTTGCTGTGGAAAATCAGATCAAGAACCTTCGGCAAGGAGATCTCAAAGTACTCCAATATTTTGGAATTTTAAATAGATGTTGGCAACAAATTGGTTTATATGAGAATCTTCAATGGAAGTGCCAAGAAGACAGGAGTTTGTATGAAAGCAACAAAAACCAGAAAACGAATCTTCCAGTTTCTGTAAGGATTAAATGAGGAATTTGATAGTGCTAAGGGAAGAATTTTAGCCTCTAAACCTCTTCCTTTAATCAGAGAAGTCTTCTCAAACATAAAGAGGAAAGAAAGCAGAAGAGGGTTGATGATTTCAGCACATAATTAGCAAGAAAATTCTGCTCTGGTTACTTCCAGAAACCAGCAAGAAAATGTTGCTATGGTTACTTCCAGAAATCAGCATAGGAGAGGTAGGCCATGGTGTGAGCACTGCAAGAAGCTGGGACATCTAAAGGACCAGTGTTGGAAGTTACATGACAAACCACAAGATTGGAAGCCTAATCGAACGAAGTTTCAGAGAGAGGCTCATCAAGCTGCTCAAGAAACAGTGACTGGTACCTTCAGTCGACAGCAGGTTGAAGAATTACAGCAACTACTTCAATCTATGGCAGCAAAATCGACTACAGAAGCTCATGCTGCTGCTACAGGTACTGATATTTCTAATAGATCAGTACAGTGGATTGTGGACTCAGGGGCCATAGATCATATGACAGGGAACTTTGCTGTTCTGGAAAACTATGGTGAGAATAATTTCCCTGCATCCATTCGTATTGTTGATGGTTCCCTAACCAGTGTAAAAGGGAGTGGCTCGGTAACTTTAAATAAAGGATTGGTTATTCATAATGTTCTTTATGTTCCCCAACTTACCTGCAATTTATTATCGATTAATAAATTGATTCAAAATACACATTGTAATGTTTTATTTGGTGTTGGTGGATGTATTTTTCAGGAACAGGAATCAATGAAGGTGATTGGCGGTGCTAGCCTTGACAAAGGTCTCTACATTCTCAAAAACACAATACCTTCGAACATGGCTCTCTCTACTCAACTTAGGAAACCAGTGTTAGGCTCAAGTGATATTTTATTATGGCATTATAGGTTAGGACATCCTAGTCTTTCATATTTGTCAAAGATGTTTTCCAGTTTATTTATTAATAAAACTTCTTCCTAGATTTTATGTGATTATTGTCAACTTGCCAAACACACTCGAAAACCTTACAATCCTACAAAATTTGAACCCACTCACCCTTTTTCAATCATATACAGATATATGGGGACCCTGTTCTGTTAAGAGTATTACTGGGTATAAATGGTTTATTTCTTTCATTGATGACTTTTCTCGAACTACATGGGTTTATCTTATGAAGGAAAAATCTGAAGGGTTTATCTTATGAAGGAAAAATCTGAAGTGGCATCTATATTTCGAAATTTCTATCAGAAAATACTTACTCAATTTGATTCTAAAATTAAAGTCCTTCGAAGTGACAATGGAAGTGAATACTTGAGTCAATCACTTCGATCTTTCTTTGAGGAAAAAGGGATTCAACACCTTACATCTTGTGTAAATACTCCTCAGCAAAATGGAGTTGCTGAGAGAAAAAACAGACACATTCTTGAAGTTACTAGGTCTATCATGTTCACATCTAATGTGCCTAAACACTTTTGGGGGGAAGCTATCCTTACAGCCACATATCTTATAAATAGAATGCCCTGTAAAACCCTTGGTTTTAAGGTTCCTACTGAGATACTTCTTCAACAGTTTCCTCACTTTAAGCCATTTCATTCAACTCTAACTCCTAGAGTATTTGGTTGCACTGCATTTGTTCATATTCACTGTCCAAATCGAGGAAAATTAGATCCAAGATCCGTCAAGTGTATATTTCTTGGGTATTCATCCACTCAAAAAGGGTATAAGTGTTACTCCCCATCTACTCGAAAAACTTATATTTCTTTTGATGTTAACTTCTTTGAAGATCAACCATATTTCTCTCGGGCAGAAATTCAGGGGGAGAAACTTATGGAATTTCAACCCGTTCATATACAAAGTCCCACATTACAGCCAATTATGGTTCCTATTATAGGTGTTAATCCTAGATCTCCTAATAACAAAGTATCAAGTTCCATCATGTCTCCACAATCCAATTCATATCAACCACTTTCTATCTTAGGAGATCTACCTACCAATAATCCTGAAACCTTAACACCCCAACTTAAAATATATTCCAGGAAAAAGAAAGTCTTAGCCGAAGACTTTTGCCAATCTAGCAAGGTCAATCAACCAGATTTGGTTCCTGCCACTGAAACAGAAACTTGTGTTATTGAATCCGAGAGCAATGAAGAGATTAAAGAAACTGAAAATGTGAACCAGAATGAGACTGTAAATGAAGGGCTCAAAGAGACAGTCAATGTTGACCTTGATGACTTTCCAATTGCTATTAGAAACGGGGTAAGAAAATGTACTTCTCATCCTATAGACAAATATGTTGCATATGGGAAATTATGCTCTGAGTTTAGGGCTTTTACTGCTAATGTTAATCAAGAAAAAATACCAAAGAATACAGAAGCCTTACAGTCACCAACATGGAGGAAGGCTGTAGAAGAGAAAATTAAGGCTTTACAAAAGAATGATACATGGGAGCTAATTGATCTACCAAAAGGAAAGAAAGTTGTTGGCTGCAGGTGGATATTCACTATTAAATATCACTCAGATGGGAGCATAGAAAGATATAAAGCAAGGTTGGTTGCTAAAGGATTCTCTCAAACTTATGGTATTGATTACCAGGAAACATTTGCTCCAGTGGCAAAATTAAATACAATCAGAATTCTATTATCAATAGCTGTCAATATGGACTGGAAACTACATCAATTAGACATTAAAAATGCATTCTTGAATGAAAATTTAGAAGATGATGTCTATATGGAAGTTCCACCAGCATTAGCAGGAAAAGTTACTAAAGACACTGTGTGTAAGCTTAAGAAATCCTTATATGGGTTAAAACAGTCTCCCAGAGCTTGGTTCGATCGGTTTGCTACAGTTGTTATTCAAAGTGGATTTCAACAGAGTCAGGCAGATCATACTCTCTTCAAAAAGATAGCCTCAAATGGTAAAATTACTATTCTAATTGTATATGTAGATGATATCATTGTTACTGGAGATGATGATGAAGAAGTAAAAAGGCTGAAGAGAGATCTAGCAAAAGAATTTGAGATCAAAGATCTCGGGAATATGAGATACTTTCTAGGTATGGAAGTAGCACGATCCAAAGATGGATTAGTAATTAATCAAAGAAAATATGTGTTGGATTTACTCACTGAAACAGGAATGCTGGGTTGCAAACCAAGTGACACTCCAATGGAATCAGGGTTAAAATTTAGCAAGGAAGATACAGGAAACCCTACACATAAAGAGACCTACCAGAGGCTAGTTGGTAAGTTAATCTATCTATCACTTACTCGACCTGATATTGCATATTCCGTAAGTATTGTTAGTCAATACATGAGTAATCCACAAGAAGAACACATGGAAGCTGTCAACAAGATTCTAAGGTATTTAAAATCTACACCTGGAGCTGGACTTATCTTCAGAAAAAATGAAGACAGAAATGTAAAGGTGTATACAGATGCTAGTTGGGCAGGAGAATTAACAGATAGAAGGTCTGTAAGTGGCTACTGCACCTATGTTTGGGGAAACTTAGTCACATGGAGAAGTAAAAAACAGGCAGTTGTATCTCGAAGTAGTGCTGAAGCTGAATTTAGAGCAATGACACTTGGAATTTGTGAAGGAATATGGATCAAAAAGGTACTATTAGAACTTGGATTGGATCAGAAAAAAGACTTTGAAGTATTCAGTGATAGCCAGTCAGCTATGAGTATAGCCAAAAATCCAGTTCAACATGATCGGACAAAACACATTGAGATAGATCGACATTTTATCTATGAGAAAGTCAATAATGGAGTCGCCAAGATGAAGTACATTCCTACAAAGAAGCAGATAGCAGATATCTTCACCAAGGCTCTACCTAGAGTAATTTTTGATGAACTTTCATCCAAACTGGGTATATACAACATATATACACCAGTTTGAGGGGGAGTGTTGGATATTAGTTTAGGAAGATAAATTCCTATTTAATAGGAATATATCGAACAGAGGTATTAATTATTTATTAAAGAGATATCTTAGGAAGAGATAAGTTAGGAGTTATATTAGGAAGAGATCTTTTAGGAGTTTATTTAGGGATCTTTATTTATCTTATCTCTTAAGAGATAAGAGTTTATGTTTAGTAAGATTTCTTAGTCTTGAAGTCTTGTAAATAAGTCTATATATTTACTTTTTCTATTGGAATAAACACGACAGAGAACATCAATTCCTCTGTTTCTACAATAATAGTAGGATCCCTACGCTAAAATTCTTTTATCTAATGATATGGCAAAAACTAGCAGTATTTGTGCTGATGAATAGGCAATAAGCAGCTAAATTCAAATACCAAAGAAAACAATCCAAATAACAAATAAGGCTTCATAACAAAATCAAAGTTTTTTTTTTTGTTCCCATCTCTGGTTCACGATAACAGTCTTGATAACACAAGTAAATTATGAACAAAAATAGTTAAGAAAATCTAGTAAATGTCACAACACAAAATCATGTTAGTTTACTGAATCTACAACATAGTAACCTACAAAGGATCAGTATGATATGACATACTTTCACATATTGATAAACAGAATGCTTTACCTTTGATACCCTAAGCCTTCAAGTATGAGAGACACAAATTCCCAGAACATTAAAGGCTCAAGATTTGTGATGAAAAAAACCTGCATATTGAAAACAACTCCCTTACACATAGTCACAATATAAATTAAATAAGACATAAGTTCACATAACTTTCAACACTCTTTGGGAGTACCTTTCCAGCCACAGACACTGCTCGAGAATCTAAAGTTTCTGCAGCACAGATATGAGCATGAGCAACATTCTTGACATAGGTAAAATCAGACATATTTTCACCACTTCCTGTAATGAACTGAAATGAGAACTGTCACTATAAAAAGGATTAATAGAAATACTCCATATTCCATCATAAGTTCATAACATAAAATAGACACTTGTTTTCAGGGGAAAAAAGAAGCAAGAGATATAAAATAATTTCAAAAACGTACAAGCGGCAGCACATTTGCTAAAAGCATGAATAATCTGGGATGCAAAACAACTAAGGATCTTTCTTGAGAAAAATTCAAACATGGGAAAGTAGGCATAAAACTAAAGAGGTTCCTAAAGGCACATTACCATATTTTACTTTCAGCCTGTATACTGGAAATATGCATTATCATATGGCTGTAACAGTACGAATTTTAACATACTCAAGATACTAGTAAAACTACAGCTGTACAAAAATAAAGTGAAGTTAAGACAGTTCACAAACCTTTTCCAAACCAAACTTGGCTAGATTCGCCAGCAAAGGCACAAATTGTGTTTCACCGGGTCCAAAGACATTGCTAGGGCGAAGTACACATGTTAGAAGACCGTCAATATTGTTAGCTAACCGGATTAGTCCTTCAGCTTGAAACTTAAGGTCAATCATCATATCGTTAAACTGTAGCAATTCATCAATAAACAAAAGGACAATTATCAAACAAATGGAACTCAAAACCTAAAAATTTATCAAATTGTGGCGATATGAAACGTACTTTCCCTGGGCAAGTAAAGGACTCAACACCATTAAGTATATCTCGTGAACCATCAAAAACAACATCTGCAGAACTGTTGTATACAAGTCGCCTAACTTTACTTTCTCGGCATGCATTGATGACATTTTTTGCACCTGAAAATGTTGTCAACATAATGTCATGTTTTTAAGAATACAGTGTATGGCTATAAATCTCATCAAACGAGGGAAAGAAGAAAGATTCATTACCTTGAACTATTATCATGTAGCAATTACAGAAATCATGGGGATCTAAATCAGTCGGTTCCATGTAAAATATAACATCTGTGCCTTTAATTACTGCAAAAGTGTATTGTCAATATCGTAGGTTTCTCAAACACCTTTCAATGTTGCCAGGAAATTTTAAAGCTGAAAATAGACTAAATATAAAATATAAGACTGAAAAAAACTATCACTTTAATTCTCAAATTTTGGCATGGTTTCTCGGGGACTAAATACACAGTGACACTAATTTTCCAATCTTTCCAGGCAGCTAAAACTAAAGCCGTTCAGAAATGTTAATCTCTGAGAAAAGAAAAAAACACTTCTCAGATTTTTCTAGTTTATTTTTAATGTCTAACAGTCTAAGGAAAAAGCAAAAAGCCAAAACAAAAAGGCTATTTCAATTAATGAAGATGAAAAACTATTTTAGTTGTCGCTTTTTCATCTCGCTTTTCGTTTCAAGAGACAAAACCAACATTAAATCAAAAGCAAGCAACATTTTTCAAAATAAGAAAACTGATTTTTTTTAATTACAAAATAAGTGTTTTACTTTTATATAGACTAATTATGTTATAATCGATACTATATTTCATTTCTGAACAACTTTGAATTTTGTTTTACTTTATTGCAACTTCAAGTAAATTCGAACAACAAAAAAAAAAAACTCGGCGCAAACTCCATTCTCAGATAAATAAACTCAAAATCGCCTTAAAAGGATTATTGATCAAGCTTATTTTGATCGAATATTAACGTTTGCGATTTCCTTTTACCTTCGACAATTTGAGACGTATCGAGAACATCGACATGACAAAAGGAAGCTTGACCGGAACTGATAGCATCGGCGAGCAGAGAATCGGAAGCGGAGGAATTATCAAGCAGCAGCGAATGAGAAGATGAATCGGCGACTCGGACGATCCAGCCTCCGAGTCGAAGCAACCTGTTGACTAGCGCTCTTCCTGAGAATCCTCGGCCTCCGAGAACTAAGCACCTCCGAGTTTCACTCCAGTCTCCGCGCGCCACGTCATTCTCCGCCGCCGTCACATCCATTTACTCTATGTTTTTTCCTTACTATTTTCCCTTTTTGTTCTGCAAAAAATGGGGATCGCCGATGTTTTCGATTAGTGTGCGGAGGATTGATAATATGACGGACTTTGTGAAATAAAAAGCTGTTCGGCGGGGGGGGGGGGGAAGGTTTAATTTTTTCTTTGCCTTTTCAGTTTTAATGAAAAATAATAGGTCTAATTATGATTCTAGTCCTTATTCTATATATATTAACGATTTCATCCTTATACTTTATATTCACAATAATTTAATTTGTGTAAAAACACTAATACTCCTTAAATTAAATTTTTTTCTTATCAATTTGGGTTTAAATTTGAGAGATTTGAGTCCTTTTTCAAACAAATATCAGTCAATAGGGAAGAACGAGAGAACGAACTCTATTGTGTTGGTCTTGTTAAAAATAACATTGGTCGATAACGACTCAGTTAGGGATGAATTAGAAGGGTTAAAAAATGACCATCGCTTAAAAAATTAAATTTTATATTTTATTTATAATTTTTTTAAAAAAATTATATATTTTTATTAAATATCTATTTTTTTTTCAAATATAAAATTTTATGTCCATCTTTAAATAATAGTAATTCAGATGTTAAGATAAAAGGATTGTTTTTCAAGAGTAAAAGGACAAATGAAAAGGTAAAAAAACGTTTTATTTATACCTTAAATGTAAAAATGGCACGTCATAATATCCTTAGCGACTTAACACAAAATGGCAAAACAAAAGTAATTTGCAAATTTAATAATGAAATTGGAAATTTTCAAAATCGAGTAATCAAAACATAAATAATATGACAGTTAGTGACCAAACCGTATTTTCCCCCTAAATTTTCAGTTGAAGGAGAACGGGATGGATCGTGAGTGTTGTGTGGGGTCGGGTACATGGTCGGTTTCGGGTGACAATTACATCTCCACTAAACTAAATTCTAATCAGTTGGATCAGTATCTTAGAATATTAAAACACGTATATATATATATATATAGTTTATTTAATTATTATTATTATTAATTTTATATTAAATCTTGATTCGAATAATATAGATTCGAATCCAAATCATTTTATTTTGACGATAAAAAGTTAAACTAGGCCAATCTAACTATAAATTGATTAAGATTTAAAATTTTTAAAATCAATGAGCAGTCTTAACTCTTAACAAGATAAGAGAATCAACAATGTTTATCTTAAAAGATTTTGATTAAAATATTTTTTATTAGAAAAAAATTATATATTATTAAAAAATTAAAAAAAAATACAAGGGTTTTAACAATAAGGTTTTAAAAGTTTATTAATTTTAGGGTTTAGATAATTAATTTAAGATTTATGATTATAGTTTAAAAATTAAATTTTAAATGTTCATTTTCACGCATATAAAATCTTAAAAATTAACCATAAATTATAATCACTACTTAAATTTAAAACTAGTTCACTAAACTTAAACATAACCTTAAATAAAATTTTTTAACTTTAAAAATAATATATTTATAAAAAAAACATTTATTTTTATTTATATTTTTACATGGAATGGTCACCTATAAAACAAGTAACCACTGACTACGAACAAAGGGTCTTGTGGCTCCTAATTCCTAACTGGTAAACGAGATGTGTGGTGTGAAAAACTGGACTTTTGGCACTGATATCACGGGAAAAAGCACTTATTGGGGCGAGGAAATCATGGACCAGGCCAGTTTCAAAGCAACAGAAATGGAAAAATATATATGTTTATATGTACGATGCAAATCGATTCAAATTAATCAAAATAAAATTTTAAAAACTAAAAAGAAGAAAATATATCTACACGAAAAGAAATCGAGATCGGGCTTGAATACAAGTCATATAGATGTACTTCATTGAAAACTGTACTTGAATAGTTTGATTTTTTTTTGAGCTGAGTTTCAACTTCGAATCGAACCCTTTTCTTTTCACATGATTTATGAGTCTATAAATTAAAAACCATGTAGGAATTAGTATGTACATATCGACGAATCGGTTTCCAACATTCGTTGTGCCTCAGCCTAATCACATTTCATGAAGGTAGAATGAGTCACTTTCTTGCTTTCGTTTAAACGGCTCGGATGGGTGGTGACGCCTGCAATCCGCCACCTAGAGCGGCAGCGGCAGACTCAACATGTGTAAGAAGATAATCATAGATTTTCTTCCTAAGCCTATCAACCGTCTCCGTTGAAACGTTCAAGGGTGTTTCCGTCTCCGTCTCGCATTCGTCTGGACTTGAACTAATTTCGTCTAACCAGTCATTGACACTCTTGAGTTGCGTCAACATCCCAGCTATTTGACCATTGTCGGATAGAGTGGATGAGTCTACATCGGCATCTAAGAATTTCTCGACGAATCCTAAGAACCAATCTTGGGATTCCATTCGCAACATATCAGCCATGTCGACAGCCTCGTCAAGACCATTTCCCCTTGTCCATATTTCAGGTGGTGGTGGTGGTTGGACTGCAGCCTTGGGAACAAGGCCTGAACCATTCCCGGGTTTGCGAAGAAGACCCTGCGCTACAAGCTTAGAAACAACTACAGGACGGGTTTTTCCTTGGGATTTTGTGGCACCATTCTTATCTGAACTCTCGAGCAGTAATATGTTTTGGTTGGCGTGGATAGTCTTCTGGCTTTGTGCAGAAGCTGAACCATGGCTCGGCTTCGAATTAAGTTCTTTTGTAAATACAGAGAAAGATGACATATCAGTAGCCAATGCAGCTTGCACCCATGAAACTGCATATTTTCGTCTATCCGATGCAACCTTTACAGCCTCTTCTGACGGGGTTTCCTCTGATTCTGGAGATGAACCGACTGGAATTGTTCTAGATAAAGAATCTGCAATCATACGAGCATTATTCAAGCTCGTGTGCAGGGTCAAGAACCGATCCACAACAGGCTGAGGGTTGTCTTCCTTGGCCGAGGTCGTAAGATCGGAATATAAACTGCAACACAAAATACAACAACAAATTTGTCGTAAAAATCAAAAGAACAATCGGTTGTCCGACTAAATAAAGACATTCAAAACAAGGATAGAAACAATTAATCAAGGGATGCATTTCTTTTATTGTGCAACATCCATACCTTAAACATCGAAGTAAGCTCTCGGAAGCTGCAGCCTCTTGTAAAGCTTCTATTGCAGCTGTTTGTGCTGCATCCCTGTGTCTCATGACCTCCTGTAGCACAAACACAAATTCGACACAAGGAGTCGGCAAAAACCACCATATATTTCAGAATCCCGGAACAGGAATTAAAACAGCCTATTAATGGCTATTGTCTATGTTACTCGGATGTGAGAGTCGAATAAGTATATATCCAACACATCTGTTCTTGATATTTTTCTTCAAAAGGAATTTGATAAAATAGAAAATGCAAACATTTTACGAAATAATCCATAAAGTGTTTTTCATATGAAAGCTAGGAAGGTTGTAGAGATCCCAAAAGTCGTACCTTTCCGAGCCTCGAAAGAGAAGAGGGGAGTGAGCCCCATGAAACACCACTTACATCCGTCAATCTTTTACTATTTATCGGAACCTTAACAAGGTTCCCCAAGCCACCACTATTAGTTGGTTCTCCAGATTTCTTCCCAACAAGAGTTCTTGGCGTATTTTGTTTCTCGCAGTCACTCAACATTCCGTTTGCCGCAGCCTTCTTAGCTGACACTTGAGATTTGCTCTCCTCTTTAGACGGCCTTGTAGATATATGGAGCTTAGTCCCTTCCTTGGATGGCAACTTTTCACTTGATGTGCTTTTTCTTGGAGTCTGGCGTCGAGATTTCAATTATTAGGACAGAAAAAAACAGCTTAACAAAACAAGATTTGGAGAAAATGAAGGAAAAATACAAATTTACTTCTAATATAACATGTACTAATGCAAATAGAAGTAAAAACTAACAAGTAAACAAATAGGCAAATGAGACACATGTATGCCATATCCTAAACTCAATAGCAGAACTCAAGAATCACAGCAAGTTATGTCCTTCAAGAAATACAAGTCTGGATCGAACAAGAAGTATAAAGCAGTAAAAACCGATCTATGACAAAGGAACAAAACAGATTCTGTTACTCATATTTCAAACTTCCTAACGGAGGTAGAACAAGAAAACTTACAGAAGAGCTCCAAGATTCTCCCTTGATATCATGCTTGGTAGCCCTTGGTTTATTCAAATGTTCCCTACCCTTCACTTCCGTACTCCCTTCCCAGCTCTTTCTCAAAGCCTTGGCCCCTAATTCGATCCCTTGAACCAAAGTTTTAATCACGGGTACTTTTGTTCTGGCCAAACTCGCTCCATGAAGGGTGCTTGCCTTCTCCACAGATCCCACCTTGGGACTTCCTTTCCTCAGCCCCTTTATTTCAGCTTGATTCTTAATTCCAGTGGCAAACTTCTCAAAAGAAGTCGGCAACGAATAACAACTCGTCGGGGACGAAGGAATCGACTGCGAACTCAATGCCTTCAATTTCCCTAAAGAACCCTTCTTCATATCCACACTCAAGCCCGGTTTACTCAACAGAGACTTCGGTCGAATCAAAGAATTCGCTTTCGTTTTCTTATCCGTTTTATCATCCTTTAATCCACTAATTGATCTACTACCAACAGATTTCCCTTTCTCTCCACCATAACCACTACCTAACACCGTTTTAGACAAAGACTTAACTTTCTCTCCAGGTTTTGAACCCAATGAACTTTTACTATTAAGGAAGCCAGGAGAATGAGTAGCAACAATATCCTCAGGGTTCCCTACACAAGGGTGTCGACCGGGAACCGGCCGAACCCCGCGAAGGATCGGAATCGGGGAAGCCGATTCTAACCGGTCGACATGAATAAACTGACCTAATTGGATCTTATCACTAAGAATCAAATCATCATGTTCATCAGGCAATGATACATATGTAGCATGAGATGAATCTGAAACCTTGAGATAAAAGCCTTGGTTAGGGAACAACTCACCACCTGCTAATGCAGGAACAATACTCACTACTTGTAATAAAGATGACCTGTGTTCACCAGCAACCTTAACATCCGTGTTCATATGTTGCAAGAGCTTCAACAGAACACCTGGAACAAGATTTGCCATTGTCGCCAACTCCAATTTGCATTACTTTTCACACTCAAAATATTTGTCTGAAAGAGAGAATCAGAGAGACCTTGGATGAAAGAAACTGAAGAGATTAAGAAAAAAACCAAAACCCCAACTTGAAACAAGGGATCAAGAATCAAAAGGTAGTAATTTTGACAAACATATCGTAGGTGTAAGAAATAATAAATCTTAGATATAACAAATGGGTCTAATATTGTACAAGATTCAGAGTTTCGGGGTGCAGCCTTTTGGAGGTCTTTAATAGCAAAGAAAGAAAGGGAAAACAACAACCCAGAGCAGAATTATTAAAAAAACATTAATCATAGACCAATTAGAACATTTTTGAATTAAATGAGATGAAGCCAATAATTACTAGTAAATACCACAACAATGGCAATACAACAAGGAAATAACAAATGAGGAAAATTTATCAAATATTATCCACCAAACCCAGAAATATTCAATTAACAAACAATTTATTTTCCGAAACCCAATATGGTAAATGGTGGAGAAAGAGTAAAATTTTATGAAATTTGGTTTTTGTTTTGAAGTCACCTACCCCCCACCTGTAAAGAAAAACAAAGCTTAAGAAGGGGTGAACTTGAAGGGAAAGCTGAAATTTTCCAGGAAAGGAAAGTGAAGAAAGGAAGAGAAAATCAGATTGTTTGGCTCAATACATGATGGACATAACATAAGATAGAGATAGAAAATAAGATAAAAAATGTGTGTCAGAAATCTGACACGCCTATATACTGTGGAGAAAACCAAACTTTGAACCTGAAACCTACACTTTGGCTTTAAAAATTGAGTTCCCAGTCCATAGGCAAACAAAAGAAAATGTTTGGTTCTGAGAACCAGAGCTGAAGTAAAAATTGGTTTGGAAAAGTCTTATTACAAGAACTGAACAGGAAATCTTTGGCTGAGGGAATAAGTTATTTTATAACTTCAATTTTTAATTAATATTTCAGTTTTTTCAGTAAGTTGAACTGAACTTATTTATAGAAATAGAGAAATCAATTTTTTTTTATAATAATTCTGAAAATGAGAATCTAGGCAGAGAGAATAAATTAAGTATAAAAATATAAACTTCAGTTTTTTTTTAAGTATTTTAATTTCATTAATACTGAAAATGATGCTATGAAAATGGTTTGCATGTGCAATGTAATGTAATGGTGGTGTTAGAAACAATGGAGATGGGTTTGTCGGCTACCTTATAGAATCATGTACCCAAAGATAATCAATTGCTCTTCCCTACACTTTTTTTATTTTTTTTATTTTTCATTGGTTAGATAAATAAATTTATTAATTATAAAAAGAAATGGAGCAATTTTAATATTTTTTATAAATTTTTAATATTTAATTTATTTATTAATTAATTTCGATCAAATATTACAACCGTTATATAACGATTCTTTTTATATTTTTATATAAATTATTTTTTCACTAAAACAAGTAAATAAACGAATTCAAATGTTCAATCTTGTCGCGACCTTTTTAAAACCGAAAACGTGTGAAAAAATAACCTGACGAATTGGTTTTGAAAAATACTAATTTTATCATTTTTAATCTTAAAAAAAACCAAATTTTAAAATAAACTTATTATTTAATTTTAAAAATTAACTTGAAGTCGCCACCGGCCACTTTAGTAGGCCAGACACCATAAAACAAACCAGAGATTCGTTAAAAACATTTGGGTTCGGGAGTCGGTTACGTGTAAGGACGACCCTTACAAACGCCCCAAAATTGGTACCTTATTAATCACAGGTGGTATTTTGATATTTTAAATATAGATATTAATTTAATTTTTTATTGTTAACTAAACATCGCTTGAATTGAGGATATGCTTTTAATTAAGAAAATATATCCCTTTTAAACTTGGGCTTGAATAAGACGTCCTCTAGATAGGAAATCTCGCCCAAATTTAAAGAAATATAAATTTCGCATCAAAAGGTTTAAATGCATGATCATTTTTTATCTTGTTCATTTTAAGTTCTAACCTAGGAAGGCTCCATTAATTAAATATTAAAACCCTATTTAAATTATTAATTTCACTAAGTGTACGATAACATCCGAATGTTCGGACACTACCATCTTGTCACTTAATAAAATTAATAACTTTACTAATGTTACTAATTTTTACCTACCAATTTTATTTAATTCTAAACCTAAATTTTTTCATCAAATTCTAGGTTTTTAATAGCACATGAATTCGATACCAAGGTACATTCTTTAGGTCAACATCATGGTACGTCAAAACACCGGCCTCTCAGTGTATCCGAGGTATAAAATTCAAATACTATAATTACTAATTATCTCCCTAATTAATTAATTAATTAAAGCAATTAATCCTATAAGGCTCTAAATTAATTAACTAAATGTAATCTCTTAACAAATAAAGGAACTTGATTACTTTTCATTAGAAAATATGAGAGTTTGAATTACAACCAAGATGATCAAAATTGAGTACAAAGGGACTTACATGGTAAAGACAAAAAAAAAATATAAGAGTTCAATTTCAAGGGATGAATTAGATTTAACTAAGTTTAATTAATTTTAAGGTTTAGAATTTTTAATTAAATTAATAATTTAATCAAATTTTCCTAAGCTTTAAATTTTAATTAATCCTAATTAAAGCCAAATTTGATGAAAATTTAGTTTTAAGGTTCACTTAAGCTAAATTAGATCTAATTAGGTTAAATTAATTTTAAATTTTATCTTAGAAACTAAATTAAATTCAACTAAGAACCTAATTAAATAATTTCTAAGCCTTTTAAAAAAATTAAACCTAATTAATATCTAAATTAACTAATTTTGAGTTTTAGGGTTCAATTTAGGTTCAAACTAGATTTAATTAGATTAAAATAATTTTAAATTCAACCTTAGAAATTAAATTAAATTCAATCAAAAACCTAATTAAATTATTCCTAAGCCTTAAAATTAAATTAACACCTAATTAACATCTAATCTAACATAAAAAAAGTAAGAAACAACCAAGAAAAAGCTCTCACCAATACTTTTCGGATGATTCCCGTCAAGTCTTGTCTTTCACCGACCTCCTCCTCTTCGATTTCCCTCCTCTTCCGATTCCTCTACCGGTTCAAACTTTCAGATCTTTTCCTTCCATTCCTTTTTTTCCAAATTCGAAGGCCTCTATTTAAAGGATTTGAATCAAACATCCTAAACTAATTCAAACTCCACCAAATCCCTAAAATTTCTCCCTCAAATTTTTCAACACAATCCCCAATAAATCTAAAACTCTCTCATATATTCAAATTTTCTGTTTTTTTATTTTTATTTTATTTTTTTTATTTTTTATCTTTTAATTTGATTTTTCAGTTATTTATTTTATTATTATTTATTATTTACAGAAATTCGTGTTAACAAATCCTAGTATTATGAATTAAGTGAATTAAATTAATAATATTATCTTATAATAAATTTTTACAATACAAGATCTGAATTAACTATTTAATAAATTAAATATCAATGGTTATAATAAAAATAAATATTTAACTTACATCAAAATAAATTGTATTTAGATATTATTGGGAGATAATATTATTAGTATAAGCTATCTTACACCTAAAATATGATTCATAAAATAAATATATATTATAAAAAAAATGTATTTTAGAAAAAAAGTTATTATAAACGCTAGAAGTAATTAAATGAATAATTGAGCTAAATTATAAACGCTAGAAGTAATTAAATGAATAATTGAGCTAAATTTTAGATTTAACGCTCGAGACAAATTATTTAATATAAACTAATCCAAGCAATATAATAAAATATGTTTTAGTGATATTTTTAAGAATATGTTTTTATAAATAAATAATTCAAGCACTATAATAACTATATATATTTTTCATTGTCTATTTTATTTTGTGTTTTTAATGCTATCCGCATTTCTTTTACTGGAAATGTCCAATCAAATATTATGACATAAAGTATGATCTGAGCCAAATAAAAAAAAACAAACAGTATTGTTGGGCAAATGGCAATCAACCAGAGAAATTATTGAATATTCTCAAGTCAACTAAACAATAATACCAAGAATTATAGAATTTAAAAGTGATTTAGATTTGTATAATATTATACGTAAGAATAAAAAGTAAATATTAATAGTAATAAAAAAAGGAATTAAGTTAGCAGCATCCATCAGAGACTTTTCCTTTTTATTTTTTAAACATTACCAAAGTCAATGAAAGTAACAATATTCTAATTAAATAGATAATTTAGAGTAAAATTTTAATATATATGTCACGTAAAAAAATATATGTATATATTAGATTCCAATCAACTTATGAATAAATTTAACTATAAATTATCATTTATAAAGGATTATCTTTTGATATAATAAATTTAATTATAAATTATCGTGTTTTGGTTAATTTTAGTATAAATATGGAGTTGAGGGACAAAACATAAATATTAAAAGTCAGTAAAGTTATAAATAAGCTAAGATTTAGTTCTGTTTTTTTTTTCATGACTAATCTAGATTGATCGATGTCGCACACTTGATTTTAAGATTGAATTTTTAAATGAGAGTTTTCTATAACATAAAATTTTAAAATCAAAACTTGTTCAAACGATATCAAATTGCTTATCACTTGGACTAAACTCGTTGATAATCGTAATAACATTTCAATTAAAAAATAAAATTCCTATTTAAATATTAGTTAATGTTAATGTCATTAATGAATTTTAATTTTTGTTATAACTATTCGAATATATATTAATTGTATTTATAATATTTGACCATTCTTAACTTTTGGTTGACATTATTTATCTTTGTTTTCTATGAATTTCTTTGAAAATTATGAAATAAAATAAAAGGAATAAAGCAATTTTAATATTTAAAAAACATAATAATATATACCAAAGAATGAAGAGTATCGATTAGTATTTATTTACTTAAATTTAACAAAAATAAAGGAACATAATAATATTTTTTGGTAATACCTTTTAGAAATATTATATGCAATAATAATTTGAACCAATACAATACAAAGTTTAAAAGTTATCAATTATTGCATTTGGTTACAATATAATAAATTACTTTAAAAATTGTTTAAAATAATAATTAATAAAAAATTATTGATGCGACACTCCACTTAGTATATTATTTGAAGAAGTCTACGAAATGTCGTTTTTACGTGAGTTATTGTATGAGTTCACAAACAATATAAAAAAGATTTGGAGTATTAAAGTTAATTATTTCGTCAAAATTTGATCATTATTATTTTTAGGGCGAATATAATGTAATTCGATAAAATTAAATTATTTAATTTATTATAAAAGTTTTGATTATTTTAATTTTATAAATACGATTTGATTTAATTTTTAAAGTAAAATCTAAGATAAAATAAAATTTCAAGTAATTCAAATAATTTAAATTTTAATAATTAGTTGATTTTTTTAAGTTTAAATTAAGTCTTAAAATATTAAGAAATATATTTATGTATCGTACATAGATATAAAAAAACGGTTTCAATTAGAATACATATATATTATAACATTATAGACAATTATAATTAAATTTATATATAAATAAAAAACTTGACTTGATTTAAAAAAAATAAATAGAATTTTAATTATAAGATGTGACTTATAAATGGATTAATTAAAAGAAATTATTCGACTCAATCGAACGTTGGATCTATTTTCCGGTTTTTAACATCCTATTATATCCTATAGTGCAAAGTTATGGCAACTTTATCTGCACAGCTTAATCAACCCTGTTAATCCTTTCTTTTTCCATCCCACGTGAAACACCCAACGTCGACGTTTTGTCCGTAGTGAGAATAAACTACGGAAGCTAAAACGTTGAAGGAACGAAAGCTGTTACTGGTGGTAGGTCACTGTTCGAGCTATTTTAGCTCACATCTTGCTGTCAAAACCTTTTTAAAGCATTTTTATGTTAATAATATATATTTTGTTAATTAAGTTTAAATACAAGTATTTATATTATATCGGTTCGAATTCAAAAAATTCAATCCCATAGCTTGATTCCCAAACAATGTCAACAAGTATGAGTGATTCGGATTCGATCTGATTCGAGCCAAATTATCGGATAGAAGTAACAATCATAAGTTATCCTATATTTTCAAAATTTATATCTGAAATTAAAGAAAAAACAAAAGAAGTCTCCATGTTTTTTGATGCTCTGAACAGGATGTGGACACTTAGATCCACCTACTTGTGATTTGTAGGACTAGTGTTCTTCAACCATCAACATATAATAACTGCAGATGTCGGATGAGATACATAAATCAAAATAAAAATCGAATAAAATGTCGGAAAAAATCGAGTTTCTTCGTCTTTTCCACCAAGTAAAGCCTAACCTTTCTTCTTTTGATGCTTCAAATGCAATGGAGATACGTTTCGATATGGTTGAAATTTTCTCAGGAAACAAACAGCTTCAAAAAAAAATTCAAGAAAAGGATGTTGTGAGTGCGTAACTTCTGGAGCTACCTATGGGCTCCTTTCGTCGCAAATATTTTCGACACTTTTTTATGGAAATACTGAAAAGAAAAAACAACACAACCAAGTGCCACTGAAAAGTTCCAACCCCTAAATTATGTATTTTTTTTACTTTTAGCACTTAAATTTTTTTGGTCAAAATTAGTCTTTAAACTATGATTTTTAGTCATTTTAAGTTCCTTAGTTATCTAAATAAAAAATTATTTCAACCAATAAAATATTAACACATTATAAATTTTTTGAATAATAAATGATTTAACCCCCCCCCCAAAAAAAAAACATAATTTAAATATTTACTATAATTAAAAATAATTTAATAATTTAAAATTTTATTTTAACTAAAAAATAAATTAAGGGCTAAAACAAACCAGATGTAGTTTATGAATTGATTTTTCATTTAAACTTTTTTTCTTGCAATTAAAAATTAAAATATAATACCAAAGTACTTGCACAACTATAAAAAGATTATTTTGATGATTATTTTAAAAATAAACTGATAACTAAATTTATTAAATTATTACTAAATAATTATTAAATAATCAAATTATTTCATATTTTATAATTTGTAACTATATTTTATAATATTTAGATAAATTTAATAATTATTTTATAAATTTTGTAAGATCAACGACCAGTAATTGCATTTGTAGCTTAAATCTCATTAATTTTAGTACAGCAATATCTTAATATTATTTTCGATTAATTATACATAAATTATAGTCATTGAAAAGTTCATATCATCCATATAAAATCCATAAAAACAAAACAATAATTTCGATTACAGAAAATCTTGAACTTCACTGTTGCAAAATGGCCTGAAATACAATAAAACCAAAAACCAAAATCTAGTTTTCATCACCCTATAGATCAGGTGACCAAACTGGGGGCAGTCGAATTTTCACAGGTCTTGAACACTCAAACCTGTAAACATGATAAGAATTGAGAAGAAAAGGCTAAGACCAAGAACCTTGAAATGCTATCAACAAGGTAAAAAATAGTAAGGTCAACTGTAATGCCACCGACTCGGAAACTAGATAAGAATCCGCAATTCATTTCAAATAAGGATTCTCATTGAACCAAAATGAGAAAGAAGCAAGACTTCACCATCATGGTCTCAACTTAGAACCTTTGAGATATTACCAAATTGATGTAAGAGAAGAGTGGGATCTATTGTCATGCTACTGGTTTGACAGCAATGGGAACAGTGGTTGGCTTCATCTATGGTTCTAAGAGTCTACGATATGCCTGCTCATTTAAAATTAGGGTTTTGGTTGAATCAAAATAGGAAAAACACGGCTCCTCACTCATGGTCTCAAAAAACTAGAAGCTTGAGATATTGCCAACATGGTAAGAGAGAAACAACAGGATCAATTGTAATGCTGCCGGTATGACAATAATGGGAACAATTTTTCGTTAGGGGTCTACTATTCTATAATGCGTATGTCACTATGTTGGTTTCAAATATGGATGTTGGTTGAATCAAAACAAGAAAAATGAAGCTCCTCCATTGTACTCAAACAAGAACCTTGAGATATTTCACCAGATAGGGTCAATTGTATCCTGCTTATATGGAAGCATTGATACCAACAGTTCGGCTCTAGTAACAATCTAGGATTATATGATATGCTTGAACAATTCAAATAAGGATAATGGTAGAATAAAAAACGAGAAAAAAAGGCACAATCACATTATATCAATGTACCTGGAGGAAGGGATTGCTTCAACTTGTCAGCCTTCTCTGCATCTGACACGCAGAGCGTGTACAAGTACTTGGAGCAGCGGACCTTGAACTTGACAACATCTTTGCTCTTCTTGATCTTCACCGAGCGTGCATCCTTCCTCCTGGCAGTGAGGAGGAAGTCTTTGATCTCATGAATCTGCTTAGGCTGGAAATCATAAAAAGCAAAACATTCATTTTAGGAATTCGAAGCATAAAACATACAAAAAATGCTAGAAAAGTTTTCAATCAGATCACATATATCAATATAACAAATCAATTACGATATAAGCATATTAACAACTCAAAGAACAAGGAAAACACGGATTAAAGCTAGACAAATGGCAAAGCATTCAAATGCAGACAAGTTGAATAATAAGGATGAACAAGAACATCAAAACAAGAACAGATTCATAGATTTAAAGAGGAAATGGGTTTTACCATTTTCAATTGATGAGCTCAGAGAGTACTCTGCGTTAACCCAAGCAAGAAACGGCGTTACGAAAGTTGGATTCTTCGATATTTAACTATATATGGTGCTCACAGAAAACCCTAGGACAAATTTATATTGTATTGACCCTTTTAACCTTGGTGATAAAAGTTCTCTTTACAGAATAAAGATGTATTTATATTAACTAGGGGTGGCCGAAGAACTTAATTACCCGGTTTTGGTCTTGGACACGGCAAGATCAGTAGATTTTTATCTATTATTAATTTTGATAGAATTGAGATTGGATAAAAATTTAGGTTTCAGTCATAATCAAGATTAAAATTGAATTTAGATTTTTTGAACTCGATACCCGGTAAGTATTCAATAAGACCAAGACCAATATCAAATATTTGATATTAATTTTTTTATTTATTTTTTATCAAACTTTTTCTTTATGTATGAATATTATGAGTATGACTAGTCTTAAAACATTAAATTTTAAGTTTATAATATTTTGATTTTATTATTTAATAATATTATGAGTACAAATAATAATTCTAAAGGTGCACGTGTTAGTTGAGAGATTATTTGCTACCCTAAGAATAAAGGAAGACTTGGCATAAAAGATATAGTAACTTGGAATAAAGCTCGTATAATAAAATGTATTTGGTTATTGATCACTTAAGCTGGCTCTCTCTAGGTTGTTTGGGTGACAGAATACCTTCTGAAGGGGCTCACGTTTTGAGCATGCCGGTAAAGGTTACTCATATTTGGGCATGAAAGAAACTCATGAAGCTAAGGAATGAATGGTTATCAATGAGATATTTACAAGGTGAGTATAAAACTAATGATGTGTGAAATATTATTAGACCTAAACAAGACAAGGTTCAATGAACAAAGATAGCATAGGAAAGCTTGGTAATGCCTCAACATTCATTTATCTCATGATTGGTTATGCTAAATAGATTGCCGACAAAGGATAGAATGCTTCAGTGAGGAGTTAATTTAAACCCATATTGCTTATTGTGTGAGGAAGAACTTCAATTTAGAGATCATCTCTTCGCTTAATGCTCATACATGATGCAAATATGGTTTATTTTACTGCAAGATTACAATCTACTGTTTCAGTACAGAAAATAGAATGAACTACTAGAATGAATGCAGTGTGCAGAGAGAGATAAATCCATGCAAGCTATACTGATTCGTTTAGTTTGGTGCAGTCTAAAACTATTATCTATGGCAGGAGCAGAATTTTAAGAGTCATGGGAGACAACCGAGGGCAGCCTGGGATGTTTATACTCGTATAAAAAATGGTATTCATGCTCGAATTTGGATGCAATAGATTAAAAAATCCTGACAGTTCTATAGCTTTTAAATGGGGGTTTTTGTTAGAGAATACATTTGTATAGATGTTTGGTGGTATACATCTTACATAGTTATTGTATGATGGTTTATTGGATGAATAAAATTCAATTTATCCAAAAAATATTATTGGTGATTAATTTTTTTCTTCAATTATTCAATTTTTTAAGAATAAACTAATTGATCAAGTACCCGATATTAAAATCAGTTTTTCACTAGTAACGAGACTGATTCTTAAAATTTAAGACCCGATATGACCGAGATCGGGACTGATTCCAATTTTTAAGAACCGATGGTTATTGAGATCAATACTAATTCTATTTAAATTGATCTGATACTCAATCTTACCTAACGCTAATATTAACATCCTCGACATTTATTTTAAATTGATTCTTATTTTTTGATTGTTTCAATTTTATTCTCGAACTGCTATACTCATATTATATTTTTATATTATTTCTATCATAATTATTAAGTTATTTCATATTTATATAATTTTAAATAAATTAATTTGCATTTTATAAATTAGTATAGCCGCCTTCTTCCGAATTCGACCTAATTACCCATTGGAACTGGTAAATGCGACCGTTTCCACTGAATCCAATAACTTCAAAGAAGCCTCCTCTTTATCTGTTAAACTTAAAAATCAGAAACTCAACCGACAATGGCGATTTCGTTGACACCCTCAAAATTTACTCTTCAATGTTACGAAACACTAATGTCCATGGCAACAGCTTTACTTTCCCTTTACTCTTCAAAGCCTGCGCCGCCCTTACTTCTCTTCGAGATGGGACAAAGCTCCACGCCCACGTGCTTCAGCTCGGTTTCCATCAAGACATCTTCGTACAAGCATCTCTTCTTGGCATGTATTCGAAATGTTCTGACTTGGGTTCTGCCCGGAATGTGTTCGACGAAATGGCTATGAGAAATGTTGTTTGTTGGAATACTATGATTTCTGCTTATTGTCGTTGTTCCCGTGTGATTGAAGCGATGAATTTGTTGAAAGAAATGTGGGTTCTTGGTTTTCAGATGAGTGCTTCCACTTTTATTAGTGTTATAGCAGCTTGCACCGATAATCGATTAGGCTTATCATTGCACTGTTGCGTGTTTAAACTCGGATTGCTGCAATGCGAGATACCTTTGGCGAATTCGATTATGAATATGTATGTAAAATTTGGTTTAATTGGTGGTGCTCATTCCGTTTTCAATGCCATGGATGAAAGATCGATCCTTTCATGGACTACTATGATTGGTGGTTATGTAAGTGATGGGAATGTTGGGGAAGCATTCAATCTTTTTAATAGAATGAGGCGAACAGGGTGTGTTAGTCAGGATATGGTGTTGTTTGTTAAGATCATTTCTGGTTGTGTAGAAGCAGGGAACTTGTTATTGGCATCATCAGTTCATTCACTTGTTCTAAAATCCGGATATGATGGTGAAGCCCCCATCAACAACTTGGTTCTTAACATGTATGCAAAGTGTGGCGACATTGTCTCTGCTAGACGAGTATTTGAAATGGTAGATGAGAAATGTATTTTTTTGTGGACATCGATGATTGCTGCGAATACTCAGCATGGTTACCCTGCCGAAGCATTGGATTTATTCAAGAGTTTACTAAAGACCGATCTTAAACCGAATGAAGCTACCATTGCTAGCATACTCTCTGCTTGTGCTGATTTGGGGTCGCTAAGCATCGGGAACGAGATTGAACATTATGTGAAATCGAATGGGTTGGCGTCAAATCTGAAGGTCCAGACCTCATTGATTCACATGTACTGTAAATGTGGAAGGATAGACAAGGCAGAAGATGTATTTGCAGGGGTGTTACACAAAGACATCGCAGTTTGGAGTTCCATGATAAACGGTTACGCAATCCACGGAATGGGCAATGAGGCTCTGAAACTATTTCATCAGATGCGGATAACTGAATCTTGCAATGTGGATCCTGTTGTTTTCACTAGCATACTATTGGCTTGCAGTCATTCAGGATTGGTAAAGGATGGATTGAAGTATTTTGAGAGCATGAAAAACGATTTCGGAATAGATCCCGGTATAGAGCATTATACTTGCTTGGTCGATCTTCTTGGTAGAGCCGGTCACTTCGACCTGGCTTTGAAAACCATTCAAGACATGCCTTTGCAAGTACAAGCTAAAGTCTGGCATCCATTGCTTAGTGCGTGTAGGAAACATCGTAATATTGAACTCGGAGAATATGTAGCCAAGAAATTGTTAGATACAAATCCTGGAAACACCAGCAGTTACGTTTTGATGGCCAATATATATACATCAGGTGGTAAGTGGAAGGAAGCAGCTGCAACGAGAAGCATGATGAGGAATAAAGGATTGGTTAAAGAACCTGGTTGGAGCCAGGTTGAGATCAATGGCTCGATACATGTTTTTATGGCCGGAGATAGATCACATAACCGGTCATCTGATATATATAAAAAGTTGAGTGAGCTCAATACAAAACTTAAAGAAGCTGGCTATGTTGCTGAAATAGATATGGTCGTTCATGACTTGGAAACAGAAGAAAAAGAGGAGTCCGTGACGGTTCATAGCGAGAGATTGGCTATCGCTTGGGGACTTATCGATACCGAGCCGGGAACCACTCTTACTATCATAAAGAACCTCCAAACTTGTGCTGACTGTCACTCTTTTTTGAAGTTCACCTCCAAGGTTACAGGCAGGCATCTCATCGTAAGAGATGGACAACGATTCCACCATTTTAGATCTGGCTCATGTTCATGCAAGGATTTCTGGTGAACTTCCTACCACTATATAATCTCTGTCATGAAAAGATCATGGTCGCTGAAAGGATTTCTGGACATACCATTTGTTCGGGGGCGATGTTATCGAAATATGATTTTTTAAAAATCTTTAAATCTTATACCAAGATTAATAATGTGCTTCAAAATTAGTCTTTAATAACAAGATTCAGATTACCAATCATACTCGTTACAAGTGTTAAGGTACAAGATCAAGTCTTATTTCAAACTTTTAAAGGTCGCATTACCGATATTTATATGCCCTTTTGATGCGTCGAAAGTTGTACAATACTGATGTATGTTATGGATGTTCCAATTAGGTGCCTATTGCGATTGGAGGTCCGGGATTGGCACCCGGTGTTAGATTCCGAAATGATGTTCCTAATGGCGGACTTGCAAACGTGGCTGCAACCGTCATGAACCTCCATGGTTATGTGGCTCCTGGTGACTATGAGCCAACACTCATCGAAGTTGTAGACAACTAGGTTTGGCAATAGAACATTGCCTAGGTTTTTATTTTTGCACTATTTTCGCAAGACCAATACCCAAACATCAACATAGAATAAGGATTATTTTGTTGGAAAAACAAAAAGGGTTAAATGTTATATTTTGGTAGACATTTGTGCCTGAGATTTTTCTCGGAAAATTTTGGGTTTTATTGACGTTATAATTTTTCCTTTTAATGGGGCAACGGAGATGATTTAGCTTTCTTTATTTGTGTTCAATTTATATATTATAGTTGTTTAAATTTTTTAGTTTAGTCTTAAAATTTTATACGGTTATAATCAACTACCAATTGGTTCGATAGAACGAGACATTATATTTTTAAATAAAGTTAGAAGTTCGTATCATATCATTGTAAAAGAAACATATAATAATTATAAATTTATGAGGATAAACTTATTGAAATGTTGTTGAAAAATAGTTTTTTTATTAAAATATCGTTCTCCATAAATTATTTGCTCATATAAGATAAATCTATAATAATCAATGGAGTTATACTTGAACATGTAATCAAGTTGGAGTTTTATATCAGAATTATCGTGCAGTTGACGGTTTTCTCTTGATAATATAATAATATTTTTAATTTAATAAATATTTTTTGATATACCTTATTTACCATTTTATTTTAACATCATTATCCGACTAAGGAATCCCATTATGGAAAGATAATATCATGAGTCTGGCTCACAACGTTATCCGTGGTCTCTAACCAATAAAAATCACTTATTTCATCATTGATCATCCATGTCATTGATCTAACTTATATAAAATATATTTTTTAAATGATAAAAAAAAAGTAAAAATTCATTAATTTAAAAAATGACCTTAAAGGATGAATTGGATGGTTATGATTAAATAGGATCGTGACTAATGTATAAACATAATCCATAATATAATTTTTCCCATTGTGGCTTCCAAATCATTAAAAAATGCCACATTATCTAGCAATTTCAGCCCTAACCACAAAGTGATTAGCAAAAAAGAATTCAAAAAGTTTAATGCTACAATTGTAATTTTCAAAATTTAGTGACCAAAACAGAAATAAGGTTTAAGTTAGTGACCAATGGTGTAGTTTGGCCAAAGAAGTATAAACTACGCCGTTTGAAAGGAAAAAATCATTTGGTTTTGTTTGTTTTAAAACCCTAGTTCAATATCCCGTCGCTCTTGTTTCTTACTAGCATCTATCATTTCGCGCATTACCTGGAATCCACGCTCCCTCAAATGGAACGCTCCGTCGAAGAAACGGCGAAAGCGGTTTCTGATTTAGCAATGGATTCAGCTGCTTCTGGTGAAACTCAGAGCAAAAAGTATCTCCTTTTCCTTTCTCCCTCTCTCATTACTACTCATTTTGTTTGGCTCTTGATTAAATTAACTGCAAATCGGAAGAGAAACAATCGCATATTTTGATTACAATCGCATTCTTTTATATATAATGTGTTGGCAGTGCTCGTAAGAAGGAACTTAAGAATAAGCAGAGGGAAGAGGAGCGTCGCCGTAAGGAGGAGGAAAAAGCTGCTAAACAGGTTCTTAATTGTTTTTTTCCCCCTTAAAATATACTTGAATGCTAGAAATGAAAAGATGTCAAGTAAAAAAAAATCGCTTTTAGTTTTATATGAGATTATTTCTTTAGCTTCATGTTACTTTCATCAATTTCCTCTACAAAAGAATTATATGCTTTAGAATTTAGAAACACTATGATAAGTGAAATTTTAATTTCAGAAGAATATATATGGCTTTAGTTTTGCCTGGAATTTATTGTATTTATTGAATTTCATGCTGTTATTTATTATTAAAGTCAATTGATTACAATTTTTTCTTACGAAATATAAAATACTGTAGAAATAGGGCTTACATTCAATGAAAATAAATTCTTTTATGTGTTATCCTTTTTTATATTATAAAAAAGTAAATAGCTTGGAGAACCAGTACAATCAACAACTTGATGAAGCCTTAATTTTGATTGTTTTGTTCCAGTTATCTTTCTCACTGTGTTCTTCAATGTTGCTGGAATCTTACGAATTCTTTATGGTCTCTTTGATAACTAATTTATAATTTTGTTCAGGCTGCAGCCAAGGCAAGCTCACAGAGTCAGAAATCTGCAGGAGCTGATGATGAAGATATGGATCCCACTGTACGATTAATTTCTATATAATGCTTTGCAGTTTGCACAATCTTGTGCATTTTTTGGACATAATGCTAACATAAATTTAACCTTTTCATGTCAGCAATTCCACGAGAATAGGCTGAAATTTCTTGCAGCTCAGAAGGCAGAGGGAAAGAACCCATATCCTCACAAGTTTTTTGCATCAATGTCTATCGTTGAATATTTAGATAAATATGGAAAGTTAGGCAATGGGGAGCATATTGAGGACGTCACAGTATCTTTGGCTGGTATTTAACTGACTCACTCCTACTCTCATTGTATCATCTAATGTATCATGATTGCATTTCATTTAATTTATTTTTGAAATTGCTCTATTTTCTTTCTTTTATGCTAGGACGAATTATGAGCAAAAGATCATCCAGTTCAAAACTATTCTTTTATGACCTGCACGGTGATGGTGCCAAAGTTCAAGTTATGGCTGATGCAAGGTATATTTCAATTTTTGTCTTAGGAGTTGCGTGTTCTTATTTCTTTTCCTCCAAATGTCCTCTTTTTATGGAAGGTTTGTAATATGTTTTTTTTGCCATTTACTTCTCAACTGGAGGAATTATTTTACATCCTGTGAATGTGTTCTGATTGAGCTTTGTGATTGGTTATGTGCCTTAATGGATCTTGTCTACCTACCTTTGTTTCCATTGCTGAACTTCATTCTCATATATCTCTTTATATTTTTTTTCATTGCTGCAGCAAGTCTGGCTTGGATGAAGCCGAATTTGCAAAATTCCATTCCAGTGTCAAGCGTGGTGATATAGTTGGTGTTACTGGGTTTCCAGGTTGGGGAAATGATGCATTATTCCCGTTCTTCCTGTCTATTGGTCTTGTTTTGTATTTTGTCATGCAGTTTTTCTTTTTCTTGGTCTTTCTATTAAAATTTATTATTAAATACGACGAGAAAATGAACTTTTTCCTATATAAACTGTTGGCTATATGAATTGTATCATTAATAACTTCAATTAAAATGTTTTCAAATATATACTAATAGATTTAACTTAATTTTGAGTTATGTTGGCTTGGGAGGTAGAGAGATTTTTTATCAAACTGATAGCAAAAATCATATGAATTGTGATTGTCCTCCATGATATTATAGCACTTCATTCCTTTTGTTTGATTAGTTCTTAAGGTGCATGTTTAAAATCCTTTATACTGAGCTTCTTTAGTTAATTAATATTCATTGCGTCATTTTGTAAATGATGGGTTTGAATGTATTGGAAATTCTTTTTCTTCTCGTTTCTGGGTTAAAGTAAGAATCTTCTATAAGCTTTGTTCTCTTGGTAGATCTGTTTTTCACTTCTTAAATATTGCACTTGGTTTCTTTTAGGCAAAACTAAGAGAGGGGAGTTGAGCATCTTTCCAAAATCATTCTTCGTTTTATCCCATTGTCTCCATATGATGCCTAGGCAAAAAGCAGGTCCTGATGCCAGTGTGAAGGTAAACCAATGTGTGGTGTGACGGATTTTTATTAAGATCCTTAGAAGTTGATGATAACAATGTTTCGTCATTTCTTTGCAGAAAACTGATGTATGGATTGCAGGAAGTACCAGGAATCCTGAAACTTATATCTTGAAGGATCAGGTACTGTTTCATATTTAATCAAAGAAACTTTACTGGATATGTTGAAATACAATTCAGACGTGCATCAAGAAACTTGTTGCATTGTTTATCTTAAGTGAAGAATCAGATAATTATTTAGGAACTGATCATGTCATTTTTATCACTTAATGTTATTTCAATTTGTCTTTTTCTTTTCCTTTCTGGTGCATTCCGTTGGCTAATATTTTACTCGAAAACTGTATGTTGCAAATCTGAGCACGTAATTCTATCCGTCTTATATTGTCAATCCCTAATCCTCATGTGAATTCAAACATGGGCCTTCATTTTCACTCTAGGAAACAAGGTATCGCCAACGCTACCTTGATTTGATGTTAAACCTGGAGGTTCGTCAAATATTCAAAACCAGATCTAGGATCATTTCTTATGTAAGGAGCTTTCTCGACAATCTTGATTTCTTGGAGGTTGGTCATCTGTTCATTGTGTCCAATTCCAGTTCTCTTTATGTTTCTTCTTCTGGCTGTGTCACTAACATGAATATTTAATCATTAGGTTGAAACTCCCATGATGAACATGATTGCTGGAGGTGCAGCTGCTCGTCCATTTGTAACCCATCACAATGAATTAAACATGAAACTCTACATGCGTATTGCACCTGAGTTATATCTGAAGGAGCTGGTAGTTGGTGGATTGGATCGTGTTTATGAAATTGGAAAACAGTTTAGAAATGAGGGTATTGATTTGACTCACAATCCTGAATTCACTACCTGTGAGTTCTATATGGCCTTTGCAGACTATAATGACTTGATGGAGCTCACTGAAAAGATGTTGAGTGGTAAGTAACAAAAATGGCTTGAGATTGGAAGATACGATTCTGTTTGTTGGTTTTCTTCTCATTATCAAATTTGTTGGATTTTCCATGACTTGATTAATCTGCAACAGGGATGGTCAAGGAACTTACAGGCGGCTATAAAATTAAATATCATGCAAATGGCCTTGATAATGATCCAATTGAGATTGATTTCACTCCGCCTTTCAGGTTTATGGACAACCTTTACTCATGATGTGAACAAAGCAAAAAAAAAAAAACAATCTCGGAAGTGACCTAATAAATTTGCCACTAATTCGCAGGAGGCTCGACATGGTAGAGGAGTTGGAGAAGATGGCTAACCTCAACATCCCCAAGGACTTTTCCAGTGATGAAGCTAACAAGTATTTGATTGATGCATGTGCGAAGTTTGATATCAAATGCCCTCCTCCTCAAACAACAACACGTTTGTTGGACAAAGTATGTCTCTTGTTTTGCCTGTTTCTCTTATAATAATTATGATGTGAATAAGGTACCCCTTCGTCTGGGAAAAATGAGTTTACAAATGGGGGTCTGTATATGAATTTTTGTGATTCTAGTAAAGTTTTTTTTTTTAATCATTTTTTATTTTCTTTGATGCGCATCCTCAGCTTGTGGGGCATTTTCTAGAAGAGACGTGTGTGAATCCTACTTTCATCATCAACCATCCTGAGATAATGAGTCCTTTGGCGAAGTGGCATAGGTCAAGACCAGGGCTGACTGAACGTTTTGAGCTTTTTATCAACAAACATGAAGTACGTATATTTAACAACATAAATATATTTTATTTTCCTTATTTAATTTTACTTGGGCTTACAGTTGTTTCTTTCCAACTGTTTTAGCTTTGCAATGCATACACAGAGTTGAATGATCCTGTTGTACAACGTCAACGCTTTGCCGAACAACTGAAGGTAACCTAAACTGTTTCTAGTTTTGTGAATTGTTGTTAACATTAATTGTATTATATAGGAATTATGAACTTTTTCTGATCGATATGTTGGAATATCAGGACCGTCAGTCTGGTGATGATGAAGCAATGGCTTTGGATGAAACATTCTGTACTGCTCTTGAATATGGATTGCCGCCAACTGGTGGTTGGGGATTGGGTATTGATCGTCTGGCTATGTTATTAACGGATTCACAGAATATCAAGGTTCTCTCTCTCTCTCTGGCTCTTATATTTTCTTATTGCTTCCCTGTTTTCTTCCTGTATGAGATTCCATCATTTTATGTTCCTTCCACCAGGAGGTTCTTCTGTTCCCAGCCATGAAACCTCAGGATGAACCATCTTCTAAAGGTACTCATTTTCTATTTTTGGCTTCTGGATATGAATCTATATATTCATTGGTGTCCTACTACTTGTCTGCTCCAGGCTCCATCCAATTAGAGATTTCAACCTCTTGAACTACGGCACTGGGCTTGGACTTATGGTGATGGATGTGGTGAGAGGTTGTCTTAGTTTTTTTTGTCGAAAGGGAGACACTCAACTCTGTCTAGATCTATTGCACGAGTTTATGGTATTTTTGATCTTGTTTACGGATTTGAATTGCTTTGATTAAGTCAATTGCCATATCGACGGTAACAAAATATTTAAAGAAATTTGGAATTGATTTGTATACTTTCACTCTTCGAAACTGGATTGGGATGAAACTCGTTGTAAGAGCACAAATTGAAGAACAAAAATTAAAGGGAGATGAGAGATTAGAAGAGAACAGAGGAAGAGAAGAAACAGAAGAATATTAGGGAGAAGAACTGATTGTCCCGATCCAATCTCATAAGATCCATTAGAGATAACATTTTCTATCAATGAAACTGTGATATTTAGGCGAAAATTTTCTTCATCTATTTTCAGAAAATATTCATGAGCATGTGCTCCTCTATGACAAGCTTTGTCTAGGTTGAATTTTGTCTTCAAATCCTCCAGCAGGTCCATAACCTCATTTACAAGCTTTTCCAATTGAATTTGTTCAATATAGGTGTGTGAAATGTATGATCCTTCCAAAACAAGCTGCTCTGCAACACCTCTTACAACCGACTTATCTCTTCTTTGTACTCCAAATGTAATTCTCGGAAATATGACAAATGAAATATCTGTTGCCCATTCCTCGAACATAAGGTTATATTTTTCATCTTCATTCTGCATTCGCAGATATGATTGGCAAGAATCTAAATCTTCACCGGAAGATAGAAGGTATGCTCCTTTGATTCTATTGTGCTTCAGATACAACACTCTTAATTTGATCCATTGTGGACTTTCTAGATGACTTTAAAATATAAGTGGGACTTTGAACCCCTGCAAATTACTGATTGTTTGGAGATCCAACAGAGGTTTCAGTTTCTCACTCAAAGCATAGATGCCTTTAATGATTACAATGCATGAGCTTGAAACTTCAAGGGTCTTGTATCCTATTCGAGAACTAGTCTTGAAATCATAGATGAGAACCTGGATATCTTTCCCTTCCTTTAGATCATGAACATTCTCGAACAGTATGTCATAATCTGTCAAGCGAGGATCATCAAAGTTTTCATCAACAATTCGACTGGAATCATTATAATTGTCCATTGAAAATTTGACAATTACCTCTACATTCCCTAACAAATACGTCAACAAGTCTTGTTTCCAAACTCTGAAATAGCTCAATTCATCATTATCAAACAACATTTATAGTTGCTCAGTAATGATTCATTCTGAAGAAATAAAAAGACAACACTCTCCGGTAATTTTCTGAACCAAGATATTACACAGAAAACATCTTTTGTTTATTATCGTTTTTCGTTAGTAGGAGTCTAAACCCGTAAGGATCATGGCTCTCAACAAATTTGGCAATGTGTTTTGTCTCCCCTAAGTCTTCACTTTGTCTCAGACAACTTCCATCGAACATTATGTTATAATTTTTATAATCGGGTACCAGGATCATCTTTTTCTCTGAAAAATACTCCATCACTAATAATCTAAATCTGAAGGGATCATTCACCTAAACAACTAAATTCATTTGTCCCCTTTCAAACGATAAGTCATGTTGGACAAAACAAAACATGTTGTTTCTAAAATATTACCCTTCAATCGATTTCTGTTTTGATGTATAGCTTGAGAATATAATCAAATGAGAACCACTGTAATTTATAGACGACTGAAGAATAATTAGGCAAATAGTTCATACCTTCAACGTATCTCGCAGATTGCTTTGAGATGTATGTAATTTCACTTTGTCTAAGAAAACTTCTATCGGCCATCTTGATTGTATTCAAATCCACATCCCTTGTCATCCTCAATGAATCCAACAATATACCCTTAATTGGTGACCATCCCAGTAGTTCCGTAGCCAAGTCCCGACATCCCTTGAAAATTGGAGCTTTGTGCAGGGATGGTTTCAGTATATATATATTTTTGTATCATTTCTCCAAAAGTTGATAAACTAGGTGGATACGTAAAAGATATTTTTTTTCCATCACTGACATGTGTAAAAAAAATAGTGTGACATTTCATTTTTTATAGCATTTTCAAACACCTAATCAAGTCATCAAAATCAACCGATACCACGTCTGTTATCATAGACAATTCGTCGAGTACATTGAGTTTCTTAGAGCCCGTCAACAACAGTTCTTGTTCCGTCTCAATCAAATCTGTCGAAGTTACCTCTTGAAGGAGTGGTGATTCTACAATGGTTGAGACTTGAACCTTCGATTCTGCAAAATCGGTCTTCAAGAATGATTTATTTGATTCTTCACAACATTTTTGATCCACCCTAATATTATTCCTTTTTCGGATATCCTTTAAATCATTTCTAAAATCACTTAAAAATTTATCAAAAGCTGTAGTCAATATAGCTTCAACTCCCTGAAGCACTGTAATCCGAAACTTTTTTGGATCGAATTTTATAATACCCACCTAAAAGAGAATCGTTAGACTCCTGATACCTTTGTAAGAGCACAAATGAAAGAACAAGAATTAAAGAGAGACAAGAGATTAGAAGAGAACAAGAAAAGAGAAAAAACAGAAGAATATTAGGGAGAAGAAGAAGAAAGAGGAAAGATTCAGAATTTCACTATATTTCATCGATGAATTTTTCAGTAGGACAAGTGACAATTTAAACCTTACAGCAAAATATATCGTTTAATTGAATAAAAAAATATAAAAAATAATACCCTAAGACGCAAACAAAACTCATATTTAAAAATTGGTCCCTGACACTCGTAGAGAACATGCTTGGTTAATAGAGACGAGAACTTATTCTTAAAAGATAAAAATAATGAAGATGTGTTTAATATCCTACTTTTTAAATTAAAAATGGAAAATAATTATTAAATAATCAAAATAAAATATAGTTAAAATATTTTTATTATAATAATAAATAGAATGAGTAAATAAATTAAAGTTTTAAAAATGATTTTAAACTCGAGCTAAATGAATCTAAATTTTTTTAAAAAAATATTGTTTTTATAATTCTTAATTTTAAAATATTTTCCATGAAAATCTTTATATTTTTTATTTTTATAATCAAGTACATTTTCTTCTAAAAAATAAAAATATGAACCTATTTTATTCTCTAGAATTATATGGATTGTTCAATTTAGTTGTTAGATAGTTTATACTCAATTTGACGTGATAAAAGCATAAGAAACGACATTGATGCTTCCTACCAGATATATTAATCAACTTAAATTGGCATGCTATGTGTCGTGGCCGTCCCCTCAACAAGGCCACAACCGAGTAGGTTCGTCTTGGCCATTCATGTCATGCTGGGGTAGAAATAAAATGTCCTCATTCAAGCATTCGTGTTTTAGGAAAAGGTGTCATCATCTTAGGATTCATATTCCTATATTTTTGTTTTTTTTCTGGTGATCTAATCTTGACTACCTTACTGATTGTGTAATTGCAGTTATTTGGCGGGAGTTCTACAGGGTGAGTTTGCTTTTATTATAATTTTATCTTGCATCGATACAGTCTTTGATGTCTGTATTGTCCTATGCTCACATGTATTGCCTTGATAATATAGAGAAATGAGCAAGAATGCACTCAAAAATAAGAAGAAGAGGGAGAAACAAAAGGAGAAAAAGGCGACCGAGGCGTCTGCAGCTGCATCCGGTGCCACATGAAAAACGAAAACAAATGTGTTTTTACCCTAATACCAGTGAAACTACTTAAACATGGATACTTTGCAGTCACCCTTTCCCAGTTTTGATAAGTAAGATCCATTTGTTTTGTATGACTGAGCTTTGTTTCTCTTTTTTTGCCCCTCCCCCTATTTTTCCATAGGGAAGAGAGAACTAGGAAGAGGAGTTGAGGGAGTGAACATACAATTGTTTATTGTTTTAGCTAGACCTTACAAGTCTTCTACTTGTGTCATAATCGATTTTAAGACGATTTATATTCATAAAAAAGTTGCCACATTAATAATTCGAGCTATATAGATTGCCATATTCGTGCATTTATGTTGGTTATATATATATAATGTCATTTTTGTATCATATTTAGTGTTGTGCACAAAAGTGTTAGATTTAGCACTTCTCAGTGGCTTAGCCAGACAATAGTCTGTGTTAAATCAACCTAAGCTTATTGCCTTTATGGTCATTAGACAGTCAAAGAGTACTACAAGTTGCACAAGGAAGATCCCTTCAACATTGCTCAGGAGTATAAGCATACCATGAAAATTAGACTCGGAGATTCTAGGTTGAATTTGAGTTTACAGGAGTATAAGCATAGTGTCACGACATACCTTTCGTACACTCGATCAGTATGCCGTGCAGCACTTGAAAGGGACGATTCGTCGATCTGTTCCACATAAACCAAGCAATTCATTAGTCCTTAAGTCATCTCATGAATTCCAAGCCACAAAGCTATATGAGAGGCATAGCGAATTCCCATAGCCAACCCCCACCCCACCCCCACCCCCTTTCCCGTAGGAAAAAAGTGGTGTTGTTACAATAAGACTCACTCACATCATCGACTCGGACGGTAGAGACCGTCTCAATGATGTATAGGATACGTACCTTTACCAGTGAATTAGTGCAAACTCTATCGACTATCTATCACTATATATGTGCGAATAAAACATTATGAAAATGACTCTAATAAACGTTAAAATCTCGAAACCAGGACATTTCTTCCTAACCATTGAAACAAACCTAAGATGATGACACCTTTTCCTAAAACACGAATGCTTGAATGAGGACATTTTATTTCTACCCCAGCATGACATGAATGGCCAAGACGAACCTACTCGAGCATAGGACAATACAGACATCAAAGACTGTATCGATGCAAGATAAAATTATAATAAAAGCAAACTCACCCTGTAGAACTCCCGCCAAATAACTGCAATTACACAATCAGTAAGGTAGTCAAGATTAGATCACCAGAAAAAAAACAAAAATATAGGAATATGAATCCTAATAATGCATTCATATAGTCTCATACACTATGTCTACTCATACTTTGAGAGTCCTTGAAAGGTCATATCTTCATACTCGTAATTGAACATGTCAAATCAAGAAAAATGAAGTGTCGGAACAGCATAGGTTATAAAATCAACTGTTCACTTCCAGGGTGACTGTAACTGTAACTAATGCTCAATTAGGGTGGTTGCCGTATTATATACACTTTTCTCTCATTCTAGCTTTCACGGTCTTTTCACTAATTGGTAAACTCTTGTAATTTAGTTTCTCGTTTATATATGTTGCATTCATTCAAATCATTATCATAGGATACCCCATAGTTGTTAGAAAATACCTCTGCCTGAACTGCAGCTGCATTCTTAGCATGCGGAGGACGATAAGCAGCAGGCTTCTTTGCAGGAGGGTTGGCCGGTGCAGGCTTTTTGGAGCTTGACCCTTGTCCTGGAAAATGATTAACTATGTCAACACATCTAAAATGGGAACTTGATAGTCAAAGCTATGTTAATTAGATTCGGATGTATGAGTCGGATACGGATACTTCCAAACAAAACGAAAAGTCAAAGCAATATAGAAGCAATTTATGTTCAAGAGTTTGAAGAAATAGGACCTTGTGATTTGGTTTCTTCAACCTTCATGGAGTCGAACGACTTTATAAGTTCAGCAATTTCACCAAACTTTTCGGGTGACTCTGGCTTCCAATCGGCCTGCATGAAGAATATCAAGTAATGAAAAGTGCACATGAAACCAATTCACGAAAACAGAATTAAATAATCGCAATACTCACCTGAAACAACTTGTCAAACATCTTCTTAAAGAACAATGATCCATTGTAGTCAAAAAATTTAATACTTCAAAAACAACAGAATCAAAAATTAGTAAGTGAACCATCTGGTAAAAAATGGTGACACTTGAATATGGTCAAAGAGTAAATTTGCTATCAACACCGTCTATTCACACATTCTAAAGATAGATAATTGTATAAAATACAGAAAATAGTATGGGATTTTTGTACTTTTTCCATTAACAATAATATCTCCATAGTCATTGAAATGCCAATGTTAACTGGTCATAAATATGAAGGTGAAATGTAGAGTGCAGCACTCTAATGTTACCACGATAAATCCTTGTTATATGAAGATGACAACAATCACATACCAATTGTCAACTTGGAGTCTAGGAGCTGTTGTGGCAGTCATGAAATAGCGTCCATCCGCAGACCACTCACTTGTTACCGAACATTCGGCCCTAGTTGTTCCAAGCTGCTTTTTATCTACAACGTCCCAGAATGCCTGAAGCATAAAACTAAATATTAGATGCATTGTAAATGAAGGTGAACTGACTCGGAGAAACAAATCCATGGGAACCACCCAAAAATCAAATTCAACTCCGCCAGGTAAATTCTTAGTAAAACAACATTAGGGTAAAGCAAATAAATCATGGCAGGCAAGAAGATTGATAGCTAAAAAAGAATACAACAAATAAAGTATATACATACCATATCACCAGGCAAGTTACCAAAACCAGCCAAACACAGTACCGTATATCATAGACTTAAGGCTACAAGCGTGTATGGCCAAAAGTACACTGAACGATTAAAGTTCATCAGGCAAAGTAAACAGGAAGAAAAGGATGAACTATTTACAAAAGGATACATTTCCCCTTTGGATTCCATCGAATGGTATTGTAAGGACCAGATCCCAGCTCAAGTAATGGTTTGCACTTCTTGTCAAATATTGTAGCATTTGCAGGCATAACTGAAAGCATGTCAAGGGGCAGTTGCAGAAAGGATTCATTAAGAATGAAGTGAACGGCTAGCCCTTGTTACCAAACAATTTATATATCAGATACCCTTGTTCGATATGTTGACACAGTATATATTTGTATTTGAGGTAGAGAGAATATATCAGGAAAAAATGTAAAACTTGGAACACAAACATTTAGTTGCATATAAAGTTTCACTAGAACCATAATTTGAGCAAAATCAGCTAGGTCAAAAGGCATTCTGCAACAAATCTACACAAAAACAGACATAAGTTAAACCACGAGAAGTTTCTACTTGGACCTTAGAAACATTAAAGAAATTTTCTTTAATGTAGAAGTTTCTACTGTACAGAGAGAACTCCTTCCCAGAAAAGGATACATCCATAGACAACAGCAAACTCCTTCCCAGAAAACGACCACTGAACATCATGAATGGGCCCCTCCTTCCCTGTCAATAAATGTAACAAAGTCAGTAAATTGTATACATAGTGAAGAAATAAAAAAAAATATCGCTTTCTGACTGAAAAAAGAAACAGAAGCATTAAGTAAGAACATACGAAGGGGAACAAGTCCTTCAAAGGTCCCATCAGTGGTAAGGTAGTTCAGCTTTGATTCTCCATAATAGCTCTGGTTAGTCTTATCAACATCAGCTTGCACCACAACTAGAAGTCCTGTTGAACCACGATTCCAGTTTAGCTGCACCGTAGAACATCGGAAAAAGCTTCTTCGAGCAAGAGGTTGGCTCTGCAACTCTTTGTCACAGGAATATATCTGGACACTGGCTGGGCTCCCCTGCAACCAAATCCAAATGTATCTTAAGTTTAGAAAGCTGTGTTACCACGTACCATCAATAGTTTTGATACTCCAGCTGATTACAGCACACATATTATCGGTACTGCAACTTCAAGGTACTTTATGTGGGAAGACTTCCTACATAGTAGCTCTTCAAGACATGGTTTCCACAAGCTGAATTGCTCCCCTCTTTTTGTCGTTTATCAGTATCTAACATCCTTATTACTCCTTTGTCCTTCAATATTTAATTGGAATCTCCCCCCCCCCCACCCCACCCCCACCCCCACCCCCACCCCCACACACTCACATCTTTGTGATTAAATTTGACAAAGATCCATCATCCATCAGGAAAATCCAAAGTACCAGCTTTCAATAAACTACTAATAAGTAAATTGGAACTGAAAGTCCAGATTTAATCAGTAACTCTCTCGCAAAATGAAATAACCTGATATAATCTAATGAAATCATAGAGTATTTATACTATGCTTCTAATTAACTGACAAGTTCCTGTACCATCACAAATGAAAAAAAAAATTCAAATGATCAACCTCAAGACAGCATATCAACAGAATGATCAGAAAACTATTAAACCAGGAAAGGATGGTATCGATCCCATACACTTTTCAAACTCATTCTTTTCATGATAAGAAACTAGCAGAAGGCACATGAATACCAACCTTAGATTCTGGAACAAATGCAGCCACATGGGACCCAGGAGCCTTGGAAAGCTCAACTGCAGCAACCCCAGGAATCCTTAGCCGATGCAAAATTCCTTTAGAGAAATCCACAGGATCAAAAAACTGTATCTCATTTGTAGCAAGCCGGCATGCAACAGCTTCATCAGCAGTGAACCGGATTGACGGCCTGCGACACAGATTTACAAGCAAGTTAACACAGACATGCCAGCAAAGAAGGTACGGGGAGATAGAAGATGCCACATTGAAGAGTTTTAGTGCCCCAAGCCCCAACTAGGCATAGTTCTAAGAACATCTGGATTGAATACTTCACAAGTTTATTTATTTTCTGGTAGAGTTCAAAATTATCCATAGAAACATTGAAACGACAACAACACAATGTAATTTCTGCAGCCAAAATATGCATGCTCATATATTCTACCATGTTGCTTTTGTCATGTTTTTCTGGAACTGCTGGTAAACAGGATCCCCGGTCTCTACGCTCCATAAGACCACATTCTTTTCCTGAGGCGTAGTAGATTTCTGAAAGGTTTGAAGATAAGTGCCACATGGGGACAAGGCAGAAGCGACATGTGGGATCTGAAAACACCTTATCTCTTTCAAGGTGGTGGAGTCATAAATACTAATAGCACAGTCAGTTTTCGTCACCATAAGCCTCGAACCATCCTCACTAAACTTGGCACTAGAGCAAGGAACTTTTTCAAGTTTAATCCCAGGTTGATTATTGTCATTAAATGGAGGCCCATTCCAGATTGAATATCCATCCGGTTCTCGAACTACAAAATTTCAAAAAAAAAGGGAAAACATATTATATGCAGAGATTGAATTATAAAGAGAAGCATAGTTATTAAATACCTAAAATCTCTAAAACCGGTGAAGTTCCCACAGCTGCTGCCATTGGATGCTTAGATAATAAAAACTGCAAAACCCAATGTCAGAAACAATTCAAGCACAATTTTTTTTCACGGCAACCGCACTTCATTCTTAGTTTTTAGCAGACAGCCATATCAGCACATCACCTATATTATTATTGCTTGAAACAAGATAAAGAATCAATTTTTCAATCAAATTTGAGGGAAATAAAAGGAAATGAAAATAAAGCTCCATTCAATTGTTTCTTCTACTACTTTCTTCAACCTAAACTACTGAAAAAACTTGTAAAACATATAAATGTATTCAACGCAAAAAAGAGTTTCGATTTTGTTTTCTTCTTAACAATTGTTTAGAAGAGTAGAAAAATTATACTGATCAGAATGAGAAACCGACGTCGTATCTGTCGATCAGTGCTGCCGTTGAACCCTTCACTTGCAAATCAGCTATTGAAAACTTGCGCTGGGTCTTTGAGAGTCGGCTACATACATGATGATGCTAGCTGCGTTCAAGATGAGCGACGTCGTTTCTCGTTTCTACTGCACTTTCCTTTCCTTCGGTAGTTACTAAAGAAAAGTATACAACAAATTACTTATTTGTGTGTTTGGTTAAGGAAAAAAATGATTATTTTCGGAAATAACATTATTAGAATATATTATTAGGATAGTTATATTATCTTGTTTAATTTATTAGACATTAATGTAAGATCACAGTGTTTGATTTGAAGATTATAAGATTTTTTAAATATATATTTTATTAAATTATCCCTATAATATGAGAAATTATTCTATAGACCCGTTCCACCACGTCATCTATGGTCCTTAAGAACAAAAAACAAATCCACGTCATCATTTTTTACACATCATCTGCACACTCATAATTTTAATTTCCAAATCATTTCTCTAAATAAAATATATTAAAATTTAAAAAATGATGATGTGGATTTGTTTTTTAATTAGGGTTTAGGGTTTAGGGTTTAGGGTTAGGGTTTAGAATAAAAAACAAATTCACGTCATCATTTTTTTAATTTTAATATATTTTATTTAGAGAGATGATTTGGAAATTAAAATTATGAGTGTGCAGATAATGTGTAAAAAATGATGACGTGAATTTGTTTTTTGTTCTTAAGGACCATGGATAACGTGGTGGAACCGGTCCATAGAATAATTTCTCCTATAATATATTGATAAAATAATATAATATATTTATATTATTATAATTAAATTTGAGAAAATATAACTTAATTACAATGATCTAAATATGTTAAGATTATTAAATTATGGTTCAATTCTTATTTTTATTTTTAAAGTTTAAAATATTAATAAAATAATTTATTTACGTTGTTATAAATAAATTAAGATTATTAAATTTTATTTTTTTTTAAGAATATAAAATTATATATATTATTTTTTTATTAATTTTATATTTTGTTAAAATTAAAAATTTAATTTGTATGTTCATAAGAATAAAAGAAATAATAATTTGTACATTAATACAAATAAAAAATTAATGAATATTTAAATTTAATAAAATTTAGTATTAGGAAAAAATCTTATTAAAATATATTATTACGTTCTTAATCGTATAATTTAATTATTATTTGTCTTATTTTATACTTAAAAAAAGGTTAAATTGTATATTTTTTTTAATTTTATAAGGGTGATGTTATCCTCAAAAGAGAATAATTAAATAGCAAAGAATTTCATGGAATTGAGATTCCCACTTAATCTCCCAAAAACACGAAACTATAAATCTGTATGTAATATTATATTCTCCTGTAGTGAAAAAATTATATCATGGGTCAGTCCTACCATGTCATCCATGGGACCAACTAATGATAACTATCCACCTCATTATTTTTTAATTTTTAAAATGAAGATTCATTAAAAAAAATGACATGGAAAAATTGATGAAGTGAGTAGTTATCATTGGTTGATCCCAGTCCCATGGACACGTGGTGGGACTGACCCATGATATAATTTTTCCTTGTAGTGGGCATCTTTTCGATCCAAACAAAGGCTTAAGATGTTAACAAAGTTTTTTTTCTTAATCCAAATAGCCCCTAAGGGTGTGTTTGGTTCACGGAAAAGATGATTATCTTTAGGAATAAGATTACTGAATATATCCATTACCTGATATATTACTGGGAATGTTATATTACCTTATTTGGTTTGTTTGACAGGAATGTAAGTTGACAATGTTTGGTTGAAGAAATATAAGTAATTTTTACCAAATTATCTTTATGATATATTTTATTTCTAAACTAGTTAAACTTTTATTGGTAAATAAAAATATTTAAATAAAAATTCATAAGAAAATTTTTCTATTTAACATAATTTTAATATAATTAATATTAAAAAAATTATATTTTTAAATAATTTTTATAAATATTATATTTATAATTTTTAAATTAATATAAAAAATATAAATATAATTAATATTAGAAATTTATATTTTTAAATAATTTTATAAATATTATAATTTTAAAAATTATTTTGAATTTTAAACATAATTTCAGCAGAGTTTACCTATATAGGTAATTTGACTTGTAATTTATGAATTTTTTAATTCTTTATACCAATGTCGGTATTCAGGCTTATTTGAATAAAAAAATATTATTGTAGGGAATTGTCTAATACCCTAACAAATAGAAGGGAATAGCATTCCGGAAAAATACCTCAAAAAGCATTACCGTAGGAAATGTGTTATTATCCTTACTAAAGAATGTATCTAAACCAAACATGAGTATGCGAACCAAACACACCCTAAGGGTAATCTTTATCCCAGTCCCTTTTATTTAAAAAGATTATTTTTACCACTTACATTCTAACATATTTCTGTTTTGATAAAAAAATAATTTTTAATTTAATCTTAAATCTTAATTTTTTTTATCATCTTTCCCAGAAATTATATAACTTCAGACTGATTTAGTGACTGCAACTTTATCCCAACAAGCAAGCCAGCTTCCCGATTACGTTACTCTATCCATCCACTTCTGTTCCTCCCAGGCCACATTTGGTTGGGTGAAGGAGCAAAGTTAAACCTGGTTAAACAAATAGATCAGGTTTTCCCTTAAATCCCTCAGGCTCAGGATCTATAGTATGTACAGCAGAGAAAGTCTTGCAGATGCAAACACATCAACACCGTTAATCATCGTACCAGCAGATTAACATTGAAAGGATATAATTCACGATCTAATGAGATTTTTTTTAAAGAAACTAAATTAATTATTTAATAGTATAAATTCAAAACCAAAATAAATACAGTATTTATTTTACAAATTTATAAGTATCTTCTAAATATAAAGTAACAAAACATGGAACAAAGAAACATTACAACAGGAAAAACAATAGATACCTGTCCCTACAAGAGACTATTTTAACTAGAAGATTTCTCTTTGGAAGAACAGTTATCCGGAGAATTTAAATGTTAAACCTGAGGTTTCCAATTTCTGTTGAATAAGCTTCTCCATTCGTTCAACCATGGAAGGTGTGAGGTAATTGCTCCGATCTCCCACTTTGGCTTTCCTGAAGAAAGTTTCGTTGGGAACCCCAAAGCTGGATAAGCCCTTGTTGTTCACTTCCAGTGCTTTCAGCTTCTCAAAGCTACAAATCTTGGCAATTCCTTCAACAACTCCTCGATTCTCTTCCTCCTCTGTGAAAGGAACCCCTAAGAACAAGGCCAGACGTTTCAGCTGAGAACAGATGTCTTCCTTAAGATCTTCATACTTTAAAAACAAGATCTTGGTAGGGTTTTCTTGGCTTGCCTTCCAGTAACCCAACACGTGATCAAAAAACGGCCCGGCATAATGGGTGCCGCGACAGAACTTGTCAAAACCTTCGTCTAGTGATGGTGGATGTTGGTTTTCGCCTTGGAGCTTGCTGAAGAAAAGCCAAAGAGAGATGAACATATCCATGGGGTTTCTACAGATGTAAACAATCTTACAGCTCGAATCTCTGATGGAACCGGGCAAAGAGGCGTAAGGAATGTGAGTGGCAACAAGCCTGGGCTTGTAAACGCAAATGTTTTCGAGATCGGGACAAGGGTTGTTCAAGTAAACATCAACCTCCAAGAAACGAACGAGCTGGTGAGGAGTGAAGCTGAGCAAGGGATGTTCATGTGCAAACTGATGGCGGTACAAGGTGGAGAAAGTCAAGGCCTTCAGCCAAGTTGTACCGCATTTTGGGGGCGTGACAACAATAACATCAGAATCGAATGCTTGGAAATGTTTCTGGAAAGAAATCACAGCCTTCATAGCAAGGGGTGTGCACCAAAAGCCTTGATAAAGATACAGACTGGCTCCACGGATCCAATCTTCTTCCTTTGGTAGGGTTTGAGCCAGCTCTTGGACTTCAGCATCCCATGACTTCTCCACGTCTTGAATTAGCGAAGCAATTTTGGCTGTGCTGCTTGCTGTTGTATCCATGGTGAAACCAAAAGCGCCTATCCAGAAAAGCTTTGGGGATTGGTTTTCTTTCCTGGCCAGTCAGTCTTATTTGATCTAAAAATACCAAGTATTGATATTCTGAAATTTTTGAGCCACTCATTTTAGATTTTTTTGTGGCACTGTCGTTTTTAGATTGACAATGACGTAGATTTTTTTTCTTCTAATTTTATATACGATTCGTACCTTAATAAAAATATATCTAATATTTAATTAAATAATAGTTATGATCTTTGTTGTTTTTATTCATAAACATTTTATTTTATGTTAAAATGATTTCACTCTGTGAATGAAATTGTTATTCAACTAACTGTTAATGTTCTAAAATATAATATGATAAATTTACGTGGTATTTTAGGATATAAATCATCTACCTCTTTTTTATGCCTCTATTTGTGTCTCCGTTTTAAATTAAAGGGTTTAGGGAATTAGGGGTATGATGTATTTTTAAAGTATAAGATTTAGGGTCTAGGATATATAAAATAAGGGTTAGAGTTTAAAATTTAAATTTTTAGAATTTTTAACATGAGACATAGATGGAGACATTAAATCATTTTTTATTGATATGTCAACCCAAAAATAATTTTATAAAATTAAATAATACATAAAATCGTTTTTATTGATATATCATTTTATCAAGACATTAAATCTCTAGTTGATTAGTAACTTTTATCCATAAAAAAATTATTTTAACTAAAAATAAAATGTTAAAATCAAAAAACTTTTAAAAATTAGGAATAAAAGAATTATTGAATCAAATATCATAAATATTTTTTTATAAAAATTATTATACGGTTTTAATCTATCATTAACTTATAAGATTATGTGTCGCTGTGCAAGTAGAAACTGGATCTTGTCCTGTTGCTCCCATTCTGATTCGACATCACCTCTCCGATGAATGATTCATTAGATTATCTTTGTTGATTCGTCCATGATTTAAACTTTCATGCTGGTTGTTCCATATTCATAGCGGTTCGTAATCATAAAATATAGGGTAAACTATCCAGTGACCATTCAACTATTTAGAGATATTTATTTTGACCATTTAACTAAAGAACTCGTCAATCAGGTTACCCAACTTTGAAACCCTACCTATTTGAGTCATCGTCGTCAAAATTTTAACAGAAAAATTAACGGTGATAATGTGACAGTTAATGGTGGTGACGTGGACATTAATTAAAATCTGTAAAATTACGCATTTAATTCTCTAATTTATTATTATTTTAATTTAATCCAAATTTTAAATTAATAAATAAAATTAATCACTCAATCGATTGATGGCACGTGTCATCACCGGATTGGATGATTATTTTTATTTATTAATTTATTTTTATTAATTATTTAATATATTTTTCTCTCCAATCAGGTGGTGACACATGTCATCAATTAATAAATAAAAATAATCATCCAATCCGGTGATGACACGTGTCATCAGTCAGTTGAGTGATTAATTGTATTTATTAATTTAAAATTAGGATTAAATTAAAATAATAAATAAATTAGAGGATTAAATGTGTAATTTTATAGATTTTAATTAACGTCTATGTCACCACCATTAACTACCACGTCATCACCGTTAATTTTCTGTTAAAATTTTAACAACGGTAACTCAAATAGATAAGATTTCAAAGTTGGGTGATCTGATTGATGAGTTCTTTAGTTTGATGATCAAAATAGGTATCCCCAAATAATTGGATGGTCATTGGATAATTTACCCTAAAATATATATCTTTATTGAATTATGATCAAGTCAGTTGGTCAACGTATTATTATTTCAAAAAATTTTATATAAAAAAAATCTATTAAAAAACTCTTTTACTAAAATTAAATATATAACACAAATATTGAGAATTCTGGACATGTATAATAAGAGCGATTATACAGAATCCAAAAAAGAGAAATTCTAAAATTTTGATAAACTACATTTATAAGACGATGTTAATCTCAAAATTTATTATAAGAATTTTAAAAATATTCTTAAGAAAGATGAGTTATCTGATATCGATAAAAATAAATATTTATTGAGCTAGAATTACTAAGAGAGTTTTTATCTAAATAAAAATTAGGAGTAATGCATTTATTAAGATTTTTAAAATATTAAAATATGTTAGAAGAAATTAAAATTAAAAGTATCGTAGATGATATTATAATCTCAAAATTAGAAGTAATTCAATTATTAAGATTTTTATTAAGATTTTTTAAAAATTTTAAAAATCATCTACGATACTTTTATTTTGATATTTTTAAAAAATTGTTAATCCATGTTTATACTAAACTCTATATAATATTATTAAATTATATATATACTAAAAAGTAAAATAAAAATTTTAAAGTAAAAAAAAATTAATAAATACACTAAAGTAATATATTATAAAAAAATAATGAGCAAGTGCGTTTTGTTCGATTCAACTCAATAAAATTTCACGCTAAATTTATATTTGAGTCAAATTTAATAAATTTTATTCGATTTATACTCAATTTTAATGAACTTAAACCGAATCGAATTTGAATAATTATTTATTAGCTCATCTCAATTTATACCCGTATATGTAGAGAAATTATATTATAGGTAAGTCTCATCACGTGTCCATGAGACCAACCACTAAAAATCACTCATCTCATCAATTTTTGTATGTCATATATTTTTAAAAAGTAAATCTTCACTTGAAAAAACTATTTTTAAAATGAATTAACAGTAAATATGAATATAGATTCACTTAAAAAATATAACATAAAAAAATGATGAGATAAATAATTTTTAGTGGTTAACACTCATATATGATGTGTTGAGACTTATCCATGAGTCATGTCCCCTCTTTCTATCTTAAGACTTTTGTGTTTGCCAAACTTAACTTCATATTTTTCCCACTCATCTGTCCTACGTAATCATGGGCGGAACCATCCTTTAACAGAGGTGATCAAATGATTCCTCAAAAATTTTTTGTCCACCTTTTTTCATATGATTTATATATATAATTTTTTAATAAATAAATATCACTAATTTATAAGTAATTTATACCCCTTAAATATAAATCTATAAAATGATACCCTTTAAATAATTTTCTTGCTCTTAGTATTCTGCCTGGTTTAACGACAGCTACCCAATACTCGGGAGATCTTTTCCCCGAACCCATACGTGTTTCTGTAGGTCTTACCGTAACTGGTTTATCTAAAAATATACGTACCCATATTTTTTCACCATGGCGTACATTTCATGTCATTGCGCGGCACCCCGCTTCTATTTGTCTAGATGTAATCCAAGTGGGTTCAAGTGCTTGAAGAGCATATCTACCGAAACAAATACGATTACCTCGATAAGATATTCCTTTTATTCTTCTTCTATGTTGTTTACGAAATCTGGTTCTTTTGGGGTTATAGTTGATGGTTGTTTATGAATTTCATCAGGGAAGTGAAAATACTCTCCTGCTGTTTAACAGCCACGTGTACCTTACCGACCCAAGAGTGCGAGTATAAGCGAGTTGGATGGAATAAGGAATTCATAAAAACGCTCTTTTCAGCAGACAACGATTTCCCGCCAAAAGAGAAACACAAAACTTGCATTTTTGTGCGGAGCTTCTTTCTTAATGAGTAAATTATCTTGTTAAACGAAACAGTAATAAATTGATGCATCATGCAATTTAAGTTCGAAAAGAAAGTGAGATATCAATGATTATTGGGTTAACCGATACAGTATTTAATTTTAATTATAATTCGAATCGAATAAGCTCTTTCTCAGCTTACATGAGCCTTTTCACCATGAGAAAACAGAACAAAATCGCCTTTTGGACTTTGGGTGCTGATCGTTTTTGTTGAAACAACAACAACAAGAAAACTGAATCATAAAAGCCTTAAACTTTGGCTTTCCGTTAAGAAAAAGCCCTTTTTTTGTTGAATTTGGGTGTCGTCTGAAGCTGAGTTTTGAAAGCTTCTCAAAGCATAAGGAGTTGATCAGGTTGTTTGCTTTGAGCTGTTTCTGGAAATGCAGACTTTAGGTTCTTGGTGAGTTGCTTTGATCCTTTTTCTATTTCCCTTTGACTTCTTTATGGTGTAACCGTGTAAGCAAACTGTTTGAATAAATGTTTAACTTGAAAAAAATACATTTTTTTTATAATCATACTTCTGTTTAAATAAAGATAATCTCTGGGTTGGTATTGAACTGAAGAATTAGAAGATTACAAATGCAAATCATATGTTTTTTATAGTTCTTTTATGCACCCTTTAACCGAAATTTGGAGCTATCTACACCTTCCAATTTGATCATTGTGCCTAACTTATTCTTATTCCATGAATTATTTTAGTTTTTGTATTTATTTATTTCTATGTTAGTAGGTTACAGTGTTTTTCATTGATTCCTGAAACTGTTGTCGGTCTGTGAGGCTACAGATTAATATAATTATTATGGTGATATTGTTTTTTAATGATGTTTGTGTGATTATATTAAGGAATGTGGATGTTTATAAAATCATGTCTACCGGTATGTGAATAAATCATTATCTGCTGACTAAGGAAGCTGATGTTTTCCGGTTTATCATATTCAATCAATGCAATCGTGTCTCTTGCAGTTGATAGAAAAATGTTTTTCTCAAGGTTTTTACTTGGGATGAAATGAAGCTCATTTCTTCACTCAAATTGGTATATATATATATATATATATTGGATGTATTTTTGTTATGTTACTCGAACTTGAGTGGTAGTTTTGGATACGGATATGCTTTCGACATAGGATTCTTTGAGGGTCATATTTTCATATCCATGTCTAAATATGAAATAGACGCTAGTATTTTAAGACAAATGAAGAGTCGGAACAATATAGTGTCTCGGATCAAAATAAATTTAGTTGTTGGTCAACTATTTCTCCTTGGCTCTTACCGGTCAGCATGCACGGGTGGCCTTTTGCCATAATATATATATTTAAATGTATATGTATATGTGTATATGCTTTTATCCAATGAACAAAGGCAAGGGACGATCACACTTCTAAAGAAGGCTTTGAGCTTTTGGCTATAGTTTTGAGGTATTTTTGTTTGGCCTCTTAATTTCCTCTGGTTTAAATAAGAGATGTAGTATTGATTGTTTTATTAGCTTTGCTCTAGCATTTTCTTTTGTTATAAACTTGGTTGAGCTGAAAGTTTCTGGAAAATATGGAAGAAAACCATGTTTATGCAGATGGTTTCATGTCAAACTTGTAACATGCCGATAGTATCAAAGTCGAGAAATGTTGATTAGATGATATTCTGCTATTGCAAATTGCAATGGATGTTATATCAGTAACCATGGTCTTTCGGTCTGGTTAATTTGTTGTTTTGAATGTTCTTTGATTGTCCTTTTCATTGCTGTTCAGCTGTATGAATGAATTCGGATCCAAAAGATTGCCGAATCTGTGTGTTGTCTGTTATTATTTCAATGTGTGATTCGTTTTTCACTTTTTAACTAGTGAAGAAGAGATAGAGATAGGAACGATGATGGACAACAAACGGAGCCCTTGCTCTGTTGATCATAGCGGCTTCACTTCCTTGGCATCGAAACGGAAGAAGTCCAGAAAGGTTTTTAGCTTTCTTTACTCTTTGTTCCATCTTTTTAAACTATACTAAAGTAGTATCGTGTACCAAAACTCCGAGTGCATGGATTATGTGAGGTCTTAATCTTAGTTCACACTTTCTGGCAATAGGATAAGAAGGATCAGGTTGGCGAACGGATCGTCGCTCTGCAGCAGCTCGTTTCGCCATACGGAAAGGTACATTTTGCAATTATTTTGTTACATTTAGGGTGTCTATACGTCATACAGTGCTGAAACTGGAATCATCCTTTTAGGCTTTGTTGTCAATTGCTTCATTTCAGTAACTGTGAAGTTATGTTTGGTTTGTTGCAGACAGATACGGCTTCTGTACTCCTGGAGGCAATGGAATACATACGATTCCTTCACGAACAAGTTAAGGTCGGTTTCTCTTGCCTATTTTTATTTGTATTAGTACGTACTAATTGCGAATCTAAAATGGTTGCTTTGAATGGTCACAAACACGAATTCGAGATATACATGTAGTCTGAGAGCTTTGACAATTTGAGTAGCATAGCTTTGAACAATTTGAGCTTAGATGACATTCAAGCCTTGACCAAGCATGCAGAGCAACATGCATTTAACATATAAATGGAACTTTTAAGACGGGAATTTTACGGAATTCGTGTTCTTTTCGGACAACTTTCAGGTGTTGAGTGCTCCATATCTCCAAACCATACCAACAAATAATTTGCTGGTGAGCATTAAACAGACACAAGAGACACTAGTTGGTTTTAGGGATTGTAGTTCCAAAGTTATGATTTGATTTTGGATTCAATTTTTTATTTATTTCCAGGCCGAGAATCGGTATGGCCTGAAAAACCGAGGTTTATGCCTTGTTCCGGTCTCGTACACTGCCGGAGTTGTTAGCAGCAACGGTGCTGATATTTGGGCTCCCATCAAGACCACATCTCCCAAATTTGACAAGTTTATCTCACAAATGAATTGACATCTTACTTTCCCACCATATTGGAAGACTTTTGAGGTGTACTAGAAACCCTTTACAAGGTAACCAAACTTATTTAAACTTATAAACAGTTTGAAATTTTGGGGAGTGACCGGCCTTGCCGTCCTTCGCTGTGTCCTGGTTCTGTCCAAGATTGCTCAGATGAAGCTGCATTCTTCTTTATTATCGGGACTTCAAGGTTGTCTCAAGTCGGGTCATGTAATGTAAAATCTATATCAATGAACATCATTGAATAAAGTACTTTTAAATTGTTGTTTCACTAATTTAACAGTTAATAGCATGTGGTTCCAAATTGTCATAAAAATGGTACTTTGGGAAAGGTTTAAGTTGCAAAGAGAACTATGATACTTTCCCTTCTAAAGATAGAAAGGTTTAAATTACATTATACACCCCAAGACCTTTGGAAAAAAAAAAACTGATACCTGTACATATGACTTACATTACTTGTATTAAAAGAAAAAAAGGAATTGTACAATAAAATCACAGGAAGTAAATTACCCCAGTTTTATCCTAGCTGATATCTTGTGTAACTGAGGGTGAGGATGCTGAGTTATTGGCCTCAATGCCGGTAGTATGCGACTTTATACATGAACGGGCGACATCCAACATCACCTCTACCTCTTTCTTGTACTACATGGAACGAAGGTAATGATTTAAAAATTCAAGCTCTTTTGTTTTGGAAAATGAAGCATGATTAATATTGGTAAAGAGCATAGTTTAAATGTTCGACTAGAGCTATGCCAACCTCGTTGATAGCGCCTGACTTGATTTTCGATTGCATCACACACCATTTCTTAAAATGTGCACCTGCAAAAATGATGCACCCCATTTAGCATAACTCTATGATGTTCAGATAGAGAACAGGAAAATTTTCAGACTCTTGACTTTCACAATACAATAATGCATGCGCCGGGAGCTAAATGTCTTGCGGGTATAATTTGAAATCCAAGCAAAGGAAAATACATGCAAGTCTCTTCCTTTTTCATTCTATCTTCGTCTTCTAGGGGATGGGAGAGGTCTACCCCAATTGTGTGGTTCAAGAACCAATGGATCTTTGTGTATACTCTTAAAAATGTTGTCAAGAGATGAAAAGGCAACAGAAAACCTACCGACTTTTATATCTAAAATACACGAATTTTCACTATTGTTCTCCACGCACCATCGACAATGAACCTGATACAGTACATAAACAAGATGATGTCAAATAAATCTAGAAGTTTCTAGACAAATAACAGCACAAGTGAGAGATGTATGTAACAAATAAGTAACTAGTTCTTCCAAGTTCGAACTTAGAACTGCCACAGGAACTCAAAACACTAATGACTTAATTGTAATATCCAGCTACTACTTGCCTCAAAGTAGGTGCCGAATGGAACATCATGTGCCTGCTGTACAGTTTCAAAAACCTTCAAGAAGAAAGAAAATTTGAAAATATTCAAAACGCAATGAGTTTTTAACAAACTGAGAAAACTTTAAGTTCGTTAAATAAGAATTGACAAAATGGACGAGAATGAGGTCATACAAGCCTTTTCTTATCTGATGATAAAACAAAATGCTGATACTCTGACATGGCGGTGTCTGGAGGACACATGGGACTGTTACAAATGGTTCTGAATGTTATCTCTCTCACTAGGCCATCATATTCGTCAGCGGCGTGCCACTGTCCCAACTAGCAAGGAAAAGAAAATTCTTTGGAACATTACCATCAGTTTTACATTGAATAATAATACAGGAATACTAAATGATCTTCACTTACCGAAAGATTTGTATCTTTCCGTACTGAACGATACTCACTAGTAAAACTAGAGTCATCACTTAATAATAAATTAAAGAACTGCTCAGCAGTGCATGGAAATACATCCTGCAGGAAACATTCATGAATCATAAATATACCAATGCACAGCATGTTAAAACAGGAAAGGAAGGACAAGATCAGATGCATACATCGAAGATACCAACAAGAACTTCATCTTTGATGAAAGCTTGTGATTTTTCAGGTTTAGATGCATTGTCTTTGGGAGCCATAGGTTGCCTTCTACTACCTCTAATAGAGCTGCTATGCGCACGCAATGCTGATTCTGCCCTTTCCTACATAGCAATGAAATAAATGAAACAAAAAATTCCTTGAATTGATTAATAAGTTTAAAAGGATAAAATTTATGCATAAATAAATCCAAGAAAGGGAAAAGATTAAAAAAAGGCATTATTACAAATCAAAAGGTCTCCTTTTTCTCCTTCCAGTATATACATCACCATCAATAATCCACATAACTTTTCATATTTGCAAAAAATTTAATATTTCGAAGAAATTGCTACAAACACATCCTTATAGATGCACATGCCCTATGAAATGATTTTTCAGTGCTGGTTCTCCAAAAATCATTACAGCTAAAGTAAACCAATTCAAGAAAAAAAATCAGTTCAAATCATTTTCATAGAAAATTTTGCTGTTTCTAAGGATGAGATTAATGTTTCTCATCATATCAAACTAACAGTAAACAAGGCTACAGTTCAACAAAAGTTAACAATAAAACGAAAGAATCAAAGAGTGTAAAGCAAGGAAAGAAAACCTTCTTTTCAGCTTCCAACATTGCATGGTAGTTCTTTGCTGCACGCTGTAAAGCTCTTAGTGCATGGTTCCTGTTCCAAAATGATGCAAATTTATACCTGACTCTACCTGAAAGGAAAACAGAAAATAACAGCAACATAAGAAAACTTTTAAACAAATTAATGCTAAAACTGAAGTCACACTCTTACAAAATGAATTCATCCTAATGATGTGTAATAAACTAATTTCATCTGTGAGGGAAAGATCTACGAATGCATAGCTGAATTGAGAAAAGAAAAAGCTTAATGTATAAGACATCAACCTGTACAATTGACAACATGTGCGCATAATTTCAGAATGTAAAACCATATGATTTCTTCTTTCTTTATTGAAACCAAAATGATTTTTTTTCTCTGTTCTGGCAAATTTGCAATTCAGTAAAAAAGGAGACAATCCAAATATGAAAAAAGAAACACAGCTAAACGCTAATATATTAGTCAAAATTTATCCCCGTAAAGCAACCAAACCCCCACATTTGGTAAACTCAAGTTTGCATCAATAAATCATTAAGATATAATGCGCTTTTAGTTCAAAATATTAAAATATATAATCCCTCAAGCTTTGAAGCATTTAGGATAAAGAATTTAGTTGCTCACCATCAGAGCTTCCCAATGGAGGTACACCATGCCCACCAGAACCCATCCGAAGAATAATCGTCATTGCAGGATTAATGAATGCATGCTGACTTTTACGAATCTGCATAAACCAAATGGAATTATAAGCATTTACAAAATAATTATTTTAATGTCACATAACTATCTTGAAGAAGTACTGATCACAAGAACAAAGTTTACCTCATCTATATCCCCTAATGGTATCACCACCTGTCATGTAAACAAAGATTGTTAAGATTTGAAACACTGAGCATATCCTTTCAGTTTATAGTACCATAGAAAGTGTCAATTCTGTACAGTTTCTTTTGCCATTGTTACATAGCTTACTTGTTTTCCCCTTAATGAAGGAGCATGAGAGATTTTTATGTGTAAGACTAGAAGTGCACTTCTCAGTATCCTACTGTCAGTAAACTCACCATTATGTTCAACATATCTTTTGACAGGGTTACCAAAATTCAATAGCCTTAACTTCGGTAAATTATACACCAAGATGGCTATCTAACCTTCATTTGTTTGGAGAACACATTAGAATGGAAACAAATATGCCATGCGGAGACATACATGCGGCCATGGTACAAGAATGATCTCTCAAGTGCACATGAGTAACTATGTTCCACAACCTGAAAGAACCTGTCTGTTAGTTGACCCGCAGCTTGAAGTGATGAAATAGGAATGCCAAGAACTCCTGCCTGTTCGTTTAACTGTATAATACCTTATCTATAAATAAATCTTGTAAGAGATAAGTTCATGAAACCTGCCTCATCTGGAAGGAGGTTAAATATTGTTTGTAAAGGCCCTGGCTTTTGGTGAACCACTGTGGGCCCCTGCTTTTCTGAATAAATCTTTCTTCGATTATTAGTTCCAGTATATCCATTAATACCCCTGTCAGTAAAATCAACCTTTTCAAGGACATATAGTAACACTAAAAACAATTCCACCAGTATTTATCACTAAGTGGATTCAACATAGAAAAAACAGAAGAACTCAAACATTTCATTTTAAGAGAGAGATACTGAAAGCTGCAAGAAATACCTGGAACAATTCCCAGTGAGTTTTATCGTTTTGATATGTAGACAAACCTGAAAAGCAGTGAAGCCTTTTATTGATCATTATAAGTAGAAATATTGTAAAACAGGCAGAAGAATATGATACATATGAAACTTGGGAATAAAGTATCACCTGTCCTGATGTGCTATCTAAGGTATGCCATACTGCGTTACTTTGACCTTCACTGTCAACTGGAACAGTAACTGAACCGAGAACTGCACTCTTCCAAATTATATCCCAGTCATATATGGTCACATTTATCTGCAGGCCAGGGAGAGGGTTCAGAAGGATTCTGTTAGACAAGCTGTGCCGCAGAGGAAAATAAAAAGGACAGTTAATGGAGGTGTCTCCATTTATTATTCTCTTCCGAATACATCTTTCATAGAATTACACTATCCCATTTCCTCAACAATTATGCAAGCCAAGATTAAAATTACTATAAATAAAGTTCCCTAGATCACAATGCCAATAATTAGGAGAGGAATACTGACAGTTATGTTATTAGTAAATTTCTTGATAGCTGGCTATGAAAAGCGAAAACATAATTGCAATTTGCAGAAGCAACTAAATGTATAAGTCCAATTGAAAAAATAGCTTCTTTAATACATAAATGATGTTTAAAGAATTTCGAACAGTTTAATCTAAAGCATGGTTGATATTCATTATATAAAAGTCCTATGCAGAAAATACAAAGGTTAAAGTGTGTTACATGTAGAAAAAAAATATCATTTTAACAAATCCATAGCATCTTTCCAAAACTTGGACAAAAAATCATTTCAACCATCATAAATATATAGGACAAAACCATAATTCAAAAACAGCTATACATCTGGCAGTCCAAAAGTACTCTCAGTTCACCTCAAGAATGACAAAATGAAAATCGAAGCAAGATTACTACAATGCTTCTTGTTAGTGATAAAGTATTTTGATTTTAACCAAAAGCACATGCATTGGATCCACAGAGCGTATACATCATAATGCCCCAAGAAGAAAGCAAAACGAAACATGTCCAATACCCATATCACAAAAAAAGTTATAATGTAAACCTGGACAGGAAGCTGATCTACAGAGAAATTGAACTCTTCTCCCCACATGGGGTTTCTCGAACCAGGGACCATCGAACTGCAACAGTAAGATTAGTAAATTCATAGGAACTGTACATCTATTTTAAGAACTAAACAAAGAAGAGGGTTTATACAGAAGGAAAAGTAGTATAACTGGCCATTTATTGCTTTTCCAGATAGGCATGGTGGAAAAGAACCGTCATGGTTATTCCGTCCAACTATATAATTTTAATAATTTATCAAAAACCCTACTCTTATAGTCTTGTTCATAACCTACTAAACGTGGAAAATATATATAAACACTGCAAACATAAAAACACTAATCTCAAACATACCATTTCACCTTAAAGAACCAAAAATGCAAATACAGACTAAAAATCTTGCACAAACAACAATTTTCAAAGGTAAAATTAACAAATAAGTTAAAAAAATCCGTATGACCAGTAACTGCTAAGGGGAAAACATAAATCGACTAAAGCTAAAATCAACCAAAGTACAAGGTGAGATGGGAATAACATGAAAAGGAAAATAAATGAAGGTAAAATGCTGCTTTCCCCTGCAATTGCTTCTCATGTATGCCATTTGTATAGCTTACTTAATCATAAAACCATTAATCTTAGATAACTAAGTTTGCAAAATATTTAGAAGTCGTCAACCTTCAGAAACTTGCACCGAGTAAAAAATAACAACTAACCTGAATCTCTTTTCGGAACCACAAGTAACAATAGCATAAGGATCTGATGTGCCATTCAAGTTAGCACCGATGAGATTCTTAGCTGCCAGCAATTCCACCTTAGAAACAAAGCAAATACAGTGTCATTTTGGGTTCAAAACAGAACACATTACATGAAATAAATTCCCAAAGCACCTTGATTAGATATGGAGAATTGGTTTGAAGATCTCCTTTCGACTGGACTATCTACAAAATAAGTGCACAACTGCATGTCAAAGAAGTGAAGTATTACACCATGAAAAGCGCACATGCTCCATTTCGTAATGCAATAGAGTAAGGTTGACAATATTCAGGTTCCCAGAGATGGGTTTGAGTGCTTAAAACAGCTTTGCCCTCTATCAAAAGAAACCCCAATTTATGGAAGTTCACTTCTATTAACAGATGAAGTTAACTTAAACTTTTGGCAAACTTGCTTAGAGAAGTCACATGAAAAAACAAGTGCCCCTAGTCTCTTCAGTTTTGCACAAAACAGGTAACGGATTGTAAATGAACACCCCAAATTATTAGTCTCCACTGAGCACCCAATATATAAAATATGGCTAACCAAATAATTAGCAAGAATTTAGGCACACAGCTGTCACAGACATCAATATCTGTCTTCTTGCAAATTTTACCATAAAAAATAATAGCCAGCATAACAAGTAGAAACTAAGCAACTTAGTGATCACACTGCAGAATTGTACTCCAATAAAGACCATTATTTATTTAAAAACAAGCTGCACACAATATATATCAATTAAAAAAAGAAAAAAAATTACATTAATATATAAAAAGAAAGAATTCAAGAAGAATAAGAAAGGGAAAAAAGTTCAATCAATTCTTGTTAATCAAGAAAACGAAAACTACAAAACTTTACCGGAAACCGAAAGTAATAACATTAAAAAATAACTAACTGAATTGACGTAGACTCAATGCCATTAGTAACACTCCCCGAAAAATAAAAACTTACCCAGAAAAACAGAGATGCAATTAAAATGAATAAAAGACAACCACAATAGTAAAGAAACCCCTCAAGTTTTCCCACACTCAATGTACATGAAAATACATAAAAAATTAACGAAAACAAACCCATCAAAGATCACTTTAAGAAAGTCAAAGAATTGACCCTGTCTTTATCATCAAGAACTCCATCAGCGGGATTATCCAAAAGCTGCTTTCGGTCACCGCCGTCGTCATCTCTGCCTCGTAACGCAAAAAACCAATAAGAAACGATCACGAACACTGACGCCGCCACCGCCACTTTGATCTCCCACCACGACGGCACCAAATACTCAACCACCACCGCCGTTTCAATCATCATAAATTTATCTCAGATACAAAAAAAATCTTTTTTTTTTTTTTTAATTTCAGTAATCACTATCTATACGAAGCTGAGTCAATCAACATTTTGATTAAAACTCGAGTCAAAGATGGAGACTTTTGGACTGGACGAAAATGACCGGGAATTTGATAACGGGAAAAAATGATTCTTGGATTTTTGATGACGAAATTACCCTTATGATTTTCGATAATTAAAGCAAATTTGTGGGTGTTTAGTTTGTGGTTTTGGAGAAGACGAGGGGTAATTTTGTTCGACGAATTTGAAAAGTAGTTTTCTCATGTTACAGAAAGAAAGAGACTAGAGAGTTCATGGGTATTGTTTTATATAGAGAAAATGTGAGATTCTAATTTAAATATATTTAAATATTTAATATTTTTATCTGATTAATAAGAATAAATATAATATTAATATTCGAAATTGATGGTTTTTAAAATACACTAACATTTTTTTTAATTCTCAAAACTTTAAAATTTTTTGTCTGATTTATTTTATTTTCATCAAATTTTAGAGCAGCATATTCTTCAATAACATTTAAATAATTTAAAACTTTATTTTAATTTTATTAAAACAAGGAAAAGGAAGACAAAATCCAGAATTTGTAGCTCGATTTCCAATGAAAAATCAAAATGTTGGACAATTTTAGGAATATTATTTGTTCTATTCGTACAAAGTACAAATCCTTGACAACTTCTAGAATATTGTTAAAAGTCTTTATGTTTGATTTCAAGTTAAAATTAAATTGTGTTACAAATTTATATGTTTGTATTTTGTTATTTTTAGAAGATTTATATTTGAATAATTTATTTATAAGGTAAAGATAAACGTAAAATTTTATATTAAAAAATAAATTTATAAAATTTTATGGAGTAAAAATAAAATTTTAATAAGAAATACATAAAGAAATTATTAAAAGTTCTGAATTATGTAGGAATTTTAAATTTTAGGGGCACAATCGCCCTCTTTAGTCTCTTCTAGATCCTTTCACATCGGTAAGTGTATGTCTTATCCTAAGGACTAAAAAATAAATAATATTAGGTGTGAGTATTCGATCGAATCGAGTTAAAATTTTTTGAGTTATTTAAGTTGATGAGTCATATTTTGTATCTCAAATTTTATTTGATATTTTTTGATTTGAGTCGAGTCGAATTTTTAAGTTCCTATAAAATATTTAATTATAATTATTTATTATAATTTAAACGGTATTCCTTAACCATATAAGATATGTATATACATATTTCTTCATATTTTTTCACTTGATAATATTTTTTTATATTTTTATATATCAATATATCATAAAAAATTGAGAGATTCATCTCGAATTTAAAAATAAATCTTTTAATTACTAAAAATTTTGAGTTATTTAAATTTTTAATATAAATTAAAAATAAATGTTGATCAAAATTGTAATAGCACAAGTTATTTCATAATGAACCCGATTGGATTCGCAAAATATCTAAAATTGTAATAGCAGATGTTATTTAATAGTGAACTTTTTCGATTCGCAAATTAATTTGAACTTAGCTTTTTTTTTCGGAAGAGCAATGTACCTTGCTAATGCACCCGACATTTGTTAGTTGTTGTGTATTTATCTTTAATGTATTCGGTTTAAGAACTTTATGCATTGCAGCTATGGAAAGATACAATGTAATCAGTAATCACCCTACACGGGATTATCGGGCATTCGTTCCGGTGGATTTTCATGGTGGTGGAACTGGTTAGAACGTCCACTACTGCCTACGGATGCACCGGAAAACCAAACGATGCAGAATTGAAGACCTTCAAACTGATACCATCAAGGCCAAACTCTGAATTGAAGCCAAGTCCAAGGCTACAGTCTAGCAGCAAGCAACAAGTATAACAGTTCACTTTTCACAATATCATCGACATCCCTACACCAAAATCCACCATTCTCCCCACAAGGCCTATGCAAACTCCGCTACCTCCTAGTAGACTCACACTCAGGCCACAAGCAACCGGCTCAGGGTTGTCGAGCTCAAAACATTCGAGCCCGAGTTCACCATAGAACCTGCAAGTCAAAGACGACAACCATACGAGCTGCCCACTATTTTCAGTTCCAAACTACATGGCTCCAACGGTTTCATCATCAATCATTTCATTCTTACGGGAATCGAGTGTAGATTCGACTGTTTCGATGCCTGCTACCGTTTGACAGATTTGCGGGAATATGAGAGTGGATTCAACTGTTTCCAGTGTCTGAAGATTGAGTGAATTTTTCTGCTACTGCCTGGATCTGAACTTTGGTATAGGGCTGTGATCTATCAGTATCACCTACGTGTGTTCTTGATATATAGAGAACATGTATCAACAACAATGGCGTTGCTCAAATCATTGGCATCGAAGATTGCACTGTGTAGTAATGTGGAGATCATGCTGGACAGGTTGATTAAACTATGCGATTTGGTAAGCTTTGTTGGTATTCTTCAAAGTAGACTGGTTAGGCCAAGCGAGTCCCATTGTTGAATCCGAGTCCCAAGTGATATCTTATTGGACTGGTAATTCGCTTCTTAGACCGTGCTGTTGGTGGAACATATTTGATGAGATTGATTGCATGGCTCGAAAATTTTCATTGCTGCTGCTCGTGTATGTACCGAGAGAGAAGAACGGTAGGGTGAACCGGAAGACATGTTTCGATACGAGATGTTTAAAGTTAGATGGTAATAATTGGTTTTGAATCTATGACTTGTGAATTGATATTGACCATATATTGTAGTAAAGTAGTAATTTTGTTATTTTTTGGATATGGATTTCTGGAAACAGAAGGGAATTCGTATGAGGAGGTCAAAACAATAATAAAAAAAACAAAAAGATTTAATAAAGATTTCTTAAAATCGTACATATAAGTGTTGAGGATAAAATTGAGAATGTAAAATTGTTGATGTTTTATCCTGGTTCCATCCCTATCACTAGGGATGGTAAAAACACTTGTCTCTGACTTGATTCGGTGTGTCCCGATCTAATCCGATCGAGTTTTATTTTTTTTTAATTTCAGAGATCGGGGCGGGATGAGACTTAGAAATCATTGAGTCGGATCAGGATCTAAACGACAAAAACCCTTTTCGTTGTCATCGCTGCCTATTATATATAATTTCATCGGCATTTACTGCGATCAACGTATAAATATGACCGATTCAATAGATTTTCCTTGGCAGCTAACTTATAACCAACATTGTTCCATAAATTTAATTGTCACGTCATATAAATTATTTCTTTCGAGTTAAAACTAAATTAATTGAATCTATTAATATAAAAATTAAATGTGTTATTAGATAATTTTTTATAATTATCATATCACTTCTTTAATGCGAGTAATAACTCAATAGTATTTTTGTAATACAAATAATCCAAATTTAATAATATTTTATAACTTTTACCTGTTAAATAATAAAAATACTTTTTATCTTAATTTAATGATCATTTATTCAAGATTAAATGTTATCTTTATAGACATTCAAGAGGAAGTGTTATAAATAATATTATCTATGTGGATGTCTATCATAATAAAAACTCTATCATTAAAAAAATATTATCTTCATCAATTAGAGTTTAATACATTATGTACTTCTTATACCTCTAAATAGATAGGTTTGTGAAGGTATTGTACATAAGTTAATACATGAGAATAATACAAATATCTTTCTTTATATCTCCTCTTTATTCTTTTCATTCTTGTTCTTTATTCTTATTTTATTTCTTCTTTACTTTACTCACAACAATCGAATTATTTTTTTCCACCCCTCATCCCAATCACCCACTCGCCTGTCTCTTTTGTCATTCAAAATTCAAATGCACTCATCAATGGACCAGGACCATTATGGCTATGGTCCGGATGCACCATAACTAAATGATTACGACCAAAATCCATGGACAAAATGGGTCTCGATTCAAGGTCTAATTGCTGTCACGTTTTGAAAGGGGTGAAAGTTCAATGGAATTAAATAGAATTTAAAAGATTTTAAATTATTTAGATTAGTTTATTATATTTTATAATTTAATTTTGTGTAAAAAATAATTTTATTTGATTTTATAAATTTGGAGTCAATTTGATCAAGTTTTCAAGCTTTTATATAAATTTAATGATATAGTACGATTTATTATAATTTAAATGATTTTTTAATTATATAAGATATACATATATATTATTTTTCATATATCCATATATTTCTATATATATTAGGAAAAATTAAGAGACTCGACTCAAACTTAAAACTTAATCTATTAATTACTAGAATTTTTGATTTAATTGAATTCTTATTTTATAACTTCAACTTTATTTAAAAGATTTTCGAGTTAAACTTATAAAATCACGAGTTAAAGACGAATTGAGTTTTATTAATTACTTCGAATTGAATCTTAAAATTCAATTTTTTTTTATTGAATCGACTTTTACACGTTAATGGTTGGGTACCGCCACTAGAGCCACTTGTTTTGCTCTATAAATAGCTCCGCCTTCCAGGTTTGAGAAACGCAAACGAGAGTGCACATTCATCAATACTCGTCTTTGCTGGTGAAAATGTCTTTCCCAAAGCATATCGTGCTTAAATCTGCCGGTGGCGAAACTTACCTCGGATCCAGGCAGAGCGATGATCCCTACAGCGGTTGGGCGGAATTCACCCAAGCTTCGGTTGTGAGCGCTGGTGCAAAATTCCAAGTGGAACGACCTAAAGATCCCGAATTAGCCAGAAAAGGACTGGTGAATATAAGGAGCTGTGTTAACAACAAATACTTGACCCGAGTAGAAGACGATTCAATCTCTACATCGCACCGGAGCTGGCTTACCATAACAGCTAAGGAGCCGATTGAAGATGTTCAAACAACTGGCACATTGTTCCTGCCTATTTTGGTAGACCCCGTGTATAAAAATTACCGATTTCAGCACTACGCAACGGGAAAGTTTTTACACCTGGTGGTAAATCTGCCGGAAACAGAAGGCAAACCTCAGCGTCCTGTCGATATTGACGGCGACAGCGTGCCGAATGTTGATGGAAAAGATGTGTTCAAAGTTATTGATTGGGACTCGTTGGTGATTTTGCCTCAGTACGTGGCTTTCAAAGGAAGTAATGGCAAGTACCTGCAGCTTACTCAGAACCAGGGTTACCCGTATCTACAGTTCTCAGCTGAGGATATCGGTTCTAGGAGTGTGGCAATGGAGATTTTCTATATGAAGAATGGGGACATCCGCGTCAAACCGGTTTCTTCCGATAAATTCTGGAGGCGTAGTCCGAACTGGATTTGGGCAGATTCTTCCGACACCGGCCGCAGCAATCCGGACACTCTGTTTAAAGGTTTCAAAGTCAATAGCAAGACGATAGCTCTTCAAAATTTGGGCAACAATCGCTTCTGCTCAAGCCTCACAACCGAAGGAAAGTACGACTGCCTTAACGCAGCCGTAACTACTATTACCAGAGATGCCTACCTATTCGTCGAAGAGCCTGTCATGACTCGGAATATCGAAGTCGTCTACGACACCGTAAATTCCCGTGTGTACGACGAAGTAGTTCATGTTGTGGCCAAGAATTCTGTCAGCAATAAGACTAGCCAAACCAACAAGCTCGATGTGAAGCTTAGCTATACCGAGACCCTGATCTACAGTTGGCAATCTAATTTATCACTGAAGCTTGGAATGAAAACCACCGTCAATGCCGGCATTCCACTCATTGTGGAGGGGAGTGTTGAATTGTCTGCTGAAATTGAATCCGGGATTGAATGGGGAGAGACCAAATCAACGTCCACCATCATCGAAGTTGTGCACCAGGTTGCGGTGCCTCCCAAGACTAAGGTGACCGTGAATCTGCTGATGACCCATGGCAAGTGCGACGTTCCCTTCTCGTACCTTCAAAGAGACACTCTTTACAACGGGAAAGTTGTGACTAATACGATTCAAGGTAACACTTACCGTTGTGCTAATTACTACAACGTCCAGTACGACACCACGGAAGAACCCCTCACATCTTGAACCCAGAAATTCCATTGCAGAAACAAGTGGGAACTTGAAGGTTTGTGTTTGTTATGTACTCGTTAATCGTTATGTTAAACTAAATAAACTTGTGTTCCCTACATGGAAGCACGGTGTGTCGAAAAGGTTGAAGGTTGACCTGTGTTGCCTTCTTTTAAGGGATAAAACAAAATAAATGGGTGTTTCTAGACACTTCGTTATGTCGTGTACTTCTAGAATGAGAAGGAATAAATAATTGGCAGTATGATGTCAAAACCTGTACGTTGGTTAATGCTATTATAATTTGTATAAGAAAAAAAAACATATATTGTATATCAAACTCCCTATAGATATTTCTATTTATTAGAATTTGATTCATTACTTGACCACTTTATATCGAATAATCCAGAAGTTAATTGTGAGATAACCTTTTTCAATTCAATAGATTCATTCACAATATTAGAATTTTAAATCCCTGACTCGCTCATAAATTAATTGAATAAAAAAATTAACAAATTTTCACTCAATTAAATTAAAATAAAAAAAATATTCTTTTGTGTCCCTCACTAAAAAACTAGATCTATAGTTTAAGGTAAGTTTTAGGGAATTATGAGTACGATGTATTTTTAGAGTTTATAGTTATCATAAACCTTAAACCATTAGAATTTACATTTAAAACTTAGAATTTAGGTTTTTAGTGTTGGATACAAAAAAAAAAGAGAAAAAATATCAATCAAATTAATGCATTGTAATGACGAAATTATTAATGAATCTGACTCATGATGTCATTCATAATCATCCAGTAATATTCGATCATCAAATAACTATTCATTCTTTCCTTACATGTAGGAGTGAACGTTCGGTTTAGTCGAGTAAAAAAATTCAAGTTATTCTACATGACGAGTTTATTTTTTTACTAACCATATAAGATATGTATATATATTTCTTCATATTTTTCATATGTATTAATATTTCTTTATATTTTCATATATTGGTATATATATCATAAAAAAATTGATGGACTCTTCTCAAACTTAAAAATAAATTCTATAATTACTAAAAATTTTGTGTTATTCAAATTTTTATTTTATAACTCAAACTTTATTTAAATTTTTTTGAGTCAAGTTTATGAAATTCTGAGTTGAGTATTTTCCTATCGAGTCGAGTTATTCGTTTTTTTAGTCAATTCAAGTTTTGCTCACCCCTAATTACATGTATAAAAAAAAAATATTCACCTTAAAAATGACATCAAAATATTATAGAATGAGATTATTAATGACATAGTAAATACAACTCATCTAATCTAATATTTTTTTTCTTTGAATAGTTCGATAATAGCTCAATAAATTTAACAAAATGTACGAAAAAATTAACAATCAATGACACTGAGATCATAATAGAAAATAACACTTTTGATCAAAAATACACTAAAAACACTATTTAAAACATCTAACGACTAAGGTTAATAATACTTTATAAATCTTAAATTTCATAAAATTTTAAGTTCGAGTTTCCCTTCATATAAATATTGTAATAACCCATTTAAAAACCAAAGTCCATCTGTTTTATAACATTCAGCCCATTATCCTTAACCCAACATCAACCCTAAAACAAACAACCCTAATATGATAATCAAACCCTAATCAACCTCCAACAATTTGTTGCCGCCGTCATCATCCCCATGCCTTATCTTCTGTAGTACGTGGCCGCTAGGCGCGGCTATTCGAACAAAAAAAATGAAGAAGAGAGAAACAAAGATCAGAATCGAAGGCAAGAAAGCAAAAAAATAAAAGGTAAAAAAAAAGAGAAATCGAAACTTAACTTTTAGATCTACGAGTGTATGCGCTTCTAATCGAAAATATAAGGCTAGATCCTTGTTCTCCGCTTCGAGATCTTTCGGAAAGCCCTCGACTTTTCGATTTCCGTCACCGACGACGGCGGCCGGCGCAGCGACGATCAACGGTGGTGCGGTGTCAGCATCTTCAGAGAAGTTGAGAGCTTTATCTGAAGCTCTGCCCTTGGTTTAGAGACAAATGAAGTAATGAGCAAAAAATTAAAAAATGGCATATATATGCGCCGTCTAAAACGGCACCGTTTGGTGCCGAATATTAAGGCCCAAAACGGTATCGTTTTGGACCTCCAGATCCAGCTCCATACCCGAAATCCGACCCTGACCCGCTTCTTAACCCGACAAAGAGGAGAAATTACATGCGCAGTCCTTTCATCTCCAGTATCCTTGCGTTTCTGCTCTCCAGTTTCAATTTTCTTACGATTTGGTCACTTTTTTGCTTATTTTGGTCACATAATTTTAAATTTCTTTGATTTCAATCCCTAATCTATGCTATTTTGATCTAATATATTTTTTTTATATTATTATTACTATATTATTACCTATTCTATTACCATTATGGCATTTTGTTATTATATATTACTATATTTTGTTACTGTTCTATTATATCATATCATCATCATCATCATCATATTATTATTATTATTATTATTATTATTATTATTATTATATTTTTGGTTTTCGTATTGATATGGTTTATTAATATTATTAAGTTATATTATAATATTAACAGTATATTTTTATTATTATATTTATAGGTTGTGGTACATTATTTCTATTATGTCTTAATTTTAAGGTAAGTTAAATATACGGGATTGTGACATTAAATATTAACACTGAATTTATATTTTTGCTCATAAATTAATTGAATAAAAAAATTAACAAATTTTCACTCAATTAAATTAAAATAAAAAAAAATATTCTTTTGTGTCCCTCACTAAAAAACTAGATCTATAGTTTAAGGTATGTTTTAGGGAATTATGAGTACGATGTATTTTTAGAGTTTATAGTTATCATAAACCTTAAACCATTAGAATTTACATTTAAAACTTAGAATTTAGGTTTCTAGTGTTGGATAAAAAAAAGAAAAAATATCAATCAAAATAATGCATTGTAATGACGAAATTATTAATGAATCTGACTCACGATGTCATTCATGATCATCCAGTAATATTCGATCATCAAATAACTATTCATTCTTTCCTTACATGTAGGAGTGAACGTTCGGTCGAGTAAAAAAATTCAAGTTATTCTACATGACGAGTTTATTTTTTTTACTAACCATATAAGATATGTGTATATATTTCTTCACGTTTTTCACATGTATTAATATTTCTTTATATTTTCATATATTGGTATATATATCATAAAAATTTTGAGGGACTCTTATCGAACTTAAAAATAAATTCTCTAATTACTAAAAATTTCGAGTTATTCAAATTTTTATTTTATAACTCAAATTTTATTTAAATTTTTTTGAGTCAAGTTTATGAAATTCCGAGTTGAGTATTTTCCTATCGAGTCGAGTTATTCGTTTTTTTAGTCAATTCAAGTTTTGCTCACCCCTAATTACATGTATAAAAGAAATAAAGATTCACCTTAAAAATGACATCAAAATATTATTGAATGAGATTATTAATGACATAGTAAATAAAGCTCATCTAATCTAATAATTTTTTTCCTTTAATAGTTCGATAATAACTCAATAAATTTAACAAAATGTACGAAAAAATTAACAATCGATGACACTGAGACCATAATAGAAAATAACACTTTTGATCAAAAATATACTAAAAACACTATTAAAAACATCTAACGACTAAGGTTAATAATACTTTATAAATCTTAAATTTCATAAAATTTTAAGTTCGAGTTTCCCTTCATATAAATATTATATAGGTTCTTATTCCAAATATATTTCAATCTTGGTGGGTTATTTTGATGGGCAACGTGGGGTTCGACAAGGAGATCCTCTTTCGCCATACCTGTTTGTCATGACAATGAATGTTCTCTCTTGGATGCTGCTGTTAAAAAGGGTGTCTTTCATTTTCACCCTAAATGTAAAAAGGTTCATCTAACCCATTTATGTTTTGTTGATGATCTCTTAATTTTTTGCAAGGGTAATTTGGATTTAATCATAGGTATTCAATGTGTCTTGGAGAAATTTTATGAAATATCGGGCTAAGGTTGAATGCAGCAAAAACTGAGATTTTTCTTTCGGGAGTGACAATTCAAAAGCAAGAAGAGATCCAAGCAGCAATTGGAATTAAATTAGGCATGTTGCCTGTGAGATATTTAGGTTTACCTTTGGTCACTCAGAAATTAAACAAGAAAGATTGTATTTTGCTTATTGAAAGGATTAAAAACAGAATAGATCAATGGTCAGGGAAACACCTCAGTTATATTGAAAGATTGCATCTTATTAGAGTTGTCCTCTTTAGTATGACTAATTTCTGGTGCATGGAGGTAATTCTACCTAAAGGGGTTGTCAATGAAATTGAATCCTTGTGTTGTAGGTTCCTATGAAAGGGAAAGAATGTTGTAGCTACTGGTGCAAGAGTGAGTTGAAAGCAAATATGTCTACCAAAAAATGAAGGAGGTCTTGGCTTGAAGGATTTATGGGAGTAGAATCAGGCTTGTATGATTCGTTTGATTCAGAAGCTTCTGTTTGGGAGAGAGTCTCTTTGGATTGCTTGGTTCAAGGCATATGTTATTAAGGAGGCAGATTTTTAGCGAATGGACATTAAGAACCATTATAGCTGGGCATTTAGAAAAGTTTTGAAAATGAGGGAACTAGCTTAATCTGTGTTGATTGCTGATAAGTTATTTGGTGTGAGAGAAATTTAAAATAACACAAGGGTAACAAGGGAGAGAGTTCCATGGCATAAAATTACATGGTTTCCTATGCATATACCTAAACATGTAGTGATCTCGTGGATGGCCTTATTTGATGGCTTCCTACCAAAGAAAGGTTGATGTGTATGGGACTTGAAAATGATGGCATCTGTTTTTTTTTTGTCATAGTTCGGAGGAGACAAGGGATCATATTTTTTTTTATTGCTGTTATTCAAGGGATGTGTGGAGGATGATTCTTCTATACAGTGATGTTCATAGGGAGGCTTTGGATTGGAATGCAGAGATCTGCTGGATAATGGCTAGTCTAAATGGAAGATCCTTTGCAGTACTTATATTAAAAGTGGCATGGTAGGCTTTCATTTATTCTATATGGGAGAAAAGGAATCAAAAGATTTTTCGTGATATACATAAAGATTGTTTTGCTCTATTTGAATATATAAAATTTATTGTTTGTTTTCGTTTAAAGCATAAAGACTTTAAGCCAAGAAATGTACAAAACAATATATTAGCTGCTTGAGAAATTCTTTAAGGAGATAGTACCCCATGAAGCTTCTTAGTTTGTTGTAGCAGTTTTTTCTATTTCTTGGATAATAAATTTACTTATCCAAAAAAAATATATTTTAATCTAATTATAATTATCATATTAATTATATTTTTTATCTACAATTATTATTGTATTTTTTAATATAAAAATTATATCACTATAATCAGTTAATGATTTCATATTCATATTAACTTTCTTATATAATATCATACTTTATTATTTATTTCATAAAATATTCATATTTAAGTCAAAATTGATACATCTACAATTATGGCCCATCAGCGCACCTTTGATGTTCTCAATCAAAGTCACATGTATCCATCTATAATAAAATCATTTTTTGTGGTTCGCACGATAGAAACTTGAACATTACATAACCTAATTTCTCTTCCATTTTGGTCCCTTTATATGTCTAGACCTAAAATATTTAGTTTATAATTTAAAAATAAAATTCAAAATTAGGATTTAAGATTAAAATTTAAAAAGTAAGATATATTTTTTAAAGTTTTAATTTTATAATTTAAGATTTAAGATTTAAAATTTAGGGTTGAAATTTAAAATTTATTTTACTTAAAGCACTTTTTATCTCTTAAATTGTACATGTTTTTTCAACTTGTATCCCCTGAACTTTACGGAAAGAAATAAAAATTTACCTTAAAAATAACATAAATAATATTATTAGATGAGTCTATTAACGACGTGGTAAGTAAAGCTCTTCTAATAATTCCTCCTTATTGTAGTTCGATAACCTAAAACTATTATAATGCTATCGTTGTTCGACCGCCCAAGTATAATACTGAGTGCAAATCGTTTACTTTTTTATTATGTCTTTTTTAGTATCTCGTTTTAAAATAATGGGTTTAGAATTCAAGATTGTGATTAGAGTTTAATGTGTATAATATATTTTTTAAGGTTTAATATATAAAAATTAGTGTTAGAGTTTAGAATCTGTGAAGCTTTTGAAATTATATTTTTCTTTGGTGTAAACTTCATTATTTCCCCTTTCGTTCTTTGCTTAAACAGGCAGGAAGGAATGGAGAAATTAAACGAAGTAAAGAATATTAATGGATTCGATAAATTCAATTTGTATTAACGATTTACTAAAAAATATGATATAATTCATTCTTTGCTGAGAAAAAAAATCTTCAAAATTTGTTATTATGGGTAATTCGTTCATTCATGCGAAGCCAAGTTTCATCGTGCTCAAGTGCGATGCCAGGAACAAATATTTGGGCTATATCCATGGTGATTCTGCAGTTACTGGGTATCTCAGATTTTCTGAAACTCTGGCTTTGAGTCCATATTCAAAATTTGAGATGGTGAGAGCTAAGTGCAGTGGCGAAGATGACTTGGTGCACATAAAAAGTTGCCACAACAACAAATACTGTGAACGAGTCGAAAAGATTTCCATCACTGGAAACCCGAAAGAACGGTATTGGATTGCTGCAACCGCAGGCATGCCGGTGGAAGACCGATCAATGGAGTCATGCACGTTGTTCAAGCTTATCCCGGTGGACGCTGCAACCAATAAGATCCGAATCAAGCATGTGCAATCAGGATGCTATTTATGCTTGTGGTGGGTTGATTCTCTGACGTTTAATTACTGTGTGTTGGCAAACTACAAAGTTTTCGATGGTAATTCATGTGATCTCTTCACAGTCATCGACTGGGATTTGCTTGCGAATAAGGCATTTGCATCGCCGAGGTTTATCGTTCTCAAATCGAATGAGAATAACAAATATTTGGGGTTTAAGCAAGAGGGTGGATGGCTTGATCGGTTTCTCCAATGTTCCGAAACTCATGTTGGGAGTCCATATGCTAAATTTGAGGTGGAGATGGCTCAAAGTGGTGGCACAGATGGCTTGGTGCATATAAGGAGCTGTCAAAACAACAAATATTTGCGACTCGGCTTCTCTGCTCAGGTAACCGCACCCAAGCCAGAGGAAGACCAATCTACGAGCTCATGCACGTTGTTCAAGCTGATCTCTGTAAATGATGCAACAAATATTGTCCGAATCATGCATGTCCAATCAAAAACATTTTTATTGATGTCAACCGAAATTTCTTACATGCCTCTCGTGTCGGCGAGGTTTGACCATTTCGATGATTCTTACCGTGATCTGTTCACAATCATTGATTGGGAGTCGCTGTTGATTCTGCCGAGGTATGTGGCATTCAAAGGAAACAACAATCGGTATCTTTGTCATCGTTGGATCCAGGGTCACCCGTATTTGGAATTCACATCCAGCGATATAGGTGATCCGAATGTGACAATGGAGACTTTCATGACTGATGATGGTAACATTCGCATCAAGGCCACTTGTTCCGATAAGTTTTGGAGGCGCAGTCCGAATTGGATTTGGGCGGATTCCGATGACAATACCAGCAACAACAGAGACACAGTGTTCCGCCCCGTAAAGGTTAACAACAAGACAATAGCTCTTGTCAACTTGGGCAACAATGCTTTCTGCAAGAGCCTCACAACAGAGGGAAAGACGAATTGCCTTAACGCAGCCGTCCCCTCTGTTACCACCGAGGCGCAACTATCGGTTGAAGAGCCGGTCATGGAAAGGAGAATTTATAACATCAAGTATGATCTCAATAATTCCAGGATCTATGACGAAAGCGTCCTTCTTGTGGCCAAGAACTCTGCCAGTAATTACACCCAGCAATCAGACACCTTAGAGGTCAAGCTTTCTTATACAGACACCAAGACCAGCACTTGGAACGCCAATTTTTCTCTCAAGTTAGGAGCGAAAGCCACCTTCGGCGCCAACCTTCCACTCATTTACAAGTCGAAGATTGAGTTATCCGCCGAAATTCAGTTCGGAATCGAGTGGGGAGAGACCAAGACGGCAACAACTGTAGTGGAAGTTGTACACAAAGTTGTCGTGCCCCCCATGACCCAGGTGACAGTGAATCTGATCGCAACACAAGGTAAGTGTGATGTTCCCTTCACATTCATGCAGAAGGACACTCTTTATGATGGGAATACCGTCATATCTGAAGTGAAAGGTAGCACTTTCACTGGGTCTAATTACTACAACGTCGACTTTGAAACCAAAGAAGAGTCGCTCAGGCAGCAGGGCACTACAGAATCAGACAGTTCTGGAAATTCTTGTGCAGTTGAATCGAAAACCGGTGATTTAATCAGTTCAACCAATTTGAATAAATCTGTGTGTTCTTTGTCGAAACCAATGTGTATATGTGTGTTTTTCATTCCTATCATATATGTGTACATTTTATACACGTATATAATTTGATGTACTTTTAATACGAGAATAAATATAATGCGGAATACGCTTAAGTTTGTTAGGGTGTTTAAATCCGAGTATTCGGGTACTCGAAGTACTGGTACCTGAAATTCGGTTAGATGAAAGTGTGGCTCATGTCTCGATTCGGATTTTTCGGGTACCCGAATATCCATGTACTTGAAAATTTAGGTAATCGTATACCCAGATTTTTATTTTTTATATAAATCCTAAATCTAATCCTTAGAAAAACATACACAAATTTAAAAGTTTGAATTATATAATCCAACGTCTAAACAAAAAATTTTAAAGCCCTAATTGCATAATCTAAACTTAAAGTTTAAGACCCAAATTGCATAATCTAATTCGAAACAAAACATACGGCCTAAGGAAAGTTTTTTTAATATTATAATTAGTTTAATTTATTTTAATGTAAATAATAATAAAAAAGGAAAATATGTGGGTTCCTGAGATTTTTTATTGTATTACCCGACCCGACACGAAAAAATTATTTTTTTAAGAAAAATATTTAAATTTTTATGATCGGGTCTTGTATTTTTGAATGCCCCTTGTTATTAGGGATTTACTTTTAAAATTCAATTTTCTTTTCTAATACTTGTTATAAAGGATCTAAATTTTTCAATACTCGTTATTTGAAGCATACTCTTAAAAATTAAATTTTCTTTTCTAATACTTGTTATCAGGAGTTGATTTTTTAAAACTTGTTATTATGAACCCATTTTCTTTTCTTAAAGGTCCAATTTTTTTCAATGTTTATTTTTTTGGATAAATATTTATTTTCATTTCATCCAAAGAACCATCAAATTACAATAAAAAAACCAAATCAGTTTATAACAAATTAAAATAGAAAACTTAAATTAAATTCCAAGAAACAAAAAGAGAAGAAGAAGAATGAGCAAGTTTGCTATATCCTCGTAGCCTCATACTAACATCGAATTTAATTTGCATCAAAATATTTCGAGGCACTCCTACTAACTTTCCCATGCAATCTGTTATTTCTTTCTTGCCATATATAATACAACATCGCCCCCCAAGCTATGCGAATAATGGTAGCCCGCAATGATTTTCCCTTGTCATACCTCTGCATCCAGTCAAGTTGTATTCTCCATCCTCCCACAATAAGGCTAATAGCACAATCTTGTAGGATGAGATGCCAAACTTTTTTAACAAACCTACAGTCACAAAATAAATGGTCCCTTGTTTTTATAGATTCAGAACAGAGAATATAATTTAGATCAACCAAGAACCCCCAAAATAATATATGATCTGTAATTGGTAATCTATTCATTAAAGTTAACCAAGCGATAAAGGAGTATCTCGGAAGTGTTAGGCCACCCCAAATATCACAAAATCATCCTACTTTCTTTCTTTTATGTCGTAGAATTTCCCAAGCAATTTTAGCCTTGTAACTACCTTGCAATTTGTCCCTAATACAGGCCCAGTCATCCTTGAGCTTCAAAACTTTCTTCCAAGTCCAACTATAACTACATTTAACTGGGGTATTAAGAAAACAACTTCCGGAGATACTCTTTCACCCATGCCACCCATAAAGAACCAGCTTGAGTAAAGAAGAGTCAAATGCACTTCAACATATACGCTTAGTTCCAAACAACAATATCTTTAATTCTCACCCAACTCACACTTGGGATAGCAGATATTCTCCCAATAATATCTATAATTTTTTCAATGTTTGTTATTATGAACCTATTTTTAAAAATTATTTATTTTTCAATACTTATTATTAAGAAAAATATTTAAATAATGTTTCGTATCCGTAACAATGACTGTTATATGACAGTAGTAACATTGTTTAAAATCACGACATTCACAATCGTTATATTCACAAAAATATATATTATTTAAAAATTTACAACTATAATACCTATAATTACTATAATAATTATTATATCCATAACTACGATAAACGTAATATAACATAAAATAGAACGTAACTATTAATTTCGGTGACTCAAGAAATAATTCACTTTTGAATTCTTTACTTAAGCTTTAGTTAAGGAATGGTTAAAGTTAGAAGACTAGATCTAATTTATTTTCTTCTTTTTCCTTTTCTTTTCTAAAATTAATTCACTTTAATCAAGTAAGAGGATTTCTGGACTATGGAGAGTAAACAACACTTCAATTGGTTGTTCAAGAAGCTTCTCAAGTTAAAAAGTGTGACAGTGTCGGTCTTAGCTGTAGGCAGAAGTCTCCCAAAAAGGAAATCTGGAGGGGCATCCGTGAATCCAGGGAAGTAGTAGCATGGCATAAAGTGGTATGGTTTGGCATGCATATCCCTAAGCATACGGTGATTACGTGGATGACAATTTTGGACAGGCTGCCTACGAGGGTACGGTTGGCTCAAATGGGGATAGTTGATGGGGAATGTTGTATTTATGTAATGGTTTAGTTGAATCTAGAGACCATTTATTTTTTGATTGTCCATTTTCCAAACAGTTTTGGAGATTGAGTCTATGTTGTTGCGGCATACGTCGGGAGGTCTTGAATTGTCCTGAGGAGCTCTCCTGGGTGGTGTCCAGGTTCAAAGGAATGTCAGTTGCCGCTTTGATAGGTCGACTTGCATGGTAGGCTTCTCTATATTTGATATGGGAAGAACGTAACCGTAAGGTTTTTCGAGGAGTACAGAGGTCCTGCACTCAGTTGTTTGATTGTCTAAAAGATATTATACGCATTCGTTTACATCATAAAAATATTATGATACGAAATGTACAGGACGATTTATTAGTTGCTTGGGGGATTAGTTTGTAAATGAGTAGCAATTTTTACTGCTTTTTTGGATTAATGAATTATAAAGCTTATCCAAAAAAATTCACTTTAATGTTATTTTTTTTTACAAGATTTCCTTAATTTACTATTTAATTATTTTTTTCCTTTTCCTTTTATCTTTATCAAAATTATTTGCCTCGTCAATGTGTTTATAATTTGTTTTTAGAATTTCGTTTGATTTAAGTTTTTTGGGCGATCAAGTAATACATCTTAATTAGAATTAAAGTTTTTCTTTGGTGAATAAAATTTATTGTCTTCTGATTTGTTCTTTGCTTAAACAATCAATAAGGAACGGATAAATTAGACAAATGAAAGGTTGTGTTCTTTAATGGTATAATAATAAATTTATTTTTCAATTTTTTTCTTCAATTTCATTATTATGATATTTTAACTGAATCGACCATCGATCTATCCCAAAGAGTCAAATTTAACCTTAAGTTCTTTAAAAAAAATAAATTCTCATTTTTAATAAAAATATTAACTAAAATATTACTCTCTCCGTCTCATTTATAGTCAGTTATAGACATTTCACGTAGTTTTAAGGAAAAAATTTTGTGTAAGAAATATGATGTAATGTAATTGAAAGGATAATTTTATCCTTAAAAAGTTAAATTTTATTTTGTTAAAAAACTAAAAAAATTAAAAAAATAAAATATACCTTGTAAAAATTGCTGATTTTTTTAACGAAACATTTTAAATGGATCAATTTTAAAACATTAAAAAAAAACATCTTAAATAAGACAAAAAAGTAAAATTTTAATAGAATAATTATATCCGACATTCTTAAACTGTAGTTGATGTTCTAAATTAGTCTATAAACATTAAAGTATTTTAAATGAACCCTCAAAAATTTTAATGGTCATGTCCTATATTAATGGCAACGGCAGCTAATCTTATCTTGCATGCTAAGATCAAACATGTCGACCTTGACTTACACTTTGTCAGGGAAAAAGTCTTGCAACAGTAGCTGCAAATCAATTATGTTCTAGCTCAACATTAGATAGCAGATGTTTTCACAAAGCCCCTGCCCACGAAAAATTATATCATGGGTCAGTCCCATCACGTGTCCATGGAACCGACCAATGATAACTACCCACTTCATCAACTTTTCCATGTCATATTTTTTTTTTCAAGTATATCATCGCTTTAAAAATTAAAAAATAATAAGGTGGATGATTATTATTGATCGATCTCATGAATGACGTGGTGGAACTGACCCATGATATAATTTCTCCCTGCCCACTGTAAGGTTTCAAGAGCTTCGACAACTGCTACAGGTTGTTTCTAGAAAGAACAAAGATGAAGAAATAAGCAGGATAAATATTGAGGACTAAGCCAATATGAAGTAGCCGTTGTAAGCTTCCTCAAGCTTCTTGAAAGAAGTTTGTTCAACTGATGAACCAGCTCATGCCGTTGCTGATTAATTTCTAGAATGGTGAGTTTGTTAAACCTTACTAACTAAACTAACAGTGTCAGTTAGGCTTCCAAACTCACTATATAATGAACCTTAAAGAGACGGCTTTATACATCATTTTTATACACTGAAAACTCTTTCAATTCATTTCTTCCAGCATTCTTCAATATGTCCTTCCAACAATTTAAGCATTAGCTTGAGTTTTAAATACCAACTCAAATTAAGCGGATCATATTTAAAACAAGTGGACCAAATAATAAACATGTGCATACTTAACTACCTGGATATATTTGGATCCAATGTGCTAAAAAATGGAAATAGTCCCTCCTAATTTATGTTGATATTGTATTTTTTAATACCCTAATCCAAGTAGTACAGCCACGTGTTTTTGATGGTGTGTTTAAAATATGCTTCGCATCAAATTCGAATCAATGCCTAAATTGTCATCTAAAACGACGGAATAACTCAATTGATACTTTAGTGATACTTTAAGGATACAAGTATAATATTTTAAATTTTCTTATATTTTATATATTTCATTTATATTTTATATTGATAATCTAATTCTGCGCCTTTAAATTTTTATAATTTTACACCCTTACATTTTTAATATATCTTCTTGATAACTTACGTACACGTGCATAAAACTTTTGAAAGACCTGCTTGATTTTTCAAAGACCTAGCCGCACTGCCTATCGCTGCAACGCTTTTTTTATTAGAAAGGGACTATTAGCTGCAATGCTTTTTTTCGTGGCCGCTTATGGTAATTTGTTATTATTTTTTTACTTGTTATTCATCTTTTAATTTATAAATTTAATAATTTTATCTTTAAATTATTTCTTATAATTTTTATTTTTGATCGTCGAGGTTTGTATCTCTTTTTTGATTTAGAGATGCTAATTTCGTTCGAAATATATTTAGTTCAAGATTATTTATTTGAGTTTTATGTTATTTTTTAATATAATTTTTTTAATGAAATAGGAGATTATTATTAATTAGAACCATGAATGACATGATAAAGATGATGTGTGATATGATTTCCGTAATAGTAATAACAAGTATGAATTTAGTATGTGATGTGAATCACTTAGACCTAATCTATAAGTAAGAATTTATAGCTTTTAGTTTCAAAAGATGTAATAATTTGGATTTACTCTTTTTCTTTATTGTCTTCCCCTTTTGTTCTTTACTTGAGAGTCTGCTACAAGGGATGGAGAAACTAAAGAAAGAAAAGGAGCAACAAGTTTTGGATATAAATAGGTACCCTAGGAGCTTATGGTCAGCATAAGCAAGACACTATTTCAAACAAAAGAAGAGAGAGAGGTAACCAAAATGGCATTTACTTGCCCAAAGTTTATCGTGCTCAAATCCGACGCTACTTACCCGTATTTGAGCTATAACCGTGAGTATGAAAAGGGAGAAGTCGTATGTTCAGAAACTCTGGCTTTGAGTCCATTTACAAAATTTGAGGTGGTGAAAGACAAGTCTAGCACCGAAGATGGGTTGGTGCACATCAAAAACTGCCACCTAAACAAATACTGCGAACTGATCCGCGTGCATCACGGGTCGCGACATCCAGACAGTTTTCACTATGCTGTTTCTGCCAATATGCCGGAGGAGGACCAATCCAAGGAGTCATGCACGTTGTTCAAGCTCATCCCAGTTCACGCTGAAACTAATATGATTCTAATTCAGCATGTGCAATCAAAAGGCTACTTAAGCAACTGGGGACCAAGCATGGAAGAGGGAAATGGTTCGGTTTTCACAGTCTTGAACTGGGAGTTGCTTGCGAATTTGGCTTTCGCGTCGCCAAGGTTTATCGTGCTCAAATCAGAAGTGAAGAACGAATATTTGGGGTTTATCCGTGAGAAGGGAGAGTCTTACGGGTATCTCAAATGTTCGGAAACTCAGATTCTGAGCCCATATGCGAAATTCGAGGTCAAGATGGCTAGTAGTCCCGGCACGAATGGCATGGTGCACATACGGAGCTGCCAAAGTGACAAATATTGGGTTGCCGGCAACAACAGCGGGATTACTGCAACTGCCACGAAGCCAGAGGAAGACCAAACCAGCAAGTCCTGCACATTGTTCAAGCTTATCTCTTTAGATGACGCGGTGTCTGTAGTCCGAATCAGGCATGTGCAATCAAAACGATATTTAAGGATAATGGATGGAACTTGGCGCTTGTCGGCGGAGTCGGAAGATTTCGATGATTCTTCCCGTGATGTGTTCACAGTTATTGACTGGGAGGCAACAGTGGTTCTGCCAAAGTATGTAGCGTTGAAAGGAACTGATGATCAGTATCTGTGTCTTGGTGACATTGACGGCATACCGTGTTTGCGGTTTGCATCTGATGATATCGGTGATTCGGGTGTGACAATGGAGATTTTCATGAATCAAGACGGAAACATTCGTATCAAGCCCGTTTCTTCCAATAAATTTTGGAGGCGTGATTCGGATTCGGTTCTGGTGGATTCAAGTTACACTAACAGCGTTAACAACATGGACACCCTGTTCCGCCCTTTCAAAGTTGAAAACGGAATAGCTCTGCTCAACTTGGGCAACAACAAATACTGCACGCGCAACGCGAAGACAAATTGCATTAGTGCAGAAGTCACCTCCATGTCCAAGGAGACCCATCTGAAGGTGGAAGAGCCAGTTTTGGGAAGGAAAATTTTCGGTGTCAAATACGATCTCGACAATGCCAGGATCTACGACGAAGAAGTCGAAGTTGTGGCCAGGAATTCTGCTACTAACTATACCAACCAAGCCGAAACATTGAACGTGAAGCTTTCTTATATAGACACCAAGACTACTTGTTGGATGGTTAATGGTTCACTAATGTTCGGATCCAAAGGCACCCTGGAATTTGGCCTTCCTAAAATTTTTGAAGGGTCCATTGAGATATACGGTGAAGTTCAGATCGGAGGAGAGTTTGGAGAGACCACGATAACAGACACCGTAGTGGAAGTTGTACACCAAGTGAAAGTGCCTCCGATGACTAGGGTGACGGTGGATTTGGTTGCGAAAAGAGGCAAGTGCGATGTTCCTTTCAAATTCTTGCATAAGTACTCTCTTTATAATGGGAAGAGTCTGATCTACGAAGTGAAAGGTAATACCTACACTGGTTCTAATTACTACCAGACCGACATCCAAACCAAAGAAGATTCACTCGTCTCTTCGATTTGAGCAGCGGATGCTGCTACCTGGGCATCGCATAGTCCGAGTCAGGCCGTGTGTGTCTGTGTTGTGTGCATCTACTGCATTAAATAAAACTGGCTTCCCCCGTCGAAGCCAATGTGTGCCGGTGTGTTTGTGTGCTTGTACTAATCAGTATGTATTGGTATTCTCATGTACGTACGTGTGATCTATGAATAAATACTATGGATTTGTTACAGATTCTACATTTCGTCAATACTCATAACCCTACTGTGGTACACATTTGATATTTAAATTCGTCAGTAGTACAAATTCCATACCTATAATTTTAGACGCTACACATTTGATATATGTATTTGTTTATAGAGTAAATAACTAGATTAGAAAGGAAAAATCATGAGCAAAGGAAAAATTGACTATAAGAAGAAAGAATACGAAAGGATAAGTTTATGCGCTTAAACCTGTTTGTGACTCTTAATTCGTATACTCAAAATCTTAAACTTACGTAACAAGAAAATATAGACAAATTAAATTGTTCACTTCTAAGTCAATGTAGAGTAGATTAATTTTTCTTGATAAATATGATTTTATTAAAGCAAGAATCATATAAATTTAATATATGAGTTGTGTTTGTGTGTCTCATTAAAACCATCCGTAATCTTAATTTTATTAAAACAAGAATCATATAAATTTAATATATGAGTTGTGTTTGTGTGTCTCATTAAAACCATCCGTAATCTTAATTGAAGAAAAAAAATAAAACACGTGAACACAAATTTTGTCCCTTTATTTATCCAAAAAAATATCCCTTTATTATATCTTTTTCTATATCTCATTCTAAAAATGTTTAAAAACTAAATTTTAAATCATAACCCTAATTTCTATATCTTAAATTAATACATTATAATCACGAAATCGTTAGATGAATCAGACTCGCAATGTTATTCATGACATCAAATAATACTCAATCACTTCAGTATAACTTTCAAATAACTACTCATTTTTAGTTACATATAGGGGTGAGCGTTCGGTCAAGTCGAGTAAAAAAATCATATTCAAGTTGATGAGTTTAATTTTAGGCATAAAGATAATTTTAACCTTAACGTTTAGAAATTTTGTCGTTTTGGCCCTTATTCTTTTTTGGGATAAATTTAGCCCTTAACCAATATCTTTTTGACAAATAGCTTATTTTTTAACACAATGATAACTGAACCGTTAAAAATATGCATATGATAATATATTTTAAATAATGTGACATCTAACCTATCAAATACATATATATAATATAATTTTAATATAAAATATAAAATAATTAAAATTCAAATAAAATATTAAAAAATTAATTAATTCTAAAATAAAATACTATTAAACATTCTTAACCCTAACTATGATATAATTAAAATCTTATCTAAAAAATTAATTAATTTTGAACTGTGTTTATATTTTTTAAGATAAAACTTTGATTCTATCATAGTTATGGTTGAGAATGTTTAGTATCTTTTATTTAAGAATTAATTAATTTTTAATATTTTATTTGAATTTTAATTATTTTATATTTTATATTGGAATAAAATTACATTTCATATATATATATATTTGATAGGTTAGATGCCATGTCATTTAAAATGTATTACCATATCCATATGACATGTCATCATTGTTATATTTTTAACGGTCCAGTCATCAAGCTAGTTAAAAAATAAGCTATTTGTCAAAAAGATATAGGTTAAGGGCTAAATTTATCCAAAAACAAAATAAGGGCCAAAACGACAAATTATAAACGTTAAGTGTTAGAATTATCTTTATGCTTTAATTTTATCATTTGAACTTTCATTCAAATTTTTTCAAGTCGAGACGAGTTTTCGAGTTCTATAAAAATTTAATTGTGATTATTTATTATGTTATAGTACGGTTTGTTTATAATTTAAATCTTACTAACCATATAATATTTGTATATATACATTTTATCATATTTTTTCATATGCGATAATATTTCTTTATATTTTTATATTGATATATATATATGATAAAAAAATTGAAGGACTCGTCTCGAACTTAAAAATAAATTCTCTATTTACTAAAAAAATTGAGTTATTTGAGTTATTCAAATTTTTATTTTATAATTCAAACTTTATTTTAAAAAAATTGAGTCGAGTCGAGTTAAGACAAGTTAAGTATTTTCGTTTCGAATTAAATCAAGTTATTCGTCTTTTTTTAATTTTAGTTTTGCTTACCATTAGTTATATGTATGAACGAAGTAAAGATTCACCTTAAAAATGACAAAAAATATTATTAAACAAGATTACTAATGAAATAGTAAATAAAGCTCATTTAATAAAATTTTTTTCTGATAATTCAATAACCTTAAAACTGTTATAATACTATCGTTGCCCGAAAACCAAAATTTAATAGCACGCTTTATTTACAAGAATGAAAAATGAAAATAAAAAAAAAAACACTATATAAAAGAAATAGAAAAATAAAGATTCGGATTCGAATTCTCTTAATCATGTTCTCTAATTATTTTGAAGTGTCCAAAGATTTTTTTTTATGATATAGAATGAACTATTCATCGTTGGTGATCGTTGGGATAACTTACGAAGGTAACTTTCTTTTTGATGTTATCAATATTGATAATTGAACATGAATATTAGTACACCCTTTAATAAAAAAAAAATGATCGTCGGAGAACATTTTGGAAAATTACTGTAACTATACGCGGTTTTAATTTTGGAAAATTTATTAAATACTCGTATCAATACAAGCTTGTAAGTATCGGTATGAGTTTTTTTTTTTACAAATTTTCTATTTAAAAACATGTTAAAGTATATCAAAATCCTTTTGAATCACTTCAAATATATTATCTTGAAAATATATTTAAGTTTTATAATATTTTAAACAAAATTAAAATATTTTTAAAACTATTATATCAAAATAATAATCTTAACGTAACGAACAAACATAACGAGATGTGTGGAAAAAACTAACACAAAAGAGATAATTATTCAAAAATAAAAAATAAAGAGAAAAAAAATCAATGGACACACTAAAACCATAATAAGAAATGATACTCTTGAAAAAAAAAATATTAAAAATCATAAAATTTATAAATCTAATGACTTAAGGTTAATAATAGTTTATAAATCTTAAAAATCATAAAATTTTAGGTTCGAATTTTACTTTATATAAATATTATAGGTTTTTATTGTAAATATATTTCAATCTAATTATAATTATCATATTAATTATAATTTTATCTACCATTATAATTGTATTTTTTAATATAAAAATTATATCACTATAATCAGTTAATAATTTCATATTCATATTAACTTTCTTATATAATATCATACTTTATTATTTATTTCATAAAATATTCATATTTAAGTCAAAATTGATACATCTACAATTATGTCCAATCAGACCACCTTTAACGTTCTCAATCAAAGTCACATGTATCCATCTATAATAAAATCTTTTTTTTTTGTCCGCACGATAAAAACTTGAATATAATGCAGAATATGCTTAAGCTTGTTACCGACGGGTGTTCAAATCTGATATTTGGGTACTTGAAGTATCGAGTATCTGAAATTTAGGTAGTTGTCTCGATTTGAGTTTTTTGGGTATCCGAATATCTAGATACTCAAAAATTTAGGAAATGGTATACCCAAATTTTTATTTTTTATATAAATCTTAAATCTAATCCTTAGAAATACATACACAAATTTAAAAGTTCGAATTATATAATTCAATATCTAAACAAATTCTTTAAACCCCTAGTCACATAATCTAAACATAAAGTTTAAGGCCCAAATTACATTCGAAACAAAACATGCATAAGGCCTAAGGAAAGTTTTTTTTAATATTTTAATTAGTTTAATTTATTTTAAGGTAAATAATAAAAAAAAAAGATGCAGGTACCTGAGATTTTTTATTTTATTACCCGAACCCGACACAAAAAATTTATTTAATTTTGAGAAAAATATCTAAATATTTATGATTGGGTCGTGTATTTTTGAACACCCATTAGGGATTTACTCTTAAAATTCGATTTTCTTTTCTAATACTTGTTATAAAGGATCTAAATTTTTCAATACTCGTTATTTAGAGTCTACTCTTAAAATTTCAATTTTCTTTTTTAATACTTGTTATCAAGAGTTGATTTTTCAATACTTGTTATTAGGGACCCATTTTATTTTTCAATATTTGTTATTATGAACATACTCTTAAAATTTAATTTTTTCAATATTTATTATTAAAGGTCCAATTTTTTCAATGCTCGTTATTATGATCATACACTTAAAATTTATTTATTTTTTTAATAATTATTATTAAAAATATTTAAATAATAGTTCGTAACCGTAACGATAACCGTTATACGACAATAGTAACATCGTCCAAAATCGCTACATTCACAATCCTTATATTCACACATATATATTATTTAAAAATTTACAACTACAATTCTTACAATTACTATAAAATAATTATTATATCCATAATTATGATAAACGTAATATAATAAAAAATACAACGTAATTATTAATTTCGGTCACTCAAACATAATTCACTTCTAAATTCTGTACTTAAGCTTTACTTAAGGAATGGCTAAAGTTAGAAGACTAGATTTAATTTACTTTCTTCTTTTCCCTTTAATTCTTTTCTAAAACTAATTCACTTTAATCGTTATTTTTTTTTACAAGATTTCCTTTAATTTATTATTTAATTATTCTTTTCCTTTTCCTTTTCCTTTTATTTTTATCAAAATTATTTTCCTCGTCAATGCGTTTATAATTTGTTTTAGAATTTCATTGTGATTAAGTTTTCTGGGCGATCAAGTAATACATCTTATAAATATAGAGTAGGGTATAACATTTTTCCATGCAAAGGTTATACGTTGTAAGAAGGGTTTAAATTTTTTCCCTGCAAAAGTTATGCGTTGCAAGTAGGGTTTAATATTTTTTCTTGTCAAAAAGTGTTCAATTTATACATTTTTATCTTGATAAATTATATTTATTAGATGATATTAGTTTTAAAATTTATCATAATAATTTTAAAAATATTTTTAAAAAGATGAATTATTTGATATTATGAAAATAAGTTATTTATTGAAATAAAATCACTTAGAGAATTTTTACCTGGAAAAAAGAGAGTAATGAATTGTTGAGATTTTTAACACATTCTAAATGTTTTTTAAATACGATATTTGTTTATAGAATTTTATTAACTATTTTTATTATTTTTATTTTATTAGAACGAAGTTCTTCAAAATTAAAATTGTTGAAGTTATACTTACGAGCAATTATATCACAAAAAAAAATTAAATGATTTTGTTCTGATGGCAAACGATAAGATCTTCTAAAAACAAGTTGATATTAAAAGCGTCGTAAATAATTTTACTTCAAACCATATAAAAATAATACTTTTTAAATAAAGTGATAGATTATCAAATGTTTATAAGTTAATTTTTAATACTCGAAAGGACAAACTAACAATATTTTTTGCATCAAGATAAAAAAAATAAACACTTTTTTATTGTTATAAAATAAAGACTATTTTTAATAAATTATACAATAACTTTAAATGCTTTGAACCGTCCGATATATTTTGTCTATCAAATTTATTTCCTTCTTTAACGAGTTAAGAATCCAATTTTCCTTTCTAAAGTACATTCTAATGATATGAGAATCACTTCAACTTGAAATGTCTTTAGAATTACAATTTTTCTTTGGTGAATAAACTTTATTGTCTTTTTGTTCTTTGCTTAAACAGGCAACAAGGAATGGATAAATTAGATAAAAGAAAGGTTGTATTCTTTTTAATGGTATAATAATTAATTTAGTCATTGACTTTTTTTTAATTTAATTTAATTATTATTCTATTTTAGTTAAATTTAACCTGAAGTCTTTTGGGGGAAAAAAATCTCATTTTTAATGAAAATATATTAACTAAAATATTAAAATTTTAACGACGACGTATAACATTATATATGTATTCCATGTTAGTTTTTAAGATAATATAGTTAAATTTAACGTCGTCATGACGAAGCAAGATAATGGTTTTTTATTATCACCTTTGATAATCATATTGATCTTTTTGTTTTGGATTTTAAACTGAATTTGGATACGAGTTCACAGTCACCATTATTATTTGTGATTGAGTTGCGATAATGATTGTATTGTTAATATGTTAATATACGTTTTTAAGTTATTTTATTATGATTTTTATTTGTTATTGACGAATTTTGTTGATATTTGTATCTATTTTATTGATCTAAAGGTGTTGGTTTTGTTAAAAATACGCCTAGATCAAATTTGTTTATCAGAGTTTTATGTCATCTTTTTATCATGAAAGTTACTAATAAAGTGAATGATTTTTATTAGTTAAAAACATAAATGACGTGATAAAAAGAGTGTATAATATAATTTATGTAACAATAATAACGACAAGTAGAAATCTGACATGTAATGTGAATCACTTAAACCTAATCTATAAGTAAGAATTTATAGCTTTTGGTTTCAAAAGATGTAATAATTTGGGTTCACTCTTTTTCTTTATTGTCTTCCCCTTTTGTTCTTTACTTGAGAGTCTGCTACAAGGGATGGAAAAACTAAAGAAAGAAAAGAAGCAACAAGTTTTGGATATAAATAGGTACCCTAGGAGCTTATGGTCAGCACAAGCAAGACACAATTTCAAACAAAAGAAGAGAGAGAGGTAGCCAAAATGGCATTTACTTGTCCAAAGTTTATCGTGCTCAAATCCGACGGTACTTACCCGTATTTGAGCTATAACCGTAAGTATGAAAAGGGAAAAGTCGTATGTTCAGAAACGCTGGCTTTGAGTCCATTTACAAAATTTGAGGTGGTGAAAGATAAGTCTAGCACCGAAGATGGGTTGGTGCACATCAAAAACTGCCACCTAAACAAATACTGCGAACTGATCCGCGTGCATCACGGGTCGCGACATCCAGACAGTTTTCACTATGCTGTATCCGCCGACACGCCGGAGGAGGACCAATCCAAGGAGTCATGCACGTTGTTCAAGCTCATCCCAGTTCACGCTGAAACTAATATGATTCTAATTCAGCATGTGCAATCAAAAGGCTACTTAAGCAACTGGGGACCAAGCATGGAAGAGGGAAATGGTTCGGTTTTCACAGTCTTGGACTGGGAGTTGCTTGCGAATTGGGCTTTCGCGTCGCCAAGGTTTATCGTGCTCAAATCCGAAGTGAAGAACGAATATTTGGGGTTTATCCGTGAGAAGGGAGAGTCTTACGGGTATCTCAAATGTTCGGAAACTCAGATTCTGAGCCCATATGCGAAATTCGAGGTCGAGATGGCTAAAAGTCCCGGCACGGATGGCATGGTGCACATACGGAGCTGCCAAAGTAACAAATATTGGGTTGCCGGCAACAACAGTGGGATTACTGCAACTGCCACGAAGCCAGAGGAAGACCAAACCAGCAAGTCCTGCACATTGTTCAAGCTTATCTCTTTAGATGACGCGGTGTCTGCAGTCCGAATCAGGCATGTGCAATCAAAACGATACTTAAGGATAATGGACGGAACTTGGCGCTTGTCGGCGGAGTCTGAAGATTTTGATGATTCTTCACATGATGTGTTCACAGCTATCGACTGGGAGACAACGGTGATTCTGCCAAAGTATGTAGCGTTCAAAGGAACTGATAATCAGTATCTGTGTCTTGGTGACATTGACGGCATACCGTGTTTGCGGTTTGCATCTGATGATATCGGTGATTCCGGTGTGACAATGGAGATTTTCATGAATCAAGACGGAAACATTCGCATCAAGCCCGTTTCTTCCAATAAATTTTGGAGGCGTGATTCGGATTCGGTTCTGGTGGATTCAAGTTACTTTAACAGCGTTAACAACATGGACACCCTGTTCCGCCCTTTCAAAGTTGATGATAACACAATAGCTCTGCTCAACTTGGGCAACAACAAATTCTGCAACCGCAACGCGAAGACGAATTGCATTAGTGCAGAAGTCTCCTCCATGTCCAAGGAGACCCATCTGAAGGTGGAAGAGCCGGTCTTGGGAAGGAAAATTTTCGGTGTCAAGTACGATCTCGACAATGCCAGGATCTACGACGAAGAAGTCGAAGTTGTGGCCAGGAATTCTGCTACTAACTATACCAAACAAGCCGAAACATTGGACGTGAAGCTTTCTTATACAGACACCAAGACTACTTGTTGGATGATTAATGGTTCCCTAATGTTCGGAGCCAAAGCCACCGTGGGATTTGGCCTTCCTAAAATTTTTGAAGGGTCCATCGAGATATACGGTGAAGTTCGGATCGGAGGAGAGTTTGGAAAGACCACGACAACAAGCACCGTAGTGGAACTTGTACACCAAGTGAAAGTGCCTCCGATGACTAGGGTGACGGTGGATTTGGTTGCGAAAAGAGGCAAGTGCGATGTTCCTTTCAAATTCTTGCAGAAGGACTCTCTTTATAATGGGAACAGTCTGATCTATGAAGTGAAAGGTAGCACCTATACTGGTTCCAATTACTACCAGACCGACATCCAAACCAAAGAAGATTCGCTCGTCTCTTCGATTTGAGCAGCGGATGCTGCTACCGGGGCATTGCAGAGTCCGAGTCAGGCCGTGTTGTGTGCATCTACTGCATTAAATAAAACTGTGCTTCCTCCGTCGAAGCCAATGTGTGTTGGTGTGGTTTTATTAATCAGTATGGATTGGTGTTCTCGTGTACGTGTGATCTATATATGAATAAATAATATGGATTTGTGTGGTGTGCAAAATCAGTTACAGATTCTACGAGTTAACTTCTACATCTTTATCATGCCTTCAACTATACTCTTATTGAAAATTTTTAAAAAAATAAATTTTAGATTATAACGCTTATTTTTTATATTTTAAACCTTAAACTTTACACCGTAAAAATACAATATAACCTAATTTTTTAAATCCTAACCACAAACTCTAATATTAAACCCTAAACCTTACGCCCTAAACCCTCTAATTTAAAGTAAAGACACGAATGAAGTCACGGAAATGAAGTAGACAATTTGCACCTGTGGTCAATACACTTAATCCCTATTGTTGTACATATTACACATTTGATATTTAAATTCGTCAGGTTTACAAGTTCAATACCTATAATTTTTAGACACTACACATTGATACATGTATTTATTTATAAATTAATACTATTGTTTCACAGAATACTAATGTTCGATTAAGATTCTTCTATTGTAAACATTTTGATTAAACCTGGGATTGGAAGTTACTTGTAAAGTTTATTTTGATCTCTTGTAACGAAGGATATTCTAAGATATATTATTCATAATTTTCTAAATGGATAAAAACCAAGGTTTTTAAAAAAGAAACACTAGGTAAAGAAAAAATCATGAACAGAGGAAAATATTTACTATAAGGCGCAAGAATACGGAAGGATGAGTTTGTGACTGTCTCAATTCGTTTACTCAAAACCTTAAACCACATGACATATTCGAAGTGTAAATAACTTGAGTACATGGAAAATCTACGTAACAAGAAAATACACGCAAATGAAGTTTTTCGCTTTGAATCAATGTAAAGGAGAGTATTTTTTATTCGACAAATATGATTTTTTAGAGCGAAAATCATATAATTCTAATACTTGAGTTGAGGGATAGATGTCCGTATCCATAAAAATTTTAAGTTTTATATTTTATATTGATAACCTAATTCTTTATTTTTTAAAATTTTATAATTTTATATCTTTATTTTTAATAATATTTTTTATATAGTTTATAGCTATTACATGAAATTATTTATCTGTCTCTGCATGAGTTTTGTGTCTCACTAAAATTATTCATAATCTTAATTGGAAGAAAATAATAAAGCGCACACAAAAAATCTCATGCATCGATCTTTATTGTGTATGTTTTTATGCCTTCTTCTAAAAATCATAAAAATTAAATTCTAAATCTTAACTTTAATTTTTACATCATAAACCTTAAATTATACCCCTATAAAATATACCTTACCTCTAATTCTTTAAACCCTAACCATAATCCTTAATCTTGAATTCTAAATCCTAAAACCATCATTCTAAATTAAGGTACCAAAAGAGACACAATAAAAAAATAAACGATTTACACCCAAAACATACCTAGATGATAATAAAATAATCTTTTTGCCCTTAATCATGCATCCTTCCATGTCTCACCTTAAAAAACCTTTTAAAATTAAATTCTAAACCCCAATTCTAATTTCTATATCCTAAAACGTAATCTTATGCCCTATAAAATACACATTATCTCTAATTCTTTAAACCCTAACTACAACTCATAACCTTAATCCCTAAAGTCTAATCCCACTATTTTAATTTAAAAAAATTAAAAGAAACATAATAAAAAATTAAACAATTTACACTCAAAATAAATGTAGGTGATAAATTAAACAAAACATTACCAAAAAAATATACTATAACACCAACAAACAAAAAGCACAAAGAAGTAAAATCGTTTATCCTTTAATTATGTCTCTTTTTACGTCCTTACTAAAAAATTCTTAAAATATTAAATTTTAGAACATAACTCTATTTCTATATCTTAAACCTTAAATCTTAAAAAAATACATCATACCTTTAATTTCTTAAATCCTAACTATAATTCTTAATTTTGAATCTTAAATTTTAAACTTTAAATTTATTAATTTAGAATGAACACTAATTAAAAAAACATGATAAAAGGAGAGGCAATTTGCGGCCAACACAAAGGGATTGCTTCTTTCTCCACCCAGAGTTCATTACTCTATTATTTTTCCTCTATCGGTTCTAGAGGCATTTGATTTTAATATAGGTTGCCACCCATTGTCATGTCTTTTGATTCCCGTTGAAGAGTGGGAAACAATGGCGTATATTTAAAAGTAAAGAATGTTGCAAGGTAACGAATCTAATTGGTGTGGTGACTCACTTTGATGGAAAGCAAATATGATTCCCAATGAAATCTAGGACAAACAAATATAAAACCCAGATCTTGCAAATGCTTTTAACTAATGTAATGATGGCAGCTGAACAAGTTTAGTACCAGTTGTGAGCAACCAACAGCAGGGCAAGGGGGATAAATAGCAGGTTATGAGAGTGAAACACATACTTAACAAACAAGACAGAAATGGCATTCACTTCGCCAAAGTTCATAGTGCTCAAATCCGACCAGAACAGTCAATATTTGACCTATGACCGTACTGAATTTACGCAGCCTCTCCGTTGTCGGGAAACTCTGGCTTTGAGTACGTGTACAAAATTTGAGGTGGAGAGAGCTGACTCTGCTGCAGGAGATGGTGTGGTGCACATAAAAAACTGCCACCTCAACAAATACTGCGGACGAATCGGTATGCCTCCTCTCGTTCCGTCTATGCCCGTAGATTATTTTTTTCTGCATATGCTGACAAGTCGGGGGAGGAGACGTTGTTCAAGCTGATCGCAGTTGACACTGCACCAAATAAGATTCGAATTCAGCATGTACAATCAGGAGACTACTTAAACTACTGGGGATCTAGCACAACCGTTGCTAAGGATTCCGAATCTCTTTTCACCGTCTTCGACTGGGAGTTGCTTATGAATCGGGCATTTCAGTCACCGAGGTTTATCGTGCTCAAATCCGGTGTGAACCATAAATATTTGGGCTTCATACGTGACAAGGGAGAATCTTACGGGTATCTCCAATGTTCGGAAACTGTGATTCTGAGCCCATATGCGAAATTCGAGGTCGAGATGGCTAAAAATCCTGGCACAAATGGCTTGGTGCACATAAGGAGTTGTCAAAATAACAAATATTGGGTTGCTGGCAGTGGCAGCGGGATTACTGCAACCGCGGCGAAGCAGTTGGAAGACCAATCCGACAAGTCCTGCACATTGTTTAAGCTTATCGCTGCAAATGATACTGCCACTATATTCCGAATCAGGCATGTGCAATCGAAAAGATATTTAAGGACAATGGACGAAACTTGGCGCGTGTCAGCAGAGTCTGAGGATTTTGATGATTCTATTTCTCCCGGTGATGTGTTCACACTCATCGACTGGGAGACGCCGGTGGTTCTGCCAAAGTATGTGGCGTTCAAAGGAATTGATGATCAGTATCTGTGTCTTCGTATCATCAACGGCCAACCGTGTTTGCAGTTTGAAACTCGTGACATTGGTGATTCAGGTGTGGCAAAGGAGATTTTCATGACTGAAGACGGGAACATCCGCATCAAGCCCGCTTCCTCCGATAAGTATTGGAGGCATAGTTCTGATTCGGTTCTGGTGGATTCTGATTACACTAGCAGCATTAACGACACGGACACCCTGTTCCGCCCCGTCAAAGTTAATGATAACACGATAGCTTTTCTCAACTTGGGCAACAACAAATTCTGCACACGCGACGCAAAGGCCAGCATTACTGCACAAGTCTCCACCATTACCAAAGATGTCCAGCTGCGGGTGGAAGAGCCGGTCTTGAGAAGGAAAAATTTTTGGTGTCAAGTACGATCTCGATAATGCCAGGATCTACGACGAAGATGTCAAAGTTGTGGCCAAGAATTCTGCGAGTAACTATACCAACCAAGCCGAAACATTAGACGTGAAGCTTTCCTATACTGACACCAAGACTAGCACTTGGACGACTAGTGGTTCACTAAAGTTAGCAGCCAAATGCATCATGGATTTTAACCTTCCACGCATTTTTGATGGGACTATCGAGTTATCGGGTGAAATACAAGGTGGAATACAGTGGGGAGAGACGACTACGAGAAGCACTGTAGTGGAAATTGTAACCCAAGTGAAAGTGCCTCCGATGAGTATGGTGACGGTGGATTTGGTTGCAAAAAGAGGTAAGTGTGAGGTTCCTTTCACATTCATGCAAAAGGACTCTCTTTATAATGCGAAGGATCTTGTATATGAAGTGCAAGGTAACACTTTCAATGGTTCTAATTACTACCATACCAACTTTCAAACAAAAGAAGAGCCGCTCAGCTCTTCAATTTGAGCAGCAGCCAGCAGCCAGCAGCTACTGTGGCACAGCAGAGTCCGAGTCAGACAGTGTGTGCATTCAGCTACAGCATTAAATAAAACTGCGCTTCCTCCGTCGAAGCCAATGTGTGCCGGTGTGTTTGTGTGTTTTTCGTAATCATTATGTATCAGTGATCTCTTTGACCTGTGAATAAATGATATGGATTTGTGTGTGGTGTGTTCAAAATAGACTTGCATATAATGTCCAGAATCTTTATTATCCAGAAAAACAGGAATACCTGCTACATGAATGAAACAATACATTACTACCATATCCTTGCAGCTGTTTACAACTTAAGACCCTAATTTGTACAAAATTTTCTATTAACTCTGTCATTTGTGTTCATAATTTCCCCCCTTAGCCTAATTCGTGCAAATTCTTCAAGTCCTGCAATTATCTCTTCTGTTGTGCCTTCATACTTCCGTTTATTCAACTCACGAGATATGAATGACTTTCCTTTCAGTCGAGTAACAGTCCATTCCGGTTCCCGACTAAACATCTAATAGGCCTATGAATCTGACAAACTTCAAGGATCGAATTTCACAACATTCTTGAGAATTCACACCCAAAATACAGATGATCACGAGATTCACTTAAACAACATAATTTATTGGTGATAGAATTTTGGGTTGATATTAAGTTTAACTTGATGAAATTCTTAAATAGAGTATAGAGTAAATATTTCAAGTAAAATTTATATTCATATTGCATACATATCCGTATTCAACACTCGGATAAAACAACAGGAATGAAGCCGTCACAAGAACCAATAGAACTGTTTTAGCTTCCTGGATTCTTCCCATAATCATTGATAACTCGATTCAAGATTCATCATGTTGCAGATAGTTCGGGTTGAATGCAAGCGCCTCCCGATATATTAGCTCCTTCATCTGTTCCTCAGTTAATGCATGTTGCTCGTAGTCAAAGCTAAATGGGGTCATGCAGACAGGTTCATCGCTTAAGTCGTGCAGTGAGCTTAGGTAGGGATGAGCAAGTGCATCCTCAACTGCATCATATAGGAACAGAAATTTAACCAAAAAGCGACCATTGTGCATGCATTGGCAAACTTTTGTAAGAAAATTTAGAAGAAAAAAAAAGTACAACACATGAGAGAGAGAGAGAGCTAATCTTTTGAAACAAACTCACCGGTAATCCGGAGTCTGGGATCAAATGTCAGCATCTTTTCAACAAGATCAACGGCCAAAGGGTGGACGGTCGGAAACTTTTCGGTGAAAGATTGTCTCTGATAAATAGGAAGATGCCGGATGTATCTCTTAGCATTTTCAGTTAGACACCCCATCTCAGCCTCCGATGGGGTGCCAATCAGCTGCAAGGGAACATTGTTCATGTTGAAATATTAGAAGCATTTTCTTACCAACTTATTTGTCTGAATTTCAGATGATTTAGTACTGGTTGGAGGATGAAAAGAGTTTACCTCTATAAGTAAGCGTAGCTGATGCACATGATCTCTTCCGGGAAATAATGGCTGCTTATCCATCAACTCCATAAAAATGCAACCCACTGACCACACATCAATGGCTGCAGTATACTCTGAAGAGTTTAGCAGCAGTTCTGGAGCACGGTACCATCTGGTAACAACATATTCGGTCATGAAGTCGCTTTCGGACGAGACACGAGCCAGTCCAAAATCACATATTTTCAAGTCACAATTTGCATTCAGGAGAAGGTTGCTAGGTTTTAAGTCCCTGTGCAGAACATTTGCAGAGTGTATATACTTCAGCCCTCGTAAGATTTGGTAGAGGAAATACTGCATAACACAAAATTAGGCCACTAGTTAGAGAACAGTTATGTTAGAAATGATGTTGCTTTAGTAAAACCAAGAAATCGTCACAATCCGAAATCAACCGAGAGGCATTTCATTTGAAGTTAAACCAAGATCACAGCTCATTGAACCAGGAAGAGTATAAACAACTTCGAATGGCTTTGATCTTCTCATGTGGAATATGAACATCACATGCAATAAAGCTTTTAATTTAAGGGAATATAAAAAGAAATCAAAATGTTAACTTTCCAACCTGACAATGCTCTTCCGATAAAGCTTGATTAGAATGGATTATCTGATGCAGATCGGTGTCCAATAGCTCATACGCAATGTAAACATGATCAAAGCATTCTCTCTTTGGTGGTGGGATTATATCCTTGATTGCAACTACCTGCAAAGGAAAATGAAAAATGAGATCAAGCCTCAATGACTCAAAAAGGCATTACATCAAGGTTTAAGAAAAAACCAGTAGCAAGCAAACACAAGTACGACGACGGAGTTCATCAACCTGAACAATCAAACAATCAAATTTTGATCAAACAAGACCTGTACATAGATCCTAGTTATGTTTAAATCAGATTAATGCTGCTACTATAAGATTGAACGTCAATGTTTTACAACTTGGTAGTACAATTTGAACCCGTGTTTTTCATTCGAGGAAGGTTCCCAAATTCTGTATATATGTTTATAACAGCATAAACTCACGCTTACCATTGCAATTCTCAACTTGAATCATTAACAAATGACTTTGATAATTATAGAAAATGTATTAATTATGTCCTTGTGGAGCTTGGATATTCCTGGAAAATGGATGATGCTAAGGAATTTGATTAGTTACATATATGAAATAACACACAAGCATAGCTCATACATTACTATGAGATGTTATTAACCAGAAGCCTGTTCGATTCTCTGGTTAAAGGTTACTTCATACAATTATGATGCTTCAAATCCTTTGTTGTGTAAATGGAAACGGAAAAGAATTCTCATCCTTGAAATATAAAGGATAAATCTTTAGAAAAACTGGAAGAACAGATATCAACAGAGAGGGAAAGACTTCACTGACATTTTCGTGATCCATGTGACGAAGCAATTTGATCTCACGAAGAGTTCTCTTTGCATCAACTTTGTTATCAAACGCATTGGTTATCTTCTTCAATGCCACTTGCTCATTCGTCTCAGAATTCCACGCAGAACTAACCCAAGAAAAGATGGAATGAGACCAACAAAATCATTAATTAACAAAGCCAATCGAATAACCGAGTGAAATCCAAAAGGAAAACAACCAGAAATAAGAAGAAACAGAGTTTACCATACGATGCCATAGGCTCCTTTACCAATGGGAAGGATAGGAGGTTTATATTTAGCAGTGACCTCAAAAATGTTACCGAATATATTGTACTGGATAAACCTCCCGCCGTGGCTAGGAGTTGCCGGAACATTCTCCAATCCAACTGCCAAGTGCGGCGGCCGTTGATGTTGCGGGTCAGGTTGCTCCGCAATATCATTGTCCTCCGACTGAGGTGGTCCACCGCCTTCCATCCTTAGCTGAAAAAAGAAGAGACAAATTGTAGAGCGGGTGAATGGTTTGGAAGGATGTTTTAGCAATTTATTGGTCAATGGATCTGTTTTATTTTTGGCGCTTGTTGCTGTTATTTTCTGTTTATTTTCTTTTTATAGCATCTTTTTCCTCAAGGTTTTCTTGGTATGACCATATGTAACAAACGTTTTAATGAACTGTACAGCTAAATTTATCTCTTTTCCTCTACATCAACATGTGTAAGCATTAGAGGGAATATAGGGTGCATTTTCTGCATTCACAAGGTCGGAAATCGGAACTATTCGACATCGAGACCTGTCATAATCCGATTCCCGGTTGTAAGGTTACTGGTGTAAGGATGCATTCTCTTGTAGCATCGTGTTACTTGAAGAGTATGCAGAGACAGTTTTAGGTGCCTCACCTGTTTGAAGAGATTGACATTCAGAGGAGCTGGATGAATTCTCAGGCCTCCATATCCACTCTTCCCTTAGAAGCTTCACACTGACATCGCCAAGACAATATGAACCATGACGACTCTAAGTTCAGGTTTCGCCAATAAGCTCTCATAATAGTCACAAATGCATCCTAATGACAGAACACTGAAATTTTGACAGAAGAATGCAGCAGGTAGATGAATTTTGCAGTTGGATGTACAATAGAAAATTATTTTCATAGTAAAAGATGAAGAATTCATACGTTGAGGACCAGGCCAGCACCTCAACTGATGCATTTGAACTTATAGGATTGAATGGGTTGGAAAAACTAAGCAGCTAGGAGTGACCAAACTCGTTTCCAATCCAAAAAATAAAAAAAAATTCATTCGATTCGAGACTAAAAATCAATTTAAAAATATTTTGAATAACTCAAAATTTTTAATAAGTTTATTTAAATTATAATTAAACCATAATATAAACACAAAAACTCAACACTAATTAAAAAAATCAAATAAAGTTTAAGTTGAAACATCAACTCAAATAACTTAAAATTTTTAACTCGATCAAACACTCACAACTCTCTACTACCAAAATCTTAACACCTCACTGCATACCAGCATGGAAAGAACTGTAAAAGATTTCTTCTTGTTTGAGTTTTGAGAATTTTGGACCGCAAGAATCTAATGAAACTCCTCAGTTTGCAGATCTTAAATTGTACATTTTGTCTTGACTTGTTTTGATCATTTTTCTACTTCATGCAGACACCAGGAGTTGCTAAAAGAACAGACATTCCAAAACTGAATTTGTATTTCACAAACAACCGAGTATCCAAGAAACTGTTAAAAGTGAAAAATCCTAAAACAAAACTGATGAGTAGACAAGTTCAGCCTAAACATAAAGCAACATTAGAAGAGTTCAAATCGAGATAAAATTGAACTCAGGGAATAAGTTCAGTATTTCGAGATAGCATTCTACATTCAATCCTCATCTTCGGAATCAGCACTGGCAACAGCGTTAAGGGCGTGTAATCGTTCAATCAACTTGGCTTTCCTTTCCTCGTATGTCAGCTTCTTCAAGTTGAACCTGCATTAAGAAAACAAGAACCCATTAAAGACAAAGCATAATGAAACTGCGAGTGGTACAAATGTTTCATAGAATCAGATCATGTCGAGCTTCACATGAAAACTGACCTTCTGTGCTGCGTAGGAGGTTTCTTTTCAGACTTCTTAGCAGCTGGGTCAGCACGGATTGCGGTATGAACCTTCTTGTACAAGGATTCAATGTTATCTGCTTCAATTCCTCTCTTGATATACTCACTAAAGTGAGATTGATACTTCTCAGGCTCATCTTCCATCAAAGTCTACAGAGAGAATATTTAATTAATAGAACTGTAAGGGATGAATAACGATACTGTTAAATTCAATGAAAGTAATTACATGGATAGCTTTTCCTACCCTCATATAGGAAGCAACATGACCACCATAAATGTACTTGCGATGAACCTCAGCGTCAAGCTGCTTGCTATCCTTAGAGAACCCTGCGAATCTCTTGTCACTATGAGGAATATCCAAACCAGCATCCAAAGCTCCCTGTTGAGATGAAAGCAAAATTATATAGACTCTGTATAAAACTTTAGTAAAGCAACAACCTTATCAGAAACAAATAAATCCACAATTTGAATTTATATGATACCTTTAGAGCGCCAAAGACACGGTTGCCTGTGGTTGTCCTGATCAGCCCTACATCAAGGAGAGCTCGGAAAGGCCTTCTTGTGTCAGTTGGCTCAACTGAGAAATCCTCCCCAGTAGCCTAGCAACATGTAAATTTTCAATAATGAAACCATGAAAAGATAACAGTATCTAATCTTTTTACCATAATACGTAAGCATGATTTTACATGTATAATACCTCCACATTGCCTTGATATTCATTGTCCATTTCAAGCATCTTAAGGACACGACGTCCCAAAAGTAATCCAGTACAATAAGCTGACCAAAAATAACAAAGAACATGAGAAATGGAACCAATTTATCAGCAGAATCCAGGTAAAACAAATAGAATACCAGCAGCATAGTTAGTGAGGCCCACTTCGAGCCCATAACGTGGAAGCTCATGTGAGTAAGCCGAAGCAAGAACCATATCACCGGTAATAGTAGCAGAAATGATTTGTGCAGTGATATCTTTGTTGCTCTAATCACAAGGTTAAGGTTTGATGCAGAAATCAGAATAAATTACAAACTAGAAAATGAATCCGGAAAATGGTCAAATCTAAAACAACTTAACAAAAACCTCAACATTAAAGAGAAAACGCTCATAAAAGAACTACTAATCAAAACTCAGCACATCAATTAGATTATTCCAAATCCAATCTTCAAAATATACGGTAGCCTGATACTTCTATCACTCAACAAAATATGCCTAAAAAACTTAAAATCAAGGAAGAAAACAGAAGATTTATCAACTATTTGTTCACTGGTCTAAAACTATAATAAGACATTGTTATAATAAGCAGATATTAGGATACAAATCGAACAACAAATCGGTATTTGGGAGTGTTGTACTTGTTCTTATCTTGATTGGTAAGGCGAATCCTAGCCCTGTAGTCGGTCTTTCCCTCTGCACATGATGAATTCAATAAATCATAACATCACCAGCTCAGACAAGGACTAGAATTCAACATTTCAAATGGTAGAGTTTCGAAGAGGGCCAAAACACAAAATAATCACAAAGATATAGACTAATATTACCTCTCCTTCTCTTGAATGGAACCTGAAAACGCTTGAAGTAAGCCTTGGTTTTCTGAGCCTTGACAAAGGCCTGCAATCAGAAAAGAGAAACACACTTTGTTTTCAGCACATTATCAAAGGACTTTCAACCAAAAGCTTTCAACTTTTGAACAAAATGACATAATGCAAAGAAAGAAGAAAAACAATTCTTAAAATTTTCAAAGAAATCACAAACTAAAATAATATTAACCCACTAAAAACCAAGTTAAACAGTGTGTTTTGGTAGATTGGCAAAGACCCGGAGTGGAACAATGATCAAATACACAGAAAAACCACCAGATTTCATCATAACCAAGCGGTTTAAAGATCTTTTATAAAACAAAAGTGAAGTTCTCCTAAAACCCTTAACAAAGAAGAAGCATTTTTTCCAGATTGAAAGAGTGCAGAATAGTGTTACCATTGTTGAAGTTTGTTCTGAAAACGAGAAAGAAAGAGACGGCTAAGGGAGGTAAAGAAGAAAATAGTGTGTAATATATAAAGCGAACTTCAGATCTCTAAAACCCTAGCATGGGTACAGCTTGAGCGGGATCATCAGTTTCGGGTGATGTCTTTATATTTTGGTTTAAATATGTTTTTGGTCTCTATACTATTTCATATTTTAAATCTTAATCCTTATATTTCAATTTTACGACATTGAGTCCCGATACTATTTTTTATTTAAAAAGCTATATTTTCCTCTAATTTCAGTTAATTTTACTATTAATTGTTGAACTAATAGCTAAAAAGGTTTAAAAAATAGTCCCTATGTATATATTTTTATCAATTTACCCCATATTCTTTATAAATAAAAAATGTCATTAATTAAATAATATTATTTTTCAATCATCTAATTTTAAAGTTTTCCAAGGGTCAAATTTATTTTACCTTTTTTATGACCTCTACATATACAACTAATACTAATAAAATTGAATGGAAAATAATGAAGTGTAAGATTTTTAGATAAAATTAGTTCAAGGACACTCAATATACAAAATTAAGGTACGAATATTAAAAGAGTGGTTATAGCAGTATATGTTCTAAATAATATTTTTAACTATTGGGATTAGTCGTTTAATTACTGTACTGTAATATTAGTGTTTGAATCTATAACCTTTAGAAATAACAATCGTTCCATTAACTATTGAGACAAAATAATTCGTATTGTTACTAATATTATTAATTTATTATAAAATGATATTTTATAATTAAAATTGATTAAATTAAGGAGGTGTACGCTAAAAAAAGATTAATACCTAATTTATCACCAACTTATGGTTAAACCATCGACTTCATACCACAAATTTTTACTGAAGTGGGGTCAGGATGAATGTAGCCAACATCCATGTAGGTGGTAGTGAATTTTTAACAAAGTTGTGCATACCGTCCAGCAGACGATTTAATAATAGATTATTATCTATATTCGATGATAATTTTCACGAATGTTTTAGTTTAAAAATTGTGTAAGATTTGAGAGTTTAGAGTTGAATTTTTAAGATAAATGATTAAAAATTATATTTTAATCTATAAACCCTAAACTATAAATTTTAACCCATCTTTGAATACAAAAAACTCATCCACCAACTTATAAACCAAACATCTTAAACCCTAAAACTTCAAATCTAAAACAATTGTATAAATTTTAATTTTTATCACCGAATAATTATTTTTAGTAAAATAAATTTTCAATTAAATAAAATACGATAACGTTACATTCAATCTTACTTCTTAATCTTATATTCGATACTATTATTCCTCAAATAGTTTTCATGCACTATAAAAGAATCAATGGAAACAGGATGCATGGTATCCACTATCCATGTTAACAGGTAAGGCAGTGTCATACTACTTCATCAAAGGACAAAATGTTGAGAATAAAATAAAAAGATTACGCTGACAAACGATATTTTTAATATTCTTTCCAAAAATCCCTCCATCATCTTCAACCTCAACGCAACCCTTTATCTTCCAGCAGCAAACACGCTCTTCACAAGGCCGTCGAAGCCCACCATCTCCACCATGGAACCGAACCTGAAAAACAAAGAGAGAAGAATAAGAAAAAAAAATGGAAACTAATATAAAAAAAACATAATATAAGCGTATCTTATGCAATATCGATGAAAGATGTTTATTAATGAAATTGTATTTAGATGAATTAATTCTGAGATTTTTTTAAATAATTAATTTTGAGATTCTCTATAATAGTGATCGGTACAAATCTGTATGTCAATACGGATACATACCTTAATATTGATACGTACCGGTACCATCCTTAGTATATGGACAGTGATACAACTTGATTTTATTGGACAGGGATAAGCCTGCGGGGGGAGCTCTAAAACCAGAAACATCCTGCTCCGTCAGATCATCTGCGAATGCCGAGACATTTCCAACAAGTCGGAAGCATATTCTGCGAGTTTGTATTTGTTTAGGGAAATCAAAGTACATAGGTGTTCCTGGTTTGGTCTCTGGCAATCGATATTCAGCAATTGTCACCATGCTGGATCCATTTCCTTCCTGCACAATTAATCATCATTGATCAGCATTAAGCAATATTATTCGGACTCTTCATTTTCTTGAAATACCAATGTCCGATACATATTTTAATACCATTTAAGATAGTTTTGACAGATACCTGGATTGCAGATACTTTAATATATAAAACAGCTGGAGAGATATGTCTGTCTTCTAAGAGTGTTACAGATGTATCCCAAATATCTGCATCTGAAGACGGTGAATGAGTGTTTCGAGGCTTTATTATATTGAAAGCATCGAGTTGGAATCCGGCAAGAAACGGTGAAGATGGAGGCAGATACTGCTCTAAGACGAGATCGTGGTCCATTAGCCTCTCGGATTCAACCGGAACCTGAAAGTGAACAAAGGATTAGAACAAGCAATCCGAACCACAGTGTGAACTTGGAATACAAAAGCACAAATATTACCTTGAATCTACTTAATTGTGGAGCTTGGTTCAACTGGTTTATATAATTTGTTTGATCAGCATTTTCTATTGATCCATTTCCCATCTCTTCTCTTACGGGGCTTCCAGTTATCAATATACGTTTGGCATGAAGGTATGGACCACATTGCATTGCTCCTCCAGAAGATGCACTTCGAGTTTCTTGTGGAGAGGAAGTTCTGTCACATGAGATATTAATGTCTTTATCCGAATTCACAGAGTTTGAACCAGACCGCTCAAGGTGAAGGCTTAGTGTTATCTGAACAATGCGGCATCTAACAGGATTAGCAAAAGTAAATTTTATATGCCGGGGCAACATATCATCTCCACCAGACTTTTCAGGCCCGTAAAATTCCGGTGAAGAGCTGATCAGAGCCTGGACATCCCATTTTCCTAGGCAAGATTTTTCTTCCCTGTCCAGTTTCTTGCTCGCTGTGATTTCCACCTATGGAATAATAGGAGAAACTGTTAAAAAAGGGTAAGGTGGCTGCATTTTTAGCTTAAAGAAACCTACGTATGATTGAGCATCGATGTTAGTTCCAAGTTTCTTATAAGAATAACATATACATACGGCTTCATCACGGATACCAATAGACCTTAGCCATATACTTTAACATGATAAAAGTACAGCAAGAAGATCGGTAGACTTACCATGGGAGTATCAGCTTCGGAATAACCACATGGACTTACAAGCAATACGACTCCCGTGACATCTGAAAGTGTGCCAAGCACAATAACAAACTCAACAGAGGTAGTATTAGGGGGAGCCTTCCAATATGAATTCCACAATCCATAATCCAAGGGAATGAGTAACGACAAGAATGGTGCTGAATCTGTAGCTGTCTCGACCTACAGTTTCATTGGAAGTGGTTAGACTTGGACAAGAAGCACAAAGCAACCTACACCTTTTAAGATGCACTTAAATAAGTCAACAGATCATCACTAGAGGATAAAAGATGCAGTAAGTTTCATAGTCCGGAAAGCTGACTGGATAGCAAGCATGAAGCAACTGGAGAAGATGGAATCCTCAATATCCTTCTTAAATTGCATTGAAATAATGAAGATAATTAGTAGTATAATGTTATCATGTAAATACTTGGTAAACCTTGTTGTTTCTAGAACCATTCAGCTTATCCAGACATTGCATCAATGGGAACACAATATACGGACATATTATTATTATTTTTTGAATATTATACAGACATTAAAATATGTTATACCGGGTGTAGAAAGCTGCTAAATGGAAACTCTGCAAGTGATTCCTCCCCAGAAAGCAATTGTTTCAAAAAACTAACAGCTTGATGATTACCATCGAGATGGCTCCTGTCAAAAGGGTCTTCAAGGAATGAGGATCCCATAACATCATCCAAAGCTTTATATGCTGCACTATCAGCACGAGCTCTTCTTCGCGAGCTAATCAAGACCCTAACATAGTCCAATACCAATGCATCAAGAATTATCTCTTGACAGCAGTTCTTGCAAACAACCTTGTCCAGTGCCATTGAACGATTTGTAGTACGGTCAACTTGGGTGCCTTGACTTGACAAGCCAATATAATTTGTTCCATCCGTTGGGTGATTTTGCAGAAGAAAGGCTCCTCCCCCTGCACAACAAACTCGACAAGCCTTTCTATGACACTCGGAACACTTGAAAACAGAATCTGAACCTTCCCTATCTGAGACCATTGAGGAAGCAGATAGATTTTCCTTTGTATTAACGCACACTTCACACATCCCACCAGAACAACTCTCCCCAATGCTACTAATATTCCAGAAATCTATAACGTCATCCTCAATCTTCTCAAGACCAATAGCGCCATTCAACTTGTCTTCACGAGCAGTTTGCCCAAGCAATGCAAGGGTACATGCAACCTTGCTTAATCTTCCCATGTATGATCCATCAATCAAAAAATTTGGATTTACATTAGCTGCATCAGTTCCTATAGACAATAATGCCCTATCTCTTTCAGCTGCAGAAAGGTTAAGCCGGAGACGTTCAATTTCCAATGTCATTGCTTCAAGGAAGTTTAAGCTTCTTTCCTGCAAAATTGGATAATTTGAATAGGGAAGTTATATAATCTATCAGGTTGTGATTGATACCTAAAAACATGTATGTTTATCTATCTTAAGTGAAGCTAATATTAGAATGTTATTATCTAATCCTCCAAAATGATGGAGAATGTTATTATCTTAAGTTTAAGCATTCAGATCATGCAACACCAAAATATATTGAAAGCATGTGTGGTACAGATCTTTCCAATGAAAACCTCAAGAGGAAGAAATGCCGTAGTCGTAGCATTTTTAGCCTTAATTGAGAAGAGATGCTGCTATCGAGATAAACAGGGAACTGAAAAGCGAATATGTATCTTTAGACTCATTGCATTAGTTGGGAGCTTTTAGCTAATTGCAGATATCATAACTAGGGGAATATCATCCCAGTCTGTGCTTTATACAACCTGTTCTTATGGGCCTTCTATTTATAATTTACGATGTTGAAAAACAAAAAGGAAAAAAAGGTGCATCTATAAACTCATTTATAACACAAGAGCAGCCACCTGATTAAGAAACATGAATGACCAAAGGTAAGAAGTAAATGGAGACAAGAAAGAACCATTAAGTAGCATTCAGTTGATTCAGGGAGGATCTATTTTTATATAAGATTTTCATGAGTTCTCCCAAAACATATGAGATCAAGGGAACATACAAGCAACAAGGAGTCACATACCATACGTGGCCCGGCAAGGGATTTTAGACAATTTAGGTACTTCTGGGAACCATTCTCTTGAGGCCTACTATCCTGTGATGTAGAGGATTTATGATCACCTCCCTTTGAATCAGCATTTTTTGTAACTGGATGAGAAACAGGTTCAGATAACAGGTCCCCTCCAGTTAGTAGGTCAACCCCTTTATTGGCAGAACCCTGTTTAGCTGACGCTGGCACCGCATCATTGGATAGAGAAGTGCTAGTAAATGGTTTTGTGTCCGAACCACAAAAGGAAGGATTGGTTTCCTTTTGATATTTTGTTGCCAGCTCAATTAGTCTGGCACCACGCCCTTCGTTAGCAAACACTCCATTCCAAGGTAGAGAAACTCCAAGGATTTCCACCTATAAAAAAATGTTAAAACAGACCAGTCGGGAGAATTAGAAAACTGCTTTGCTTAAACCAATAAAGGTAACAAATAATCAAGCAATCTATTTTTTGTTGTAACATATTCCAGCATGCACAGAGAATATAATAGATACAACACATTCCATCAAGCACATGTATATAATAATTGTGCATTGAAGATGCAAATTTAGAATAAAAGACGGAACGCAAGCAACATATTTTGGAGAACAGCCTTTACCTCACCAAGAGTCATAGGAGTTCCGGAAGCAGCAGGATAAAATGTAACTGCAACTATACGGGTAAGAAAATCTAAATCTCCCTCTAATTCTTCAAAATCATACAATAATGATGGAGATGTAACTTGATCAGGAAGGTTTGCACCAGCTCCATTGGCAGTCATGTCATCTGCACTAACTAGACCTGATAAAGGAATCAAAAGATTTGTCCCATTTCCACACCGGGGTATGATAGCCCCCTGTCAACAGTCCAAAATAACATTAATGCACAATTCAGATTCAAATAAATCAGAAGGTAGAAAAAAATGCTAATTTTGGGAAAGGAATTTAACAGACGATAAAAAAATTCAAGGTAGACACTTCAAGCCAAAATGTGCTGCAAAACTTGCAGAGGGCAACAACAAAAAGAGCACAAACCTCAACAACCAGTCTAAGCCCATCTAGACTTCTCCCTGTTCTCACATCAACGGTTGAAGGATAAGTTGAATCATCTGCACCATGGGAAACTGTGAGTAGCAGCTGACAGACATGGCAGGGTTCACCAAGATAGATAAAAAGTTCAACAACAGCAGCAGCTTCAGGACAAACCTGCAGACGGTAAATGCATGCATTCTAATAAAGCATAAAAACAACACAATAAAGAAGGGCATATCTCCCTGCAAACAACAATACCTAAGTGGCATAGTATTTTCCTAGATGATGAAGAGGAGATTGTATGTACCCAGATTTGATCCTTTCTCTTGAAACTTAGTAAACTATCTCCACCATCAGATGTTTCGAACATACTGCTGACTGGCTTAATAAAGAAACCAGATGGTCGAGAAAATACCTGTGATGAACAGCATGATAAGTGATGTGGACTGATACAAATAAACAGTAAAATCAACATAATTTTCTTTCCAAATCAAATATTGGTTTTAAACAAGACTAAAAACCTTTCCTGAGGGGGGGAGGAATGTCCACTTAAAACAAAAGCTCTGACAACTAAGTTAAAACTACTTTATTCCAAGTTCAATGGAAAGCACATGATAACCAAATACTAGATCAACTAAGCACAATATTTTCACAAGTGTATATTTAAAAAGCAATACTAAAGTCGTGTGCTTACATATTGGCTTATTGTCATCTTATAACCAATTAGCAACTGAAGTAGCTCACAAGATAGCAGTGAGTTTGGTTTCAGAAACAAAGTTTAGTATCCAAGGCCACATACTTTTCTAAGAAAATTTATTTTTCCTATATAAAGTATAAAATCTAAAGTAAAAAAATACATTTAAATTAAAATGAAAACTAAACATTTAGTAACAAACCCAGGACAGGACAGGACAGGACTATCATCACAGTCAGATTGTAACAACAAACCTGAAATCTAGTCATGCACAAGAACTACATACATGCAAAGGTTGAATTTGAACAGATGGAAGATGCTTGAAAATCCTTATTCCAAGGAACATTTCCAACTGCCTTTGACGAGAACTATCCACAACCGCATTTTTATATCTCCTTTGAAGAGTGATTTTCACATTTTGTGCGGCAGAAAACTGCGAAAATTTACCTGCTTCCTCATTGAATATGCTTAGAATGTGACTATGCATGGCTTTGGAACCTGTATAAAGTGTGGCATGGATATCACCGGCAAGCAGGAAAAGATCTGCTAGCTGACATACAGGTGATAAAATGGTTGATCTCTTGAACATGTCAAATGTCATGTCAAATCTCTTCCATGGTTTATCCGGACAGGGATGATTCGATATTGTAGTACCCGTATTGTGATCAGTATAATAAGTTTTCCCTGTTTCTGCATCAGATTGTTTCTCCCAACCAGGCGGGAGTGGTGCAGTATAGCCATCATTGTTATCAACAGACTGGTATTCTTGTGCCAAATCATTGTCAAGAGATATCTGAAGCCTCTGGCATTGCTCCACAAATACTTGCACTGACCCAAAGTAACTAGCAGCATTGGTTCTATCCAAAGAATCTGCACAGTTGAAACGTAACACACCATTTTGATGGGATCTTAAGCAGAAAGCCCCTTCAAATTCCTCATTGTAGATGATTTCACCTCTACAATCCTTAAGCCGCTTTCGTGAAGGCAAATAATCTCCTTCAGAAATGCCTATAGCCAGAGTAGGTGCTTTTAAAAGTTTCCACATTTCTTCAATTGTTTGTTGTTCACCTTGTAACTTAATCCGAGTATGCCAATCATAATTCACTAAATGAATTCGACTATAAGGAAGTTTTCCTGTGGATTTAATATGATTCAATGATTCCTCAAAATGATGAACTAAAATGCGTTCAGACTTTCCTTCTCCATTTCGAAGCAAGTTGACACACACAATCGGGAGAAAGGCCTTTTCATTCTGATTTTCGCCAATACCAGCATCTAAGTTACGAGTATCATACCGTTTACATAATCTTTGATAATACTGTAAACTTCCTTTATATGGATGCCGATCTGAAACATAAATTTCTGCTTCAGCAGCAGTGATCTTTAGTTCTGCACCCCACCACATTGGAATCGAGCCCCGTCGCCAAATATATGTGTTAAAAGGTACACTCTCACCGGGCTTTTTAGGCACCCATACAAGTTGTTCACACTCTACTTCATTCCCTATGAATATGGACATTCTTTATAAGTTGCAAGAAAATCATATAATACAAACTGTGTGATGAAAGTCGGGATGAAAATAGAAGAGTAGTTACAATAAGAGAATGGTTTACCCGTGTTTAACTATTTGTGCAAAGAAAAAAAATCAAAATAACCAGCAACCGGAAAACTTTTAGAAGAATGGAATCTGTGACAAGACAGGTAAATTATCTTACCTGCACTAAAGCATGAATTTATACCCCTAGCCAAGTATCGGGTACCAGGATGCAGCCTACTTCGACGAGCTATGAGGGCAACAATCCCTTCTACCTGACCTGAACTACCGAAACTTCGAATTTCCGCAAAGCCCTAACATTAATATCAAGTAAGAAGTATAAAAATATCAGGTAAATCTCATACATTATATTATAGTGACGTCAACAGTGATAATCCATCATTATAGTAGATTAGGCAGTGAAGTAACAAAAGATAAGTTAGACATTCCATAAACAGGTTACAGGAACTAGAAGGAGAGTGTAAACAATGACAGTTTTAACAGGAATTTAGGACATAATCATAAGCTTTTAACTTGTAAAGGAAAAAAGTACAAGTTAAAAAGAGAAACAATCAAATTAGCATTAAAATGAAGATATCGAGTATGAAGCAAAACCTGCAGAAGAATAACACAGTGCTGCATCAACCCAATGTTTTTAAAAGGCATTGAAAGCCAACCGTTCCAAACAAATTCGATATCAGGACTAAGCACGGGCATCCGACTTGGAAAAGGTCGTGTAAGATCTCTTGTCTCACAAAAGTAGTGCATCGTATTAATGTCTACCTCAGCCAATTCTTGTACATTCTTTATTTCTCCTCTACCTTGAGGTTGAGGTGTGTGAAGTGGTATTTTGATCCACTGACTCTCTATTACAGTAAACACGCATCCCCCACCAGGAAAATCTGGGATACTATCAGCTAATTTGGTAGCAACAAGAAGGAATCCATAACTTCCCAAGGCAGCATAACCCAATATTGCCCTGGCATGGACTTTACTCTTACAAGGCGAGGATGATCCATTTGTTAGATAATCTAAAGCTTCATTCTCAGACCTAAAAACATCAAAACCGAACTTGCCATGATAGCAAAGCGCCCCAGTCAAAGGATCAACATAAATCACCTGAGTGTCGATCGTAGTTGACAAGCTAACAACAATATAAACTTCACCTGTATCCACCACAACCACAACAACAGAGGTGCTTCTTGAACCACCAACTACAAGTAAAACTAGATATAATCAGCTAAGACGAACCATAGTTTTACCCATCACTGAAAACACAATTAAAACAAAGAAACAAATGTGATCACCTGGTGATTCCATGCGCTCCCAAAATGAAATTGCTAGCTAAAAATCAAGATTTTTCAGTTTCCATAATGGAGAAATTCTTAACCTGTTCAACTAACACTAATCCGCGAAGAAAGGAAGAAAAAAGTCAAATCCTCTACTTTCTCATATTTACCTGAATGAATTGTGGAAAATGAATCAAACGATGAATAAACTCATCAAAATATAAACAGAACGCAAAATAAATTAATGAAAGAAATTCAGAAAATCCCGATCAAAAGATTCAGTTCTTTCTCATTCCTGACATCTAAAGCATGCACAAATACAAGAGATTCAGAAAATTACTTGATATCATGTTCTTCGACAGAAAAATGTCAAACCAAATAAAGCATTTCTCAGATTTAAGTAAATCAAAGGAAGGAGATGATGAGTTATTTTGGGAAATGAATGAGAGGAAGAATAATTAATGAAATATAAGATAAAAAGGAAATCTTGAAAAGTAAAAGAAAAGCTGAACGGAAAGTTAGAGCATCCAACATCGCAGAGAAAAGCGCGGGTAAGAAAATGAAAATTGCCGGGTGTTGAAAATCAATTTACATCCTACAAGTACTCGAGATAATTATAGTAAAATGATGACGAGAGTGAAAATAAACTTAAAAACCAATTAACATTAACTCTGGTCGAATACATTGTCAGAATATAACGAGATTTGGACAAATAAATCTGTATATCACACGAGAAGGAGAAGAAGAAGAAGACACTAATCTCTTCCTTTGCAGGTTTCTTCCCAATGAAGAGTGATACTTGAATGGAGCCCATGGAGCCGGGGTTAGATTTTAGTGGAGTAAGGGCGAATTAAAATTTTAAACTCATAAAATATTTATTAAATAAATAATTTTAAAATATATATTAAAATAAATTAATTTATTTTTAAATTATTTTTATTATTATTGATAAATCATTTAAAAATATATCAAAATTCAAATAAAAACATAAATAAATTTTATTGTCCATCTTATTGCTCGGGCCCAGGTACAAACCTTTATGGAATTGTGCAACGTATATACATATTATTTGCAAGTTCTACTAAAAATTAAAAAATTTTAGTTGATAATGTTAAAGATGTTACATTAAAATCTTTATGTAATACTCGATAGGAGAGTCGAATAAAAAATGTTAAAGCTATTAGATTTCAAGCACCTCAAATAAAATTAGCTTTGTTAGCATTGTACAATTCTAGTAGTGAAAATGTCAAAACAAAAAGTAAAGCAGAAAGTTTAGTTAATTCTCTTACAAGTTTTGAGTTTTTACTTAGCTTGGTAATTTGATATGATATTTTATTTATTATTAATAAAGTGAGTAAGAAATTGTAATTTAAATCTATGTGTATTGAAATTACAATTAATGAAATAGAAAGTGTAATGTTATTCTTTGAGAAGTATAGATATGAAGGGTTTGAGTTTTGAATGGATATTACTAAAACACTTGTTTTTGATATGAAATAGAACCGTCATTTTCAACAAGACGTCATGTGTTTAGAAAAAGACAATTTGACGAAAATGATGATGATGATGAAGTACTATCACTCGAAAAATCTTTTAGAATCAATTATTTTCTTGTGATTGTTGATTTAGCTATAACTTCTTTAAAAATATATTTGAACAATTAGAGTTATTTGATAATATTTTTGGATTTTTATTTGATTTTAAAAGGTTAAAATCTTTAGATAATATCGAATTACAAAAATCTTGCATGAATTTTAAAAGTACTTTTTTTTTACAATGATTTATCTGATGTTGATGCAGATGACTTTTTTTGGAACTTAAAGTGTTGCAAATGACTTTGCCGGATGAGTTAATGTCGGCACTTGAAATTCTCAAGTTTGTCAAAATGGTAGATTGTTATCCAATGTTTTAATTGCTTATCGAATTCTTCTAACTACGCCGGTGACCGTTGCATCTGCTGAAAGGAGTTTTTCAAAGTTAAAATTATTAAAAACTTACTTGAGGTCGTCAATGTCGTAAGAAAGATTGAATGGTCTAGCCATTTTATGTATTGAGAAAAATATGTTAGACCATATTGATGTAGACACTATCATTAGTGATTTTGCATCTAGAAATGCACGTAGTAATTGTTTTGTGTGATTATTTGAATGTTTAATAAAATTTATTTATATTTTTATTTGAATTTTGATAAATTTTTAAATGATTTATCAATAATAATAAAAATAATTTAAAAATAAATTAATTTATTTTAATATATTTTTAAAATTATTTATTTAATAAATATTTTAAGGGTCTAAAATTTTAATTTGGCCTGAGGCGACCAAAATTTCAGAACGAGCATGCCAAGGTTCGAAATTTCTGGTTGTACCCGATTCGATGACATAATCTGAATTCTGTGGATCAGTCATATTTGGATTCCCAAATATGTCTCGCTGATAACGTTTCTTTGCGAGAATTAAATTGTGTTCCTTGTATTAGAATTATAGCGCGAATGGAGGAAGAGAGCTGAAAGTTCAACAAATTCAGTTAGCCAGCTCACTCGTCAGCTCAACACCTTTCACGTGTTTTAAACGTCTTCCAGAAAGTTTCAGAAACTCCTCTTTAGGGTTTCTTAATTCTATATATACAGTATTGCCCTGGGAACCAATTTGCAGTGAATTTACTTGTTGTTCTGTCATAGCGAAAACCAGTGGTTATGTAATGTCTTTCACATGTTTTATGCTTGGATATACTTGCTCGGTTTTCGCTATGACAGAAAAATACCACGCCTGTCAACTTGGTAACATAAGCACTCCTCCACTGGTTTTCGCTATTATATGTCATGTGTTGACATGTACTCTAAATATACTTGGATATACTTGCTTAAGAGAAAATCAGATGCATGTAATGCCTTCTACATGTTTTATGCTTTAATAAAGAACCAATTTGCAGTGAATTTACTTGTTGTTCAAGTTGATGGTGGTGGTGAATTTCAGTTTTTGAAACCACTATTAGCTCACCTTGGAGTTCAACTCTGTATCACCTGCCCAAGCACATCCCAACAGAATGGGGTTGTCGAACGTAAGCACCGCCATATAGTTGAAACCAGTCTCACCTTACTTGCCCAGGCTAAGTTGCCTCTTGAGTCCTGGTCTTATGCAACACTCAGTGTTACATATTTAATTAACAGCATGCCTTCAGCAAGATTTTCTAATCGATCTCCTTATCAGGTTCTCTATGATAGATTGCCTAATTATAAGTTCCTTCGTGTATTTGGATGCTTATGTTACCCTCATCTGAGACCTTTCAACAAACACAAGTTTGAATTTCGGTCTCGACCATGTATTTTTCTGGGTTACTCTCCTCTTCATCATGGCTATCTCTGTCTCGATCCTGAGAGTGGTAAGATCTTTACCTCCAAAAATATTATATTCAATGAAAAGCATTTTCCAGGTCACCCTCAATCTCACACGTCAGCTCAGTTCCCTGAGAAGTTGTCACCACTTATTTACGTTCCTGGTCACAACAACACTGGTGAACAAGATGTTGTTGCCCCTAGTCCTCTTGTTTCACCTTCCACTTCTCCAGCAGTTCCTGCTGATTCTTCCACTGCACCTCTCAATGCTAACACTACTACTCTTGAACATCACTCACCTCCCTTTGAGACAACAATATCATCTTTTGTCCCTGTAACTGAGGCAACCTTCTCTTCCACTAGTATTCCAGTATAAATGCCCATCAACACTCATCCCATGATGACTCGAGGTAAAGCAGGTATATTCAAACCCAAGGTCTTTCACTTACAATTACCTCATATTTCTTCAGATGTCCACCATACCCTTCAAGATCCAGGTTGGAGCCAAGCTGTGCACGATGAGTATAAAGCTTTAGTTGACAACGATACATAGGATCTGGTTTCATTACCTCTAAATCACAATGTTATAGGCTGCAAATGACTCTTTAAAATTAAACGCAAAATTAATGGCTCTATTGAACGCTACAAGGCTCGTCTGGTAGTCAAAAGATTCTCACAATTTACTGGTGCAGACTTTAAAGAGACCTTTAGTCCAGTGGTCAAGCCTGCCACTGTGAATCTCCTTCTTTCCTTGGCAGTAACAAATAATTGGTGCATTCGCCAAGTCGATGTTAATAACGCATTTCTTAAAGGTGATCTTGAAGAACATGTTTATATGCAGCAATCTGAGGGTTTCTAACAACAAACGGAGGATGGAAGCTCGCTCGTTTGCAAACTTAAGAAAACTCTCTATGGCTTGAGACAAGCCTCACGCAATTGGTTCACTAAACTCAAGTTATTTCTTGAAAGCTTGAGTTTTATATCCTCTTGTTCTGATGTTTCTTTGTTTGTGCACAATTCAGATAATCTCATCACTTATGTTATTGTGTATGTTAATAACATCCTCCTCACTGGTTCTTCCCCTGAACATATATCATCCATCATTGCTCAACTTCATCAAAAATTTTCTTTGAAGGACCTCGGCATCCTAAGTTTTTTGTTGGGTATTGAAGTGCATCATTTACATGGAGGTTTGTTCTTGACACAAACCAAGTATATCAACGATCTACTGGTTCGACTCAACTTCTCGGGCATCTCTGGGGTACCTACTCCGATGGCAACAACCTCAAAACTTAGTAAGCTTGATGGCACTCCGTTACCTGACCCTCAGGAATATCGCAGCATCGTGGGCTCCCTTCAGTACTTGTGCCACACTCGTCCTGATATAGCTCACTCAGTGAATAAAGTGGCTTAATTCATGCAGCACCCTCATGACACCCATTGGGTTGCAGTAAAAAGGATCTTGCGATACCTCAAAGAAACCATAGACTATGGACTATGGTTTGCACCAGGCAACACCTCTGATATTGGTCTTCATTCGTTTTCAGATGCAGACTGGGGCAGTGACCCTAATGATCCCCGTTCCATTTTCGGCCATTGCACTTATCTTGGCATGCATTTGATTTTCTGGAGCTCTCTAAACAACGTACAGTCTCTCGATCTACAGTTGAAGCCGAGTTTCGTAGCATTGCAGATGTTACATCTGATGTTCTATGGATACATGTTGCTCTTCATGAAATGAATGCACCACCCTCCGAGTCTCCAATTATATGGAGTGACAATACAAGCGATGTTGCTCTAGCTGTCAATTCTGTCATGCACGCTAAAACGAAGTACGTCGATCTTGATCTCTTTTTTGTTCGGGAGAAAGTTTTGTCCAAAACTCTACAAGTCAATTATGTTCCGGCTGTAAACCAAGTGGCAGACATCTTCACCAAACCTATATCCATTGCAGCTTTCACTGAGTTTCGCTCCCAACTTTGTGTTCAAAAGCTTTTAGAACTTGAAGAAACGAGGAAAATATTAGAATTATAGCGCGAATGAAGGGAGTTGGAAGCTCAACAAGTTCTGTTAGCTAACTCACTCGCCAGCTCAGCACCTTTCACGTGTTTTGAACGTCTTCCAGAAAGTTTCAGAAACTCCTCTTTTAAGGTTTCTTAATTCTATATATACAGTGCTCATCATTTTTTTTAAAAACAAGCTGTTATTGGATGAAAATTTATGTTCATCATTATACCTCTCCTTTGTATAGTCTAACACCTTGATGCATGTAACGTACGCAGTAACTGCAGCAAATGCTCATCCAAAATATGACCCCACGACTGCTTTCTCTCCTCCTGATCGGCGACCGCTACGATTCATTGATCCGAGGATTAGCGGACCAAGAAAGCTTATTTGTATATAAGTGGCATCGCAGCCGCCCTTTGTGGAGGATACGGAAAGGTATCTTCTGATTTAAATTGTTAAATTAATTATCCTAAGTTTAAGATAAATAAAATTTGGCATAAAGATAATTTTAACCCTTAACGTTTATGATTTTTATTATTTTGGTCTTCATTTTTTTAGAATAAATTTAACCCTTAACCTATATCATTTTGACAAATAATTTATTTTTAAGTAGCATAATAATTATATAATTAAAAAATTAACAATAATGATATATCATATATATGTAGAATGATATTTAAGATTTGAGAATACTTAGTAGTTTTTTATTTTAGATTTAATTGATTTTTAATATTTTATTTGAATTTTAATTATTTTATATTTTATGTTAGAATAAAATTATATTTTACCTGTATATATTTGTTAGTAAGGTTAGATATCATGTTATCTTAAATATACTATCATATATATATATATGATATGTCAATATCGTTAATTCGGTCTAATCATTATATTAGTTAAAAAATAAATTATTTGTCAAAAAACATAAATTAAGAGTTAAATTTATAAAAAAAAAAACTAAATATAAAAATTATAAACGTTAAAAAGTTTAAAATGATCTTCATGCCATAAAATGCTTTTAAAAATATTTAAAGAAATTAACTTTTAAATAAAGTAACTAAAAATTCAATTAGATACTAATTTTAATGCACGAGATCATTGTGAGCTAAAATATTTAAGGATGATGTTCGCCGATAATTCCCTTTCATTTACGACATGTTTTATTTTGGTCCACAAATTTTAAAAATAAATCTTATGTTTACGATATTTATCATTTTAATTACGGTAATACAATGACATATGATACGTCAATAAAAATTTAATTTAAAATTTAATCCTTAAACTTTTAAAAGGTTTATTTTTCACCATCATCCTCTAAATCTTCTTTGATATATGTTTTTACTATGATAGGAATTGTTCAAGTAGAGTTCTGTCTGATACCCTTTCATTGCCTTGGTAGCAGAGTCCAACGAAAGAGGATTATGATTAAAAAAAAGAATGATGATATCGAACAGCTGTTTGTACGTGGCCGATATTTTCACTTGCTATCAGTGAAATCTGCATCGATTACATCACCTTCAGGACCCTTATTTGACGAATCTGAAGGTCCACTTTCAGAACCAGGTGCAGGTCCAGAACCGCTACCTCCGGCAGCACCCGGTTGGTTGTAAAGAGACTGACCGAGTTGCATAACTTCTTGGTTGAGTGCAGCCATGGCATCCTTCATACCTTGGGTTGAGTCTTGTGAAATTGCATCCCTGAGTTCCTGCAACTTTGCCTCTACTTTCTCTTTGACCGGACCGGGGACCTTGTCTCCAAGCTCTTTCAGCTGTTTCTCGGTCTGGTAGACGACAGAATCAGCTTGGTTCTTTGTGTCGATGGCATCCCTTCTCTCCTTATCCTCCTTCGCAAACTTCTCGGCTTCCTTTACCATTCTATCAACCTGCATATTTCAACAAGCAATGTTTTATTATCGATGCTTGCATCCGAATCTTGATGAAACGGGCTTCAGAGCAATCCAAGGGAGAAACAATAAAAATACATCCCAGATTTAAATGCATACTTCATCATTCGGCAGAGTACTAGCACCGGTAATAGTGATGTCCTGCTTCTTCCCGGTTCCTTTATCAACAGCAGTGACTGACAGGATGCCATTGGCATCAATGTCGAATTTGACTTCAATCTGTGGAACACCACGGGGTGCTGGCGGGATACCATCAAGTCGGAAGCTGCCAAGAGATTTGTTATCCCGAACAAACTCTCTTTCACCTTGGAGTACATTGATCTCAACACTAGTCTGGCCATCAGCAGCAGTTGAAAACACCTCTGATTTGGAGGTCGGCAGTGTGGTGTTTCTCGGGATGATTTTGGTCATAACGCCACCTAGAGTTTCTAGACCAATTGACAATGGGGTCACATCCAAAAGCACAATGTCACTGACATCTCCAGATAAAACACCAGCCTACAATCAACAGGGGGAAACAACGGAATACATCAAAAATAGAATTACCATAAGATTTGTAAAATCAAGCAAACAACTCCATGAAGCATTAACTGCAAAAGAACAAGTACCATAGAGAGAGATACAACTTAAGCAAGAATAAACCAACCTGAACTGCAGCCCCCAAGGCAACAACTTCATCTGGGTTAACAGTCACGTTAGGTTCCTTGCCGGTCATCTTTCTAACAAGTTCCTGAACAGCTGGGATACGTGTTGATCCCCCAACAAGAATCACCTCATCTAAGTCTTTAAAGGACAGTTTAGCATCCCTCAGGGAATTCTCCACTGGTGTCTTGAGCCTACAGAATATATTAGACACCAAAACTTAAAATCTTCGGTGATTAAGACCGAAAATTAGGAACAACGTGATCATCTCTCTCAAAATAAACAGAATATAAACAGTTTGATAAAAATTACCTGTCGAGAAGGTCTGAGCACAATTCCTCAAACTTAACCCTGGTAAGGGTGGTCTCAATGTGTTTAGGTCCATCTGCAGTTGCAGTAATGAAAGGTAAACTGGAACAACAAAATGGTTGCATTATTGAACACCACCTACAGAATACACAAACAAAAGCATGTATACAAAGAAAACATGGGGAGAAAATTGCCTTATGTTTGCTTGAGTCAAAGACGATAACTCCATTTTAGCTTTCTCAGCAGTCTCGGTTAACCGCTGAAGAGCTTGTTTGTCTTTCAAAAGATTAATGCCTTCATCTCTCTTGAAATTGTCAGCAAGCCAGTCAACAATTCTCTGCACACAAAATATAAGACATACAGCATATGCTTAAGCACCAGAAATTACAACTAATATGGGAGCAGAATGTTCTTTAGTCCGAGTATAATTACCTTATCAAAGTCGTCACCACCCAAATGTGTGTCCCCAGATGTAGAGAGCACCTCAAACACACCATCACCAACCTCGAGCACTGTAAACATATTAACAAATGAACAATCAAACATTTGTTGACATGTTCACCTATGTAGCTCCGACTCTTCATTTTTTTAATTATCCACCTCCAACACTCAAGTTTAACACGAGTACGGATATATACACCGTATTAGACACATACATATGCATATTCAACATTCACATATAAATCTTCCCAAAAATCAAATGGCATTTCAAGAAAAATGTACTGTGGGAGCAAAATAGGACGTCAACACATTACATGCAGATGAATAATTTCTCGAATGGCTACCATACCTGAAACATCAAAAGTACCACCCCCAAGATCAAACACAAGGATGGTTTCATTGTTCTTCTTCTCAAACCCATATGCCAAAGAGGCAGCAGTAGGTTCATTGATAATCCGAAGAACTTCTAACCCAGCAATTCGACCGGCATCCTTCGTTGCTGTTCGTTGGGAATCATTGAAGTAAGCAGGGACAGTAACAACAGCTTTGGTCACTTTGTCATTCAAAAACTTTGAAGCATCATCAACAAGCTTTCTTAAAACCTATAATCCAAAAGGTAAATATAACTCATTATCGTTAGAAATATTCTAGATTTCTAACAAATGGTAGCTAAATTTAAATTCAAAGATCATAATTTTGGTTCCAAAATATTCCCAATTTCTCAAATTTCCAATTCAGAGGAACTCACTAAACATAACTAAAATATACCTGAGCTGAAATTTCCTCGGCGGCGAATTGTTTACCAATGGCGGGACAATCAAGCTTAACATTGCCATTATCGTCTCTTACAACCTTGTAAGAAATCTGTTTCGATTCCTCATCCACTTCCGACATCTTCCTTCCGATAAACCTCTTCACCGAGAAAAATGTATTCTCAGGGTTAACAACAGCTTGTCGTTTCGCAATCTGCCCAACCAACCTATCCCCACTCTTCGTATACGCCACCACAGACGGCGTCGTTCTCTGCCCTTCCGCATTCGTAACGATAGTCGGTTTCCCTCCTTCCATGGCGGCCACCGCCGAGTTAGTGGTTCCGAGATCGATCCCGACCACTTTCTCGTTCACAACCCTCACCGGCCCAACACTGTACCGACTACCGTTGTTGTTGGTTTTCGCCAGCCGCAAAAAGGCAGCGTTTAACGGCGACGGTTTACCCAGTCGTTGACCGAAGAAAACAGTTCTGGGTGAATGGTGGTTGGGTTTTCGCGAGGAAGCGAAACCGATACCACCTAGCACATGGATTTGAGCAGTGGAATAAGCCATTAAAACGATTAGGATTTAGAAAACTGAGAGAAACCCAAATTCAGAAAACGAAAATAGAGGATAAACCGAGGAAATGGAATGGATTATAGGCTGCGTTGGGAAGAAGATGCGGAGAAACCCGGGACTAGGGTTTTAAGAAAAAACAAAGCCACAACCCACCAAGGGAGTAGTAGTGTGAATGCCTGCGTTGCGGTAGGTGTGAGGGTTATGTGGTGACACGTGGTCAACTTCTAGAAAGATCTAAATGTTGTTTTTTTTAGGTTGTTGATGTTTACATAATGAAAGCTTGAAGCTTGATTTTTTACTTATTGGGTAGGGTCTTGCAGGTTCATTTTCAGTTACAAACACTGCAGCAGAGATGCAGCTTTGCCTGGCTAATTCATCAGACTCAATTTTCAGTTACATAATTGATTTAAACAGTATTGACTCTTTACACTTCAATTATGAAAGAGCAACAGCGTTGAGATTATCCAGGCAAAGAACTTGTATTTGATGCAGCTTGACCAGGCTCAGGTGCTCGTATTCCGAAGGATACAAATCTCCTGTCGTTTGAAGAGGCATGGCATTGCTTCTTGCAAAACAGAAAGGAAAACATCTCAAATGCAGGGCCGTATAGCCCCAAATACAATCCTCAAATGCACGTATAAATACGTGGCCTTTCTGTATCAAACAGGGTTGTCTAACTCTCCCCGCTTCGTTTTCCTGGTTTGTTTTAGGCAGAAGGGCATTTGGAACGCGGCTATGCAAGGACTATAGCAGAATGTATTCAACACAAGCTGTAAAGTCTTCCTTTCAATAACGCAACCTTAGTTTTTGAATCTCAAGAGTATCTTTAACAAATTTAGCAACTGAAAGAAGATTGCTGGTACTATGAGAAACATGCACGACTTGTTCTAAACTCAAAGATCTGAGATTCCAGAAGAGAATGATTAATGGAAAGAAATGTACCATCACCTCAACAGTAGTCTGAAGAGCAATCTATTAAGAATGGTGATTATATGATCAACTTCTGAAATAGAAAACAGGCCCATTTGATTGGTATACACTCATTTACAGTCTGCGTACTTCATTTTCATGGAACCAAGTCATTGTAGAAAGACTGGACTGGAGTGGGCCTTAGAAATAGTTTCAAGTTTGAAAGGTTTAAGATTAAGCTCCATTTAGTTTCATAGATCGCAAGTTTAAAATTATCGAGTTCAAACTTCAGTTTGAGTTTAACTCAAAAACTTACAGACTTAAAATTATCAAACTTGAATTAAATCGAAAACAAAAGCTAGTGTTGAACTAAATCTTAATCTCTTGACCGTTATTCTCAAAAACATGTCATCCATCATTAACCTAACTTAACCATAAATCTCAAACAATACCCTAAACCTAAATTAAACCCATAACCCCAAAATTAAATCATAATTAACCAATATAATATAATTTTAGAAGCTCACAAGCTTTTTGAGTTTGATTTCAAATAGTTCATATCAACTCATTAAAAATTTGACTCAAATTAAATTTTAACCAAATCAAAATTAAATAATTTATTTTATTTACGACTCTTTTAAATGACCACATGATGTAAATGTACATCATGAATCCATTGAATTATATATTTGAAATTGAAGTTTAAAACAACTGGGTTATTGTCAAAATTCAACATTGAAATGATCAATTTCTGAATGGAGACATTATAATGACGTGTGCATTTTTTAGTTGTAATTTTGTGTTTAAAAAAGACAATATGCTACCTTGTCCATTTTATAATTATTGTTCATTCTAGCCGTTAACAAAGCTTACAACTTTAAATTTTCCTAGTTCAAAACACACACTGCAGAATTCGAACGTTAAACCTCAAACGCTTTAAATACTCTTCGTCTCCTCCTTTCTTCCACAACAAAATCTCTTCAGACAAACAAAGATTTCGAGCTCCGATTCCGATTCCAATTCAAACGAGTTCAAATCCAAGCTCTCATCAATGGGTTTATCAATTGAAAACTCGGTAACACAATCCCACGCCCGAACCCACAAAATATTCCTCATCAGCACCTATTTCCTCTTGGGAACAGCCTCCGGTTGTATCTTCCTCACACTCTCCCTCCGTTTATTCCCTTCCCTGTGCGGCTTCTTCCTCATTCTCCTCCACGCCATCACCATCGGCGGCGCCATCAGCGGCTGCTCCGTCTCCGTCTCCGGGTCCAACAGGTGGTACGCCGCTCACATGGTAGTCATGGTGCTGACGTCGATTTTCCAAGGCTCCGTTTCGGTTCTCATCCTGACCCGGACCTCTGATTTCTTGGGTTACTTGAAATCTTACGTGAAGGAAGACGACGGGGTGTTGATATTGAAGTTGGCCGGCGGGCTTTGTGTGGCGGTTTTCTTCTTGGAATGGTTGGTTTTGGGACTTGGTTTCGTTTTGAGGTACTATGCTTTCGTTGATGGTCATGAAGGGGTCGTTCATGGCGGACAACCGCCGTATCAGAGGAATGGCAAAGTTGAAGTTTGAAGAAAATGACCGCCGGAATTTCCAGATTTTTTGAAGTATTGTAAAGCTCTGCTTTTGATTTACTATTCTTGTATTGTTGGTTTAATCATTGGTTTGTGATTCAGATTCGGATTCAAATTGTGATTTTTATAACATTAAATATTATTATAAATTCGAATGATAATAATTTTATACTTAAATTTAAATTATTTTATATTTTTAATTTTTAAATTTCTATTATGAATTCCCCCCCTTCCCATCATTTTTTAATCTTGTTGGACACCCAAACTTGTTACCTTAAAGTGAAACTTTACTTATTGATTCTTCCCCTCCCTGTATGTTTTAAAATTACCGTGTGAAGCCAATATGGATGGTGAGAAGCACAAATTGAAAAGAAGTGTTTTACTACTACTACTCATTTTGTATCTGGTGACTGAGAGCTTTGAATTTTCTAAATCATGTCGGGAGAAATACTGTGGAAAAGATATATTTTTGAATTTCTTTGGCATAAAAGTTTACCTGTCACGTGCTTTTTAGCAACAAAAAGATTCTCAAAATCTTTTATGTAAAAAACTAGTCTTTGAAGGGTAATATGATCAAAGCATAAGTTGTATGTTGAAAAATGGACTAGCCGGTGGAACAGTGTGGCACGAGGATCAAGGAACTGACATGGGTCGTTTTCCACGAGAATCACGGGTTGAGTGGATCTCTTCAAAAAATGATACGCACTTCGGAGTCACACCGACGACTTCGAGCTTCTGGGATTAAGAAGGGAGTAAATGATTTATTCACTACTTTAAGTTTAATTTAATCAGTAAATGAAATTTAGGGATTAAATAATACACATTACGAAAAATTATATTTAATTTAGAAAAATCTTATCACTAACATCATATTACACTCCGATCTAAAGTATTTTTTAAAATATTTTATTACTTTTTTTCAATTAAAATCAGTATATTTTTAATTATTTAAACTTAAATCGATTTAGATTGTGTTTTTTATTATAATCAGTGTTTTCTAATGGTTATTAATTTTTTATTATCTCGTTAAATAATTTTCAGTTTGTTCTTCAATGGACATTTATCTATTATTTTTAACTATTAAATATGCATTTAATAATAATTAAAATTTTTAATTTTTTATACTTGTTTGATAACCAACGCTCGTTTATCACCTTAAATTATGAGAAATTATTACATGATCTGTTTTATCACCTAAGATATAGTTCAACTAATTAAATTAAGACAATAATATATTCTTTTTCACATCATATTCATACATAAGTGTCATCCAAATCATTCACTTTAATGTCTTTGATTTAAAAAAAAAACAATATTATCAAAGATTTTTTATGTTGTCTTCTTTTTTATTATTCAATTTTTTAATTAATTTTTTCTAACCCCTAACCCTAATCCTAACCCTAAACCTAAATAATAACCTTAACCCTAAACCATAACTCTAATCCTAAACCTTAAACACTAAATCTTAAGCCACATAACCCTAAACCCTAAATCTAAATAATAACCTCTAACCCTAACCCTAAACCACATAACCCTAAACCTAAACAATAACCCATAACCCTAACTCCAAACCCTAAGCACTAAACCATATAAACCCTAAAGCCTAAACCCTAAGCATTGAACCCTTAATCCCTAACCCTCAACCCTCAACCCCAAACCTATATAAAAAAAGAAAAATTAATTAAAAAAATTTTAAAGAACAAAGAGAAAGATGACATAAGAAATCTTTGGTAATATTTTTTTTAAAAAAATAAACACATTAAATTGGATGATCTGGATAATATTTATTTATAAATATAATATAAAAAATATATATTATGTATCTTAATTTAATTAATTAGAGACCAAATCTTAAATGATGAAACGAATCCGTATAATAATTTTTTCTAAATTCCTAATAACAAAGGAGGCTTAGTTACATCCCGGTCTAAATAAATAAAATATGTCATAAAAATTAAAGTTTAATCTTAAATACGATATCTGCCAAACAATTCAATTAAATTGAATTTTAAAAATAATACAATTTAGATTCATTAAGATTGCTCCCAAATACTGCAAATTCGTTAACGAATTTTTCTCTTCAAATTTGAAATTAAATAACGAAAAATCATAACTATAAAATTTAAGTGAGAAGATAAATACTTTTATTATTTTAATTAATATTGATGCTTAATTTACTTTAAATCTAAAATAATTTTTAATTTTATTATTAACATTTATCTTTCGCATAGACTAATAAAATATAAAATTAACCATTAAACAAATTTTAATAAAAGAAAAAAACATAATAACGAAAAAACGTTTTCATTAAAAAAATTGTAGGCAACGACAATATTATTTTTATCTAAAAGAGTTAAATAAATGATAATGACATTTTCCTGCTATTTTATATTTTAAAAAATATTAGATACAGTTTCGATCTATTATATTATTAATGATATTGTTTATTAAAAATTAATTATATAATTTTTATGTTATTTTTTTAAAAATAAATTTTTATTCTTCTGTGTCTTAAAAATAAAGAGCGAGTGATTTTATAAAAATTGGTTATGGATAAATTAATGACATAAAAAAAAAGACTAATTGAATTTTTTTAGTAACAGATAACATGTTAAATCGATCCAAAAAAATAATTTATCTTTTATTTAATAAATATCAGAATATTACACGTCGTCTAATTATAATTCTAATCTCAAATTATAAAATTCATTATCGGAAATTAGTGGTGTCTATTTGTAACTTAAAATTAGTCTACATGTTAGAAAGATATATTTAGAGTAAAACTATGTCTTAATATATATCTTTAAAAATTTATAAATAAGGATTATTTTCAGGGATAGACAAATAGTTGCCGCTTCAAACCAGAGGTTTGTAAAGTAGGGAATTACATAAAGGAACCTATTTCGAGGAGAAATTATTTTTGGTTTCTTTCATCACATTATCTGCTATCAATTAAATACTTTTATTTAATTATATCTTTATTTATTTATTAAATAAATCATTATTGATAATTATTATAAAATGAATTTAAAAATAATTTTTATCAAATAAAAATTACTTATAAAAAGATGAGATAAAAATTAATTAAATGAATCTGATTAATTGATTTTATAAATGATATGATAAAAATAGCCTATTAAATAATTTTTCAATTTTGAGAAATTAAAGTCATTTCGAAAGAAACGCCAATATAATACATAATAAAAATATATTTTACAAACAAAGTGTGATTAATACATGTGTAAATCATCTGTTTTTAATCATGTCTCCATTCGCATTCTCACTATACATTAATAAATTTAGAGTATAGTGTTAAAGTTAGAGGTTATGATTATGATTATAGTTTAAGAAATTATAAATATGATATATTTTTAAAATATATGATTTAAAATGTAAAGAATAAGAATTGAAATTTTGTATTTTAATTTTTTTTAATAAAAATATAAAAGAAAATTAAAAATAAATAATTTCTACTCGATTAATCCTATCAATCTAAGACATTTACTTTAAAATCTTTTATATAAATACTAATCCTTGCTGTTGTATAAGACTGCTGGGACTCTCTGTCCTGTCCAAAATCCAAATTCCGAGACAAAGTTTTAAGTTGGATTCTTTGTTCCCTTTATATCTTGTAATCTGGGAGGAGGTACACTGGCTGCATGCGTAGCAATTATACTAGTCCATAGAGGAAGATAATTCTCCCAAGTTCTGATGGAAGTAAATAAACTTTTAAACTAACTATAATCTCAAGTCTTGTTCTGCTAGTATTCCTTCTTTATAATTACCTTTCATATCTTATGAAAAGATGGTCCATCCAGTGTTAACCAGCTCAGTTTTAACTTCACCCAGAAAAAAAATACTTTCGAATCTCACCGCAGTTGTTTTTTTAAACAAACAAACAAATGGTGATGCAAATCCCAATACTGAATAGTGTCTGTCTGACTCACATTTTTAGCCTTGCTCTGCAAACAAATAAGTCTATAATTCCATGGAAAAGAAAAAACGGAGTTTGAGACACAGCAAAGGGAAAGAGTAAAAATGTTGGAAGAGTTTGAACATACAGACCATACTTTTTCTTCTAACATGTCAAGATGGATCCAGTTTCAGTTTCGTGCTCTAAAATAACATTCTGCTGCTGATTCAGTTAATTTATCTGTGTTAGAAACGGAAACCTCCATTGTTGGAACAAGGAAGCTTGTTTTTTTTTCAAGGAGGGTGACTGAAGGTGTTTTTGAGTGTGGTTCCAGTTCAGAAATGGAAATGGTAGCTACCACCGTGAAATACCTTCTTCCATTCCTCCTACTATTTCTCTCCGCCGTATCAACCACTGGTTCTTTGGACTACTACCTCCACCGGCGTCTTCTCCACCAGCCTTTCTTCCCACATACTTCGCTTCCTCCAACTTATCCTCCTCCTTCATCTTCATCACCGTTTCCTTCACCGGAACCTCAACCTCGTCAAAAGCAGCAACCAAAGTTTCCCTTCTCCACCACTCCACCTTCCACCCCTCAAACTCCTTTCTTTCTCTCCTTCCCCTCTCCTCCTCCGCCGTCGCTGCCATCCACCCTCCCTACTTTTCCCGCCAACATTTCATCCCTGCTTATACCACACTCTCCTTCCGCCGCCTCCCACCGTCATCACCTCCTCCTCATCTCCATCTCCGCTTCCCTCCTCGCCGCCGCCATCATTCTCTCTCTTGCCACCCTCACTCTCTTCCTCCGCCACCGCAGCCACCAAAACAGTACCTCCGACGACAAAGCTTCACGTTCAGACTCCCTCCGGTTATTCCCTCCCGATATTCCCCCTTCAGATGCTTCCCAGAAAACACCACCTCCACCGCCTCCGCCGCCCCAACAACCTCCGAGCTACGTCTCCACAAATCGCAGCTCGGAGTTTCTTTACTTGGGTACCCTCGTAAACACGAGAGTAGACGCTGCTAAAACAACGGCAACCCTTTCTAGCAATGTGGGTATCAAGCTGGGAGTGTCGTCTTCTCCTTATCAAAAGCTCGGGTCTCCTGATCTGAACCCATTGCCGCCATTGCCAAAGGTCCAAACTTATCAAAGCGGTGAACAGTTCATCCAAGTTCCGCCAATGGGTAGTTTTCAAACCAACGTTGAAGTAGAAGAAGAGGAGTTTTTTTCACCGAGAGGATCTTCACACGGAAAAGAGAGTCCACCACATGTAAGAATCGAGTCAAGCTCAAGGAGAGAGTTTAATGGCGAAATCTATGGCAGTCGAAGCTTCAATTCGAGAACTGCTTCGTACCCTTATTCCAATTCATGCTCACCGTCAAATTCTTTCCTGCAGTCAAGTCCTTTGAGCCAAAGATCTCCAGATACCGTTGTTCCCATTTATACAGTGAAAGTAAAGACCCCATCTTCAACTTCGCCTTCATCGTCTTCTTCGGAAAGGTATTCCCCGGATAGATGTTCAAGTTTTTCAGCTCAAAACAAGGAATCACCGTCAAGGGTTGTGCTTAAGAAGCTTCCGCCGCCACCGCCTCCGCTTCCTCCACCGCGTTTTTGGGAGGTCCCGGCCGCGGTGAGCTCAGTGCCCGAGACTAATTTGGGTGGACCTCCAGTTCTTGTTACACCTACCAGGCCAGTGGCGTTGCAGAGTAATGAAGGCTTAGAGAGGAATGCTGCTGATAACCCCAAACCAAAGTTGAAGCCTTTGCATTGGGATAAAGTTCGAGCGAGTTCGGATCGAGCCATGGTGTGGGATCAGATAAAATCAAGCTCTTTTCAGTGAGATACTTGCATCCCTCTTTAATGTTTTCTTAATTGTTTTGAATTAATTTATGTCTCTGATATATTGCTTTTCAAGTGTTTGTTAATTTGTAGAATGCTATGATGATGCTTGCAGGTTGAATGAGGAAATGATTGAAACACTGTTTATGGTGAATAATTCAAATTTGGCCGTCAAAGATAATGGTCGCCGGCAGAGTTTGTCGTCTGCGAATCAAGAAAACCGTGTGCTCGATTCTAAGAAGTCTCAGAACATTGCAATTTTGTTGAGGGCACTGAATGTGACCATTGAGGAAGTCTGTGAAGCTCTTATGGAAGGTAATCAATTCATATATGTATCGGTAAACAATGGAAACATAGCTCTCTAGACTCTTGGGTTACATTCCAATGTATCAGAACTGCAGCCTTGAAATGATTTACTTGTGCTGTTACTCGAAAATTTCGAGTTCAATATTCAAACAAACTTTTTCTCATTTGTCTGTTTATCACCTGTTTGTCTCTACCGAGTTTGATTAGGTTAGGGTCGATGGAGATCCGGTGGAGAAGATAACTGCGTATTTGATGCTGTTTGTAATTGCTTTGCTGTAAATAGTCTGTTCTCATGTCTACTCTGCTTGGAATTTCTTCCCTGCCAACAGGTAATTCAGACACTCTTGGGACCAAGCTCCTGGAAAGCTTATTAAAGATGTCTCCGACCAACGAAGAAGAGCGTAAGCTGAAAAACTTCAATGATGAATCCCCTTTTAAGCTAGGCCCTGCTGAGAAATTCCTCAAGGCGGTGCTCAACATACCTTTTGCCTTCAAAAGGGTTGATGCGATGCTTTACATTGCTAATTTCGATTCTGAAATCGAATACCTAAAGAGGTCTTTTGAAACTTTAGAGGTAAATGTATCAGTACACCATTAGTCTTGATATATCTTTATCAGAGTTCAAAATTGAAGGATTTTAATGTTTCTGTTTACTGCTTTGTTTGAAATTCTGCAGGCCGCCTGTGGGGAGCTACGAAATAGCAAAATGTTTCTTAAGCTTCTCGAGGCAGTGCTCAGAACTGGGAACCGCATGAATGTCGGCACCAACCGAGGTGATGCCCAAGCATTCAAGCTCGATACACTCTTAAAGCTCGTTGATGTAAAGGGAACCGATGGGAAAACTACACTTTTACATTTTGTTGTTCAGGAAATCATCCGAGCCGAAGGTTCTTGCCTTTCCTGTGGTAATCAGAATCTGAAATCTGATTTTCAGGATGATGTTGAGTTTCGGAAGCTTGGCCTGCAAGTTGTTTCAGGTCTAAGTGGGGAGCTAACCAACGTGAAGAAGGCTGCTGACATGGATTCTGATGTTCTCAGCATCGATGTTGCAAAACTTGCTACTGGTATCTCTAAAATCCGAGAAGTTATAAAATTAAACGAAGAGATTGCTCTCAAAGACAGTAGCCGCAAGTTCTCGGAATCAATGAACGAGTTCCTAAAGAAGGCAGAGGAAGAGATTGTAAGGATCCAAGCACAAGATAGAGTTGCCCTCTCCATGGTCAAGGAGATAACCGAGTATTTCCACGGCAACTCGACCAAGGAAGAAGCTCATCGGTTCCGTATCTTCATGGTTGTAAGGGATTTCCTTTCTATCCTTGATAAAGTATGCAAGGAAGTCTCCAAGATCAACGAGAGAACAATATACAGTTCAGCACGACCATTACCGAATCCCACCCCACTACCGGTTTTCCCCGGACTCAACGTAACACAACATGATGGTTCCTCGGATGATGAAACCTCCTCACCCTCGTCTTAGTTCCCATGTCTCTGGCCATGTGGTTTGTTATTACAATGTGAAGACATTAGAATCTAATGCAATATCCTTTTTGTGGTTGGATATGTTGGACTTGTCCATGATTTTCGTTGTTTTGGTAAGTATAATATATAGGAGAAAATGATCTCTCTCTTTAAAGTTGTGAACTGAACCCGTTCTCTCAGTTGATGTTCCCAGTAGAACATGTTTTTTTCTTCTTCTTCTTTCTTTTCTGGTGTCCTTGTCCATGTCTTAAATGAATCTTATAAATTCAAGAGTGTGGACAATGATTTGCAAATTTGGTGATGGGGAGTGGGGACAGCCGGACCGATCAAAATCAATGTAATGATGGGGATATCTTGGTTGGTTTCTTTGTGGCAGGTGAAAAGATAGAGGTAAGTTGATTAGGATTTTGAACCTAAGAATTTTGGTATATATTTTGTTATATATTGAATTTTTGTTATAGATTAAATTTCTTATAAAAAATTAAAATTTTAAAAAGATTGAGCATGGGTGCACAATATGTCTAACAAATAAATAATATCGATAAACAAACAGAATATTTATTCTAAAAGATTTAGATTAATTCTTTTTCAAGGTATTCAACCCCTACCCCAAGGGTGTGTCCCTTAAAAAAGACAAATATTGGTCTGTCCCATCTATTCTCAAATCCAAAAACAACTTTGAAGGGGATATTTGAAAGGGTTATATCACAAACAAGTATATAAAATATAATACATTTCTTGTTATTAAAATATATGTTTAATATTTTCTTAGTAAATATTATATATTTATTTGTAGAAATTTAGATGAAAAATATTTTTAAATACCATACTATATCAAAAAAAATATTTTAAATATTTATTTTAACTAAAATGTCTATTTTATATACTTATTTTAAGTCCCTAAATAAAAAAGTAGCCTATTTGAAACGAAGACCAGTTGAAAAGGTACTTCAGTGACTGCGCTAGCCGCTAGGGTTCATAACTTAACGACCCGCTCTCGTAACCAATCCCAGAGTCCACAATTGGAAAGCAAATTGTACTCTACGTCAATTCCCTTTGGAACGATTTCTTATCCAACTGATCAACACATTCGAGAAGGTAACCTAGATTTTCTGGAATTTTTCTTTATAAAATCCAGATGTTACTCTTTATTTTCGCGCTTTCCCCCCTTTTAATTCCATTCGGCTTGTTGGCTCAGCCTGAATACTACCTGTTTTTTGCTATTTTTGTTAGGAACGTGAGTTAGTTTGAAAAACCCTTTTTTGCTTAACCTATATGTTTTCACCCATTTGTTTTTTTTTTTAGCTTTTTTGATGGTTAGAAATGTGTGGGTATCCTTTCCATGGATGATTTCTTTCTTCTTAAAGAGAATAGATTTTTGGGTACGCTTTGGTTGCATGCTTTTATTTTAAATTTGATAGTTGTAGCCTGTAGGTGTTTGCAGTTTCCTAGTTAGTTGAGGCTTGTTTTAGGGTAGTCTTTGTTTTTTCTTATGCTTTCTATGGGATGCTTTATGGTAATTTGAAAACAAATTACACGATAAAGTTAAAGCTTTAGATGGAAAAATAGAAGCTTTTGTTTATTTGTAGAGTACTTTTAGTTCTTTGTTTTGTAGAGGAAGGGAAAATATTGGATTGATTGCATTTTTTAAGTAAGATGTGAAATAAATTGTTGTTTTCAACTTATTCTTCCTTTTACATTTAGAGCAAGCATAGCTGAGATGGACATTCTATTTTGGGTTTGCATATCCAGTAGTTGAGTATGCCTTTCTTGTTTGTCTTTATTCTGTGACAAAAATTGTAATTAGTTATTATACATATGAACGTTTTGTTGATTTAAAGTTTTGTTGGTCTTACCTAACCTTATATTCCCCCGGTAATTTATAAAGTTTAATTTCAGTTACCTATTTCTATTTCTGCAGTCCTTTCTATGAGCACATCAAAGAGGACATTAGCAGATGGGGCTTAGTATTGCAACCGCATCGAGAAACCAATTGTTAAATCTACAAATGCTTGCTCTTGTGTTTATAGGATTTGAGAAGTTTCGACATTTGAATGAAACATTCAAAGTTCTGTTTGTTAAATGCTACAGACAAATCTGACAATGGTGAATTTGTTGTACTGTCTCAAAATACATGCAGAGAAAGCATGACAATGAACAGCTCGGAAGCTATTTCGTCAAGTTTTGTTCTACAAGGATCCCGATGTAGCATCCAAAATTGCACAATTTGAGCAGCTGATTTGGAATTCAAGAATAAGCCTAAAAATTTGTTTTCCGATCAATTCAATGTTTTCATGTCGGAGTGGAATCAACTGTATGTAAAGACGTTCTGAGTTCAATATTTTAATTCACTGCATAATCAGGATGGAATTCCGGGATGACCATCAAGAAACACCTCGGTGCATCGAAGATGGATGTAGCATATGTTACTCAAAGTCCGAGTGGATATATAAATCAAGACATAGGTGACAAGCACAGATTCTATAAATTCGAATAAACAAAGACATGAATGGTGATCTTGTTGATGCTACAGTAGGAAAGCTGAATTGTTCCGTTTTCAGCCTCTATTATTCACATCAGGCATTAACCATTCCAATAAAAATACATGGTAATGCCATACATAAATAGACATATACATATAAATACATATATTACATTAAAGATATCATAATAAACCTGACTTCCGAGACGACAATGGTCCAACTGCATTTTTTGCTGCAATCACTTTGCTAACCAATAGCTTCCACTTAGTCTCATCTTTCTTGCATTGCTGCTGAATTTTCTCCTTAAAATGCCTATGAAACAGATAGAGGAGATGATTAAATCGCCGGAATCTGATATCCGATTCATTTTTCATTGTTGACATGTACATGCCAGAGTAGATAAATCGATCAAATTTCAAAGCATTATGGTAGGTGATTTCATCTGCATAGCACCACACATAATGCATTGCAAACCGTGTTCTTTGATTTGAATTTCGATCAAAGGTTGTTTACCTGCAAAGAGGAACCTTGCAAGAATCCGGTTCATTGCACATACGGGAATGCAGTTCAAGAAGTTGCCACATGCGCTTGCAATGACTGCATCCTCCCGGGACCCGAGTCTTACAACCAGAGAAGTGGCGAACTAAAGCCTCGAGTCCCTTGCAAGCAGGAAAACTGCAGGTAACTTGGTTTCCTTTCAGCACTTTGTCACAAGGACCGATCGTTCGACAACCGTCCTTGCAAATGTGAAGGAGAGCTTCCATTGCCTCGTATAATTGCAAGTAGACCCTTTTCTCTTCTATTTTCCTCTGCCTCTGTTGCTTTCTCTAAGGAAAACAAAGTAATAAGCAAAACCAACGATTTTAAAAACAAGCCACTTGATACGGTATAAACAAAAATCGAGAAGGGATCGACTTACAGAATCGGCTTCAACAACAGACTCCACGAGTTCTTGCTCAAGAGCTGGATTAGCATGTTTCATTACTTTCCACCCTTCAGTTGATGATACAGATTTGAACTCCTTCACGACCATACAAATGCAAACAAAGGCAAGCCTAGGTGCATCGCAACTCCGGGCTAGCTGAAGGACATCGATCACGTTTTCTCTGTTAAGCCAACCTTGCTCCAGTAAGGTAATGCAAACTCTTTTCAATTGTGGAACCGAGTAGGCATGCGACAACACTAATAGATGGAGAACAAACTTCTTCAGTTCTTCCTCTTCATAGCTGCATTTCCATATTGAAAAAAATGAGTATACAGCATTATAACTTGGAAAACCGAGAAAACCAAAAATGTCTCAATCAAGTTTAAACAGTTAAAATCTTTAGGCCATTGTACGGGAGGTGTTAGACCGAAGATAAATGAACTCAACAGAGAAGAGACAAAAAATTCATTGCAGTATCAAGACAAAACTTTATCAAAACATACACAAAGTAGCCATATTCGGTTTCGATTTCTGATTAAAACGGACATGAAACTATCATCATATGATGATTCTGCTCATGGTCCGCAGACATAATGAATCCAAACATACCTGGATGAATATAAAAAACGAAGGAACACTCGGACAGCATCGGTAGGTACCCCGAGAATTTTGATGTATCTCATGCCATGCTTGACTTTTGATTGCTCAATAATACTGCTAAGCACAGGTGATGCAATTCTCTGCATAAAACATTATACATATAGCTTCGTTTTGCAAGGAAATCAATTAAAACTTGAATTTCCGTTTTTGAGTTTGTTCGACAAACATTTAAAAGAAAGTGTAATCGAACTGACCAGAACAATAGAATGAGCAGGAATACATGATTTATCCTCGGTGATGATGAGAACATCTGGGCCATAACCATCCTTGAAAAGCTTGTCCCATGTATGCATTGTCTCCTTCGGGACAAAGCAGCACTTGAGCGGCCGTCCCAGATACTTGCTTCTTGTACTGATTTTACTCGGAAGAGGTGGCGGTTTCGGGATGTTACAACTATTAGACACCAAAGAACAGGTTGGAGCTTCCAGCACAGGTAAAGTATCAACCGGATTTACTTCCTTTGCAAGAGCAGCCTTTGACCAAGTTAGGGTTTCGATATTGGACTGCATCGGGAAAGAATCAATAGCCGGTGAAGCCATGAAATATAAATTCTTACCAGAACACCTGCACTAAAAAATTAAACAAAGGGAAGCAATCAAATTTTAATAAAAAACTTGAATATTGCAAATGAGCTATAACTGCAGTAATTAATCAAGTTTATAAATATGAATCGGAGAGATGAATATATATACACACACACACCAAATTTATACAAATATATAGATTTTATTAAATGGAATCTTCAGGTTGCACAATTTAATGTCGAAATCTCACCCTACAAGGAATGTTTTTAACTTAAAAATCAATAATCAAAGCAGAAACTTAACAGAATCAAACAGGGAAAGTATCCACTGATAAACGTTTCTCAACGATTGCCACCCTTTAAGGCTAGATTTGATCATTTGTGTATTCGTATTATAGTTATAGACAGATTTTAAAATATCCATATATTCAGATCATATCCGATTTAAGATTGTCACGAATCTAGAAAATCTTAAAACAATCAACATAGGAGGAAAAGAAATCCAGGTTTCTATATAACCACACAACTAATTAATAATAATATTTCAAAAACTATAAAAATCCAATATATTTAATTTCCAAATTCCAATATGCTTAAAATAGTACTTTCCCCCTTAATTAAGCCAACTTCATCAACCTAGTAATATAAATAAATGAAGAATCTTTTTGGCGGCCAAGAAAATATGTTGAAAAAAAAGTAAAGACTTCAGCTTTACTATTCACTTGAAAATCTATTTTCTGGGAATAATTCATACCTTTATTGAAAACACAGTCGAGATTTCCCTTGATCTTTTTCGGAGTATTTAACAATCTGCACAGCTGAAGAACCTGAACCCAACCAAACATTCCATTAATCATTAAAATATGAAAAAGGAAACAAATTTATAGTACAACTATATAGAAAATGATTACAAGCTAACCTTTGAATACAAAAGCTAAATGGAAATGGAAGTTCGAGACGATGTATTTGCGAGAGTTTCAGCATTGGTCCCTTGTAGGTCTGGAAACGACGCAGTTTTGGAGTTGAGAGACTGAGACGAGTGTTGTTTTATGAGTCCCAGTCCCAGATAGAAATGGTTCCAGACTTGTGAATCCTCTTTTTTCTGCTACAAATCAATACATAACTCAGTCTGGCCTGGGGATTCAAGGCATCTCCTGGGAGTCAACTGACAACTGCAATATTAGTTTCTACACACATTTGAAAGTATGTTTTTTTTTTTTTCTTTCAATTATTTGAATAAAAATGATCAAACTTGAAGCAACAACAAATACAGAAAAATATGTTAAAATCAGAACCATTCGATCAAACTTGTTTCTTCTTTCAATTTGATTCAAGTAGTTGCTTTCACTTTCTTTCATATCAATGCAGACGTAGGGTTGACAGGGAGCCCACGTGTTAGAGTAAACGGACAATTTCTGACATTTGGAAATGTCGGCAAACTTGTATCAGAAAAGAAGCACATCTGTCAGACAAACTTGTCCTTTTTTAAAAAAAATTAATTCAATATTTTGCCTTCATAATTAACGTTTTTTTCTTTTTATATAACCAACAAAATAATCTCATCACCTTATTGTGTTTAAAATATAAATATAATTTTAAAAAAAGAATTGTTACACAATACTGAAAATTAAGAATAATTTTTTAACTTTATACGTAATTCAACCCAAGGGAAAAAATATTAATAAAGTCCTGATTTTTTTAATACAAATGTTAAAATTTTAAGCTTCAACTTATATATTCTCAAATGAATTTTCATTTCAAATAAAAAAGTACTTCTAAAAATGATGAAAGATTGAGATTTACTTTTGATGAGGAGAGAAATAAACAAATTTAAGTATTTTTAATGGTGATTTAATCTCACACTTTTAATTTTTAGAATTCACTTCCTCAATATAAAAATTATATGTTTTTAATTGACATTTAAATAAATAAAATATATAATAATATTTAAACGTAATTTGTATCCCAAATGAATCGTCATCTACACGAGTTATATCCTTTCATAAATATGTATAATGAAAAAAATCTTTAACTAATATATAATTATATTTTATTACATAACATGTATAAAAACTAAACAAACCCTTTGTATTAAATGGGAAGAGATGTTGAATTTTTATCAGGAGATGAGGAGAGATGGGACGTGAGTGTGACCTGCGTGTGGTGATTTCAAAAAGGAACCATACATGAACTAACCAATATTGTAATGACACTAGCCATAGGAAAGTAGAGACAGGGGAAGTGGGGCGGTTCGAGGAAAGACAAGGAAAAGGACAGGGGATAGAGTAGATTCTCACTTTAGTGTTACGGATTTATTAGTCATGATCAGTCTTTTCCCCGACTTTCTCAAAGCTTCATCTAGGACGTACTTTTTGCAGTAAGAGCCGACCCAAAGATATTTTTTCAAACTCGGAAATCATTACCTTTTTTGTGTGAATTCTAAACTACTGATTTCTATTGATTTACTTTTATAATGGAACTTAAATAAAAACCTGGTAGCGCAGACGAGAGGAATGGATTGGCCAAGGCAAGAGGGATACGCAGGTGGTGCCAAACACTTGGGATGACAGAGAGGTCATTCTACTGGCTCTTCATCGGGGGTGGGTGAGGGTCTTCACAGCAATGGTATTGAACCAACTCAATGCCCCCACTGTAGCCTGTAGGTATCTCAAGGCTGGATCAACAGATCAGTCATGATCCTACAACAACCGCGTAACTATTGCATTCATAACAACAAATGAGTGATTTAGCGAGGCAGGGATAAGAGGTAGCTGATACCTGAACACCAATGAAGTCATGTCCAAGTGGATAGAACAAAACTAGGATGATAATAAATCAAAACAACCTCACGTGGAGCCATGACTCTAAAGGATTCCAATCCATAAACAACCAAACCTTTTCTTTAGGATAATGATCCATAAAACTTATATTATCATCGATGGAACATGAAACCTAAAGCATCTTAACACATAAAACAAGGTAGCCAGTTAAGATAAGAGAGTAGCAAAATGGCTCTGAACTCTTCGTTTCTGGACCCCGCTGAGATACAATATGATTTTCAAAGGGGATGTTGAGAACCCCTTTACAGGTCACAACTCAGTAACAAGGTGTACATGTATATGAAGAGGATCTCATCAAACTAGACCAAACATACGATTGAATAATTGAGCATTAGGGTAATCACATACCAGTCATTCATATAAGCTTCAGATGTAAAGGAATGGATTCATCCTCAAACGATACCTAACCAGTCTTGTTCCATGCACAATCAATGGTGCAACAAGAACTTGTACCTTGCAGCATTCCCGCTGAGAGCTGAAAACTGAACGTATAAACACAATTCACTTTTTGACCAAAACACTATTTTGGCTTACTATTCACTATCAACAATAGCCTGAACCATGCACACATATGAATGGAGTCACTGGTGTGCATACCTGGATTTATCACTTTTTGACCAAAACACTAAATTGAGAATTAAAGGAAGCAGGGAAGCATTCACAGAGGAAGCATCACAAGTATTGTAGCCTGAACGTATAAACACAATTCACTTTTTGACCAAAACACTATTTTGGCTTACTATTCATCACATTTTTCCATTACCTTGGTAAACTTGTGAATCGCAGGGAAGCATTCACAGAGGAAGCATAAACAATTTAATTACTAATGCAGACTAATTTCATTACTAACAGGTGTACAAATATTGTAACACAAGAAAATTGGAGTATGCACTTACCGCAAATTACAATTGCATGAGACAGGACAACCATATGATGGATAGACTTGAGTAACCATTTCAAAACAGGGTGTAATGTACATGTTAACTGGAATCTTCATCTGGCTTTGACCTCAAATTAGGAATCACTTTTCTTAGTATCTCTGTTTCTGTGGCTATTTGGATATCTGAAGGCCAAAAAATCTGATGTATAACTTTGAAAAGAAAACGAGGAAGCAAAGCCACAATTATTATAAGCAAAATGGTGAGCCAATAGGTGGGTGACTTTGCCAGATGGTAGATTGTCCTGCCAAATGCAAGGAAAACATAAAATCAATCCAATAAAACTTTGGAACTAAAGATCAAGAAACTATATTATGAAGTGAAACTGACCAGTAATTTGGAAAGATAGGTATAGAATCCAATACCACCATACATGCATATGTGATAATTACTGATCCCCACACTGCAGCATGAGTAATGAATACCCAACGCCGAATGTCCATTGCCAAGTGTATATTAACAAGAATAACAACTGCTATAGTCCATAAACTGCCCATGCTCCATATATCAATTGAGCTCTCCTTATATGTGAATAGAGGTATATAGAACAGAACAAGACTCTGCCATAGCGTGTCAATCATTGTGATCCAAAAGAGTTGCAGATTATACGCCTCATGTCTATGCCCCGCACCATAAAGTTTAGGATACTTTAGGAGTGTCTTATGACTTAAGTCCTTGTCAAGAATGCCAACAACAATAGTAGGGACAGATGTATATATAACGGAATAAAATACACTACTCCAATCTGTTAACGCAGAAGTCGTCGAAAAGGCTGTGCATAATATGTACCTACAACATACACAAGAATGTATCTTGAAACCCACATCCATTAACTATACACATGTTACAGTAAAAGAGTAAACAGCTTAATATATCTTTGCAGTCAAGTGCCAATATACTGCAATGCTTTTAATTGCACATGAAAAGACCCACAGCTTGAATGATCACTCGCAATGATCTCTGATAAAATTGTCAAATTTGATTCAACATTTAGTTTGCTAACCTAATAGGTAGAAATAACAATTGCAAACCTAAGTGACAGTTTCTTTTGAAAAGTGACCTATGGGGAAATTAGTTAGCACATTTCCCCGTTTTTTTGAGCAAGTCGCGTAGGAAATTCAAAAAGCTCAGATTCACAACAAAAAATACTACATACCAGAATAGCATCAACACAAAAACAGCATTGCGATAGAAGTTGTAAAGAACTAAGTAACCAACGCGCTGATAATTCCAATGACCATGCACCAACAGTAATCTTTTCAGAAACCGGAACTGCCCCATAGCAAAATCTGATGCCATCACAGCCTGCCGTCCTTCCTGACCACAAATTCCAACACCAACATCGGCCATTTGGATCATTGAAACATCATTAGCCCCTGTAAAAATGTAATTATCATAGAAATATCAATACTAGCTTGAAACATATAAAATATAGAAACTAATGAAGTCACTTGAGCAAAATCCGAACACAGAAAATATTAAAAGGACTCACCATCCCCAATTGCTAGTGTCATGTCATCGGTGCGGCTTTTGATAAGATCCACAATCCCAGCTTTCTGCAATGGCGCAACACGACAACAGAGCACTACCTTACAGGAAGTGGCAATATCGAAAAGCTGTTGAAAGGTGTAAAAATAAAAATAGAAATATTCAGGAATGAATAATCAATGAGAGTAAATACAAATATAAAAGCAAGTCCAAAAATTGGTTCAATCTATGAACCATCTTGAAACAACAGGCTACAGAAACCATAAGAATCTAATCAAATCCTACACATAAAAATTAGATTTACCTCTGATTCTAAATCCTTCTCCAAAATATAGACCAAACTGTTTCCATCAATTATAAGTGCCAAGGGTGCACAAACATCTGGTTCTTCCTTTACAGAACATGGCTGTAACACATTGGAAGATTTTGCATCATCTGGTATCTCAAGATAACCATTTTCTGGGTTATTTCTCCTTTTAGAGTTTCTGTTTCTCCTATTTGCTGGTTGCACTCTATGTCTGATCTTTGCATCAGTCAAAAGATTTCTGCATTCTTCCTCTGAATTGCCATTTATGATTATCTGCTGCATATTTGCAGTCAGAAGTTTACATGAGAGTCCAATAGAAATTGCTGTTTCCTGTTTATCTCCAGTTAGAACCCAAACTTTTATTCCTGCTTGCCGAAGAGCTTCAATGGCTTCTGGTACACCATCTTGCAGCTTATCCTCAATTGCAGTAGCACCAAGTAAGTTTAAGCTGCATTCTACTAAAGATGCTGTTTGACGTAGTTTTGCAGCTCTGTCAATTAAAGAAGTGCTTGCATCTTCATATCGGCATTGCCACTGCTCAAGCTCCGCAACTGTAAGATCCCTAGCAGCAACTACAAGAGTGCGGAGACCTTCTAATGAGTAACCAGTCAAATGATTTTGTGTAACTTGTCTTATCTGATCATCCTTCTCAGTTTCTTTTGCTAAAATGCTGAACATTGTGGTATCAGCACCTTTCACTAACACCTTGACTGTGTTGTCTGGAAATCTTATAACAACTGACATTCTCTTGCGCACACTATCAAACTCATGCATACCCAAAACATCCAACCTGAAACATGGAAGTTCTATTTTAACACAACAAATTGCATAGAGAAAACTAAATTTGCACTGCTTGAGACTTGACCTTGAGAAAGTTACTAGGGCTGGATCAATTATAAAATGATCAAATAGGCAGCATGGAAACAGAAAAGCAAACTATAAAAAAACATATACCTTAGTTTATCACCATTGACATCAATCACAATATGACCTGACGTTCGTTCATGGAGAGTATACCCATAACTGGAAGCTGCAGAAACTAGTGCTTGCTCATCAGGTGATTCACCCTGATAATCAATAGCTTTCACCTCTCCACGTGAGTCACTTCTTCCATGACCAGAAGAAGCATCCTGGGAAACAATTGGGATCACAGTATTACATGCAGCCAGAGTGAGGAAAAACAGATGTGCAGAAATTCTTTCATCTCCAGACAAGTCTTTATGCAACAAATCCATAAGTTCAGAATCTACAGAAATTTCAGATTTAAGCTTCCATCTGCTTGAAACAGCTGCATCTGCACAGATCATATTAAAAACTGGACTCAATTTCGCTTCTTGAAAACATTACATACGGTATCAGAGGATAATCAATTAAATGGAATATTTCATTAAACTGAGCTTCATTATTCTTGCAAGAAGAACTAAGCGTAGATAAGTCCACTCAATTTATCAAGTCAATAATAAGCAAGAACTAATAAATTTTAAATTAATACAAAAAATAACAGATTCATTCCTGCACATATATGGATAATAAAGAACTGAAAAGGGCAAAGGTTATAAAAAGTTAAAAACAAGAAGTGAAAAAGAAAATTAGCAGATTGTAGCATGTGGTAAGGATATTAAATGGGACATGGATTATTATGTTATACCTCTGATGTTATCATCCTGTAGCAAGTCATCTGTAAAATTGGAGCTTCTATAATCTTTCCCATAGACACTTGCTTTTCGAAATTCCATTTTGTTCTCGGTAAGTGTCCCAGTTTTGTCAGAAAACACATATCGTATTTGACCCAAGTCCTCATTTATGTTCAGTGATCGACATTGAAACCTAGAGCCAGAGTTGCTGCAATACATGTGCTTATCTTCAATCATAAAATAAGATTGTCCCAAGCGAACCAACTCCATAGTAATATAAAGAGAGATTGGTATCATTATCTGAAAGACAATAATGGAACTTAGAAAGGAGAAAAATGTTTCCATAGGGATCCCATAATATCTGTATGTTTTACCATTCTCCTTTCCGTTTCTTATGTATGTTTTTCTGTAATACGGCAAGGTATCAAGTTTGTCCTTGTGACGATGGAGCCAAAGGCCCATACCAACAGCAACAACAGAACACATGATAAGAAGGAAAATGGACAACCAGAGTGTTTCCCTGTTCATGTAGCTTTCCAATTTGCTTCGCTTTGAAGGGGAAACTGCACTATTTAGCATTGCTTTTGTTTCCTGCCCAGCATAAACCACCACACCAATTATCCAATCAGTGTTTTTCAGCTGACAACCACGCAAAACAATGTTTGATTGGCTAAGGGGGAATCTATGTCCATTGAACTCCATATTGGCCGTAAACTCGTAAATATTCCTATTAGGCTGCTCACATCTGATCAACCCCGCTACATTACAATCTTCAAATTTTGAAGAAGCTGTTTCCTGCCTAGCATATCTTGTCTTCAGATTTGTCTCGCCATCCAAATTCATGGTCTGGATGTAGGCAATTCCACAAGGGTCACTTGTCCCTAACAAAACCATGTCACAAGGAATTGTCTCGTTAGCATGGATCTTGACAACCTCTGCAACTCTTATCTTTTTCCATTTCTTCATTTGAAATTCCCCTGCCTGGAGAATTAATGATTCTCGATTGTTTTCATTCCGGTCTGACCTGTGTCTTCTCCAATCCTCATAACCATCTTTAATTGCCGTGACACAAAGCACGAACAAGAGTGGGAAAAGAGAGACAGTTCTCCCGAAGACTGCTAGAGGTGGAAGTTGATTGAGAGCAGCAATGGCCAGGAAATACAAATAAGCTACTCGATGAAATTGAATGAAAAGATTCTTGGGCAAGAAGGTGATAAGTGTATACTTGCTAGTCCGAATCTCATTCCCAGTGAACTCATATTTGTCATTAGTTCTCCTAGGATCATTAATGTAGATCAACCTTGGATTTTCCGCATATGGGAGATTATCATCAAAACCCACGCTTTTGTTGCGGCAACCCATCTCTTGACTTTCTGCTTTCTTTAATTCATCTTCTGAGTCTGACTCTGTTCTGCGATAGCGGCCCTCATTATCTGACCTCTTGTGATGGCGATCTCTATTTCTGTTTTCCTCCTTAGAAGTCCCATCTTCAGAATCTGAATATTGTGATGAATGTTTCCGATGCTTGGAGTGCTTCTTCCGGTGTTCCTTATGATCAGGGGATTTTTCCTTTTGTTTCTTTTCAACAACCTGTGAAACCATAGATAGGAAATAGAAGTCAGATTAGTAATTGCAATAGTTAATCTCATTGAACTATACAGCACATTGCAATTTGAAGCTCTTGATGGGTTCTCTATCCCTATTTAATCTACAATCACAAAGAAATCTATCAAAAAATCAGTATAACTGTTAATAGAGAAATAGAATAGATAGATAAACATACCGATTTGCGAATCATGGCCATTTGTACCGGGTTGTTCTTGATACGGGCAAAGGCTTCTTGCTCGCGCTGACGAAACATAAGCAAGGGATCCGAATGGAGCTTGCGCCAGGCATCATTGGCCGAGTGAGGTTTGTCCTCAAACAAGGCACCCGGGGCAGAAGAAGGCTGGTTTGCAGAAGAACCCGCTGTCTTAGACGTAGGGAGAGCCTCCTCAAGAGCCTTAAAACCTGCACCGCTGCCTCCAGCTGCGGAGCTACTGGCGCCTTTCCCAACCGCAAGCCCAGAATCGTAAAGGAAATCCAACCTCTCCTGCTTCCTGCAGAATTAAATTAAAAAAAGAAATCAAACTAAAACCCTAACCCTAAATTTGAAAGATAAGAGGCAAGACCAAGGAAATAGACGCACGGGAGAAGGCCAGCTTGTTCCTGGAGAAGGCGGAACTCAGAGCGTTCCCTCTCCTCATGAATCTGCTTGTGAAGCTCTTCTAATTTCTTCTGCTCAGCCTCATGTTTTTGTTCCGCTTTCCACACGTTTTCGATGTTCCTCAAACTTCCAGTATGGCATCCTTCCTTATTCAGAAACTTCAAAGCCATTATGTTTTCAGATTTGTGATGCTGAAATCAGCCAAATCAAGCACCCGCTCCTCGATTACGCCTACTTTAGATCTCCTGTAGTCATATCCTGTATAAGATTGAAGAAATTTGAATGCAATTAATCATATCCTCGGAAAGTTGGCAATTTTAGGAAGAAAAGTCAAATGATAATAATGATGGGATTATAATAAAATTCTAAATTCACCCAAATTCTCGTCCATCAAACAAAAAAGAGAGACGAAGTGCGAAAGCTGAGATACGGGACAAATGAAATACCTAAAACCCAAACAAAAATTGGGGAGAAAGATGATCGAACCTTGAACTGAAATCGCCAAGCAAAATACGTATCTGCCTCTGACATTAAGAATCAGAATTATAAAACCCTAAAAAGAAGTGGAGATATTCTTCTGGGATCACACTTGATTCATTACAATTTAGGCGACGCCATGGACGCAGATAGAGATAGAGAGATGATGGTGGAGTTCCCAAGTCGCGATGTGCTAAGATACTGTTCATAGGCATAGCAGACAGAGCAAACCAACTGTGAATGTACACATGAGTCGCACTCGCACCGCACCATCACATTTCTCAATTTTAACTAGGATGGATGGCCATGCGTTGGTAATTCGAATTTGATTTAAATTCTCGTACTTATTCAACCACACCTAACCCGATTCGAGGTATAATCCGAACTTGACTTGATTTTAAGAGTAAATCCAATCCGACCCGGATTATTTTTTAGTTCTCACATTTCTACAGAATACCCGGTAATTATCAAGTATAATCCATTACACAACTAAACACACCAACATCGACATAAGATGAATCATACATGTCCTTATTTCTGTTTAATATTTAATAATAAAGAAACACAACACATAGACACGGA